>CM050520.1:59458623-60819456 GCA_027563665.1 Antrozous pallidus
GGTGGAAACTGCAACCCAGATATCCACCCTTAAGTGGAATTAAACCCCTGATCCTTCATGTCTGAGTCAAAGTGGTAAACACTGAGACAATGGCCAGAGTGAGATGAGTCTCATATTGGACCATAAATATGTAAATATAGAAAAATCTTCAAATGTGCGTGTTTACAGATTTGCTTATTCTGCAGATGTTGTGTTCAACTCTGCATTTTATTAGATGTGATTACCAAAATTGCTCTTGCTGCTGTGACCTCAAAATAAAGTGACTTCATTTGCAATGTGTCCAAATGATTTCTTTTTCTTTTTGCACTGACTCTCACTTTGCAGCTAGGAAGAGATAATAGCCTTGTCTTTTTACCTGGAGATTTGGTAAGCCTCTGTGTGGGAGGTGGTCTGCAAGGGGCACAAGGGTCTCTCCTGGATCAGAGAGTTTTCATGACTTGGGTGCTCAGACTTTTACCTCTGGGAGACATTACTGGGAGATAGAGGTGGGAGACATTTGGAATTGGGCTTCTGGAGTCTGTAGTGATGATTGGAAAGAGAAGAATGGGAATGTATAGAAAGGACTCTTTCTTCTTGGCTGTGCTAAAACCCACATCCACTACAATGTCTTTACCACCTGCCCACTTTCCTGCAGTATGTGCCCAAATCTATTGGCCGAGTTGGAGTACACCTGGATCATGAAGGTGGAAGTATGACCTTTATAAATGTAGCTCAAAGTTTCCTTGGATATAAAATTTTGCTCTTCCTCTCCCTGTCTCAGGCCTATCTTTTGCTTTAATCACTTTTGACTAGAAATAGATTAGGAATCATTCTATATGCCGGGGAACTCAAGTATCTAAGGAATGCATTTTCCTAATACATGATCAATTAAGATAACTGTTATCCATTTTTGTTTTTAGTTTCCTTTTATGTCATGAAAACCCACTCACTATATTAAATATGATGTGAACATTCACACCATAAGTATCAGTTTGTGCTTTACTCAGTTTGGGAAAATCATCACCTAAAATGCATGCCATAGAATATGTTCTCTGAATTTTGTCTATTTCTAAACTTTCATAAGGATGTGTAATAATTAATTACATTGGTGCCCAAAAAAGTAAACTTAAATGCAAGAAGTTGGTTAATTTTATGTAGCATAATTTTCTCCAGGTCCATTCATATCCTAAAGTTTAAGAGATCACTTTTATAGCTGCATAGTATTCCTTTGTGTAAATATCTCACAGCTTTTTTTAAAAAATTTAATTGCCTACTGATAGTCACTTGGAGTGTTTCTAAATCTTAGTTATTGGGCAACAAAAAATAAGGAGAAAATAAACAAATGGAACTAAGTCAAAATAAAAAGTTTCTGCACAGCAAAATAATCACCATCTAAATGAAAAAGAAACCATGTTACCTCTGATACAGGATTAATATCCAAATTATATAAAGTACTCATACAAGCCAACAAAAGGAAGAGAAAAAAATGCAACAAAATGGGGCTGAAGGCCAGATTAGACATTCCCACAATTGAATGAACAAGTTGTGGTGCAATCATAGAGTAGAATACCCTGAGAAAAATGTAATAATAATAATAATAATAATAATAATAATAATAATAAATGCAACACACAGGACACTGTATATTATCTCACCAAAAACACTTTTCTTCAATTATTTAATTTTAAATATATTTTATTGATTTCAAAGAGGATGGGTGAGATATAGAAGCATCAATGATGAGAGGGAATCATTCAATTTTTTGCCTCCTACTTTTAAATGCCTCTGACGGGTTGGAATTTGCAATCTGGGTATGTGCCATGAATGGGAATTGAATTGTGACCTGGTGTATAGGTTGACACTCAACCACTAAGTCACTCTGGCAAGGTTCATCAAAATACTTTTAAATAAAAGAAAGTATACACCAAAAGGTATATGCTATGTGATTTTATCCATATAAATCTAGAGAAATGATCATTAGAAAAAGGGCATATTAATCACCAACATATGATTACCTTTATGGGAGAGAGGAATAGACTTGGGACAGGATAGGCAATCCTGGGATCTAGAGGTATGAATATCTTATATTGGTGTTACTAAATAGAACATTCTTTTGACAATTTCTTCACCATTTTTCCATAATATTTAGAAACCTCTGGACAGGGAAGGTATAATCTTGAGTTAATAACATGGAACCATATACTTTCACTGTGTTCCCAAACATTATTTCATTTATGGTTTCCTATCATGTAGATTTCAGAGACCTGTAAGGGCATTATTTCATTAGTTTGCTCTATAAAGGAGACACAAAATTGCTTTCAATGAACAATGATTTCTAAGATGTTGGAAGTCAGCTCCAATGACTTTTTAATATTTAATCTAACTCTGTGAAACATTTATTTTCCTGATTAAATATGAAGCTTTGCTTTAATTTCAAAAAAAATTCACATTTTCAATGATACTCATTACTTTGCTGTGTTGCATAACATATAAGCTACAGTTTGCAATTTGCTTTCCCACATAACTTTAAACTGTTCAAAGTGTATCGCATCATACAATTAAATTTGGCTAGTGAAATTATTTTTAAATTATGCATTTAAGCATGCTATGAGGGTGAAATATGCAGAGTAGAAGAAATAATGATATGGATGAGAATTAAATACTGAAGACACAGTCAGAGAAATTGAAAGGACAGATCTGAGGTGTCTTAAGAGTTTTGGGGGCTTGTACTTGATTTTAGGCTTTCTGTATTTTTCAAATTGATAAAATTAAACACACACACACACACACACACACACACACACACACACACACACAGAATGAAAACCAAGCTGCAGTCAGGCCCAACTCTAACCTGCTGGCTTACATCTATGCCACCTCTCTGCTAGGTTCTCTGCAGCATGGCTACCACCAGGGGGTTCAGATGCTCCTGCAAGTGGAGCAGGGGGAAGGGACACCATTCCAGCTGCTCAGACCCATCAACAAGTGCTCCTCCTGGGTCCACTCTGAGCCCTGAAGAGTCTGAAGGCACTTCAATTGGAGGGGTGGCTAGTGGAAGTGAAGTCTGGCCATGGAGGCAAGGAGCATATTCCACAAATTGTGTCTGTTGCAGAACCTGCTTCGTGTCAGTCAGGGGGATCCGCAGTCTCAGATTTTCGCCTGGCACCTGGGTTCAGTGCAATCAGAACTCCTTTTTCCTTCCACCAGATGCCAGTCACACAGTCAGTAGAACGCCCACAGGGTGAGCACTCGTGTGCGCCCCCAGAGTTCCACTACTGGCCGGAGCTCTCCTCTCCTAACAGATGCAGCCAGCAACCCTCACAAGTGCACGCCTACATCTGTCTGCCTCTAGTTCTTCCCCTGGGATTCCGCTGCAATCCACGTTCTCCCCATAAGGGCTTGGACCCCCGGGTTTTGAGTGCAAACCAGTTCGGGTTCAGGGAAGCCTGGAGACCCTGTCTCCTTACCGCCAGAGCATCCCTGCCAGGCTCAGACACCCTGTCCTCTCTCAGCGCGAGTTTCCACCTTACTTGGGATTTGCAGAGGCTCTGATTATCCGTGTGCACTTCTCTGTCCCTCCAGTTTCAGATCTTCCAGTCAGCCAGCCTTCCTGTGGTTCTGGACAGTGTTCGTTCTGTCCTTCAGTTCTATTTTCGTAATTATTGCGTGGAGCAAAAGCCTAGGTGTTTACCTATGCCGCCGTCTTGGGGATTTTTTATTCTGTTTTTTTTTATTTTACTCTACTATATTCTTTTATTCAATGTCAACTTAAAGAATCAGTGTGTTTAGTTCTCTCAATGTTTTCCATTAGAAGACTTCTGTTTAGTCATGACTCCCCAAAATTCTATTAATATGAAGGTAAAGCCCAGGAAATCCCTTTAAACACATTGGGTGGTTTGACTGGAGAGGATGAGGTAGGAGACTGGGAGATTTGGAGAAGTCAATAGGAAACTATTGGAAATGGAAAGTAGATGAGGGAGCATTAACTAGCTGGCCTAGCAAAGGGAGATATTCTGGCACAGCCTTGTTGCATGAGGGCAACTGTAAAATACAAACACTTCCCTGGATGTGAGTGGAGTCAGGGTGTTGTGGGGCAACCCGCGAATGACGACCACCAGACAGTCTAGTTGGAAATTTAGCAAGCCTTTATTTCGAACTCGAGTCTGGGCTCAAGTCTCCACTGACACAGCAGCGAGCAAAAGAGCCCCGAACTTTTGCAGCAAGCACTTTTTATCCCCAACACAGGGGGACTTGGCAGTTTGTGATTGGACAAGCTCTAACAAGGGGTTAGTTATATAATTTGTAAGCTATGGAAAATTTCAGTTAGACAATCAGTTACGAATACAAGGGTGGGTACTAAGGGGGCTATTGTTACAGAACTATTCTAAGAAGTGTAGGCATTATGCTTGGCTGAAGCATGTCAAACCACACCTCTAGCTATGAGCCATCTGTGTGGCCTAGCTTTTCATGGCCAAGGTCTGTCCTGGCAGTGTCCTTAGGCCAGAACAAGGGCAGAAAGCTCAGAAGTACCAGGGAGCAGTGAGTGGAGGTGTGAGCTGCAAAGGGGCTCAGGGTTCCTTCTCTATTCCAACCATGGATATACCTCAGTTAATGGGAAAGCACTGATATCAAGAACCAATAAACATGGCCAGGAATCCTTGGGAGACAAATGGCCTCATGGGAACAGGAAACAACAGATCAGAGCAGAAGAGGGGCAGGCATCAGTCACTGTAGAGGCCTCTGATCGGAGGTCTGTGTTCCCACACAGCCCTGGGCACAGAATAGCTCCCCTTAGCACCCATAGCACAGAAAAATGTAGCTGACAGGATACCAGGGCATGAGTGGAAAATATGCCCAGGAGGCTGTTGATCCTAACTGAGGTGAAGAGCAGGAAACAGCCGGTGCCTGGAGAGTTCTTTCTTCTCCAGGCATTCTACTTGAAGCTTGTCAGGTACAAATGAGGACCCAGTCCTCAGAACAGGGGAGCTCAGGAAAGCCCATCTCCCAACAAGAAGGGTCTTGGCGAGAGGTCACAAAGGCGAGAGGCAAGACCAGGATATGTGTGCATGTCATTGCCACCATGGTTTTCTTTTGTCATCTTTATTGTTGAAAGCATTAAATATATCCCTTTTTATTCCCCATTGAACCCCTCCAGCCTGATCCCAACACTAGCCCCAGGCCTTCATCACTATATTGTGTGTGTCAATGGGTTAGGCATATATGCTTTCTAGATCTTTGGTTGCTCATCTCCCACCTGCAACCCTCCCCCACCTTTCCTCCAAGATCCCACACTCTTTTTCATGCTTCTATGTCTGTGGACCCACTCTGTCCATCAATTTATTTTGATAAATTAGATTCCAAATATGTGGACCCACTCTGTCCATCAATTTATTCTGATAAATTAGACTCCAAATATGAGTGAGATCATGTGATACCTGTCTTTCCTGAATGGCTTATTTTTCTTAGTATATTATCTTTCAGTACCTTCCCTGCTGTCTCAAAGTGTAAGAGATCCTTCTTTTTTATTAAATGATGTCACATATTCCATGGTATAAATGTGCCACAGCTTTTTTATCTACTCATCTACTGATATGTACTTGTGGATTTTCAAAATTATAGCTATTGTAAATTGTGCTGCTATGAACATAGGGTGCATGCATTCTCTCAGGTTTCTGGGACCTTAGGATATATTCCTTGAAGTCAGATCACTGGGTCAAATGACAGTTCCATATTTAATTGCAATATCCATGAAGACAGGACAACCAGTACATTTTCTCAAAAATCATTGTTGACTGTGAAATAGGTATCAATACAGTCAGAAAGGAGAAGATTGAATGCTCACATCTTCGCTGTTCTCTCCTCTAGCACTCAAGGTGCTCTGAGGGGACACCACTCACCCTGTGTTCCTCAGCAGCCTCTTCCACGGAGCAGTGACTGTGAGCCTTGTGCTCCTGAGAGCCATAGCAATGTAAAGAGCAGGCTCCTGTGGTCTTCCCAGAGGATGTGCTCTGTCTCCTTGTGCAGCCCACACCTATGTCTACAGAGCTCAGGAATTGCCGCAGATTGGCTTTTCTGGCCATGGACATCAGATTTTTCAGGATAATATTGGTTTTGAAGATGTTCTGCTCTCGTGGTTCTCTTCTCACAGGACAACAAATAAGGATTTCTGCTTTCTCCCAGGATATTTAGAGACACAATCAACAGAAGCTTTGCACACAGCCCTTGGTGACTGGGTCTATAGTGTGATTAGGCAGATGGCACAGGTGAGCTCTTTCTGGAAGTTTTGTGGGAGGTCTGACCCATTTTTCTGAGGGAAGAAAATCAGGAGTTTACTCCTCTGCCCTGGGGACACAAAGGTCTAAGCAAAATGTGACTCAGATTGTGACACAATGACTCTGTGTATAGAGCAAAACAGGCCTGGTAGGCAGGTGACACACATGGAAAGCAGATGCAGGAAAGTGCCCAAAACTTGGAGAAATTTTTCTTGACTATTTAACCAACTCCATCCCCCTTCTGTCCTTTTTCTTCTGCATAAAGAACAATCCCTCTTATGCTGACATCCTTCCTTTTCCAAATAGCTTGAGTTTCAGGAGTTTCCCAAATCTATAGCTCCAGGTGCTGAGTCCTGAAGGCTCTAATATTACAGCTAAAACTCAATGCCAGTCACTTGCTTGACTCAAGATATTTGACCTTGATTTCCATTATGTTATATATTTTCAGGCATTTCAACTGTAATTATAACATAGAACTATTTTTTAATCTTTTAATTTTGATGTTGGACCAAATACATTTTTTTTGCTGTTACATTTGTTTTGTTTTAATTGATTTCAGAGAAAAGAAGGGAGAGAGAATGAGAGAAACACCTATGAGAAACAAACATTGAATTGCTACCTCCTGCACCTCTCCCACGGGGAATGGAGACAACACCCTGGGAAAGTACCCTCTCCAAGAAGTCAACCAGTGAGTTCTGGGCATGGGTTGATGCCCAATCACTGACCCACACTTGCTGGGATGGAGTCATTTATATTTCCTTAATAAGTAAAATTATTTTACCTAACTTTGGAAAAGTTGGTGCTGGAAAAGTTGATTAATAAATAGGAGACACAAAGGCCTTTCCTGTATTTTAAATAATTATGGGCCCCTAGGAGAGAGTAATTGTGTTTTTGGTATTAAAGACTATTTTTAAAAATCATAAATATACAAACTTACTAAGATCATTGAAACTGTGTAGCATTGAGTGGAGGCCTAGACCAGCAAGGTCAGCAGGGAAGCTTGGCTTCCTCCATTGCCAGGAAAACCCAAGCATACTTCCTGCTCTCCATCGAGGCAGCCATCTTGGTTACATTTATTTGCATATTTGCTCCTGATTGGCTTGTGGGCATGGCTTGTGTGCTTATCAGAGGTATGGTCAATTTCCATATTATTCTTTTATTAGATAGGATAATAAAAGCCTAATATGCTAAGTGTCCAGGCATCTGGTTGTCCATTCAACCGAAAAAGCAGAATATGCTACTGAGATACTATGGCCACTCAACTGCTCCCTATGACATGCACTGATCACCAGAACAGACAGTCAACCAGTCACTATGACATATACTGACCACCAGTGATCAGATGCCCTGACAAGTAGGTTAGCTTGCTACTGGGGTCCAGCCAATTGGAACTGACTGATACAGGCCAGACACACCCAGGAGCCCTCTGCAGTACCTCCTCAGCTGGCCAACCTCAGGTGTTCCTCTCTGGCCACATCTATGCACCCGTGGGATACCTCTGCCTAGCCTGTGCCCCCTCATAATCTACGGCCTTTGGTGAAAGTTGGAGAGCTGGTTTTGGCCCAATCCTGGTCAACATAGGAGATGACCCCTGGTGGTCAGTGTGCTCCCAAAGGGGGAGCTGAGCTCACCCAGAAGCTGGGCTCAAGGCTGACAAACCCAGCAGCAATGGCAAACTCTGCCTCAAAGGCAGCTCTAAGGATGTGAGGGCCTAAGCCATCAGTCACACATACCCTGAGGGCTCCTGGACTGCAAGAGGGCACAGGCTGGGCTAGTGTACACTCCTATATCTGAATGCATGAATTTCACGCACTGGCCTCTAGTGTTGATATAAGGTTTTGAAACTACCACTGGGCTGTCCTGATAAAAACGGAGATGATCCTGCTCTATCTGGCTGGCTGGGGGACTCTGAGCAGGTTTCCTAAACCATCCACTGAGTGAGAAGTGTGGTGAGGTAGACACAGCTCAGACCCAAGGAAGGGGAGAGAGGGTTTACAGAGTTCCTGTAGCTCCCCATGTTCAACAGCCAGGGTAGCTCCATGTATAGGCATCTGTCATTCCTAAGGGACAGTTAGGACCCTTAAGGACCATCGAGGTTGTAGTCACAGTGACCAAATGAGCTCATTGGACAGGCCAGCTTGGTCACAGCCAGTGATGGGGGAGGGAATGGATCCCCAGCAGCATCGGGGAAGCAGGCACCAGGAGGAGAAAAAGGACCAAAACTCTTGGTGGTGGTGGTTGTGGTGGTGGTGGTTAGGTTTAGAGGAGGAATGAAATTTCAACCAGATTGTCTTCAGGGTAAACCCTATACCCTACATATAAAACCTCTACCAGCAGCTCCACAGAGAAATGAAGTTCAGGTTCCTTTTCTGGGTTCTGCAGTTAGAGCAACCAGGATGAAGCAGTTGGGCACCTCCAACTCCTGTCGCTGGGTGGCATGAGGCTATGGCTCCTGGCTGCAAAACCACCAAAGGAAATTCTCCAGCGGTGAACTCAGGTTTGTGTCCCTTTCTTCTAAGAGTAGCTAAGAGTTTCATTGCCCTAGCCAGAGGTGGACCACAGTACTGAAAAAGGCCTTAGGCCATCTGTGAATTGAGAGATCTATGATGACTGTGTTGGTGTTTATAGATCATATAAAATTCAACTATCAGTTAAAACTGATACTGATCAGTACAGTTTCAATTAATTTTATTATTTTATTATTGCACAATAGAATTACTCTTTTTAGAAATCTAATAAAACAAAAACTAACACAGTACTTTTTATAGATTAATTTCTTTGGCATAAACACTTGACCAAAACATGAATTAAACACAACCAGTGATGAGAATGTGGAGAGCATTTAGTGTTTACTTTTTATTTGTGTGTGTTTTTGTAGAAGCACAGTTGTTCCATTACAGATTGAGCTAAATAAAATTTCAAATTGTTTTCTAATAATAATATAACCTTACAAAAACCACCACTAGTTATTAAAATTAATATATAGTAATAACTTTTTATTTATAAACAACCATGTATTCTTTGACGTGGAAGTATTTCAAATTTAAGGGAAGAGCCACAGCATATATTCAATGAAATGGGTAATGAATAATGATGTTTAGTTAAGAACGTAAAAAAACTTAGTTACATTATCATGTAATTAAAATACATCCTTTCTAATAAAAGAGTAATATGCAAATTAACCACACCTCAGATCAAGCCATACCCAAAAGCCACACCCACCAGGCAATCAGGAGCTGGGGCAAAGCCAGCCAGTGAGCATGTGGCCCCTGGGCAGCCAACAAATGCACAGTCCCTGGGGCCGGGCAGTCGCTGATTGGGGCTAAGGCCAGGGCCAAGTGAAGCTAGCCATTGGCCCCCATTGCTGGGTGATGGCAGGGTTCCCAAGGCCTAAAGCCTTGGCCAGAGGCTTCAGGCCTTGGGCAGGCTTGGGGTAAGCAGTCAGTAGGACATCCCCTGAGGGCTCCCAGTATGTGTGAGGGGGCAGGTTGGGCTGAGGGATCACTCAACCCCCAGTGCACGAATTCCATGCACCGGACCCCTAGTTATATATAATTAATTAAATTAAAGTGGGCTCTCTAGCATTATAATATGACTGAGGTCACTATACATGTGCAGAACAAACATCCCTAAGATTGTATATAAATACAATCTTATTTTGAATTTGACTCTTCATAAAATTAACAAATTCAGCAGATGGTTTCCATCATATTGGAGATAAAATAGAATTTAAATTAATTTTTAAAATGCAACAATTAAGACTAAATATTTGTTGAAGTGCTTAATCAACAGGTTCATCACTGCTGAAGAGAGGGTCAGTTGTATGATTGGTGTGGGGGAAGTGACACAGGGATTCATAGCTACATTAATAGAGGGAAAGCCAGGGAGTGATATGGAGATATGAAGATGATGATATATTATTTGTACTTAACATATAGACGGTATAATGTCTGAATAAATGTAGCTCTAGATGGAGATACTATGGAAGATGAGGACAGTACTGGTCTGATCATGCTATGACTTTCCATCTAGTAGAGAATACGAATAACACTGAAGTATTTATCAGTGTAGTGAGAATTACAAAGAAATACACAGCACAAGTTATTAAGTGATGTGATTTCTCTATGGATTATTAAATTGAGACAGGAACATGTAGACTATAGTTAGCTGAAGATAAATGAGAAAATTATTTCTAACTTGTCATTGGTGTGCATGTGTGCATGTGTGTTTTGCATTTTTGCCATTGTGTCTCTACAACCATGTCTATTTGGGAAGACAATGAATGATGCTGGCTCTCTTGCATTGAATTTTACCTTTCCAGTCACACCTGTCATCTCTAATTATATTTCTTCATGACAGTTCACAAATAAAGCAAAAAAGAGAAAACTTATTTTATGCAATGAATCATGGGTGATGATTTTCTTAAACTGAGTAAAGCAAAAACCAGTACATATGCTTTGAAGGAAATCATTTTTAATAATACAGTAAATAGATATTCAGGATAAAAAAATTAAAAACAAAAACTTATATTTACCTTATTTGATCGAGCACTAGAAAAAGAGCTTTCTTAAATATTGGAGGTCCCCAGCATATAGAGAGATTCTTAATTGTATCTACTCAGAAGTGACTACAGCAAAAGATAGGCCTGAGATGAGGAGAGAAAGAGCACCAGGCAATTCTACATAAAATGGAACTTGTTGCTACATTTACAAAAGTCACGCTTCTACCTTCATAATTCAGGAATACCCATACTCGGCCAATAGGTTTGGGCACGTATTGCAGTACAGGTGGGGAAGTGGAGAAAACATTGTGGTGCATGTCAGTTTTAGCACAGCCAAGAAGATAGAATGCCTCCTGGATATGTATATTCTTCTCTATCCAATCATAACAAGAGACTCCTAAAGCCCAATTCCAATTGTCCTCCACTTCTATCTCCCAGTAACGTATCCCACTTGTAAAAGTCTGATCATCCCAGTCTTAAAAACACTCAGATAGTGGAGAGGTACATGGTGCACCTTGAGGACAACATCCAACACTCAGGTTTATCAAATCTCCTTGTAGAGAGACATGTGGAGAAAAAGGAATACATATGTACTACTATTTCTAATATATTAAAGAATAAATAAATTTAAAAAAGGATTGGGGCAAGTGTTGATCTCTGGGACCAAAGTAGAGAGGATGCTCAAGGAAGGAGCAGGTTTTGATTTGCGATGATTTCCGGTTGTGACATTCTGAGAACTGTTTCAGAGGAAAATTGTACTGGAGATACCCATGAGATCTTTACATTGTGAACTAAATTTCTATGACGATATAGATGTAAACTGAGGTCATGCCAGAAAAACATGTAGACTAAAATGAGAATATGAAGATCCCAAAAGGGAAAGCAGCAGAGCAGGCCAGTCAGGAAACCAGGAGTTTATGGTCCTTGAAGAAAAGGGATGCCTGATGAATGAGAGCCAATCACTAATTGGGTAAGGGAATGAGCCAAATCACTCTGCAACCTCCTTTTCCCTCCTGATCTTGCTAGCTCCTTGAGACTCATTTCAAGCATCACAGCAAAAGCGATAGCCACCTTTCTCTGGACTGTCAGACACCATGCACATCATGGCACTCAGATGGTTCCTTGATAGTTACCATTCACTTTACATTAATCCTCCAGACCAGGGTTCTGGTTAGGGCCCACGTAGGAGACAACAAATTGGTATGTTCTCTACCATAGATATTTTTCTGTCTTTTCCTTTCTCTTCTACTCTCTCTCAAAAATAGATGCAAAAATATCCTCAGGTGAGGATTAAAGAAACAAATAAAACAAAAACAGTAACTTGAATCATTACTAGTCTCATTAGATAACAAAAAAAAATATATATATATATATAACTGTAATCCACAAAAACTAATATTTAGAATGACAGATTAGCCTTTTTAAACTGAAAGATTATTCACATTCTATATGCAAATACCACTACCAACCTTCATAACTCTCCAGGCATTGATAGTTCCAGCACACTAACTTCCTTTCAATAACTTCCAGGTGGTCTGGCCATTCTCAAGTGAGGGTTGCAGAACCCTAAGTATAGAGGAGGTGAATGGCAGTTGACAATCCTGAAATTCTGGACCACAAATCAGGTCAGAACAAGCCAATACCCTGACAGGTTGCTTCCTCCCTGGCTCTTCCATTCTGTAGCAACCAGGAAAGAACTAAGGATTCTCAGCCACAGGAGAGATGCTGTGTGTACATGCATATGTTTGTGTGTGTCGAGGCGGCAGCTTAGATAGACAAGCTGAAATTCCCAGAATCATCCCCACACTTACTAGGCTTCGTTTCACTTTTTAAATTTTTAAATTGATTTTTCAAATTGAGGAATGGAGAGGGATATAGAGTTAGAAACACTGATGAGAGAGAAACATTGATCAGCCGCCTCCTGCACACCCTTCACTGGGGATGTGCCCGCAGCCAAGGTATATGCCTTGACAGGAATTGAACCTGGGACCCTTCAATCCGCAGGCCGATGCTCTGAGCCAAACCGGTTCTGGCACTTTTTAAATGTTTTAATAAAACAAAAAGATAACCCATAGATAGAAAGAAAATATTTCAAATACCTCTATCTCATAAAGAATTTGCATCCAAAGATCTCTTGAAATTCAAAATAAGACAAAAAATCCAAATGATCATTGTACAATTTAGAGGACTTTAGTTATTTCACTAAAGAAGATGTGTGGATGGCTATTAAGGACATTGTCTTAGCCTATTTGTACTTCTACATCAAAAAGACTATAGACTGAGTGGTTTACAACATCAATGTATTTCTCACAGTTCTGGGAACTGAGAATTCCAAGGTCAAGATGCTGGCTGATTCAGTTTCTGGGCAAGAACTATTTCCTGTTTTATACATTGGTGTCTTCTCCTTCAGTCTCTGCCAATTAGGACAGGTGAGAGAGCTTCTTCATAAAGGCACTAATCATATCCACGAGAGCTCCAGTCTCCTAAGCTTATCATCTCCAAAAGGCCTTTTAAATCTAAAAATAATTTTAGGTAGTAGGTGAAGAGTAAAGAATGAAATTGTGATTTACTAAGATTCTAAATCCCCTGCAGCTGCCTAGGCTACCATATCTTACATAAACTCAAGGTCACTACGTGCAGGGATGAAAAGCTGAGATATATATTCTTAGAGAGACCTTTATACCCTGTTCCTACTACACTTTATATTTTCTTTTGCACAAATATTCAGCCCAACAATATGGAAGCAGTTATGTGTGCTATGTAGATATGAAAGTAATTGACCTGATAATGCCTACAATACCAATTCATTTTTAGCGTGGTCTGTCTCTCCTTTACTGACTAAAACATTTTATAATCGTCCTAGTCACATGCATACATTTAAAATCCAATTCCTCAATTACATAGACATGTATATGCACACACATTTTTTAAAGTTATTGAATCATATGTATGGTATTAGTCTATTTGGCGACATTGGCCATAATTACCATATTATGTCTGTCAATCTATGAATATGGGATATTCCCATTTATAGGACTCATAGTTCTTTCTTTCAGTTTTTAAATAGTGTTTAATAGTTTATATACACAGAATTACATGACATTTATAAGGTTTATTTTTAGGAATTTCAGTTTCTGATAATGTAAAGTGTACTTTAAATTTTCTTTCCTATTTTTTATTATTTAGAGTAAATTCACTAATCTCACTTATTCCTAAGTTCAGTAGTTATAGATTTCTGAAAATTTTCTCATTATGCAATCATGTTGAGTTAATATTAATTATGATAGCTTTTTTCCTCTTTCTGCTTAGAATATTTCTTCTTTCACGTGTCTAATTGCATTGACTAGGAACCCATCACAGTGTTGAAAATACAGTATGTGGTAACAGCAGAAATTCTGTTGTCTTTTAATATATTTTCATTGATTTCAGAGAATGGAGAGGGAGATAGAAACATCAATGATGAGAGGGAATCATTGGTTTTGTGACACTTGCACAAGGCCCACTAGGGATGGAGCCCGCAACCCAGGCACTGAATGTACCTATGAACTCTTGTTTCCAGGGCCAATGCTAATTGGCTGAGCAATATCAGAAGGGTCAGTCAAATGTTTTAGAACTACAAGGTAGAGAAGTAGCTATTGCCTGGCTCATTGTAAGCTCATTTTAAGGCAGGGGTTCCACCCTCTTTAATCCTCTGTAGTCATTGTTTACCCTGGGGCCTTTTTCTAGGGAGAGATGAGGGGGAAGGATTCTCAGGTGCACTCATCTACTCTTCCTTTTCTTCTAATTGTACACAATGGATCCCACTTCCTTTTTTGAGCTCTTATGAATTTTTTATTTCTCGGTGCATGCACTTATTTTTTACACTAACCTATAATTCTCAGATTCTAGAGGTCTTGCTTTACCTTGAAAAATTGGGTTTGGTAAAGGGGAATTGAAAAGTTACTATGCTACCTAGGAAAACTTGGTTATAATAACTTAGTCAATATATTTATTTATTTTGATAGATATGTTTTTTTAAATTGATTTCAGAGAGAGGAAGGACAGATGAAGAGAGAGGGCAACATCAATGTGGACAGATAATGATTAATTGGCTGCCTCCTACAAGCCCCCTAAAGGAATCTTGCCTGAAAATCTGGCATGTGCCCTGCCCAAGATTCAAACCAATTCCATCGGGCTCATGGATAGAAGATTCAACCATTCAACCTCACCAGCCAGGCTAATTGCTATATTTATTATTTGAAGTAGGAATGAGATTGCAGGGCATGGGTTATAAAATGTTAAAATGCTGTGTGACAGAATCAGAAATCTAGGAAATAATAGTGCAAGTGTGTGTTGGACAAGTTCCTTTAAGGGACAGCCCTAGGTAACAGCTAGACAAGAGGGCACACTGCCCACAGAATTGGTTGATTGGGGGGGGGGGGGGGCGGGGAATGAAACTTCTGCTATATGCTCACCTGGGTGACTTGTAACATATTGTGAAATGTTAGAGATAATTTTCTGAGAATTAATTAATTTGGGGATCTTGCTGGTCAATGACCCCTCCATTCCTTGGCTTACAATCCTATACACTGAATTAGAGGGCAGAAGTTTCACCTCTCTCTAGGATATGTGGTCTTTGATGGCTTTTCCATTTGTTTTTCCATAATATTTAAAAATTGAGTTACTTAGATTTTCACTTTTTAACCTTCTAGCAATATTATTTTCATAGATTTTGAAAAGTAGGACAAATTTTCAAACATTTGATAATGTGAAAAATAATTCATATGGCGGTGGCATCAATGACTTGTTAAGTTGTGATGGGTTTTAACAAAATGCAGGTATCATGTTAATAATAATTCTCTAAAGTATCTATAATATAGTGACTATAGTTAGTACTGTAGTGCATATTGAAAAGTTTCATGTTTTTTACCACAAAATACATTTACATTCTGTTAGGCTGTCATCCCCCTAGTGTTGTTTTCTATGTGTTATAACACTAATTAGCTATAGAACCATAATCGGTGTAATTCAATCAAGGTGTCACTTCCTTTTGTGGATTTAAGCCAATCTCAGCAAATGGGTTTGGCCTTAGGTAAGGGCAGTCATATGAAAGGCCCATCTGTGCAGAGCCCATTTCACTCTCCAGGAAGACTGACTGAAGTTGGAGCTGCCAGTTGAGTGAAGAGAATTCCTACTGACCCTGGTATCAACAGAACTTACAGAGTTGGTAGAACTCATAGTAGACTCTGGTGAGTATGGAATTTAGAATAAATGTTTTTATTTTTAGAGTAAATATCTAAAAAAAAATGCCTTCTTTATCTTGCTACAAATATTTCCAATTCACCTCTCTGGGATATTCTCTAAGTAAAGAAGTAGACTTATTAGTTAATTGAAATGACGTGAATATTTCAAATATCTGCAATTCAATCACTTGTAATATATTGATATTTGGTATAATAAGTTATTTTCTTATTTTTTTAAATTTTAGTACCATATTGCCAATATGTGTTTTTTTGGGTCAAAAAAGAGATCTCCCTAATTATGGAAATCATAAGATTCCTAAAATATTTCACATAATATATGCCTATAAGAATCTTTATACTCATTAACCTAAAATACAAATGTTTCAATTAATGAGAAAAAACTCATGAAGTTCCTCTTTGCTATTGCTTTAAAATCTTCAGTTCTGGGCTATATATAAAAATTTTGAAATAGATCCCAACAACTGTAAGGCTTTCCAAGAAATGGCACTGGACACAATGGGAGACTATCAGCCGTAAAGGGGAACCAGTCATGCTTCCATGAACTACATCTCAGGATATACCAGTGTAGACCATCCCAGAATCCTTATTAAAAAAACAAAATGCCATGGAGAATTAAGGAGAGAGAAAGTGAGATAGAGATTGTGGTATTGATATGTGAGAGAAAAGGGAATATATTGCCTCCAGCATGCACCTGGAATGGGTGTGAAACCTGAAACCAGGGCTTGTGCCATAATCCAGAATCTAACTGACCAGCATTTGTGTAGGTAATGATGCTTCACCCAACTGTTCCACACTGGCCAGGGCTTTAATTTTGTATTTATTCACTTATTTAATCCTCACCTTAGTATATTTTTACACTGATTTTAAGGTAGAAGGAAAGACAGAGAGAAATATCTATGTGAGTAGGAAAAAACCTATTGGTATCGCCCTGTACATGTCCCCACCAAGGCCCAGGCCAGGGCAGAGTCAGCAACCAAGTTGAGGGCCCTTGACCAGAATTAAACCTGACACCCTTTGGTCCACAACCTAAGACTTGATCCACTGTGCAGGAAGACACCAATGTTTCTCTTTCTCCCTTCTATCTTCCTTTCTTTCTAAAAATTAATAATAAAAACATTTTTATTTAAAATAACCTATTAGGATATCCCCTCCCAAAATGTCTTTCTTTTTTATTATTTTCATATAAAATCATGAAGATATGGCACACCAGAAAACTACAGAGTCCTTCCACTTACTTACAGATTTGTATTTGCAAAGTTACTTATTCCATAAATTTACTTCTAATCCTAAAACTAATACCCATGGTATTTTCTTAGCCATTTGTGGAGTTTCACTGAGAAGGAGAAATTTGAGTCCCACCAGTTGAATATTCCAAGAAGAAACTGAATAAAGAGAAGCTCCAGCAGCAAGTAAGTATCTTTTCCATGGTCTATTAAGCCATGTTTTTGGCATTTCTGTGCTGTTTGTTGATGACATCACTGTTTAAAACAGCCTCAAACTTAGTGCCAAAGCACTGGGATAGGCCTTATGGAGATAATGTATCTGTTAGATAACCTTCCTTAATGAATGAGCTCTGGAGCTGTTGGCCATCAATTCAATGTTAATAAATAAACAGTATATATTAACTAAAATATCTTTAAATAGAAACACACATAAAAAAGATTATGTACTAACTGATGGATGGGCATGCTATGAACAGATGCAAGTAGGAGACTAAATGCATTTTGGGCAAGAATAATGTATTAGTATGTGCTAGTACATAGAGTATTTCTGCTACATTGTAGAACATGAAGGGAATTTACTATAAGCTTGTGATATCTGCCATTTTAATCAGAAAGGAATTTGGTTTTAGAATCCAATGAAAAATCTATACTTACAGATAATAAAAGTCATAGATTATGTAATAGAAATATGAAAAATTTTATGAAGAGGTTATTTATGGCAAAGAAAATTAAAGATAAATAAAACAGGGAAATATGCTAATTCTAATTAACAATGGGGAGAAAGCAAATCTATTCACAGGAATTATTTTTTACACATGAGTTTGACAGAATGTTTAGAAATCTGATAAGAGTCCCCCAAATTGGATAATTCCTGATTTCTTTTAAGTGGTAAAAAGGGAATGTAATTGGATTTTTAGGGAGTGTTCCCTGTGGGTCTACTCAAGAAACTATACTGTAGTATAAATACCCTAGATTACATGGGTGAGGAAAATTTTTTCTGCCAAGGACCATTTGGATGTATATAAAATCATCTGAGGGAGAAACAAAATGAACTGAAATTGTTAACAATTAGTCTGCTACATTTGGTCAAACATTTAAATTACACCTAATGCCTTAGGAGGTCCAGATCTAATTAATGACTTTGGGGCCTTATATGGACCTCAGGCAGGACTTCCCCACCTGCGGATTAAGAGATCATGCTAAGAAATGCCTGGCACTCACAAGAAACTCAATAAATAACTATTAAATGATTCTTAAATATTGTTGCGCATCTGTCTAGTATGATAGCATTGATGTTTTATTTATTTTATTTCAGAGATGAAGGGATACATAGAAACATCAATAAAGAGAAAGAATCACTGAATTGCTGCCTCCTGCAAGCCTCACACTGGGGATCAAGCCTGCAACGTGGTCATATACGCTGACCAGAAACGGAACCAAGTCTCCTGCTATATAAGTGGACACTCAACAACTGAGCAAAACCAGCCAAGCAGCATTTATGTTTTAGATGTATCTTTCAGACAGTTGTTTTTAGCAACAGAATCTGGATGTTGTGGAGGATATGCAGCAAGTGCAGAAGGACAATTACCAACAGCTGTAGGCCCAGCTCTAAGAGATTTCCTGTTAGACAAGTTCATCTTCCCACTACTGACATAACAAGGCTGAAAAGAGAACAGAAATCTTTTCCTCTGAATTTGATAATCTTGTTTAACCTTCACCCTTGCAATGTCAAGGTTTCCAAGCCCTTCACCTCTGGCAGAAATGTCCAGTGGCCCTGTAGCTGAGAGCTGGTCCCACACACAGATCCAGGTAGTGAAATTCTACCACACGTGGACCATCAGTAACTTTAGCTATTGCCGACAGGAAATGGGTGAAGGCATTCAAAGTTCAACCTTTTCATCAGAAGCCAATGATCAACTAAAATGGTGTTTGAGAGTATATCCAAAAGGGCTAGATGAAGAGAGCAAAGATTACCTGTCGATTTACCTGACACTGCTCAGCTGTCCAAAGACTGAGCTCTGGGCAAAATTCAAATTCTACATCCTGGATGTCGATGGAGAAGAAAGCAATAGTTGGGAGAGTCGCCTTGCATATAGGTTTATACAAGACAAAGACTGGGGATTCAAAAAATTCATCCCTAGACATGTTGTCTTGGATGAAGACAGCATGTTTCTCTCTGATGACACGCTGACCCTCTTCTGTGAGGTGGGTGTGGTACAAGATTCTGTCACCATTTCTGGCCAGGATACCAGGAAGACAGTGAAGGTGCCCGAGTGCCAGCTGGCCAATGAGCTAGGAGGCCTTTGGGAGAATTCCTGGTTCACAGACTGTTGTTTTTGTGTGGCTGGCCAGGAATTCCAGGCTCACAAAGCTATCTTAGCAGCTCGTTCTCCAGTGTTTAGGGCCATGTTTGCACATGCAATGCAGGAGAGCAAAAATAATCGGGTGGAAATCATTGACGTGGAGCCTGTAGTGTTTAAGGAAATGATGTGGTTCATTTACACGGGGAAGGCCCCGAACCTGGACAAAGTGGCTGATGGTTTGCTGGCAGCTGCTGACAAGTATGCCCTGGAGCGATTGAAGGTCATGTGTGAGGAGGCCCTCAGCAGTCATCTGTCTGAAGAAAATGCTGCAGAAATGCTCACCTTGGCTGACCTCCACAGCGCAGATCAATTGAAAACTCAGGCAGTAGATTTCATCAACTCTCATGCGGAGGATGTTATGGAGACCTCAGGGTGGCACGAAATGGTGGCGTCCCATCCCCACTTGGTGGCTGAGATGTACCGCTCTCTGTCTTCAGCACAGAGCCGGTGTCTGGGACCCCCACACAAGCGCCTGAAGCATTCCTGAGATCTTGCTTATTGTAAGACTCCCTCCACTTTCCAGAAGCAGAATCCATAGTTGCTGCCAATGAGCACCTTGTAGAAAGCCCAATCTGTGGAGTTTTTTGTCTGCTGTGGGGGGAAGTCTGCGTCTCAGATCCAGATTTTAATTTTATTATTTTCCTTAAAGAAATCATATTTTTAAATGTATCTTTAGTGATTTCAGAGAATAAAGGAAAGGAGAGAGAGAGAGAGAGAGAGAGAGAGAGAGAGAGAGAGAGAGAGAGAAACATAAGTGATGAGAATGAATTTTTGACAAGCTGATTCCTGCATGCACCCTGCTGGAAATCAAGTTCACAGCGGAGAATATGCCCTGACCACCAATGGATCCTTGACCTCCTGCTTCATAGATGGACACTCACCAAATGAGTGACACTAGCTGGGCTGATGATATTTTCTTCCATTGATTTTAAAGGGAGTGCAAAGGAGTGAATGTGAGACAGAGACAGAGACTGAGATAGAGATAAAAGGATGCAATGCCCAGACAGATTCATTGAAAGGGTTGGAAACTGCAACCCAGATATCCACCCTTAAGTGGAATTAGACCCCTGATCCTTCATGTCTGAGTCAAAGTGGTAAACACTGAGACAATGGCCAGAGTGAGATGAGTCTCATATTGGACCATAAATATGTAAATATAGAAAAATCTTCAAATGTGCGTGTTTACAGATTTGCTTATTCTGCAGATGTTGTGGTCAACTCTGCATTTTATTAGATGTGATTACCAAAATTGCTCTTGCTGCTGTGACCTCAAAATAAAGTGACTTCATTTCCAATGTGTCCACAGGATTTTGTTTTCTTTTTGCACTGACTCTCACTTTGCAGCTAGGAAGAGATAATAGCCTTGTCTTTTTACCTGGAGATTTGGTAAGCCTCTGTGTGGGAGGTGGTCTTCAAGGGGCACAAGGGTCTCTCCTGGATCTGAGTGTTTTCATGACTTGGGTGCTCAGACTTTTACCTCTGGGAGACATTACTGGGAGACAGAGGTGGGAGACATTTGGAATTGGGCTTCTGGAGTCTGTAGTGATGATTGGAAAGAGAAGAATGGGAATGTATAGAAAGGACTCTTTCTTCTTGGCTGTGCTAAAACCCATATCCACTACAATGTCTTCACCACCTCCCCACTTTTACTGCAGTATGTGCCCAAATCTATTGGCCGAGTTGGAGTACACCTGGATCATGAGAGTGGAAGTGTGACCTTTATAAATGTAGCTCAAAGTTTCCTTGTATATAAAATCTTGCTCTTCCTCTCCCTGTCTCAGGCCTATCTTTTGCTTTAATCACTTTTGACTAGAAATAGATTAGGAATCATTCTTTATGCCAGGGAAGTCTAGTATCTAAGGAATGCATTTTCCTAATACATGATCAATTAAGATAACTGTTATCCATTTTTGTTTTTAGTTTCCTTTTATGTCATGAAAACCCACTCACTATATTAAATATGATGTGAACATTCACACCATAAGTATCAGTTTGTGCTTTACTCAGTTTGGGAAAATCATCACCTATAATGCATGCCATAGAATATGTTCTCTGAACTTTGTCTATTTCTAAACTTTCATAAGGAAGTGTAATAATAAATGACATTGTTGCCCGAAAAAGTAAACTTAAATGCAAGAAGTTGGTTAATTTTATGTAGCATAATTTTCTCCAGGTCCATTCATACCCTAAAGTTTAAGAGATCACTTTTATAGCTGCATAGCATTCCTTTGTGTAAATATCTCAGAGCTTTTTTTTTTAATTTAATTGCCTACTGATAGCCACTTGGAGTGTTTCTAAATATTAGTTATTGGGCAACAAAAAATAAGGAGAAAATAAACAAATGGAACTAAGTCCAAATAAAAAGCTTCTGCACAGCAAAATAATCACCATCTAAATGATAAAGAAACCATGTTACCTCTGATACAGGATTAATATCCAAATTATATAAAGTACTCATACAAGTCAACAAAAGGAAGAGAAAAAATCCAACAAAATGGGGCTGAAGGCCAGATTAGACATTCCCACAATTGAATGAACAAGTTGTGGTGCAATCATAGAGTGGAATACCCTGAGATAAAATATAATAATAATAATAATAATAATAATAATAATAATCAATAATAAATGCAACACACAGGACATTGTATATTATCTCACCAAAACACTTTTCTTCAATTATTTAATTTTAAATATATTTAATTGATTTCAAAGAGGAAGGGTGAGATATAGAAGCATCAATGATGAGAGGGAATCATTCATTTTTTGCCTCCTACTTTTAAATGCCTCTGATGGGATGGAATTTGTAATCTGGGTATGTGCCATGAATGGGAATTGAACTGTGACCTGGTGTATAGTTTGACACTCAACCACTAAGTCACTCTGGCAAAGTTCATCAAAATACTTTTAAATAAAAGAAAGTACACTCCAAAAGGTGTATGCTATGTGACTTTCTCCATATAAATCTAAAGTAGTGATCATTAGAAAAAGGGCATATTAATCACCAACATATGATTACCTTTATGGGAGAGAGGAATAGACTTGGGACAGGATAGGCAATCCTGGGATCTAGAGGTATGAATATGTTATATTGGTGTTACTAAATAGAACATTCTTTTGACAATTTCTTCACCATTTTTCCATAATATTTAGAAACCTCTGGACAGGGAAGGTATAATTTTGAGTTAATAGCATGGAACCATATACTTTCACTGTGTTCCCAAACATTATTTCATTTATGGTTTCCTATCATGTGAATTTCAGAGACCTGTAAGGGCATTATTTCATTAGTTTGTTCTGTAAAGGAGACACAAAATTGCTTTCAATTAACAATGACTTCTAAGATGTGGGAAGTCAGCTCCAATGACTTTTTAATTTTTAATCTAACTCTGTGAAACATTTATTTTCCTGATTAAATATGAAGCTTTGCTTTAATTTCAGAAAAATGTTCATTTTCTATGATACTCATTACTTTGCTGTGTTGCATAACATATAAGCTACAGTTTGCAATTTGGTTTCCCACACAACTTTACACTGTTCAAAGTGTATCGCATCATACAATTAAATTTGGCTAGTGAAATTATTTCTAAATTATGCGTTTAAGCATGCTATGAGAGTGAAATATGCAGAGTAGAGGAAATAATGATATGGATGAGAATTAAATACTGAAGACACAATCAGAGAAATTGAAAGGACAGATCTGAGGTCTCTTAGAGTTTTGGGGCTTGTACCAGATTCTGGGCTTTCTGTATTTTTCAAACTGATAAAATTAAACACACACAGACACACACACACACACACACACCACACACACACACACACACACACACACACACACACACTACAGAGAGAGAGAGAGAGAGAGAGAGAGAGAGAGAGAGAGAGAGAGAGAGAGAGAGAGAGAGAGAGAGAGAATGAAAACCAGGCTGCAGCCAGGCCCAACTCTGACCTGCTGGCTTACATCTATGCCACCTCTCTCTGCTAGGCCCTCTGCAGCATGGCCACTACCAGCTGGTTCAGATGCTCCTGCAAGTGGAGCAGGGTGAAGGGACATCATTCCAGCTGCTCAGTCTCATCAACAAGTGCTCCTCCTGGATCCACTCTCAGTTCCTGAAGAGTCCAAAGGCATTTCACCTGGAGGTGGGGCTAGTGGAGGTGAATTCTGGAATGAGAGGCAGAGAGCATAATTCACAAGTTGTATGTGTTGCAAAACCTGCTTCCTGTCAGTCAGAGGGACCCTGAAGGCGAGGCTGAGAACTTGATATCCGGGTAGCCTTCTTACCAAAAGGATGTGTCCAAGATGATCCTGAACTTGGCTTACTACCACAGCTACCTTGGTGCAAAGCTGAGAGACAGAGGCCCAGAGCTCCCCTGGCTGCTGTCCAGGAGGCAGCAATCCAGGGAGCTCTCAAGCACTACCCAGACCAGATTCTCAGGTTAAGAAGGCATTTATGGGCCTTGGAGTGAAAACGAGGCAAGGTTCAAGAGGAAACCCCTATGTATAGCCCTATTGTTCTAAGTTATGCTTCTGAATCAGAAACTGGGAAAGGATGGTACAGGTTGCTCTCATTTCCTCTCCTGAATTATCTCACTATTAGGAGTAGCATGTTGGGATCTGGTAGTGATTTCGAGCTTTATGCAAAGGATGGATCATTTAGAATATATTTTTGCTAAACAATTCATTCTGAATCAAGTGAAGTGACTGAAGCATTGGAGTAGGAGGGGAATTTAAAGAAGGGATAGGTGAGATGGAGTTATTGCTGTGGACAGTTCCTGCATCTGGTGTCCTGATCTTTGTCACTTGAACTTCCATGTACTTTCTTAAATATATTTCCCATTTTATCTTGTGGTATTTCTTTCACCCAGTTATGTAAACATGAAATTTAGGAAATGTCTTTGATTCCTCTCAACCCATAATCATTAAAAACCAGTCTCATATCAAGACCAGCAAATATTTGAATTTTTATTTGACTACATCTCCACTCAGTAAACATGAAAGTTATAATAACAAATGGCATAATCCAAATCTTAGATTGTTATTGTTGATGATGTTCACAATAATGACAATTTTATAACATTTACTTTTGTGAAAGTAACAGGTATATACTTGATACAATGTCACATATTATTAGAACAATTGATAATGAAAAACTGTGGGTCCCCTGTTTGAGGGAAGCATGCAGGACATGGTGTGGAGAAGTGGTTTAAAGACCTGAAATTGTGCACTAGGCTTGTAGGATCCACTGTTTCTCCCTGGATTGTGGACATGAGCTGCATCCACCAGCCAGGCCTCCTGCTTGTGTGACCCATGGACAGTCAAGGATCAATTGCTGACAGATTCAGTCGTGAAGGCATTTTTCTAGCTTGGTCATCATTCGCTTTCCCTTAGGTATCACCTCCATGTGAATTCTTTTCTACAGAGCTTTGATCTTCCAGGTCCCTCAATTCAAAGCTCTGGACACAGACCCCAGCAGTACTCAATGGTCATGTAAAATTTTGACAAGCGTGCCATGCAAAAATAAAAGAAAAACATGGGTCCCCTGTCTCACGTACATTCTTGACCCACCTTTGCTTCTGGTCAGCAGACTAATATGCTTTCAACTGATCAGTTTTATGTATTACCCATTTACCTCTTACTAGGGCAGATAGGCATTCAGTTTTCTCAAATGGCTTCTTCTCTCAGCTTCCAAACACTTAAACCTCATCCCATTTTCTCAGTTTATAGCTGCACTATACTTGTGGATTAGAACACTTACATTGTTTTCCTCAGGTACCCATAAGCAATTTGCCACACTCTCTTCATCTATTCAAACAGGTGCTGTGGCCGAGCTCATTATCCCCTGAGGCTCCTCTGGGTTCTCTGGTTCCTCTGGTTCTCTGGTTGTTCTCTCTGCCTGGGACACAGCTCTGCCTGTGAAATTTTCCACCACAGAGAAATCTGAAGGTGCCTTCATTTATCTCCTCCATTGTACTTCTGTTCTCTCGATTTTGTTTCCTCCTCTTTCTTGTATACTCTCGACTTGTTTGAAGCACATCCTTCAGGCACTTTCTAAAAGAGGTGTATAATGCTAAAGACCATGCATGTCTGAAAATGTTATCTGTGCCACACACAATTCTTCCATAGTTTTGCTGAGCATCAACTTTTGGTTGAAGATTCTGTACCCTCAGAAATTGGAATTCATGTCAGTCAGGGGGATGCTGAAGGCAAGGCTGAGATCTTGATATTTGGGCGGCCTTCATTGTTTTCCAGACCTCAGGATTGCTATTAAGATTTTGGGCCATTTGATCCCAGTTCTTTTTTCCCTGATATTTTTAAAAAGAAGATATTTGGTATATTCTCTTTTTTTTTCTTAGAGAGTGAGAGGGGTAGAAATGGGCAGCGGGGGAGATGGGAAGAGAGACAGAGACAGAAAAATATTGATATGAGAGAGACACGGTAATTTAATTTTAGATTTATACTGAATAGCTTTCAAATGCCTGTATTCACCAGTCACCAGGTGTAAGCAAATGCTCACAGATGGGGGTTGGCTCCCTGCATGTGGAAAATCAGCCAGCAACTTTAAAGCTGTTGTAGAAATCAAGTCAGTGACAGCAGAACCAATTAATGCGTGGGATGTGGTGTGTGTTGAGTTCACGTGCTCATCATTCCTGGAACATTGATTAGGAGTGGTGCCTTTTGGATTTAAGTATGTAGACTATATTTATAAACATGTAATATTTATTTATGTGGTACGATTATTACAGTGGTTTTTTTTTGGAACATATGGCCTATTTTGTAAAATTGGTTCTTAATAACAGTGAACAATAACAAAAAATAACCTGTAAATTCAATATAAGCACATCTTGGTTAAAAGCATTTTCAAATGGGCAGGATGTTATTTTCACATCTGACATAGGGACAGGAATTTTTGTTCATTAAATACAAAGGCCATTAAATCGTGGCCCCCAAAATGCAGGGTTTACTGTAGTGAAAACCTGGAACAGATTTTCATATTATACTAATCCTTTGGTACGTGGCTGATTGAGGTACTTAAACACTTTCCTTACTGACCAACATATTCTCACTAACATTACTAGTAAATATGACACTTTATTTTATTACAAGCTATCTTATAAAAGATATATTTTGTTCTTTGATATTTTGTAGACAATAAACAAATTCAGCAGCTATCCACTCTATTACAGTGTTTATTAAACCCATGGAAAAGTTTTATGATCTAACTTTTTATGAGTCACCATGCCATGGCCCAGGTTGAGGAAGTGATGGGGGCCCATTGGAGATGGGGTGGCTTTGGGGAGGTCTTCAGGATATTGGCTGGTCTTTCCCACCCCCCATTGGGATGGGGGACTGCCAGGGATGGGCTGTCTAGGGGGAGGGGCTGTAGGCTGATCAGGGTGGTGGGAGCCCATCAGAGGTAGGGCCAGCCAGATCAGGCGGGTTCACTGGCCACAGTGGGCTCATAGCGACCAGTAGTTCCAGTCCTTATGGTCACTGCCTTTTATATATAGATGATACTATTATGGTGATTACATTTCATTATCAATTGTTTAAACCAATACAGGCATACCTTGGGTTATATCATACTCAATGTATGTAATTTCATGGTTATGTTGCCATCTCTCATTTATTTATATTAAAAAAGTTCCATCATTTCAAGGTATGTACAAATGTGCTTTATTTTTTCAATATATTTTATTGATTTTTTACAGAGAGGAAGGGAGAGGGATAAAGAGTTAGAAACATCCTTAGAGAGAATCATCAATCAGCTGCCTCTTGCACACCTCCAATTGGGGATGTGCCCACTACCAAGGTACATGCCCTTGGCTGGAATCAAACCTAGGACCCTTCAGCCTGAAGGCTGATGCTCTATCAATTGAGTAAAACCGGTTATGGTCATATATGCTTTATGTTTTTTATTATTTATTTACCACAAGTAAAGGTCAGGAGTTACTATCTTCTTTTATTTTTATTTTTTTATTTTTTTACTGTTTTACTTCATTACTGCTGTGTATGTGCTTCATGTGAGTGATGTAGGTGCTCGTATAGGTGGGTTCTGCTTATGGAAACAAGTTGCACTGTAGGAACGGATCTCTGATGTAACCCAAGGACCTACTGTAGAACGTACATTACCAAAAGTGAACCTTAAGATAAACTATGGGTTTACCTATGGGACATTGGTAGATAAAGACGTGTAATTGTCGGTTCATAAACTGGAACAAATATCACTTTGATGGGTGGGCATTGGGTATATGGGAAACCTTTATTTTCCCCTCAGATTTGCTGTGAACATAAAATTGTTCTAAAAAGTCCATTTGAAGAAGAATCCATGCAAACGACCTCCTATAGTTCAGATATTTTAGGTTTAGAGTGAAGGATAATCAAAAGTCATACATACCTTATGTGGGTATAAAAAATGTAAGATCAAGCAATAGCCTCAAACCAACTGATCTCATTATCTTTCACCCCCAGGTATCTTTTGTTTCCATTTTAAGCAGATAAAACAAGTACATAAATCTCATCATAACAAGAAACTATTGTTTGCTCCTACATTAACTTCATCATCTCTGGTTGAGAGTATAGTTCAAAATGTTAAGAAAGTTCTCTAGTCTTTGGAAATTCTACAGAAGAACCAAGGAATAAAATTTACATCCTCCAGTGAATCATGCTCTATAAAGCAACCTGACAGGCTAACTTTGTCAAAGTTTCCTCCAAAGCTATTTACCATAAAACTATTTATATTGGCCTTTGTATAATTTAGAGAATGTAGTTTTCTACCTACCCTCACTTACTCAGACTACTTGAAATTGTTCTGTCAGTTAAGGATTTGAGAACAAGGTGGTCCCCATGAGGATGGATGGTTTGTCTAACTTGTTGGGTGGTCACAATGCAGATCTTGAGTACTTGAAAAGTGAGTAGTCTGAATTGAGCTGTGCCTCTAGGGGTAAAAGGTATGCAGAATTTCAAAAACCGTAGGAAAAAAAGTAAAATATCTCACTAATATTTCAATAGTAATTATTTGCTGAAATGGTTATGTGTTGGAAGTATTAAGTTAAATATATGATTAAAAATTAATTTGAATGTTTTTATTATGTGGCAACTAGAAAACAAAAATAGAATACATATGAACAACCCCATGCCTATCTTCTCTAGAAGGGGGTAAATGAGTAATACATAAAACAGATTAGTTGAAAGCACTTTTGCCTGGTGAACAGAATCAAAGGTGGTTCAAGCATCTAAATGGGATAAGGAACCCGTGTTTTTCTTTTATATTTGCATGGCACATATTTCAAATTTTATTCTATTTTTTACAAAACCATCAAATATAGCTGAAGTCTGTGTTAAGAGCTCTGAATTGCGGGACCTGTAAGGTCAGAGCTGTGCAGAAAGCAATTCACATGGAGGGCTGCCCAAGGAAACCACTGAATGATGATGTAGCAGCAAAAACGCCTTCAGGACTGAACGTGTCCTTGGTGGCTATCAGCCATTGGTCCTTGACTGTCCATGGGTCACACAGGCAGGAGGCCTGGCTGGTCGATGCAGCATGTCCACAATCCAGGGAGAAACAGTGGATCATACAAGCCTAGTGCCACAATTTCAAGTCTTTAACCCACTTCTTCACACTGCCTCCTGCATGATTCCCTCAAACAGAGAACCCACAGTTTTTCATTATCAATTATTCCAGTAATATGTGACATTGTATGAAGTATATACCTATGGTACTCTCACAAAAGTAAAAGCTATAAAATTGTTATTATCGTAACCAGCATCAACAATAAAAAACTAAGACTTGGATTATGCCATTTGTTGTTATAACTATCATGTTTACTGAATGGAGATGCAGTCAAATAAAAATTCAAATGTTTGCAGGTCTTGAGATGAGATTGGTTTTGAATGGTGATGGGTTTAGAGAAATCAAAGAAAATTCCTAAATTTCAAGTTTAAATAACTGGGTGAAAGAAATACCACAAGATAAAATAGGAAATATATTTAAGGGAGTACATGGAAGTTCAAGTAACAAAGCTCAGGATACCAGATGCAGGAACTGTCCACATCTCAACTATCCCTTCTTTAAATTCCTTACCTTCTCTAGTGCTTCAGGCACTTCTCTTGAATCAGAATGATTTATTTAGCTAAAATATATTCTAAATGATCCATGCTTTGTCCCCTAACTTCCTTTCAGTAACCTCCAGGTGGTCTGGCCATCCTCAAATGGGGGTGGCAGAACTCTAGGTAGAGATGAGATGAGTGTCAGTTGACAATGCTGAAATTCTGGACCACATATCAGGTCACAGCAAGCCAGGACCCTGCCAGGTTGCTTCTTCCCCCATTCCTCCATTTTGCAGCAAGCAAGAAATCCGGTGGACACATGGCAAATAAATACATTTCCTGTATTCTCAGGAAATGGTTATGTGTGTGGAAGCGGCATGCTTAGATACACAAGCTGAATTTCCCTGCCTATCACCCCCACACTTACTAGGCTTTGGTTCACTTTCTAAATGTTTTAATAAAACAAAAAGGAGTAACAAATTAATCAATTAAGAAATTAAAAATAAATAAAATTAAATGGTAACCCATAGACGAAAAGAAATATATTTAGAATACGTATATCTCATAAAGGATTTGCATCCAAAGAACTCTTACAATTCAAAAGAAGACCAAAAATCCAATGATCATTGTACAATTCAGAGGACTTAAGTAGGCACTTCACTAAAGGAGATATATGAATGGCTAAGAAGGACATTTTCTTCACCTATTTGTATGTTTATATCAAAAAGACTGTAAACTGGGTGGTTTATAAACAACATCAATCTATTTCTCAAGTATGCCCTGGAGTGTTTGAAGGTCCTGTGTGAGGAAGCCCTTAGCGGTCGCCTGTCTGAGGAGAATGCTGCAGAAATGCTCACCTTGGCTGACCTCCACAGTGCAGATCAATTGAAAACTCAGGCAGTGGATTTCATCAACTCTCATGCTAAGGATGTTATGGAGACCTCAGGGTGGCACAAAATGGTGGCGTCCCATCCCCACTTGGTGGCTGAGATGTACTGCTCTCTGGCTTCAGCACTGCGCACGTGTCTGGAATCCCCACACAAGTGCCTGAAGCCGTCCTGAGATCTTGCCTGTTGTAAGACTCCTTGATTTTCCAGAAGCAGAAGCCATTAGTTGTTAATATTGATCACCTGGTAGTAAGCGCAATCTGTGGAATTTTTCTTCTGTGGAGGGAAGTCTGCATCTTGGCCACTGATTTTCAATTTTATTAGTTTCCTTAAATTTTATTTTAGCCCAAACCGGTTTTGCTCAGTGGATAGAGCGGTGGCCTACGGACTGAGAGGTCCCAGGTTTGATTCCAGTCAAGGGCATGTACCTTGGTTGCAGGCAGATTCCCAGTGGTGGCGGGGGAGGTGCAGGAGGCAGCTGGTTGATGTTTCCCTCTCATCTATGTTTCTGACTTTCTGTCCCTCTCCCTTCCTTTCTGTAAAAAATCAATGAAATATATTTTCTAAGAAAGAAATCTTATTTTAAATGTATCTTTATTGATTTCTGAGAGGAAGGGAGAGGGAGAGCGAAACACATATGGTGAGAGATAATCACTGGTAAGATGATTCCTGCATGCAGTCTACTGGAAATCAAGCTCACAACTGAGGCATGTGATCTGACCACCAATGGATCCTTCACTTCCTGATTCATATATTGACAATCACCAAATGAGTGACACTAGCTGATCTAATGATATTTTCTTCCATTGATTTTAGAGGGAATGCAAAGAAGTGAGGGAAAGACAAGGAAAGAAAGAAAGGAAAAAAGGAAGAAAGAAAGACAGGAAGAAAGGAAGAAAGAAAGAACAAAAGAAAGAAAGAAAGAGAAAGAAAGAAAGAAAGAAAGAAAGAAAGAAAGAAAGAAAGGAAGGAAGGAAGGAAGGAAGGAAGGAAGGAAGGAAGGAAGAGAAAAAATGCAATGCTCATAGAAATGCATTGAAAGCAGTGGAAACTGCAACCCAGATATGCACCCTTGAGTGGAATCAAACCCTTGACCCTTAATGTCTGAGCCAATTTCTAGACACTGAGAGAATGTCCAGGGTGAGATGAGTCTTATATTGGACCATAAACATATACATTTAGAAAAATGTTCAGATGTCTTTAGAAATTTGCTTGATCTGCAGGTGTTGTGGTCAACTCTACTATTTATTAGATGTCAAAGCCAAAATTGCTCTTGCTGCTCTGACTTCATAATAAAGTCACATTTGAAAGACCAACTTGTGCCTCATAACTTTATTTGCCATGTGTCCACCGGATTTCTTTTTCTTTTTGCATTAAGTATCCCTTTTCAGTCAGGAAGAGCTAATAGATTTGTCTTCCTACCTTGAGGTTTGATAAACCTCTGCGGGATGTGGTCCTCAAGGGGCACATGCGTCTCTTTTGAATCTGAGTGTTTTCTTGACTAGGGTGCTTAGACTTTTACCTCTGGGAGACATTACTGGGACGTAGAAGTAGGAGGCATTTGGAATTGGGCTTCTGGAGTCTGTAGTGATGATTGGAAAGAGAGGAATATGAATGTCCATAAGATACTCTTTCTTCTTGGCTGTGCTAAAACCCACATCCACTGTAATGTCTTCACCACTCCCCACTTTTACTGCAGTATATGCCCAAACCTCTTGGTCAAGTAAGGGTATTCCTGGATTATGAAGTTGGATGTGTGACCTATGTAAACGTAGCTCAAAATTCATTTATATGTAGTATCTCTTCTTGCTCTTTCTCCATTTCAGGCCTATCTTTTGCTTTAGCCACTTTTGACTAGAAATAGATTAGGAATCATACTAATGTTGCGGAACTCCAGTAACTAAGAAAGGCATTTTCCTAATGCACTATTAATTAAGACAACTATGTTAACCGTTTTTGTTTTTAGTTTCCTCTTACATAATGAAAATGCATTTACTGTATTATTAAATATGATGATGACAATCAAAACATTATCAGTTTGTGCTTTACTCAGTTTAGGAAAATCCTCATGCATAATGCATGTCATAGGATGTGTTCTCTGGATTTTGCTCTATTTCTTTATTTCTAAACTTTCATCAAAAAATATAATAATAGATGACAGGGCTATCTGAAAAAATAAAATTAAATACAACAAGTTGGCTGATTTCATGTAGCATAATATTCTTCAGGTCCATTCCTGCTGCCCCAAAGTTTAAGAGATACCCTTTTACAGCTGCATAGTATTCCATTGTGCAAATGTTCCACAGCTGTGTGGTGTTTGTTTGTTTGTTTGTTTGTTTGTTTGTTTTTATCCATTTGCCTATTGATGTCCACTTGGAGTGTTTCCAAATATTAGTTATTGGGCAACAGACACTAAGGAGAAAATGGACAAATGGAACTAGATCAAAATGAAAAGTTTCTGCACAGTAAAAGAATCACCATCTAAATTCAAAAGGAATCATGGCATGGGAGAAAATATTTGCAAATCTTACCTATGATTTGAGGTTAATATCCAAATTATATAAAGTACTCATACAAGTCAACAAAAAGAAGAGAAACAATCCAACAAAAAATGAGCTTAAGCCCTGATTAGACTTTTCTCCCATGGAATGAGCAAGTTGTGGTACCATCATAGAGTGAAATACTCTGAGACAAAATAATAAAAACAAGTGCCACACAGAGGGCAGTGCATACATCTCACCAAAATACTTTTCTTTAATTTTAAATATATTTTTATTGATTTCAAAAAGGACGGGTGAGAGATAGAAGCATCATCGATGTGAGGGAATCATTCATTGGCTGCTTCCTTCATGGCTCTGACTGGAGTTTGAGACTGCAAACTGGGTATGTGCCATGACTGGGAATTGAACTGTGACCTCCTGGTGTATAGCTTGACACTCAACCATTAAGTCACTCTGGCTGGACTCACCAACATACTTTTAAACAAAAGAAAGTACACTTCAAAGGTATATACTATTTGATTTTATTCATTAAAAAATAAAGAAATTATCATTAGAATCAGGGCATATTAATCACCAGCATATGATTATCTTTATGGGAGTGGGTATTAGACTAGGGGCAGAGTAGGCAATCCTGGGATCTAGAGGTATGAGTATGTTACATTAGTGTTATTAAATAGAACATTCTCCTAACAATTTCTTCACCATCCTATATAATATAGAGGCAATATGCAAATTGACCAACACTGTCACAAAGATGGCTGCACCCACAGCTGAGGCCAAATTCTCATAAGGAGACAATAAGCATCAGCAGAGACCTGAGGCTATGCCCTCCCTGGCCTCCTTGGGCTTGACAAGGGAACCTCAAGGTGTGATTCTGATCCTGGTGATGGGCTAGGAGACCTCAGACTGCTTCCCCCACCAGGTGGGGCTTGACAAGGGTCTTAAGGCTATGTCCCCGACCCCAGCACCAGGCTGAGAGACCTCATGTCGTACCCCTAGCCCTAGCACTTGGCCAAGGGACCTGAGGTTACGCCCCCCTGCCTGGTGGGGCTTGACAGGAGACTTTAGGCCATCTCCCCACCCAGTGGGGCTTGACAGGGAACCTCAAGGTATACACCCAGTGCTGGGTTGGGGGACCTGAGGGTGCACACCCCAACCTGGAGGGGCTTCACAGGGGATCTCAGGCTGTATTCCCGCCTGCCCCCCCCCCCCCGGCGAGCCTTAATGGGGGACCTCACGGCACATACCCTGCGCCTTTGGGGGACCTCAGGACATGTCTCCCACCCTGGCACCTGGCCAGGGGATTTGAGACTATACCCCCAGTCTGGTGGGGCTTGACAAGGGTGGGACTGGCCTGGTCTGGAGCTAGCCCAATTGGGGGGTGGGGCAGTGGAGTCTGGGTCTCATGCATGGGCAGACTTTAGTCTGGATCCCCCTTCTAAAGTGCATGGATTTCATGCACCAGGCCACCAGTTTTTCCATAATATTTAGAAACCTCTGGACTGGGAAGATATAATTTTGGGTCAGTAACATGGAACCATATCCTTTCACTATGTTCCCAAATATCATTTTATTTATGGTTTCCTACCTTATGGATTCCAGGGAACTCTAAAGGCATTATTTCCCTAGTCTGATGTTAAAGTAGACGCAAAATTGCTTTCAGTTAACAATGATTTCTAAGATGTGGGAAGTCAGCTCCAATGGCTTTTTAATTTTATCTCACTCTGTGAAAAACATTTATTTCCCTGAATAAATATGAAGCTTTGCTTTAATTCAAAAAATATGTTCATTTTCAATGATACTCATTACTTTGTTGTGTTGCATAACATATAAGCTACAGTTTGCAATTTGCTTTCCAACCTAACTTTACACTATTCAAAGTATATCACATCATACAATTAAAATTGGTTAGTAAAATTACTTTTAAATTATGAATCCAAACAGCTACCCATAAAGTATGCTATGAGAGTAAAATATGCAGAAGAGAAGGAAATAATGATATGAAGGGGAATTAAATAATGAAAACAGAAATGGAAAGGACAGATCTGAGGTGTCTTAGAGTTTTGGGGCTTGAACTTGATTTTAGGCTTTCTGTATTTTTCAAATTGATAAAATTAAACACACACACACACACACACACACACACAGAATGAAAACCAAGCTGCAGTCAGGCCCAACTCTGACCTGCTAGCTTACATCTATGCCACCTCTCTGCTAGGTTCTCTAGGTGGTAGCAACATGGCTACCACCAGAGGGTTCAGATGCTCCTGCAAGTGGAGCAGGGGGAAGGGACACCATTCCAGCTGCTCAGACTCATCAACAAGTGCTCCTCCTGGTTCCACTTTGAGCCCTGGAGAGTCTGAGGGCACTTCACTTGGAGTGGTGGCTAGTGGAAGAGAAGTCTGGCCATGGAGGCAAAGAGCATATTCCACAAATTGTGTCTGTTGCAGAACCAGCCTTGTGTCAGTCAGGGGGATCCGGAGTCTCAGATTTTCGCCTGGCACCTGGGTTCAGTGCAATCAGAACTTCTTTTTCCTTCCACCAGATGCCAGCCACACAGTCAGTAGAACGCCCACATGGTGAGCACCCATGTGTGCCCCCAGAGTTCCGCTACTGGCCGGAGCTCTCCTCTACATATGTCTGCCTCTGGTTCTTCCTCTGGGATTCCACCACAATCCACGTTCTCCCCATAAGGGCTTGGATCCCCGGGTTTTGAGTGCAAACCAGTTCAGGTTCAGGGAAGCCTGGAGACCCTGTCTCCTTTCCGCCAGAGCATCCCTGCCAGGCTCAGACACCCTGTCCTCTCTCACGTGTGAGTTTCCACCTTACTTGGGATTTGCAGAGGTTCTGATTCTCTGTGTGCACTTTCTGTCCCTCCAGTTTCAGATCTTCTAGTCAGCCAGCTTTCCTGTGGTTCTGGACAGGGTCCATTCTGTCCTTCAGTTCTATTCTTATAATTATTTTGTAGGGCAAAAGCCTAGGTGTTTACCTAAGCCGCTGTCTTGGGTTTTTTTTATTCTTGCTTTTGTTTTTTTATTCTACTATATTCTTTTATTCAATGTCAACTTAAAGAATCAGTGTGTTTAGTTCTCTCAATGTTTACCATTAGAAGACTCCTGTTTAGTCATGACTCCCCAAAATTCTATTAATATGAAGGTAAAGCCGAGGAAATGCCTGTAAAGACATTGGGAGGTTTAACTGGAGAGGATTAGTTAGGAGACTGGGAGATTTGGAGAAGTCAATGGGAGACTACTGGAAATGGAATGTAGATGAGGGAGCATTAACTAGCTGGCCTAGAAAAGGGAGATATTTTGGCACAGCCTTGTTGCATGAGGGCAACTGTAAAATACAAACACTTCCCTGGAGGTGAGTGGAGTCAGGGTGTTGTGGGGCGACCCTCGAATGACGACCACCAGACAGTCTAATTGGAAATTTAGGAAGCCTTTATTTCGAACTCGAGTCCAGGCGCAAGTATCCACTGACACAGCAGCAAGCAAAAGAGCCCCGAACTTTTGCAGCAAGCACTTTTTATCCCCAACACAGGGGGACTTGGCAGTTTGTGATTGGACAAGCTCTTAACAAGGGGTTAGTTATATTATTTGTAAGCTATGGAAAATTTCAGTTAGACAATCAGTTACGAAGACAAGGGTGGGTACGAAGGGGGCTATTGTTACAGAACTATTCTAAGAAGTGTAGGCATTATGCTTCGCTGAAGCATGTCAAACCACACCTGTAGCTATGAGCCATCTGTGTGGCCTAGCTTTTCATGGCCAAGGTCTGTCCTGGCACTGTCCTTATGCCAGAACAAGGGCAGAAAGCTCAGAAGTACCAGGGAGCAGTGAGTAGAGGTGTGAGCTGCAAAGGGGCTCAGGGTTCCTTCTCTATTCCAACCATGGATATACCTCAGTTAATGGGAAAGCACTGATATCAAGAACCAATAAACATGGCCAGGAATCCTTGGGAGACTAATGGTGATTATGGCATCATGTGAACAGGAAACAGCCGGTCAGAGCAAAGAGGGGCAGGCATCAGTCTCTGTAGAGGCCTCTGATCAGATGTCTGTGTTCCCACACAGCCCTGGGCACAGGATAGCTCCCCTCAGCACCCACAGCACAGAAAAATGTAGCTGACAGGATACCAGGGCGTGAGTGCAAAATATGCCCAGGAGGCTGTTGATCCTAAATGAGGTGAAGAGCAGGAAACAGCAGGTTCCTGGAGAGTTCCCCAGGCATTCTACTTGAAGCTTGTCAGGTACAAATCAGGACCCAATCCTCAGAACAGGGGAGCTCAGGAAAGCCCATCTCCTATGAAGAAGGGTCCTGGTGAGAGGTCACAAAGGCGAAAGAGAAGACAAGGATATGTGTGCCTGTCATTGCCACCATGGCTTTCTTTTTTCATCTTTATTGTTGAAAGCATTAAATATGTCCCTTTTTATTCTCCATTGAGCCCCTCCAGCCTGATCCCATCACTAGCCCCAGGCCTTCATCACCATATTGTCTGTGCCCCTGGGTTATACATATATGCTTTCTAGATCTTTGGTTGATCATCTCCCACCTACAACCCTTCCCCACCTTTCCTCCAAGATCCCACACTATTTTTCATGCTTCTCTGACTGTGGACCCACTCTGTCCATCAATTTATTTTGATAAATTAGATTCCAATTATGTGGACCCACTCTGTCCATCAATTTATTTTGATAAATTAGATTCCAAATATGAGTGAGATCATGTGATACTTGTCTTTCCTGAATGGCTTATTTTTCTTAGTGTATTATTCTTCTGTACCTTCCCTGCTGTCTCAAAGTGTAAGAGATCCTTCTTTTTTATTAAATGATGTCACATATTCCATGGTATAAATGTGCCACAGCTTTTTTATCCACTCATCTACTGATATGTACTTGATGATTTTAAAAATTATAGCCATTGTAAATTGTGCTGCTATGAACATAGGGTGCACGCATTCTCTCAAGTTTCAGGTTTCTTAGGATATATTCCTTGAAGTCAGATCACTGGGTCAAATGACAGTTCCATATTTAATTGCAATATCCATGAAGACAGGACAACCAGTACATTTTCTCAAAAATCATTGTTGACTGTGAAATAGGTATCAATACAGTCAGAAAGGAGAAGATTGAATGCTCACATCTTCGCTGTTCTCTCCTCCAGCATTCAAGGTGCTCTGAGGGGACACCACTCACCCTGTGTTTCTCAGCAGCCTCTTCCATGGAGCAGTGTCTGTGAGCCTTGTGCTCCTGAGAGCTATAGCAGTGAAAAGAGCAGGCTCATGTGGTCTTCGCAGAAGATGTGCTCTGTCTCCTTGTGCAGCCCACACCTATGTCTACAGAGCTCAGGAATTGCCGCAGATTGGCTTTTCTGGCCATGGACATCAGATATTTCAGGATAATATTGATTTTGAAGATGTTCTGCTCTCGTGGTTCTCTTCTCACAGGACAACAAATAAGGATTTCTGCTTTCTCCCAGGATATTTAGAGACACAATCAACAGAATCTATGCACACAGCCCATGGTGACTGGGTCTATAGTGCGATTAGGCAGATGGCACAGGTGACCTCTTTCTGGAAGTTTTGTGGGAGGTCTGACCCATTTTTCTGAGGGAAGAAAATCAGGAGTTTACTCCTCTGCCCTGGGGACACAAAGGTCTAAGCAAAATGTGACTCAGATTGTGACTCAATGACTCTGTGTATAGAGCAAAACAGGCCTGGTAGGCAGGTGACACACATGGAAAGCAGATGCAGGAAAGAGCCCACAACTGGGAGAAATTATTCTTGACTATTTAACCAACTCCATCTGCCTTCTGTCCCTTTTCTTCTGCATAAAGAACAATGCCTCTTATGCTGACATCCTTCCTTTTCCAAATAGCTTGAGTTTCAGGTGTTTCCCAAATCCAAAGCTCCAGGTGCTGAGTCCTGGATGTTCTAATATTCCAGCTAAAACTCAATGCCAGTCACTTGCTTGGCTCAAGATATTTGACCTTGATTTTCATTATGTTATATAATTTCAGGCATTTTAACTGTAATTATATCATAGAATTATTTTTTAATGCTTTGATTTTGATGTAGGACCAATTACATTTTTTTTTGCTGTTACATTTGTTTTGTTTTGATTTCAGAGAAAAGAAGGGAGAGAGAATGAGAGAAACATCTATGAGAAACAAACATTGAATTGCTACCTCCTGCACCTCTCCCACTGGGAATGGAGACAACACCCTGGGAAAGTACCCTCTCCAAGAAGTCAACCAGTGAGCTCTGGGCATGGGTTGATGCCCAATCACTGACCCACACTTGCTGGGATGAAGTCATTTATATTTCCTTAATAAGTAAAATTATTTTACTTCACTGTGGAAAAGTTGGTGCTGGAAAAGTTGATTAATAAATAGGAGACACAAAGGCCTTTGCTGTATTTTAAATAATTATGGGCCCCTAGGAGAGAGTAATTGTGTTTTTGGTGTTAAAGACTATTTTTAAAAATCATAAATGTACAAACTTACTAAGATCATTGAAACTTTGTAGCACTGAGTGGAGGCCTAGTCCAGCAAGGGCAGCAGGGAAGCTTGGCTTCCTCCATTGTCAGGAAAACCCAAGCATACTTCATGTTCTCCATTGATGCAGCCATCTTGGTTAGATTTATTTGCATATTTGCTCCTGATTGGCTTGTGTGCATGGCTTGTGGGCTTATCGGAGGTATGGTCAATTTCCATATAATTCTTTTATTAGATAGGATAATAAAAGCCTAATATGCTAAGTGTCCAGGCATCTGGTTGTCCATTCAACCAAAAAAAGCATAATATGCTACTGAGATGCTATGGCCACTCAATTGCTCCCTATGACATGCACTGATCACCAGAACAGACAGTCAACCAGTCACTATGACGTATACTGACCACCAGTGATCAGATGCCCTGACCAGTAGGTTAGCTTGCTACTGGGGTCCAGCCAATTGGAACTGACTGATACAGGCCAGACACACCCAGGAGCCCTCTGCAGTACCTCCTCAGCTGGCCAACCTCAGGTGTTCCTCTCTGGCCACATTTATGCACCCGTGGGGTACCTCTGCCTAGCCTGTGCCCCTTCATAATCTATGGCCTTTCGTGAATGTTGGAGAGCTGGTTTTGGCCCAATCCTGGTCAACACAGGAGCTGCCCCCTGGTGGCCAGTGTGCTCCCAAAGGGGGAGCTGAGCTCACCCAGAAGCTGGGCTCAAGGCTGACAAACCCAGCAGCAATGGCAAACTCTGCCTCGTAGGCAGCTCTAAGGATGTGAGGGCCTAAGCCATCAGTCACACATACCCTGAGGGCTCCTGGACAGCAAGAGGGCACAGGCTGGGATAATGTACACTCCTATATTCGAATGCATGAATTTCACACACTGGCCTCTAGTGTTGATATAAGGTTTTGAAACTACCCCTGGGCTGTCCTGATAACAACGGAGATGATCCTGCTTTATCTGGCTGGCTGGGGGACTCTGAGCAGGTTTCTTAAACCATCCACTGAGTGAGAAGTGTGGTGAGGTAGACTCAGCTCAGACCCAAGGAAGGGGAGAGAGGGTTTACAGAGTTCCTGTAGCTCTCCAGGTTCAACAGCCAGGGTAGCTCCATGTATAGGCATCTGTCATTCCTAAGGGACAGTTAGTACCCTTAAGGACCATCGAGGTTGTAGTCACAGTGACCAAATGAGCTCATCGGTCAGGACAGCTTGGTCACAGCCAGTGATGGTGGAGGGAATGGATCCCCAGCAGCATCGGGGAAGCAGGCACCAGGAGGAGATAAAGGACCACAACACGTGGTGGTGGTGGTGGTTAGGTTTAGAGGAGGAATGAAATTTCAACCAGATTGTCTTCAGGGTAAACCCTATACCCTACATATAAAAACTCTACCAGCAGCTCCACAGAGAAATGAAGTTCAGGTTCCTTTTCTGGGTTCTGCAGTTGGAGCAACCAGGATGAAGCAATTGGGCACCTCTAACTCCTGTCTCTGGGTGGCATGGGGCTATGGCTCCTGGCTGCAAAACCACCACAGGAAATTCTCCAGCAGTCAACCCAGGTTTGTGTCCCTTTCTTCTCAGCACTGTCACTTGCTACTGGGTGGTAGCTAAGAGTTTCATTGCCCTAGCCAGAGGTGGACCAGATTACTGAAAAAGGCTTTAGGCCGTCTGTGAATCAGGAGATCTATGATGGCTGTGTTGGTGTTTATAGATCATATAAAATTCAACTATCAGTTAAAACTGATACTGATCAGTACAGTTTCAATTAATTTTATTATTTTATTATTGCACAATAGAATTACTCTTTTTAGAAATCTAATAAAACAAAAAGTAACACAGTACTTTTTAAAAAATTTATTTATTTTATTCAGTTTATTAATTACATTGTTTCCCCTTTTTTATCCCCCTATATCTTCCCTCCACCCTGTACCTATCCCACCCTCCGCCCTCACCTCCCCCTCCCCAATGTCCTCTCCCATTGTTGCAAGATTCTTGTCCAATCTCTTGCTGCACTTCCAACAACACCCTTCTCCCCAAGAATTGTCAGTCCATTCCCTCTCCATGTCCATGTTTCTGTTATAGTCACCAGTTTATCCTGTTCATCAGCCTATCAGTTCACTTGATTTTTATGTTCATTTGTTGATAGATGTGTATTTGTTGTTCATTATTTATATTTTTACCTTTTTCTTCTTCCTCTTCTTAAAGAATATCTTTCAGCATTTCATATAATACTGGTTTGGAGTTGATGAACTCATTTAGCTTTTTCTTATCTGCGAAGCACTTTATCTGATCCTCAATTCTGAATGATAGCTTTGCTGGATAGAGTAATCTTGGTTGTAGATTCTTGCTCTTCATTATTTTGAATATTTCTTGCCACTCGCGTCTGGCCTGCATCGTTTCTGTTGAGAAATCCGCTAACAATCGTATGGGTGCTCCCCTGTAGGTAACCAACTGTTTTTCTCTTGCTGCTTTTAATATTCTCTCTTTATCTTTTGCTCTTGGCATTTTAATTATATGTCTTGGTGTGGTCCTCTTTAGATTCCTATATTTTGGGGTTCTGTGTACTTCTTGGGCTTTTAAGTCAGTTTCTTTCACCAGGTGGGGAAAGTTTTCAGTCACTATTTCTTCAAGTAGGTTTTCATTAACTTGCTCTCTCTCTTTTTCTGGCACCCCAATAATTCGGATGTTGGCTTGCTTGAGGTTGTCCCAGAGGCCCCTTATGCTATCTTCAATTATCTGAATTCTTTTTGTTTCTTGCTTTTCCAGCTGAGTGGATTTTGGTTCTTTGTATTTCAAATCTTTGACTTGGTTCTTGTGGCCCTCTGGACTGCTTTTAGGACTTTGTGTAATATTTTTTATTTCAGTCTGTGTATGCTTGATTTCTAGTTGGTCCTTTTGTTTTTTATCTGTGAGGGTCTGGTTCGTATCCTCAGAGGTCTTGTTCATTTTCCTGAGGGTCTCATTCATTTCCTTGTAAGTATCATTCATTTCCTTGTAATTCTCATTCATTTGCTGGTTGGTCTTATTTATTTCCTGGTAATTCTCAGTAAGTTGATCGGCCTTTTGTAGGAGCCTCTTGAAAAGCCTTATAACCGTGGTTTTGAACTCTATGTCTTGTCGTCTTTTCTCCTCCATTTCTTTCACACCTGATTTCTTTCCATGTCTCTGCATGGTGGCTGCTTTATGTGGTGGATATCCTCAAAGGGACAGTGGCTCAGTCTCCCCAGTTACCTGAGGTGGGTACTCTTACTGCAATCCTTTATGGGTTGTATTCAGTGTTTTTGAATTTAAACCCAGTTTGTTGTTGTTAGCCTAGGAGGGTTTGACCTCCAGGCCAATTGGCTGTGAAAGGAGACTGTGTTCAGGTTGGATGGGCGGAGTCTCTGAGCTGCGTGGCAGCAGCAGCAGCAGCTGGGTCCTATGCAGCACTCGCGCGCGTGTCTGTGTTGGGTGGGGATGGCTGCAGACTCCTCCAAGAGAAAGCCGCTAGTCTCTTCCCCTTGCCAGACAACTCTGCCTTTCCCCAAATGTGCCTGCACACCAAAAGTCCAGCCCAAGGCTGTAAAATAGATGGTTTCCGGAACCAGGAGACAAGTTTCCAGTGGGCAAGTCGCGGGTTTGCGCGACCGTTCTAAGAGCCTCTGCCAAGCCCTGCTTCCAGGGTGCGTCTCCCAGACCTCGGACCTCGCCCTGATCCGGGGAATCTGTACAGGGGGACCTCTCCCCATACCCGGGATCTCGGACCTTGCCTGGCTCGGGAAATCTGGGCAGTGGGACGCCTCCGCCCTTCCCCGTCGGAGAAATCCAGCCGGTCGCTGCTCCAGCCCCAGCCCGAGCGCGCGACCAGGGCGGCTCCTAACCTGTTTCAGTCTGAAAGGCTGCGCTCCCACCGGTCCCGAGTCTCAGTGTCCCACCTCAGCTCCTATTAGTGGAGCTTTCATGCAGCCAGCTTTCTGGCGATTCTGGGTGCTTGTCTGTTCCGCTGTTATGTTGTAGTTTTTAAATCGTTGCGCGGGGCAGAACAATAGGTATTTGCTTATGCCGCCATCTTGGTGTCTCCAACACAGTACTTTTTATAGATTAATTTCTTTGGCATAAACACTTGACCAAAACATGAATTAAACACAACCAGTGATGAGAATGTGGAGAGCATTTAGTGTTTACTTTTTATTTGTGTGTGTTTTTGTAGAAGCACAGTTGTTCCATTACAGATTGAGCTAAATAAAATTTAAATTTTTTTCTAATAATAATATAACCTTACAAAAACCGCCACTAGCTATTAAAATTAATATATAGTAAGAACTTTTTATTTATAGACAACCACGTATTCTTTGACCTGGAAGTATTTCAAATTTAAGGGAAGAGCCACAGTATATATTCAATGAAATGGGTAATGAATAATGATGTTTAGTTAAGAACGTAAAAAAACTTACTTACATTAGCATGTAATTAAAATACATCCTATCTAATAAAAGAGTAATATGCAAATTGACCACACCTCAGATCAAGCCATACCCAAAAGCCACACCCACCAGCCAATCAGGAGCTGGGGCAAAGCCAGCCAGTGAGCATGTGGCCCCCGAGCAGCCAGCAAATGCACAGTCCCTGGGGCCGGGCTGTCGCTGACTGGGGCTAACGCCAGGGCCAAGGTGAAGCTAGCCACTGGCCCCCATTGCAGGGCGACAGCAGGGTGCCCAAGGCTTAAAGCCTTGGCCAGAGGCATTAGGCCTTGGGCAGGCTTGGGGTAAGCAGTCAGTAGGACATCCCCTGAGGGCTCCCAGTATGTGTGAGGGGGCAGGTTGGGCTGAGGGATCACCCAACCCCCAGTGTATGAATTTCATGCACGGGACCCCTAGTTATATATAATTAAATTAAAGTGGGCTCTCTAACATTATAATATGACTGAGGTCACTATACATGTGCAGAACAAACATCCCTAAGATTGTATGTAAATACAATCTTATTTTGAATTTGAGTCTTCATAAAATTAACAAATTCAGCAGATGGTTTCCATCATATTGGAGATAAAATAGAATTTATATTAATTTTTAAAATGCAACAATTGAGACTAAATATTTGTTGAAGTGCTTAATCAACAGGTTCATCACTGCTGAAGACAAGGTGAATTGTATGATTGGTGTGGGGAAGTGACACAGGGATTCATAGCTACATTAATAGAGGGAAAGCCAGGGAGTGATATGGAGATATGAAGATGATGATATATTATTTGTACTTAACATATAGACGGTATAATGTCTGAATAAGTGTAGCTCTAGATGGAGATACTATGGAAGATGAGGACAGTACTGGTATGACCATGCTATGACTTTCCATCTAGTAGAGAATACGAATAACACTGAAGTATCTATCCGTGTGGTGAGAATGACAAAGGAATGCGCAGCACAAGTTATTAAGTGATGTGATTTCTCTATGGATTATTAAATTGAGACAGGAACATGTAGACTATAGTTAGCTGAAGATAAATGAGAAAATTATTTCTAACTTGTCATTGGTGTGCATGTGTGCATGTGTGTTTTGCATTTTTGCCATTGTGTCTCTACAACCATGTCTATTTGGGAAGACAATGAATGATGCTGGCTCTCTTGCATTGAATTTTACCTTTCCAGTCACAACTGTCATCTCTAATTATATTTCTTCATGACAGTTCACAAATAAAGCAAAAAAGAGAAAACTTATTTTATGCAATGAATCATGGGTGATGATTTTCTTAAACTGAGTAAAGCACAAACCAGTACATATGCTTTGAAGGTTATCATTTTTAATAATACAGTAAATAGATATTCAGGATAAAAAAAATTAAAAACAAAAACTTATATTTATCTTATTTGATTGAGCACTAGAAAAAGAACTTTCTTAAATATTGGAGGTCCCCAGCACATAGAGAGATTCTTAATTATATCTACTCAGAAGTGACTACAGCAAAAGATAGGCCTGAGATGAGGAGAGAAAGAGCAACGGGCAATTCTACATAAAATGGAACTTGTTGCTACATTTACAAAAGTCACGCTTTTACCTTCATAATTCAGGAATACCCCTACTCGGCCAATAGGTTTGGGCACATATTGCAGTACAGGTGGGGAAGTGGAGAAAACATTGTGATGCATTTCAGTTTTAGCACAGCCAAGAAGATAGAATGCCTCCTGGATATGTATATTCTTCTCTATCCAATCATAACAAGAGACTCCTAAAGCCCAATTCCAATTGTCCCCCACTTCTATCTCCCAGTAATGTATCCCACTGGTAAAAGTCTGATCATCCCAGTCATAAAAACACTCAGACAGTGAAGAGGTATATGGTGCACCTTGAGGACAACATCCAACACTCAGGTTTATCAAATCTCCTTGTAGGAAGACATGACTAGGAGTACTCCCATGCTGCAGATTGATAATCCCTGAAAAAAAAAAAGAAAAGAAGAAGAAGAAGGAGGAGGAGGAGGAGGAGGAGGAGGAGGAGGAGGAGGAGGAGGAGGAGGAGGAGGAGGAGGAGGAGAAGAAGAAGGGGGCATTACATGGACACATTTCAAATAAACGTCCTGATGCAAAATTGCTCTTTCTAGATGTTGCTTTATTATGAGATCACAACAGCAAGAGCAATGTTGGTTGTCACATCTAGTGAAGCACAGTGATGACCAATACATGTTCAGAACAGATCCTTAACGACAGACATCTGGACATTTTTTGAAATTCAAATGTTTAGGATCAAATACAAGACTCATCTTACCCTGGCCACTGTGACTCAGTGATCAGAGTGTTGGCTCAGGGTCCTAGGATAATGGGTTTGATTCCAGTCAAGGGGATATCCTGGGTTGCAGGTTCTATCCTCTGCACCTCCATCTGTCTGGGTTCTTGGAGTTCCTCTCTCTCATCCTCTATTATTCTTATTCTCATTCTCTCTCTCTCTCTCTCTCTCTCTCTCTCTCTCTCTCTCTCTCTCTCTCTCTCTTTACCTTATGTCTCAGTGTTTGAGTGTCAGCATATGAAAAAGGAGGTCAAGGTTCCATTGCTCATCAGGGCACATGCCTTGTTTGTGGGCTTGATCCCCAGTAGGGGGCATGCAGGAGGCAGCTGATCAATTATTCTCTCTCATCATTGATGTTTCTATATCACATTTCATCTCCCTGCCTCTCTTCAATCAATAATAAATAAATGAATTTTTGTGTACGTCTCCTTGGGTGAGGATTGAGAACAAAAAGACTCATGTCTCCAAGTTCACTTTTCATAGCAAAACAGCCAATGCATAATATTCTCAGAATTTTCTTCCATTGTAAAAAATTAGAATCAGAAGAAAATTTCTTCTAATTCTTTCTAAATATCATCATCATTTTGGATGGGATATTAAGATTTGCCATGAGTCAAACATTTTTCTGGAGAAATTAATGAAAATCTAATTTATGTCCATTTTAGTAGTTTCTTAAAATGGTGTTTGCAAAATCCTTCACCAGTCCCTCTGTCTCAGTCCTGGCTCTGGGCTATCAGCATTTTGAGATTTAACATTTACCTTTTCAAGTTATGAATAAACTGAATGGTACTGTGTTTTTACTTTGTTTATAAAAATATTTATTCTTTTAATTCTTATTATTAATCCAAATTTTTACATTAAATGACCATTGTAAATAAAACTACAAGGAAATATAATAAGATTCAGTATATTATATTTCACACAAAAAACTTCTATTGATATTTGAAAATTATATATACTGAATAAATGTACAGTTTTGTACATAAAATTGGGTAATTAACCTTATATCTGAACATTGTTCCACTTATTAAACTGCTCATTTCTGACATCATTCCTTTATCTATAGAAAACTCATTATTTATGAGTCTGAATCATATTTCTGTTTTCACTACCTTTCACTCTTGGTACTGTAAAGACATTATCCTTTACAAAAGAATTATATAGTCAAATGATCCACTTGTGTCTGAAAGTAGTAACACACTTAATAAAAGAGGGAAGATTAGCTGCATGGTCCTAACACTACCTAATAGCTTATGGAAATATACCGCAGGGCTTGTGCTTACCTTTGAAGAAGTTTAAAGTTTCAATCATCTTCTTGTTGATCTCTACAGTGAGCTCTGGTTTTAGTGGCTGGGGCATGTGCATACACACTGCCTCACTTCTGCAAGAAGGAAGAGGTAGTTACCATGTTTATAATAAACAAACAAAGCCACTATTTTTTATGTATAAGATACTTCAATAGAATTATTTAAATCCATTAAAACCCAAAACTATCACTTTGCCAATTAATCCTTCTTCATATTTCCTTGAATTTCAAGTCAAATGGGAAGTCCATTTGAAACATAATTCGGGAGAAACCAAGAGGAAGGCACAGGTAAACACCTGAACTTGCTGCCATGCACAACCACTTCAAAACTACAACTAAAAGACAAAATGGACATCATCCATTTTGTCATCATCAACCACAGGGGCTGGCTGAGTGGAAATTCTACAACTAGAAGAAAAGAGAAAAGCACAGTGAGACTCAGAGGAGGTGCAGAAGTAAAGTGCAGAGGTACAGAGGCACGCACATGAAAAGGGCTGGCAACTGAGGACATGGCTGTTTTTTCTAATCAATGCGGAGGGAGACACAAGTTCTCCACTGCTCTGAACTCCAGTTGCAGATGAGACTCTGGAGACCCAGACTCATCCTGGGAGAAACTTGTCTGTCTGACTTTGGGAGGAACTTGAGGGTGGATTTGTCTCAGAGGTGCTTGCAGCAATTATTGAGGGACAATGAGACCCAAGGCCTCTTAGGGCATGGCTGATGATCAGCCACTGTTGTTTGCTCCACCCTGAGACCCCACACCAACCAAGCTGTGGGTGGAGGCTTTTGCATATAAATGGCCTGGTTCTTTGAAATCTAAAATTACCTAACAAACAGCAGCTGAGTCAGAGAGAGACACAGAACATCCAAAAGAAGGCTCAAGGTCCCAAGGTAGGTTGCAATGCTTCATAGCTGGGCCTCATCTGGGCACCACCAAACCCCAAACAAAGAAGAGGAATCTGCAGAACTTTCCATAGCTCCTGCTGGATGGCCTCAGGCAGAGGCTAAATTTACACATCCTTGGAGCTTCAAGAGCCAGTATACCCAGTGGTCAGAGTGGGGCCATCCAGTTTACAACAACTCAGATCTGCATTCAGGTGGCAGACTTAGTAAGCACCAAAGCCACACTGAAGCAAGCCTCGCCTCCTAAGGGTGTCTCTAGCACAGAAGTTCTCCCATTGCAGACACAACTGATCCTCACAGCCAACTGGTCAATTCCTCCCAGAGATACCAACAACAATCAATGGTTAACTACAACCAGACTGTGCACACAGCCCACAAAAGGATGCACCAAGAGTATCCACCTCAGGTAACTGGGGGGCTGAGCCACTAGGCCCTACAGGACACCTAGCACACTAAGCCATTCTATCAACACAGGGAAGCAACCACAATGCAGAGACAAAGAAACAGGTCACAAATGAAAGAAATGGAGGAAAACAAATGACTGGATATAGAGTACAAGACCATGGTTATTACGTTTTTCAAGAATCTTTTAGAAACTGCTGATAAGTTTAGTGAGACCCTCAATGATATGGAAAAGGACCAACTAGAAATTAAGCATACACTGACTTAAATAAAGACTAATATACAGAGATTCAAAAGCAGACTAGAAGATAGCAAGAGTCAAGTCAAAGACTTGAAGTACAAAGAAGCAAAAAACACCCAACCAGAAAAGCACAAAGCAAAAAGAATACAAAAATATGAACATAGTGTAAGGAGCCTCTAGGACAACCTCAAGCATACCAGCATCCAAATTATGGGATTGCCAGAAAAAAAGAGAGAGCAAGACACTGAAAGCCTATTTGAAGAAATAGTGACTGAAAACTTCCCACATCTGGTAACAGAAATAGACTTAAAAGTCCAGGAAGTGCACAGAACCCCAAACAAAAGGAATCCAAAGAGAACATACCAAGACACATCATAATTAAAATGCCAAGAGCAAAAGACAAAGAGAGTATTAAAAGCAGCAAGAGAAAAACAGTTAATTACCTACAAGAGAGCACCCATAAGATTGTCAGCTGATTTCTCAATAGAAACTATGCAGACCAGACGGGAGTGGCAAGAAATATTCAAAGTGATGAACAGCAAGAATCTACAACCAAGATTACTCTACCCAGCAAAGCTATCATTCAGAATTGAAGGTCAGATAAAGTGCTTCACAAATAAGAAAAAGCTAAAGGAGTTTATCACTGCCAAGCCAGAATTACATGAAATGCTGAAAGTTTTTTTTTTTAAGAGGAATAAGGAGAAAAAGGTAAAGATAAAAATTTTGAACAACAAATACATATCTATCAACAAGTGAATCTAAAAATCAAATGAATAAAAAATCTGATGATCAGAATAAACTGGTGATTATAATAGAATCAGGGGCATAGAAAGAGAGTGTACTGACAATCCTCAGGGAGAAAAGAACGTGGGTGGTGAAGGAAGAGACTGGATAAAAATCTTACACCTATGGATGAAGACACTGGTGGGGGGGGGCGATTAAGGGCAGAGGGTAGGGTAGGAATTGTTTGGAAGGGAGCTATGGGGAGAAAAGAGGAACAACTCCAATAATCTGAAAAATATTTTTTTTTAAAAAAGAAACAATTCAGTCTAACACTTCCTCATCTTGTCTAGGAATTTGTAAAAATCGTTAGTCTCTTTTATGTCCTTGAGGGTATTCAAGAGGGAAATCCTGGATTCCACTGACATGGTCCCCATCTGGAAATGATGGGGATCTCTGAAGACTAGTTGGCCTATTGCACACTACCAACTTAGAGGCTATGAAACTTTTTCCAGGTAGGGCAATCTGCTTCCTGGAGGCAAGCAGTTCTAGGAATCTCACATCATTCTCATACTTAGCACATTCTCCATCATATATGTGGGATTTTTGAGAACACAAAAGGAAATTGGGAATTAAAGTGTTTCCTTTATTCATTTTTGATGTTTTTGTTTTTTGTGTGCGATGTATCCATTGAAACTGCCAAAAGAATTCACTCAGTATGGCAATGAAAAGAAACATCTACATGGAGTTGGGGTGGGGAAAACAGATAAAGAAAAAAAATCAATCAAGATCCCAGTAAGTTCTTCCTTCACTGTAGCATATCCTGCCTGATGTCTGAAAACTCTGAAAGAGCACCAGCTGGTATGAAGGTACAGACTCACCTGTGCAATATCTCTCCAAAATCCTGAGGAAACAAATAGAAAGGTTTAGTGTTGTTTACCAATAACTCTTACACTAGGTCCTTGGGAGACTTTTTTTTTCATTTAGTTTTTTCTCTTATTTTTTTGCTCTTTCTCTTATTTATTTTGCTCAATCCCTCCAGCACCCTGTTCCAGAAGTCATTATTTCACTACTGTATTTCCTCCTGGGAAATACATCTACTTCCTCTCCCCAATTTACCAAACTCATGACCTGCTGGAGACTGATTCCTGGAGACTGTCCATGGGCAAGTGAAGGGGGAAGGGGACTAGGGAATCCCTGTATGCTGCTGTAACCATGATTAAGTATCCAGCATCTTTTTCTTTCTTTTTTTAAAAAAATTTTTATTGATTTTTTACAGAGAGGAAGGGAGAGGGATAGAAAGCCAAAAACATCGGTCAGCTGCCTCCTGCACACCCTCCACTGGGAACGTGTCTGCAACCAAGGTACATGCCCTTGACCGGAATCGCACCTGGGACCTTTCAGTCCGCAGGCCTGAGCCAAACCAGTTTTGGCACCAGAGTTTTCTATTTCCAATGTGGGTGTACCCAAAAATGACAGCAATGTAAGTGTAGATCCCCCAAGTCTCCCCATATTGCCATGTCTATAATTGGCCTCAATATCAATAAACCCCCTACCATTTTGTGCATTTTTACAAAGCCAAAATATATCATTGATTTTTAGAGGGGGAAATCTAACTAAAGATTCTTTTACCATCCCACAGAGTTTTGTTTCTTCTAAATAATATAAGAGGAATCTGGTTTGTGGGGTTCCTTGACAAGCAATCCCATCCCAACAAAGTAATTGAGGTTCTGGAAATAGGTTTGAAACAAATGCCATAAAAGAGGAGATGGGTGCTCGCTTCGGCAGCACATATACTAAAATCGGAAAAATACAGAGAAGATTAGCATAGCCCCTGCACAAGGATGACACGCAAATTTGTGAAGTGTTCCCTATTTTTATGATCTTACTCATTTGTGGAATATAATGAACAACATAAACTGATGAGCAAAAACAGATCCAGAGACAGAGAAACATTGACTGTCAAACTTCAGAGGGAAGGTAGGGGAGGGTGGAGGTAAGGGGAAGAGATCAACGAAAGGACTGTATGCATGCATATAAGCCTAATCAATGGACATGGACACCGGCGGGGGGGGGGGGGTGAGGGCACAAGTGGTGGGCAGGAGAGGGGTGTTGGAAGGGGTAATGGGGGATGAGGACACATATGTAATACCTTAATCAATAAAGAAATTTAAAAAAAAAGAGGAGATAGATTTCTGCTGAAGGAATGCCAGTGCATGTGAATGTTCAATACCCCATTTCTGAGTTCTTACCAGGAGCAGCTCTACATCTGGTTTATGGCACATTTCCTTCAGTTCTGTATACATTCCTCTTAAAAGCTCTCTCTTGTATTCCATCCTGGCTTTATTGTACTTGAGTTGTTCAAAACTGCACTTGCCTTCCCTTAACAGTTTCATTATGTAATACTCCGTTTCCAGATAGAAATATTGAGGCAGATTATCATATATAGTTCTGATCGCCCTCACCTTTGTGATCACAAAAGGCTGCAATGACATGGAATTAATCAAAACATGAACTCTTTCATTCATCTCCCACTGAATCTCATTGGTTCTTCTTTAACTTGCAAAGATAAATTATATTTAAGCTTTAACCCTCAGTCTTGCCTAGGCTGGAATCCACATTTTCTCAATCTTCTTTTTCATATATTTTTAAACAACCAATTATAACCACTTCATTCATTCATAGTGAAGCCTTTGATAAGAACCACAAAGAAAAAAAAAATGTGTGATTTCTATCTTCCTGCCAATATGTGTGAGAAGGCAACACATTTCATTCATAAAACAGGCAGTTTAAATTTACATTAATTGGATTAGGATCCTATACTTAGCCTGATTTCTAAAATTTGGATCAGATTACTTCAACCCATTTACATGCTGTGACCTCAGACTGATATGCTCATCACCTTGCATTTCATCCAGCTAAATCCTTTCCTGAGGAGGTTTCATTTAAAATCTGGCTCCCATTCTTTTATTTCTTCTTTTCTTTCATTCTCTTCCTATTTCACTCTGATGCCCCCTCAGATTTTTGTATTTCCAACTGCCCCCCAGTATACCTGCCTGCAATACCTTTGCATGTGCTATTTCCTCCATCTGGAATGCTCTCTCTACATATCCCTATGGTTGTGGTCCTCTTCAGAGATCTTTATTTATAAGGTGAAATTTTAAGTGAGGTTTTCTCTCACTTAATAGGATCAATCCTATTTAGAACTCAAACCCTCATCTGCAGTCCCTACCCTCCTGTACTTTTTCTCCTTACTGCTTTATTATTCTACAAAGAATTTATCAGGCATCATGTATTATACCTACATACATGTTGACCATTTGCCCTTTGATTTAGAGTGTAAGCTTTATCAGGGTTTCTACTTTGCTTACTGCTCCATTTTCTGGATCAATATTTGGTACAGACAAATTACTCATGAAATATGTGTTGAATAAATGCATATTTATCACAACTTTAAGATAACCATCCAGATTGAAGAAATCCGTTATTCTTAACTTCCCCTACTGTTTTGAAATATCTCCTATTTAGATACCCGGGTCTAGAGTTGGCATATTTATATGTATCCCTCATCTCTTATCATTTTTCTCCTCAGACATATATTACTAGAGGCTGGTGATCAGGGCCTATGGGAGGAGCTGGCCAGCAGGTGGGATGGACACCAGTAGGTTGGCAGGTTGCCTTCCCCTCCTTGCCCCTTCCCCCACCCCTGCCATTGGTGCTAATTGTGAAGGCTGCCTGGCTGGGGGAGGAACCACAGGTCATAGGCCAGCTAGGGGTAGGGACTGTGGGAGGTTGGCTGGTCAGAGGAGGTTGGTGGTGGGAGCACACTGACCGCCACGGGGCACCATCTGTATTGAGCATCTTCCCTCTGGTGGTCAGAGGGCCTGATAGCAACTGGGTGACAGGTTGTTTGATTGTTCAGTCCTTCAGGTATGTAAGTCTTTATATACACAGATTCAAAATTAGTTATTTGGTATAAGTTCATGGTTTGCCTGGATTGGGGACACTATTTTTCTTCCTGAAAATTTCCATCTGTTTTCAAATACTAATTTTCAAACATATGAATGTTTATACTGTTGAGATGCTTCACCTGAATTTTCAATGGCTGCCAAATGTCTTTATGCACAGTATTTACCCTCCCCCACCACATATGGCACTCTGTGAAATGGCCCAGTCTGTTGAGGTTCTTTGTGTAGAAGTGATAAATATTGTTAATCCTGGGAACAAACCAGCATGCTTTGTGTGACAGCTGTTATTTTGGTAGAAGCTCTGACTAAGAGCCACCTATCTATCCTATGGAGGAAAAAACGCCCTTTTCATGTTGATCACCCTTCCTATATTGAACCCCAAAGAACATTATAGTATCAAAGAAAGTTCCTATTTTAAAGCCATTCATCCAACCATCCCATGTTCATGCTTCAGGTTGGAGAAATGCATATACTAACCACCCAAGTGCTGGTTGTGACAGTTTCCAAATTCAGGTTTCTGTCATTGTCACAACATTTCTCCCATAAAGAGCTCATTGTCTTGAGGAGTTTCTCCTGCAAAAGAACCATAAGGGTCCATTAGATCTGATGAAGAGGAGAATGTAACATTAAGACCTCACAGAGGGAGAGCCCTGAGAATGAGTGATAAATCATAGCCATTGAAAATGGGGAAGCAGATTGGGGGATGAAGGGGGGTTGAGAACACATATGTAATACCTTAATCAATAAAGAAATAAGAAAACACAGGGAATCATTGAATTGCCTTGTTTATGTCACATATTTCTCAAATCTGGAGACTTCAAACTAAGGAATTCTAGGGCAGAAATTGTAATAGGAGTACCTGGATGGAGTAATCCAACCCCCAGGAATTTCATACCCACTTTACAGAAGTGGTTCCTCAGGGGCATCACTTACCCTGTACTGCTCAGCCGCATATTCTACTGACCAGTGTCTGTGAGCCTCATGCTCCTGGAAGGTAGAGCAGTATAAACAGAGCAGACTCCTCTGGTCCTCACAGAAGATCTGTTTTGCCTCCATGTGTATCCTACACAAATTTTCCATAGAGTACAGGGGTTGCCACAGAATGGTTTGTCTGAAAATGAAAACCATTTGCTTGAGAGTGACATTTGTTTTAAAGTCTTTCTGCTGGACTGCTTCCTGGCATTCAGAGCAGTGAGCAAGAACTGACGTGTTCTGCCAGTTGAGGTAGAAACAGGGCCTGCAAAAGCTGTGCCCACAGTCTATGGTGATGGGGTCAACGAAGCAGTTCCTACAGATGGAGCAGGCGAGTTTTCTCTGGAAGGTTTTCCTGATGCAGGGATCCATGTTTCTGGGAAGAATTAACAACAGGTCATTTCTGAGCCTGGGCTGGTGAGAGGCTTCTGAACAGTTATATGACGGTAATGATGCCCATATGTTTTTCTCTTTGCAATACTCACTAAAGCAAGACAAACTTTTGATGAAATGACACAGATGAAAATCTGGAGCCCAGAAAGAGTCTTTGGGCTTCACAGCAGACATAATTCTGACTAGATGAGTCATAAAACCTCACACATTCATTTCCAAGTCCTTATCCAAAGACAAATGTGTGCAAGTATTCATTTCTAGGATGTGGATGTAGCATTTTATTACTGGTCTTAATTGTTTTAAATCAATCAGAATTGTTCCCATTCTTCTTTTCAATAACTTTTGAGTATGGAAGTATGAGATTTACCTCACAAATCTATTCAGCCAATGAATCTGAGAGGAAGATAGCCAGAATGGTTTTTTGAAATGACTTCAGAGAGATGGTCAAGGAAACCTAGCTCTCTCCCTTAAAATAAACAAATAAGGAAACAAACAAACACAAATTGAACCAATGGAGATCCATTAGAAAAGAAATTATGAAAAATATTGGCCTTTTTTGAATTCTTGAGGATTAAATTAACTTCTGTTTATATAATCTCTGAACTGACATATTTTAAAAATATACATACATTATCACTACAACAATAAAGTGAATGTTTTACTAAGTATTATTCTCCATAATGTTCCATAATCTGTATTTCTGGTATAAAATTATAGGCTAAAAGTTTAAGTAAACATTTTGTGTTTTTTTTAATACAAAAGAATAGATTATTTTTAAGCTAAAATACATTTAACCATTTGCAGCTACAAACTTTATTTTCACATTACTAGGAATTGATTTTTCGTTTCTTTTTTTCTTCTCTTGGAAGCATCTTTAATTTTGTTTTGTTTCCTTAATTCTCACCTCAGGATATTTTTCCTTTGATATTCAGAGAGAGAGGAAGGAAGGGGGTGGGACACACCAAAGGAATCATGGATGTGAGAAAGACCCATTGATTGGTTGCCTCATACACATGGGCAGAACAGGACCAGGGATGGAGCCTGCAACTGAGGTACATGCCCTTGACCAGAATCAAACCCAGGACCTTCAGTCCATGGGCCAACACTCTATCCACAAAGCCAAACCAGTGCTTTTCATTTCTGAATAAGGTAAAAAGTAAAAAGATCAGGCCGAAACTGGTTTGGCTCAGTGGATAGAGCGTTGGCCTGTGGACTGAGAGGTCCCAGGTTCGAGTCTGGTCAAGGGCATGTGCCTTGGTTGTGGGCACATCCCCAGTAGGGGGTGTGCAGGAGGCAGCTGGTAGATGTTTCTCTCTCATTGATGTTTCTGACTTTTTATCCCTCTCCCTTCCTCTCTGTAAAAAAATCAATAAAATATATTTTTTTAAAAAGTGAAAAGATCAGAATTGTCAATTAAGTTCAGAGTCAGGTCAGAGTTTACAGGAACTTTTTTAATACTTTAAGGAGATGTAAGCCTAAAGTGAAATGACAACCAACATCATATGGGAAATTATACATTCAAATATATGTAGTTGCTCAAACAATTGGGATCTAATGTCTAACATAAGCATTTTAGTGAGCCTTTCCATTTCCCTTAGATCTGTATCCCTAGTCATTTTCTTAACTTAAAATTAGGTATAAAAGTTAAAAGTTATAAAGGGACATCACTTACAGTATTCAGGGATATTTCTAATGTTCTCATGACATATATTTGTATATGTAAATATATATTCATGTGAGGTCCATATGTTCACTACTTAGCCATACTTATAGCAGCAAACACTGGATCTTTTAGATACTTTGCTATAAAATTACATGGTATTTGACAACTACCTTCTAAGACATAACAATACATCAAACAACCACAAAATATGCAAAATAGGAGCAGATTATACCTTGAGGACTTATAAAAGTGCTTAGTAAGAATATGAGTTACGAGTTACAAATAGTATAACTTAGTAGGTTAAATATAAAATATGTTTAGCACCTAAATAGAAAGTATATTCTTGACTTAACTTGCACTCACTCCTGAGTTCTGTGAATGGTTTCCACAAGGATTTTTCCAAAGCTAATTTTGTGTAACACACTTCAAGCAGAGAAGCTCACTGGCTGTAGTAGTCTGCACAGGGCATCCACATTTAAGTATAGTCTGTCTCTACAGAAAAATGAACTTTTGTTACGTAGGTCCTTTTACTAGAATGTTTGAAGAGCACATCTTTTTATTATTACTACTAGGGGTCCAGTGCACAAAATATGTGCACTGGGGGTGGGTGATCCCTCAGCCCAACCTGCCTCCTCACACACACTGGGAGCCCTCAGGGGATGTCCTACTGACCAGTCACTCCCAGCCTGCCCAAGGCCTAAAGCCTCAGGCCAAGGCTTTAGGCCTTGGGCACCCAGCCATCGCCCTGCAATGGGGCCGATGGCTGGCTCAGTCCCAGCCACACACCTCCAACCCTCCCCCCCCCCCCCCACCCAGACCTTTGCCACAGCCAGCTCATGCCCAGCTAGCACGGTCCTCAGTCCCACCCTCCCAGCACACATTGGCCACCACATACTGGCCACCTTGACTCCACTCTCCCAGGGCCCTGACCACCTCAGCCCTGCCACGCCAGGGCCCTGGCCTCCTCGGCCCCACTGCCCCTGGGGCCCAGGCACCCTCAGGCACTCCCCTTGGTCACCTCAGCCCTGCCTCCCCAGGGCCCAGCCCACCTCGCCCCCTCCCCCAGCTCCTGATTTGCTGATGGGCATGGCTGGTGGGTGTAGAGAAGGTATGGTCAATTTGCATATTACCCTTTTATTAGATAGGATTATTTTTATAATCCTCACCAGAGGATATTTGTTTCCATTGAATTTTAGAGAGAGTAGAAGGTAGGGGGAAAGACACATTAATGTAAGAAGAGACACATTGATTGGTTGCCTCCTGCATGCACCCAAACTAGTTGCCAGTCTGTAACTGAGGTAAGACCCTTGACCTTAATAGAACACAGGACCCTTCAGTCCCAGGGCCATTGCTCTAACCACTGAGGAAACCTGAGAGGTCCACACACACCTCTTTAGATTGTAACTCTAAGGTATTTAGCAAGATGACAATAGGAATTCATGCTCTATTAACAACTCAATTTTGGCCCATTGATTTAATTACTATCCAGCTTTGTTTCTAAAAACAACTCTCTGAATGATGCATCTAAAATATAGGGAGAACTAAGATGGCGGCAAAGGCAAAACACCTATCTTGCTGTCATAATCAGCAGTTTTAATACTACAACTTAACGAAAGAACAAACACCTTCCAGAATAACCAGAAAGCTGGTCGAGTGAAAATTCCACAAATAAAAGTGAAGATAAGACACTGTGACTCAGAGGAGCGGCGGCGAACAGCGTTGAAAGATTCGCAAGGAGAGAGGTTTGGAGTGCACGCCGAGAGGGCGGGCGGCTAAAAACTGGCCAGTTTTCTCGAACGGGGAGACAAAGGCGTCCCACTGGACTGATTCTCCAGCTCTGGGCAAAGTCCAGAGAACCCACTATCACACGTGGTGAAAACTGGACAGTGGGAGGGCACGCCGAAGCTCGGGTGCTGCCGGGTCTCCCGGCTTGTGGAGAAGGCAGCTCTCGCGCGAACAGCTCGGCTGTGTGACGGCACAGAGAGCACACCGCGACTTGCCTCTCATTCGGAAAACTGTCAGACTGCTTTGTTTTACGACCCTGGGTGAGACATTGCGCATGCAGACTCATTTTGGGAAAGTCTGAATTCCCCGGCAACCGGCAGCCGGTGGAGCTCCGCAGCGGCTCTCTCTCAGAGGTGCTGGCGGCCATTGCTCCCGGCACAGAGTCCCTGGGGCCGCATAGGGCAGAGCTAACGCTGTCTGCTTGGCCTGGAGACTCCGTCCACCCAATCTGAGCACAGCTGAGCTTCACAGACAATTGGCCTGGAGGTCAACCCTCCAAGTGCTAAAAAGGATTAACTGAGCTTAACTTCAGAAAGACTGTGCAGCCCATATCCACCTCAGGTAACCGGGGAGGCTGAGCCACTATCCCTAGTAGGAAGTCTACCACACAAAGCTAATTGACCAACTCAGGGAAGCAGCCACCATGCAGCAACATGGAAAGAAATCAGATGTGAAAGAAAGGGAGGAAAAAAGACGACTGGACATGGAATTCAGAACCACGGTTATAGGGTTTTTTACGAGGCTCCAACAAAAGATCGGGGCCTATAAGGAAATAAGCAAGACCACAAAGGAAATGAATGAGTCCTACAAGAAAATGAACACCCTCCTCCAGGATATAAACGAGAGCTGCAAAGAAATGATCAAGATCAACGTGGAAATGAATGAGTCTTACAAGGAAATGAAAGAAACCCTCAAGGAACGACCTATGAGGAAATGAATAAGACCTATAAGGAAATGAAAAAGGACCAACTAGAAAGTAAGCATACACTGACTGAAATAAAAAAATATATATATTATACAAAGACCTAAAAGTACTTTAGAGGACCACAAGCACCAAGTTAAAGATTTGAAATACAAGGAGGTAAAATCCACTCGGCCGAAATAGCAAGAAACCAAAAGAATCCAAAAAATTGAAGATAGTGTAAGGGGCCTCTGGGACAACCTCAAGCATACCAATATCAGAATTATAGGGGTGCCAGAAAAAGCGAGAGGCCAAGACAATGAAAACCTATTTGAAGAAATAGTGACTGAAAACTTCCCACACCTGGTGAAAGAAATTGACTTAGGAGTCCAAGAAGCGCACCAAACCCCAATATATAGGAACCCTAAGAGGACCACACCGAGGCACATTATAATTAAAATGCCAAGAGCAAAAGACAAAGAGAGAATATTAAAAGCAGCAAGAGAGAAACAGTTGGTTACCTATAAGGGAGCACCCATACGATTGTCAGAGGATTTCTCAACAGAAACAATGCAGGCCAGACGGGAGTGGCAAGAAATATTCAAAGTGATGAACAGCAAGAATCTACAACCAAGATTACTCTATCCAGCAAAGATATCATTCAGAATTGAAGGTCAGATGAAGTGCTTCGCAGATAAGAAAAAGCTAAAGGAGTTCATCACCACCAAACCAACATTATATGAAATGCTGAAAGATATTCTTTACGAAGAGGAAGAAGAAAATGGTAAAGATGAAAATTATGAACAACAAATACACATCTATCAACAAATGAACATAAAAATCAAGTGAATTAATAGGCTGTTGAACAGGATAGACTGGTGAATATAACAGAGACATGGACATAGAGAGGGAATGGACTGACAATTCTCGGGGAGAAGAGGGTTGTGGGAAGTGCAGCAAGAGACTGGACAAAAATCTAGCAACAATTGGAGAGGACAGTGGGGAGGCGGGGTGAGGGTGGAGGGTGGGATTGGTACAGGGTGGAGGGAAGCTATAGGGGGATAAAAAGGGGAAACAATGTAATTAATAAACTGAACAATAAAGATTAAAAAAAAGAAAAAAAATATATAAATGCTATCATAGTAAACAGATACTCAACAATTACCTAAGATTTATTTAATAATATTTATTCTTTTTTTTTTTGTATGAGTGACAGGCATTTCCTAAAGAGATCTTCTAATTCACAGCTGGGGAATGATCTGCCTGAGGTTCATATAAGGTCCCCCAAAGCATTGAGTGATTCTGCAAAGGCACTAGGGGTGAGTAATTTAAATATTTGACCAAGAACAGCAGGATAATTTTTAAGTTGATAATTATGTATGGCCCTCAAATGATGTTATCAATACCCAAATGACCTTTGGCAGAACAAAGATCCCCTTCCCCTATATAATCTATCTACATCACAGGGTATGCCCTGGAATAGATCCACAGGGAACACTCCCTCAAAATCCTAATACACTCCCTTCCAAACACTTGAAAAAAGTCACTAATTATCCAATACTGGGGAACAATTATTGGATTTACAAATGTTTTGTCAATCACTTGTGTGGAAAATAATTTTTATTTGAATACCTTTCTTCCCATTCTTAATTAGAGTTAATACCTTTTCCTGGTTATTTGTTCTTTTTATTTTCTGTAAATAAGCTCTTTATAAAACTTTTCTATTTGGGTAATCTATTACTTTCATTATCTACTAAAGGCACAGTGCACAAAAATCATATGGGCGGGGGGGAGGAGTGTCCCTCAGCCCAGCCTGCATGCTCTCCAATCTGGGACCCCTCAAGGGATATCTGACTGCTTGTTTAAGCCTGATCTCACAGGCATCAAGTCTAAATGGGGAGTCAGACATCTCTCTCACAATCCAGGACTGCTGGCTCTCAACTGCTTGCCTGCCTGCCTTCCTAATTGCCCCTAATTGCTTCTGCCTGCCAGCCTGATCACCTTCTAACCACTCCCCTGCCAACCTAACTGCTCCCCTTCCAGCCTTTTTACCCCCAATTTCCCTCCTCTGCTGGCCTGGTCACCCTTAACTTCCCTTCCCTGCAGGCTTGGGTTCCCCCCAACTGCTCTTTTCTGCAGGCCCAGTCACCTCCAACTTCCCTCCTCTGCTGGCCTCGTCACCACTAACTGCCTTCTGCCACAGGCTTGACTGCCCCCAACTGCCCCCCCTTGCAGGCCTGGTCCCTCCCAACTGCCCTCGCCTGCTGACCATCTTGTGGTGGCCATCTTATGACCACATGGGGCAACTGTTTTTTTGTGTTGGAGTGATGGTCAATCTGCATATTATTATTTTATTAAATAGGATAGGGGCCTGATAAATGAGTAGGGGCCAGCTGGTTTGCCCTGAAGGGTGTCCTGAATCAGGGTTGGGATTCCCTTGGGGCATAGGGTGGCCTGGGTGAGGGGCCTGTGGTGGTTTGCAGGCTGGCCACACTCCACAGCAACACAAACCCTGGTATCTGGGGTTTATTTATCTTCTACAATAGAAACTTTGTAGCCTGGAGGAGAGCCAAGCCTTCTGCTTGCTGCTTGGCAGCAGCCATTTCTGTTGGAATTTATTTACCTTCTATAATTGAAAATTTGTAGCCTGGAGTAGAGGCCTAGGCTGGCAAGGACAGGCAGAATGCTCTGCTTCCTCCATTGCCAGGTAAACTCAAGCCTCCCTCAAGCTCTCAGTGGCTGCAGCCATCTTGGTTGGGGTTTATTTGCATATTAGCTCTTGATTGGCTGGTGGGCATGGCTTGTGGGTGTAGTGGAGGTATGGTTAATTTGCATATTACTCTTTTATTAGATAGAATAAGTATAGATTCTTTATTGCATTATAAAAATGAATTACTTCTGCTGAAACTGGTTTGCTCCAGTGGATGGAGCATCAGCCTGCAAACTGAAAGGTTAAAGGTTTGATACCTTGGCTGAGGGCACATCCCCAGTAGGGGGTCTGCAAGAGGCAGCTGATCGATGTCTCTCTCTCAATGTTTCTGACTTTCTATCCCTCTTCCTTTCTCTCTGTAAAAAATCAATAAAATATATTTTTAAAAAATTACTTTCTTTTTAAAGTGACACATATTACATACAAAGTAAATCCCATTCATGTTCTACAAAGTGACACAAACACTTTATTAGCAAGTACTGAAGCATGATTCCCTGCGGAAATGCAGAGTTATTCTCCTTCTAGCCTCTTGTCATAGCACACCCATCCATCAGTTAATATATAGTTAATATATAACCTCAGTTTAGCTGTGTTCCTATTTGAAGACATCTTAGTTAATATATATTGTGTATATAGTAATATTGAATTCATGGCCAACAGCGCTAGAGCTCATTCCTTAAGGACGGTTATCTAACAGATACATTATCTCCATAAAGCATAGCCAGTGCTTTGGCACTAAGGCTGGAGGATGTTTTAGATAGCAATGTCACCAACAAACAGCACCAAAATGCCAAAACTTGGCATAGTATAACAAGGAAAAGACACTTATTGTATGAGCTTCTCCTTATTCAAACTCTGCTTGGAACATTCAATTGACATGATTCAAATTTCTCCTACTAAATGAAAGTCCAAGAATGGCTAGGAAAACATCATGAGTATTAGTTTTAGGATAACAAATAAGTTTTAGTGAATAAGCAAATTTGCAACTACAGAACATGCAAATAAAGAGGAAGGACTATTTTTCTTGGTATGCTATATCTATGTTTTTATATGAAAATGAAATAAAGGAAGGAAATTTGGAGAGGGGCTTCCTAGTATTCTTGTAAAAAATATTTTTTAAAATTTATTTTCAGAAAGAGAGGAAAGCAGAGAGGGAGAGAGAGAAAACCATCTCCTGGCTGGCTCCTGCGCACCCCCTACATGGTATTGACCCAGAAAGAAGGGCACATCTGTGAATCAAATCAGAAACCCTTTGGTGTATAGAATGATGCCCAACCAACTGAATCACACTGGGCAGGGCCAGATAAGAATTCTTTGCCTTTTCGTTTGTTTTTTTGCTTGTTTTTTCAACAAACTAACAAAAAAGATCATGTATCATAAAAAAGTGAACTTGAAGCCTATAATTTTTCCACATGCTTTTTGTTATTTTCATTTTTTAAAATTTAATTCATTGGGGTGATACTGATTCGCAAAATCATACAGTTTTCAAGTGTACATCTCAATAAAATGTCACCTGCACACTGGAAAAAAAAAAGAATTATTTGCCAATGGACGACAAGATTTATGGTTAAGATTATAACAGCAGTGAAGAAGGATTTATCAATGCTGTCAATCAAGGCTCAACCACAGAAGTAGAACCAGTAATATAGATGCACATATGAAGAGATCCATGTACAGATTTATTACAAAGAAATGGCTTACAGGACCATAGGGGCTAGTTAAGCAAGTGTGAGATCTGTGGTAATGTAAGTGGGGAAGAGAATCACCAGCAGGCTGGAACCCAATGGTCATGGGAGAAAGCATTTGTCACTGTCAGTGAGGCATTTCTGGAACAATAGAGGCCCATTTTATATTTGGAGTTTTGTTCAAGGATTGTCTATGCCTTTCCTTAAAGAACTTTCGCTGATGAAGTCAGAACTTTGGAATTTCTTTAGCACACAAAGTAAGGGACTTCAGTTACACCTGCTGTCTTCTCAGAGCACCAAGTAGGTTAGCTTTTGATTGAATAACTAGGCAAGAGGAATGTGTGTTAAAAAAAAAAAGATGGTGCCCTCAATTTCATCCTTATAATTCTGCCTAATTGAGTTGGCACATGAAAATCCATCATAAGTTGATATGACTTTAAATTTAAGAAATATAAGAACAGATTTCCTCATTCCATTCTAGGTTTCCCAGGTCAACCATCCACAGAGTAAATGCACTGGATTTATGTATCTTCCCAAAACAGTGCACTGATAATGTTAATAAATATTTCTGATTACATTAGCCATAAAATGAAATTTTAGCCTCTAAGGACACTCACTGTGATCTTGATGCTAGTGAAATGTTTTTGTTTGTTTGTTTTACTTTCATATCGTTCAGTACTGTGGATTTTCTATGCATGTGGAAGCAGGCATTTGTTTTAGGTGATGAATAAAACCCATTAGTTAAAATCATACAAGATAACAGGCTAAACAAATAACTATAGAATATTGTCAGGTGAGTAAGACCAATAACATGTAGTATTTATCATTAAATGACAACGCATATTTCAGAACATTCATTTCCTATTCACTTAATTATTGAGCTACTGAAAATACTACAAAATACACCCTTAGTGCATTTTCTGGATTGTGGGAGATTCTATTGGAAAGACTGCTAAAGATGATATAACCGGGTTAAGGGGTATGTGGGAAGACCACTGGACAGTCCTGAATTTTAACTTTAAGTCAGAAAAGTCTGTTTCTTAAGCATTTATTTCACTTCAAAGTGAAATATTGAATCATGTAACTATTTTTTTCAAATTATTGAATGCTTATCTCAATAAACATTATAGAACAGCTTCTCTCCTGTGGACACAAGCATTCATCATGTTTCAAGTAGGTTGTAATGTGTACTCAATATGGAATCAAATACTCCTAAATGTTTTTAGAATCTATAACCATGTACAAAACTACAAGATACCTGGCCAGTATTTTCTGAGTCCTAGGAACTACTAAGGATTAATAAAATAAGGGAACTAATATTAATCATCATATTAATTCCAAAACGCTGACCAAACAAAAAAAAAATAACAGAATCATTTTTACTAAGTTGGCAAACAATATGATTTTATAGAAACAACCTCAGTTTGCTGATAAATTAAACTCACCAATGCTTGCTGGAGAAGTATTGATACAAAGAGGTCAGCTCAGGGATCAAGCCTTCCAAGCTTGGTGGCAGTAGCTCTCAGAAGTCTCCCTGACCATATAAGCTCCAAGCACACTCCCCTCGTTCTCCAGAACACTGAATTTGGCTCCTTATATGGAGTCCCTGAAGGCCACACCCATTTTTCCAGGTGATGGGATTTGAGAGCTCTCAATAGAGCTAGTCTCTTCTAAAGGGAAGGAAAATAAGCAACACCTTTGCTAATTTCCCTAAATATACCCCTACTAACATAATCTTATCAAGTCACCAGTTTCCCAATAAACCAACCCTCACAGGCTGCATTTATATCTACATTTATGCACATCAAGAACTTTTATTTTTTACTTTCAAACTGATAGAATGGATTATTTTACTAATTAGTAACTTAAGCAACTGTCCAAAAACTTGTAAATATTTTACTGTGTGTTTTTGGAAATATTTTAACTGTGTTCTGTATATAGACAGTGCTTTATTTGTTGGTATAATTTTATTATTGTTACTATTATTTTCATTCTATTATTTATGTTTTCAATAGATTTTTAGAGAGAGTTGTGAGTAGGGTAGAAAGAGAGACAAAGAGGGGGAGAGAGAGAGAGAGAGAGAGAGAGAGAGAGAGAGAGAGAGAGAGAGAGAGAGAGAGAAACATCAACCTTAGGGAGACACATAGATAGGTAGGTAGTACCAGACCAGGGACAGGGATAAATCCTACAAACCAGATGCGTGACCTTGATGGGAATGGAACCATGGACTGATGCTCTAAACTCTGAGCCAAACTAGCTAGGGATGTTTTTTATATTTTAACATAAGACTTTAATATAAAAACACCTTGACCACTGCTTTTTAAATTTAATCCTCACCCAAAAATATGTTTATTGATTCTAGAGTGAGAGGAAGGGAGAGAAAAGAGAGAGAAATAACTTCCATGAAAGAGAGAAACATTGATGGGCCTCCCCCAGGCAGAATAGGACTTCCTATTCCTTTTGACCAGAAGTTAATATTTTCCCTCTGTGGCTGAGAAGGAATATGTTGTCAGGCTAAATGCAGACTTTTCTGGAAGGCCAATCATTTATAGTTTAATATTCCACAATCAATAAGAACTGAAATGGCAAGGACTAGATTATCCCAGAATTGCATAAAATAAACAAGTATATCTGAGAAATGGGGCTGGTAGAAAGCAAAGAAGAAAAGTAAGAAAAATTCCCTATGAATGGCACAATTCTATACCATCATTGTGAACAACAGGGTTTTAAGGAAGAATGTTCAGTTGAATGATGATGCCACCAGCAGGGTTAATGGCCTCTTTCTCCTGAAGGAGTGAGCAGGTGCAGCTGCTCTGCCTCATACTCTGCAGCCACAACTCCTTACACGTGCCATCACTGGACTGATGGCTAGGCTCAACCGCTTTCGGGGTGAGTGTCACCTCAATGGGGGAACCACCTGGCGGGGTCCTTCCCCTGTTGCAGAGGAGAAAAGCTTGTAAATAGTATGTATGATCCTACCTAGTCATGGGGTCACTATAATGTAGTAAAATAACAGATGTGACTCAGATCTTATCAAATACTTATACATTTGAAAACTGACTCTTATAATAAGCCTAATATGCAAACTATCTCCTCAGGAGTTCCACAGACCAAGATTTTGATTACTCGCTATGATGTGTGCTGACCACCAGGGCACAGAATGAATGGAGGCCTTCCGACCAGTGCCTGGCAGCCTGGGAAGGGAGACCCCAGCTGGCAGCTGGTATCCAGCAGCCACCAGGGACCCTACCCTACCCATGCACAAATTTCATGCACTGGCCATCCAGTAATAAAATAAAAACCCTTCTGTATAATAATTCCAATGGAAAGGCAGCATGGGAGGGCTGGTTTGTTGTAAAATCAGTAATTTATTGATGAAATTATGCTTATAGAGGTATACTTAAGAAGATTAGCTAAGGTGTGAAATTAGTCCTATCTAAACACCTCTGAAATGTAATTATTAGAAGAAATGGTTGTAGTCTTTACAGACTCAATATAAGGACATCAAGGAGCCCAACTCAATCTTCTCCAGGACAGAGGAAGGATCTTGGGAAGTCACCCAGCTGAGGGGACTTCTGGAAAAGGCTATGACCACACTTACAGGCTTGACTTCTGAGCTGGCCTCTTCTTATTTTTCTTGCTACTAGAGATGCTAAGAATATGCTCTTGGCGAGAGTGCTCAATTGGCCCTTTGGGGTTTCTACCGTTTTCTGTCTTCTCATCTTGATAAGAGTTTAATATCAGGAAAAGCATGAAAACAGTATAATTATCCAAGATTATTTTCTAAAAATCTAGTAAAGTTTGGCGGGCTCTATGACACTCCTCAAGGAGGTCGGATTTTCAGTTGTTTGGTGAGAGGTGAGATCAGGTTCACTTTTCAGGAGGAGGGAAGGGAGAGTGCTGCTGAGCGGAGAATGGAAAGGATTCCGTGTGGTCATTGCTAAGCAAAAGTATGGTTAATCAAGGAGCAGGTTTTGGAAGTGAAATATAAATATTTTAACAATTTTGTATTGGTATTCGGAAGGAAGTTGTGATGGTATGTAACCTTCACCTTTTTTTAAATTATTATTATTGATTTTTTACAGAGCAGAAGGGAGAGGGATAGAAAGTCAGAAACAGCGATGAGAGAGAAACATCAATCAGCTGCCTCTTGCACACCCCCTACTGGGGATGTGCCAGCAGCCAAGGTACATGCCTTTGACCGGAATCGAACCCAGGACCCTTCAGTCCGCAGTCCGATGCTCTATCCACTGAGCCAAACCGGTCTCGGCTGTAACCTTCACCTTAATACAACTGTTAATAAATAAAAACAAAAGCCATTGATTATTTCTAGAAAGTAAGTGCTCCATTATAAACATTTATTAAAAGAAAATTTATAAACACATGTATACATTTATTGTGGTTATGCCATTTATAAAGATCCAAAAATCATCTCCCTTACATTACAATGTGCTCAAAGACAGTCAGGTATCATCCTGCTGCCATTCAGGATGTTTCATAAATTCAAAAGACCTGGAAGGTCCTCAACTAATTGGCCCAAACAACTTTTCATGAAGCTTCAAAGCAAAGGAAGGGCTTCCGAGGAGAAGAGAAGCAGGAAGAAACTAAACTGCATGTAAGAGATCCATGGACAGCATCATAGAAGCTCACAGTCCCTTTGTCATAATCCAGAAACACTCCCTTGATACCTGGCCCAGAGGCCTTTTCATATAATAAATTAAGGATGAGAGGTTAGTGGAGAGATAATCCTGGTCATTCATCCTCAATGAAAATAGGAGAAATGCCTCTTCAAAATCCATAATGATATCAATAACACTTATGAGGGAATCTTTACAGACACCCAGAATCCAAATCCAGGAGCCTGGCACCTCCACCTCCCAGTAATGTCTACCAGAACTGAAGGTCTCAGTTCCCCAAATCACAAAACTCTGCACTCTGTGGGGCTCCCTGGACATGTTGTGATGACCAGCTTTAAACAGCACACTCCTCATATCCTCAGAAAGGCTTATGCAGGGAATGATTGCTTTCTGACTCAGGACATTATCCACTGTGAAGAGAGGAAAAATCAGGACAATGAGTGGGATTTTCATGGCTTGAGGGGCAGAGTCTCTTCATTTGCTCCTCTTCCAAGGAAATACAAAATAAAGACAGAAAAGAGAGTGCATACTGGCCCCTCTATGAAAAGAAAAAGTCCTCACTACTGCTATAGCAAACAGGAGTCCTTCAAATTATACAGAAAAAGAAAAGAGAACCTCTGTGTATATTATGAACAGTATGACTGTGTAAAGCACAGATTCAGTGTCAACCTCAGGTAGTTTGTTTCAGGTCACAACTAAAAACTTTCTGTGCATTTAGAAATCTCTTCTTGGTTTGATTGTTCTTGGTACTATTTAACAAATAGATAGCACTTTGCTATTATGTGGGTAGTTATTGCTATATAAACTACTCCTGTTACATATTTAGGAATAAAAATATTTGCTGGGAATACACATTACACATAAACTAGAAGTTTATGAAGTTAATCCTTTGGCTTTACATTATCTAATCAGACCTTTCATTCAATCTAAGATCATCCATATCAGCCCTCAGGACCTAGCTCTGATGCCTAGGATGAGCCCAATATGTTTGGACCATGGTCACAGATCCTCGTCTTGTCAGTGGTTTTGAGATTGACCCAACAGCATTTAAAGCAGCATTCTGTTGATGACACTTTCAGATCTTTGTTGCACTTCCAGATTTTATAAATAATAAATATTGTTAGTGTAATGCATGATAAATGCACTTGCAATATAAACAGATACAAAGCCATCGATGTTAGGGTCAAATGTTCAAGAGTGGGGTAACTGAATAAACATACAATATTGATGGCTATGCTGAGAACTTAATATTCTATCTCCCTGTGGCCACATGGTCAACCTCATTGTTTTTCTCTCCCTCTATGTATACCAAATGAGATTAAAAATAGGTATCTTGCTTGGTATTTTCAAATAGTAAGTTGCAAAATTCAGTCTTGATCATTGTGATGTGTCTCACAGATTAAGAAGACACTAAATTTGGGAAATCATAGACTGCATTTGTGCCAGAAAAAAATAAAATTAAAATAGAAGAAGAACCTAAAAACACCAAAGAAATTGAGGCCTGATGACAAAGGGCTGGCTCTCACCTCTGAACTTGGTCAGCAGGTCTAGGAGTCCAGTGAAGCACTATGAGGTGAGCTCTGGGTTCACTGGCTGAGGCTTTTGCATCTGCATCAATTCAGTCCTGTAAACAATGACATCAATGGCATTTGAGACCAAAGGTAGTCACACAACCATTATAAAAATTGGAGCTTTTAATCCAAGATATTGCACCATAATACTCCCATTCTGACATAATAGATCATACATTTTAGTCTACCTTCCTGGGGATGTAAAAAAAAATGTCACCTTACTTCTTTTTCTAAATTTAAATTATATAAAATGCTGACTTTCCCATTCTTTTCAGATATTATTCCATTTATAAAATGATTGAGAATCATTTCCTCCCTCTATTTCACCTCAGGAAATGCAAACCCCTGGGTATCTTACAGGAAGCAGAACATCCAGACAGTGACTTTGGGACTTGAGTCTCAGAGTTGTCACCAATGATACATTCCAGGTATGAAAGGGAAAAGACAGCTTTGCTCTCTTTTTCCAAGCCAGGAAATCTAACTCCTGCCTGGAAGCCTACTTCTGAAGTTCTAACTTCGTTGGGGGCACTAGGAGGTCATTCCCCCTGAGGTCTGCCTACAAGGGGTCATGCAGTGAAGGAACAGGCTGAGTAATTCTTAGACCATTGAACAAAAGAATCCCCCACCCATTCATAAGAAAGCTCTCTCTTTCCTGTCTTTTTCACCTTCCAGCTGTGCACTGTAGGTACCTCCTCAGTGATACCATACAAAAATCCATCCCTTAATCTTTATTGTGCTAAGCCAGGAGAGGATGGGGGAGAGGAGCTGAGAGAAAACCCAGGTCACATGTATTTAGGTATGTATGAATTCAGCCACAGGAAAAGGACATTTTTGAGATCAGAAGGTCTCAGGGCCACTTTTAAAAGAAAATGAAAAATAGCTACTACAGAAGGACAAGGTTCCTAGCTCAAAACATGGACAGTACCTCATCAAGAAGACAACACCTTTCTCAGAAAGAATTAGTGTAAACTCACTTTTCCAATACAGATCCAAAATCCTGCAAAGCAAAGAGAAAAAGATGGTAAGCATGCAACTTGTGTCCTTCTACACATTGTATAGAGTATTTTTGTTTTGTTTGTTTTTTTAAACAAGAGGGAACTATTTGTGGGTTTTTTTTATTACTGATTTCACAGAAGGGAGAGGGAGAGAGAAATAGAAACATCAATGATAAGAGAGAATTATTGATTGGCCGCCTCCTGCACTCCCTACTGGGGATTGAGACTGTAACCAGAGCTTTAGCCCTAGATTGGAATCAAACCCAGGAACCTCAGTCTTTAGACCAACCTTCTACCCACTTAGCCAAACTAACTATGGCTAGAGTATGTTTTAATGGTGTACTTTTTCCTATTCTCCTTTAAGGGGCAATCAGAGGCCATTTTAATAATAACACTTTAAACACATGGAGATCAGGCAGGGAAGGGAAGTGATGCAACAAGATCTGTTTCCAATGTCACTCATTGCCCATGTTATTCCAAGGGGAGATATGACTATTTATAACAATAAAAGCAAAACAGGGCACCATATTTGACATACATAGAGCATTAACATTGATCACCAAATTGTAGAAACCTTGCCTAGGAAATGAGCAAAATCTCCAACTTTTTAGCAAGTTGCTTTTGTGACCATAACATAGAGTGACAGTGGATTTAGGGAATGGAAATTCAGAATTACTGCAGCAAAGTTAACATTCCCCTGCTCAGCTAATGAGTGAATTTGGACAATCTGTCTCTGTAGATAGTCCTCCATATTACCCTGAAAGCATTTTGTCCAATATCGCTTCTTAGAATTAAGATGACACAATAAAATTAGTGACTGACTGGACAGACATGATGGCAGTCAAGCAGACTTATCGCTGAGCTGAGGGTAGTGGTGTATATAGCTAACTTTGCAGTTTCATGGCAACATTGCCCAGAAGAAGCTTCCTGTCTCCATTGATGGACCCTCCCTTATCACCTGGAGCAGTCCCATGTCCAGCTTATGAAACATGTCCATATGCTCTATGAACATTTCTCTCAGACTTTTTTGTCTGTTTGGTTTTTCAGACTTTGCTTTCCTGCAGTTGTTGGAAGATTTCCTTGGCTTCTCTCTCCATCATGTGCAGGTGGAGAGAGATATACACCTTCTGGTATTCAGAAGAAAGATATACACCTTCTGGTATTCAGCTCTGATCACCAACTTCCTAAGGGCCATGTACTCCTGCTCAGATAGAGGGTTGATGGTATGACATATCCTCACTGTAAGCAGAATTTCAAATGTTAACTTAACAAACTCTCTGCTCCAAAGGGTCTTGAGTACTTGCTAGTACTTCTGCCCATCCTGACCCTATGTCTCTGAGCTCTTTTCCTGTTAAATCAAGCCCTCTTCAGGGTCCCAGTATAATGTTTCATTAGGATTATTACTCTATCCATTTCTTTTACCTTCCTTTTCTCTTATTCCTTGGCTAATTTTTCTACATATTTAAAAATATTTAAGTATATTCTATATAAAATATAAAAATATTATATATATAAATATTTAAGTATATACTATATTATACCAATTTTAAAAAATATTTTCTGTTATTTTCCTGTATTTCTCTTCCCTCCTTCATAGTCAAACTTAGTGTGGTATTGTCTTATACTCTGATTCTGAAAAATATATCAAGCCTTTAAAGTTGAAATGAGAATACCTATCAGATGCCTGTATTATTGCATACAGTGGGACCTTGCTCAACACAGGTTTGAACTGTGAGGGAACTAGTACTCTGATTTTATTCAATAAATGCACAGTTGACCATCTGTATCTGTAGGTTTCCTATCCACCATAGGGTGGATCAAAGACAGCAATTTTAATTATTCTTTGTAAATGCATGAACTCAGATAGCTAACTGTATGCATTCTTTTTTTATGTCATTTTCTATAAGAAATCTGAAAATCCCTGGAATTTTATGTTCATGGGATCCTAGAAACATTGCTTCACAGATAGGAATGAGGAAGTTTGGGGAGAATCAGAAGTTATACGTGGATATTTGACTGCAAGACAATAGGACTTTAGCCTACTTCTATCCCTGTCCAAGAATGAAATTTATTAGAATTCTGGGCACTAGTTTCTGTTGGCTGGCAGTGTATTTGTAATTGCTAATATGTTACTTAAAACAAATTTTCTTTTCCTGGGCAGGAACCATTATCATTTACCTGGTTACTTAAATTTATCCAAAAATATAACCAAAATATGTTTTTATCAATATGTATTAAAAATAAATGTTAACAGAACATGTTCATTCTTACCTTGAATGTCTGGGTTTTGCTAGCTTCCTGCTTCAGATTGTTTTTGCATGTCTCCAGTCATACTCCATAAAAAGCCCATACTCTTTAGAAGTTTCACCTGCAAAATAACTATGAACTTTAGTGCCACCTAAAATCACATTGTAAATTTTAACCCCTTATTTCTGGTTATAGGCAGTTGTTGCAAAAAAAACCCTTTAGTTATAAGGGAGAGGGTGTGATATTGTCACATTCATCTGCTTTGATTCTATCATTTGGAATCTCATAGAAACATATAATAACAATTTTGGGGATACTCTACAAATAATATCCATTGCTTGAGAAATTGGAAACCAGATTTTCATGAATCCTGACTATGAAGAAAAACTTGCATCAGAAGCCAGTATTCCCCGGGTGCTAGCCACTTGCCCCACAATAGCAACAATTTTTCATATTTGAACAACATATGTAAGGAAATCTACCATAAAGCAAAGGGAAAACATCATTATGAATATAGTGTCCAAGATGGTCAATAGCTTTGCCCAGATATATTTATAATTGGAAATTTACATTGGAACTTCACCACCCCCTTTATTTTCATTCTCACCAATCCCCTTATCATCATCTTAGTCTTTCTCTCATGTAGGAGCGTATAGCTAACAAATTGCTCATAAGACATCACCTACACTGTATTTCTCAGCAGCCCATTGTGTTGTGCTGTGGCTGTGAGCCACATGGTCCAGGGAATCAGAGCAGAGCCCACAGAGCTGGTTCTTTTCAACTTCATAGAAGAGCCCCTTTGCTGCTTTGAGTGCCATACAAATCTCCTCCTCAGAGCTGTTGACCTAGTCAGCTCTGGCCTGTCTCGCTAGAGAAGGCAGGCTCCTGAGCGAGATGTTGGTTTTGAAATTGGGCTTCTTTGAAACTTGTCTGCAGTGAGGGCAGTGCATTGGAATCTGGGCTGCATCCCCACTGAGGCACAGGCAAGGATGGCAAAAACTGTGCCTACAGTCTGAGGTGACTGGATCTAGAAGCTAGTTCATACGGATGGAGCAGGTCAGTTCATTCCACAAGGAAAGCAAGGTGTGTGACTCCATGTTTCTGTAATAACAATAAAAGAAAGAATGAGAGAGGAAGAGAAAGAAAGTCCATCTTATTTCCAGATGAGGAAAGAAAGGCCTTTGATAAAAACATGACTGCTTGAGTTTGATCTACCTGTTAAATAAATATATAACTTACCAATTATTTTCCCTCCAATACAAACTTAGACATAGCAAAACTAGATAGGTGGGGTTTGTGCTCAGATAAAAATGAGAAAATCATACTGGAAGGTCCTCAGCATCTTTAAAAACAAAAAAAGTAAACAATGAGCACAGGCAAGTGTGACTGAGTTGATTGGAGCTTTTTCCAGGGCACCGAAAGGTTGTGGGTTCCATACCCAGTCTGGGAACACACCCAGGTTGGGGTTTCATATCTTGTCAAGATGTGTATGGGAGGCAGCCAATGGGTGTTTCTCCCCCTCTTTCTTCCCCTGTCTCTCTTTCACTCCTTCTCTCTCTCACTTTTTCATTTCTAAAGTCATTTAAAGGGTTTAATTAAACAAACAATGATCTAGGCCTTACCTAAGTAGCTTAATTGGTTAGAGGGTTAATGGGAATTGCCAAGGTTGTAGGTTGGATCCCCAGTCAGGGCACATATAAGAATTAATCAAGGAATAAATACATAAGGGAAGCATGCCCCTGTTTCTCTCTCTCTCTCTAGCTTTTTTTATCTCTACCTTCCTCTCTTGGAAATCAATAAATTTTGAAAAATAAAATGAACAATGATCTCCATCATAACTAACACTTAGACAAGCTGATTGATCCAAAGGTGCACATATAGACAATTAATGAACCAATCTCTCTCTCTCTCTCCCTCTCTCTCCCCTCTCTCTCTCTTCAGGGATGCAGTTAATGGAACTATTGCTGGTTCATCTTTATTTCTGATAGTCTCCCATTGTGTCCATTGCTATTTCTTGATAACCTTTGAGTTGTTCAGAACAACGTCAAAGTTTTAAATGAAGCCTCAAAATGGGAAGTTTTATAGCAAATAGGACTTTGACAAGGATTTTCTTAAGTGATTGACATGTTTGTATTTCAAGTCAATGTGTGTGAAAATACTTACATGCATACATTATGTTGAAACTTTTAGGTAGTTTATGATTTTCATAATTGCACAAAAAATAGAGAAATATTTATTTTTTATGACCGAAAACAAATCCAGTAACAATATAGTAGTAAAATAGAAAATAATCAAGTAATTTATTATAGCAAATACCAATATATTACAAGTGCTCTAATCACTGATATTTTAAATATTGATGCCATTTCAATTAATTAGAAAATATACTTGTTTGCTTGGAGAAGATCCAAGCACTCCAATAGGCAAATTGAAGGTATTTGTATGATAGAATGTAGGCATGAAGGTATTTACTCTAAATTCCATACTCACCAGAGTCTCCTATGAGTGGTCCCACCTCTGGAAGTTCTGTGGATATCAGGGTCAGTAGGAACTCTCTATGTTCAACTGGCAGCTCCAACCTCAGTCAGTCTACCATAGTGAAATGGCCCCTGCAAAGACGGGCCTTTTATATGATTCCTCTCACCTAAGGCCACACCCACATGCTGGAATAGACTTAAGTTTTCAAAAGAAATTGACCAGCCTGAATAGATTACACAGATGTTACTAAGATGGCTAATTAGGTTTACAAAGAATAGAAAACAATACTGGGTGGCTGACACCCTAACAGAATGTCAAAGTGTTTTGTCGTAAGATGCATAAAACTTTTCAAAATGCAATACCTTTTCAATAATTGCCATTGCCATCTTATAGATGCTGTAGAAAATCATTCTTAACAGAGTTTCCATGCTACCTGTATTTTGTTGAAACTTATCACAAATTAACATAACATGTGATAGGTTTCATGTCTTCAGAAGGTGGGTGGGTGAGAAGTGGGAAGATACTAAAGAAGTTATATGCATATATGTATAATCCATGGACCCAGAATGTTGGATGCTGAAGGCCTGAGGAGAGTAGAGGGAGTGGGGCAGGAAGAGTCAATGCGGGAGAAGGAAGAAGGGGATATCAATGTAAGCAAATAGAGAAAAAGTTTCATTTTTCAGCAAAAATCAAATAATTCTGTGAGGGGCTGCCCCTATAATTGAACAAAAAATAGAGGAATATAATTTTAGGCCTAAAAATCTAGTAGCAATGTGTACTATGATAAAAAAATTATCAAATACCTTATTATAACAAAAATATTACAATTGCTCTAATAACAGATAATTTAAATAATGATGTCATTTCATTTTACTAGGATATCAACTTGTCTACTTAGAAAAGATCCAATCACTCCAATAGGTAAATTGAAAGCATTTGTGAGCATGAAGATATTTACGCTAAATCCATTTGCCACAGAGTCTATTAGGAGTGATTTCACTTCTGTAAGTTCTGGCAGATCCAAATGTGCTCAGTCTACCCTGGAGAAGTGGGTCCTGGAGAGATGTGGCTTTCATATGATCCCATCCAGGTCAAGCCACACCCACTTGCTGAGATTGGCTTATGATTTTAGAAGGCAGAGGAGGGTGAGTGGGTGGGAAGAGATTAAAGAACTTGTTTGCATATTTGCATAACTCATGGACATGGACAATAGGATGTTGAGAGTCTGAGGAGAGTAGTGGAGGCATGCTAGAAGGTGTCAATGGTGGGAAAAAGAGACATATGTAATACTTTCAACAATAAAGAATTATTTTTAAAATGATATCAATAATAAAGTAATAAATAAATCAAATAAGGAAGTGACATGGCCAATCAGGTTACACAGATGGTTGGGTAGGTTTACAATGATAGAAAGCAACAAATGGGCCCCCGACTGGTTTGGCTGAGTGGATAGACTCTTGGCCTGGGAATTGAAGGGTCTCCCTTGTATTCTGGCATATATCAAGGTTTCAAAGCTTGGTCTCCAGCATGGGGCATGCAGGAGACAGGAGTCAGGCAATCAATAATTCTCTCCCATCATTGATATTGATGTTGGAAGGAAGGAAGGAAGGAAGGAAGGAAGGAAGGAAGGAAGGAAGGAAGGAAGGAAGGAAGGAAGGGAGGGAGGGAGGGAGGGAGGGAGGAAAGAAAGAAGAAAGACAACACTTGTGGGCAAACACCCTAACAGAATATAAATGTGTTTTGCAGTAATATGCTTGAAACTTTCAAATATGCAATCCAGCATTACTAACTATAGTCACCCTATTATAGATACTATAGAAAAAAATTTTTAAATATACTTTTATTTATTCAGAGAGGAATGGAGAGGAAGAGGGAGAGGGAGAGAGAAACATCAATGATGAGAGAGTCATTGATTGGCTGCCTCCTGCAAGGCCAGCAATGGAGATCCAGCTCACAACCTCGTCATGGGCCTGACCAGTAATTGAACGCTGACCCCTTGCTTCATAGGTCAATGTTCAACCATTGAGCCACACTGGCAAGGCAAAATAAATCTCACTTTCTAAAAATTTTTTAAAATAAATCCATCAAAGTCACACACAGTATAAAGAGGTAAAGTACCTGCCCTCTTATTCAATGTATAGGATTATAAATGAATGTAAAAGTCACTAACCAGCAAATGATCCAAAAATCAGTTCTGGGAAAATTATCTGAGATGTTCCCCAATATGTTGGATGTTATCCCTGGAAGCATATAGATTAAGAAGTTTCAGCAAAAATCAAATAATTCTGTGAGAGGCTGTACTGGTATAGTGCTGTTACATGGTGCTGTTCCTTACAGGGACTTTTCCAACAATCATTTGCACTGCTGTTCCCTGGATTTGTTATTATGTCACATGGAATTTTAAAATTCTATAATCCTGCAATCTCATTAATACCTAAATAATAAGTATAGTAACTAGCCTGGCTGGTGTGACTCACTGGTTAATCTTTGACCCATCAACCAAAAGAGCAAGATTTGATTCCAGGTCAGGGCATATGCCTGCCATTAAGGTATGATTCCTGATAGAGAGCTCATAAGAAGCAGGTGATCAATAATTCTCTTTCATCATTAATGTGTCTATCTCTTTAGCTCTCTCTTTCTATTTTCCTCTGAAATTAATAAGAAAACACATTTACAAAAATAAATATAGTAAGTAAGCCATCACAGGCTATCAAATAAGAAAGGAATCTCAGGTTGAGTCTCTGTGCTCTTTGTTTTCTTCTTCAATTGTAAACGGATTACTCTTCCTTATTTGAGCTGTTACGATTTTTTTTATTTCTCTGCATGCATTTATCTTTCTTGGAGATTTGTCTTACCATTGTAAACTGGGTTTAAGCAAGGATAATTGACAAGTTACTCTGGTACCTAGCAAAACTTAGTTATGATGGTTTCATTACTATATTTATTGATTTATTATTTTTATTTTTATAAATTTATTTTTTATTGATTTCAGAGAAAGGAAGAAAAACGGTGAAAGAGACAGAAATATCTATAATGAGAGATATCTATAATGGGCTGTGTCCTACAATACAAGCCCCTTACTGAGGACCGAACCAGCAGGTCAGGTCTGTGGCCTGACCAGGATTCCAACTGTGGCCATGGGCAGCCTGCCCACAGAATTATTTGATTTTTGCTTTAAAATGAAACTTCTTCCTCTATGTGCTTGTATAGATGACTTGCACCATGTTGAGGAATGTCTGAGATAATTTTTCTAGAATGAATTTTTGGATCATTGTTGGTCAATGACCCTTACCTTAATTTACAATCCTATTCATTGGGTAAGAGGGCAGGTACTTCACCTCTTTCTAGAAAATGTGAGCTTTGATGGATTTAGCATTAATTTTTCAATGAATTTTAAAAGGTGAGTTTCATTTAGATTTTTTCATTTCAACTTTCCAGGAAAGTTAGTTTATTTTCATTTCATCTATTTATAAAAGTCACACCTAAATACCCAAACATTTTATAATTTAGGGAAACAACTTACATGGGAGGAGGGAGGCCAGTGTTGTTAAATTGTGATAGGTGCCAACAAAAAAACAGGTAACATGGCACCTCTGTTAAACATAATTTTCTACAGCATCTATAGGATGGTGATTATAGGTAATAATACTATATTTGAAAGTTTCATGCATCCTACTGCAAAATACATTTATATTCTGTTAGGATGAAAGAGGCCAAGTATTGTTTTTCATGGGTTGTAAACCAATCAGCTATCTTACTACTATCCGTAATCTATTCAGGTTCAGGCTGGTTACTTCCTTTCAAAGACATAATCCAGTGTCAGCAAGTGGGTATGGCCCTACCTGGTGGAATCATATAAAAGGCACATCTGTGCAAAGGCCACTTCACTTCTTCTCCAGGGTAGACTGATTGAAGTTGGAGCTGCCAGTTGAGCACAGAGATTTCCTATTGACACTGATAGTGACAGAACTTCCACAGGTGGAATCATTCTTAGGACACACTGGTGAGTATGGAATTTAGAGTAAATATATTTTTTCCTTTTGGAATAAATATCTTTATGCCTTCTTTCTCTTATTACAAATATTTTCAACTTACGTGTTGGAGTGCTTGCATCTTCTATAAGTAGACAAGTAGATTTTCTTGTTAATTGAAATGACATCAATATCTGTGATTTGAGCAATTGTAATATACGGATATTCATTGTAATAAACTATTTAAATATTTTTTCAGTTCAATATTGCTACTATATGTTTTAGTTCTTAAAAGACATTTCTCTAGTTTTTGTGCAATTATGAAAATCATAAACACCTAAAATATTCAACATAATATATGCATGTTAGTGTCTTCATATACCTTAACCTAAAAAGTGTTCAATTAGTTAGAAAAACCATGCAAAAGTTCTATTTGCTATATTTTTTTAAGGCTCATGTTACCAGTTTCTGATTTTTTCTCCTTAACAGGCACATTTTTAAGTACATTTTTATTTATTTCAGAGAGGAGAGGGAGAGAGAGAAAAATAGAAAGATCAATGATGAGACATACATTGGTTGGCTGCCTCCTGCATGCCCACCAGTGGGAATCAAGCCTACAACCCAGTCATGTGCCCTGTCCTCCTGGTTCAGAGGTTAATGCTCATCCACTGAGCCCTGTTGGCCTGGCTAATTAGTGTTTCAAAAGGAAAGGGGAAATGATCCTAATGGGGAGAGGAACCAACCAATCAAAACAACCAGCAAGAAAAAACCAAATGAAATCTCTTAGACCCTTTTGGTCCTGAATCTTATTCCTGTTGGCTTCCTGAGCAGGACTGAGACAATTTAAACAGCCATCCCAGAGATGAGAGGAGTTCTAGATCAGAGGGAAAGACTAAATGAGCCTTGAAGGAAAGGACCTATATTCAAACAGTACAATTCAAAATAAAGTCAGATGTAGGAGCAGTAATGGGAGTAGAATGTGGAAAAATTTGCCATGTGGATGTGGTTTAAAATTTATGCCAAGGGTGAGAGAAGTAGATAGATTATTCTTGGAAATTCCAAAGGAAATTATTCTAATCAATGAAGTTACTTTCTTCTTCACTGTAGAAATCCAATTAGGGTGGAGCATCAGGGGTCCCTATATCAATGTGTCTCAAAAACCAGATTCATTCTGTTTGCAGGCATTTGAAGTTGGCTGGGAAACTCAGAAGGTTACAGCTGCCTTTGGGTACAAGAGCCCAGAGAACACAGAACTCCTAACCGAACTGGGTGGGTTTTCCTATGAGATCAATTATACAATCTGAAGGTGAGCACACACTTGTAATTATATGAGTTTTCACTTCTTTCCTTAATATACGTAAATAAATGCATATATAGTAATATAGTTTGTTGGTAGGCTTACGGTTCTCTTAAAAAAATGCAATTTGCCTAGTTAATAAAAATTATGTAATTACTTAGAGTTTACTCTTGAGCTATAAAATTTTAATCTCTTACTGCTTTGGCATTTACATAATTTTTTTATGTTATGTTCCTTGTGCATACAAATTGGGATACCTAGAGGGAAAATTCCATATTTCCAGTACTTTCATAATTGGCATGAAACCTAAAGCTTAATTGGAAGAACTTGTTGTAGAACAGCAAAAGTGACAGATGCTTAAGGATGAAGAAAAGTTAACCAAATAAAATTGTAAATATTCCATAATTTTTATTTACTCCTTGGCAGTTGAAGGCAGAATCAATATTGTTCATTAGAAAGCATCCATTCCCCTGAACTCCAAATAATCTATAAATTCACCTTTTACTTCAGGTTCAATATTCACTCATACAAAAAGGCCACACTGGAATGTAAGTCTCCTTAGCTTGTTTCATTTTATGTAAAGCCTGGACCTTCTATCACAGACACCTGAGCTGCACCAGAAGGTGACCACACTCAAGGCAGTAGAGAGCAGCAGTCCTCTACCTTTTCCATATTTCTCTTTCCATTTTATTTTTTTCTTCTTTCCAGGGCTTTTCTCTTACACTGAGCCTTGAGTAGCCAGTTGTTCTAGTTAACAAAGGCCCTGATGAGATCTGAAAAAAACAGGCTAGAATGAAAGTTAATGTGACTATTTTGAAAAGTATAACAGTAGCATATGGAAAATAAACATAAATTTTGCTTCAGAGGTAGGCAGGACATTTTGTATTTATTTTGTTAAGGTAACTTAATTGTATGAAAGCCATTTTCCAAGTGAGTTGTGATTTTTCTCATTCATTCTTCTATATCTCCTCAGAAATCCAGAACAAGCTCTAAAAAACTTTCAAAATAGCTCAGCTGCTAAGACTTAAGTTTGAAGACTTTTGAGTTTCTAGTGTGGTGTTTGCATAACTGAGACCTCATAAGTGGCTCAAAATCCTGGAAATGGCATTGACTAACGGCCAAGACCAATGGCCTAAAGAAGACATTGTGATGTTACTGGACCTCCTAAAGAATTATCTGCCACCCAATGACAATCACACATTCAAAACAACCCAGTCACATATGGACTGGGGAAAAGTATCTTTTAAATGTTATTCTGGAGAGATGTGCAAACTCAAGTGGGTAGAGATTTCTAGAAAGATAAGAAAGTATAGGACTTTGACAGAATTAGTCCTGGAAGCTAAGGAACATGTTAAAAATTCCTACAAAAGCAAAAAACTCAAGAAACATCCAGATATGCCCAAGCAACCCCTCACAGCTTACCTTCGCTTCTTCAAGGAGAATCGGCTTGAGTATTCCCAAATGCACCCCAAACTCAACAACCAGGAACTGACCAAGGTCATGTCTGAGAAATACAAGGAGCTCCCAGAGGAGATGAAGCTGAAATATATTCAAGATTTCCAAAAGGAGAAACAGGAGTTTCAGAAGAAACTGGCTCAGTTCAGGAAAGAACACCCTGAGCCTGAGAAGAACTCCAAGACCTCTGTTGTCCCTGAAAGGAGCCCAAGCAGAGCCCCCAAGAAGTTTCAAGGAAATTGGAAAGAACTGAAGTCTCCCCCAGAAAATGATTTTTCAGAAGGGATAAAATTTCGTGGAGAGCCCGAGAAGCCCCCCATGAATGAATACCACAAGTTCCACCAGGATTTGTGGTCCAGTAGGGAGCTACAAGGCCTCCCCCTGAGGGGGCGCATGGTAGAGATCAGTAGACGCTGGCAGCGTGTCCCATGAGCCAGAGGGAGCATTATAAGCAGCAGGCTGAGGAGCTGCAGGAATAGTACAAGGTGGACCTGGATCACTGGCTCATGAGTCTGTCTCCTGAAGAGTATGCTGCCTACAGAGAGAGAACCTTTGGAACGTGTAAGATCATGAACATTCGTGGAGGCCCGGACCCCAAGATCATCAAGACAGATGTGCGGTCTCCATCAGCAAGGCGTCCGCAAGAAGGGCTTGCACAGGAGCAGGAGCTGCAGGCTCCAGGGACGAAGGTATCAGAGAAAAATGGGAACTATTCTTATGCCTCAAAGGGATCTGAAGAAAAGGAGGAGCCTGAGGAAATGGCAGAAAACAGCAGTACCTCAGACTCCAGCAGTAGTGATGAAGTTGACAGCAGCTCCAGCTCATCTTCCTCAGGGAACATCTCTGACTCAGACTCCAACTGAGCTTTGTTTAGGACAAAGAACTTTGTTGGGACAGAGAACTTCTTAACAGAGGACTTTGGCATCTGTGTAAACTGAAGGGCTCTTCTACTTATCCCTTTTGATTGCTTTGCTTCTCACTTCCTTTCCCCTCTCCTAAATAGAGTAGCACAGGTTGGGAAGCAGGGAATTGGGACAGTACTGGCAATATTAGATCCACACACGTGGAAAGAGAAGTTCCTGCTGGGAGAAAAAAATATGTCTGAGCCTTAATTGGGTCCCCCTACACCATCAGTACCACTCCCCCTTGGAGTCTCAAGCAATGAATAAACTTGAAACAGTGAGATGATTGGCAGCTGTGAGATGAGGAGCAGACTGCACTAGATCGAATATTTTGAAGAAAGAAGTTCTGCTTTCCTCATTTTCTGTCTGCCAGAGGTTGTCTGGAGCCACCATGAGCCTTTGACTCTTACATTCTCTGGAAGAGCTGTAGCTCTGGACTCAGTCATCTGGTGTAAAAAGGAGTTGGCCATTATTAATGTGAGAGTGGGCAAAATCATGTAGCAGGCAATATTTATACATAAATATTTTATCCTGACATTTCTATGAGACTTTCAAATAAAATATTTTCTAAGGTTAGCTTTTTCATTCGAATGAGGGCCTATATGGAATAAATGTTTTATAATTTGGGATATTGCTTCTCCAAGTAGTGTCAGTATTTGTTCTTGGCAAAACCTAAATTTCTTTCTGTTGCTTCAGGTTCAAGTGAATCTCCTATTTAGCTTTTAGGGTTGATGGATGTATGAATGGATGTATGAATGAAGGGTTAGATAGATAGATGACAGGTAGATGATAGATAGATAGATAGATAGATAGAAATACAAATATACCTGGATAACTCTGGCTGCTTCCCTCAGTCGTTAGCACATTGGCCTGCACTCCAAAATATCTTGAGTTTAATTCTTGATCAAGAGCACATACCTGGGTTGCAGTTTTGATCCCTGTCCCAGGATGGGGTGTGTTTGGAAATTGCCCAACTGATTTGTCTCTCACATAGGTTTCTCTCTCTAAAAAAATCAATGGAAAAATATCCTCCTGTGAGGATTACAAAAAAAAAAAAAAAACCGGCATATGGATAAATACATAGATATATAGGAAGATATAAATGTGTAAATATACACTATTGTGTTCTACTGGTCTGCCTGTGAATTATTGTTGCAGTACTAAATTGCTCTAATTATTTGGTTTACTGATATATTTAGAAATCTATTTAATGTGAAACTAAATTAGATTATTTTCCCCTGTATATTCCTGGCTATTTCCATATTGTGTTCTCATGAATATAAGCATGATAAAAGTAATAATATCACTTTTGTATGCAAACCATTAAGGTTTGAGCATTTAGATAACTAGATATCTTAGTGACTTATTATTAAGTGTTTTTATAGATAAAGTACATTTTACAAAATAAAGGCAGCATTAACATGTTTCATACCTCTAATTCTATCTCTTCCTAAAAGTGTTGGTTGGAATATTCAGAACAATGTTAAGTAATAGTCATATGTGCTTGTCTTGCTTCTGGCTTTTAAACTCATGTTTAAAGGATTTGTAATTATTGAAATTATGCTGATTACTATTATATTTAAAATAAACTATATTACCTAGTCATAAAATGCCTATGTGTTTATATTATTGTTTTCACTGCATTATGTATTATTATTTAACACATCACTTCTATCATTGATCAATAATATTTTCCTTATGTATATTTGCATCAGAAATTGTATGATCTAATATTAAACACTCATCATATTCCAGAAATAAACATGCTTTTTTATTCTATATTGAACAAGTGACTAGAGGTTAGGTAAATGTTCCAGCCATGCCTATGCTGGGAATGTAACACTTACACAAAACTTCTGGGTATATTCACTACATTCAATAACTCTTGCATAAACTAGGTTTGAATTGTTTTCCTCATAGTAATGAAACATGCCTGGGGGCAGAAGGCTGAGGGAAATAAGAAACATCTTCTAGCCCAAACCGGTTTGGCTCAGTGGATAAAGCATCAGCCTGCAGACTCAAGGGTACCAGGTTCAATTCTGCTCAAGGGCATGTACCTTGATTGCAGGCACATCCCCAGTAGGGGCTGTGCAGTAGGCAGCTGATCAATGTTTCTAACTTTCTATCCCTTTCCCTTCCTCTCCATAAAAAATCAATAAAATATATTAAAAAAGAAATATCTTCTATATTAATAAAAGGGTAATATGCTAATTAGACTGGTAGACCTTCTGAATGTCCTTCTGTACAAAGCCATGGTGGCAAGGGTAGTAAGGGACAACCAGGCCAGAAGAAGAGGGGAGTTGGGGGTGAACAGGGAGGCAGTTGGGGGAAAGCAGCCTGGCAGGAGGGGCCAGTACGGGGTGAGAAGCCTGGCAGGCAGAGTGGTTAGGGGCAATCAGGCAGGGGAGCGGTTAGGAGCCAGCAGTCCCAGATTGTGAGGGAGATATCTGACTGCCTGTTTAGGCCTGATCCCTGTGGGCCTAAACTGGCAGTTGGACATCCTCTGAGGGGTCCCAGATTGGGTAGGGTGCAGGCCAAGCTGAGGTACAGGCCCCCACCATCGTGCATAGATATATCCACTGAGCCATTCATAATTACAGTAAAGCTGAAGGATTTTTCTTTCTTTTTCTTAGAAAATAAAAAGAAAATGGATTTATGGGAGAGAATCCAGGGAGGGAAATCTCTCAGACACCTAACTGGAGCTCCTTAGCACCTAGTCTCTCACTTTACATAAAACTGAAGAGAAAATGAATGTTAAATATCAGGGAATAATCTGAGTGCCATGATGTGCATGGTGTCTGACAGTCCAGAGGAAGGTGGCTATTCCTGTGCCTGTGATGCTTGAACTGAGTCTCAAGGAACTAGCAAATTCAGGAGGGAAAAGGAGGTTGCAGAGTGACTTGGCTCATGCACTTACCCACTTATTGATTGGCTCTCATTCATCAGGCATCCCTTTTCTTCAAGGACCATAAACTCCTGGTTTCCTTACTGGGCCTCTCACTCTGCTCTGCTGCTTTCCCTGTCGGGATCTGCATATTCTCATTTTAGTCTACGCATTTTTCTGGCATGACCTCATTTTACATGAATATCTCCACAGAAATTCAGTTCACACTGTAGAGATCTCATGGGCATCTCCAGTACCATTTTCCTCTGAAACAGCATTCTCAAAGTGTCAGAACCAGAAATCAAAACCTGCTCCTTTCTTGAGCATCCTCTCTACATTGATCCCACAGATCACCACTTGCCCCAACGCTTTTAATTGTACATTCAGTCAAATTCACTCCTCATCTCCAGAAGCACAGTGAATGCGACCCACCCTCTCCACAAGCAAGCAAAAATGGAAATGTGAGACTCAGGAGGGGTTTCATTGGGCCTGCCAAGCTCTAAGAGAATTTTCCTAAATTATCCTGGCTAGTTAAATTTTCTTCAGGCTTTGCTTGTTGCTAAACACAGAATCCTATCTAATAAAAGAGTAATATGCAAATTGACCGTACCTCCAATCAAGCCACGCCCACAAGCCACACCACAAGCCAATCAGGAACAAATAAACCCCAACCAAGATGGCTACAGCCACAGAGGGCAGGTGGGAGGCTTGGGTTTCCCTGGCAACAGCTTTCCTCCTGCTGTTGCCAGCCTAGGCCTCCACTCAATGCTACAGTTTCAATTATAGAAGATACATTCCAACAGAAATGGTGGCAGCCAGGGAGCTGGAGAGAGAAGAGGCTAGGGCGATGGAGGAAGCCAAGCTTCTGTGGCCCTAGTGCCTAGGCCTCCAATCTAGGCTACAATGTTTCAATTATAGAATTTAAACACAAGTGGCTATTGCCACAGAGGAAGCAGAAGGCTTGGCTCTATTCCAGGCTACAAAGTTTCAATTGTAGAACATATATTAATCCCAGATACCAGGGCCTCTGCTTGGGTTGGTGGGGGATGTGGCTGGTCTGAAAACCACCACAGGCCCAGGCTGCCCCATGCCCCAAGGGAACCCTCACCCTAATCTGGGACACCCTTCAGGACAAACCAGCTGGCCCCGACCCATGCACCAGGCCTCTATTCTATCTAATAAAAGAGTAATATGCAGATTGACCATCACTCCAACACCCAAGAGGGCTGCCCCCATGTGGTCAAAGATCCTGCCCCCATGTAGAAACAAGATGTCCACCACAAGATGGCCAACAGAGGAGGGCAGTTGGGAGGGAGCAGGCCTGCAAGGGAGGGCAGTTGGGGACTATCAAGCCTGCAGAAGAAGGCAGTTAGGGGTGACCAGACAAGCATAGGAGGGAAGTTTGGGACAAACAGGCTGGCAGGGGAGCAGTTAGACATCAATTAGGCTGGCAAGGTAGTGGTTAGGGGGTGATCATACTGGCAGGCCGAAGTGGTTAGGGGCAATAAAGGAGGCAGGCAGGCAAGCAATTTGCAGCCAGCAGTCCTGGATTGTGAGGATGCCTAACTGCCCGTTTAGACACGATCCTACTGGGATCGAGCCTAAACGGGCAGGTTGACATCCCTCAAGGGATCCCAGCTTGGAGAGTGTGCAGGCTGGGCTGAGGGACACTCCCACCTCAATGCATTAAGTTTGTGCACCAGGCCTCTAGTAAATTCATAAATAGTGAAGGGAAAAGTGTAATTCTACAGTTGATTATTATAAATTTGTAGATAATTAAAAGACAGAAGGTAAATATTTTTAATTAACCTTAACAAATTCAATTAACAAATTGAATGGCACGTATAGTTTTTCCATGTACCTTCTCTCCCCACACATGCATAACCTCCTCTATTGTCAACATCTCCTGACAGCATGGCATGTATGTGTGTGACAGCCAATGAGCCCACATTGACATAACATTATCACCCAAAGTCCATATTTTCACCATTGGTGTAGAAAAACATTTTTTCAATGTAACCCAGATTTTTATTCCAATTCACCACATTGATTCCTTTGCTTATTTTTTTCCTTTTGATGCAATTTATTGCAGTGACACAAGTTCATAAAATTATACAGGTTTCAGGTGCACAATTGCACAACACATCATCTGTATATAGCATTGTATGTTCACTATCCTGTAGTGAAAATTTTTGTAGGAAAATATTTTTAATTTAACATGTCAAGACTTTGAATATTGTATCTTATCTATATACATAGTGTAGTCCCTAAATTTTTTTGTTTCCTCTTATTAAAATAAATATTAAAGCCGATTTAGAGATTTTATTGAAAGAAGTAATGCATATGACATCTGGCATTCAAAGAAAGACTAATACTCTTATCATCTGTAGATTTCTTTCTCTTCGGTTTCAGTAAGATGCTAAGTTGTAAACACATGCATTTATTCTCAAAATTCCTGGAAACCTTTCAATTTCCTATGAATGACATGGCATGCTTGTTTGGAAAATTCTTTAGCAGAATGTGTCACTTGTCTTCCCTCTTGACATTAGATTTGCAAAATTAGGTTTAAGACATGTTTCTTTCTACTTCAAATAAGCAGACCCCAGAAGTCATTTTTGGTACTAGGTGGTGGTACAGCTTATAACCTAGGCTAGATGGTGAGATTCATAGAGTCAATTAGGGCTCTGCTTGTGAATTTACAGCATGCATTTTCTAGTTCATTCAGCACCTCCTGTTTTGGAAGCCATATTTCCTTGTATAGGATACAGAGATGAAAGATATAATTTCTGACTTCATAACACTCACAGTCTAGAGTACCAATATAATCAGTAAGAAGAAACAGTATTTGGTCACAAAAAGCACAAACACTGAAATTGGACAAATATGCATTAAAATTCTGAAGTTGATATTATAATAAGAATACGTTGATTAACAATTACCTCTCTATCATCTGTTTCTCCATTTACTAGTATACATTCATAAACTGGTAATAAAATTACAGTGAGGTATGATAACAGTAGAGAGTAGCTTCATGTTTATACAATGTTTGGCTCACAGTAGATTTATAGAAAATGTTAGGTTGATTCTATTGGAGCCACTATAGCAAAATATCATAGACTGGGTAGTCTATAAATAACAGAAATTTAGCTTTCACTCTTCTAGAAGCTGGAAGTCTCATTTCTTATCCCTATGCCATATGTGAAAATTAATATCATGTTAATTTTAAAATATTTTAACCAAGATTTGATTATAATTGAATGTACAGCTTATTTTTTTGTAATTAGTTCACTGTTATTTTGGATAATTTTACAAAATGTTGGGAAAAAAACACTGTAATAATTTCATCACTAATAAATATTACACATCTACAACTATAGTCTACTCTTAAACAATGTTCCAGGAATGATGATCACATCCCTCACATTAATAGGTTCTGTAGTCACTGGCCTGATTTCTATAGCATTTTCAAAGTGGCTGGCCCATTTTCCACATGTATTTAGCAACCCCCCATCTGTGAGTATTTGTTTTCTCCTGGTGACTGGTGAATACATGCATTTGAGAGCTATTCAGTATAAATTTAAAATTACATCTCTCACATCAATATTTTTCTGTTTCTGTTCCTTCCTCCATTTTCCTCCTTCTACTCTCTAATAACCAAAGAAGATACTAATACTCTTCTTCTAAAAAATATCAGAGACAAAGGAACTGGAATCAATTGGCCCAGAATCTCAACAGCAATCTTCAAGGCTGGAAAATAATGAAGCCATGAATTCAAATTTCTAAGGGTACAGAATTTTCAACCAAAAATTGATGCCCAGCCAAACAATAGAAGAATTGTGTGTGGCATAGATAATGTTTTCAGACATGCATGGCTTTTAGCTTTCATACACCTTTTTCAAAAAGAAGGACATTCTTCCAAACAAGGAGAGCATATACAAGAGAAAGGAGGAAACAAAATATGGAGAACAGAAAATGTAATGGGGCAGATAAAATTAAGGTACCCTGAGATCTCTCTGTAACGGAACATTTCAGACAGGAGCTGTGCCCCAGGCAAGAGAACCAGAGAACCCAGAGGAGCCAGAGAACAGGCCCCTGAGGGGATAATGAGCTGGGCCACATCACCTGATGTGTTTGAATAGATGAAGAGTGTGTGGTAAATTGCTTATGGGTACCTGGAGGAAAACAATAAAAATGTTCTAACCCACAAGTATAGTGCAGCTATAAGCTGAAAAAATTGGATGAGGCTTAAGTGTTTGAAGGCTGATAGAAGAAGCCATGTGAGAGAACTGAATGCCTATCTGGCCAAGTAAGAGGTAAATGGGTAATACATAAAACTGATCAGGTGAAAGCACTTTAGTCTGCTGAACAGAATCAAAGGTGGGTGTATAAGTGGGATAAGAGGCCCATGTTTTTTTGTGTGTGTTTTTTTCATGGCACACTTTTCAAATTTTATTGTACTTTTTACATGACCATTGAATACTGATAGACTCTGTGACTAGAGGTTTGGATTCTGGGATCAGGGAGGTTGAATCAAGCACACAGCCGAGGCATATACCCTGACCACCAATAGATCCTTGACCTCCTGGTCATAGGTCGACACTCACCAAGTGAGCAACACTGGCTGGGCTAAGAAAAATATTCCCCATTGTTTTTCAGATTGAGTGCAAAGCAGGGACGGAAAGAGAGACAGACTGAGAGAAAGAGAAAAAATGCCATGCCCAGACAGATACATTGCAAGGAATGGAAACTGCAAACTAGATATGCACCCGTGAGTGAAATCAAACTCTGACCCTTCATGTGGGAGCCAAATCACTAAACACCGAGACAATGGCCAGGGTGAGATACGTCTTATATTGGACCATAAACATGTAAGTTTTGAAAAATGTTAAAATGTCTGTCATTAGGGATTTGCTTGTTCTGCAGATGTTGTGGTCATCTCTGTAATTTATTAGATGTGACAACCAAAACTGCTCTGGCTCCTCTGACTGCATAATAAAGTAAGATCCTGAAAGGCCAACTTTTGCCTCACTCTGTGAAAAATATTTATTTTCCTGACCAAATATGAAGCTCTACTTCAATTTCAAAAATATGCTCGTTTTCAATGATACTCATTTCTTTTTTTTGTGTTGCCTAGCATATAAGCTACAGTTTGCAATTTTCTTTTCAACACAACTCTACACTATTCAAAGCTTATCACATCATACAATTAATGTTGGATACTGAAATTATATTTAAAGTATGCATCCAAACATCTACACAGAAAGCATGCTATAGAGTAAATATGTAGAGGAAGGGGAAATAAAGATATGGAGGTGGATATAAGAATGAAGACAGATAGAGAAAATGGAGAGAATAGATCCCAAATATCATAGAGTTCATTTTTTTGTTTTTGTTTTTGTTTTTTTTTACCAGATTCTGGGCTTTCTGTATTTTTCAAGTTGATAACAACACACACACACACACACACACACACACACACACACACACACACACACGCCAATACTAAATAAAAACCAGGCTGCAGCAAGGCCCAACTGCAATCTGCTGGCTTACATCTATGCCACCTCTCTCTGCTAGGCCCTCTGCAGCATGGCCACCACCAGGGGGTTCAGATGCTCCAGCAAGGGGAACAGGGGGAAGGAACACCGTTCCAGGTGCTCAGACACATCACCAAGCTCTCCTCCTGGATCCCCTCTGAGCCCTGGAGAGTTTGAAGGCACTTCCCCTGGAGGGGTGGCTAGTGGAAGTGAAGTGTGGCCACAGAGGCAGAGAGCATATTCCACACGTTGACTGTATGTGGCAGATCCTGTTTCCTAACAGTCAAAGGGACTCTGAAGGTGAGGCTGGGATCTTGATACTTGGGCAGCCTTCTTACCAAAAGGATGTGTGCAAGATGATTCTGAACTTGGCTTACTAGCACAACCCACTAAGGGTGCAAAGCTGAGAGAATGATGGTATCCTTCAGACAGAGGCCTAGAGCTCCCCTTGCTGGTGTCCTTGAGGCACCAACCCAGAGAGCTCCCAGACACACCCAGGCCAGGTTCCCAAGTTATGAAAGGATTTATGAATCCTGGAACTATAACCAGGCAAAGTTAAGAGGAAACCTCTATCTAGAGCTCTAGATAGGCTCTAGGTCCTGCTTCTGGAGCAGAAACTGGGGGAGGATGCTGTGGGTTGTTCTGGTTGCCCATCCTGAATTTTATTCCTAACAGGAACAGCAAGTTCGGATTTGGTCATGATTTTGAGGTGTTTTTCCAAAGACTCAGAAATTGTTTATGCAAAATGTAGTGTACTAAAAATTGTGTAAGTCTGTTATAAGTACTTCAGGAACATTTAGAATATGTTTTAGATAAACAAACCATTCTGAACCACGAAAAGTGACTGAAGCACTAGAGAAGGAGAAGAATTTAAAGGAGAAGGCATAATTGAGATGGTGCTTCTACAGGGGACTGTCCCTGCATCTGGTGTCCTGAGTATTGTCACTTCAACTTCCATGTACTTCCTTAAATATATTTCCCATTGCATCTTGTGGTATTTCTTTCACCCAGTTAAACTTGAAATGTAGGAGTTGTCTTTGATTCCTCTAAACCCGTGATCAGCAAACTGAGGCTCTCGAGCCACATCCAGCTCTTCGGTCTCTTGAGTGTGGCTCTTCCGCACACTACCATGGCCTGGGTGAGTCTATTTTGAAGAAGTGGCATTAAAAGAAGTTTCGGTTTAAAAAATTTGGCTCTCAAAAGAAATTTCAATCATTGTGCTGTTGATACTTGGCTCTGTTGACTAATGAGTTTGCTGACCACTGTAAACCCATCAGCATTAAAAACCAGTTTCATATCAAGACCTGCAAACATTTGAATTTGTATGATTATATCTCCAATTAGTAAACATTAAAATTATAATAACAATCATAATCCAAGTCTTAGTGTTTTTATTTTTTATGCTGGTCACGATAATGACAATTTTATAGCTTTTGCTTTTGTGAAAGTACTATAGGTATATACTTCATAAAATGTCACATACTATTGGAACAATTGATTGTGAAAAACCGTGGGGGGCTCCTGGTTGAGGGAAGCATGCAGGACATGGTGTGGAGAAGTGGTTTAAAGACTTGAAATTGTGCCACTAGGCCTGTAGTGCCCAGTGATCGCCCTGGATTGTGGACATGAGCTGCAGCCACCAGCCAGGCCTCCTGCCTGTGACCCATGGACAGTTAAGAACCAATGGCTGACAGCAGCTAAGGACAGGTTTAGTCCTGAAGATTTTGCAAGTAGGTCATCATTCCCTGGTTTCCTTGGGCTTTCCTTTACCATTCCTTTAAAGAATATAATAAAACTAAAAATTTGGGGCAGAGATGCAGACTTCCCCCCACAGCAGATGAAAAACTCCACAGAATGCACTGTCTACAAGATGCTCAATGGCAGTAACTATGGCTTTTGTTTTTAGAAAATCAAGGGAGTCTTACAACAGGCATGATCTCAGGACTGCTTCAGGCACTTGCGTGGGTGTCCCAGAAAGGGTCCTTGTGTTGAAGCCAGAGAGCAGTACATCTCAGCCACCAAGTGGCGATGGGATGCCACCAGTGCCTGCTAACCTGAGGTTTCTGTAACATCCTCAGCATGAGAGTTGATGAAATCCACTGCCTGAGTTTTCAATTTATGCGTGCTATGGACATCAGCCATTTCTACAGCATTCTACTCAGACAGGTGACTGCTGAGGGCTTCCTCACACATGATCTTCAAACTCTCCAGGGCATACTTGTCAGCAGCTGCCAGAAAACCATCAGCCATTTTGTCCAGGTTCGAAGCTTTCCCTGTGTAAATGAAGCACATCATTTCCTTAAACACTCCAGGTTACATGTCAATGATTTCCACCTGACTCTTTTTGCTCTCCTCCATTGCATGTGTATACATGACCCTCAACACTGGAGAACGAGCTGCTAAGATAGTTTTGTGAGCCTGGACTTCCTGGCAAGCGACACAAAAACAACAGTTTGTAAACCAGGAATTCTCCCAGTCCTCCTAGCTAGTAGGAGAGCTGGCGCTCAGAAACCTTCACCATCTTCTTGGGATTCTGGCCAGAAATGGTGACAGAATCTTGGGCCACACTCACCTCACAGAAGAGGGTCAGCTTGTCATCAGGGAGAAACACGTTGTCTTCATCCAAGACAACATCTCTAGGGATGAATTTCTTCAGTCCCCAGTCTTTGTCTTGTATAAACCTATATGCATGGTGACTCTCCGAAGATTTGGTTTCTTCTCCCTTGTCATTCAGGATGAAGAAATTGAATTTTACCAAAAATATACTCCTTGGAGAACTGACCAGAAACAGATAAAGTGACAGGTAATCTTTGCTTTCTTCACCTATCCCTTTTGGGTATACTCTCAAACACCATTTCAGTTGATCATTGGCTTCTGATGAAAAGGTTGAACTTTGAATGACTTCGCCCATTTCCTGTCGGCAATAGCTAAAGTTACTGATGGTCCACGTGTGGTAGAATTTCACTACCTGGATCTGTGTGTGGCACCAGTTCTCGGCTACAGGGCCACTGGACATTTCTGCCAGAGGTGGAGGGCTTGGAACCCTTGACATTGCAAATTTGAAGGTTAAATAAGATTTCCAAAGTCAGAGGAAAAGATTTCTGTTCTCTACTCCCAAGTGAAGTCAGTAGTGGGAAGATGAAGTTGTCTTGTCTAACAGGAAATCTCTCAAGCGGGTACCTGTCCTTCTACACTGGCTTCAGACTGTCAGAAATATTCAGACTTTGTTTCAAAAAACTGTTTGAATGATGCATTTAAAACATAAATGCTGCTTGGCTGGCATGGCTCAGTGGTTTAGTGTCAACCTATGAAGCAAAAGGTCTCTGTTCCATTCCATGTCCGGGTATATGGCCACATTGCAGGCTTGATCCCCAGTGTGGGGCTTGCAGGAGGCAGCAATTCAGTGATTCTGTCTTCATTGATGTCTCTCTTCTTCTCTGAAATAAAAATTAAATTAAGCATAAATGCTATCATAGTAGACAGATGCTCAACAATTATCTAAGATTCACTTAGTGGGTACATCCCCAGTAGGGGGTGTGCAAGAGGCAGCTGATTGATGTTTCACTCTCATTAAATCAATAAAATATATATTTTTAAAAAAGATGGCCAGCTGGGGAGGGCAGTTGTAAGGGGGCAGGCCTGCAAGTAGGGCAGTTATAGGCAATCAGGCCAGCAGGGAAGGGCAGTTGGGAGGGACGAGGCCTGCAGGGGAGGGCAGTTAGGGGTGACCAGGCCAGCAGAGGAGGGAAGTTGGGGGCAAACAGGCTGGCAGGGGAGCAGTTAGACATCAATCAGGTTGGCAGGGGAATGGTTAGGGGGTGATCAGGCTGGCAGGCAGAAGCAGTTAGGGGCAGTCAGGAAGGCAAGCAGGTGAACAGTTGGGAGCCAGGAGTCCTGGATTGTGAGACGCTGACTGCCCGTTTAGGCCCAATCCCACCAGACATCCCTTGAGGGGTCCCAGATTGGAGAGGTTGCATGCTGGGTTGAGGGACACAACCTCCCGCCCCTGCCCAGGTTCATGAATTTTGTGCACTGGGCCTCTAGTGTTAGATGTGTGACCAAATATATCAGGCTGATTGTTAATATTTTCAGTTCATTTTGTATGGTCTTCAAATGATGTTATAAATATTCAAATGGCCCTTGGCAGAAAAAAGTTTTCTCACCCCTGTAATCTAATGTATATACACTACAGTATAATCCCTGGAGTGGACCCACAGGGAACACTCCCTGAAAATCCAATTACTTTTCCTTTCCGCCACTTAAAAGAAATCACAAATTATCCAATACTTGGGGACTCTCATCAAATTTACAAAGTTTTTGTCAATCTCATGTGTAAAAACTGATTATTGTGAACACAATTGCTTTCTCTCCATTGGTAATTAGACTTATAGTCTTTTCCAGTTTCTTTGCTCTTTAATTTTCTTTGCCATAAATAAAATTTTTCATGTTTCTATTGCATAATTGATTACTTTTATTAAGTGTAAGTATATATTTTTTCATTGCATTCTAAAAACAAATTACTTTCTGACTAAAATTACAGATATTACACACGAAATTACCTTTGTGTTCTATAATGTAGCAGAAATACTCTATTTATTAGCAAGTAATAAAAGGCAGAGTTAGTCTCCTTTCAGCCTCTGGGCATTGCATGCTCATCCATCAGTTAATACATAATCTTGTTTTATGTGCATTTCTATTTAAAGACATCTTAATTAACATATATTGTTTACTTATTAACATTGAATTCATGTCCAACAGTGCTAGAGCTCATTCCTCAAGGAAGCTTATCAGACAGATACATTATCTCCATAAGGCATATCCCAGTGCTTTGGCATTAAAGTTGGGGGCTATTTTATTTTATTTTTATTTATTTTTTAAAAATATATATATTTTATTGATTTTTTACAGAGGGTAAGGGAGAGGGATAGAAAGTCAGAAACATCGATGAGAGAGAAACATTGATCAGCTGCCTCTTGCACACCCCCTACTGGGGATGTGCCCGCAGCCAAGGTACATGCCCTTGACCGGAATCGAACCTGGGACCCTTCTGTCCGTAGTCCAATGCTCTATCCACTGAGCTAAACCGGTCTCGGCATAAGTTGGGGGCTATTTTAAATAGTGATGTCACCCAAAACAGCATCCAAAAAGCCTGGCACAATAAATATATCATGGAAAAGACACTGCCTGTTTGACCTTCACTTTATTCAAACTCTGCTTGGAAAATTCAACTGGCAAGATTCAAATTTCTCCTTCTCAGTACAAGTGCAAGAATGGATGAGAAAACACCATGAATATTAGTTTTAGGATTACAAATAAATTCAGTGAATAAGCAAATTTGCAAATACAGAATCTATAAGTAAGGAGAAGGCCTGACTATTTTTCTTGTATGCCGTATCTTCATGACTTTATCTTATCTAATAAAAGAGTAATATGAAAATTGACTGTACCTCTGCTACACTACCAGCCAATCAGAAGCCGGAGGCGTGGCCAGTGGACAGGAGCATGGCCAGCAGGCATGGGCAGCAGACAGAGGGTGTGGCCAGCAGATAGGAGGTGAGGCCAGCGAAGCTGGTGAGGCTGGCAGGGGCATGGCCGCAGTGCCATGGAATAAAGCACATTATAAGCTCTGTCTGCACAGTACTTAAGGGCCAGTGAGATGCCTCCTTACAGTTACTGTGATGAGTCATGTCCTTTCGCAGTAACCTGGGACATTTAGGAGAATTTGATGCCATGGAATCCCCTCACGAAGCTCACACGTTGGTAGATATGATAGTTAGGCTATGACTAAACTGTAGGGTTTACCTGTTGCCTGGGACATGCAAATGAGCGCCTGGGGCACCAGGCGTGAGGCGGGGCTGTGAGTCATCAGGGTTGTGAGCTGTGAATCCAAGTGGCAGGTTGGGTCCACGCCCCTAGCCCAGCGCCCACAACAGGGAGCTGGTTGCTGGGCTTTGGAGCATGTGGATACCCTGATGGCAGCCCCTGTGTGAGGCCCAAGGGTCCCTGCATGCCCCCCAGCTCAGCACCCACGATGAGGCTGGCTTTGGCATCTGGGGGCCTTGGAGGACAGGGATTTTCTGCCCTGCCCCAAACTGCTTGTGCGTGCTCTGGCCCCAAGTGGCGGTTCAGGCCCACACCCACAATGGCAGTGAGGGGGGCTGACTGCCAGTCTCTGGGGTGTGCGGAGGGTGGGCACCACTGGGTAAAGGAAATCCTCTTGGTTTGTGCAGTAACTGAATCAGAAGTAGACATCGAGTACGGGAGCACCAAGAATGCTGGGAAATGTAGTTCTGGTGGCTAATGAAGGGGCGTGGCCAGCAGAACAGGAGTCGAGGCTGGCGAGGCCTGTGGGGGTGTGGCCAAGGTACAGCATGTGCTCCCCAGGCGGGGGCCTCGTGGAGGCCCTCCTGGGGCTGTGGGGCACACTGTCTGTGGGAAGTGCTGTTGAAGAGGTGCCCACCTGCTGGGTTGGCATGGGGCCCCCCAGTTCTGGATGCATTTCTCGGCTCTTTCAGTCTCTAAGACCTCACGCCATTGTCAGTGGCAGTGTGTGCGAGTCCAGTAACATCACCCTTTCCCCAAGCACCACGCACACTCTGTGGCTCCCCACCTCCTCAGGCCAGGATCAGAGCCTGGAGCCTTCCAATCACAGTGCTCACCAACCAGGTGCCCTGGCTTCTGGCGATGCTGAGGAAGGGGCACCCTCAGCAGGGCTGCAGCATCTCCAGTTTCTCAGCTCACACCCTCTCTCCAGGAGGCTGGGGAGAACATATATAGCAAAGTTCTTTAAGCCATGGCAGTCAAAGTAGTGGGACTCGGACAGGCAGGTACATAGAAGGGTGGGGGCCCTTTCCGGCCCTGGGCTTAGGTAGCATGCCCAGTGGTCCTGGGTGCCTGCAGCTGCCTGTGGCTGTGGCCGGTCTGAGTGAAGCTGGCACAGGTACTGGGTGCCTATAGCTGGCCAGGAGGGAAGCCTGGGTCCCAGGTGTGGGGCAAGGCAGAGGCAGTTAGGAGCAAACAGGCCAGCAGGGGAGCATTTAGGGGTGATCATGCAGGCAGGCAGAGGGGTTAGGGGCAATCAGTCAGGCAGGCCATGAGCAGTTAGGAGCCAGTGTTCCTAGATTGCGAGAGATGTCCTACTGCCAACAGTCAGACATCTCTGACTGCCAACAGTCAGACATCCCCGAAGGGGTCACTGATTGGAGAGGGTGCAGGATGGGCTAAGGGAACCCCCCCCCTCTGTGCATGAATTTTGTGCACTGGGATACTAGTATGAATATAAAAAAATTTGGGGGACAGGATATCCTAATAGGTTATTTTAAATAAAAATGCTTTTATTAACTTTTAGAGAGAGAGGAAGACAAAGGGCAGGAGGAGCAACATTGATGTCCTCCTGCACAGTGGATACAGTCTTGGGCTGTGGTTCAAAGGGTGTCAGGTTAAATACTCATCAAGGGCACTTATCTTGGTTGCTGACCCCGCCCTGGCCCAGACTTTGGTGGGGACTAATGAAGTAGGCAACCAATAGATATGTTCCATCTCATAGATATTTCTCTCTGTTTCCCTCTCTATTTCACTATCCCTTAAAAAACACACACACAAAAAAAACGTATCTCATTGATTTTTGCAGGGAGTGAGAGAGAGGGATAGAGAGTTAGAAACATAGATGAGAGAAAAACATTGATCAGCTGCCTCCTGCACACTTCCTACTGGGGATGTGCCCACAACCAAGGTCCATGTCCTTGATCATAATCAAACCTGGGACCCACCAGTCTGCAGGGTGATGCTCTCTCCACTGAGTGAAACCAGTTAGGGCCACTCTCCCTTAAAATCAATGGAAAAATATATTTGAGTGAGAATTAAATAAATAGCTATATACATACATACATACATACATACGTACATACAAAATTAAAGCCCTGGTCAATGGACCAATTGGGTAGATCATCATCACCTACACCAGATGGTGGAAGGTCAGATTCCTGATCAGGCACAAGTCCTGGTTTGATGTTTCGCACCCATTCAAGGTGCATGCTGGAGGCACTGGATCCCCATTATTCTCTCACGTTAATAGCTCAATCTCTCTCTCTCTCTGTCTCTCCTCAATTCTCATTGGAAATAATGTAAAAAAGGAGAAGAAGAACAGTGGTATGGCCCCTGTACACTAGAATATCCTGAGATGCAGTTCATGGAAGCATGACTGGTTCATCTTTGTCTCTGATAGTCTCCCATCGTGTTTAGTGACACTTCTTGGGAAGCCTTACACTTGTTGGGATCAATTTCAAAGTTTCAAAAATATAGCCTGGAACTGAAGGTTTTTTTTTTTAATTTTACTAATTTTATTTCATCTCTGACACTTATATTATACAGAAAGGGCAAATAGCAATATTATAATATTTCCTGTAATTAATTACCTTTTTAAAATTATTTTTTATTATTTTTTGCAGTATAACTTATATTTAATAGTAGTACATATGTTTTCCTTTTTCCCCCCATTATCCTCCCCCCAGCCTCACCTACCCCCACTGGAACTAAAAGTTTTAAAGGAATAGCAAAGAGGAACTTTATGGGTTTTTTCTCATTAATTGACACATTTGTATTTTAATTTATTGTATATGAAGATTTTCACATGTATATATTATGTGAAATATTTTAGGTGGTTTATGATTTCCATAATTAGAGAAATCTCTTTTATGACCTAAAAACAACCTAGTGGTAATATGGTACTAAAATAAAAAAAAATAATGAAATAACTTATTATACCAAATAACAATATATTACGCTAGAGGTCCATTGCATGAAGTTTCATGCAATAGGCTTTCCTTCCCCTGGCTTCCAGGACCAGTATTCCTCTGGAACCTGGGACTCAGGCCTTTCTCTGGCTGTTGCCTGCTGTTTTTGCTTTGGCCGGTTGGAGGCTTCTCTCCAGCCTGAGTGTTCAGTTTTCCCTGCTCTGGCTGGAGTACCACGCTGCCGGTGCCTTGTCTGGGAGCCTGGGGGCCAGGCACTCGCTGCCACAGCTGCTGCAGCTTTGTCTCCACCCCCAGGGCTGGGTGCTTGTGCCGCTTGGTCCTGCCCCCGGCTCCTGATTGGCTGGTAGCATAGCCAATCAGGAGCCAAAGTAAGGTCACATTTGCATGTTACCCTTCAATTAGATAGGAAGTGCTTCAATTCCAGATATTTGAAGTATTGATTTCATTTCAATTAAGAAATCTACTTCTCTAGAGATGATACCAGCAATTAGAGAGGTAAATTGAAAGTATTTATAATAAGATAAGGTAGGCATTTTTTGGGTGAATTTGTTTTTGTTTTTTATAAAGGGTCATGAGAGCCTCTGGGCAGCATCCTGCCAGGCTGCTTACACTGCCAGCTCTCAGCAGCAGCCCTCCCTGGGACTGGGGGACTCAGGCACGGCTTATAGGACTGGGTACCTCCATCTTATGGCTATGGTCACCACCATTTTTGTCACTGAGTGGCAGTTAATTTGCATATTATTCTTTTATTATATAGGACTACTGGCCTGGTGCATGAAATTCATGCATGGAGGGGTATTCCCTCAGCCAAGCCAAGCCCTCTTTAATCAGTGATCCCTTAAGGGATGTCTGACTGTTGGCAGTCAGAGATGTCTGACTGTTGGCAGTCGGACATCCCTCTCACAAGCTAGGAACACTGGCTCCTAACTGCTCATGGCCTGCCTGACTGACCGCCCCTGCCCCTAGGTGCTCCCCTGCTGGCCTGATTGCACCTAACTGCCTCATCCTTGCCCCACACCTGGGACCCAGACTTAGATCAAAGATAACAAACTATGCCCCCTGGTCTAAATCTGGCTTTCTGCCTATTTTTGGTCAACGAAGGAAAAAAAGAATATTATTTTGTGACATGAAAATTATATGAAATTCGAATTTTAGTGGCCATAAAGTTTTGTTGGGACACAGCCATCCTGTTCCTTTGGGCTTTGCATGCTAGGACTGCAGAAGTTGAGTATTCGAGGCAATGTATAGCCCACAAAAACTGAGCCGCACTCTGGCTCCTTATGGCAATGGCATTTGGCCCCTGCCCTAGATAAATTCTGGAGTGTTATTATGTGAAATGTGCTTACTGGCTTATAAACTAAAAACATTTTACTTCAGTATTCATAGTCATTTTAAAGGGCACTTTTATTTGTAGCAAATTCAGTTTTTATGGGATGTGTAGAGCCCAATGCTGGGGAGCAGATGCCGCATGCAGGGTCCTGGCACTCTGCCCGCAGGCAGTCCTGGTGCTCTGTGCTGTGCCCGCTCCAGCCTCAGGGGGCAGGGCTCAGGCCAGGCAGGTGAGTCCAGCAGCTCTCTCAGTAGTAGCTGCGGCTCTGGTGGCTGCGGGGGGCACAATGTCCTCCAGCAAGGGCCTTTCTTGGGGGCTGCCATGGGACCTCTCTCCTGTGCTCCAGGGTCACCCGTCCCTGAAGCCCGGCAGTGCTGCCCTAGTCCTCTTCCTTCCCTGCTCCCCATCTGTCTCCTCACTTCCTCCAGCTGCCCTCCTCCCTGCTGCCTCTGCCTTTCCTCCAGATGCCTAGCCTGGCCGCCTGGCCCACCCCACCCACCCCACCTGCCCCAAAGGGAAGCCTCCAGGCCGGTGGGTCCTAGACCGAGCTCGCAGCGCAAGGGGTCTGGGGAGCCCTGTACCCCTTCCCCACCTGCATTCAGTGCACTGGGATCCGGTGATGGTTCTGCAGGAGCAGGGAAGGAGGTGGCAGCGGCCCTCCAGGGGAAAGAGGCATCAGCCTGGGAAGGTCATGCCATGTGCCATCAGTCCCAGCCAGCCTGCAGCGCCCTCCGGAGCAGACTGCCACTTGGCTCACAGCCCCACCTCGCATCTGGCTCTCATTACCCAAGGTGCCCCGGGCACTCATTTGCATGTGATTCAGTCACCATAACTGTAAGGAGGGCTGGCCCTTAAGTACCATGCAGGCAGAGCTTATAGCATGGTGGTTGCTTTCAGAGCACTGCGGCCACACCTCTGCCGGCTTCACCCCCTGTGTGCTGGCCATGTCCACTGGCTGTGCCCCCTGGCCATGCCCCCTGTCTTCTGGCCACACCCCCTGTTCCTGATTGGCTGGTAGCGTAGCAGAGGTGTGGTCAATTTGCATGTTACTCTTTTATTAGATAGGATGGTAGAATAAACTTGCTTAATTGGGCCTGTTTTCTGGTGCAGCTAAAATTTTTTCAGCCCAGTGAAGCACCCTGACTTCTCTTTTAGGTAATTGTCAGCCATACAACAATAAATATCAACATGAAGCAGATTATTATTCTAGATCATGTAGGGAGAACAAAGGGTAAAATGTTTAACTGCATCAGTGTTTGACTATATTCTGTGCAGTAAAAAAACCTGAAGTCATTTTCAAGTTCCAACATTTCTTACTTTTTTCTTTTTAGTCAGTTCAGGTTTCTAAGCTTTCTAAATTTCCATTTTCTAGCTAATGAACAGAAAATAAGATTCCATCTAGTCTGCTATATACCTACTTCAGGACTTCTGTGAGAATTAAATTAGATGAGGCATGGGAAAACACTTCACAGATATTTGGTTAAAGTGTGAAATGTTTGCACCTAGCTATAAAGCAAGTCATGTTTCCTGGGCTGAAGAAATTTCAAGGAGGCTAGACATCACTAGGGAGAGGAAACCCGGGCATTGTTACACGATGTCATTACCCGGAGCCCACAGTGACTGTTTCTGGGCTAGGCTGGACTGGGCTGGGCTGAGAACTACATTTTACACCATGGGGTCTTGGTAGCTTTAACTGTAATTTGGTGGGCTGTTGCTCTGGGGTTGGGGAGAAAGCTGAGAGTTGCTTTGTGGGCACCCCATCCTTGGGTGCCTTTTCTCTATAAATGATCAATGCATGTCACAGCAGCTCCGGCGTTGAACGTCTGCCCTTGGTGGTCAGTGCACATCATACCAATCAATCCGACAGACACTTAGCATATTAGCCTTTTATATACTAGTATATAGATGCTATCTGCAGAGTGAAGTTCCTAGGTAGACCTTCTCTAACTCAGTGAATTGATTATTATAGTAATAAACTCCTCCTATTGTATTGATAATAATTTGAAATATTTGACCTCTAAGATCACTTTCACACTGTGAATTTGACTAATATCAGTGAGTTTTTACTTTTAATTTAATATCATTACTCTGAGTTGTGTGGCACTGGTTTTGCTTGTCATGTGGAAGTATTTGTTTTAGAATATTAGTAAAATCATTAGTTATAAACATACAAAATATCATGGACTAAATCAGTAATTGCATAATATATCATTTATTGGGTTAATAAAATGGGGTATATTTTATAAAATAAACCCCCATATTTCAGAAACTTTTAAGTTATTTCCTACTTATTTACTCACCTCATATGTAGATATAAGCTTTTGAAGTTATCACTGAACTGTCCTAATACAGACTGAGGTGGTCCTACTCTGGCTGGCTGGCTGGGGTTTCGAAGCAGATTTCCTAAACCATCCACTGAATAAGAAGAGTGGTGAGGTGGATAAAGCTCAGACCCAGGGAAGGGGAGAGAGAGAGAATACAGGGCCACTGCAGCTCTCCAGGACCAGCAGCTCCATCTATAGGCATTTGTCATTCTTATGGGAACTGTGTCTTTATAAAATAAGGACTCTGGAGGGTATAGTAACCAGAAAAGCTCAGGTGGCCACAGCCAGCAATGGTGGAGGTAATGGATACTGTTACACCATGGGAATGTAGGCAGCAGGATTAGAAAAAAGATAAAAACTCCTTTTGGTGGTGGTGGTTGGGTGAAGAGGAGGAATGGAATTTCAAACAAATTGTTCTCAGGGTTATCCCTACACCCCACACACACCAGCTCTACCAGAACCTCCACAGAAAAATGAAGTTCAGGTTCCTTTGCTGGGTTCTGCAGTGGGAAGAGCCAGCATCAAACAACTGGGCATCTCTAACTCCTATCTCTGGCTGGCATGGGGCTATGGCTCCTGGCTGCAAAACCACTACAGTGAATTCTCCAGGGGTCAACCCAGGTTTGTGTCCCTTTCTTCTCAGCACTGTCACCTGCTACTGGGTGTTAGCTAATGGTTTCATTGCCCTAGCCAGAGGTGGACCAGATTACTGAAAAAGGCCTCAAGTTACTGTGGTTGGGGAGAGATTTAATTGTTTAGTTTATACGAATAATATAAAAATCAACTTTCAGTTAAAAACTGATAGTGTTTGGCACAGTTCTAATTATTTTTTTTTTATTTTTTTTATTTATTTATTTTGCACAATAAAATTACTCTTTTTGAGATCTAATGAGACTAAATTTACCACAGATTAATTACTTTGGCATAAACACTTGACCAAAATATGAACTAAACACCACCAGTGATGAGAAAGTTGAGAGCTTTTGGTGTATATTGTTTACTTGTATCTCTACTAAAAAAAAAGGATAATATGCTAATTAGACCTGGAGACCTTCCAGGCATCCTTCTGGACAAGGCCATGGTGGCAGGGACAAGGTAGAGGTAGTTAGGGTTGATCAGGCTGACAGGGTTGGCCAGTTGCGGGTGATCAGGCCAGTGGTATGGGTATTTGGGGGTGAGCAGATTGGCAGGGTGGGGCGGTTGGGGGCAAGCAAGCCAGCAGGCAGATGAGCAGTTAGGAGCCAGTGGTTCCAGATTGCAAGAGGGATGTCCAACTGCTTGTTCAGGCCCAAAACCTGCAGTTGGACATCCACTGAGGGGTCCCAAATTGGAGAGAGTGCCGGCTGGCCTGAGGGACACCCCACATGCCTGCGCACAAATTTTGTGCACTGGATCACTAGTATTTTTATAAAAGCACAGTTTGTACATTATAAATTAAGCAATATAAATTTGTAAAGAAAACAAAAAATATCAAGTAAAATTGAAACCTTGTTTTGAAACTAGAGGCCCATTTTGAAATTTGTGCACTGGGGAGGGTGTCCCTCAGCCCATCCTGCACCCTCTTCAATATGGGACTTCTCAGGGGATGTCCCTCTCACAATATGGGACTGCTGATTCCTAACCACTTGCCTGCCTTCCTGATTGTGCCCTAAGTGGTCCTTTACTGGCCTGGTTGACACCTAACGGCTCCTCTGCCAGCCTGATTGTCCACAACTACCCTCCCATGCTGACCTGATCACATCCAAGGCTTTTATTAGTATAGATATGACCCTTCACAGAAAATTTTACTAACCCTGCTTTATAATAAGGGCTTGATGATTGAATCATTGGGACCAGACACTAAGATTTCCTTTCTTTGAATAGTGGAGGGAATAATGATCTTATCTTTAAGTTGCCCTGAAATTAAAATGATATAATTACTTAGAAAACTATCAAAGCACCATATGCAGACAACTGTCTTTTTCATGTACTGAAAAGACAATAAAGTGGTAAAGTGAAAAACACTGTTTTTATTCCCCCCTTCCTTCCTTTACAGCCTTTATTTAAACTTTGAAAATTATAAAAATTTCACTCCAATTTTCATTTCTTGACATTCAATATTATTTTGTATTGGTTTCAGGTTTTTTATTAGTTACAGAATAGTGGTTAGACAATCATATACTTTACAAAGTGTTCCCCGATATTTCCAATACTCACCTGGCATCATACCATCATTACAACACTATTGACTATATTCCCTATTTAAGTGACAATGGGTTTACAGGTTCCTTCCAACCTTTCTTTTATGTTGTTTGCCATTCCTTTTCTTTCTCACTTCTCTCAATTGGCCATCAAAGCTCAGTGAAGGCACTGGGACACGCTTAATCCATTTTACAGACCAGGAAACTGAGGCCAATTCCAGTTGGCTGTGGAACTTGACTTAGCACACAGGGATCCCTCTGAGCCATGCTCTCTGCCCTTCCTAAGGAGCAGCCACCCGACAAACAGAACAAACCTTCCAATCAGGCCTCTGAGTCTCTTTCTCAAGCACATCTTCATTGTGGATGCTCCACATTCTTTCCTCTCCCTGGTCCCCTGCCCCATTTTTTACTGCCTCTTCCCTTCTCAGGAGCAGGTGGAAGGCTTCACACTCACTGCCTAGGCATACTCTACCTTGGGGCAGGGCGGAATGGGCTTGCTTTTGGGTCAAGGCAGGAGCCTCTGAAGTGTAAAGGCTGTCTGGGCGAGGCCGGCTAGTACTGTGAGCTTCTCTGAATCATGTCAGCCAGTCCGGTACTCTGCAGTGCAGCACCCCACCACTGAGGTGGCACTACCCTTCAACTCCCGCCTCAGGGCTATGGGTCTTTTCCCCTCTGCCTGGGCATCCTTCCATGCCCCTTGATCCTTGACTGTGCCCATGTGCATCTTGGGACCACTGCAGAATCTCTATCTCTGCAGGCGAGGCAGATCCCTGCCTGCTGGTGCCCTGCCCAGCCTGAGCCCTTTCTGGTGCACCCCGCCTCTCCAGGTTTTTGCCTTTGATCTGTGGAATTGGTGACAGCACACTCCTAGCAAGCCTGGTACTGGAGGGGCACAGGGTCAATTCTTTGGCCAGAATGTTAGAGGTTTCAGTAGCATTTGTAGATGTCGCCCAGAGCCTGCTGGCAAAAGCAGCGCCTGTGTGGGGTGTCTTCACAGAGGAATGTTGAGGTGCTACTTGGCACTCCTTGGAAGGCCCGTCTTTTGGCCAGCTGCTTTGCCAAAGCTGTGGCACTTGCCCTCCAGCTGTCCCTCAGCCTGCCCCACAGTTGGGCCTTGTACTGCTTCTTCCACATACAGCCTTTATCCATCCCTCTCTCTTGCAGTGCTTGGGCTCCAGGCCAGAAAGAAAAGAACGAAGACCAAGAAGGACAAAGCCCAAAGGAAGTGAGTCTTGGACCCCCACATCCCATTCTCTGGATATCCTCCCACCTCCTCTCTGTGTCACATCTTGAACTGGTACCCTGTGGCTCAGCCACATGGCCTCCAGGCAGCCTGGTAGAGTCAGTCTCCATGAAGCTGTGAATCTGTGGCCAGAGGCTTGGTCTGGGTCTCAGCAACTCCATGCCTGTGATGTTCCTGGGACCTCATGGGGATGGCTAAGCAGGTCCAGCCACTCCTTCCCAGGGTGGTGATGTTCCCAGGGCCCCATTGGCATGGCTAGATGGGCCCACTGACCCTCCCAAAGCCTGTGGTGGACCCAGATCCCAAGGGTGGTGTCTGGCACTGCCCACCTGGCTTCACCTGACCCCCCAATGGACCCAGATCCTAAGGGGCAAGCCATGGCACTGCATGCCACATCTGCATATGCAAATTTACCTGCCATCTTTGATGGGTTAATTTTCATACTTGCTCGGATTGGCTGGTGGGTGTACTGGAGATATGGTCAATTTGCATGTTTCTCTTTTATTAATGTAGACTAGAGGACTGGTGCATGAAAATTCATGCACGGGAAGGGTGGTCTCTCAGCCCAGCCTGCCCACTGTCACAGTCCCAGAGCCCTGAGGGGCGGGAGGCAACTCAGCAATTAGGAGATGGCAATGCACCATCACACCTTTGCTGCTGCTACTGCCAGCAGTGCAAGGCTCAGCCAGCCCTGGTTAGCTGAGACTCAGGTGGCCTTGGGCAACTGGGCAGCCACCATCCAAGGCTTGCCTGTACCTTGGGCCAGCCCTGAGCAGCTAGGAGGTTAAGGGAACTGGGAGACTTTGGAGGCAGGGCTAAGGAAACTGGGCACCATCATCTTGTGGCTGTGGGCACTGCCATTCTTTGAGGGCATGACAGTCAATTAGCATATTCCCTCCTTATCAGCAGTGGGTGCCACCATCTTTCCAATAGCATGAGGATCAGTTAGCATATTCCCACTTATTAGGTAGGAAACTCTTGCAGCAACCTTTTGCAGCAAAGATTCAGGATCTGCAAAAGGGGCCATGCATAAATGAATGCACTTCACAAGAAATATGAATTTAGAAGGTATCGGTGGCCAGGCTGGAAACCTCCCTCTAGTGGGGAAGCTCCCTGACTTCTGGATCCTGACTGCTTTTATTCATTTGAACACATACCTGCCTTTAGGAATGCATACAGGTATATCAAAGGTAAAGATTAGTAAACAGTAAAGGAAATACCAGTTTAGGGCAGTAGTCAGTAAACTCATTAGTCAACAGAGCCAAATATCAACAGCACAATGATTGAAATTTCTTTTGAGAACTGAATACTGACTTCTGCATATGGGCCACAAAGTGTCAATCATACTGTATGAGCACACCCGTAGGTGGTATTTTGTGGAAGAGCCACACTCAAGAGGCTAAAGAGCCACATGTGGCTCATGAGCTGCAGTTTTCCCACCATTGTAAGGGAATTGCCTTGAGCCATTTGGCCAACAGCTGCGCAATACTATGCTGATTTTCAGTCTTGATGATTATCTCATTAATATGCTGACTACTGTTGGTATTAGCCTCCAGCAAACTCCTCTGATTTTAATGGTAATAAGATGAGATTTTGACCTCTAAGATCATTCACATCCTGTGAACTTGACTGACATCAATGAGTTTTTATTTGTAATTTAATATCATTCAGTACTGTGAGTTTTGTGTCACTAGTGTGGCTTGTCATTTGGAATCATTTGTTTTAGAATAATGATAAGATGCATTAATTAAAACCATACAAAATACCATGGACTAAACCAGTAATTACATGATATTTTCATATCTCGGTATATAATATGTGGTATATTTTATGAAATGATACCCCAAGTTTTAGAACATTTAAGTTATTTCTGACTTATTCATTCAGCTGCTGAAAAATGCTACAAAATGCAACCTTTTGTGAGTATTGTTTGTGAAAATATTGCTAGAGATGATATTGCTGGGTAAGATAATATGTGGATATAAAGTTTTGAAGTTACCACTGGGGTGTCCTGCTACAGATGGAGATAGTCCAGCTCTGGCAGGCTGGGGCCTCAGAGCAGGTTTCCTAAACACCCACTGAGTCAGTAGAGTGGTGAAGTGGACATAGCTCAGACCCAAGGAAGGGGAGAGAGGACTTAGAGGGCTCCTGCAGCTTCCCAGGGTCAACAGCCAAGGCAGCTCCATTTATAGGCATCTGTCATTCTTAAGGGGACAGGGTCCTTATATAATAAGGACCATCGGGGTTGGAGTCATAGTGACCAGAAGAGCTCAGCAGGCAGGACAGGGTGGCCACAGCCAGCAACTGTGGAGGGAATGGATCCCCAGATGCATGGGACAGGCAGGCACCAGGATTAGCAAAAGAACCAAAACTCTTGGTGATTGGGGTCAGAGGAGGTGGTGGAATTTCAACAAGATTCTCCTCGGGGTAACCCCTATACCCTACTCACACCAGCTCTATCAAAAGTTCCACAGAAAAATGAAGTTTAGGTTCCTTTGCTGAGTTCTGAGTGGGAGGAGCCAGCATCAAATAACTGGGCACCTCCAACCCCTGTCTCTAGGTGACAGGGGGCTATGGCTCTTGGCTGCAAAACCACCACAGTGAATTCTCCAGGGGTCAACCCAGGTTTGTGTCCCTTTCTTCTCAGCACTGTCACCTGCTACTGGGTGATAGATAAGGGATTCATTGACCTAGCCAGAGGTGGACCAGATTACTGAAAAAGGCCTCAAGTTGCTGAGAGGCTGTCTGTGGATGGAGAGCCATCTCTGATGGCTGTGCTTGTGTTTACAGAAAGTATAAAAATCAACTTTCAGCTAAAAACTAAAATTGATTGGCAAACTTCCCAGTATTTTTTTTTTGCACAATAAAATTACTCCTTTTAGAAATTTAATGAGTCTAAAAGTATCACAGCACTTTTTATAGATTAATGACTTTGGCATAAAGACTTGACCAAAACATGAACTAAACACCACCAGTGCTGAAAAGTTTAGAGCTTTTAGTGTATACTGTTTATTTGTGTATGTTTTTTACAAAAGCAGTTTGTACATTATGAATTAAGCAAAATAATATCTTTAAAATAACAAAACATTTCCAGTAATAATAGAACCCTATACAAACCACCATTAGCTATTACAATTAAAATATAGTAAAAGCTTTTCATTTATAAACATACATACATTCTTTCACCTGATAGTATTTCAAACTTAAGGGAAAAGCCACAGCATATCTTCAATGAAATGTGTAATGATATAAACACAATCTTATTTTGAATCAAATTATATAAATACAATCTTAGTTTAAATTTGAGTCTTCACACAACTGACATATTTGCCAGATGGTTCCCATCATATCGAATAAAAAATAGGATTGATATACAATTTTTAAAATGCAATAATTAAGACTAAATATTTGTTGAAGAGTTTAATCAATAGGTTAATCACAGCTGTAGAGAGAATGAATTGTATGATAGTTGTGGGAAAATGACACAAGGCTTCACAGTTAGATTAATAAAGAAAAGCCAGGAATGAAATGGAGGTTATGAAGATGATGATAATAGCATTATGTACTTAACATGTAGACAGTATAGTATATGACTAAATGTAGCTCTAGATGGAGATACTAAGGAAGATGAGGAGATTACTAGTCTGATCATCCTGTGGATTTCTGTCTAGTAGAGAATATGAATAACACTGAAGTATGTATCACTGTGGTGAGAATGACAAAGGAATGCGCAGCACAGGTTTTTAATTAATGTTACTTCTGTATGGATTATCAAACTGAGATAAGAACATGTAGACTATAGTTAGTTGAAGATAAATGAGAAAATTATTTCTAAATTGCTATTGGTGTGCATGTGAGCATGTGCGTTTTGCATTTTAGCCATTGTGTCTCTACAACCATATATGCCTGTTCTCTTGGATTGAGTTTTACCTCTGCAAACACCCCTGACATCTGTAATTATACTTCCTCATGACAGTTCACAAATAAAGCAAAAACCGGAGAACTTATTTTATGCCATGCTTCATGGATGATGATTTCCTGAAACTGAGTAAAGCAAAAACCAATATATATGTTTTGAAAGTTATCACATTTAATAATACAGTTAATAGATATTCAGGGAATAAAAGGAAATTGAAAACAAAAACGTATAACATATTGTCTTATTTAATAGGATTCCAGGAAAAGGGCTTCCTTAGATATTGGAGGTCTCCAGCTTATAGAGAGATTCCTAGGGTATTTCTAGTCGGGAGTGACTACAGCAAAAGATCAGCCTGAGACGGGGAGAGAAAGAGCAAGAGGAGATTCTACATATAAGAGAACTTTGTGCTACATTTACAAAGGTCACAGTTCTACCTTCATAATCTAGGAACACCCCTGTCAGGCCAGTAGGTTTAGGCACATACTGCAGTAAAAGTGGGGAGGTGGTGAATACACAGTGGTGGATGTCGTTTTTTGCACAGCCAATAAGATAGAATGCTTTCTGGAGGTTTCTATTACCCTCTATCCAATCATCACAGCTGACTCCTAAAGACCAATTCCAACTGTCTCCCACATCTATCACCCAGTAATGTTTCCCAGAGGTAAAAATACTATGACTCCAGTAAAGAAAACACTCAGATTTTGGAAAGATAAATGGTACACCTTGAAGACCACATCCTATACTCAGGCTTATCAAATCTCCTTGTAAGAAGTTATGAGCACGAGTTTTTCCAGGCTGCAGAGCGATAACCTCTGCAAAAAGAAAAAAAAAATGATGTGGACACATTGCAAATTGAAGTCCTGATGAAAACATTGCTCTATCAAGAAGTTACTTTATTATGAGGTCACAATTACAACAGCAATGTTGGTTGTCACATCTATTAAAGCACTGAAATGACCAAGTCATTTGCGGAACAAAGAGATCCCTAACCACAGACACCTGAACATTTTTTGAAATTCAAATGTTTATGGTCAAATATACACATCACATTCAAGCTGGTGTGACTCAGTGGGTGAGGGTAGGCTCTGGCACTTGGGGTAATAGGTTTGATTCTAGTCAAGGGTACATCCTGGCTTGCAGGTTCGACCCCTGCATCTGCATCTGTCTCAGTACTTGTCTCTCTTGCTCATATTTTCTCTCGCTCTCTCTCCCTCTCACTCCCTCTCTCTTCCACTCTCTCCCTCTTCCTCCATTGCACTTTCTCTAAAAACTAATGTAAAAAAAATAGCCTTAGCTCAGCCCATATGGCTCACTGTTTGAGTGTTGACCTGTGAACCAGAAGATCAAGGTTCCATTGCTGGTCAGACCACATGGGTTATGGGCTTGATCCTCAATAGGGGGCATTTAGGAAGCAGCACATCAATGATTCTCTGCCATCATTGATGTTTCTTTCTCACTCTTTCTCTTCCTGCCTCTCTTCAATCAGTAAAAAATAAGGTTGTATATGTCTCCTTAGGTGAGGATTAAGAACAAAAAGACTCATGTCTCCAAGTTCACTTTTCGTACTAAAATAGTCAATGCATAATATTCTCTGAATTGTCTTCCATTGTAAAAAAAAATTAGAATCAGAAGAATGGTTCTTCTAAATAATCACATCATCATTTTGGAAGGGATGTGCAGATTTGCCATGAGTCAAGCATTTCTCTAGATAAATTAATGAAAATTCAATTTATGTCCATTTTAGTAGTTTCTTAAAATGGTGTTTGCAAAACCCTTTAGCAGTCCCTCTGTTCTTTGTCCTGGCTCTGAGCTATGACCATTTTGAGATTTAACATGTACCTCTTCAGGTTCTGAGTAAACTGAATGGTGCTGTGTTTTTACTTTGTTGTTTATATAAATATTCCTTCTTTTAATACATAGTCAAATTTTTACATTATATGACCATTGTAAAAAAATTCAAAGAAACCAAGTATCATCCAGTATGTTATATATCACACAAAAAACTGCTGTTAGCATTTGAAAACTATATACGAATAAATGTACAATTTTGTACATAAAATTGAATAATTAACCTTAAATCTGAGCATTGTTCCATTTATTAAACTGTTCATTTCTGACATTATTCTTTTACCCACTATTTGTGAGTCTGAATCATATTTCTGTTTTTCACTACCTTTCACTCTTGGTGTTATAACTGTGACTTTAAAGACATGTTCCCTTACAAAAGTCAAATGATCCACTTATGTCTGAAAATACTAACACACTTAATGGAAGAGGACAGATTACCTGCATGACCCTAATAACACAGGATGGATAATGGAAATATGGCCCATGGGCCTGCACTTACTGTGGAAGGGGTTGATCTTTGTCATTATCCCTGGGATGGTCACTGCAGTGAGCTCTGTTTTCACAGGCTGGGGCATGTGCACACACACTGCCTCACTCCTGCAAGAAGGAAGAGGAAGTTACTGCGTTTACAGTCAACAAACAAAACCACTATTTTTATGTATAAGATACTTCAATAGAATAATTTAAAGCCATTAATTGAAAAACACAAAAGCATCATTTTGCCAAATAATTCTTCTTCATAATTCCTTAATTTTCAAGTCTAATGGAAAGTCCATTTGAACCAGAATTCAGTCTAACCCTTTCTCATCTTATCCAGGAATTTGTAAAGATCCTCAGTCTCTTATGTCTTTGAGGATATTCAAGAGGGAAATTCTGGATTCCACTGACATGATCCCCATCTGAAAACGATGGGGTTCTCTGATGACTAATTGGCCTATTGCACACTCTCAATGTAGAGGCTGTGAAACTTTTTCCAGGCAGGGGGATCTGCTTCCTGGGGCAAACTGTTCTAGGAGCCTCACATCATTCTCATACTTAGAGAATTTTTTCATCTCTTTTCAGGACTGTCAATTGCTATGAATAGATCAACAAATCACCAGGGCTTCCTCAGTGGTGGAAATTTCTCTACCCTTGAACTCCAGATTCCACTAGCTCTGCCTCTAAGATATTTGACTTTCTCATCACTCAGAAAACTTGGCACCTTCTCCTTCATATATGTAGATTTTGAGAACTAAAAGGGAAATTGAGGCTCAAAAGGCTGTCTCCAGCACAGATGTTCTCCCATCGTAGACACAGCTAATCTTCACAGCTAATTGGACTGAAGGTCTACCCTTCCCAGTGATACCAACAACAATCTAGGCTTAACTACAACAGGGTTGTACACACAGTCCACAAAAGGGGTGCATCAAGAGTGTCCACCTCAAGCAGCTGAGGAAGGTGAACTACTGGGCTATATAGGATGTCTACCACACAAAGCTACCATACCAACTCAGGGAAGCAGCAAAAATGTAGAGACAAAGAAACAGATCACAAATGAAAGAAATGGAGGAAAACAAATGACTGGATGCAGAGTTCAAAAGCATGTTTATAAGGTTTTTCAAGAATTTTCTAGAAAAGGATAATAAATTTAGTGAGGCCCTTGAGGATATGAAAAAGGACCAACTAGAAATTAAACATATACTGACTGAAATAAAAAATATTATACAGAGACCCAACAGCAAACTAGAGGAATGCAAGAATCAAGTCAAATATTTGAAATAAAAGGAAGCAAAAATACTAGACCGGAAAAGCAATAAGAAAAAAATAATTCAAAAATTGAAGATAGTGTAGGAAGCCTCTGGAACAACTTTGAGCGTACCAACATCAGAATTATGGTGGTGCCAGAAGAAGAGAGAGAGCAAGATATTGAAAACCTATTTCAAGAAATAATGACAGAAAACTTACCCCACCTGATGAAAGAAATAGACTTACAAGTCCAGGAAGCACAGAGAAACCCAAATGAAAGGAATCCAAAGAAAACCATACCAAGAAACATCATAATTAAAATGCCAAGTCAAAAGATAGAGAATATTAAAAGCAGCAAGAGAAAAACAGTTAATTACCTACAAGGCAGCACCCATATAACTGTCAGCAGATTTATCAACAGAAACTACGCAAATAGGAGTGGCAAGAAATATTCAAAGTGATGGATAACAAGAACCTACAACCAAAATTATTCTACCCAGCAAAGCTATCATTCAGAATTGAAGGGCAGATAAAGTGCTTCGCAGCTAAGAAAAAGCTAAAGGAGTTCATCAACACTAAGCCAGTATTAAATGAAATGCTAAAAGGTATTCTTCAAGAAGAGGAGGAAGAGAAAATAGGTAAAGATAAAAATTATGAACAACAAATAGATATCCATCAAACAAGTGAATCTAAAAATCAAGTGAATAAAAATCTAATGAACAGAATAAACTGGTGAATATAATAGAATAAGGGGATAAGAAATGGAATGGACTGACAATTCTCAAAGGAAAGGGGTGTAGGAGGTGCGGAAAGAGACTGGACAAAAATAGTACACCTATGGATGAGGACAGTGGCGTGGGAGGTAAGGGCAGAGGATGGGGTGGGAACCAGGTAGAGGGGAACTATGGTGGAAAAAAAAGAGGAACAACTGTAATAATCTGAATAAAGATTTATTAAATTTTTTAAAAAGGAAATTGGGAATGAAGGGGTTTCCTTTATTCAGGTTTTTTTTTTTTAGTTTTTTTCTTCAATTTTTCCATTGAAACTTCAAATGAAATAATTCAGTATGGCAATGAAAAGAGACATCTACATGGAGTTGGGAAAATAGGTACGGGAAAAAACTCTATCAAGATCTCGATAACTTCTGCCTTCACTTTAGCATGTCCTGTCTGATATATGAAAACTCTGAAAGAGCACCAGCTGGTATCAAGGCACAGACTGACCTGTGCAATATGTCTCCAAAATCCTGTGGAGAGAAATAGAAATCTTTAGTGATTTTTACCAATGAATCTTCCACTAGGTCCATGGGAGATTATTTTTTTCATTTAGTTTTTCTCTTATTTTTTGCTCTTTATCTTATTTATTTTTACTTCATTCTTCCAGAACCCTAGTGGGCAATTTTACCATAGTTCCAGAAGTTATTATTTCCCTACTCTGTTTCTTCCTGGGAAGCCCATCTATTTCCTCTTTCCAGTTTACCACATTGTCATAAACTCATGTCCTGCTGGAGACTTATTCCTGGACAATTTCCATGGGCAAGTGAAAGGGGAAGAGAACTGGGGAGTTCCTGTGTGCTGCTGTAACCATAAGTATCCAGCGTCTTTTCTATTTCCACTGTGGGTACACCCAAAATGACAGCAATGCAAGTGCAGATTCCTAAATCTCCATATTGCCATGTCTATAATTAGCATCAATACTAATACATACCATGTAGTGCATTTTCACAAAGACCAAATATATCATTGACTTTTAGAGGGGGAATCTAACTCAGGATCCTTTTACCATCCCACAGAGGTTTGTTTCTCATGGATATGTAGGAGGGATCTTTTGTTTGTAGAGCTCCTTTGAGAAGGGACACCCTCCCAACAAAGTAACTAAGGCTATGGAAATAGGTTGTTGGAAACAAATGCCATAAAAGAAGAGGTGGATTTCTACTAAAATAATGCCTGAACATGTGAACATTCAGCACCCCACTTCTAAGTTCTTACCAGGAGCAGCTCTACATCTGGTTTATGGCACATTTCCTTCAGCTCTGTATACATTCCTCTTAAAAGCTCCCGCTTGTGTGCCATCCTGGCTTCACTGTCCTTGAGTTGGTCAAAAATCTCCTTGCCTTCCCTTTGCAGTCTCTCTAACTGATGATGCTTTTCCGGAGAGAAAGCTTTAGACAACTGATCATATTCAGCTCTGATCATTTCCCCCATTGAGATCACCCAATTCTGCAATGACATGGAGTTAGTAAAAACATAAACCCTTTCATTTATCTCCTACTGAATCTCATGGGTTCTTCTTTCCCTTATAAAGATCAATTATATTTAACTTTTAACCTCAGTCTTGCCTAGGCTCAGAATCCACATGTTCTCATTCCTCTTTTCCATGTATTTTTAATCAACCAGTTATATCCACTTCACTCATAAATAATCTTTTGATAAGATTATCAGAAAGAAAAACAAATGTGTGATTTGTATATTCCAGCCAATTGATGTGTGAGAAGGCAACACAGTTCATCCACAAAGCATGCAGTTTAAATTTATATTAATTGAAATAGGAGCCCTTTATTTAGCCCAATTTCTGAAATTTGGATCAGAATGCTTCAACCCGTTTTACATGCTGTGACTTCAGACTAATATGCTCATTCCCTTGCATTCCTTCCAGCTTAATCTTATCCTAAGGAGGTTTCATTTACAATCTGACTCCCATTAACTCTTTGATTTCCTTTCATTCTCTTCCTAATTCACTCTGATGCTCCCTCAGATCTTTCTGGCTTTTCACCTGCTCCCCCATATACCTGCCTGCAATATCTCTTGCATATTCCATTTTCTCCATCTAGAATGCTCTCTCTACATGCCCCTATGGTTGCCATCCTCTTCACAGATCTTTATAAGGTGAAATTTTCAGTGAGGCCTTCTCTGATGATCTTATTTAGAACTCAAACCCTCATCTGCAGTCCCTAATTTCCCATACTCCTCTTTCTCCTTACTGCTTTATTATTCTACAAAGAATTTATCACGTATATGTTATTACTATATACATGTTGACCATTCACCCTTTCATTTAGAGTGTAAGCTTTATCAGGGCAAGGATAGTTTCTACTTTGCTTACTGCTCTATTTTCTACACCAATATTTGATACAGACAAGGTGCTCATGAAATATGTGTTGAGTAAATACATATTAGATATCACACCTTTAAGATAACCATCCAGATTGAGGAAATCAGTTCTTAACTTCCCCTACTGTGTTGAAACATCCCCTTCTATTTAGATACCAGGGCCTATATTTGGCATTTTTATATGCATCCCTCATCTCTCATCAATTTTCTCCTCAGACATTATATATATTACCAGAGGCCCAGTGCATGAATTCATCCAAGGGTAGGGTCCCTCGGCCTGGCTGGTGATTAGGGCCAATTGGGGTAGTAGCCCAACATGTGGAAGGGACTTTGGGAGTTTTGCTGGACACCCCCCACAAAGGGGCCAATGGAGGGGGCTGACCAACCGGTATTAGGAACAACAGGTGGAGGCCACTTGGATGTAGGGTTCACAGAATGTTTGCCTGCTGGCCAGTGGGGAGAAACTGCAGGAGGTGGTTGGCTGGCCATCTCAGGGGAGGGGCCATGGCTGGCTTCCTCCTCAATTGGAGCTTATCAGGTGGCCCAGCTTGCCAGTGGGACAAACCACAGGAGTTTAGCAGGCTATGGGAGCTTAGCTGGGAGTGCCCTGAACACCCAGGGGAGCTCCTATGTTGAGTTTCTGCCCCCTAGTGGTCAGTGCACATCATAGTGACCGGTCTAAGGGTCCTACACTCATTTGGTTGCTTGGGCTTCTGTATGTATACAGATTCAAAGTTAATTACTTAGGATAAGTTCAGGATTTCCCTGGATTGGTGACAATGTTATTTCTTCCTGAAACTTTCAATCTGTTTTCAAATACTGCTTTTCCACATTAATGTTTATACTGCCTCAGATGCTTCATCTGAATTTTCAATGGCTGTCAAACATCTCTCAGGCCCAGCATTTACCACCTCCCTCCACATATGGCACTCTGTGAAATGGCCCAGTCTGTTGTGGTTCATAGTGTGAATGGATAAATATTGTTAATCCTGGGAACAAACCAGCACGCCTTGTGTGACAGCTGTCATTTTGTTAGAAACCCTGACTAAGGGCCAAATTATCTATCCTATGGAGGGGAAAATGCCCTTTGATTACCCTTCCCATATTAAACCCCAGAGAACAATGTAGTGTCAGAGGAAGTTCCTATTTTAAATTCTTTAATCCAACCACCCCATATTCATGCTGCAGTTTGGAGAAATGCAAATACAAACCTCCCAAGATCTAGCTGTGACAGTTTCCACATTCAGGTTTCTGTCATTTTCACAATATTTCTCCCATAAAGAGCACATTGTCTTGAGGAGTTTCTCCTGCAAAAGAACCACAAGAATCAATTAAAGCTGATAAAAAGGAGAATGCAACATTTAGACCACATAGAGGGATGGCCACCAGAATGAGTGATTAATCAGTCATTAAAAAACAAGAAAATCAGAGTTGCCTTTTTATATCACATATTCGTGAAATCTGGGAGGCTTCACACTAAGGAATTGTAGGGCAAAGATTCTGAAAGAACACCTGGAGGAGTAATCCCATCCCCAAGGAAACAGACCCACAGGAATTTCAAACTCACTTTATAGAAGTGGGTCCTCATGTGCATCACTTACCCTGTGCTGCTCGGCCGCCTCTTCTACTGAACAGTGTCTGTGAGCCTTGTGCTCCTGGGAGGTAGAGCAGTGCAAACAGAGCAGGCTCCTCTGGTCCTCACAGAAGATCTGCTTTGCCTCCATGTGTATCCCACACCTACTGTCCTTAGAGCGTAGAAAATGCCACAGACTGCCTTGTCTGACAATGAGAACCATTTGCTTGAGAGAGACATTTGTGTGAAAGTCTCTCTGCTGGATTGCTTTCTGGCATTCAGAGCAATGAGCAAGAGCTGATCTGTTCTGACAGCTGAGGTAGAAACAGGACCTGCAAAAACTGTGCCCACAGTCTATGGTGATGGGGTCTATGAAGTAGTTCCTGCAGATGGAACAGGAGAGTTCATTCTGGAAGACTTGCAAGATGCGATCCATGTTTCTTGGAAGAATTAGCAACAGGTCATTTCTGGGCCTGGGTTGGTGAGAGGCTTCTAAACAGTTATATAAGAGTTGTAATGTACATATGTTTTCTTCTTTGCAATATCACTAAAGCAAGATGAACTATTTATGTCATGACACAGATGGAAATCTGGAGCCCAGAAAGAGTCCTTTGGCTTTGCCACAGAAATGGTTCTCACTAGATGGTTTACATAATCCTACACATTCAGCTCCTAATCCTTATCCAAATAAAGATGTGTGCAACTATCCATTTCTAGGATGTGAATATAGCATTTTATTACTGGTCTTGTTTTAAATCAATCAGAATTGCCCACATTCTTTTTTCAATAACTTGTGAGTGAAAATGGAAGAGTTAGTTTTACCCCATAAGTCTATTTAGCCAGTAAATCTGAGAGGAAGATGGCCAGAATGGTTCTATGAAATTACTTCAGAGAGAGGGTCAAGGAAACCTAGCTCTCTCCTTTAAAACAAACAAATAAGGAAACAAACATATACAAATTGAACCAGTTGAGATTCATCAGAAAAGAAATTATGAAAGAAATTGGCCTTTTCTGAATTTTTGAGGATTAAATTAATGTATGCTTATACAAACTCTGAACTGACATATTTTTTAAAATATACATATATTTTCACTACAACAATAAAATTAATGTTTTGTAAGTATAATTCTCTAAAATGTTCTGTTATACATAATTCTGGTATAAAAATATAGGCTAAAAGTTTAAGCAAACATTTTTCTTGTTTTTTTAATACAAAAATGTTGATTATTTTTAAACTAAAATATACTTAATCATTTGCATCTAAAAACTGTACAGTACTAGGAGCTGATTTTTCATTTTTTTTCTCATCTTTTGTTTTGTGTCCTTAATCATCACCTCAGAATATTTTTCCATTGATTTTCTGAGAGAGAGGAAGGGAGAGGGTGAGACACACAAAGAGAATCATGGATGTGAGAGAGACCCACTGATTGGATGCCTCATGCACATGCCCAGAACAGGGCCAGGATGGGGCCTGTAACTGAGGTACATTCCCTTGACCTGAATCAAACCCAGGACCCTTCACTCCACAAGCCAACACTCTATCCACAAAGCGAAACCAGCTAGGATGCTTTTCATTTCTGAATAAGATAAATGGTAAAAATTTCAAAATTGTTAATTAAATTCAGAGTTCAGTCAGAGTTTACAGGAACTTTTTCATACTATCAGGAGATATAGGCCTAAAGTAAAATGATAACCAGCATCATATGGAAAATTATCCCTTGAAATACATTTAATTGGTCAAACAATTGGGGTCTGATGTCTAAAATAATTATTTCAGTGAGCTTTCTCATTTCCCTTAGATCTGTATCCCTAGTCATTTTCTTAATAACTTAAAATCAGGTGCAAAAGTTAAAAATTATAAAGTGAGAGCATTTACAGTATTTAAGATATTTTAATACTCTCGTTACATATATGTATATATGTAAATATATATTAATATGAAGTCCATTATGTTCACTACTTAGCCATACCTATAACAGCAAACACTGAATTTTTTAGATACGTTGCTATGAAATAACATATTTGACAACTACCTTATAAGGTATAACAATACATCAAACAAATTATACAAAATAACAGCAGATTATACCTTGATAATTCATAAAAGTGCTTAATAAGAGTATGAGTTACAAATAGTATAACTTAGTAGGTTAAAGATAAAATATGATTAGCATATAAATAGAAGGTATTTCCTTGACTTAACTTGCACTCACTCCTGAGTTCTGTAAATGGTTTACAAAAGATTTTTCCAAAACTAATTCTGTGAAACACACATCAAGCTGAGGAGCTCACTGGTTGCAGTAGTCTGCACAGTGCAGCCACATTTAAGTGCAGTCTGTCTCTTCTAAAGAAAAATGAACTTGTGACATGTAGGTCACTTTACTAGAATCTTTGAAGATCATATATTTTTATTATTATTACTAATAGCCCACTGCACGAAATTCGTGCAGGGGAAGGGCAAGGGTGTTCCTCAGCCCAGCGATTACTCTCTCCAATCTGGGACCCCTCAAAGGATGTCCTACTTCCTATTTCAGGGATTAGGCCTAAATTGGCAGTTGGACATCCCTCTCGCAATCCGGGACTGCTGGCTCGAATGGCTCACCTGCCTGCCTGCCTGCCTGATTGCCCCTAACCATTCTGCCTGCCAGTATACTCATCCTCAACTGCCCCCTGATGCCTGCCTGCTCAAACCCAAATACTCCCCCCACCAGCCTGATAACCCCAACTGCCCTCAGGGTCAGTCTGCTCACCCCAAGTGCCCCCTGCTGGCCTGATCACCCCCAACTTTCATCCCTACTGGCCTGCTCACCCCCAACTGCCCCCCTTCTGGCCTTCTCACTCCAACTGCCCTCCCTGCTTTCCTTATCTCCTCCAAATGATCCCTTCTGATGGACTGCTCACCCCCAACTGGCCCCCTACTGCTCTGCTTACCCCCAACAGCCCCGTCCCCCACCAGCCTGATCACCCACAACTGTGCTCCCCTCTTGGCCTGTAACTACCTATATCTTGGCCTGGCCACCATGGCTTTGTATCAAGAAGAACATCCAGAAAGTCTCCCAGTCTAATTAGCATTTTACCCTGTTATTAATATAGACAGAGACATGATGTATGGGTGAGGGCCAGCTACTTGGCTACTTTGCCCTGAAGGGTGGGGGCTCCCTTGGGGCATGGGACAACCTATGCAAGGGGCCTGTGGTGGTTTGCAGGCTGGACACACCCCCATGGGATGAGGGTCCATGCTTGGGGTGCATGGCCAGCCTGGGCGAGGGGCAGATGGCTGTTTGCAGAATGGTCACAGCTCCTTCAGGGTGGGGGTCCCACTGGGGTGCCTGACTAGCCTGGGTGAGGGGATGATGAATGTTTGCAGGCTGGCCAAGCCCCCCAGTGGGGACACTCACCGCATTGAAGGGGGGGTGGCCAGCCTGGTTGAGGAGCTAGAGCTGTTTTCAGGCTGGCCACACCCTTTTCAGGCATCACCCACTGGGATGCCTGGCCAGTCTGGGTGAGGGGCTAATGGAAGGTTGTAGGCTGCCCACCCCCTACCCGCAACAATCCAAGCTTCCAGCCCCTCCTTTTAAAATTTTTTTCAGTGCCTCCTTGAGCAGAGGCCAGGGCTGGTGGGAAGCAGGTATTGGGATTTATTTATCTTCTATAATTGAAACTTGGCAACCTTGACAAAGGCCAGGTCCAGCTAGGGCAGGCGGTAAGGTTTGCTTCCTCCATCACCAGGAGCAACCCAAGCCTCCTGCTCGCTCCAGCTCCCTGGCTGCTACCATATTTGTTGGGATAATTTGCATACTCACTTAGAATGGCAGGTGGGAATAGCAATTTGCATATTTCTTTTATTAGGTTAGATTATTTTGTTAATCCTCACCAGAGTATTTTTTCCATTGAATTTTAGAGAGAGTAGAAGGGAGGAGGTGAGACACACAGAGAGATACACTGATGTGAGAGAGACACATTAATTGGTTACCTTCTGCATGCACCCAAATTAGGACCAGACTGCAACTGAGGTAAGCCCCTTGACCTTAATAGAACAGGAGACCCTTCAGTCCCATGGCCATTGCTCTAACCACTGAGAAAACCTGCTAGGTCCACACCCACCTCTTTACATTGTAGCTCTCAGGTATTTAGCAAGAGGACAATAGGAGTTCATGATCTATTAACAACTCAATTTTGACCTATTGATTAAACTAATATCCAGCTTTGTTTATAAAAAAAACTCTCTGAAGGATCCATCTAAACATAAATACTGTTAGAGTAGACAGATGCTCAACGATTACCTAATTTTCCTTTAATAATATTTACTGAGTGTTTGTGTGTGTGGCAGGCATTTCTTAAAGTGATCCTCTAATCCAAAAGCATTCTGTCTATTCCAGCCAAGCCACTAAGGGTAATTTCAATGTTCGACCACATGCAGCAGGACAATTTTTAAGTTGATAATTTATTATGATCTTCAAACAATGTTATAAAATAGGCAAATGACTCTTGACAGAAAAAAGTCCTCTCCCTGCTGAAGTTTAATCTATCTAGGATATTCCTTATAATAGAACAATAGGGAACACTCCCTAAAAATTACAATACTTTCCCTTTTCAACACTTAAAAGTAATCACTAATTATACAATACTCATGAATAATAATCAAATTTAGAAATGTTTTGTCAATCTCATGTATAAAAATAATTATTTTATTTGAATTTCTTTCTCCCCATTGTTATTAAAAGTTAGTACCTTTTCCTGTTCATCTGTTCTTTTTCTTCACTATAAATAAGCTCTTTAAAAATTTTTTCATTTTTAAATAGGGCAATCTATTAGTTTTATTATCTATAAGTATTGATTCTTCACTGCATTCTAAAAACAAATTACTTCCTTTTTAAAGTGGCAGATATTACACACATAGTAAATCCATTCGTGTCCTACTAAGTGACACAAACACTTTACTAGTAAGTACTGAAGCATGATTCCCTGTGGAAATGCAGTCTTCTTCCATCCTCTAGTCATAGCAAGCCCATTCATCTGTTAGTACATAACCTTGGTTTATCTGTGTTTCTATTTAAAGACATCTTAGTTAATATATGTTGTGCATATATTTATATTGAATTCATGGCCAACAGCACTACAGCTCATTCATTAAGGATGCTTATCTAACAGATTATTTCCTTAAACCATAGCTAGTGCTTTGGTACTAAGGCTGGGGCCATTTTAAACAATGGTATTACCAACAAACAGCGTCAAAATGCCAAAAAACTGGCATAATAAACCATGCATGGGAAAGACACTTACTTGATTATTCAAACTCTGCTTCAACTGGCAGGACTCAAATTTCTCCTATTCAATGCAAATCCAAGAATGGCTAGGAAAACACCATGAGTATTAGTTTTAGGATAACATGTAAGTTTTAGTGAATAAGCAAATTTTCAACTACAGAGCATGCAAATAAAGAGGGAGGACTGACTGTTTTTCTTGGTATGCTATATGTTTTTATATGAAAATAAAATAAAGGAAGGAAATTTGGGGAGGGGTTAGCTAATATTTTCTTTTTTAAGAATATGTTTTGTTTTTGTTTTGTTTTTTTCAGACAGAGAAGAAGGCAAAGAGGGAGAGAGTGAACCATCTTGACTGGCTTATGCACACCCCTACCTGGTATTGAGCCAGAAACCCAGGCACATCTGTGAATCAAATCATAAACCGTTTGGTGTATGGAATGATGCCCAACCATCTTAATCATACTAGGCAGGGCCTAATATTTCCAAGACAAGAGTTCTTTGCCAATGGACCACAAGATTTATGGTCAAGACTGTCATAACAGTGAAGAAGGATTTATCAGTGCTGTTAATCAAGTCAAGGCTCAACCACAGAAGCAGAATCATAAATATGGATCATGTACAGATTTATTACAAAGAAATGGTTTACAAGATCATAGGGGCTAGGTAAACAAGTGTGAGATCTGTGGTGGAGTAAGTTGGGAAGAGAAATCACCAACAGGGTAAAATCCAATGGTCATGGGACAAAGCATTTGTCACTGTCAGTGAGGTGTTTTTGAAACAATACAGACCCATTTGATGTTTGGAGAATTGTTCAAGGATAGTCTATGCCTTTCCTTAAAGGACTTTCACTGGTCAAGTCAGGACTTGAGAATTTCATTAAATTCTCATAGTGAAAATAAGGAACTTTAGTTACACCTGCTATCTCCTCACTGCTTCAAATAGTTTAGCCTTTGATTAAATAACTTGGCAAGAGGTCTGTGTGTTCAAAAAAATAAACTTGCTGCCCTCATTTCCTTCCTTGTAGTTCTTCCTAACTGAGTCAGTACATAAAAAAACTATCATAAGTTGATATGAAAGTAAATTTAAAAAATATAAGAACATACCCTAACCAGTTTGGTTCAGTGGATAGAGCGTTGGCTTTGGGACTTAAGAGTCCCAGGGTCAATTCCAGTCAAGGGCATGTACCTTGGTTCTGGGCACATCCTCAGTAGGGACTGTGCAAGAGGCAGCTGATTGATGTTTCTCTCTCATCCATGTTTCTAACTCTCTCTCCCTTTCCCTTCCTTTCTGTAAAAAATCAATAAAATATATTATAAAGCCCTAACCAGTTTGGCTCAGTGGATAGAGCATGGGCCTGCAGACTCAAGGGTCCCAGGTTCGATTCTGGTAAAGGGCATATACCTTGGTTGTAGGCACATCCCCATGAGGGGATGTGCAGGAGGCAGCTTAACGATGTATCCCTCTCATCGATGTTTCTAACTCTCTATCCCTCTCTCTTCCTCTCTGTAAAAAATCAATAAAATATATTTATTAACTATATGTATATATACTTAAAGAAATATAAGAACAGATCTCCTTATTCCTTTCTAGGCTTACCATGTAGGACCATTCACAGAATGCCCTGGATGTATATTCTCTAACTTAATGCATTGATAGTGTTAATAAATATTTCTGATTCCACTAGCAATAAATTGAAATTTTAGCCTCTACACTCATTGTGATCTTAATTGATATCAATGAGGGTTTTTTTTTTCCTTTCATTCAGTACTGTGGTTTTTCTTTCATATGGAAGCAAGCATTTGTTTAAGAATGTTAATAAAACCCATTAGTTAAAAACTTACAAGATAACATAGACTATATGAGTAATTATAGTATACTAGAGGCCCAGTGCATAAAATTTGTGTATGGAAGGGGCTCCCTCAGCCCAGCTGCACCCTCTCCAATCTGGGACCACTGGCTCCTGCCTGCCTGATTGCTTCTAACTTGCAGGCCTAGTCACTCCCTAACTGGTCCCCTGCTGGCCAGGTGGTTGCCCTGTAACTGCCCCCACAATGACATGGACTCCTAATTATTGACGCTCCCCCTGCCATCTGTCATCCCCTTAATCACTCCACTGCCAGCCTGGCCATCCCCCAAATGCTTACCTGCTGGCCTGGCCTCACATAACTGCCTCTGCCTTGGCACTTCCACCATAGCTTTGTCTGGAAGGAAGTAGAACATCAGGAAGATGTCCCTACAACCCGGTTTAATTAGCATATTTACCTTTTATTAATAAGACTTCCATTGAATAACAGACTACTAATACGTTAACCGATATGTCATAACATTTATTTCCTATTCATTTACTTACTGAGCTTTTGAAAATACTACATATTCTTGTTTGTGGGAAATTCTATTGCAAAGATTGCGAAAGGTGATATAGCTAGGTTAAAGGGTATGTGAGAAGACCACTGGATTGTCCTGAATTGAAAATTTAAGTAAGAATACTCATGTTTCTTAAGAAACAGTTACCTCATTTCCTAATGCAATATTGAAACATGTAACTATTTTTTCAAATCATTGAATTCTTATATCACTAAATAATATAGACTAGCAATCCTCTTGTGTACACAGGCATTCATCATGATTTGAGTAGCTGTAATGTGTCCTATATATGGAATTAAATACTCCTAATTTTTTTAAGAATCTACAATCATGTATAAAACCATAAGATATTTGGCTGCTACTTTGGGTGTCCTAGGAACTACTAAGGATTAATAAAATAAGAGAACTAAAATTAGTCATCATAATTCCAAAACAGACCAAACAAAACAGTAATGGGATTATTTTTACTAAATTGGCAAACAATTTGATTTTATAGAAACAACCTCAGTTTGCTAATGAATGAAAACTCACCAATGCTTGCTGGAGAAGTATTAATACAAAGAGGTCAGATCAAGGATCAAGCCTTCCAAGCGTGATGGTAGTAGCTCTCAGAAGTCTCCATGACCTGATAAGCTCCAAGCACACTCCCTGTGTTCTGGAGAGAGTTTGGCTCCTTATATGGAGTACCTGAAGACCACACTCATTTTTTCCAGGTGATGGGATTGGAGAGCTCTCTATAGAGCTAGTCTCTTCTAAGTGGAAGAAAGATTAGCAACAGCTTCGCTAATCTCCTTAAATATACCCCTACTAACATAATCTTATCAAGTCACCAATTTGCCGACAAACCAACCCTCCCACTCTGTCTATATATCTCCATTTATGGACATTAAGAAGTTTTATTTTTAATTCACAAACTGATACAAATGATTATTTTACTAATTAGTGATTTGAGCAAATATCCAAAAGCTTGGAAATATTTTACTGTGTTTTCCTGGAAATATTTTAACTATGTTCTGTTATGTAGAACATGCTTTAATTATTGCTATAATTTTATTATTATTGTTTGAATTCTATTATTTATTATTTTTTCAAAAGATTTTTATTGAGTGAATGGTAATTCAGAGAGAGAGAGACTTAGGAAGAGAAAGAAAGAGATAAAGAGTGAGAAAGAGAGTGAGAGAGCGAGAGCGAGAGAGAGAGAGAGAGAGAGAGAGACATCAACTCCAGGGAGACTTATTGATTGGTAGTCTCCCTTACATAGCCTATTAGAGTCAGGGATAAATCCTGCAAGCGAGATGTGTGACCTAAATTAGGGATGGAACCATGAGCTGACTCTAAACTGTGAGCCAAATCAGCTAGGGATGTTTGTATATTTTTATTAAGACTTTAATTTAACACCTTGGCCACTGCTCTTCTATTTTAATCCTCACCCAAGAATATGTTTATTGATTATAGAGAGAGGTGGAGGGAAAGAAAAGTGAGAAAATTTCAATGAGAGTGAAGCATTTATGGGTTGCATCCCCCATGCGGTTTATAATTTCCTGTTTCTTTTGATCAGAAGTTAGTATTTTCCCTTCTGTGCTGTGGGATGTGTGTATTGTCACACTTAATAGGGACCTTTCTGGAATACCTGTCACTTGTGGTATTTCACAATCAATAAGAAATGAAATTGCAAAGACTAGATTTTTCCAGAATTGCATAATATAGACAAGTATCCGTGAGAAATGGGGCTGGTAGAAAGCTAAGTAGAAAAGAGAGATTCCTTAAGATGGCCAAATTCTATGACACAATTGAGTCTGTAAGGATTTTGAGGAAGAATGTTCAGTTGAATGATAATGCAACCAGCAGGATTAATTGCCTCCTCCTCCTGACAAGAGTGAGCAGGTACAGCTGCACATGCCTCAGCCTCTGTAGCCACAACTCCCTACACGTCCCATCACTAGACTGATGGGCAGGCTCAACCACTTCCAAGGTGAGTGTCAGCCCAGTGGGGGACTATCTGGCGGGCCTTTCAGTTGGGATATGTTGTGGGTGACCTTATCCTTTTGCTTAAGCTTTATCTTGCAGAGGAGAATAGCCTGCAAATGGCATGTATGGTCCTACATAGTCATGGGGTCATTATAATATAGAAAAATGATAGGTGTGACTCAGGACTTCTCAATTGCTTATATATTTGATAAGTGACTTATATAATAAGAAAAATGTGTGCAAAAGTGGTTTCCTGAGTCCTAGAAATATCATTACATAAAATTTCAGTAGTTCACTGAGTCATAAAAACTGTATATCAGTTCAAGATATTCCAATTTTTAGTAACAGCAGTGGATGGGTTTTTTAAATATCTGCTTTAAAAAATTTTAGTAATTAGACTTACAATATGTGTTTTAATGGATGAAATCAGAGATAATCATAAAGCTGAAAAAAGCTAAATGCAGAAAAAGAATTTATGAATAATAACAATAAAGTAATTTGGTGATGGTTGAGACCACACATAAAGCTTCATGGTAAACCTAAACCTGGAGGTTAACCTATCCAGTTGGTGCTTCTTCTCAAGGAACCTCCATTTCCTAATCCTCTTGGCCCTCAGCACTCAAAAGTGATTCTCTTTCTCTACCCAGATGGTTCACATTCAGGAAGGGGTGGAGACAGAGAAAGAAAGAGGCTGCCCTTCCCATCTGTGCTGAGTTTCCTTTCTGAGAAGGTATCCTTTCAGAGATTAACATCAACACTGACTTAGCCTAGCAGGTGCATCAGAATCACCTGCAGGTCTTGTTAGAACACAGGTGCCTAAGCCTCAACCATAGAGATTCTTGACTCAGTGCATCTTGGGCTGGAGAGCTGGCAGAGCTAGCAAATTATAAGCTGCTAATGGTGCTGGTTCCAGGACCATGCTTTCAAAATCTCAAATTTAACTCAATGTTCATTCAAGATGATACTTTAGGTTCCATGGGAATGGACAGTAGAAAAAAACAACATTCAAAAGCACATGATGGAAGTCCAAGCTGTGGTCTTGCTACTATAGCTTCTTGCCGTCTGTAGTGGGGAGAAGGGAAAAATAGATTTGCAGCCCTTAGGCCCACCCAGCTATGTCCTGGGGAGGGCAGCAGGATGGCTGTTTTGCAGGGTCCTTGGATTTCAGAGCTTAGGACATCAAGCAACAAGGTACAGGCCTGATGTCTGGCGGTCCAGGTAGCCCACCTTTGGACCCTTTCCTTCCCTGTGCTGTTCTCACAGCCAATAGGTGATTTTCTTCTAGGTATTACTATATTTCTCTCCTCTTCTTCATAGTCAAACTTAGTGTGGTATTTTCTGATACTCTGATTCTGAACATTTTCTCAAGCCTTTAACATTGAACTGCAAATATCTATCATGCCCTTATTATTGCATAAAGTGGGAACTTGCTCAATATAGGTTTGTACTGTGAGGGAACTAGTACTCTGATTTTTTTCAATAAATACACAGTCGACCATCTATATCTGTGGGTTTCCTATCCACCTATGGTGGGTTAAAGACAACAATTTTAATCATTATTTAGAAATACATGAACTCAGAGGGCTAACTGTATGCATTCTTTTATATCATTTTCTATAAGGAACCTGAAAATCCCTGGAATTTGGTATCCACGAGGTCCTAGAAAACAATGAGACCTTAGCATACTTCTATCCCTGTCCAATAATCACAATTATCACAATTCTCGGCACCAGTTTCTGTGTGTGTGTGTGTGTGTGTGTGTGTGTGTGTGTGTGTGTATAATTTTAAAACCACTTTTTTTCCCTCTGGGCAGAAACAATTATCATTTACCAAGTTACTTGAATTTATCCAAAAAAATATTTTTATCAATATGTATGAAAAAATAAATGTCAACAGAGCATATTCATTCTTACCTTGAATGTCTGGGTTTTGCTAGCTTCCTGCTTCAGATTGTGTTGCATGTCTCCAGTCATACTCCATAAAAGTCCCAAGACCTTTAGAAATTTCACCTGCACAATAACCATCAACTTTAGTGCCACCATAGATGATCACGTAAGTTTTAACCCCTTATTCTGGTTAAAGTCAGTTGTTGAAAAAAAACTTTCAGTTAAAAAGAAGAAGTCAGATATATTCACATTCATCTACTTTGATTCTAACACTTGGAATCTCAGAGGAACATATAATAAAGTATTTGGAGCTACTCTATAAATAATATCCATTTCTTGATAAACTGGCAACCAGGTTTTCATGAATCCTGACTCTGAAGAAAAACTTGCATCAGAAACTAGTGTTCCTGGTGCTAGCCAACTGCCCCACAATAGCACCAATTGTACATATTTGGACAACATATGTAAGGAAATCTAACTTCGCAAAGGGAAAACACCACTATGATTATAGTGTTCAAGCTGGTAAACAGCATTGCCTGGATACACTTATAATTTGGAATTAACATTAAAACATCAAAACCCGCAGTATTTCTTTTTAGCACTTTCCTTATCATCATCCTCATCTTTCTTTCTCATCCAGGAGCCTACAGCTACCAAATTGCTCATAAGACATCACCTACGCTGTATTTCTCAGCAGCCCATTGTTGTGCTGTGGCTGTGAGCCTCATGGTCCACGGGATCAGAGCACAGCCACAGAGCACAGAGCAGGTTCTTTTCAACTTCACAGAAGAGCCCCTTTGCTGCTTTGAGTGCTACACAGATCTGTTCCTCAGAGCTGTTGACAGAGTCAGCTCCGGCCTGTCTTCCTGGGGAAGCCAAGCTCCTGAGTGGGATGTTGGTTTTGAAGTCTGGCTTCTCTGACATTTGTCTCCAATGAGGGCAGTGCATTGGAGTCTGGGGGGCATCCCAGCTGAGGCACAGCAGGGATGGCAAAAGCTGTGCCCACAGTCTGAGGTGTCTGGGTCTCGGATATAGTTCATACGGATGGAGAAAATCAGTTCTTTCCACAATGTTTGCAAGGTGTGTAACTCCATGATTCTGTAATAACAATAAAAGAAAGAATGAGAGAGGAAGAGAAAGAAAGTCCATCTTCTTTCCAGATGAGGAAAGAAAGGCCTTTGTCTGCTTGAGTTTGATCTTCATATTAAATAGTTATATAACCTGCCCATTATTTTCCCCTCCACTAGAAGCCTAGACATAGCAAACTAGACAGGTGGGGTTTATGTTAAGATACAAATGAGAAAATGCGACAGGAGAGTCCTCAGCATTCCTTTTGTTTAACGTAAACATGAGCCCTGGCAAGTGTGAATGAGTTGATTTGAGCTATGTCCAGGGCACTGAAAGGTTGTGAGTTCCATACCCAGTCAGAGCACACACCCAGGTTCAACATTTGGTTGGGATGAGTATAGGGGGCAGTCAATGGATGTTTCTCCCTCTCTCTCTTTCTCTTACCCTGTCTCTCATAACCTCCTTCTCTCCCTCACTTTTTCTTCTCTAAAGTCAATTAAAATATTTAATAAAATAAACAATGATCTAGACCTTTCCTGGAGAGCTTAGTTGGTTAGAGTGTTAATGGGATTTGCCAAGGTTGTAGGTTTGATCCCAAGTGAGGGCACATGCAAGAATTAACGAACAAATACATAAGTGAAACATATGCTTCTCTCTCTCTCTCTCTCTCTCTCTCTCTCTCTCTCTCTCTCTCTCTCTCTCTCTCATTAACTCTCAGGAATTTAAAAAACACACAGAAGAATACTCTGGCATGTAATTTCTACACTAAAAAATCCAGGGAATGCAGTTAATGCAGGTATTGCTGGTCCATCTTTATTTCTGATAGTCTCCTATTGTGTCCAATGCTACTTGTTGGTAGACTTAAAGTAGTTCAGATCTATTTCAAAGCTTTCAAATGTAGCCTGGAAATTGAAAGTTTTAAAGAAATAGCAAATAGGACCTTTACAAGGATTTTCTAATTAATTGACATTTATATTTCAGTAAGTGTGTGAAGATAGATACTTACATGCATACATTATGTTGAACATTTTAGGTGGTTTATGATTTTCATAATTGTACAAAAATAAAGAAATATATTTTAAGATATAAAACAAATCCAGTAGCAATATGGTAGTAAAATAAAAAAATAATCAAGTAATCTATTATAACAAATATCAATATATTGCTAGTGTTCTATTCACAGATATTTTAAATATGGATATTATTTCAATTAACTAGGAAATCTACTTGTTTGCTTGGAGAAGATGCAAGTACTCCAATAGGTAAATTGAAGGTATTTGTATAATAGAATGTAGGCATGAAGGTATTTACTTTAAATTCCATGCTCACCAGAGTCTCCTATGAATGGTTCCACCTCTGGAAGGTCTATGGATATCAGGGTCTGTAGGAACTCTCTAAGCTCAACTGGCAGCTACAACCTGAGTCAGTCTACCCTGGAGAAGAAGTGAAATGGCCACTGTACAGATGGGCCTTTTATCTGATGCCACTCACCTAAGGCCACGCCCATGTGCTAATATTGGCTTAAGTTTTCAAAGAAAGTGACCAGCCTAAATAGATTACACAGATCTTACTAAAATGGCTAATTAGGTTTACAAAGGATAGAAAACAACAGTCTGTGGCTGACATCCTAACATAATATTAATGTGTTTTGTGATAAGATGCATGAAACCTTCCAATATGCAATACCTTTTCATTAATTACAGTTGCCATCTTATAGATGCAGTAGAAAATCATTTTTAAAAGGTGCTATGCTACCTGTATTTTGTTGAAACCCATCACAACTTAACAAATCATGTGATAGGTTTCATGTCTTCAGAAGGCAGGTGGGTGAGGGGTGTGGGAAGATATTAAAGAACTTGTATGCATATATGCATAACCCATGGACACAGAATATAGAGTGCTGAAGGCCTGAGAAGGGTACAGGGGGTGGACTAGGAAGAGTCAATGGTAGAGAAAAAGAGGTTATCAATGTAAGCAAATAGAGAAAGAAATTTTATTTTTCAGCAAAAATCAAATAATTCTGTGAGAGGCTGCCCCCTATAATTAAACAAACAAACAAACAAAAAAAACAGAGAATTCTCTCTCTTTAGGCCTAAAAATCTAGTAGCAATGTGGTACTAATTTTTTTAATCAAATATCTTATTATAACAAATACTAGAGGCCTAGTGCATAAAATTTATGAACTTGGGGGAGGGGTGTCCCTCAGCCCAGCCTGCACCATATCCAATCTGCAGGATTGGGCCTAAACCAGCAGGTAGACATCCCTCTTACAATCCATGACTGATGACTCCTAACTACTTGCCGGCCTCGGTGCCTGATTTCCCCTAACCACTTTGCCTGCCAGCCTGATAGCCACCTAACTGCTCCCCTGCTGTCCAATTACTCCAACTGCTCTCCCCTATAGGCCTAGTCACTTCCAACTGCCCTCCCCTGCTGGTGAACTTGTGACAATATGGGGATGGCCATCTTGTGACAATGTGGGGGCAGCCATTGTGTGGTGGCCATCTTGTACAATGTAGGGGACTATCTTGTGATTATGTGGAGGTGGCCATCTTGTGACCCAAGGGTGTGATTGTCAATTTGCATATTACCTCTTTATTATGTAGGATATAATAATTGCTCTAATCAAAGATAATTTAAATATTGATGTCATTTCCATTAACTAAGAAATCACTCATATACTTAGAGAAGATCCAAGCACTCCCACAGGTAAATTGAAAGCATTTGTGGGCATGAAGATATTTACTCTAAATCCATATGCCACAGAGTCTATAAGGAGTGATCTCACCGCTATAAGGTCTAGCAGCTCCAAATGTGCTCAGTCTACCCTGGAGAAGTGGCCTCTGATCCAGGTAAGGCCACACCCGCTTGTTGAGATTGCCTTATGTCTTCAGAAGGCAGGTGAAGGGGGTGGGTGGGAAGAGATTAAATAACTTGTCAGCATATTTTTATAATTCATGGACAGGAAAATAGGAGGTTGAGGGCCTGGGAAGGTAGGGGGGGGGCAAGATAGAAGATGTCCATGGTGGGAAAAGAAGACATATGCAATACTTTCAACAGTAAAGAATTATCTGAAAAATAATGTCCTATCTAATAAAGAGGTAATATGCAAATTGACCATCACTCCAACACACAAGATGGCTAACCCCATGTGAACACAAGATGGCTATCAGGGGAAGGGTAGTTTTGGATGATCAGGTCAGGAGAGGAAGGCAGTTGGGAGGGACCAGGCTTGAAAGGGAAGGCGTTTGAGGGCAATCAGGCTGTAGGAGAGGGCAGTTATGGATGAACGGGCCTGCAGAAGAGGGCAGTTGGAGTTGACCAGGCAAGCAGGGGAGCGCAGTTGGAGGGGACTCAGGCCAGCAGGGGAGGGAAGTTAGGGCTGAACAGGCCAGGAGAAGAGGGCAGTTGGGGCAACCAGGCCTCCAGGGGAGGGCAGTTAGGGACAATTAGGCCACAGAGGAGCAGTTAGGTGTCAATCAGGCTGGCAAGGGAGTAGTTAGGAGTGATTGGGCTGGTAGGCAGAAGCAGTTAGGGGCAATCAGGCCAGCAGGCCAGCAAGCAGTTGGGATCCAACAGTCCTGGATGGTGAGAAGGTTGTCTGATTTCCCATTTAGGCCCAATCCTTGTGGGCAGTTGGACAACCCTCTAGGTTTCCCAGATTGGAGAGGGTGCAGGCTGGGATTCCACACACCCCCCCCCCATGTGCACTAGTTTTATGCACCTGGTCTCTAGTTAATAATAAAATAATAAATAAATTAGAAAAGGAAGTGACATAGCTAATTAGGTTACACAGATGGCTGGGTAGGTTCACAATGTATAAAAGGCAACATTTGTGGCCCTAGCTTGTTTGGCAGAGTGGATAGATTGTTGGCCTAGGGATTGAAGGGTCTTTGGTTCTATTCTGGCCAAAGGCACATGCCAGGGTTTCCAGCTTAATCTCCATCAAAGGACATGCAGAAGGCAGCCAATCAATGATTCTTTGCCATTATTGATGTGAAAGAAGAAAGAAAGAAAGAAAGAAAGAAAGAAAGAAAGAAAGAAAGAAAGGAAGGAAGGAAGGAAGGAAGGAAGGAAGGAAGGAAGGAAGCTTGGTGGCATACACCCTAACACAATGTAAACCAGTTTGAAGAAAGATGCTTGAAACTTTCAAATATGCAATACAGTATTATTAACTACTAAAGGCCTGGTGCATGAAATTCATGCATGGAAGGGGTGTTGTCCCTTAGCCCAGCATGGACCCTCTCCAATCTGGGACCTCTTGGGGAATGTCCCACTGCCTGTCTAGGCCCAACCCCATGCACTAATTGGTTCTGTTGTCACTGGCCTGATTTCTACAGCAGTTTCAAAGTGCCTGGCACATTTGCCACATGCATGTACCACCCCCTTCTGTGGGTATTTGTTTTCTCCTGGTGACTAGTGAATACATGTGTTTGAGAGCTATTCAGTATAAATTTAGAATTACTGTGTCTCTCTCATATCAATATCTTTCTGTCCCTATCTCTTTTCCCTCTTATTTCCCCATTTCACTCTCTTAAAAAATAGAAGATACTAATTATCTTCTTTTTTAAAATATCAGAAACAAAGGAACTGAGATCAAATGGCTCAAAGTCTCAACAGCAATCCTGAGGCTGGAAAACAATGAAGCGATGAATTCAAATTTCTGAGGGTACAGAATTTTCAACCAAAAGTTGATGCCCAGCCCAACTTTGGAAGAATTGTGTGTGGCATAGATAACATTTTCAGACATGCATGGACTTTAGCTTTCAGATATATTTTTCAAAAAGAAGGATGTTCTCCAAAACCAGTAGAACAAGAGAGAGGAGAAAACAAAATCCGGAGAACAGAAGATGCAATGAAGGAGATAAAAGAAGGTATCCTCAGATGAAACCATAGGAGCCAGAGAATAGTCCCCTGAGGGGATAATGAGATCTGCCACAGCACCTGATGGGTTTGAACAAATGAAGAGTGTGTGGTAAATTACTTAAGGGTACCTGGAGGAAAACAATAAAAGTGTTCTAATCCATGAGTAAAGTGCAGCTATAAGTTGAAAAAATGCGATGAGGCTTAGGTGCTTGGAGGTTGAGAGAAGAAGCCATGTGAGAAAACTGAATGTCTAACTTCCCCAGGAAGAGGTAAATGGCTAATACATAAAACTAATCAGTTGAAAGCACTTTAGTCCACGGAACAGAACCAAAGGTGGGTCAAGCTTGTAAATGGGATACGGGACCCACATTTTTCTTTTATTTTCCCATGGCACACATTTCGAATTTTATTGTACTTTTTACAAGACCATTGAATATTGCTGGGGACTGTGTCCAGAGCTTTGGATTGTAGGAACAGGAAGGGCAAAGCTGTGCAGAAAGCAATTCACATGGAAGGGCTGCCCAAGGAAACCAGGGGATGATGACCTAGCTGCAAAAATGCCTTCAGTTCTGAACTGCTCCTTGGTTGCTCTTGGCCATTGGCTCTTGACTGTCCATGGGTCAAGGCAGGAGGAATGGTGGTGGATGCAGCTCACATCCACAATCAAGGGAGAAACACTGGATTATACAAGCCTAGTGGCACAATTTCAGGTCTCCACACTGCCTCCTGCATGCTTCCCTCAAACAGGGGACCCACAGTTTTTCATTATAAATTGTTCCAGTACTATGTGCATTTTATCAAGTATATACCTATGGTACTTTCACAAAAGCAAAAGCTATAAAATTGTCATTATCCTGACCAGCATCAACAATAAAAAACTAAGACATGGGTTATGCGATTTGTTATTATAACATTCATGTTTACTGATTAGAGATATAGTCAAATAAAAATTCAATTGTTTGCAGGTCTTGATATGAGATTGATTTTTAAACGATGATGGGTTGAGAAGAATCAGAAACAATGCCTACATTTCAAGTTTAAATAACAGGTTCAAAAAATACCACAAGAGGAAATGGGAAATATATTTAAGGGAGTACATGGAAGTTCAAGTGACAAGGCTCAGGACACCAGATGCAGGAATTGTCTCCATTAGTAACACCATCTCAACTATGCTTTCTCCTTTAAATTCCTCTCCTCTAGTGCTTCAGTCACTTTTCTTGATTCAGAATGGTTTGTTTATCTAAAACATATTCTAAATGATCCTTAAATACTTATGGACAGAATTACCCAATTTTTAGTAATACACTGTGACTTCTTAAAATAATTCTGAGTCTTTGAAAAACATCTCAAAATAACTACCAGATCCCAACTTGATGACCCTTGTAGGGGCAGAATTCAGGAGGGGAAAAAGAACAACCTACACCATCCTTTCCCAGTTTCTGCTCCAGAAGCAGAACTTAGAACAATAGGGCTCTAGATAGGGGTTTCCTCTTGAACCTTGCGTGATCCTCACTCGAGGGCCCATAAATGCCTTCTTAACCTGAGAACCTGACCTGGGAGCTCCCTGGATTACTGCCTCCTGGACAGCAGTCAAGAAGCTCTGGGCCTCTGTCTCTCAGCTTTGCACTATGAGTTAGCTGTGTTAGTAAGCCAAGTTCAGGATCATCTTGGACACATCCTTTGGTAAGAGCGCCACCCAAATATCAAGATCGCAGCCTCACCTTGAATCCCCGTGACTGACAGAAAGCAGATTCTGCCACACACACTCAACGTGTGGAATATGCTCTTTGCCTCCATGGCCTCCATAGCCATCCCTCCAGGGTGAAGTGCCTTCGGACTCTCCAGGCCTCAGAGTGTATCCAGCAGGAGTGCTTGGTGATGTGTCTGAGCACCTGGAATGGTGTCCCATCCCGCTGCTCCATTTGCTGGAGCATCAGAACCACCTGGTGGTGGCCATGCTGCAGAGGCCCTAGGAGAGAGTGGAGGCATAGATGTAAGCCTGTTTTTATTCTGTATTCCGTGTGTGTGTGTGTGTGTGTGTGTGTGTGTGTTTAATTTTGTTATTTTGAAAAATATAGAAAGCCCAGAATCTGGTACAAACCGCAAAACTCTATGATATTTGAGATGTATTCTTGCCATTTCCTCTGTCTTCATTCTTATATCCACCTCCATATCTTTATTTCCCCTTCCTCTACATCTTTACTCTCATAGCATGCTTTCCATATAGCTGTTTGGATGCATAATTTAAGTATAATTTCACTATCCAACCTTAATTGTATGATGTGATAAGCTTTAAATGGTGTAGAGTTGTGTTGAAAAGCAAATTGCAAACTGTAGCTTATATGCTAGGCAACACAAAAAAAGAAATGAGTATCATTGAAAACGAGCATATTTTTGAAATTAAAGCAAAGCTTCATATTTGGTCAGGAAAATAAATGTTTTTCATAGAGTGAGGCAAAAGTAGGTCTTTCAAGATGTTACTTTATTATGCAGTCAGAGGTGCAAGAGTAGTTTTGGTTGTAACATCTAATAAATTACAGAGATGACCACAACATCTGCAGAACAAGCAAATCCCTAATGACAGACATTTTAACATTTTTCAAAACTTACATGTTTATGGTCCAATATAAGACATATCTTACCCTGGCCATTGTCTTGGTGTTTAGTGATTTGGCTCCCACATGAAGGGTCAGAGTTTGATGCCACTCACGGGTGCATATCTAGGTTGCAGTTTCCATTCTTTGCAATGCATCTGTCTGGGCATGGCATTTTTTCTCTTTCTCCCAGTCTGTCTCTCTTTCCGTCCCTGCTTTGCACTCAATCTGAAAAACAATGGGGAATATTTTTCTTAGCCCAGCCAGTGTTGCTCACTTAGTGAGTGTCGATCTATGAACCAGGAGGTCAAGGACCTATTGGTGGTCTATTGCCTCGGCTGTGTGCTTGCTTTCCAGTAGGGTGCATGCAGGAATCACCTTACTAGCAATTCACTCTCATCATTTATCTTTCTCTCTCTCTCTCCCTTACTCTCAAAAACCAATAAAGATACATTAAAACATATGATTCCTTTAATGAAAATAATAAAACTAAAAATCTACAGCTGAGATGCAGACTTCCCCCCACAGAAGATGAAAAACTCCACAGAATACACTGTCTACCAGGTCCTCAGTGGCAGCAACAGAGGCTGCTCCTGCTGGAAAGTCAATGGAGTCTTACAATAGGCAAGATCTCAGGACTGCTTCAGGTGCTTGCATGGGGTCCCAGACACCAGCCCTATGCAGAAACCAGAGCATGGTACATCTCAGCCACTAAATGGGGATGAGATACCACCACTGCCTGCCAATCCTAGGTGTCCAAGACATGCTTAGCATGAGAGTTGATGAAATCAACTGCCTGAGTTTTCAATTGATCTGTGCTGTGGAGGTCAGCCAATGTGACCATTTCTGCAACATTCTCCTCAGACAGGTGACAGCTGAGCGCTTCCTCACACATGACCTTCAAACACTCCAGGGCATACTTGTCAGCAGCTGCCAGCAAACAATCAGCCATTGTGTCCAGATTCTGAGCCTTCCCTGTGTAAATGAAGCACATCATTTCCTCAAACACTCCCGGCTCCATTTCAATGATTTCCACCTGAATCTTTTTGTTCTCCTCCATTGCATGTCCAAACATAGCCCTAACCACTAGAGATGGAACTGCTAAGATAGCTTTGTGAGCCTAGACTTCCTGGCAAGCCACACAAAAACAACAGTCTGTGAACCAGGAATTCTCCTAAAGTCCCCCTAGCTCATTGACCAGCTGGCACTCAGGAACCTTCATCATCTTCATAGCCAGAAATGGTGACAGAATCTTGCGCCACACTCACCTCACAGAAGAGGGTCAGCTTGTCATCAAGGAGAAACATGTTGTCTTCATCCAAAAGAAATCTTCTAAGGATAAATTTCTTCAATCCCCAGTCTTTGCCTTGTACAAACCTATATGCATGCTGACTCTCCAAAGATTTGGTTTCTTCTCCCTTGTGATTTAGGATGTAGAATTTGAATTTTGCCAAAAATATATTCTTTGGAGAACTGACTAGAAAGAGGTAAAATGAAAGGTAACCTTTGCTTTTTTCATCTATCCCTTTTGGGTATACTCTCAAACACCATTTCAGTTGATCATTGGCTTCTGATGAAAAGGTTGAACTTTGAATGACTTCACCCATTTCCTGTCGGCAAAAGCTAAAGTTACTGATGGTCCACGTGTGGGAGAATTTCACTACCTGCATCTGTGTGTGGCACCAACTCACAGCTACAGAGCCACTGGACATTTCTGCCAGAAGCAGAGGACTTAGAACCCTTGACATTGCAAGTTTGAAGGTTGAATAAGATTTCCAAAATCAGAGGGAAAGATTCCTGTTCTCTTTTCACCCAAGTGAAGTCGGTAGTGGAAAATGAAGTTGTCTTTTCTAACAGGAAATCTCTCAGAGCTGGGCCTACAGGTATTGGTACCTGTCCTTCTGCATTTGCTGCATATTCTTTACAACATCCAGACTTTGTCTCTAAAAAACTGTCTGAAATATGCATCTAAAACATAAATGCTGCTTGGCTGATGTGGTTTCTTGGTTGAGTGTCTACTTATAAAGCAGATGGTCTCAGTTTTATTCCAGATCAGGGCATATGGCCACCTTACAGGCTGGATCTCCACTATGGGTCTTGCAGGAGATTCTTCATTAATGTTTCTATATCTCTCTTCCTCTCTAAAATAAAAATAAAATAAATAAAACAAATGCTATTATAGCAGACAGGTGCCCAACAATGTCTAAGATCATTTAATAATATTTATTGAGTTTCTTCTGAGTGCCAGGCATTTCTTAAAGTGATCCTCTAATCCACTAGTCTGGAAGTCCTGCCTGAGGTCCATATAAAGCCCCCAAAATCATTTGGTCTGGCCCTCCAAAGGCATTAGGGGTAATTTAAATGTTTGACAACATGTAGCAGGCTAATATTAATAATTTCAGTTCATTTTGTATGGCCTTCAACTAATGTTATAAATATGCAAATGGCCCTTGGAAGAAAAAAGTTTCTTCAACCCTCTAAGCTAATATATTTACACTACAATAAAATACCTAGAGTAGACCCACAGGGAACAGTCCCTTAAAATCCAATTACTTTCCCTTTCCACCATGTAAAAGAAATCACAAATTATCAAATACTTGGGGACTCTCATCAAACTTACAAAAATTTTGTCAATCTCATGTGTAAAAAAAATTCTTGTGGACACAATTGCCTTCTCTCCATTTGTAATTAGAGTTAGCATCTTTTCCAGTTTCTTTGCTCTTTAATTTTCTTTGCAATGAATAAAATTGTTCATGTTTCTATTGCACAATCTATTACTAAGTATAGATTTTTCATTGCATTCTAGAAACAAATTACTTTCTGACCTAACTTACAGATACTACACAGGATAGTAAATTCCCTTTGCGTTCTATAATGTAGTAGAAATACTTTATGTACTAGCACATACTAAAACATTATTCTTGGCCAAAAGGCAGAGTTAGTCTCCTTCCAGCCTCTAGTCATAGCATGCCCATCTATGAGTTAGTACATAATCTTTTTTTATTTGTGTTTCTATTCAAAGACATCTTAGTTAACATATATTGTTTATTTATTAACAATGAATTCATGGCCAACAGTGCCAGAGCTCATTCCTTAAGGAAGCTTATCTAACAGATACATTATCTCCATAAAACATATCCAGTGCTTTGGTACTAATTTTGGGGCTGTTTTAAACAGTGATGTTAGCAACACACAGCACCCAACTGCCAAAAACCTGGCATAACAGACCATGGAAAAGACACTTACTTGCTGTTTGAGCTTGTCCTTTTTCAAACTCTGATTGGAATATTCAACTTGCAGGTCTCAAATTTCTCCTTCTCAGTACAAGTCCAACAATGGCTAGGAAAACACCATGGGTATTAGTTTTAGATTTAAAAATAAATTCAGTGAATAAGCAAATTTGCAAATACAGAATCTGTAAGTAAGGGGAAGAACGGACTGTATTTTTTTCTGGTATACCATATCTTCATGACTTATATGAAAATAAAAAAGAAAAGAAAAGAAGTTTGGGAGGGGATACCCTAATAAGTTATTTAAAATAAGATATCTTTATTAACTTTTAGATAGAGAGGAAGACAAAGGAGAGAAAGAGAAACATTGATGTCCTCCTTCACAATGGATACAGCCTTGGGCTGTGGACCAAAGGGTGTCAGGTTCAATACTCGTCAAGGGCACTTATCTTGGTTGCTGACTCTTCCCTGGCCCAGATCTTGGTGGGTACATGTGCATAAGGCAACCAATAGATGTGTTCCACTCTCGTAGATATTTCTCTTTGTTTTTCCCTCTCTATTTCACTCTCCCTTTTTAAAAACAAACATTTTATTGATTTTTACAGAAAGGAAGGGAGAGGAATAGAGAGTTAGAAACATTGATGAGAGAGAAACATCAATCAGCTGCCTTCTGCACAACTCCTACTGGGGATGTGCCAGCAACCAAGGTACATGCTCTTGACCAGAATCAAACCTGAGACCCTTCAGTATGCAGGCCCATACTCTATCCACTGAGCCAAACCAGTTTGGGCCACTCTCCCTTAAAAATCAATGGGAAAATATCCTTGGGTGAGGAATAGATAGATAGATAGATAGATAGATAGATAGATAGATAGATGATAGATGATAGATAGATAGATAGATAGATAGATAGATAGATAGATAGATAGATAGACAGATACAAAATTAAAGCACTGGCCAGTGTGGGCCAATTGGGTAGAACATCATCACCTATACCAAATGGTGGTGGGTTAGATTTGTTCAGTGCACAAGCCCTGGTTTCAGGTTTCATACTCATTCAAGGTGCATGCTGGAGACACTGCATCCTCATTACTCTCACACATTAATACCTCAATCTCTCCCTGTCTCTCCTTAATTCTCCCTGGAAATAATGTTTAAAAAAAAAGAAGAAGAAGAAGAATGGGATAGCTTCTCTACATTAGGAAATCCTGAGATGGAATTCATGGAGAAATTACTGGGTCATCTTTACGTCTGATAATCTCCGATAATGTTCAGTGCCACTTTTTGGGAAGCCTTACAGTTGTTGGGATCTATTTCAAAGTATTCAAATATAGCCTGGAATTGAAGGTTTTAAAGGAATAGCAAAGAAGACGTTTATGAGTTTTCTTTCTCATTAATAGACACATTTATATTTTAGGTTAATGTGTATGAAGATTCTTACATGCATACATTATGTGAAACATTTTAGGTGGTTTATGATTTCCATAATTAGTGAAGTCTATTTTATGACCTAAAAATAACCTAGTGGCAATATGGTACTAAAATAAAAAATAATGAAATAACTTATCATACCAAATAACAATATATAACAAGTGCTTCAATTCAAGATATTTGAAATATTGATGACATTTCAATTAACTAAGAAATCTACTTCTCTCCTTAGAGAAGATCCCAGCAATTAGAAAGGTGAATTGAAAATATTTGTAATAAGATAAAGTAGACTTTTTTTTCAGATATTTTCTCAAAAAAATAAAAACATATTTATTCTAAATTCCCTACTCACCAGAGTCTACTAGGAAGGGTCCCACCTCTGTAAATTCTGTCGATATCAGGGTCAGTAGGAATTCTCTTTACTCAACTGGTAGCTCCAACTTCAGTCAGTCTACCCTGGAGAAGTGAAGTGGCCTCTGAATAGATGGGCCTTTGCTATGACTCCCCTTATGCCACACCCACTTGCAATTGGATGAAATCTATAAAAGGATCTAATCACATTGAATGGATTATACAGATTGTAGTCTGATAGTTAATTAGGATTACAACACAGAAAACAACACATGGGGCTAACACCTTAAAATAATGTAAATGTGTTTTGCTGTAGGATACATGAAACTTTTCAATAAGCAATAGAGTACTACCTATAGACACTCTCGTATAGATGCTGTAGAAAATTAATTTTAATAGAGGTGCCATGCTACCTGTATTTTATTGAAACTCATCACAAGTTAACAAGTTATTGATGCCCCCACCATACGAATTATTTCCCACATTATCAAATATTTGGGAATTTAAGTCTTATTTTTAAAAATCTAGGAAAATAATTAACACAGCTAGAAGTTTAAAAAGTGAAAATCTAAGTAACTCAACTTTTAAAAATTATGGAAAAACAAATGTAAAATCCATCAAAGACCACATACCCTAGAAAGAGGCGAAGCTGCTGCCCTCTAACTCAGTGTATAGGAATGTAAGCCAACGGAAGGGTCATTGACCAGCAAGATCCCCGAAATAATTAATTCTCAGAAAATTATCTCAAACATTTCTCAACATGTTGCAAGTCACCACGTAAGCATATAGCATAAGAAGTTTCATTTCCCATCAAAAATCAATTAATTCTGTGGGCAGTGTGCCCTCCTGTTATGCTGTTACCTATTGCTATCTCTTACAGGAACTTGTCCAACACACACTTGCACTATTATTTCCTAGATTTCTGATTCTGTCACATAGCATTTTAACATTCTAAAAGCCAGCCTTGCAATCTCATTCCTACTTCAAATAATAAATATAACACAGCCTGGCTGGTGAGGTTCAATGGTTGAGTCTTTACCCAGAAACCAGATGGACTTGCTTCGAATCTTGATCAGGGCACATGTCAGAGTTTCAGGCTAGATTCCCTTAGGGGGCTTGTAGGAGGCAGCCAATCAATCTTTATCTGTCAACATTGATGTTACTCTCTCTTTTCATCTGCCCATCCTCTCTTTGAAATCAATAAAATAAAACATATATTTATCAAAATGAACAAATATAGTAACTAAGTTATTATAACCAAGTTTTCCTATATACCATAGTAACTTCTCAAATCCCCTACACTAACCCTAATCTTCAAAGGGAAAGCAAAACCCCTAGAATCTGTAGATTATAGAATAGTGGAAAAGATAAATGCATATAAAACGAAATAAAAAAATTATGGAGCTAAAATAAGGTAGAGGGATCTGCTGTGTACAATTAAGAAGAAAAGGAAGAGGAGATAACTGCATCTGAGAATCCTCCCCCCTCATCTTTCCACGGAAAAAGGCCCAGGGAAAACAATGACTAAAGAGGATTAAAGAGCCTGGAATCCCTGCCGTACAATGAGTCAGGCAATAGCTACTTCTCTGCTATGTGCAAGTTCTAAAACATTGGACTGACCCTTCCGGTGTTGCTCAGCCATTTAGCATTGGCCTCAGAAACAAGAGGTCATAGGTATATTCTGTGCCTGGGTTGTGGGCTCCATCCCTAGTGGGCCTTGTGCAAGTGTCACAAAACCAATGATTCCCTCTCATCATTGATGTTTTTATCTCCCTCTCCCTTCTTCTCTGGAATCAATAAAAATATATTTTTAAAAAACAACAAAATTTCTGCTGTTACCACATATATTCAATATTATAATGGATTCCTATACAATGCAATTATACAGGTGAAAGAAAGAAATCTAAGAGGAAAGAGGAAAGAAAGCTTACTATAATTTATATTATTAATGAAACATGATTGCATAATTAGAAATGTTTTTGAAATCTATAATTATTGAACTTAGGAAGAAATGAGATCAGTGAATTTCCTCTAAACAATAAAAAATATAAAAGGAAGTTTAAAGTGCATCTTATATGATCAGAAACTGAAATTCCTAAAAATAAATATAATAAAAGTCATATAATTCTGTGTATTTAATCTATTAAACACTATTGAAAGAAAAGATAGAAAGAACTATGAGTCCTGTAAATGGGAATATCCCATATTCATGGATTGAAAGACATAATATGGTAACTATATCCATTCTCACCCAACAGACCAATAGCATAAATACAATTCAAAGCTTAAAAAATGTGTGTGCATATACATGTGTATGTAACTGAGAAATTGGTTTATAAATATGTGTAAACATCTCTTAGAAGATGTTTTTCTCAAAAATGGAGAGACAGACCACACACTAAGAATTAATTAGTACTAGCATTGTAGGCATTATCACCTCAATTACTTTCATATCTACATAGCACACATATAACTGCTTCCCTATTGTGGGGGAGAAATTTTGTGTAAAAGAAAAGATAAACGGTTGTAGGAACAGGGTATAAAAGTCTAAGAAGCTATATCTTAGCTTTTCTTTCCTTGAAGTAGTGACCTTGAGTTTATATAAGATATGGTAACCCAGGCAGCTGCAGTGGATTTAGAATCTCAGTAAATCAAAATTTCATTCTTTACTCATCACCTACTAGCTAAAACTATTGATAGACTTAAAAGGCCTTAGGAGGCTGGAGCACTCAGAAATATGATTAGTGCCCTTATGAAGGATAATCCGGAAAGCTCCCTCACCTCTCCTAACTGGTAAAGACTGAAGGAAAAGACAGCTGTGTATAAAATAGGAAATAGGCCTTATCCAGAAACTCAATAAGCCAGCATCTTGACCTTGGCCTTTTCAATCCCCAGAACTGAGAGAAATACATTGACGTTGTTTATAAACCACCCAGTCTACAGTCTTTCTGTTATGGAAGTATAAATAGGCTAAGACAATGTCCTTAAACCATATATATTTTTAAATATATATTTTATTGATTTTTTATTGATTTTTTACAGAGAGGAAGGGAGAGGGATAGAGAGTTAGAAACATCAATGAGAGACAAACATCGATCAGCTGCCTCCTGCACACCCCCCACTGGGGATGTACCCACAACCAAGGTACATGCCCTTGACCAGAATCGAACCAGAGACCCTTCAGTCTGCAGGCCGACACTCCATCCATTTAGCCACACCGGTTAGGGCCATATATTTTCTTTAGTAAAGTACCTACTCAAGTCCTCTAAATTATACAATGATCATTGGATTTTTGGTCTTATTTTGAATTGTAAGAGTTCTTTGTATACAAGTCCTTTGACATATATATGTATTAAAATATTTTTCTTTCTTCCCATCAGTTACCTTTTGTTTTATTCAAACATTAAGTGAACCAAAGCCTAGTAAGTGTGGGGATGATGGGAAGGGAATTACAGCTTGTCTATCTAAGCATGCCCCCTCCACACACACAAACATATGCATAGACACACCGCAGCTCACCTGTGGCTGAGAATACATAGTCCTTTCTCGGCTGCTACAAAATGGAGGAGGCAGGGAGGAAGCAACATGTCAAGGTCTTGGCTTGCTATGACCTGATTTGGGGTCCAGAATTTCAGCATTGTCAACTGCCACTCCTCTCATCTATACTTAGAGTTCTGCCACCCCCAGTTGAGGATGGCCAGACTATCTGGAGGTTACTGAAAGGAAGTTAGGGGGCTGGGACTATCTATGCCTGGAGAGTTTATGAAGGTTGTTGGTGGTATTTGCATATAGAATGTAAATAATCTTTCAGTTTATAAAGGCTAATCTGTCATTCTATTATTAGTTAGTGCTTGTGGATTACGTTATCTTTTTTTTCTTGATGTTTAATGAGACTAGTAATAATTCAAGTTTTTGTTTTTATTTTGTTCCTTTTTAATCCTCACCTGAGAATATTTTTGCATTTATTTTTTAGAGAATCCCAAGGATATTTTCCACTGATTTTTAGAGGGAATGGGAGAGAAAGGGGGGAAAAAAACAGATAGAAATATCTATGTGAGAGAACACATCAAATGATTGCCTCCTGCAATGGCCCTGACCAGGACCCTGGCTAGGGAGGAGCCAGCATACCAGGGAAGTGTCCTTGACCTGAATCACATCTCAGACTAACTCAGTCCAAAATCCAATACTCTATCCACTGAGCCAAAAGGTGCTTGGTTTCTTTTTCTGAAAAACAGTTTATTATATGTCCAAGTCTATCTACTGGAAAATATTGAGTATATCAAAGTGAAGTTAGTCCCTGGATCCCAGGGGAGCCATGGAAGGGAATATGCATCTTTGAAATCTAGCTCAGGCTCAATGAACCTGTGGTCCAGGGTAGGTAACTGTCAAGTTTAAGAGGTTAGGTACTGTCCCAGGTTCCAGCATCTAGCTACAAGTGGGATCTCTGCTCCAAGAAATCCAGTTCAAGGCCTATATGGGGCATAGGGTCCTCTGTTGTCTTTGGAGCAAACCAGAGAAATCCCCATTTCCCTGAGGCTGTCCTGCAGCAGAACTACCTGTAGGTGGAGCCAGAGGAACAGAATAACCAGCTCTTGCAGGGCCAATACCTCAGACACTAATTCCTAGGACTTGTGAGAGGAAACAACTCCCATTGCCTAAGGACTGGCTCTCAGGAATGGCTGAGGAAATCCCTTAGGCCCCAGTAGCCCTGGAAAGTTTCAGGAGCAGCCATGTTCCAGGGACAAGGAGGGACTTTAGGGAGTAAAATAAGAGGTTTTCCAGGAGCTTACAAAAGCCCAGGTGTAGAAGGGACTGTTGGTTATTAAATAGAACAAAAATGGTCTTTGGCTTTATTTTGAACAATTATGGGTCCTAGGAGAGAGAAATTGTGCTTTGGTAGTTAAAAACTATTTTAAAAAATCAGAACTGTACAAACTTACTAACATCATCTACTTTAAGTATATGTATGCATTTCTTATGAAAGGTTTAGAGTTAAGGTAACAATTCCCATTTCTTACAAAATCTCTGCATTCCAACAGCTGGCTTATTTAGTGAGAAATATATCAGGGATGGGATGCATCCAAGTTTAAATAGCAAGTTTTGGCAGAGTTCAGATAGGAATTATTCATTTAAAAATGTTCTTCCTTTGTCATTTTCCCCCATTGAGCTGGCTTTCCATCTTGTTGTAGTGAGTCATAAACCAAGTAGTTAAAGGAGACCAAAGTGATTTTCAAAATAGCTGCCTTGGGAGCAGGCAGCAGGCTGGATAGAGGTGGTGTCAAGGGAAAGCTTCACTTAAGGATTCGTGCAGAGAGCACCCAGATGGCTAATTTAACAGTATCTGTGGTGTCAAGGCCATGGCCATGGCCACAGCCATGGCAGGAGAGAGCAGCTATTATTTCTTTCTTTCTTTCAGAGAGGCATGGGGGGTGGGGGGGAGAGAGAGAGAGAGAGAGAGAGAGAGAGAGAGAGAGAGAGAGAGAGAGAGAGAGAGTCATCAATGATGAGAGATAATCATTGATTGGCTGCCTCCTGTAGCCCTGCCACTGGGGATCAAGCCTATAGCCCAGGCATATGCCTCCACAGGAATGGACCCATGGCCTCCTGGTTATAAGTCGAAGCTCAACCACTGGGCTATGCTCAAAGCACCAGAGCAGCTATTTTAGAGCAAGGATGTACTATCTGTGAGCTCAGGGCAAGAGTTTGATTCCTGGTCAGGGCACGTACCCAGGTTGCAGGTTTTATCCCTGGTTCAAGTGAATGTGGGACACAACCTATTAATCTTCCTCTCTCACTTAGATGTTTCTCTTTCTCTATCATCTATCTATCTATCTATCTATCATCTATCTATCTATCTAGAATCCGTAAACATACTATTTGGTGAGGATTTAAAAATAAGAGTAGTGGCCAAGGTATTCTTACATTAAAATATGAAAACAGCCCTGGCTGTGTGGGTTCAGTGGTTTGAACAGCAGCCCAGGATCTGATTCCCAGTAGAGGTCAAGCACCTTGATTAAAGGTTTCATCTCCTGTTCTGGTCTTGGCAGGTAAAGAAGGCCACCAACCTATGTGTCTCTCTCAAGTGTAATTTTCTCTCTCTCTGCCTCTCTCTCTCTTTGTGTATGCCCTACCCTCCACTCTTTCCAAAATCAATGGAAAAATATCTTCAGGTGAGATTTAAAGTAATAATAATAATAACAATAATAAAATTATAGCAACAAACAAAGCACTTCCTACATAACAGAACATAGTTAAAATATTTCACCCTCGCCGGTTTGGTTCAGTGGATAAAGCACCAACCTGTGGACTCAAGGGTCCCAGATTAATTCCAGTCAAGGGCATGCCCTTGGTTGCGGGCACATTCTCAGTGGGGAGTGTGCAGGAGGCAGCTGATCAGTGCTTCTCTCTCATTGATGTTTCTAACTCTTTATCCTTCTTCCTTTCTCTCTGTAAAAAATCAATAAAAATATTTCCAAGTAAACACAGTAAAATATTTCCAAGGTTTTAGATATTTGCCATAGTCACTAATTAATGAAATATTTCATCCTATCTGTTTGTAAATTAAAAATAAAAGTTCTGGACAGGAAGATTGCTGTGGACCGGAAGGCAGACTGCAAAATAGTGTATGAGTGAGAAAACAAAGGGAGTGTGTGGTCGCACAGGGAGTGTTTGTTGGTGAGCTGAGGGACAGCTATACTCCAGGAGACAGTGGGGGACTGCTGGACAGGGCTCCCCTGACTGGGCAACCCCCACTGCTGCTAGGTTCCCTTCTGGAGTGACCAGCTTGGATGTGGAGACCGCACCATCTTGAAGAGGAAGGTGGATGTTATCAGAAGCCTGAAAAGCCTAGGGAATCTACAACTATGGCACACAGTGAACAGCTGCAAACCCGAGAACACCGGTCCCAAGTAGTGCAAGCACATGGATTCTGAAGAGCTCTACATCCCCTCACAAAAAAGTCACATTTCACCCGGGATAAGGTGAGGTCTGTGGTCCCGGCAGAAGAGAGAAACACGCATATAAGAGCTGGAGGACGAGGGATAGCTGTGCCGAGAAAAATCCTTTGCTGTTGGAGCTGGCATGATCCATGAATGTGGAAGGGGATCCACAGAACTGCTAACAGAAGGGAATACTAAAAAGCAACCCATTTTGATCTGGGCACAAAAGGACAGCCTAAAAACTTTGAAAGTGTGCCAGCTATTTAGACCCAACGGGAAAAAAGATAGCACAGAATTGCACACAGTCATGGAGTTTGCACACTTTCTCTGGCTTGCTTGCTTATTTATTTATTTATTTATTTATTTATTTCCTCTTTAAATCCTTGCTTCTGATTAGTAAGCCCAATATATAGGATCATCCAGTTGGGGACACTCTAAGAGACTGCAGGGGAAGTTGTTTTTCTGGAACCTTGGGATCAGAACAGGGAATAACCATCAGAGAACCAGCTTTGGGGCAACCCATTACCCCAAACCAGTATTAAGTGCCACAGGGAAAACAAAACTTAAACACTAGCTAGAGAGGACCTATAGACCCAGAGGTCAATCCAAAAACACTGCCACCCAGGGTTGTATCACAAATTGACTTTTGTGTAAACACAAAGAAAGGAATAGAAGAAATACATACTGCCTGCTTAAAAATCAAAATTGGCTTACAACATTGAATAGCAGTAGAACTTGGGGAACATCAATACTGTCCTGACTAAGAAACAAGCATGGCAAAAAGAACAGTAGAGGAAGTGAATGACCTCCACTACTCCACATTTTTATTTTTTTCATCTTTTACTTAAGAAACTAATTTTTTTCTCCTTTCTTCACTTGATTTTACCTTTTTAATTATTACATTTTTATTTTCATTCAGTATTATTACTACTACTATTTTACCTTTTTTTTTTAAGTGTCATTTTATTTTATTTTACTTTGGGATTAGTGTTCTACATTCTATTTTCATCTTGCCTTTAGGATCGTTTTACTTTATCTCAACTTTACCTTTATGCCATCACTCTCTTCCTCAGTTTTCCCCTTTTGTTGTCCTATTTCTCTTACCCTATTCCTGTTTAGATTTTCCCTATTCCTTCTTTTTACCCCCTGTTAATACTTCACCCTACTTATATATCTAATTTCCAATCCTCTGCTCCAAGTCCATACAACCCTCTCTCTTCTCTTTTATCACTATTAAAAAAATATTTATCTATTTAATTCTCTCTGTCCTATTGTTGTTTGCTTGATTGTTAATTATATCGATATTTTATGCTTGTTTGTGAAATTGTCTTACTTTTTGTTTTTTAGTTTAGTTTTGTTTATTTTTTGCTTCTGTTTTCCCTCACCTCACTTGATATTAGTGGTTGTTAGTAGTTTGCATTCATCTCCAAGTACTTGTTGCTGGCATGTGTTGGAATTAGTGGCTGTTCTATTGGAGTTCTTTCTCTTTTCACTCTTACTTTTTCTTCCTTTTCCCAATTTTATTTTTGCACTCCTTTTTCTCTCTCTTCTCCTTTCTCTCCTATCCTCTAATTCGCCTTTCTCTGGTGGTCACCTTCATGTGGGGTTATTAATATTGTGAATACATTTGTGTTCAGTGCCTTGTGCATTGTACCTTGTTGTGTTGTATTTTGTGCCTTTAAATCAATAGTGGAGAGACAGAACTACAAAATCAGACACCCAGAGAAGAGAGATTATGGAGAGACAAAGAAATAGTCCACATATGAAAGAAAAGGAGACATCACCAGAAAAGGAATTAAATGAAATGGAGACAAGCAAATGGTCAGAGAAAGAATTCTAAGAAATGATCATAAGATGGATGAAAAGAAGACAAATTTGACAATACGTGTAAGAATGAAGAGGAAATGAAGAAGAACCAAGAATAAATGAAAAATGACATTGCTGCTGTAATAACTCAATAGAAAGCATCAAGAGTAGACTACAAGAAGCAGAAGACCGCATCAGTGAGCTAGAAGACAAGATAGGAAAAATACCCAAGTAGAGCAGCTTCTAGAAAAAATAAAATAAAAACAGGAAGAGAGCATAAGGAAACTTTGGGACAACACAAAACAAAACAAAATCTGCCTAATAGGTATGCCAGAAGTAATGGAAACTGAGCAAGAAATAGAAAACTGGTTTGAAGAAATAATGATAGAAAACTTCCCTGATATAGGGAAGAAAAAATCTACACAAAACCAAGAAGTTCACAGAGTCCCAAGCAAAAAGAACCTCAAAAACCGATGCCAAGGCACATTATAATTAAATTGGCAAACACCAACAACAAAGTAAGAATCTTAAAAGCAGACAGAGACAGAAAGTTACCTACAAAGAATCCCCCATCAAACTAGCAACTGATTTCTCAACAGAAACTCATTAGGCCAGAAGGGAATGTAATAAAATATACAAAGTCATGCAAAGGAAGGGTCTGAATTCAAGAATACTCCACCTAGCAAGGCTCTCAATAAAAATTGAAGGTGAAATTAGGAGCTTCACAGAGAAAAAATGACTAAGGGGATTTATTACCACCAAACCAGCAATGCAAAAAATGCTAAAGGGTCTGCTATAAAAAAAAGAAATAGGAAGCGAAGAAGGAACACAGGAGTAAAGAATAAAAATAGTGACAAATAGTACCTGTCAATAATAAATTTAAATATGAATGGATTGAGTGCCCCAAACAAACAATATAGGGTAACAGATTGGATACGAAAACATGATCCCTATATCTGCTGTCTAAAGAAACCCACATCAGAAAAAAAGATGCACACAGACTGAAAGTAAAGGGATGAAAAAGGTTTTTTAGGTGGATGGAAATAATTTTTAAAAAAAGCTGGGGAAACAATACTTATATCTGACAAATTAGATCTCAAAGTGAAGCACATAAAAAGAGATAAGGAAGGCCAGTCATAATACTAAAGGGAGCAATCCAATAAGAAAAAATAACCCTGGTAAACATATACGCACCCAATACAGGAGCACCGAAATACATTAAAAAAAAATCCTGGAGGATATCAAGGGAGAGATTGACAGCAATACAATCATAGTAGGAGACTTTAATACTCCACTATCACCATTGGACAAATCCTCTAAACAAAAAATCAGAAAAGAAACATCAATCCTAAGTGACTCACTAGACCATATGGAATTAATTGACATCTTCAAAACATTTCACCCCAAAGTCACAGAATATACATTCTTCTCAAGTGCATATGGGTCATTTTCAAAGATAGACCATATTTTGGGTCACAGGCCAAGTCTTTAATTTCAAGAAGATAGAAATCATATCAAGCATCTTCTCAGATCACAGTGGCATAAAACTGAAAATCAACTAAAATAAAAACAATCCAAAAATCAAATGCATGGAGACTAAATAGCATGCTATTAAATAATGACTGAGTTACCAGATAGATCAAAGAAAAAATAAAAAATAAAACATCATGGCAACAAGCAAGAATGAAAACACAACAATCCAAAATCCATGGACACAGTAAAATCAGTCTTGAGAGGGAAGTTCATAGCTCTACAAGCCTACTGCAAAAACAAACAAACAAACAAAACCAAGAAACAATGCTAATAAGTTACCTAACCATACAACTCAAACAGAAAGAGAACAATAAAAAAAGTCCAGGGTAAGCAGAAGGAAGGAAATAATGAAGATCAGAGTGGAGATAAATGACATAGAGACCAAAAACAAAGAAACAAAAACAAAAACAAAAAAAGATCAACAAAACCAAGAGCTGGTTCTTTGAAAGGATAAACAAGATTGATGAGCCTCTAGTCAGGCTTACCAAGAAGCAAAGAGAGAGGACACAAATAAACAAAATCAGAAATGAAAGAGATGAAATAACAACAGACCCCACAGAAATACAAAAGATTGCTTAAGAAAATACTATGAACAACTTTATTCCAACAAACTGGATAACCTGTAGGAAATGGACATATTCCTAGAAAAATAGAACCTTCCAAAACTCAATTAAGAAGAATCTAAACATCTCAATAGGCCAATAACTATAGAAGAAATTGAAGCAGTCATCAAAAAGCTTGCAGCAAACAAAAAAGTCCAGAGCCAGACACCTTTACAAGGAAGTTTTACCAAACATTCAAAGAACTAAAACCCATCCTTCTCATACTATTCCCACCCCCCCAAAAAAAAATTCAGGAGGAAGGAACACTTCCAAGGTCATTCTATGAAGCCAGCATCACATTAATACCAAAACTAGATAAGGATAACACAGTGAAAGAGAATTACAAGCCAACATCCCTCATGAACATAAATGCCAAAATTCTCAACAAAATTCTAGCAAATCTGATCCTGCAGTACATCAGAAATATCCTACACCATGACCATGTAGGATGTATCCCAGGAATGCACAAATCAATAAATGTGATACATCACATAAACAAATTGAGAGATAAAAATTAAATAGTCATATCAATCGATGCAGAAAAAGCATTTGAAAAAAATCCAACACCCTTCCTTGATAAAGAACCCTTAGCATGTGGGAATAGAAGGATCATAACTCAACATAATAAAAGCCATAACTCAACATAATAAAACCCATATATGAAAAACACAGTCAACATCATACTCAAAAACTACAACCATTTCCCCTAAGAACAGGAACAAGACAGAGATGCCCACACTTACCATTCTTATTCCACATAGTACTGGAAGTATTAGCCATTGTAATTAGACAAGAAGAAATAAAAGGCATCCAAATTGGAAGATAAGAAGTAAAGCTGTCCTTATTTGCAGATGACATGATATTGTACATAAAAAACTTGAAAGACTCCATCAGAAAACTATTAGACTTAATAAATGAACTCAGCAATGTAGTAGATTACAAAATTAATGCCAAGAAATCTATGGCATTTCTATATACCAATAGTGAACTTACAGAAAAAGAGGCTAAAAAAATCCCATTTTCCATCACACCAAAAAAATTAAGATACCTAGGAATAAACTTAACTAAGGAGATAAAAGACCTATACATAGAAACTATAGCACACTGAGAAAAAAGATAAAGGAAGATATAAGCAGATGGAAGAAGATACCATGTTCATGGATTGGTAGAATCAACATTATTAAAATGTCCATACTACCCAAAGCAATCTATAGATTCAATGCACTCCCCATTAAAATACCAACAGAGACCTAGAAAGAATTCTCCAAAAATTCATCTGTAATAAAAAAAAAAAGACCCCGAATAGCCACAGCAATCCTGATGGAATCTCAATACCAGATTTGAAGCTGTATTACAAGGCCACTGTTCCCAAAATAGCCTGGTACTGGCAAAAGAGCAGACACATAGATCAATGGAATAGAACAGAGAAACCAGATACCGACCCAAACCACTATGCTCAATTAATATTTGGCAAAGGAGACATGAGCATACAATGGAGTCAAGACAGTCTCTTCAATAAATGGTGTTGGGAAAATTGGACAGATACATGCAAAAAAAAAATGAAACCAGGCTACCAACTTATACCATACCCCAAAATAAACTCAAAATGGATAAAGGACTTAAACATATGATGGGAAATCATAAAAATACTAGAGGAATCCACAGGCAAAGAAATCTCAGACATAAGCTGAAGCAATTTCTTCACTGATACCACTCCTAGGGCAATGGAAGCTAAAGAGAAAATAAACAAATGGGACTACATCAAAATAAAAAGCTATTGCACAGCAAAAGAAACCATCAACAAAACAACTAGGAAGTCCACTGTATGGGAGAACATATTTGCAAATGTTATCACTGATTAAGATTTAATCTCAAACATGTACAGGGAACTTATACAACTAAATAAAAGGAAGATAAATGATCCAATAAAAAAAATGGGCAATGGACCTAAATAAAATATTTTCAAAAGAAGACAGAAGGAAGGCCAAGAGACATATGAAAACATGCTCAAAGTCACTAATTATCTGAGAGATGCAAATCAAAATGACAATTCAGTACCATCTCACACCTGTCAGAATGGCAATCATCAACAAATCAACAAACCACAAGTATTGGTGAGGATGCAGAGAAAAAGGCAGTGCTGGTGAGAATGCAGACTGGTGTAGCCACTGTGGAGAACAGTATGGCGTTTCCTCAAAAAACTAAAAATGGAACTTCCATTTGACCCAGTAATCTCATTTCTAGAAATATATCTTAAGAAACTAGAAACACCAATCAGAAATGATATATGCATAATTCACCGTAGCTAAGATTTGAAAACAGTCTAAATGCCCATCAGCAGATGAGTGAATTAGAAAATTATGGTACTCTATAAATTTGCAGCAGCATGGGTAGACCTGGAGAGCATTATGTTAAGTGAAATAAGCCAGGCAATGAAAGAAAAATACCACATGACCCCACTCATCTATAGAAAATAAAGGACATTATAACCTGATGAACAAAAAGACAGAAGACAGAGACAGTAAAGCACCGAACATACTGTTAACTTATAGCGGGAAGACTGGGGAATGTTGGGGAGGGAGGGAAAGAGATCAATCAAAGGACTTGTATGCATGCATATAAGCACAACAAATGGACACAAGACACTGGGGGGGGGGGGGTAATGAAGGCATACGACAGGGAGTAGAAGAGGGTGGGGGAAGATCAAAGGAAGGGGGAATGGGAGATATATGTAATACTATATGTAATACTTTAAACAATAAAAATAAAAAAATAAAAATTCTTTTAGCTTACCTGTTTTCACCTATGTCGACAAGTTTGTGTAATTAAAATTAAATATACAGCCCTCACCATTTTGACACAGTGGATAGAGCTTTGGCCTATGTACCGAAGAGTCCTGCTTTACATCCAGGGACCTAGTCCTGGGGCATGCAGGAGGCAACCAACTAATGTGCTTCTCTGATGTTGATGTTTCTCTCTGTCTTTTCCTCTCTCTCTAAAAATCAATGGCATAATATCAAGTGAGAATTTCAAAAAGGAAAAGAAATAAAAAATAACTATATATGAAAATTTTGATTTCACAGAAAAGTTTTCTATGTGTATTACAATAATTTTAAATTTATACTGCAGAGATCTAGAAAATGTGTGTAATCATTGTCACCATGAGTAAACAAATGCACACAGCAGGGAAGTGGCTTAGCAACCCTGGGACCATCAGCCAGCACAACCAATTACATAGAAGTGGTGTGATCATGTGCTAATCATTCACTGAACATTGTTTAGAAGCAGTAATCCCTGGATTTCAGTATGTTGACTGTAGTTGTAGACATGAAATATCTCTCCCTTTCTAAAAATCAATAAAAATATTTTAAATAAAATAACAGGGTAATTTTCACAGATGACACAGAGCCAAGAAACCTTGTCAGTTAAATACTTAGTCTATTAAATCAAAGTCTACAAAATCAAGGGTTCGCTGTAAAGACATTTCATTTTATACTTTCAATTTTTTGCATTTTAGAAAATGGCAGCTGTCACTCACAAATAAACCAGGCCTCAGATGCTTGTGTTTAGTTGTGTAAGGGATCTACTGAAGCTCTGGATGGCTTACCACTGCCTCACTCCAGCGTCTCAGGTTACAGAGGGTGCTTAGGTTTTGGTTTCATAAGCAGCCTTTCCCTCAGGCAGAGGTTTGAAGATAAACAGGTTAGGGCTTTTCAGTTTAAAATCAACCTAAGGGCTCAGTGGTCACAGTTCAATTCCTGGTTAGATTACATGCCCTGGTTGCAGGTTCAGACTCCAAAGTGAGGCATGCTGGAGGCAGCTGATCAATGATTGTCTAGCATCACTGATATTCCTATCTCTCCCATTCCCTTCCTCTCTGAAATGAATGAACATATTTGTTTAAATCAACATAAGGGACCTTGCTCGTATCTGCAAAATCCCTTCATTGTGGCTCTTAATTAGATTAAATAACTAAGAGAGGTGTGTATAAGCTTCAAGATGGCCACCCCACATTCCCATCCTGTTCCTTCTGCCCAGCCATAATGGAGGTCAGAAACCATCCTTAGTTAAATGCTATGATATTTAAGAAAAACAAAATCAGATCCAGGTTTACCATGGAATACCATTTATGGAATGAATGTCCTAGATGGACTTTCTCAAACTCAGCGAATTGTTTAATATAATAATATTAGAGACCTGGTGCCTGAAAATTCATGCGCTGGAGGGGTCCCTCAGCCCTGCCAGCCCCCTCTCACAGTCCAGGAGCCCTCAGGCATGGGAGGTTGACCAGCAATCAGGGGAAAGCGATGTCCCATCACACCTCTGCTGTTGCTACTCCTGGCAACACAAGCCTCGGCCGGCCCTGATTAACTAAACCTTGGGCAGCCCTGGGTGGCTTGGCACCTGCCATCCAAGGCTTGCCTGTGCCTCGGCTAGCCCTGAGTGACTAAAGGGCTGAGGGGACTGGAGAACTTTGGAGACAGGCACCGGGCAGGGCTGAGGGAACTGGGTGCTGCCATCTTGTGGCTGTCAGAGCTGCCATCTTTGAAGGCATTGCAATCAATTAGCATATTCCCTCCTAATTGGGTGTGGGCACCACCATATTTATGACTCTATGAGGGTCAATTAGCATATTCCCTCTTTATTAGATAGGAAACACCTGTCACAACCTTTTATAGTAAGGATTCGGGATCTGGAAAAGAGGCCACGCATAAACGAATGCACTAGACAAGAAATATGAATTTAGAAGGCATGGGGCGCCAGGCTGGAAATCTTTCCCTAGTGGGTAAGCTCCTTGACTTCTGGGCCCCTGGCTGCTTTTATTCACTTGAACCCACATCTGCCCTTTAGAAATGCATACAGGGGTATCAAAGGAAAATATTAGTAAACATTAAAAGGTTCATCAGATTTGGCAATTGCCTTGAGCCATTTGGCCAACAGTAAGGCACTATTATGCTGATTTTCAGCCATATGAATATCAAATTCATATGCTAACTACTGTTTACTTTAGTCTCAGGCATTTCCCCCTTTTTGTTTTCTTAATATATATATTTTTTAATTATTTTTTATTGATTTTTTGCAGTATAATAGTAGTACATGTTTTCCTTTCCCCCTCCCCCTTATCCTCCCCCCAGCCTCCCCCACCCCCCAGCACATATCCCCAGCTTCCCCCCTCCCCACCCCAGTGTCTTTCATTCATTGGTTATGTTCATATGCATGCATACAAGTCCTTCAGTTGATCTCCCCCCGCATCTGCCTCCCATCCACCCAAGCCTCCCCCTGTAGCTTGACAGCCTGTTCAAGGCCATCCTGCCTCTATATCAATCACTCTCCCCTGTTTCTTTTCTTCAAAAATATCTTGCCTCTGCATACTAGAAATAAATGTATAAGAACAAAAAATGTTTCAGTCTCAGTTTCAATGTCCAACTTTTCTGAGTCCCAGTTTCAGTGTCAAATAATTCTATATGTGTATAAGTCAGCAATGATATCCAGATGGTGGACATATCGTGTCAATGCAAGATCCATCCTCTCTGGTTTGGTCCTGGGCTGCCTGCAGACATGCACAGCTGCTGACTGCTAGCATGGCAAGGTGTCGTCAGTGTCCCCCATCTCTGGACCATCCTCGTGACTAGAACAGATCCATCAGTTCCTCACCGTCGCAGGAACCCACATGGTCTTGGAGTTGTTCTCTGAAAACACACAAACACATTCTCGACCAAAAGTTAACAAAGGGATCCTCTATGCAAAATAGACTTGGGATTCTTTTTAATTTTTGCCTAAATGATTTTCCTTTGGCTTATTTTGACACCATGTGTGTTTTTTCATGGGTGTCCTGCAATTGTTTTTACAAATGGAATTTACTTTACTGGAGTAAGAATTTTCTCGATGTATTTTACTTACTCGATATTTTTTTCCCCTTACATGATATTACCCCGCTGTCCCCTCCCCTTTTTTGATTAATGGGGACTTTTGGAAATTTTATATTGCAGTCTTGGTAATTTTAAATTTTAATTTTTGCACACAAAGTGACTGCTTTAGGTTCTTTGGATGTTAGGCAATTTTACAGTGAGCTGAACTACTAATAGATTTTTTAGTTAATGTTTTAGGAAAAGCTTTTTGTCCAGTACACTATAATTTTCTTGAGTATTCACATATTTCACTTGGCCAATTTAAATTAATCTGAAAACTTGATTACTATTTTCCTGTCAATTTTAATACTCAAGCAGAAATCTTAGTTTACCCTGTAAATACTAGTGGAAAGGAATATTTGCAATTTTGAGTAGGTCCTGAGCATTCCTGGTAATAGACTGAATTTAGATATAGAGCAGCTATTGCTGGCCGAGTCTCTGTCTGCCACCTGGGTCCCCGTATGAGTTGTGTGTGGGAGGCGAAGCAGCCGTGGGGGTAGGAGACCTCCCTTAGGAGGGTTGAGAATTCGAACCCCTGCAAGGTTTGTGGATGAGGGTCTGTGCCCCACCTCTATTGACCTTTTAGTTCTCTCCTGTTGGCCCCTCTGCAACTGTGCCTGTCTTAGGTTGTTCCTTCCCTGAGGAATCTTACCCGTCTCTGGCTAACCAGCCATCCTCTGGGGCCAAACAGGGTGATGTGAGGTTCAGTTCTGTCTCCTTTGTAGTCTATGCCCCCCTGTGGCCTCCACGTCCAGTACCTGCCTTGGGGTCCCCTCACCTGCTGGTGGGGTCCCGGTACTGATCACATATCTCGGGGGACCCAGGTTTCTTCTCCAGAGAGGGCCCAGCTCACACCATTGGTCGAGATACAGATCCATGGTGCCAGCTGCCCAAAGGCTTCAGCCACAGCTGGAACTGAAAACTCTGGCATCATCTGTGTGTATTTGGATAGTAACAAGAAGGTCCCTCTTGGCAGAAAGGGCAATAAGGGCCAATATAGAATGCTCAGATGCCTTCCCAGTGCCTTAATTCCTTCTGAAAGGGATTAATTTCTTTCCTATCCTTTTTTAAGTTGCTGCCCAACATTCAAAGAATTAGTTTGTAAGTTTATTTGGGATAATTGTATAATATGCTGTTGTCAAATATCAAATATTGTAATGACATTGTAGAATAATATCATGTAAGGGTATTATGGTGTCATGGGAGGTTAAGCAGGGCCTAGCCTAAGGACTGGTCTCCATAGGATATGACAAGCTCTAGGCCATGTCAATTCAATGTCAGACTAGCTGCCATTTTTTTATAATTTTATATAAACTTTGTCAGGGATGTAAAAACACAAATCACTTACCTCAGTTCAAGAGTTCAAGTATATTGACTTTTCCACTTACTCCCACCACCTGCCACTTACCCTGAGGTTTGACATTCTGATGGACTTTTCTCAGTCTCTGGATTCATTCTTGTTCATCAGTCTATGTCATTGATTGTATTCCTCAAATGAGTGAGATCATGTGATATTTGTCTTTCTCTGCCTGGCTAATTTCACTTAGCATATTGCTCTCCAAATCCATCCATGTTGTTACAAATGGTAGGAGCTCCTTCTTTTTTTCCTCGGCGTAGTATTCCATTGTTTAAATGTACCATAGTTTTTTAATCCACTCATCTGCTGATGGGCACTTCGGCTGTTTCCAAATCTTAGCTATGGTAAATTGTGCTGCTATGAACATAGGGGTACATATATCCTTTCTAATTCGCCTTTCTAATTTCCTGGGGTATATTCTTAGAAGTGGGATCACTGGGTCGAATGGGAGCTCCATTTTTAGTTTTTTGAGGAATCTCCATACTGTTCTCCACAGTGGCTGTACTAGTCTACAATCCCACCAGCAGTGCACGAGAGTTCCTTTTTCTCCACATCCTCGCCAGCACTTGTCGTTTGTTGATTTGTTGATGTAAGCCATTCTGATAGGTGTGAGATGGTACTGCATAGTCGTTTGGATTTGCACCTCTCGGATAATTAGTGACTTTGAGCAAGTTTTCATATGTCTCTGGGCCTTCCTTTTGTCTTCTTTCATGAAGATTCTATTTAGGTCTGTTGCCCATTTTTTTATTGGATCATTTGTCCTCCTTTTATTGAGTTGGGTGAGTTGCCTGTAGATGCTTGAGATTAAACCTTTATCACTAATAACATTTGCAAATATGTTCTCCCATACAGTGGGTGTTCTTGTTGTTTTGTTGATGGTTTCTTTAGCTGTGCAAAAGCTTTTGATTTTGATGTAGTCCCATTTGTTTATTTTCTCTTTAGCTTCCATTGCCTTCGGAGCAGTATCATCAAAGAAGTTCTTTTGGCATATGTCTGAGATTTTTCTTCCTGTAGATTCCTCTAATATTTTTATGGTTTCCTGTCTTACGTTTAAGTCCTGTATCCATTTTGAGTTTATTTTTGTGTATGGTGTAAGTTGGTGCTCTAGTTTCATTTTTTTGCATGTATCTGTCCAATTTTCCCAACACCATTTATTGAAGAGACTGTCTTGACTCCATTTTATGTTCCTGCCTCCTTTGTCAAATATTAATTGAGCATAGTGGATTGGGTTGATATCCGGATTCTCTATTCTATTCCATTGATCTATATGTCTGTTCTTGTGCCAGTACCAGGCTGTTTTAAGAACAGTAGCCTTGTAATACAGCTTGAAATCTGGTATGGAAATCCCATCGACTTTGTGCTTCTTTCTCAGGATTGCTGTGGCTATTCGGGGCCTTTTTTTGTTCCAGATGAATTTTTGGAGAGTTCTTTCTAGGTCTGTGAAATATGCCATTGGTATTTTAATGGGGAGTGCATTAAATTTATAGATTGCTTTGGGTAGTATGGACATTTTAATTATGTTGATTCTCCCAATCCATGAACATGGAATGTTCTTCCACCTGTTTACATCTTCCTCTATCTCTTTTTTCAGTGTCCTGTAGTTTTCCACAAATAGATCTTTCACCTCCTTAGTTAAGTTTATTCCTAGGTATCCTAATTTTTTTGGTGTGATGGTAAATGGGATTGCTTTTTTAGTCTCTCTTTCTGTAAGTTCACTATTAGTGTATAGAAATGCCATAGATTTCTTGGAATTAATTTTGTAGCTTGCTACATTGCTGAACTCATTTATTAAGTCTACTAACTTTTTTATGGAGTCTTTCGGGTTTTTTATGTACAATATCATGTCATCTGCAAATAAGGATAGCTTAACTTCTTCTTTTCCAATTTGGATGACTTTTATTGCTTCTTCTTGTCTAATTGCAATGGCTAATACTTCCAGTACTATGTTGAACAGGAGTGGTGAAAGTGGGCAACCCTGTCTTGTTCCTGTTCTTAGGGGAAATGGTTGTAGTTTTTGCCCATTGAGTATGATGTATGCTGTGGGTTTATCATATATGGCTTTTATTATGTTGAGGTATGATCCTTCTATTCCCACCTTATTGAGAGTTTTTATTAAGAAAGGATGTTGGATTTTGTCAAATGCTTTTTCTGCATCAATTGATATGACTATGTGATCTTTATCTCTCAGTTTGTTTATGTGATGTATCACATTTATTGATTTGCGGATATTGTGCCATCCTTGCATTCCTGGGATAAATCCTACTTGGCCGTGGTGTATGATCTTTCTGATGTACTTCTGGATCCGATTTGATAGAATTTTATTGAGGATTTTGGCATCTATATTCATGAGGGATATTGGCCTGTAATTCTCTTTCATTGTGTCGTCTTTATCTGGTTTTGGTATTAGGGTGATGCTAGCTTCATAGAAGGAGTTTGGAAGTGTTCCATCCTCTTGAATTTTCTGGAATAGTCTGAGGAGTATAGGTTTTAGTTCTTCCTTGAATGTTCAGTAAAACTCCCCTGTGAAGCCGTCTGGCCCTGGGCTTTTGTTTGCTGGAAGCTTTTTGATGACTGCTTCAATTTCTTCCACATTTATTGGTCTATTGAGTTGTTTAGATTCTTCTTGATTGAGTTTTGGGAGGTTATATTTTTCTAGAAACATATCCATTTCCTCCAGGTTGTCCAGTTTGTTGGAGTAGAGTTGTTCATAGTATTTTTTAACAATCCTTTGTATTTCAATGGGGTCTGTTGTTATTTCACCTCTTTCATTTCTGATTTTATTTATTAAGGTCCTCTCTCTTTGCTTCTTGGTGAGTCTGGCTAGAGGTTCATCAATCTTGTTTATCCTTTCAAAGAACCAGCTCTTGGTTTCGTTGATCTTCTGTATTGTTTCTTTGGTCTCTATGTCATTTATTTCTGCTCTGATCTTTACTATTTCCTTCCTTCTGCTTACACTGGGCTTTTCTTGTTGCTTTCTTTCTAACTCTTTGAGTTGTTGGGTTAGATAATTTATTGCTGCTGTTCCTAGTTTTTTGCAGTAGGATTATAGAGCTATGAACTTCCCTCTCATAACTGCTTTCACTGAGTCCCATAGATTTTGGATTGCTGTGCTATCATTGCCATTTGTTTCCATGATGTTTTCTATCTCTTCCTTAATCTCTCTAGTAACCCAGTCATAGTTTATTTTTTTTTAAATATATTTTATTGATTTTTTACAGAGCGGAAGGGAGAGGGATAGAAAGTCAGAAACATCGATGAGAGAGAGACATCGATCAGCTGCCTCTTGCACGCCCCCTATCAGGGATGTGCCTGCAGCCAAGGTACATGCCCTTGCCGGAATCGAACCCGGGACCCTTCAGTCCACAGTCCGACGCTCTATCCGCTGAGCCAAACCAGTCTCGGCAACCCAGTCATAGTTTAATAGCATGCTGTTTAGTCTCCATGTGTTCGATTTCTTTGGATTGTTTCTATTGTAGTTGATTTCCAGCTTTATGCCACTGTGATCTGAGAATATACTTGATATGATTTCTATCTTCTTGAATTTGGAGAGACTTTGCCTATGACCCAACACATGGTCTATCTTTGAGAATGACCCATGGGCACTTGAAAAAATGTATATTCTGTGGCGTTGGGGTGAAATGATCTGAAGATGTCAATTAATTCCATCTGGTCCAGTGAGTCATTGAAAATTGATGTTTCTTTACTGATTTTTTGTTTAGAGGATCTGTCCAATGGTGATAATGGGGTATTAAAGTCTCCTACTATGATTGTATTGCTGTCTATCTCTCCCTTGATGTCCTCTAGGAGTTTTTGTATATATTTGGGTGCTCCTATATTGGGTGCGTATATGTTTACAAGAGTTATTTCTTCTTGTTGAATTGCTCCCTTTAGTATTATGAAGTGGCCTTCTTTATCTCTTGTTATGTCCTTCACTTTGAGATCTAATTTGTCAGATATAAGTATGGCTACCCCAGCTTTTTTTTTTTTTTCATTTCCATTCGCCTGAATAACTTTTTTCCAACCTTTCATCCTCAGTCTGTGTGCGTCTTTTTTTCGGAGGTGGGTTTCTTGTAGACAGCAGATACATGGGTTGTGCTTTCTTATCCAGTCTATTACCCTATGTCTTTTGATTGGAGCATTTAAACCGTTTACATTTAAATTTATTATTGATAGGTGTTTATATGTTGTCATTTTTGTTCTTTACCCCTGTGTTCCTTCTTCGCTTCCTATTTCTTTTTACAGCAGATTCTTTAGCATTTCTTGCATTGCTGGTTTGGTGGTGACGAATTCCCTTAGTCCTTTTTTATCTGTGAAGCTCCTGATTTGACCTTCAATTTTGATTGAGAGCCTTGCTGGGTACAGTATTCTAGGATTCAGACTCTTCCTTTGCATGACTTTGTAGATTTCATTCCACTGCCTTCTGGCCTGATAGGTTTCTGTTGAGAGATCACTTGTTAGTCTGATGGGTGTTCCTTTGTAGGTGACTTTCTGTCTCTCTCTGGCAGCTTTTAAGATTCTTACTTTGTCATTGGTGTTTGCCAATTTAATTATAATGTGCCTTGGCATAGGTCTTTTGGGGTTTATTTTGCTTGGGACTCTGTGAGCTTCTTGGATTTGTGTGGGTTTTTCCTTTCCTATACCAGGAAAGTTTTCTGTCATTATTTCTTCCAACAGGTTTTCTATTCCTTGCTCAGTTTCCTGTCCTTCTGGAAGCCCAATTATACGGATGTTGTTTTGTTTCATGTTGTCCCAAAGTTCTCTTAGGCTCTCCTCCTGCTTTTTAATTTTTTTTCTAGAAGCTGCTCTACTTGGTTATTTTTTTCTACCTGGTCTTCTAGCTCACTGATGCGATCCTCTGCTTCTTCTAGTCTACTCTTAATACTTTCTATTGAGTTCTTTACTTCAGCAATGTCACTTTTCATTTCTTCTTGGCTCCTCTTCATTTCTTCGTGGCTCCTCTTCATTTCTTCATGGCTCTTCATCATTTCTTCCTGGGTCTTCCTCATTTCCTCTTGGTTCTTCCTCATATTATCAAATTTGTCTTCCATTCTTTTCAGCCACCTTATGACCATTTCTCTGAATTCTTTCTCTGACAGGTTGTTAACTTCCATTTCGTTTACCTCCTTTTCTGGCGAGCCTTGCTTTTCTTTCATATGTGGGCTATTTCTTTGTCTTCCCATGGTCTCTCTTCTCTGTGTATCTGGTTATGTAGTTCTCACTCTCCTGCGTTGATTTAAAGGCACAAAATACAACACAACCAGGTGCAACGCACCAGGCACTGAACCGGAATGTAGTCAAAGTAATTGTAATTCCAAATAAAGGTGACCACCAGAGAAAGGCAAATTCGGTGATAGGTGGGGAAAAAAGAAAGAGAACCTCCCCCAGACCCACACAGACACTCACATACCCACACTCACACAAAAAAGAAAGAGACCCCCCCACACACATACACTCACAAAAAAGAAAGACAGGAATGCCAAAATGATAATGGGGGAAGGGGGAGAAGAAAAAAAAAAGAAATAAAAGGAGTAAATTACAAATGAGGGGTGAAAACTCCTATAGGACAGCCCCTAATCCGAACCAAAACCTGCAACAAGTACTTGGAGATTGATACAAATTACATACAACTACTAATATCAAGAGAGGTGAGGGAACACAGAAGCAAAAATCTATCTCAAAAACAATGCAGATGAGGACAACAAAACAAGAAACAACACCAAAAATAAAAATAACCCCCCCTACAAGACAAACCAAAATAACAGAATAAGCAAATCAATCTCATAAACCTGCTTAAAAAATCAATATAATCAACAGTCAAGTAAACAACAACAACAGGACAGGGCTAAAAACACTTTAAGATAGTGAAGTCAGAGAAGCTAGAGGTATATATGCACTTGGATTAGGTGGTTAGAGATTAGATATATCAGTGGGGTGAAATTTTAACAGGGGGTAAGGAGAAAGAATTAGGTAAATCTAAAGCGGGAAAAGTGTAAGGGAAACAAGGCACTAAATAGGGAAAGGTTAGCCAGAGAGTGGTGGTATAAAGGTGAAGTTGAGGTAGAGTAAAAGATACTAAAGTGTAGATGAAAATAGACTATATTCCCAAGGTCGAAGAGAAAATATAATCAGTTCCCTGTCACATAAGAGTCAATTTGTGATTTGGCCCCTGGGTGGCAGTGTTTCTAGATTGACTTCTGGGTCTATTGGTCCTCTCTATCCTGAACTAAACAATACTGCCTCTCTAATGGTGACTGCTGTTTTAGCAGCCAGAACCCTCCCAAAATCTTCCAGGCTTCCCCCCTCTGTCAGGTCCAAACCGATTGCGCTCCAGGGATCAACTCTGCCACCAGCTCCAAGGGCCCTCTCCCACGTTTACCAGCTTCAACAGCCACAGATTCTATTTCAGGTGCAGATCTCCGGGTTTTGAGTTCCAAGGTGCAGATCTCCCAGACTGCCAGCCCCCTCAGTTTCGTGCCCAAAGTACCCCCAGGGAAATCTGACCTTTCCGTGCTGGAGTTTAGAGCTCCCTGGGCTCTGTGCGCCTCCGCGTCAACTGGGCGCCGGTGCTCCGGGAGCCCCAGCGGTCCAGCCGGTATCGCGTACGGCAGCTGTATATTTTCAGGCTCCTCTCCTTCAAGATGTCGTGGTCCGCCTCCGCGCGCCTCCTTGCGCAGTTGGCTCAGGGAGAGAACCCAGAAGTACTGGGGCCGCTCAGTCCTCTATCTTCTCCTGGAGCACAGCTGTCCCCCTAGTCGCCGACAAATGCTCCCTGCGCGACTTTCAGCTGCTCCCTCCCTCTGCCCTGTGAGCAGATTCAGATCGAATCCCTCCGTTCCGCCGCCATTTTTTTCCTCTCTTCTTAATATATTTTTGAAGGGTTTATGCCATTTTCAGTGCTGGAGCCCTTTTAAGATTTTTCATTCTGAATCGCCAGACTAGAAATATCCAGTGGAAAAGACTGAGTTTTTTCATGTCCTTTTAAATTGCTGCCAGTCTTTTAAGGAATTTCTGGGCCATTCATTCTTTGAGTTTCCTTTCCAATCATTGTCCCCTGTGATATGACAGCAATAATATTATAGTACTGGATGGTGGACAAACAGTAGTAAGAACAATGGAGGTCTGACCTTCTTTTGCTTTGTCCGGGGCAACCTGCACCAACACAATTGATTACTGCTAGCATGGCAAAGCTTTTTCACCATTCCCCACGTCATCTTTAAACTGTTTCTCCTCTGTCTTGTTTTCCTCCCATTTCTTATCTTCAGCATGTTGTTTGGGGCTACTGCTATCTGTGGTTGGAGTAGTTGATAGTATGCAGCTGCAGATATAGGGTGAGCAGTTCCTCTCTTAGATTCATTGTTGAAATTTCCACATAAGCTTGGAGGATTTTTTTGGAAATATACTAGTATATCCTCAACAAAAGGTTAATAAAGGAACCCTTCCATAAACAAGAGTCGATATTTTTCCATTTAACCAGACCATTTCCTTTGGTTTATTCTAAATCAGTGTTATTCCATGGGTGTCTTGCCATCAGCATTACAAGTGAAAAAAATTCAAGTAATTAAGGCTTGATGTGGTTTATTTACAGGAGATTTCTCAACTATTTCCCCTCTTTTATTTTCCAAGTTGGGATTTTAAAGGCCCTTGAGGCAGATTTAACATGCAAGGGGGAGATTCCTTGATAATATGTTTTTCCTGCTGTACAACATTTTGGTAGGCTGATATAAAAGCTGATGAGATTCTATGGCCTGTTTTAATAAAGCAACTAATTGATCGGCATCTGTATTTCCTTTTGTTAAAGGACCAGGGCCTATTTAAATAGTATAAATATACTTTGATCACTGAGACATTTTAATTGAGTAGTTGCATTTCTGTTTACCAGGCTAGCAGCACAGGCAGATCACAAATAATACTAAGAGACTTTTGGAAATTCTGCAGTCCAGCCTTGATAGCTTCCAATTCAATTCTTTGCACAAAAGTATGACTGTTCTGAATTCATTGCATGATAAGTAGTTTTACCATTAGATGAACCATTAATAAAACAGTTAATGCTCCAAGAATAAGTTCCCATATAGTTTGTTTGATTTGGTATAATAATAGGAGTGTAATATAAAGATTGTAGTAATTTGTTTTTTATTAGGTGACAAATAAGGTTCACTGAATACCCACTCATTTCAATTTGCCAATTTCAATCAGTCTGAAATAAAGTTTCTTTTCTATCTTCATTTGTCCTTGGGTATGGACAGCAAATGACACTAGTTGGATTTATGCTACCAGTCTTTTTTAATATATTGACATAGCTTTTTTATGGATGCAAAATGTAAATCATTTACTTTTAAGTGACCTTGGTTTAGGAAAGATAGGGTTTGCTAGATGCCCCCAAACTGTTATGTCCAGATTTCATGATTCCCAAAGACCACCAGGGAGCCAAGCCCGATGCAAAAGCAAAAGAGTCTTTATTACAAGATAGCTTGGCCCTCTGCCTCCACCAATGCAGCGGCAGGATATGAAAGAGAGAACAAGTTTTCAAAAGCACAATGATTTTATAGGGCATACTCAGACTGCAGAGTTGGCTAATTCTGATTGGTGGGTGAAGGCTGGAGCTAGTGACACAAAGGCAGGGTGTGGCTAGGGTCTGGTTACACAAAGACAGGATGTCATCAGCATACTTTTGGCCTCAGGTTAGTTCCACTTGTATTCCCATTGGAAGGATGGGCTGAGTAACTGACACATCCTGTGGTTTTTACACAGTTACACAAGATGGAGGACACGATACAAAGTGGAGTCAGTCCCGCTCTGCCCTTTCAAAACCACTTGGCACTTATATTTTTTGCAGATGGTTGTAAACTGCTGTTACATATGAGCTATGAAATTAGAGAATGATTTTGTAGGTGTTTGTATATCTGTATATATAAAAGGCTAATATGCAAAATCTTCCCTTGGGAGTTCCACCGGGAATTTGATCACTCGCTATGACAGATGCTGACCACCAGGGGCTGGTGCGGAATGAAGGAAGGCCACGAATGGAGGCCAGGACTAGGGACCCTACCCCTGCACAAATTTTGTGCACTGGGCCTTTAGTATTTAATAAAAACCTTTTTAGGATTCCTAATACTATGTTGAATAAATTTATCATTTCTCCCATAGAGATTTTAAGATAAGGTTTTAACTAATTAGCGTTCTTCAATAATTTTTAAAAGTCATTTAAGGTTTTAAGGCGATTTTTTTGTATTTCCAACTTTTGAGGCCTAATAAATTGATTTTTAATTTTAGTTTCTAGGTATTTGAAGGAAATTTCCTTCTGTTTTTTCTCCCAGAGTAGTCTTTAAGTCACATTTAAAAAGCATTAAAATTTCTTTTTTACTTTTTTCTAAACAGAGCAACAAACTTGGTTGCCTTTTAGAAAAACAGAGAAGAGAGAGACATGCTGGTCAAATACTATAATGCATACATTTCAAGTAAAAGTAATTCTTTTAGTACTTATGGTGTCTAATTAATGGTAATATTTAATGCTTGAATAATTACTTTTAGTTTACTTTGTAAATAGTGGTATAAAAAATTTAAAAATTTCTCCTTTTTATTAAGGTTAAAATTTACTTTTAAACAGCATTCTTTTTGGCTATCTCATTTGCATACCTATGCAAATTTTACTTTGGACTTTGTTAGAAGTAATTACTCATAAAATACTGACTTCTCATATAAATGAGTTTATATGAGACCTTGATATATTATGAAAAGCTAATTTATTAAGTAATTAAATTATGCATCTTTATTGAAAAAAAAGTAAAGTAAGTAAACATATATTTGACCTATGAAGTATAGATGCCACCCCACCCCCTAGCCTCTCTAAAGAGCAGGCTGTCTGGGGGCTCCTATCTTAAATTTCACTGCTGAATAATCCTGTTCTGCTTAAGAAGTATTCAACAACTTTGTCCTGCCCTCCCTTAGAGGTTGAAACTTTTATTTTATATATATATATAACAGTTATTAATTTTTATTTGATAAAGATTTCCACATGATTTTAAGTATATAAGATCAGCCTAATTAAGTTCAAAATATTTCTTTTAAGAAAAGAGACTAAATCTTCAAATCATTTCAGGGCCCTTGAAATCTCCAAAAGCTATCTCTCAATTAAAGTCTTAAAATTTAACTAGGAAAGACTATTAAATATACATAACCCAAAGATTATATTATACACTTTTTGTAATTATTCTTAAACTGGTTTTTATATTAAAAAATTTGGTTCAGACTATAGAGTTAATCCTTCTATTTTAATCAGGTCAATAAAATGTTATATCCTAGGTTGACATTTTAGTACAAATAATATATAAAAGAACTACAATGTATTTTGAACTACTAATTTTCCAGAGAAAATAAAAGAATTACTTTCTAAAAAAAATGAATTTCTATTTGTTATCACAACCATATAATTTCTCCCAACTTAATTTTAACTTGAAATACTTAGGAGCCTCAAATTTTGGGTGGCAAGTTAAATACTTAGCATTTCTCAGATTAGTAACATTTTAAAGAATATATTTCAAATAAAATACAAGACATATTTAATAGATTCAATTCTATCCTCTAGATTTTTCATGAGACAAACTCAGATTGATATTTCAGTATTTTGTTATTTTAAAATACCTAAATATTTAATAATTTTTATTATTTAATTCAGCAAACTTTAAAGTTTTAAGTTATCAAAGACTTTGAAGAACTATGTTCAGGCATATATAACTTAGGCACTGAAATATATACATATATATGTGTGTGTGCATATGTGTGTGTGTATTTTACCATATACTCATATATATATATATATATATATATATATATATATATATATTGCCTTAACAACTTAGAGATTTTAAAGCCATTTATTACCTAAAGCATTTTCTTGACCAATTTTGTAACAGGGATAACTCAGCAGACTTCAATGGCTATAATGTAAAAGTACTATTTTTATTTTCCTTTATAAAATAGGAATGTCCCTGGGGACCTGTGAGGCAACCTTGGAATGCAGTCCATTATTATTCAAGAATTACCCATTATCATGAAAACATTAATATTGTTGCCCAAACACAGCCTGTGTATTTTCTTTGTGTCATTTTTGCCATCTTTCAAAGAAAAACAGTCTTGGGTTTATTCTATAGCATCTGTGAAGAGATGGGGCTCAGTCCAAGAGGCCATCCAAAATCAGGTGGGGCATACCTTTTCTTAAATTAACCTTTTTCTCTTCATGAATACAGAAATCCCAGAGGCATCCTTAACTTATGAGAAATGTCTCATTCACCCAAATTTCAAGTGATGGATTGGGAAATAAAAACATGACAAAAATGAAACTTTTAATAACACTCTTGAGAGTGAGCATCCATTTTACAGGATCACCAAAAGACTTAGTAATTAATGGCCTGGGGCCTTTTTTAGTTACTTCCCTTTGTCTAGGGAATTTTTCTAGGACCTGTGTTGTTGGCCACATGTACCACTCACAATATTTCTTCCCACCCCCACATCCTGTTTGCTTTGGGAACATTTAGTAATGGCTTACCTACTGTTTCTTTTCTATTAAATTAAATTAAAGGCATGTTTAATAAAAAACAAAGGAAGATAAAATAACAATAAACAGACAAGTAATCATAACATATAGACAAGACTTAATAACTCAGAGTTCTTTTCATGGATTTTATCCTACTCTGCTCTCCATAGCATTGACTGGCCTCTAAAGTTTTTGTTTGTTTGTTTTTTGTTTTTGTATTTATCTAAAACTTGCCTGTTCTGCCTTAGCTGGTTTGGCTCAGTGGATAGAGTGTCAGCCTGTGGACTGAAGGATCCTGGGTTCAATTCCAGTCAAGGGCCCATGCCTAGATTGCAGGCTTGATCCCCAGCAAGAGGCATGCAGAAGGCAGCCAATCAATGTTTCTCTCTCATCACTGATGTTTCTATCTCTTTTTCCCTCCTCACTTCCTCTCTGAAATCAATAGAAAATATCCTATCTAATAAAAGAGTAATATGCAAATTTGACTGTACCTTCACCATGCACACCAGCCATGCCCACCAGCCAATCAGGAGCAGATTATGCAAATAAACTCCAACCAAGATGGCTGCCACCGCTGAGGGCACGAGAAAGCCTTGGGTTTCCCCAGCAACAGAGGAAGCCAAGCTTTCTGCCTGCCATTGCTGGCATAGGCCTCCATTCAATGCTTCAAAGTTTCAATTATAAAAGATACAGAAATGTCGACAGCCACTGAGCCAGAGAGAACAAAGGCTTGGGTTTCCCTGGCAATGGAAGAAGCCAAGCTTTCCACCTCCGTTGCTGGCCAGGCCTCCACTCTAGGCTACAAAGTTTCAAACAAAAATGGCTGCTGCTGGGGAGCGAGCAGAAGGCTTGACTCCATTGCAGGCTACAAAATTTCAATTGTAGACATAGATTAATCCCAGATCCCAGTGCCTCCGCTTGGGTCTCTGGGGGGTGTGGCCAGCCTGCAAACCTCCACAGGCCCCTTTCCCAGGCTTCCCCTCACCCCAAGAGAACCCCACCCTGATCTGGGATACTCTTCAGGGCAAACCAGCTGGCCCCCACCCATGTATCAGACCTCTATCCTATCTAATACAAGAGTAATTTGTAGATCGACCATCACTCCAACACACAAGAGGGCTGCCCCATGTGGTCAAAGATCCTGCCCCCATGTGGACACAAGATGGCCACCAAAAGATGGAGGTTCCGGGCCCTGCAAGGAAGGGCAGATGTGGGCAATCAGGCCAGCAGGGGAGGGCAGTTGGGTGGAACCAGGCATGCAGGGGAGGGCAGTTGGGGGCAAACAGGCTGGCAGGGGAGCAGTTAGACATCAATTAGGCTGGCAGGGGAGTGTTTAGCAGGTGATCAGGTTGGCAGGCAGAAGTGGTTAGGGGCAATCAGGAAGGCAGACAGGTGAGCAGTTGGGAGCCAGCAGTCCTGGATTGTGAGATAGATGTCCGATTGTCAGTTTAGGCCTGATTCTACCAGGATTGGACCTAAACGGGCAGTCAAACATCCTTTGAGGGATTCCAAATTGGAGACGGTGCAGGCAGGGCTAAGGGACATCCCTTGCCTCCCATGCATGAATTTCATGCACTGAGGCTCTAGTATTTAAATAAAATCTGCCTGTATCAAGACATCATTTGGTAATTTTCAGACAAAGCATCAAAGAGTCCTTTTGTAAAATGACTATTAGCCCCATTTTCTCTATCTGTTGAGCCTCTCCACACTACACACAGAGAAACTGGGGCCTTAGGTATTACAGACTTTTGATTCCCAATACGATTTGGGCATAATGCAGTTCAAAAAAGAGCCCACAGAGTTAAAGATGACAAGGGCACTCATTTTCCTTGAGACCGATTTAAAAGAGTACCCTTTGACAATTTAATTCCTTTATTTTTGAACATACACCTGAAAATTTACAATGATGTTTTTGCTTTTAATCAAATCTTTCCCATTATAACCTGGCTGAAATAAAAGGTGTCCCACTTAAGATTTCCCCATTCCGAAGATGTCATGTGCTTTGTATGAGCTGAACCTCCCAACTTTCCTGTGAATTTCCTTTTTTTTTTTTTTTTTTTTCACTCTGGTGAATCTTCTTCTCCAGCAGTCCCTCAATGAGCACAAGAATGCCACAAATTTTGCAGCAAGGAATCAGAATCTGAGAAGAGGTAATGCACAAACAAATGCACAAGAAATATGAATTTTGATAAAATAAGGTCCAGGCTGGAAACCTCCCTCTAGTGGAGAAGCTCTCTGACTTTTGGGTCCTGGCTGCTTTTATTCACTTGAACCCACATCTGGCCTTTAGAAATGCTTACAGGCATATCAAAGCTCAAGATTAGTAAACACTAAAAGAATTATCAGGTTAGGGAATTGCCTTGAGCCATTTGGCCAACAGCTGCGCAATACTATGCTGATTTTCAGTCTTGCTGATTATCGCATTAATATGCTAACTACTGTTGTTATTAGCCTCCAGCAAACTCCTCTGATTTTAATGGTAATAAGATGATATTTTGATCTCTAAGATCATTCACATGTTGTGAACTTGAGTGACATCAGTGAGTTTTTATTTGTAATTTGATATCATTCAGTACTGTGAGTTTTGTGTCACTACTTTGGCTTGTCATTTGGAATCATTTGTTTTGGAATACTAATAAAATGTATTAATTAGAAACATACAAAATATCATGAACTAAACCAGTAATTACATGATATTTTCATATCTCAGGTATATAATATGTGGTATATTTTATGAAATGATACCCCAGGTTTTAGAACATTTATTACGATTTATTCATTCAGCTTCTGAAAAATGCTACAAAATGCAACGTTTTTGTGAATATCCTTTTTTTGTGAAAAGTCTATTGGAAAGATTGCTAGAGATGATATTGCTGGGTAAGATAATATGTGGATATAAAGTTTTGAAGTTACCACTGGGGTGTCCTGCTACAGATGGAGATAGTCCAGCTCTGGCAGGCTGGGGCCTCAGAGCAGGTTTCCTAAACACCCACTGAGTCAGTAGAGTGGTGAAGTGGACACAGCTCAGACCCAAGGAAGGAGAGAGAGGACTTAGAGGGAGGGCTCCTGCAGCTTCCCAGGGTCAACAGCCAAGGCAGCTCCATCTATAGGCATCTGTCATTCTTAAGGGGACAGGGTCCTTATATAATAAGGACCATCGGGGTTGGAGTCATAGTGACCAGAAGAGCTCAGCAGGCAGGACAGGGTGGCCACAGCCAGCAACTGTGGAGGGAATAGATCCCCAGATGCATGGGACAGGCAGGCACCAGGATTAGCAAAAGAACCAAAACTCTTGGTGATTGGGGTCAGAGGAGGTGGTGGAATTTCAACCAGATTGTCCTCAGGGTGACCCCAATACCAGTGATGGGCAATCTTTTGAGCTTAGTGTGTCAAAATTAGCCAAAAAAAAAAGAGTATAACTTGGGTACTGTGTCACTTCGAGAAAAAAAACCATAATTTTGCAATATTTATAGTTTAAATAACAAAAATGTATAATTATAATATATAACTGTATTTAATAAACCAAAAACTAATTATTTAACTTACCTGCTTAGTGACTTCTTTGTTCATCTGTCAGGCGGTTTCTTTTGTTGATCTTGATATTGTTTAACTTGTGTGGGGTGCCGTGAACTAAGATAAGTGAGGGGGAGGGGAGATTCTTTAACTAACCTGCCTATTAGTGACTTTTTTGTTGCTGAATTTCATTGGCTAAACCTTCAATTGAAGGTTGGTATTTTGTACACTTCAAGCCCAAGCAAGTGCTACTAACTTCATCTGTCAATCTGTTTCTTTTGTTGGTTTTGATATTATTTAATGCCAAGAATAAGGTCTCACAAAAGTACCTAGAGGGAAAAATTGTGAGTAAAGCCATTTCTATATTTTTCAAAGTGTTAAAAGTGTCTGGTAATCGGTTCCAGGCACTCCAAATTTCCTGTTTGTAGTGGCACTCCACTTGATTCTCCAAGTGGCAGCTTTCCAGATTCTAAAGCTTTGACCTCAAGTCAACAGACACCTGAGCCCAGATGCTGTCTTGAAATTCTGCAAGTTGCATCCCCAAATCATCAATTTGCATCCATTGGAAACCATTTAATTCCAAACTACTGTAGACTACTACGTCAGGATACTTAATTATTTTTGTGGTCTGTTCCAGGCTTCTAAATTTATTAAATCTATCACTGAACTGGTTAAGTAACGAGTTTAAAACATGCTGGTACTTTATATGCAAGGGTTCCATTTCATTTTGTACAGCTGCACTGGCCTTCTCAAAATACGTTGTTACTCAAGGAAAATACTTATAAGTTTTAGTTTCTACATCTCGCTTAAAAATTTTAAGTTTACCTTCAAAAGCTTTTATGTATCAAAACATAATGTCAATACTTTGGCCAAAACATTGTAACTTTAAGTTCAGTTCATAAATATGAACAGACAGATCTGTAAAAAATATCAGGGTGTTGATCCATTTATCATCATTGAGCTGAGAAAAGTTTCCCAGATCCTTATCCTCAAGAAATACCTTAATTTCTTCAAAGCACTCCACAAAGCACTCAAGAACTTTGCCTCGGATCAGCCATCTTACATTATTGTACATCAGCAGTCCACTCCAATAAAAGTGCAGAAAATTCTCGCTTGTGAGGGGGCCGAGCAACTATTAAATTAACTATTTTTGTAACAACTTTTACCCCACTATGTTTGGTGCCCCATCTGTCATCACTGACACAACTTTAGAGATATCAATGCTTAGATCACAGAATGTTTGTATAACATCCTTACATATTTCACTTTCTGATGTACTTGTTGGCACTGATACTAACTTTATCAACTCTTCTCTCATTGTGAGACCATCAGAATATCGACCAACAATGGCCAACTGAGCAGGTGATGTGACATCAGTAGTTTCATCAAGAGAGATAGGAAAATATTTACAATTACTTATGTCTCTCTGTAATTGATGTTGTACGTTTGTATTCACTCTCATTATTTGGTCTTTTACGATATTTCTACTGAGTCGTACCTCAGATATTCTCTTAACAATTGCATCTTTATTCTGCATATTGTGAAATAGAACTGGTACACATCTTAGGAGAGTTTTTTTTTATATACAGTCTCCCTCACTGAGTGCTTTTCCATGCTGAGCTATGGAGTTATAAATGCTCAAACTTGAAGATGTTAAATTTGGAGAGCCTTTTATAAATTTAAGGATGGAATTAGATTGGCTCTTATAAAGGTGTAGCTGCCTGGAATTGTATTCCTTCCTTTCAGCCTCACTTTTTTCCAAGAGCTGAGAATGATTAGTTTCAAAATGTCTATTTATACTCCATGTTCTGCTTACTACCATTTCAGTACATAGAACGCAAAATGATCTGCCATTTTTTTCTATAATGCCATACATCTTGGTCCATGTCTCTTGAAAGGATTGGCTATGGCTACTACCACTTCGTTTAATCTTTTTTGGGGGGGATTCTTCATTAGGGGGCCAGTGACAGAAGATAGAATTATAGATAGCCCCTTAGCCCTGTAGGCAACTTGGGGTTAACTATGCTAACTGACCGCAAGATGGCTCATGTAACTGTCTTTTAGGAAAGGACAGGGTTAATAAGCAGAAATAGGGGTTAATAAGGATGAACAAAGTAATAGTGGTGAAATGGAGTTTGCACTGTGCTGCAAAATGGCGTTCCTTATATAAATTATAATGGCTACTGCTATTTCTAATGGCGGGAAACGGCACACATAGCACAGGCCCTTGCCTCTCCCAACCTCCCCATCACTTACTTCAGTAATGATGGTCAATTAGAAATCCAGGACACCCCAGAACAGTAGATTGCATGATGGTTGCTGTGGTTATGTGGTTGCTGGTAATGGCGATCACAGGGCCCCCAGAGATGCTTCCCCCTCGGAATTCTGCTGCTCCCTGCTCCACCGGCCATAAGTGAGGTCAAAGATCCCCTAACAGCCTAACTGGAAGTCCCAGAACTACACACTGTCCAGAGTTCTGTTGTTTTGGCCTACAGACCTCTGGCACAGAGTGTCTACACTACACTACAGCAAATGTTTCATTCTCAGCTACTGCACCTGGCCATGCAGTAGCCGTGGATGAAATGTGCTTCTCGGCATGCAGCCCCATACTTCTCTGTAGGCGACCGCATGCAAAAATAGATACCTGTGTCAGTGCTGACCCGCATGTCATAGGTTCGCTATCACGGCCCTATACCCTACCCACACCAGCTCTGCCAGCAGCTCCACAGAGAAATGAAGTTCAGATTCCTTTGCTGGGTTCTGAGTGGGAGGAGCCAGCATCAAAAACTGGGCACCTCCAACCCCTGTCTCTGGGTGGCCCGGGGCTATGGCTCCTGGCTGCAAAACCACCACAGTGAATTCTCCAGGGGTCAACCCAGGTTTGTGTCCCTTTCTTTTCAGCACTGTCACCTGCTACTGGGTGGTAGCTAAGGGATTCATTGCCCTAGCCAGAGGTGGACCAGATTACTGAAAAAGGCCTCAAGTTGCTGAGAGGCTGTCTGTGGATGGAGAGACATCTATGATGGCTGTGCTTGGTGTTTACAGAAAGTATAAAAATCAACTTTCAGCTAAAAACTGAAACTTACAAACTTTCAATTATTTTTATTTTTTGCACAATAAAATTACTCCTTTTAGAAATTTAATGAGTCTAAAAGTATCACAGTACTTTTTATAGATTAATGACTTTGGCATACAGACTTGACCAAAATATGAACTAAACACCACCAGTGATGATAAAGTTGATAATTTTTAGTGTATACTGTGTGTGTGTGTGTGTGTGTGTGTGTGTGTGTGTGTTTATAAAAGAACAGTTTGTAGATGATAAATTAAGCAAAATAATATCCTTAAAAGATAAAAAAATTCCAGTAATAGAACCCTATACAAACCACCATTAGCCATTACAATTAAAATGTAGTAAAAGCTTTTCATTTAGAAACATCCATGCATTATTTCACCTGATAGTATTTCAAACTTAAGGGAAGAGCCACAGCATATTTTCAATGAAATGTGTAATGATATAAATACAATCTTATTTTGAATCAAATTAAATAAATACAATCTTATTTTGAACCTGAGTCTTCATACAACTGACATATTTGCCAGATGGTTCCCATCATATTAATAAAAAATAGGATTGATATACAATTTTTAAAATGCAATAATTAAGACTAAATATTTGTTGAAGAGTTTAATCAATAGGTTAATCACAGCTGTAGAGAGAATGAATTGTATGATAGTTATGGGAAAATGACACAAGGCTTCACAATTAGATTAATAAAGGAAAGCTAGGTTTGAAATGGAGGTTATGAAGATGATGATAATAGCATTATGTACTTAACATGTAGACAGTATAGTATATGAATAAATGTAGCTCTAGATGGAGATACTAAAGTAGATGAAGAGAGTACAGGTCTGATCATCCTGTGAATTTCTGTCTAGTAGAGAATATGAATAACACTGAAGTATTATCACTGTGGTGAGAATTACAAAGGAATGCACAGCACATGTTTTTAATTAATGTTACTTCTGTATGGATTATCAAACAGATAAGAACATGTAGACTATAGTTAGTTGAAGATAAATGAGAAAATTATTTCTAAATTGCCATTAGTGCACGCGCACATGTGTGTGTTTTGCATTTGTGCCATGGTGTCTCTACAACCATGTATGCCTGCTCTCTTGCATTGAGTTTTACCTCTGCAAACACCCCTGACATCTGAAATTATACTTCCTCATGTCAGTTCACAAATAAAGCAAAAACCGGAGAACTTATTTTATGCCATGTTTCACGGATGATGATTTTCCTAAACTGAATAAAGCATAAACCAATACATCTGTTTTGAAAGTTATCATATTTAATAATACAGTTAATGGATATTCAGGACAAAAAGGAAATAAGAAACATATAACATATTTATCTTATTTGATAGGGCACCAGGAAACGGGCTTCCTTAGATACTGGCATTCCCCAGCACATAGATTCCTAATGTATTTCTAATCAGAAGTGACAACAGCAAAAGATAGCCCTGAGAATGAGAGAGAAAGAGCAAGAGGAGAGTCTACATATAAGGGACTTTTGTGCTACATTTACAAAGGTCAAACTTCTACCTTCAAAATCCAGGTATATCCCTACTAGGCCAACAGGTTTGGGCACATAATGCAGTAAAATTGGGGAGGTGGTGAAAACATTGTGGTACTGGTTGTTTTCAACACAGCCAAGAAGATGGAATGCCTTCTCGAGGTTTCTCCTATGATCTACCCACTCATCACAGGAAACTCCTAAAGCCCAATTCCAATTGTCTCCCACGTCTATCTCCCAGTAATGTTTCCCATAGGTAAAAATACTACTACCACAGTAAGCAAAACACTCAGATTTTGGATAGGTAAATGTTGCACTTTTAATACAACGTCCAACCCTCAGGTTTATCAAATCTCCTCGTAGGAATTCATGAGTGTGAGTTTTTCCCGGACACAGTGGGATAACCTCTGCAAAAAGGAAAAAAAAAATCAGGTGGACACATTGCAAATAGAAGTCCTGATGGAAACATTGCTCTTTCAAGATGTTACTTTATTATGAGGTCACATCAGCAAGAGCAGGGTTGGTTGTCACATCTAATAAAGCACAGAAGTAACCAATACATGTACAGCAAACAGATCCCTAACCACAGATACCTGAACATTTTATGAATTCAAATGTTTACGACCAAATATAATACACATCACATCCATGCCTGTGTGACTCAATGGGTAAAGGGTAGGCTCTGGCACTTGGGGTAATGGGTTTGATTCTAGTCAATGGCGCATACTGGCTTGCAGGTTCCAACCCCTCTGCACCTGCATCTGTCTGAATAGGTGTCCCTCTCTCTTATATTCTCCCTCTCTCTCCCTCTCTCTCCCTCTCTCTCCCTCTCTCTCCCTCTCTCTCCCTCTCTCTCCCTCTCTCTCCCTCTCTCTCCCTCTCTCTCCCTCTCTCTCCCTCTCTCTCCCTCTCTCCCTCTCCCTCTCCCTCTCTCTCCCTCTCTCTCCCTCTCTCTCCCTCTCTCTCCCTCTCTCTCCCTCTCTCTCCCTTCCATCCTCCATTCCACTTTCTCTAAAAATTGATGAAAAAATATCCTTAGCTTAGCCCTTATGTCTCAGGGTTTGATTGTTGACATATGAACTAGGAGGTCAAGGTTCCACGGCTGGTCAAGCCACATGGGTTACAGGCTTGATCCCCAGTAGGGGGCAAGCAGGATGCTGCTCATCAATTATTCTCTCTCATCATTGATGTTTCTATCTCACCCTTTACTCTCCCTGCCTTTCTTCAACCAGTAAAAAAAAAATAAGGTTGTATATGTCTCCTTGGGTGAGGATTAAGAACAAAAAGACTCATGTCTCCAAGTTCACTTTTTATACCAAAATGGCCAATGCATAATCTTCTCTGAATTGTCTTCCATTGTAAAAAAAAAAAAAAAAAAAAAAAGAATCAGAAGACTTTTCTTCTAAATAATCACATCATCATTTGGGAAGAGATGAGCAGATTTTCCAGGAGTCAAGCATTTCTCTAGATAAATTAATGAAAACTCAATTTTTGTCCATTTTAGTAGTTTCTTAAAATGGTGTTTGTAAAACCCTTCACCAGTCCCTCTGTCCTTTGTCTTGACTCTGGGCTATCAGCATTTTGAGATTTTACATGTACCTCTTCAGGTTCTGAGTAAACTGAATGGTGGTGTGTTTTTACTTTGTTGTTTATAAAAATATTTCTTCTGTTAACACATACTAATTCGAATTTTTACATTATATGACCATTGTAAAAAAATACAAAGAAACCAAGTATCGTCCAGTATCACACAAAAAACTACTGTTAGCATTTGAAAATTATATATGAATAAATATACAGTTTTGTACATAAAATTGAAGAATTAACCTTAAATCTGAACATTTATTAAACTGTCATCATTCCTTTACCCTTAGGAAACTCAGTGTTTATGAGTCTGAATCATATTTCTGTTTTTCACTACCTTTCACTCTTCATGTTATAAATGTGACTTTAAAGACATGTTCCCTTGCAAAAGTCAAATGATCCACTTATGTCTGAAAATAGTTAACACACTTAATGGAAGAGGGCAGATTACCTGCATGGCCCTAACAACACATGATAGATAATGGAAACATGGCCCATGGGCCTGCACTTACTGTGGAAGCGCTTGAACTTTGTCATTATCTCTGGGATGGTCACTGCAGTGAGCTCTGCTCTTACAGGCTGGGGCATGTACACACACACTTCCTCACTCCTACAGGAAGGAAGAGGAAGTTACCATGTTTACAGTCAACAAACAAAACCACTATTTTTATGTATAAGATACTTCAATAGAATAATTTAAATCCATTAATTTAAAAACACAAAAGTATCACTTTGCCAAATAATTCTTCTTCATAGTTCCTTAATTTTCAAGTCTAACGGAAAGTCCATTTGAACCAGAATTCAGTCTAACCCTTTCTCATCTTGTCTAGGAATTTGTAAAGATCCTCAGTCTCTCATGTCCTTGAGTATATTAAAGAGGGAAATTCTGGATTCCACTGAAATGCTCCCCCCTCTGGAAATGATGTGGTTCTTTGAAGACAAGTTGTCCTATTGCACAGCCTCCATGTAGAGGCTGTGAAACTTTTCCCAGGCAGGGGGATCTGCATTCTGGAGGCAAGGGGCTCTAGGGGCCTCATATCATTCTCTTACTAAGAGAATTTTTTTCATCTGTCTTTCAGGACTGTCCACTGCTATGTATAGAAAACAAAACACCAGGGCTTTCTCTACTCTTGCACCCCAGATTCCACTAGCTCTGCTTCTAAGTTATTTGACTTTCTCATCACTCAGAGTACTTAGCACCTTCTCCTTCATATATGTAGGATTTTGAGAACTAAAAAGAAAATTGGGAAGGGGTTTGTTTCCTTTTGGAGTTTTTGGGTTTTTTTTTTCCTTTTTTTTTTTCAATTCGCCCATTGAAACTACAGAATGAAATCACTCAGGACAGCAATCAAAAGACACATCTACATGGAGTTGGGAAGGAGAAAATAGGTACGGGAAAAAACTCTATCAAGATCTCAATAAATTCTGCCTTCACTTTAGCATGTCCTGCCTGATATATATGAAAACTCTGAAAAAGCACCAGGTGGTATCAAGGTACAGACTGACCTGTGCAATATGTCTCCAAAAACCTGTGGAGAAAAATAGAAAGGTTTACTGATTTTTAAAAATGACTCTTCCACTAGGTCCATGTGGATTATTTTTTTCACTCATTTTTTGCTCTTCATCTTATTTATTCTTGCTCTTTCCTCCAGAACCCTGGTGGGGAATTTTGAGATAGTTCAAGAAGTTACTATTTTCTTACTCTATTTCATCCTAGGAAGCCTATCTATTTCCTCTTTCCAGTTTACCACATTGTCATAAACTCATCTCCTGCTAAAGACATTCCTGGACACTTTCATGGGCAAGTGAAGGGGGAAGAGGACTACAGAGTCCCTGTGTGCTTCTGTAACCATGATTAAGTATCCAGCATTTTTCTAATTTCCAAAAATGACAGCAATGCAAGTGCAGATTCTTAAATCTCCCCATATTGCCATGTCTATAATTAGCATCAATACTAATACATACCATTTAGTGCATTTTCACAAAGACCAAATATATCATTGACTTTTGGAGGGGGAATCTAATTTAGGATTCTTTTACCATCCCCCAAGAATTGTTTCTTATGGATATGTAGGAACGATCTTTTGTTTGTGGGGTTCCTTGGAGGAGTGACACCTTCCCAACAAAGTAACGAGGCTATGGAAATAGGTGGTTAGAAACAAATGCCATAAGAGACCGGATGGATTTCCATTGAAAAAATGCCTGAGCATGTGAACATTCAGCAGCCCACTTCTGAGTTCTTACCAGGAGCAGCTCTACATCTGGTTTATGGCACATTTCCTTCAGCTCTGTATACATTCCTCTTAAAAGCTCCCGCTTGTGTGCCATCCTGGCTTCACTGTCCTTGAGTTGGTCAAACATCTCCTTGCCTTCCCTTTGCAGTCTCTCTAACTGATGATGCTTTTCCGGAGAGAAAGTTTTAGACAACTGATCATATTCAGCTCTGATTGCTTCCTCCATTGAGATCACCCAATTCTGCAATGACATGAGTTAGTAAAAACATAAATCCTTTCATTCATCTCCTACTGAATTTCATGGATTCTTCTTTTCCTTATAAAGATCAATTATATTTAACCTTTAACTTTCAGTACTGCCTAGGCTCCGAATCCGCATGTTCTCATTCCTCTTTTCCATGTATTTTTAGTCAACCAATTATATACACTTCACTCATAAAGAATCCTTTGATAAGATAACCAGAAAGAAAAACAAATGTGTGATTTGTATATTCCAGCCAATATGTGTGAGAAGGCAACACGGTTCATCCATAAAACATGCAGTTTAAATATATTAATTGGAATAGGAATTTTTTATTTAGCCCAATTTCTGAAATTTGGATCAAATTGCTTCAGACTATTTGCTCATTCCCTTGCATTTCATCCATCTTAATGCTATCCTAAGGAGGTTTCATTTACAATCTGACTCCCATTAACTCTGATTTTATTTCCTTTAATTCTCTTCTTAATTCACTCTGATGCCCCTTCAGATCTTTGTGGGTTTCACCTGCTCCCAATATACCTGCCTGCAGTACCTTTGCATGTGCTATTTTCTCCATCTAGAATGCCCTCTCTACATACCCCTATCCTTACCATCCTCTTCAGAAATCTTTATAAGGTGAAATTTTCAGTGAGGTCTTCTCTGATAATTGATCCTATTTAGAACCCAAACCCTCATTTAGGATCCCTACCCTACTGTAATAATATTTCTCCTTACTGCTTTATTATTCTACAAAGAATTTATCACTTAACATGTTGTATCTATATACATGTGTAAGCTTTATGAGGGCAAAGATAGTTTCTACTTTGCTGACTGCTCTATTTTCTAGATCAATATTTGATACAGACAAGGTACTCATAAAATATGTATTGAATAAATTCATATTACATATCACACCTTCAAGATAACCAACCAGATTGAGGAAATCCGTTATTCTTAAATTCCCCTAATATATTGAAACATCTCCTATTTAGATACCAGGGTCTAGATTTTGCATTTTTATATCTATTGCTCATCTCTCATCAATTTTCTCCTCAGACATTATATATATTACTAGAAGCCAGGTGCATGAATTCATGCACAGTTGGGTCCCTCAGCCTGGCTGGTGATTGGGGCCAACCCGGGGACTTGCATGGCAGCTGGAAGCGACTGAGGGAGGTTGGTTGCCCACCCCACAAACGGGGCCAATGGAGGGGGGTGGCTAAACAACCAGGATTAAGAAATGCAGGTGGTAGGCCCCTTGTGGGTATGGTCCACAGGATTTTCTCCTGCTGGCCAGGGGAAGAAATTATAGGAGGTTGACTGGCCATTCAAGGGGAAGGGCCATGGGAGGTTGACTGGCTGGCTTTCTCCGCAGTTGGGGCTGATCAGGTGGGCCAGACTACCACAGGGCAAAACCACAGGAAGTTAGCCTGCTGTGGGTGGTTGGCTATGGGAGTGTCCTGAACACCAGGGGGCAGCTCCTGTGTTGAATATCTGTCCCCTGGTGGACAGTACACATCATAGTGACTGGTCTACAGGTCCTACGGTCATTTGGTTGCTGAGGATTTTATATGTATAGATTTAAAGTTAATTACTTAGGATAAGATCAGGATTTCCCTGGATTGGTGACAATGTTCTTTCTTCCTGAAATTTTCAATCTGTTTTCAAATACTACTTTTTCACATTAATGTTCATAATATCTCAGATGCTTCATCTGAATTTTCAATCACTGCCAAATATCTCTTAGGCCCAATATTTGCCCCCTCCCTCCACACATCGCACTCTGTGAAATGGCCCTGTCTGTTGTGGTTATTGCTGCGAACTGATAAATATTGTTAATCCTGGGAACAAACCAGCATGCCTTGTGTGACAGCTGTCATTTTGTTAGAAATCCTAACTAAGAGCCCAACTATCTGTCCTATGGAGGGAAAAATGCCCTTTGCCTGTTGATCACCCTTTCCATATTGAACCCCAAAAACATTATTGTGTCAGTGGAAGTTTTTATTTCAAAGTCTTTAATCCAACCACTCCTATTCATGCTGCAGTTTGGAAAAATGCAAATACCAACCTCCCAAGATCTAGTTGTGACAAATTCCACATTCAGGTTTCTGTCATTTTCACAATATTTCTGCCATAAAGAGCACATTGTCTTGAGGAGTTTCTCCTGCAAAAGAACCACAAGAATCAATTAAAGCTGATAAAGAGGAGAATGCAACATTTAGACCACATAGAGGGATGGCCACCAGAATGAGTGATTAATCAGTCATTAAAAAACAAGAAAATCAAAGAGTCGCCTTGTTTATATCACATATTTGTGAAATCTGGGAGGCTTCACACTAGGGAATTCCAGGGCAGAAATTCTGAAAGAACACCTGGATGGAGTAATCCCATCCCCAAGGAAATAGAACCCCAGGAATTTCAAACTCACTTTACAGAAATGGGTCCTGAGGGCATCACTTACCCTGTGCTGCTCAGCCGCCTCTTCTACTGAACAGTGTCTGTGAGCCTCATGATCCTGGGAGGTAGAGCAGTGCAAACAGAGCAGGCTCCTCTGGTCCTCACAGAAGATCTGCTTTGCCTCCATGTGTATCCCACACCTATTGTCCCTAGAGCGCAGGAACTGCCACAAACTGCCTTGTCTGATAATGAGAACCATTTGCTTGAGAGTGACATTTGTATAAAAGTCTCTCTGCTGGGTTGCTTTCTGGCATTCAGAGCAGTGAGCAAGAGCTGACCTGCCTGGCCAGCTGAGGTAGAAACAGGGCCTGCAAAAACTGTGCCCACAGTCTATGGTGATGGGGTCTTCAAAGTAGTTCCTGCAGATGGAGCAGGTGAGTTCATTCTGGAAGACTTGCAAGATGCGATCCATGTTTCTTGGAAGAATTAGCAACAGGTACTTTCTGGGCCTGGGTTGGAGGGAGGCTTTTGAACAGTTATATGAAGGTTGTAATGTCTACATGTTTTGTTTTTTAATTTGCAACACTCACTAAAGCAAGACAAACTATTTATGCCATGACACAGATGAAAATCTGGAACCCAGAAAGAGTCTTTGGGCTTTACTGCTGACATGGTTCTCACTAGATGGCTCACACTACCTTACACGTTCAGTTCCTAGTCCTTATGCAAATACAGATGTGTGCAAGTATCCATTTCCAGGACATGGGATATGGCATTTTATTACTAGTCTTAATTATTCTAAATCAATCAGAATTATCCAAATTCTTTTTTAGTAACTTGTGAGTATGGAAGTGTGAGATATACCTCATAAGTCTATTTAGCCAATAAATCTCAGAGGAAGATGGTGGGAATGGTTCTATGAAATTATTTCAGAGAGAGGGTCAAGGAAACCTAGCTCTCTCATTTAAAACAAACAAATCAGGAAACAAACATATACAAATTGAACAAATTGAGATTCGTCAGAATTGAAATTATGAAAGAAATTGGCCTTTTCTGATTTTTTGAGGATTAACTTGTTTATACAAACTCTGCACTGACATATTTTTTAAAATATTCATATACTAGAGGCCTGGGGCACAAAATTCATGCACAGGAGGAGGGGGATGTCCCTCAGCCCAGCCTGCACCCTCTCCAATCTGGGATCCCTTGAGTGATGTCTGCCTCAAGGGCAGTCGAACACCCTTCTTATAATTCAGGACTGCTGGCTCCCAACTGCTTGCCTGCCAGTTTTCCTGATCGCCTAACTGTTCCCCTGCCAGCCTATTTGCCCCTAACTGCTCTCTCCTGCAGGCCTGGACCCTCCCACCTGCTCTTCCCTGCAGGCCTGTGTCCCCCCAAGCTGCCCTTTCCTGCAGACCCAGTTGCCTCCAACCTCCCTCCTCTGCCGGCCTGGTCACCTCTAACTGCCCTCCCCTGCAGGCTTGATTGCCCCCAATTGCCCTCCCCTGCTGGCCTGATGGTCCACAACTGCCCTCCCTTGCAGGCCTGGAACCTCCCAATGGTCCTCCCCTGCTTGCCATTTTGTGGTCATCTTGTGTCCATATGGGGGTATGATCTTTAACCACATGGGGGCAGCCCTCTTGTGTGTTAGAGTGATGGTCATCTGCAAATTACTCTTTTATTAGGATGGAGGCCTGGTGCATGGGTGGGGGCCTGCTGGTTTGCCCTGAAGAGTATCCCAGATCAGGGTGGGGATTCCCTTGGGGCATGGTGCGGCCTGGGCAAGAGGCCTGTGGTGGTTTGTAGGCCCACTATGCCCCCCAGTGACCCAAGCTGAGTCCCTGGGATCTGGAATTAATTTATGTTCTACAATTGAAACTTTGTAGCCTGGAGCAGAGCCAAGCCTTCTGCTTGCTCTGTGGCAACAGCCATTTCGGTTTGGGTTTATTTAAATTATATAACTGAAATTTTGTAGCCTAGAGTGGAATCCTAGATGCTAGGGCTTCAGAAGCTTGACTTCATCCATCGCTCAGGCAACCCTAGCCTCTGTTCTCTCTAGCTCCATGGCTGCCGCCATTTCTGTTGAAATATATCTTCTATAATTGAAACTTTGTAGCATTGAGTGGAGGTGTAGGCCGGAATGTCATGCAGAAAGCTTTGCTTCCTCCATTGCTGGGGAAACCCAAGCCTCCCTCCTGCTCTCAGTGGCCACAGCCATCTTGGTTGGGGTATATTTGCTCCTGATTGGCTTGTGGGTGTGGCTTATGGGCATGGCCTGATCAGAGGTATGGTCAATTTGCATATTACCTTTTTATTGGATAGGATTATCACCAGAACAATAAAGTATTATTCTCTATAATGTTCTATAATCCATATTTCTGGTATAAAAATATATGCTGAAAGTTTAAGTAAACATTTTTCTTGTTGTTTTTAACACAAAAAAGTAGATTATTTAATATGAGTTACAAATAGTGTAACTTACTAGGTTAAAGATGAAATATGTTTATCACCTAAAGAGAAGGTATTTCCCCGACTTAATTTGCATTCTCCCCTGAGTTCTGTGAATGGTTTACACAATTTTTCCAAAACTAATTCTGTGAAACACACCTCAAGCTGAGAAGCTCACTGGCTTAAATAGTCTGTGCCGGGCAGCCAAGTTTAAGTGCAGTTTGTCTCCTCTAAAGAAAAATGAACTTGTGTCATATAGGTCATTTTACTAGAATCTTTGAAGATGACATATTTTTATTATTATTACTAGTATCCCAGTGCACAAAATCCCTGTGTAGGGGGGAAGGGGTGTTCCTCAGCCTGGCCTGCACCCTCTCTCATCTGGGACCCCTCAAAGGATATCCTACTGCCTATTTACAGGGATCAAGCATAATTGGCAATTGGACATCCCTCTTGCAATCCAGGACTGCTGCCTCTGAATGGCTCAAATGCCTGCCTGCCTGATCACCCCTAACCATTCTGCCTGCTAGTATACTCGCCCTCAACTGCCTCCTGATGCTAGTCTGCTCCCCTCCAAATGCCCCCCCCTCCTGCAAGCCTGATCACCCCAACTGCCCCCAGGGTCAGGCTGCTCACCCCCAAGTGCCCCCCTTCTGGCCTGCTCACTCCAACTGCCCTTCTGGCCTGCTCAACTTCAACTGACCCTCACTGAAGGTCTGCTCATCCTAAACTGGCCCCATGCTGGTCTTCTTACCCCCAATAGCCTGATCACCCACAACTGCCATCCCTTCCTGGCCTGATCACCCACAACTGTGCTCCCCTCTTGGCCTGTAACCACCTCTACCTTGGCCCTGCCACCATGACTTTGTCCAGAAGCACATCCAGAAGGTCTCCCAGTCTAATTAGCATATTATCCTTTTATTAGTATAGACAGAGGCCTGATGCATGGGTGGGGGCTGGCTTCTTTGCCCTGAAGGGTGTCCCAGATCAGGGTGGGGGTTTCCTTGGGGCATGGGGCAACCTGGGCGAGGGGCCTGTGGTGGTTTGCAGGCCGGCTACACCTTTATGCTAGGGGGTGGGGGGAGGGGCATGGCCAGCCTGAGTGAGAGGCAGATGACTGTTTGCAGACTAACCACAGCCCCTTCAGGTTGGGGGTTCCAACCTGAAAACTCTTTCAAGGATGCATCTAAAACATAAATGCTATTATGGTAGCCAGATGTTTAACAATTACCTAAGTTTCCTTTAATAATATTTACTGAGTGTTTGTGTGAGTGGCAAGCATTTCTTAAAGTGTTCCTCTAATCCAAAAGCATTCTGTCTGATCCAGCCAAGTCACGAGGGTTAATTTCAATGTTCGACCACATACAGCAGGATAATTTTTAAATCGATAATTTGTTATGGCCCTCAAATCTTACAAATACACAAATGGCCCTTGGCAGAAAAAAAGTCCTCTCCCCACTGAAGTCTAATCTATATCATAGGATATGCCCTGGAATAGACCAATAGGGAACACTCTCTAAAAATCCCAAAACTTTCCCTTTCCAACACTTAAAAGTAATCATTAATTATCCAATACTCACGAACAATTATAAAATTTGCAAATGTTTTGTCAATCTCATAAAAAATAATTATTTTGACTTCAATTTCTTTCACCCCATTTTCAATTAGAGTCAGCACCTTTTCTGTTTATTGGCTTTTTTCCCCTCTCTATAAATAAGCTCTTTATAAAATTTTTCATTATGGTAATCTATTACTTTTATTATCTATAAGTATTGATTCTTCATTGGATTCTAAAAACAAATTACTTCTTTTTTCAAGTGACATATATTACACATAGTAAATCCCATTCATGTTCTACAAAGTGGCACAAACACTATACTGTCAAGTACTGAAGCATTAGTCTCTGTGAAAATGTAGTTAGTCTCCTCCCATCCTCTGGTCATAGCAAGCCCATCCATCTGTTAGTACATAACCTTGGTTTATCTGTGTTTCTATTTAAAGACATCTTAGTTAATATATATTGTGTATATATTAATATTGAATTCCTGGTCAACAGCACTAGAGCTCATTCCTTAAGGATGTTTATCTAACAGAAAGTTTATTTCTTTAAAGCATAGCTAGTGCTTTGGTCCTAAGGCTAGGGGCCATTTTAAGCAGTGATGCCACCAACAAACAGCACCAAAATGCCAAAAACCTGGCATAATAGACCATGGAAAAGACACTTACTTGCTGTTTGAGCTTCTCCTTATTCAAACTCTGCTTGGAATATTCAACTTGCAGGACTCAAATTTCTCCTTCTCAGTGCAAGTCCAAGGAAGGCTAGGAAAATGTCATGAGTATTAGTTTTAGGATTACAAATAAGTTTTAGTGAATAAGCAAATTTGCAACTACAGAACATGCAAATAAAGAAGGATTGAGTATCTTTCTTGGTATGTTATATCTTTATGTTTTTATATGAAAATGAAATAAAGGCAGAAAATTTGGGGAGGGACTAGCTAATATTTTCTTTTCTGAGAATATATTTTGTATTGACTTTCAGAAAGAGAAGAAGGCAGAGAGGGAGAGAGAGAACCATCTCTTGACTGGCTCCTGCACATCCCCTACCTGGTATGGAGCCAGAAACCCAGGCACATCTGTGAATTAAATCATAAACCTTTTGGTGTGTGGAAGGATGCCCAATCATCTGACCCACACTAGGCAGGGCCTAATATTTCCCAGACAGGAGTTCTTTGGAACTGGATCACAAGATTTATGGTCAAGACTCTCATAGCAGTGCTGTCAATCAAGACTCAACCACAGAAGCAGAACCAGTAATATAGATGCACCTATGAAGAGATCCATGTACAGATTTATTACAAAGAAATAGCTTATGCTATCATAGGGGCAAGTTAAGCAAGTGTGAGATCTGTGGTAGTGTAAGTGGGGAAGAGAATCACCAGCAGGCTGGAACCCAATGGTCATGGGAAAAGCATTTGTCACTGTCAGTGAGGTGTTTTTGGAGCAATACAGACCCATTTGATGTTTAGTGTGTTGTTCAAGGATTGCTTATGCCTTTCCTTAAAGGACTTTCACTGATGAGTCAGGACTTGAGAAATTTCTTTAGCTCACAATGAAAATAACGAACTTTAATTACACCTGCTATCTCCTCACAGCTTCAAGTAGTTTAGCCTTTGATTGAATAGCTAGGCAAGAGGTTTGTATGCTTTAAAAAAAGCTTGCTGCCCTCATTTCCTTCCTTGTAGTTCTTCCTGAGACAGCACATAAAAAACCATCACAAGTTGATATGACAGTAAATTTAAGAAATATAAGAAAATATCTCCTTGTTCCTGTCTAGGTTTACTATGTAGGAAAAACACAGAATGCCCTGGATGTACATTCTCTAACTCAATGCATAGATAGTGTTAATATTTCTGATTCCCCTAGCAATAAATTGAAATTTTAGCCTCTACACTCATTGTGATCTTGATGGATATCAGTGAAGTTTTTTTTCTTTCATATCATTCAGTACTATGGCTTTTCTTTGCATGTGGAAGCAAGCATTTGTTTCAGAATGTTAATAAAACTGACTAGTTAAAAACTTACAAGATAACATAGACTATATGAGTAATTATAGTATACTAGACGCCCAGTGCACAAAATGGTCACCCCCAAAACTGGTCCCCTGCTGGCCTGGTAGTCGCCCCTTAACTGCCCCCCTGCCAGCGTGGACTCTTCCTAACTGCCCCCCTGCCATCCTGGCCTACCACTAAACACCCCCCTGCTGGCCTGGCCATGCCCTAACTGTTCACCTGCTGGCCTGGCCTCATATAACTGCCTCTGCCTTGGCGCTGCTACCATGGCTTTGTCTGGAAGGAAGTCAGGCATCCAGAATATGTCCCATGGACCAGGTCTAATTAGCATATTACCCCTTTTTTAGTATAGGTTGTCCATTGAATAACAGACTACTAATATGTTAACTGATATTTAATAACATTTATTTTCTATTTACCTATTGAGCTTTTGAAAATACTACAAAATAAATTCTTTGTGCATATTCTTGTTTGTGGAAATTCTATTGCAAAGATTGCTAAAGATGATATAGCTAGGTTAAAGGGTATGTGGGAAGACCACGGGACTGTCCTGATTTGGAAAATTAAGTTAGAATACTCATGTTTCTTAAGAAGCATTTACCTTACTTTATAATGCAATATTGAAACATGTAATTATTTTTTCAAATCATTAAATGCTTATCTTGTTAAATATTATAGGCTAGCAATGCTCTTGTGTTCATGGGCATTCATCATGTTTTGAATAGGCTGTAATGTGTCCTATATAGAGAATTAAATACTCCTAAAATTTTTTTAGACTCTACAACTATGTATAAAACCAGAAGATATCCTGCCACTACTTTGTGCATCCTAAGAACTACTAAGGATTAATAAAATAAGGGAACTAAAATTATTCATCATATAAATTCCAAAACACAGACCAAACAAAACAGTAGTGGGATCATTTTTACTAAGTTGGCAAACAATTTGATTTTATAGAAACAACCTCAGTTTGCTGATGCATGAAAACTCACCAATGCTTGCTGGAGAAGTATTAATACAAAGAGGTCAGATCAGGGATCAAGCCTGGTGGCAGTAACTCTCAGAAGTCTCCCTGACCAGGTAAGCTCCAAGCACACTCCCTATGTTCTGGAAACAGAGTTTGGCTCCTTATATGGAGTGCCTGAAGACCACATTCATTTTTTCCAGGTGATGGGATTGGGTAGCTCTCCATAGAGCTAGTCTCTTCTAAGTGGAAGGAAGATTAACAACACCTTTGCTAATCTCCCTCAATATACCCCTACTAACATAATCTCATAAGTCACCAATTTGCTGACAAACCAACCCTCCCACACTGCCTTTATATCTCCATTTATAGACATTAAGAAGTTTTATTTTTAACTTACAAATAGAATGGATTGTTTTACTAATTAGTGATGAGAAAATAGCCAAAAGCTTGGAAATATTTTACTGTGTTTTCTTGGAAATACTTTAACTATGTCCTGTGTTATGTAGAACATACTTTAATTTGTTGCTATAGTTTTATTATTAATGTTTGAATTCTATTATTTATTATTTTTTCAAAAGATTTTTTATTGAGTTGATGGTAGGGCAGAGGGAAAGAGAGACCTAAGAAGAGGAGAGAGAGAGAGAGAGAGAGAGAGAGAGAGAGAGAGAGAGAGAGAGAGAGAAGAGAAAGAGAAAGAGAGAGCGCTGAGGGAGACTTATTGATTGGTAGCCTCCCTTACATAGCCTACCAGCGTCAGGGTCAGGGATAAATCCTGCAAGCCAGATGTGTGACCTAGATTGGGAAGGGAACCATTGGGCCGACTCTAAAGTCTGAGCCAAATCAACCAGGGATGCTTATATATTTTAATTAAGACATTAATATAAGAACACCTTGGCCACTGCTCTTTTAATGCTCACCCAAGAATATGCTCATTGATTATAGAGAGAGGGATGGAGAGAAAATTTCAATGTGAGAGTGAAATATTTATGGGTTGCCTCCCTCATACAGAATATAACTTCCTGTTCCTTTTCATCTGAAGTTAGTATTTTCCCTTATGTGGCTGAGGAATGTTTGTATTTTCTCAGTTAGTAGGTACCTTTCTGAAAGACAAGTCATTTACGCTATTTCATACTCAATAAGAACTGAAATTGCAAAGATTAGATTCTTCCAGAAATGTGTAATATAGACAAGTACCACTGAGAAATAAGGCTGGTAGAAAGCAAAGTAGAAAAGAGAGATTCCTTAAGATGGCCCAATTCTATACCACAATTGAGTCAATAAGGATTTTGAGGAAGAATATTCAGTGAATAATGATGCAACCAGCAGGATTAATGGCCTCTTCCTCCTGACAGGAGTGAGCAGGTGCAGCTGCACATGCTTCAGCCTCTGCAGCCACAACTTCCTGCACGTCCCATCACTAGACTGATGGGCAGGCTCAACCACTTCCAAGGTGAGTGTCACCCCAGTGGGGGACCATCTGGCAGGTCCTTCATTTGGGATATGTTGTGGGTGACCTTATCCTTTTGCTTAAGCTTTATCTTGCAGAGGAGAATAGCCTGCAAAAGGCATGTACTTAGTCATGGGGTAACTATAATATAGAAAAATAATAGGTGTGACTCAGGACTTATCAAATACTTATATATTTGATAAGTAACTTATGTAATAAGAAAATAATATGTATGCAAACTGGCTTCCAGAGTCCCAGAAATATCATTACATAAAATTTCAGTAGTTCACTGAGTCATAAAAAACTGTATATCAGTTCAAAATATTCCAATTTTTAATAATTGCAGTGGATTGATTTTTAAAATGTTATGCTTTTAAAAATTTTAATAATTGAATTTATAATACATTTTCCATTGATGTAATCAAAAATAATCATAAAGCAGGGAAAAGCTAAATACAGAAACAAAGAATTTATGAATAATAACAATGAAGTATTTTGGTGATTAGATAAGTCCATACATAAAGCTCAATGGTAAACATAAACCTGGAGGCATAACCTATCCTGTTGATGCATCTCCTCAAAGAATCCCCATTGCCTAATCAAGTTGGCCCTCAGCACTCAAAAGTGATTCTCTTTCTCTACCCTGATGGTTCACATTCAGGAAGGGGTGGAGACAGAGAAAGAAAGAGGCTGCCCTTCCCATCTGTGGTGAGTTTCCCTTCTGAGAAGATCCTTGAAGAGATTAATATCAACACTGACTTAGCCTAGCAGGTCCATCAGAATCACCTGCAGGTCTTGTTAGAATGCAGGTTCCTAAGCCTCAACCCCAGAGATCCTTGACTCAGTGCATCTTGGGCTGGAGAGCTCACAGAGCTAGCAAATTATAAGCTGCTAATGGTGCTGGTTCCAGGACCATGCTTTGAAAATCTCAAATTTAACTCAATGGTCATACTTTAGGTTCCAGTAGAAAAATACAACATTCAACAGCACAAAGATGGAAGTCCAGGCCATGGACTTGCTGCTGTAGCTTCTTGCAGTCTGTATAGGGAGAAGGGAGTGAGAGCTTTGCAGCCGTTAGGCCCATCCAGCTATGTCCTGGGGGAGGCAGCAGGATGGCTGCTATGCAGGGCCCTTGGATTTCAAAACTCAGAATATCAAGCAACAGGGTACAGGCCTGATGTCTGGGGGTCCAGATAGCCCCGCCTTTGGACCCTTCCCTTCCCTGTGCCATCCCCACAGCCAATAGGTGATTTTCTTCTAGGTATTACTATATTTCTCTCCTCCTCTTCATAGTCAAACTTAGTGTGGTATTGTCTGATACTCTGATTCGGAATATTTTATAAAGCCTTTAACGTTGAACTGTGAATACTTATCATGCCCTTATTATTGCATAAGGTGGGAACTTGTTCAACATAGGTGTGTACTTGAGGGAAACAGAACTCTGATTTTTTTCAATAAATACACAATTTACCATCTATATCTGTGGTTTTCCTATGGTGGATTAAAGACAACACTTTTAATCATTGTTTGGAAATGCATGAACTCAGAGGGACTAACTGTATGCATTCTTTTATATCATTTTCTATAAAGAACCTGAAAATCCCTGGAATTTGGTATCCATGGGGTCATAGAAACATTGTCCCACAGATAAGATTGAGGAAGTTTGGAGAGAGTTAAAAGTTATATGTGGATATTTTACAACAAGCCAATGAGACTTTAGCATACTTCTATATCTCTCCAATAATCACATTTATTATCATTCTGGGCACTAGGGACTACAGGTGAAGGGTAACCCGGCTGAAGAAATATTTAAATTCTGGAAATAGCAACTCAGTATCATGGCCAGCAGCCCTCATGAAGAGGCAGAAGGAAGCAGAATCACCTATGTGAAAGGAGACCTTTTTGCATGCCCCAAAACAGACTTGCTAGCCCACTGTATCAGTGAGGATTGTCGGATGGGTGCTGGGATAGCTGTCCTCTTCAAGAAGAAATTTGGAGGAATGCAGGAACTGTTAAATCAACAAAAGAAATCTGGAGAAGTGGCTGTTCTGAAGAGAGATGGGTGATACATATATTACTTGATTACAAAGAAAAGGGCTTCACACAAGCCAACTGATGAAAACTTACAGAAGTGTTTAGAGGCCGTGAAGTCTCATTGTCTGAAGAATGGAGTCACAGACCTCTCCATGACCAGGATTGGGTGCGGTCTTAATCTTCTACAATGGGAAAATGTATCCATAATAATTGAGGAGGTGTTTGAGGCAACAGACATCAGAATTACTGTGTACACACTCTGAACAGACGAGCATTTTGGATGTGTCCATGTTTTCCTGTGTCATTCCTACTGGGCCGTAGGACTGGGCAAACTGACTTTAAAAATGATCAGAGAGAAGATTCATGTGAAATTTTCTGTGTCAACAGGCCATGCTTGGGTTTCTGTATTCCAAGGATTGGACTGGGACTCTGAAGGAGGGATTGCTTGGGAAATATTGCTGTGATTTTCTTTTCTTTTCTTCTCTTCTCTTCTCTTCTCTTCTCTTCTCTTCTCTTCTCTTCTCTTCTCTTCTCTTCTCTTCTCTTCTCTTCTCTTCTCTTCTCTTTTCTTTTCTTTTCTTTTCTTTTCTTTTCTTTTCTTTTCAGGAAGGTAGGTAATAGCCTGATTAGGCAGAGAACCAGGTGTTGTACACTATGATCCTTTTTTGCCCCAGGATGCTACCTAATTTGTTTGGCTTGCCACTAGGTGGCAGCATTGATTCTACTTCTCTGCTGTTCAAGAGAAATTTTAGGAAGAATGAACATTTCAGTTAATTTTGCATCATTTGTCATTTGTGCATTTACTTTGTATTATCCTTATGTCCTCAAATTCATCCTAGGAAAGAATTTTGAGGTGTGTTTCTTTTGTTGTTTAAATTACAAAAATGGGTTTTTACATTGTTAACAAGGAATTTGTGGGGGGAAAGTGAAAAATAAATATCTTCTTGGGCTACAGTGAAAAAAAATAATTCTGGGCACTAGTTTCTGTTGACTGGTATATATTTATATATATTAGCAATATATATATATTGCTAATATGTTAAAACCTCTTTTATATTTTGCTCTGAATAGAAACAGTTATCACTTACCTGGTTACTTGGATTTATCCAAAAACATATTTTTATCAATATGTATGAAATAATAAATGTCAACAGAGTATATTCATTCTTACCTTGAATGTCTGGGTTTTGCTAGCTTCCTGCTTCAGATTGTGTTGCATGTCTCCAGTCATACTCCATAAAAAGCCCATACTCTTTAGAAGTTTCACCTGCATAATAATCATCAACTTTAGTGCCATTAACCCCTTATTTTTGGTTAAAGTCAGTTGTTAAAAAAAAAAAAACCTTTCAGTTAGAAAGAAGAGGTCAGATATATTCACATTCAGCTACTTTGATTCTAACACTTGGAATCTTGGAGAAACATATAATAACAAGTTTGGGTATACTTTACAAATAGTATCCATTTCTTGAAATATTGGAAACCAGGTTCTCATGAATCCTGACTTTGAAGAAAAAGTTGAATCAGAAGTCAGTGTCTCTGGTGCTAACCAACTGCCACACAAAAACACAAATTGTACGTATTTGTACAACATGTCTAAGAAAATCCACCTTAGTAAAGGGAAAACACCACTATGATTATAGTGTTCAAGCTGGTAAACAGCATTGCCCGGATACACTTATAATTTGGAATTTACATTAAAACATCTCAACCCCCACTATTTCTTTTTACCACTTTCCTTATCATCATCCTCATCTTTCTCTCTCATCCAGGAGCCTACAGCTACCAAATTGCTCATAAGACATCAAATACCCTGTATTTCTCAGCAGCCCATTGTTGTGCTGTGGCTGTGAGCCTCATGGTCAGCGGATCAGAGCACAGCCGCAGAGCACAGAGCAGGTTCTTTTCAACTTCACAGAAGAGCCCCTTTGCTGCTTTGAGTGCTACACAGATCTGTTCCTCAGAGCTGTTGACAGAGTCAGCTCCGGCCTGTCTTCCTGGGGAAGCCAAGCTCCTGAGTGGGATGTTGGTTTTGAAGTCTGGCTTCTCTGACACTTGTCTGCAATGAGGGCAGTGCATTGGAGTCTGGGGGGCATCTCAGCTGAGGCACAGCAGGGATGGCAAAAGCTGTGCCCACAGTCCGAGGTGACCAGGTCTAGGATCTAGTTCATACAAATGGAGCAGGTCAGTTCATTCCACAAGGCTTGCAAGGTGTGTGACTCCATGTTTTTGTAATAACAATAAAAGAAAGCAAGAGAGGGAGAGACAGAAAGTCCATTTTATTTCCAGATGAGGCAAGAAAGGCCTTTGGATAAAAGCATGTCTGCTTGAGTTTGATCTTCATATTAAATAGTTATCTAATCTGCCCATTATTTTTCCTCCAATACAAGCCTAGACCTAGCAAACTAGACAGGTTGAGTTTATGCTAAGATACAAATGAGAAAATCAGACAGGAGTGTTCTCAGCATCCTCTTTATTTAAAGTAAACAATGAGCCCTGGCAAGTGTGAATGAGTTGATTTGAACTTTGTCCAGGGCATTGAAAGGTTGTGGGTTCCATACCCAGTCAGGGCACATACCCAGGTTGGGAGTTCAATATTTGTTTGGGATGAGTATGGGAGGCAGCCAATAGATGTTTCTCCAACTCTCTCTTTCTCTTGCCTCTTTTTCCCTCCTTCTCTTCCTCACTTTTTCTTCTCTAAAGTCAGTAAAATTATCCTATCCTATAAAAGAGTAATATTCAAATTGACCATACTTCTGCTCACCAACAAGTTGTGCACCTGCCACACCCTCCAGCTATTCAGGAACAAGTATGCAAATTAACCCCAACCAAGATTGCTGCAGCCACAGAGAGAGCAGGAGGGAGGCTTAGGTTTCCCCAGCAATGGAGGAAGCTAAGTTTTCCACACACCCTGGCTGGCTCAAACCTTCTCTGAATGCTACAAAGTTTCAATTATAGAAGATAAATAAATTCTAACAAAAATGGTGGCTGCCAAGGAGCTGGAGAGAGCAGGAGGATAGAGTTGCCCCTGACAATGGAGGGAGCCAAGCTTCTGCAACTCTGGCCTGCTTTGGCCTCCACTGGAGGCTACAAAGTTTCAATTATACAAAATAAATAAATCCCAACAGAAATGGCTGCAGCCATGGAGCGAGCGCGCAGGAGACTTGACTCTACTCCAGGCTACAAAGTTTTAATTGTAGAAGAAAAATAAATCCCAGATACCAGGGCCTCCACTTGGGTCGCTGGGGGCTTGGCCAGCCTGTAAACCACCACAGGCTCCTCACCCAGGCCACCCCATTCCCCAAGGGAACTTCCATCCTGATCCAGGGCATCTTTCAGGGCAACCCCCCTCCCCCATACACTAGGTCTCTATCCTATCTGACAAAAGAGTAATACGCAGATTGACCATCACTCCAACTTTCAAAATGATTGCCCCTATGTGGTCAAAGATCTTGCCCCCTATGGACACAAGATGGCCACCACAATATGGCCAGCAAGGGACGGCTGTTGGGAGGGTCCAGGCATGCAAGGGGGAGCAGTTGTGAGGGATCAGGACAGCAGGGGAAGGAAATTGGGAGGGACCAGGCATGCAAGGGGAGGCAGTTGGGGGTGATCAAGCCTGCAGGGGAGGGCAGTTAGGGATAACCAGGCCAGGAGAGGAGGGAATTTGGGGTGACTGGGTCTGCAGGGAAGCGCAGCTGGGGGGGTATGGGCCTGTAGGGGAGAGCAGTTGGGGGAGGGGGTCTAGGCCTGAAGGGGAAGGCAGTTAGGGGCAAACAAACTGGCACAGGAATAGTTAGACATCCATCAGGCTGGCAGGAGAGTGGTTAGGGGGTGATCAGGCTGGCAGGCAGAAGTGGTTAGTGACAATCAGAAAGACAGGCAGGCAAGCAGTTGGGAGCCAGCAGTCCTGGATTGTGAGAGTGGTCCCAGATTGGAGAGGGTTCAGGCTGGGCAGAGGGACACCCTCTTCTGTCCCTCCTTGTATGAATTTTATGCACCAGGCCTCTAGCTTAATTAAATAAACAATGATCTAGGCCTTTCCTGGATAGCTAAGTTGGTTAGTGTTAACAGAATTTGCCAAGGTTGTAGGCTTGATCCCCAGTCAGGACACATAAAAGAATTAACCAACAAATACATACATAAGTGAAACATATGCTTCTGTTTCTTTCTTACTCTCCCTCTCTGTCTCTCTCTGTCTCTCTCTCTCTCTTTCTCTCATTAACTCTCAGTAATTAATTTCACACACACACACACACACACACACACACACACACACACAAGAAACTACACTAGAAAATCCAGGGATGTAGTTATTGGAAGAATTGCTGGTTCATCTTTATTTCTGACTAGAGGCCTGGTGCACAAAAGTTGTGCGTTGGGGGGGGGGGGGGGGGTGTCTCTCAGCCTGGCCTGCATCCTCTCCAATCTGAGACTCCTGTGGGATTGGGCCTAAACTGGCAGTTGGACAATACCCTCGCAATCTGCTCCTAACCACTCACCTGCCTGACTGCTTGATCACCTCTAACCACTCTGCCTTCTGGCCTGAATGCCCCAACTGGTCCCCTCTCCCCCCACCTGCCTGATCACCTTCAACTGCCCTCCTCTCATGGCCTGATCATCCCCAACTGCCTTCCCCTCCTGGCCTGATCAACCCTAATGGCCTCTGCCTTGGCCTTGCCACCATGCTTTGTCCTCTGGGGCTGGGCTGTGATTGGGGATCCCCAGCGCTCACAGCTAAGTGCCTACCTGGCCTGCCTTCCCTGAGCGCGGCTGGATTGCCCACTGGGGCTGGGGCTGGGCTGGGATAAGGGACCCCCCAGGAGAAGCACCACGGTGGCCGGCCTTCACCCCAGGCCACTGAGGGGGCCAGATAGCCTGCTGGGGCTGATCCTGGGCTGCAATCTGGGACCCCCTGTGCCCACAGCACCCGTTCCGTCCCTCTGTGGGGCCCCAGCCTGGGGAGCGGTCACTGCACTGGTGATCCTGACTGGCTTGCAGCGCCTGTTCTGTCCCTCTGTAGGCCCCACGGAGTGGTGGTGGCACGAGGGGTGTGGCCACCGCAGCTGGCACCATGGTGGCTCCGCCCCTCGTGCCTCCACCCCTCACCTCATGCATGCCTCTGCCCCAACCCCGCTCCTGGTTGGCTGGTAGCGTAGTAAAGGTATGTTCAAATTTGCATATTACTCTTTTATAAGATAGCATAGTCTCCTATTGTGTCCAATGCTACTGCTTGTTATCCACAGAGCTGTTCAGATCTATTTAAATGTTTTCAAATGTAGCCTGGAAAAGGAAAGTTTTAAAGAAATAGCAAATAGCTTTACAAGCATTTTCTAATTAATTGACACATTTGTATTTCAGGTTAATGTATATGAAGGTATTTATATGCATACTTTATGTTGAACGTTTTAGGTAGTTTATGATTTTCATAATTCCACAAAAAAAAATAGAGAAATCTCTTTTAAGACCTAAAACAAATCCAGTAGCAATATGATAGTAAAATAAAAAAATAATCAAGTACCATATTTTCTGGCTTATAGAATGACTTTTTAATGCAGGAAAATCTTCTCAAAAGTGGGGGGTTGAAATCAAATCTGATGTGTTGGTTTTTTTTTAACTTTTATTTGCTGTGCATTGGGAGAGGGGTAGCCTTATAAGGCGAGTATGTTCCAAACTCTGCTTTTTAACTGGAAAAGTTGGGAGTACTTAGATCTTCTTCAATGCCTTTATAACCTGGGAACCTGGTCTGGGTCGTGTCTGGGAGTTCTCTGGAGTGCTGTCTCCCAGACACCAGCCAGGGGTGCTCTGGGCCTCTGTCTCCAGGACAGCGTTGTTCTCTGAGCTTTGCCCCCTGAGTGGGCTGTGTTAGAAAGCCAAGTTCAGGATCACCTTGGACACATCCTTTGGTAAGGAGTCTGCCCAAATATCTAGATCTCAGCCTTGTCTTCATGGTCCCCATGACTGATAGGAATCAGGTTTTGCAACACACACTCAATGTGTGGAATATGCTCTCCACCTCCCTTGGCCAAACTTCACTTCCACTAGCCACCCCTCCAGGTGAAGTGCCTTTGGACTCTACAGGGACTCAGAGGATTCAGAGGAGTGCTTAGTGATGTGTCTGAGCACCTGGAATGGTGTTCCTTCTCCTCCTCCACTTGCTGGAGCAACTGAACTACTTGGTGGTGGCCATGCTGCAGAGGGCCTAGCAGAGAGTGGAGGAATATATATAAGCCAGCAGGTCAGAGTTGGGCCTTGCTGCAGCCTGGTTTTCATTCTGTATTCGTGTGTGTGTGCATGTGTGTGCGCGTGCGTGTGTGTGTGTGTGTGTGTGTGTGTGTGTGTGTGTGTGATGTTATCAACTTGAAAAATATGAAAGCCTAGAATCAGATACATACTCCAAAACTCTATGATTGCTGGGATCTATTCTTTCCATTTTCTCTATCTCTTTTCATTCTTTTATTCCCCTCCATATCTTTATTTCCCCTTCCTCTACATCTTTTGCTCTCATAGCATGCTTTCTGTGTAGCTCTTTGGATGCATAATTTGAATATAATTTCACTAACCTACATTAATTGTATGATGCGATAAGCTTTGAATAGTGTAGAGTTGTGTTGAAAAGCAAATTGCAAACTGTAGCTTATATGTTAGGTGACACAAGAAAAGACTGAGTATCATTGAAAATGAACATATTTTTTAAATTGAAGCAAAGCCTCATATTTAATCAAGAAATATGTGTTTTTCACAGACTATGATAAAAATTAAAACATTATTGGAATTGACTTCTGACATCTTAGAAATTGCTGTTATCTCAAAGCAATTTTGTGTCTACATATGGATCAAACTAGGGAAATAATGCTCTTAGAGATCTTTAGAATCCATAAATTAGGAAACCATAAATGAAATAATGTTTGGGAACACTGTTTCACGTTACTGACCCAAAAATATACTTTCCCTGTCCAGAGGTTTATAAATATTATGGGAAAATGGTGAAGCAAGTGTGAAAAGAATGTTCTATTTCAGAACACAAATGTAACATATTCATACCTCTAGATCCCTGTCTCAAGTCTAATCTAATCCCCTTCCTATAAAGGTAATCATATGCTGATGATTAATATGCCCTGATTCTAATGATCATTTCTTTAAATTTATATGAATAAAATCATATAGTAACTACTCTTTGGTGTACTGTTCTTTGTTTAAAATTATGTTGGTGACCCCCCACCAAAGTGACTAAGTGATTGAGTGTCAACCTATAAACTGGGAGGTCATAGTTCAATTCCCAGTCATGGCACATACCCAGGTTGCAGGCTCAAACCCTAGTCAGAGGCATGAAGGAGGCAACCAATGAATGATTCCCTCCCATCATTGATACTTCTATCTCTCCTTCTTTCTTCCTCTATGAAATGAATAAAAATATCTTTATAATTAAAGAAATAAAGAAAAATATTTTGGTGAGATTCATGCACTGCCCTCTGTGTTGCACTTGTTTTTATTATTGTGTCTCAGAGTATTACTGTCTATGATTGTACCACAACTTGCTCATTCCACTGGAGAAATGTCTAATAAGGCCTTCTGCCCATTTGTGTTGGAATGTTTGTCTTCCTTTTGTTGACTTGTATTAGTACTTTAGATAATTTGCATATAAACCTCATATCAGATGTAACATTAGCAAATATGTTCTCCCATACAGCGGGTTCCCTATTCATTTTGCTGATGATTTATTTTTGCTGTGCAGAAGCTTTTTATTTTGATGAAGTTCCATTTATCTATTTTCTCTTTATTTTCCATGGCACAATAACTAAGATTTGGAAACAGCTCAAGTCCCTAATAGTAAGTGAATGAATAAAAAAACTGTGGGACATTTACACAATGAACACTGCACAGCTGTAAAAAGGACTATCTTACACATTCAGATAGCATGAATAAACCTAGAGAATGTTATACTACATGGAATAAGCCAACATCTGATATTTAATTTTGCATTTTCAGACATCCCTGTCATCTATTATCATACTTTCTGATGACAGTTTAGAAATATAGAAAACATATACTATACCATGAATCCAGAGAACATATACTATACCATGAATCATGGATGATGATTTTCCCAAATGGAACAAAGAACTAACAAATACTTATGTTTTGAATGTTATCATCATCTTTAAAATACAGTAAATGGATTCTCATGACATAAAAGGTAACCAAAAGCAAAAAAGGATAACATACTTGATATAATTCATAGTGTATTAGGTAAATGCATTCCTTAGATATCTGTGGAGAGCGCCCTCGGGGAACAAAGTTCCCTGAGAGGGCAGGCCAAAGACCTGTCTGCTCTCTGCCCCCTAGGAGAATGATTACCTTCAATTGTAGTTTAGCAAACAATACTGCATTCCAGCACATAACATTGTAAATAGCCAAAGGGTCTATGGGATAACAGGAAAAGATTTAAGTGGCGCCTTGGATGGACATATAGCCTAAGGAAGTTAATTAAGATAAGGAGTTTATTGAGGAAACATGTTAACAATGGAATGTAGCTTTGTTGTTTGGGGAACAAGGAATTGTGTGATATGTAAACCAGAACTGTTTAAAAGAGTGGAGTGAAATAAACTCTGGGCCACAGTCCTAAAGAGGGCTTTGCGGACCTCCTGATCCCATATCTTTTGTTTCTTCTTTATTTCTATCCATCTTTCTATCTCTATCTTTCCGTAAGCCTCACCCCCCTTTCAGGGACTGTTCCACTGATGCCGGCTGGCTCTGGCAGATATTGGAGTTGCCCAGCACATAGAAGGATTCCTAATCTATTTCTAATCAAAAGTGGCTAAAATAGGTCTTAGATAAAGAGAGAAAGAGTAAGAAGAGATTCTAGATATAAAGGAAATTTGAGTTACAATTACAAAGGTCACACTTCCACCTTCTTAATCCAGGAGTACACCAACTTGACTAATAGGTTTAGGCATATACTGCAGTAAAAGTGGGCAGGTGGTGAAGACATTGTAGTGGATGTGGGTTTTGGCACAGCCAAGAAGAAAGAGTCCCTTCTGGACATTCATATTCCTCTCTTTCCAATCATTACTACAGACTCCAAAACCCCAATTCCAAATGTCTTCCACTTCTGTCTCCCAGTAATGTCTCTCAGAGGTAAAAGTCTGAGCATCCCAGTCATGAAAACACTCAGATCCAAGAGAGATACGTGTGTACCTTGAGGACCACATCCCAAACAGAGGCTCATCAAACCTCCAGGTAGGAAGACAAGACTATTACTCTTCCCGGCTGCAAAGTGATAGTCACTGCAAAAAGAAAAATAAATCATGTGGACACATTGCAAATAAAGTCATGAGGAAAAAGTTAGTCTTTCAAGATGTGACTTTATTATGCCGTCACAACAGCAAGAGCCAATTTCAGTTGTCACATCTAATAAAGAGATGACCACAATATCTGCCGAATAAGTAAATTCCTAAAGACACACATTTGAACATTTTTCTAAATTTATATGTTTAAAGTCCAATATAAGACTCATCTCATCCTGGGCATTGTCTCAGTGTTTAGAACTTTGGCTCAGACATGAAGGGTCAGGGATTTAATTCCACTCACGGGTGCATATCTGGGTTGCAGTTTCCATCCCTTGCCACGCATCTGTCTCGGCATTGCATCTTTTTCTCTTTCTCTGAGTCTCTGTCTCTGTCTTTCCCTCCCTCCTTTGCACACTTCTAAAATCAATGCAAGAAAATATCCTTAGCCCAGGCAGTGTTGCTCAGTGGGTGAGTGTCAATCTATGAACCAGTAGGTCAAGGATCCATTGGTGGTCAGAACAAATGCCTCGGTTGTGGGCTTGATCAACAGTAGGGTACATGCAGGAATCACCTTCTCAATGATTCCATCTCATAATTTATGTTTATATGTCTCTCTCGCCTGCTCCCTTCCTCTTTGAAATCAATAAAGATACATTAAACAATATGATTTCTTTAAGGAAATAACAATATAAAAATCTGGGGCTGAGATGCAGACTTCCCTCCACAGCAGATAAAAAAAAAAAAATTCTACAGATTGCACTGTCTATTTGGTGCTCAGTGGCAGCAACTATGTCTTCTGCTTCTGGAAAAGCAAGAAAGTCTCACAACAGGCAAGATCTCAGGACTGCTTCAGGCGCTTGTGAGGCAGGGGGAGGGGAGACCAGACTGGGTCCTGTGCTGAAGCCAGAGAGCCATACATCTCAGCCACCAAGTGGGGATGGGAGGCCACCATTGCCTGCCACCCCCAGGTCTCCATAAATTCCTCAGCATGAGTTGATGAAATCCACTGCCTAGTTTTCAACTGATCTGCGCTGTGGAGGTCAGCCAAGGTGAGAATTTCTGCAGCATTCTCCTCAGACAGTTGACACCTGAGGGCTTCCTCACACAAGACCTTCAAACGCTCCAGGGCATACTTGTCAGCAGCTGCCAGCAAACCATCAGCCATTTTGTCCAGGTTCGGGGCTTTCCCCGTGTAAATGAACCACATCATTTCCTTAAACACTCCAGGCTCCACGTCAATGATTTCCACCTTTTTGCTCTCCTCCATCGTATGTGCAAATATGGCCCTAAACACTGGAGAACGAGCTGCTAAGATAGCTTTGTGAGCCTGGACTTCCTGGCCAGCAACATAGAAATAACTGTCTGTGAACCAGGAATTCTCCCAAAGTCCTAGCTCATGGGCCAGCTGGCACTCTGGAACCTTCACTGTCTTCATTGCATCGTGGCCAGAAATGGTAATGGAATCTTGCACCACACTCACCTCACAGAAGAGGGTCACCTTGTCATCAGGGAGAAACCTATAGTCTTCATCCAAGAGAAATCCTCTAAGGATAAATTTTTTGAATCCCCAGTCTTTGCCTTGTACAAACCTATATGCATGGCGACTCTCTGAAGATTTGGTTTCTTCTCCCTTATCATTCAAGACAGAGAATTTGAATTTTGCCAAAAATACTCTTTGGAGAACTGAACAGAAACAGGTAAAGTAACAGGCAATCTTTGCTTTCTTCATCTTTCCCTTTTGGATATACTCTCAAACACCATTTCAGTTGATCATTGGCTTCTAATGAAAAAGTTGAACTTTGAATGACTTCGCCCATTTCCTGCCAGAAAAAGCTAAAGTTACTGATGATACACAAGTGGGAGAATTTCACTACCTGGATCTTTATGGGGCAACAGCTCTCTTCTACTAGGCCTCTCGACATTTCTGACAGAGGTAGAGGACTTGCAACCCTTGACGTTGCCAGTTTGAATGTTTAACAAGATTTCCAAAGTCAGAGGGAAAGATTTCTGTTCTCTTTTCACCCAAGTGTGTAGTCAGTGGTGAAAAGATGAAGTTGTCTTTTCTAAGAAAAAATCTCTTAGAGCTGGGCCTACAGCTGCTGGTAACTGTCTTTCTGCATTCGCTTCATACTATCGACAACATCCAGGCTTTGTTTCTGAAAACAATTGTCTGAAATATGCATCTATAACATAAATGCTGCATGGCTGGTGGGCTCTGTGTTTAAGCCTCCACCAACGTGGAGGTCTCTTTTCCATTCCAGGTTAGGGCATATGGCCATGTTACAGGCTTGATTCCCCATGTGGGGCTTGTAGGAAGCAGCAATTCAGTGATTCTTCCTTCCTGGATGTTTCGATATCTCTCTTTCTCTTCCTTCATCTCTGAAATTAAAATAAAATAAATAAAAGATAATGCTATCATATTAGACAGATGACCAAAAATATCTAAGATCCATTTAATAATGTTTATTGAGTTTCTTGTGAGTGCCAGGCATTTCTTAATGTGATTCTCCACAGGTGGGGAATCCTGCCTAAGGTCCAAATAAGGCCCCCAAAATCATTGTGTCAGGCCCTCCCAATGCATTAGCAGTAAGTTAAATGTTTGACCAAATGTAGCAGACTAATCTTAATACGTAAAAACCCAGGGTCCATACACCCAAAATGACCAAAGTTTCAATGGATTGGAAGTCAGTCCTGCAATCAGTATGAGGTTGTCATGGCAACCCAGCACTGACTGCCAAGCCAGCTGTAGATCAGGCCCAGTTAGGGGCCTGTAGAGAGAGGCAGGGTCTGCTCTGTAGCCTCCCTGGCAGCTGTTGGTCAGCCCTTGCTTCTCTCTTTCTTTCTGGGCCTGGCCCACAGCTGCATCTCTCTTTCTCTCTGTGCCTCTGCAGGGGCTGATGATCAGCCACACCTCTCAGATCAGGCCTGGAGATAGGCCCAGAAATGCTGACTGGCATAGAAACAACCAGTCAGAACCTAATCTGAATGAACTGCAAAGGCAGAACCTAAGGTGGGGACTGAGGAGGGGTTTTAAGGACAACAGCTCTTTGGTGTAAAATGTAAGAAAGTGGTTCAGCTTTTTAATGACCAGTTGGGGAGTATAGTGCATATCACTGGTTATCAGTCCAGATATAGGGTTTATATATTTTTTGTCTACCAAAAGCATCTCCTCCTGCTGAAAAAGGCTCCCCCGCCCCACATTTAATCAATCCTGTATAATCTATATCCTATCTAATAAAAGAGAAACATGCAAATTGACTGTACCTTTGTTACGCTACCAGCCAATAGGAGTAATATGCAAATTAAACCCCAAGCAAGATGGCATCCGTACGCCCATCACCGAAGCCTGACCCTGGCGGTGGGGGTCGAGATTACAGCCCCAGGTCCAGAAGGGGGTCTGGGCCCCTGCCGCCACCCTGAAGCCCGGCCCTGGCAAGCCTGGTGTGGCAGTGGTCCTGATCACAGCCCAAGGCCCAGCAGGGGGTTCGGACCCCCACTGCCACCCCAAAGCCTGGCCATGGCAAACCTGGAGCTGGGGTGTGTGTGTGAGGGGTAGATTGAAGATACAAACCGGCAGGCCTGGGACCCAGTAGCCCCAAGGCCTGAGGCAGAGGCACTGGGTTGCTGAGGGGTGTGGGTTGGGGCAGCAGAGACACAAACCTGCAAGAAACCTGTGGAAAGGGAGATAAACTATCATAACTTTATCTCCCTTTCAACAAGATGAGAAAACTGTCCCTGGATTACTTAGTGCTATGGCCAACACCTTTCTACAAACACAGGGTAATGTTATGATCATTCCCAGGAAGGTCTGGTCAGAATACCATCTCCAGGGAATAATGCTTCTGTGGCAAATCATCTAAGAGAGGAAACAAGCTTTTGTTGGGTTTATTCTGAAGGTCAGAGAACATGCCACCCCAACATATGTTGTGTTGTTATATTGATGATCTTGAGCTGTAGATGCTTGAAAAACAGCAAATGCATGTGGAAGATTTCACTGAAGTCTCCTGATCTCCCTAAAATCAGACACCCCCCACCAAAGGAGTTTAAATGTTATAGGTTCCCTTGATGGGAGAAGTGTCATCAGACAGAGAAGACTGACTCCTGTCACAGGACAGGAGAGTAGAAATTGATATCACACCCAAACTTTGTTACAAACTATTTCCTCCCACCCCATTCATTTTTCCTAAATAAATATAATTTACTCTCCTCTAAGAGGCCTATATCTCCCGCCCCTTTTCCCTAGGAAGAAGGTATTTAAATCTGCATTCTAAGCTATGTTGGGGAGTTACTCATTTTTCCCTGGGATCTCCCACATATACACAAGGTATACATGTTAATGAACTTTTGTTTTTCTCATGGTGATCTGTCTTTCATTACAAGGGCCTCCACTAAGAACTCAGAAAGGTAAAGGAAAGCTATTTTTCTCCTCCATAATTCTATTTCGGGAAATCAAGTCCCCGGCTGAACAATGAGGTTGGCTCAAGTACCAAGCAGTCCCAGCTGATGGGAGGGAAGCTTCTAGGGAGAAATCAATGATATTGCCATCAAAGTGGGATGGAGGGCACACCCATGGTTGCTGATGGGAGTTTAAAGTGGTTCAACATTTTTGGAGGATGATTTGGCAAATTTGATAGAAATGTTCAAGGTACATCCAAGAGTCTTCTTCTAGGAATCACATTTGCTGAGATAAAGCACAAGCAGATAAGCCTTCCTCAGAACCCAGGATGCTACTGGGGGCTCCCCTTCCATGATAGGAAAACCTGGGAACAACCTGCATTTTTAGAACAAGGTGGCATCTATGCTAATAAAAGGGTAATATGTTAGTTAGACTGAACATCTGCACAACCTTCTGGATGTCCTTCCGGATGCCCTTCCTGACAAAGCCATGTTGGTGGGGCCAAGGCAGAGGAGGTTAGAGGCAATCAGGCAGGCAGGAGAGAGCAGTTAGGGGGACCAGGCCATCAGGGGAAAGCAGTTAGGGCAAATAGCCTTTCAGGGAAGAGCAATTAGGGGGATCAGGCTGGCAGGCGGGTGAGTGGTTAGGAGACAGAGGTCTCAGATTGGAGAGAGTGTAGGCCAAGCTGAGGTGACCCCCTTCCCATGCACAAATTTCATGCACCAGGCCTCTAGTATACTAATAAAAGGTTAATATTCTAATTAGACCAGGTTGACTGGTCCTCTTCCAGACATCTAACTTCCTCCCAGACAAAGCCTTGGTGTTGGGGGCCAAGGCAGAGGTAGTTAGGGATAATCAGGCTGGCAGGTGAGGGCATTTGGGGGCCAGATCAGGCTGGGAGGGGAGGGCAGTTGAGGGCAACCAGGTTAGCAGAGGAGGGCTATTGGGGCTGAGATCAGGCCTGCAGGGGAGGGCATTTAGGGGCAATCAGGCAGGCATACTGAGACAGTTAGGGGTGATCAGGCAGGCAGGCAGGTGAGTTGTTAGGAACCAGGGGTCCCAGATTGTGAGAGGGATGGTCAACAGCCAGTTTAGGCCCAATCCCAGGGGTCCCCGACTGGAGAGGGTGCAGGCCGAACTGAGGGAACCCCCAACCCACGCACAAATTTTATGCCCTGAGCCACTAGTTTATGAAATAATCTACTCTATATGTAAATTAAAAATAAAAGTTCTTTTAGTTTACCTGTTTTCACCTATGTCAACTAGTTTGTGTAATTAAAATTAAGTATACAGCCCTAGCTGTATTGGCCCAGTGAATAGAATGTTGACCTATGTACCAAAGGGTCCTGCTTTCCATTCAGGTCAAGGGCATTTACCTTGGTTGAAGGCTCTTCCCAGGCCAGGGCCCTGGTCCTGGGGCATGCAGGAGGCAACCAACCAATGTGCTTCTCTGATATTGATGCTTCTCTCTGTCTTTTCCTCTCTCTCTGAAAATCAATGGAATAATATCAAGTGAGAATTTTTAAAAGGAAAATAAAAATAACTATATATGAAAAGTTTGATTTCACAAAAAGGTTTTCTATATGTATTACAGTAATTTTAAATTTATACTGCAGAGGTCCAGAAAATGTGTGTAATCATCGTCACCATGAGTAAACAAATACACACAACAGAGATGTGGCTTAGCACCCCTGGGACCATCAGCCAGCACAACCAATTACAGCCCAGGAAGTGGTGTGATTATGTATGTGCTAATTATTCACTGAACATTGTTTAGAAGTAATGATCACCTGGGTTTATGTTGACTATAGTTGTAGACATGCATTTATGTCAGCAAAATATCTAGTGTTTTTTCCAACATATGACCTATTCCCTAAAATTTGTTAAAGATAACAGTGATTTAGTTAACAAACAACAATTACCTGTTAATTTAATTATAAGTAATTATTTGTTAAAATCATGTCAAAATTAACAGGCTACAGTCCTAGCTGGTTTGCCTCAGTGGATAAAGCATTGGTCTGTGGACTGAAGGGTCCTGGGTTTGATTCTGGTCAAGGGCACAGGTCTAGGTTCAGGCTCTATCCACAGGCATGCCGAAGGCAGCCAATCCATGATTCTTATCATTGATGTTTTTATCTCTCTCTCCCTCTCTGAAAATCAATAAAGATATTTTATAAAAATAACGTAGTGTTACTTTTCTTATATGATATAGAGCCCAGAAAACTTGTTTGTTAAATTCTAAGTCTATTAAATCAAGATCCACAAAATCAAGGGATCCTCACTGTAAAGTGATTTCATTTTATACTTTCAATTTTCTGTACTTCACAAAATGGCAGCTGTCACACACAAATAAACCAGGCCTTGGATGCATGTGCTCAGTTGTGTAAGGGAGGTACTGGAGCTTTGGATGTCCTACCACTGCCCTATTCTCAGATTATTGAGGGCCCTTAGGTTTTGGTTTCATTAGCAGCCTGCCTCTCAGTTATGAAGATAAACAGGTTAGAGCTCTTCAGTTTAAAATCAACCTAAGGGCTCAGTGGTCACAGTTCAATTCCTGGTCAGGGCACATGGACTAAAACAGTAATTACAAAATATACTAGTATTCACATCTCAGGTAAATAATATGTGGTATATTTTATGAAATGATACCCCAGAATTCAGAACATTTAAGTTATTTCCTATTTATTTATACAGCTATTGGAAAATGCTACCAAATACATTCTTATGTGAATATCCCTGTTTGTGAAAAATTTTACTGAAAAGATTGCTAGAGATGATATTGCTGGGTCAGCTAATGTATGGATATTAGGTTTTAAAGTTACTACTGGGCTATCCTGATGCAGACTGAGGTGATCCTGTGATGGCTGGTGTGGGACACAGCTACAGTGTTTGGACAGGTTCAAGCTTGGGACTAATGAGAGAGCACAGTCCACTCATGGCCATGGGAAAGTCCCAGCTTGGAGGGCAAACTCTCCCAGCACAATTACAGCCAACAGCTATAGTTATAAGCTTGAACCAATGGTCCAAACCTGTGGACCCACATGTCTGAATGATGTGGGCTTGATAGAGTTCAGGTGCATTTAATTGAGTAGATTTGAAACCCATAAGAAGGTTGTAACCACGCCCTACTTTGCCTCCTGGAATCCTAATAAAAGAGTAATATGCAAATTGACCATACCTTCGCTACACCCACAAGCCATGCCCACCAGCCAATCAGAAGTGGGGGTGGAGCTGATGCAGCCAGGGCTGGGGCAAGGCCAAGGATGCTGGGGTCAGGGGGGCGGGGCCAAGATGGCCAGAGCCAGGGGTGCAGGGCCGAGGGGGCCAGGGGGAGCAGGGCTTAGGAGGCCCAGGCCTTGGGGGATGAGGCCCGGGCCTCAAGTGGCAGGGCCGAGGTGGTCCAGGTCGTGGGAGCAGGGCCGTTGCAACCAGGGCCATGGGAGGCAGGGTCAAGGCAGTCAGGGCCGTGGGGGGGCAGGGTCGAGGCAACCAGGGCCGTGGGGGGCGGGGTCAAGGCGGCCAGCGAGTGCTGGCCAGGGAGAAGGCCTGAGCTGGGAGGGTGGGGCCAAAGCCCATGCTATCTGGGCTTGAGCTGGCTGTGGCAAAGGCCTGGGCTGGGGGAGGGAGAGAGCAAGCCATCAGCCCCATTTCAGAGCAATGGCTGGATGCCCAAGGCCCAAAGCCTCCCCAGTGCACAAATATCATGCACCGGGCCCCTAGTATCACTATAAAATGACTTAGCTTACAGGCTGTGGTGCTGAGAGAGGAGACTGTCCCACCCAGACCCAGCTTTCATTCTCTTGTCTTTTTCAATCTTTCACCACCCCCTCTCAGGCTCACCAAAACTGGCTGAGCTGGCTGGTTACAAGCGGGCTGACTGGGGCCTCTGAGCAGGTTTCCCAAACACTCACTGAGTGAGAGGTATGGTGAGGTGGACACAGCTCAGACCCAAGAAAGAGTGGAGAGGGCTTACAGGGCTCCGCAGCTTCACATGATCAACAGCCAGGACCGCTCCATTTACTGGAACATTGTCCTTATAAAATAAGGATTGTCAAGGTTGTAATCATGGTGACAAGAGCTCAGCAGGACATGTTGGTCACAGCCAGCAACTGTTGAGGAAATGGGTCCCCAGCCACATGGGAGAGGCAGGCACCAGGATTAGAAAAAGAACCAAAAATCTTAGTGGTGATTGGGGTCGGAGGAGGGGATGGAATTTCAATCAGATAGTCCTCGGGGTAACCCTTATACCCTACCCACACAAGCTCTACCAGCAGCTCCACAGAGAAACAAGGTTCAGGTTCCTTTGCTGGGTTTTGCAGTGGGAGGACCCAGGATCAAACAACTGGGAACCTCCAACTCCTGTCTCTGGGTGGCATGGAGCTATGGGTCCTGGCTACAAAACCATCACAGGAAATTCTCCAGGGGAAATTTGCCCTCCAAGCAACCAGAGTTTGTGTCCCTTTCTTCTCAGCACTGTCACCTGCTACTGGGTGGTAGCTAATGGTTTCATCGCCCTAGCCAGAAGTGGACCAGATTACTGAAAACGGCCTCAAGTTACTGAGAGGCTTTATGTAGGTGGGGACATCCATGATGGCTGTGTTTGGTGTTTATAGAAAATAGAAAAACCAACTTTCAGCTAAAAACTGATACTGATCGGCACACTTCCATTTATTTTTATTTTGTTTTTGGGCAATACAATTACTTCTTTTAGAAATTCAAAGACACTAAAAGTACCACAGTACTTTTTATAGATTAATGACTTTGACATAAACACTTGACCAAAACATGAATTAGATACCACCGTGACAAGAAAGTTGAGTGCTTTTAGTGTATACTGTTCATTGGTGTGTTTTCACAGAAGCACAGTTTGTACATTATAAATTAAGTAATATAAAATGTTAAAGCAAAAAATTCCCAGTAATGATAGAAACCTGTACAAATCACCATTATCTATTAAAATTAAAATATGGTAAAAGCTTTTTAATTATAAACACCCATGTATTCTTTCCTCTGCTAATATTTCAAATGTAGGAGGAGAGCCTCAGCATATCCTCAATGAAATGGGTAATGGATAATGATGTTTAGTTAAGAATGTAAAAAAATCGTAGTTACATTAGCACATAATTAAAAATACATTACTTATAATTAAGTTAAAGGGGGCTCTCTAACATTATAATATGACTAAGGACATGATGTTCAAATTATATGAATACAATCTTATTTTGAATTTGAGTCTTCATACAACTAACAAATTCAGCAGATGGTTTTCATCATATTGAATAAAAAATATAATTTATGTAAATTTTTAAAATGCAATAATTAAGACTATTTGAATTTAATCAACTGGTTAATCATAGCTGTTGAGAGGGTGATGTGGATGATAGGTGTGGGGAAATGACACAGGGCTTCACAGCTAGACTAATAGAGGGAAAGCCAGGGAGTGATATTGAAATATGAAGATGATATAGCATTAGGTACTTAACATATAGACAGTATCCTATCTAATAATTAGGTAATATGCTAATTGACCATTATGCCCTCACAAGGATGATGGTGCCCACAGCCAATAAGAAGGAAATATGCTAATTGACTGCCATGCCCTCAAAGATGGCAAAGCCCACATCCACAAGATAGTCTCCTCAGCCCTGCCAGGGCAGCAAGTGTGTAGCATAGCTGGGCCCACCCCCATGTGATCGAGCTGTGCAGTACCTGCCTCCAGAGTCCCTTGGTCTCCTCATTCCCCTAGGAGCCTAGGACCAGTCTGAGGCACAGGCAAGCCTCAGGTAACCAGAACCAGCCAAGGCATGGGCTGCCAGCATGGCAGCAGCAGAGATGTGATGGGGACATCACCTTCCCCTAATCGCCAGGTTGACTCCTGCCTCTGAAGGTTCCCGGATTGTGAGAGGGGACAGGCCAGGCTGAGGGATCCCACTCCAGTGCATGAATTTTCATGCACCTGGCTTCTAGTAATATATGACTAAATATAGCTCTAGAAGGAAATACCAAGGAAGATGAGGAGAATTCTGGTCTGATCATCCTGTGAATTTCCATTAGTACAGAATATGAATAACACTGAAGTATGTATCAATGTGGTAAGAATTACAAAGAAATGCACAGCACAGGTTATTAAGTAATGTTACTTCAAACTATGCATTATTAAACTGAGACAAGAACATGTAGAATAATTAGCTTAAGATAAATTTAGAAAATAATTTATAAATTGCCATTGGTATCCGTGTGTATGTGTGTGTGCATTTTACATTTTTGCCATTGTGTCTCTCCGTCCATATCTGCTTGGGAAGAGAATGAATGATGACAGCTCCCTTGCATTGAATTTGACTTTTGCAGTCATCCCTTTCATCTCTTATTATATTTCTTCATGACAGTTCACAAATAAAGCAAAAAAGAAAAACCTATTTTATGCCATGCTTCATGGGTGATGATTTTCCTGAACTGAGTAAAGCACAAACCAATACATATGTTTTTTAAGTTATCATATTTAATAATACAGTAAGTAAATATTCAGAACAAGGAAACAAAAACCAAAAACGTATAACATATTTATCTTATTTGATAGGGCACCAAGAAAAGAGTTTCCTTAGATATTGAAGGTCCCCAGCATATAGAGAGATTCCTAATGTATTTCTAGTCAGAAGTGACTACAGCAAAAGATAGGTCTGAGACGGCGAGAGAAAGAGCAATAGGAGATTCTACATATAAGGGAACTTTGAGTAACATTTATAAAGGTCACACTTCCACCTTCATAATCCAAGAATACCCCTACTAGGCCAATAGGTTTGGGCACATACTGCAGTAAAAGTGGGCAGGTGGTGAAGACATTGTGGTGCATATCGGTTTTAGCACAGCCAAGAAGATAGAATGCCTTCTGAAGATTCATATTCATCACTATCCAATCATCACAAGAGATTCCTAAGACCCAATTCCAAATGTTTCCCACATCTATCTCCCAGTAATGTCTCCCAGTAGTAAAAGTCTGAGAATTCCAGTAAAGAAAACACTCTGATTGTGGAAAGGTACATGGTAAACCTTGAATAATACATCCAACACTCAGACTTATCCAGTCTCTCCGTAGGCAGACATGACTGTTAATTTTTCCCAAAACCAAAGTGAGAGCCTCTGCAAAAAGAAAAAGAAAAATCAGGTGGACACGTTGCAAATAGAAGTCCCGATGAAAACCACTCTTTCAAGATATTGCTTTATTATGAGGTCACAACAGGAAGAGCAGTGTTGGTTATCACCCCTAATAAAGCACAGAGATGACCAATACATGTGCAGCAAAAAGATCCCTAATGGCCGAGACTGGTTTGGCTTAGTGGATAGAGCGTCGGACTGTGGACTGAGGGGTCCCGGGTTCGGTTCCGGTCAAGGGCATGTACCTTGGCTGCGGGCACATCCCTAGTAGGCAGCTGATCGATGTTTCTCTCTCATCGATGTTTCTGACTTTCTGTCCCTCTCCCTTCCTCTCTGTAAAAAATCAATAAAATATATTTTAAGAAAAAAAAGATCCCTAATGACAGACAATTGAACTTGAAATTCAAATGTTTAAGGTCAAGCTTAAGATTCAAGTCATTCTAGCCAGTGTGACTGTGGGCAGAGTGTTGGCTCAGGAACTTAGGGTAATGGATTTGATTCCAGTCAAGGGCACATACCTGGGTTGCAGGTTCCATTCCCTGCACCTGTATCTGTCTGGGTACTTGGTGTCCTTCTCCGTTATTCATTCTCTCTCTCTCTCTCTCTCTCTCTCTCTCTCTCTCTCTCTCTCTCTCTCTCTCTCTACCTTGTGGCTCAGTGTTTGAGTACTGACATACGAACCAGGAGGTCAAGGCTCCATTCCTGATCAGGCACATGCCTGGGTTGTGAACTTAATCCCGAGTAGGGGCCATGTAGGAGGCAGCTCACCAATGATTCTCATCTTTGATGTTTCTATCTCATCCTTCCTCTCCCTGACTAACTTCAATCAGTAAAAAATAAGGTTGTATATGTCTCCTTGGGTGAGGATTAAGAACAAAAATACTCTTGTCTCCAAGTTCACTTTTCATACCAAAATGGCCAATGCATAATATTCTTTGAATTGTCTCCCATTGTAAAAAATTAGAATCAGAAGAACGTTTCTTCCAAATAAGCACATCATTATTTTGGAAAGGATATGAAGATTTGTCAGGAGTCAAGCATTTCTCTAGATAAATTAATGAAAATCCAATTTATGTCCATTTTAGTACTTTCTTAAAATGGTCTTTGCAAATTCCTTCACCAGTCCCTCTGTCCTCAGTCCTGGCTCTGGGCTATCAGCATTTTGAGATTTAACATGAACCTCTTCAGGTTATGAGTAAACTGAATGGGGCTGTGTTTTTACTTTGTTGTTTATAAAAATATTTCTCCTATTAACTCCTACATATTAATTCAAATTTTTACATTATATGACCATTGTAAATAAAAATACAAGGAAACCAAATAAGATCCAGTATATTATATATCACACAAAATTCTGTTAGAATTTGAAAATTATACTGAAAATATGTACAATTTTGTACATAAAATTGGATAATTAACCTTAAATCAGAACATTGTTCCATTTATTAAACTGTTCATTTCTGACATCATTCCTTTATGTATAGGAAACTAACTATTTATGAGTCTGAATCATATCTCTGTTTTCACTACCTTTCACTCTTGGTATTATAAATGTAAAGACATGTCCCCTTACTGATGGATTATACAGTCAAATGATTCACTTATGTCTAAAATGAGTAACACACTTAATAGAAGAGGGCAGATTACCAGCATGGCCCTAACAATGCCTGATAGATAATGGAAATATGGCCCATGGGCCTAAGCTTACCTTTGAACAAGTTGAATCTTGCAGTCATCCCTGGGATGGTCACTGTAGTGAGCTCTGCTTTCACAGGCTGGGGCATGTGCACACAAGCTTCCTCACTCCTGCAGGAAGGAAGAGGAAGATACTGTGTTTACAGTCAACAAACAAAACCACTATTTTTTATGTATAAGATGCTTTAATAGGATTATTTAAATCCATTAATTTGAAAACCCAAAGGTATCACTTTGCTAAATAATTCTTCATAGTTCCTTAATTTTCAAGTCTAATGGAAAGTCCATTTGAACCAGAATTCAGTCTAACCCTTTCTCATCTGTCTAGGAATTTGTAAAGATCAGTCTCTTATGTCCTTGAGGATATTCAAGAGGGAAATTCTGGATTCCACTGACATGCTCCCCATCTGGAAACGACGGGGTACTCTGAAGACACGTTGTCCTATTGCACACTCTCCATGTAGAGGCTGTGAGATTTTTCCCAGGCAGGAGGATCTGCTTCCTGGGGTAAGTGGTTCTAGGAGCCTCACATCATTCTCATACTTAGCATGTTCTCCATCATATATATTTCCTTTATTCAGTTTTTTGTTGGAGGGGGGTTCTTTGCAATTTGTCCATAGAAACTGCTGAATGAAATAACTCAGTATGGCAATGGAAAGAGACATCTACCTGGACTTGGGGAGAGGAAAATAGATACAGGGGAAAAAATTCAAACTAGATTTTAATAAATTCTGCCTTCACTTTAGCATACCTTGCCTGATGTCTGTGAAAACTCTGAAAGAGCACCAGCTGCTATTAAGGTACAAACTCACCTGTGCAATATGTCTCCAAAATCCTGTGGAGAAAAATAGAAAGGTTTAGTTCTTTTTACCAATGACTCTCCCACTACATCCAGTGGGAGATTATTTTTTTCATTTAGTTTCTCTTATTTTTTATTCTTTCATTTATTTTTTGCTCAATTCCTCCAGCACCCTGGTGGAGAATTTTGAATTGTTTCAGAAGTTATTTCCTTACTCTGTTTCATCCTGGGAAGTCTATTTCCTCTTTCCAGTTTACCATTGTCATAAACTCATGTCCTGCTGGAGACTGATTCCTGGAGACTTTCCATGGGTAAGTGAAGGGGGAAGAGAGCTGGAGAGTCCCTGAGTGCTCCTGTAACCATCATTAAGTATCCAGCGTCTTGTCTATTTCCAATGTGGGTACACCCAAAAATGACAGCAATGCAAGTGTAGATCCCCAAATCTCCCGATAATGCCATGCCTATAATTAGCCTGAATATCAATAAATCCCCTACTATTTTTCTGAATTTTCACAAAACCCAAAATATATCATTGAATTTTAGAGGAGGAATCTAACTCAGGATTCTTTTACCATCCCTCAGAGTGTGTTTCTTATGGATAATGTAGGAGGGATTTTTGGTTTGTGGGATTCCATTGTGGAGCAAAGTAACTGAGGTGATGAAAATAGGTTGTTGGAAAGAAATGACCTAAAAGAGGAGATGGATTTCTGCTGAAAGAATGCCAGTGCACATAAATGTTCAACACCCAACTTCTGAGCTCTTACCAGGAGCAGCTCTACATCTGGTTTATGGCACATTTCCTTCAGCTCTGTATACATTCCTCTTAAAAGCTCCCTCTTGTGTGCCATCCTGGCTTCACTGGCTTTAAGTTGGTCAAAAATATCCTTGCCTTCCCTTTGTAACATCTCTAAATGATGTTGTTCTTCCAAATACCCAGATGGAGACAACTGATCAAATTCAGCTCTGATTGCTTCACCCTTTGAGGTTACATAGACCTGCAATAACATGGAGTTAGTAAAAACATGAACACTTTCATTCACCTCCTACTGAATCTCATTCATACTTCTTTGCCTTATAAAGATCAATTATATTTAACCTTTAACCCTGTCTTGCCTAGGCTAAGAATCCACCTTTTCTCCACCCTATTTTTCATATATTTTTAAACAACCAATTATATCCACTTCACTCATAATGAAGCCTTTGATAAGATAACCATAAAGAAAAGCAAATGTGTGATTTCTATCTCCCAGGCAATATGTGTAAGAAGGCAACAGAGCCTTAGGGATCCTCTATTTAGCCCGATTTCTGAAATCTGGAGCAAATTGCTTCAATCCATTTTACATGCTGTGACTTCAGACTAATATGCTCATCACCTTACATTTTATCTAGCTTAGTCCTATCCTGAGGTTTCATTTACAATTTGACACCCATTATCTCTTTGATTTTGTTCCCTTTCATTATCTTCCTAATTCACTCTGATGCCCCCTCAGATCTTTCTGGCTTTTTAATTGCCCCTAATATGCCTGCCTTCAATACCTGTGCACGTGCTATTTTCTCCATCTAGAATGTGCTCTCTCCATACCCTTGTGGTTGCCTTCCTCTTCAGAGATCCTTTTTATAATGTGAAATTTTCAGTGAGGTCTTCTGATAGTCAATCCTATTTAGAACTCAAACTCTCATCTCCAGTCCCTACTTTCCTACACTCCTCTTTATCCTTACTGCTGTATTATTCTACAAAGAACTGAGCACTTATATGTTATACCATATATATATATATATATATATATATATATATATATATATATATATGATTTACCCTTTGATTTAGAGTGTAAGCTTTATCAGGACAACGATAGTTTCTACTTTGCTCACTGCTCTATTTTCTAGATCAATTTTGATACAAACAAGGTGCTCATGAAATATGTATTGAATAAATTCATATTAGATACCACACAAGATAAACATCCAAATTCAGGAAACCCATTATTCTTAAATTCCCCTAAAGTGTTGAAACATCTCCATCTATTTAGATAACAGGGTGTATATTTGGCATTATTATAAGTATCTCTCATCACTTTTCTCCTCAGAAATTATATATTACTAGAAGGGCAGTGTACATATTTGTGCACAGGTGGGGTCCCTTGGCCTGGTTGGTAATCTGGGCCAATTATAGGAGCATGCTGGCAGGTTGAAGGGACTATGGAAAGTTAGTGGGCTTCCCCTGCATAGGGGCCAATTGGAGGTGGCTGCCCAGCCAAGATATGAAACTACAGGTGGTTGGCCAGCTGGGGGTAGGGACCATGGGAGGTTGGCCTGCTGGCTAGCGGAGAAACCTCAGGAAATTGCCTGGCAAGCAAGGGGGAGGTACCACAGGAGGTTGACTGGCCATCCTACTCCCTGATCGGGGCTGATCAGGTAGGCCAGCTGGCAGGATGAACCACAAGAGGTTGGTTGGCCATGGGAGGATAGCTGTGGGAGCTTACTCAACACCAGGGAGCAGCTCCTGTGTTGAACATCTGCACCCTAGTGGTTAGTGCATATCATAGTGACAAGTTGACAAGTCCTACAGTCATTTGGTCAGTTAGGCTTTTATATATATAGAGATTCAAAATTAATAACTCAGGGTAAGTTCAGGGTTCCCCTGGATTGAGGACACTGTTCTTCCTGAAATTTTGCATCTGTTTTCAAAAACTGTTTTTCCACCAACATTCACATTCATGTTTATAATGCCTCAAATCCTTAGATGAATTTTCAATGGCTGCCAAATGTCTCTTATGCCCAGTATTTACCCACTTCCTCCACATATGGCATTCTGTGAAATGGCCCAGCCTTTTGTGGTTGTTGGTGTAGAAGTGATAAATATTGTTAATCCTGGGAACAAACCAGCATGCTTGTGTGACAGCTGTCATTTTGTTAGTTGGGCTCTTAGTCTGGGTTTCTATCTATGGAAGGAAAACACCCTTTTCCTGTTGATCACCCTCCCATATTGAATCCCAAAGAACATTATAGTGTCAGAGGAAGTTCATCCAACCACCCCATGTTCATGCTGCAGGCAGGAGAAATGCAAATACCAACCTCCCAAGATCTGGTTGTGTTAGTTTCCATATTCAGATTTCTGTCATTGTCACAACATTTCTCCCATAAAGAGCACATTGTCTTGAGGAGTTTCTCCTGCGAAATATCCACAAGAGTTAATTAGAGCCAATGAAAAGGACAATGTAACATTTATCCCTCATAGAGGGAGGGCCCATAGGATGACTGATAAATTAGAGCCATGGAAAACAGGGAATCATAGAGTTGCCTTGTTTACATCAACTATTTGACAAATCTCAGAGACTTCACACTAAGGAATTCCAGGGAAAAGATTCTGAAAGGAACACCTGTATGGATATCCAATCACCAAGGAAACAGACCCGCCCCCCCCAGGAATTTCAGAAATGGATCCTGAGGGGCATCACTTACCCTGTGCTGCTCAGCTGCCTCTTCTACTGAAGAGTGTCTGTGAGCCTCATGCTCCTGGGAGGTAGAGCAGTGCAAACAGAGCAGGCTCCTCTGGTCCTCACAGAAGATCTGCTTTGCCTCCATGTGTACCATACATTTATTGTCCTTAGAGCGCAGGAATTGCCACTGACGAGCTTGTCTGATAATGAGAACCATTTGCTTGAGAGAGACATTTGTGTGAAAGTCTCTCTGCTGGATTACTTTATGGCATTCAGAGCAGTGAGCAAAAACTGACTTGTTTGGCAAGCTGAGGTAGAAACAGGGCCTGCAAAAGCTGTGCCCACAGTCTATGGTGATGGGGTCTACGAAGTAGTTCCTGCAGATGGAGCAGATGAGTTCATTCTGGAGGGCTTGCAAGATGCGATCCATGTTTCTGGTAAGAATTAGCATCAGATAATTTCTTGACCTGGGTTGGCGAGAGACTTCTGAATAGTTATATGAGGGTAGTGATATCCATATGTTTTTCTCTTTGCAAAAACAAGAGAAACTATTTATGCCATGACACAGATGAAAATCTGGAACCCAGAAAGAGTCCTTGGGCTTTACCGCTGTCATGGTTCTCACTAGATGGCTCATATAACCTTACACATTCAGTTCCTAGTCCTTATCCAAATACAGATGTGTGCAACTATCCATTTCCAGGAGAGGATATAGCATTTTATTACTGCCCTTAACTGTTCTAAATCAATGAGAATTGTCCACATTCTTTTTTCAATAACTTGTTATTGAAAACGGAAGTGTGAGATTTACCCCATAAGTCTATTTAGCCAATAAATCTGAGAGGAAGATGGTCAGAATGGTTCTATGAAATTACTTCAGAGAGAGGGTCAAGGAAACCTACCTCTCTCCTTTGAAACAGACAAATAAGGAAATAAACATATACAAATTGAACCAACTAGATTCATCAGAAAAGAAATTATGAAAGAAATTGGCCTTTTCTGAATTCTTGAGGATTAAGTTAACTTCTGTTTATACAAACTCTGAACTGATATAATTTAAAAATATGCCTATATTATCATTACAACAATAAAGTGAATATTCTATAAGTATTATTCTTGATCATGTTCTATAATCCATATTTGTGATATAAAAATATAAGCTAAAAGTTTAAAATTTTTGTTGTTTTTTTAAATACAACAAATAGTTTAATTTTTTAAAAATATATATTTTATTGATTTATTGCAGAGCAGAAGGGAGAGGGATAGAAAGTCAGAAACATCGATGAGAGAGAGACATCGATCAGCTGCCTCTTGCACGCCCCCTACTGGGGATGTGCCCGCAGCCAAGGTACATGCCCTTGCCAGAATCGAACCCGGGACCCTTCAGTCCACAGTCTGATGCTCTATCCACTGAGCCAAACCGGTCTCGGCACAAATAGTTTAATTTTAAACTAAAATATATTTAGTCATTCACAGCTACACACCTTTCACAGTAGTAGGAGTTGATTTTCATTTCTTTTTTTTCCCCTCTTGGAAGTATCTTTTCATTTTGTTTTGTTTCCTTAATGCTCACCCCAGAATATTTTTCCATTGATTTTCACAGAGAGAAGAATGGAGGGGGTGAGACACACAGAGAAAAACATGGATGTGAGAGAGACCCATTGATTGGTTGCCTCATGCACATGCCCAGAACAGGACCAGGGATGGAGCCTGCAACTGAGGTACATGCCTTTGACCAGAATCAAACCCAGGATCCTTCACTCCACAGGCCAACACTCTATCCACAAAGCCAAACTGGTGCTTTTTATTTCTGAATAAGGTAAAAAGTAAAAAGATCAGAATTGACAATTAAGTTGAGTCCAGTCAGAGTTTATAGGAACTTTTTCATTCTTAAGGAGATGTAAGCCTAAAATGAAATGACAACCAGCATCATATGGAATATTATACCTTGAAATAAATTTAATTGGTCAAACAATTGTGGTCTGATGTCTAAAATAAGTATTTCACAGATCCTTTTCATTTCTCTTAGATCTGTATCCCTAGTTATTTTCTTAACTTAAAATCAGATATAAAAGTTAAAAAATTATGAGTGACAGCATTACAGTATTCAACAATAAGATATTTCTAATATTCTGATTACATATGTATATATGTAAATATATATTAATATGAAGTCCATATGTTTGCTACTCAGCAATACCTATAGCAGCAAACCCTGGATCTTTTAGAGACTTTGCTATAAAGTTACATGTTATTTGACAACTACCTTCTGAGACATAAAAATACATCAAACAACCACAAAATATACAAAATAGCAACAGATTATACCTTAATGATTCATAAAAGTGCTCAGTAAGAATATGAGTTACAAATAATATAAATTAGTAGGTTAAAAATAAAATAAGTTTAGCACCTAAATAGAACGTATTTCCTTGTCTTAACTTGCACTCATCCCTGAGTATTATGAATGGTTTCCAGAAGGATTTTTCCAAAACTAACTCTGTAAAACACACCTCAAGCTGAGGAGCCCACTGGCTGCAGTAGTCTGCACAGTGCAGCCACATTGAAGTGCAATCTGTCTCCTCTAAAGGAAAACGGACTTGTGTCATGTAGGTCTTTTTACTAAAGTGTTTGAAGATCACATCTTTTTTATTATTGTTGTTGTTTTGTTAATCCTCACCAGAGGATTTTTTTTTCCATTGAATTTTAGAGAGAGTAAAGGGGAGGGGGAGAGACATGGAGAGAGACACATTAATTGGTTGCCTCCTGCATGCACTCAAACTAGGGCCAGACTGCAACTGAGGGAAGCCCCTTGACCTTAATAGAACAGGACACTTTTTTGTCCCGGGACCATTGCTCTAACCACTGAGAAAACCTTCTAGGTCCACACCCACCTCTTTAGATTGTAGCAAGATGACAATAGGAGTTCAGAATCTATTAACAACTCAATTTTGGCCCATTGATTAAATTAAAATCCAGCTTTGTTTCTAAAAACAACTCTCTGAATGATGATTCAAAAACTTAAATGCTGTTAGAGAGGCTATCACAGATGCTAAACAATTATCTATGATTCATTTTATAATACTTATTGATTTTTTGAATGAGTGGCAGGCATTTCCTAAAGTGATCCTCCTGCCCCTAGGTCCATATAAGGCTCCAAAAGCATTCTGTCTGATTCACCCAACAAGCCACTAGGGGTAATTTAAATGTTTGACCAAGTACAGCAGGATAGTTTTTCTTTTAGTTTTTTGTTTTTGTTTTTATTTTTATTGTTTAAAGTATTACAAACAGTAGTACATATGTCTTCTTTCCTCCCCCCACCCCATTGACCTCCCCTTGGCTTCCCCTACTCCCCAGCACATGCCCTCACCTGCCCATCACCTCCGCTCCCCCATGTCATGTATCCATTCAGCAGGATAATTTTTAAGTTGATAATTTTGTATGGCCCTCAAATGACATTATAAAGATGCAAATGGCCCTTGGCAGAGAAAAAGTCCACCCTCACCCCTTGCAGTCTAATCTATGGACATCCTAGAGTATTCCCTGGAATAGACCAATAGGGAATACTCCCTAAAAATCTCAATATTTTCCCTTTCAAATACTTAAAAGTAATCACTAGTTATCCAATACTAATGAACAATTACCAAATTTACAAATGTTTTGTCAATCTCATACAAAAAGAAATAACTATTTTGACTTCAATTCCTTTCTCCCCATTTTTAATTAGAGTAAGCATCTTTTCTGTTTTTATTTGTTTTTTTCTTCTCTATAAATAAGCACTTTATAAAATTGTTCATTTTTCTATAGGGTAATCTATTACTTGTATTATATAAGTATATAATTTTCATTGTATTCTAAAAACAAATTACTTTTTAAAGTGGCAGATATTACACACATAATAAATCCTATTCATGTTCTACAAAATGGCACAAACACTTTACTAGCAAGTACTGAAGCATTATTCTCTGTGGAAATGTAGAGTTAGTCTCCTTCCAGCCTCTGGTCATACCATGCCCGTCCATCTGTTAGTACATAACCTTGGTTTATCTGTGTTTCTATTTAAAGACATCTTAGTTAATATATTCTTCTGCATATATTAATATTGAATTCATGGCCAACAGCGCTAGAGCTCATTCCTTAAGAATGCTTATCTAACAGAAAGATCGTTTCCTTAAACCATAGCTAGTGCTTTGGCATTAAGGCTAGGGGCCATTTTAAACAATGATGCCACCAACAAACAGCACCAAAATGCCAAAAACCTGGCATAATAGACCATGGAAAAGAAAGTTACTGTATGAGCTTCTCCTTTTTCAAACTCTGCTTGAAATATTCAACTGGCAGGACTCAAATTTATCCTTCTCAGTGCAAGTCCAAGAATGGCTAGGAAAACACCAGGAGTATTAGTTTTAGGATTCCAAATAAGTTTTAGTGAATAAGCAAATTTGCAACTACAGAACCTGCAAATTAAGAGAGGAAGGACTGTCAGTATTTTTCTTGGTATGCTATATCTGTGTTTTTAAATGAAAATAAAATAAAGGAAGGAAATTTGGGGAGGGGCTGTCTGATATTTTTTGTAAAATATATTTTGTATTGATTTTCAGAAAGAGAAGAAGGCAGAGGGAGAGAGAGAACCATCTTTTGACTGGCTCCTGCACACTCCCTATCTGGTAACCCAGAAAGCCAGGCACATCTGAGTCAACTGAGAAACCTTTTGGTGTATGGAAAGATGTCCAACCAACTAAACCACACTGGGCAGGGCCTCATATTTCCCAGACAGGAGTTCTTTGCCAATGGATCACAAGATTTGTGGTCAAGACTGTCATAGCAATAAAGAAGGATCTATCAGAGCAGTCAATCAAGGCTCAACCACAGAAGCAGAACCAGTAATATAGATGCACCTATGAAGAGATCGATGTACAGATTTATTACAAAGAAATGGTTTACATGATCATAGTGGATAGGTAAGCAAGTGTGAGATCTGTGGTTGAGTAACTTGGAAAGAGAAATCACCAGCAGGCTGGAACCCAATGGTCATGGGACAAAACATTTGTAACTGTCAGTGAGGCATTTCTGGAACAATACAGACCCATTTGATGTTTAGAATTTTGTTCAAAGATTGTATATGCCTTTCCTTTAAAGTACTGCTGATGAAGTCAGGAATGGAGAATTTCTTTAGCTCAGTCAAAATACACCTGCTATCTCGTCACAGCACCAAGTAGTTTAGCCTTTGATTGAATAACTAGGCAAGAGGTATGTGTGAAAAAAAAAAAAAAGCTTGCTGCCCTCATTTTCTTCCTTGTAGTTCTGCCTGAGTTGGTCCATGAAAAAAACTATCATAAATTGATATGACAGTACATTTAAGAAATATAAGAACAGATCTCCTTGTTCCTTTCTAGGTTTACCATGTAGGATCATCCATAGAATGCCCTGGATGTATCTTCTCTAATGCAAAGTATTGGTAATGTTAATAAATATCTGATTCCATTATCAATAAATTGAAATTTTAACCTCCAAGGTTACTCACTGTGATCTTGATTGATATCAGTGAGATTTTTTCTTTCATATCATTTAGTACTGTGGCTTTTCTTTGCATGTGGAAGCAAGCGTTAGTTTTAGAATGTTAATAAAACCCACTAGTTAAAAACTTACAAGATAACATAGACTATGAGTAATTATAGTATATTGTCCCTTGAGTAACAGACTACTAATATGTTACCTGATGTTTCATAACATTTGTTTCTTATTCATTTACTTATTGAGCTACTGAAATATTATAAAATACACTCTTTGTGCATATTATTGTTTGTGGAAAATTCTATTGGAAAGATTGCTAAAGGTGCAGGTGCTATAGCTAGGTTAAAGGGTATGTGGGAAATTAGAAATTTAAGTCAAAATACTCTTATATATTAAGGAAAATTTACCTCACTTCGAAGTGCAATATTGAAATGTAACTTTTTCAAATCATTGAATGCTTATCTTGCTAAATATTTATTATAGAATAGTATCCCTCTTGTGTACATAGGCATTCATCATGTTTTGAGTAGGCTGTAATGTGTATTACATATAGAATTAAATACTCCTTAATTTTTTTAGAATCTACAACCATGTGCAAAACCACAAGATATTAAGATATCTGGCCACTACTTTGTGAGTCCTAAGAATAATAAAATAAGAGAAATAAAATTAGTCATCATATTAATTCCAAAACACAGAACAAACAAAATAGTAATGGGATCATTCTTATTAAGTTGGGAAACTATTTGATTTTATAGAATCATCCTATTAGTTTGCTGATAAATTAAACTCACCAATGCTTGCTGGAGAAGTATTAATATAAAGAGGTCAGCTCAGGGATCAAGCCTTCCAAGTCTGGTGTCAGTAGCTCTCAGAAAACTCCTGACCAGGTAAGCTCCAAACACACTCCCTGTGTGCTGGAAACAGGGAGTTTGGCTTCTTATATGGAGTCCCTGAAGGCCACACCCATTTTTTCCAGGTGATGGGATTGGAGAGCTCTCCATAGAGCTAGTCTCTTCTAAGAGAAAGGAAGATTAGCAACACCTTTGCTAATCTCCCTTAATATACCCCTACTAACATAATCTCATCAACTCGCCCATTTCCCAACAAACCAACACTTGCACATTGTGTTTATATGTACATTTATGGGCATCAAGAACTTTTATTTTTAACTTACAAACAAATAGAATGGATTATTTTACTAATTGGTGACTTTAGCAAATGTCCAAAAGCTTGGAAATTTTTCACTGTGTTTTCTTGAAAATATTTTAACTATGTTTCGTTATGTAGAAAGTACTTTATTTGTTGCTATAATTTTATTATTATTGTTTGAATTGTATTATTTATTATTTTATTATTTTTTCAATAGATTTTTATTGAGAGTGGAGGGCAGGGTGGAGAGAGAGAGAGACATAGGAAGAGATAAAGAGAGAGAGGGAAAGAGCAAGAGTAAGATGTCAAAATATTGGTAAGGGAGGCTACCGATATGTTGACCAGAAGGAGACATATCTGTAGCCTCCCTTACATACCCTACTAGGCCAGGGATAAATCCTGCAAGCCAAATATGTGACCTACATTGGAAATGGAACCATAGGCTGATTTGAAACTCTGAGCCAAACCAGCCAGGGATATTTGTATATTTTAATGTAAGATTTTAATGTAAGAACACCTTGGCCACTCCTCTTTTATTTTAATCCTCACCCAATAATATATTTATTAATTATAAAGAGAGGAGAAGGGAGAGAAAAGACAGAAAATTTCAATGTGAGAGAGAGAAATTGATGGGTTGCCTCCCCAAGCAAAATATAACTTCCTGTTCCTTTTAATCACAAAGTTAGTATTTTCCCTTCTGGGGCTGAGGGGCTATGTGTTGTCAGGCTCAATGCAGACTTTTCTGGAAGATGGTCTTTTTGGTTTAATATTTCACAATCAATAAGAACTGAAATTGCAAAGACTAGATTTTTCCAGAATTGTGTAATATAGACAAGAACCTCTGAGAAATGGGGCTGGTAACAGGCAAAGAAGAAAAGAGAGATTTCTTAAGATGGCCCCAATTCTATGCCGCAATTGAGACCATAAGGATTTTGAGGAAGAATGTTCAGTTGAATGATGATGCCACCAGCAGGATTAATTGCCTCTTCCTCCTGACAGGAGTGAGCAGGTGCAGTTGCACATGCCTCAGCCTCTGCAGCCACAACTCCCTGCGCATCCCATCACTGGACTGATGCGAAGGCTCAACAGCTTCTGAGGTGAGTGTCACTCCAATGGGAAACCACCTGGCAAGGTCCTCCAGTTGGATTATGTGGCGGGTGACCTTTCCTTTTCTTCTCCTTGCAGAGGAGAAAAGCCTGAAAATGATATGTAAGGTCCTACTTTGTCATGGGGTTACTATAATGTAGAAAATGATAGATGGCCTCATCAAATACTTATATATTTGATAAGTGACTTACATAATAAGAAAAAAAACTGTGTCCAAAAAAGGTTTCATATGTCCTTGAAATATCATTACATAAAATTTTGGTTGTTCACTGAGTCATATAAAACTGGATATCAGTTCAAGATATTCTAATTTCTAATAAGTACAGTGAATTGATTTTTTAAAACATTTTGCTTTAAAAATTTTTAGTAATTGGATTTATAATGTGTGTTTCAATGGATATAATCATAAATAATTATAAAGGTGAAAACAGCTAAATGCAGAAACAAAATTTATAAATAATAACAATAAATTTGTTGGTGGATGAGTCCATACATAAAGCTCCATGGTAAACCTAAACCTGGAGGGTTAACCTATCCATTTGCTTCTCCTCAAGGAACCTTGATTGCCTAATTCTGTTGGCCCACGGCACTCAAAAGTGATTCTCTGTTTCTCTACCCAGATGGTCCAAATTCAGGAAGGCGTGGAGACAGAGAAAGAAAGAGTCTGCCCTTCCCATCTGTGCTGAGTTTCCCTTCTGAGAAGGGATCCTTTCAGAGATTCACATCAACACTGATTTAACTTAGCAGGTGCATCAGGATCACCTGCAGGTCTTGTTAGAACACAGGTGGCTGAGCCTCAACCTCAGAGATCCTTGACTCAGTGTGTCTGGGGCTGGAGAGCTGGCAGAGCTAGCAAATTATAAGCTGCTGCTGGTGGTGCTGGTTCTGGGAACAAACTTTGAAAATCTCAAATTTAACTCAATGTTCATTAAAGATGATACTTTAGGTTGTACAGGAATGGACAATTGAAAAAGCATTCAACAGCATAAGGATGGAAGTCCAGGCCGTGGACTGGCTGCTGTAGCTTCTTGCAGTCTGTATAGGGAGAAGGGAGTGAGAGCTTTGCAGCCTTTAGGCCCATCCAGCTATGTCCCGGGGAAGGCAGCAGGATGGCTGCTATGCAGGGCCCTTGGATTTCAGAGCTCAGGTCATCAAGCAACAGGGTACAGGCCTGATGTCTGGAGGTCCAGGCAGTCCCACCTTGGGACCTTTTCCTTCCCTGTGCTGTCCCCACAGCCAGTAGGTGATCGGAAAATGTATCCTCACTGAAAGGATTCTCAAAGTGTGGTTCTGAAAATTCTGGGGGTCTATGAAGTAAAAATTATTTTTTATATTATTTGCCCTTTGGATTTCTAGGTGGTTTTATAAATGTTATTTTAAATTATTTTTTAAATATATATATTTTAAATTGTCAGTATGTTCTAATGTGGCATAGCATGATAACCCAATAAGCAAAATTGTTTTTATGGGGTGGTCCCATAATTATTTTGCCAGATTAACTGAGGTAAAATTACACACCATGAAATTCACCCCCTTAATATGTACAGTTCTGACTTCCAGTTGTGACAACTAAAAATTGAGGTTTCCAGACCTCAATAAATTGAGGGGGAAAAATCATCCTCTGAAACTACTGCAGTAGTTAAAGGAAAAAATAAATAAATATGAGAGATAAGAAAGATCTTTAAAATAATTTAAATGTCTAACTGGTTCTTTAAACCTTATAATCTAGAATATATAAGGTAATAAATAAGATAGTAGAAAACTTGCTTATGGAATTTCTTCAAACAATTAAAAATGAAAATGCCTTATGACCCAGCAATTACACTTATGGGAATATATCTGAAGGCCTAAAACACTAATTGGAAAGAATATATGCACCCTTATGTTCATTGTACCTTTATTTACATCTAGTGGCCTGGTGTATGAAATTCGTGCATGGGTGGGAGGTATCCATCAGCCCTACCTGCACCCTCTCCAGTCTGGGACTCCTATAGGGATATTCGACTGCTGGTTTAGGCCCAATCCCACATGGCATCCCTCTCACAATCTGGGACCAATGATTCCTAACCACTCACCTGCCTGACTGTCTGATTGCCCCTAACCACTCTACCTGGTGTCCTGATCCCCCCTAACTGCCTCCCCTGCTGGTCTGCTTGTCCCCAACTGCCCCCCTAACTGGCCTGCCTGTCCCCAACTGCCACCCCTCCTGCCTGATCACCCCCTACTGCCTTCTCCTCCTGGCCTGATCACTCCTATCTGCCTCTGCCTTGGACCTGGCACCATGGCTTTATCCTGAAGGACACCAGAAGGTCTCAGGGTCTAATTAGCATACTATCTTTCTATTAGTATAGATAGATTCATAGTGCACAGGTGGGGCCAGGCTGGTCTTCCCTGAAGAACATTACAGATTAGGATAGGGCTCCCCTTGGGTAGAAGGTCAGCCTGGGCTAAGGGTCTGGGGCAGTTTTCAGTCCAGCCATGCATCCTTCAGGTTGAGAGTTTCCACTGTGGGGCACAGCCAGCCTGGGTGAGAGGCTAAGAACCATTTGTACCCTACCATGCCCCCTTTGGAGTGAAGGTCTCGGCTGGGGATGTGGCCAGCTTAGGCAAGTGGCTGATGGCTGTTTGCAGGCCCATTGGGGTGAGGTGCCCATTGAAGGGCATGGCCTACCTGGGTGAGGAACTGAAGGTAGTTTGCAGGCTGGACACATCCCCATTGGGGTAAGGGTCCCTGTTGGGGTGCATGGCCAGTATGGGATAGGGGCTGTGGGCCATTTGGGGGCAGTTCATAGGCCTGCCAAGCACCAGACTTTGTTTGGAAGGACATCTAGAAGGTCTCCAGAAGGTCGCTCTGACTAATTAGCATATTACTCTTTTATTAGTATAGATAGCCAAGATTTGGTAGAAGCCCAGCCCAAGAACCAATCAGTAGATGAGTAGATAAGAAAGGGTGGTACAGCCCTGGTGGGTGTGATTCAGTTGGTTAAGTATTGTCCTGGGCACCAAGGGGTTACAGGTTAAAAAAAGAAACAGTGAGTGAATAATTTTTTTCTGAAGACTGAATTGAAAGAAACGGTTGTTACTAATTTCCTTTCCACATCATAATCACATGTCTTCTCTCTCCAGACTTTCTCTAGACTTTCTGCATAACTTGTCTTAAAGGTATTTCCTGATTTTTCTTGACTAAAAAAAAGGTTAATATAAGATATTGCTTTAGAACAAGGGAATGCACAAGCATTGCTGGTCAGATTTCAGGACACATGCCTAGGTTTCTAGCTAGATCCCCAGTAGGGGGAATGTAGGATTCATAGATTACTCTCACATTGATGTTTCTCTTTCGCCCTCTCCCTTCCTCTCTCTTTAAAAATCAACTTAAAAATCTAAGGGAAAAAAAGGCTGTGTTACATTCACACAATGGAATACCACTAATCTTATAAAACAAGTAAATCTTACCTTTTAAGATAGCATTGATGGACCTGAAAATTATTCTGCAGGAAATAAAGCCAGTCAAGGAAAAACAAGTACCATGTAATTTCACTTATTTATGGACTCTAATGACTAAAATAAACTAACAAAGTGGAGGCAGACTTATGGATTCAGAGAACACATTGACAGCTATCAGAGGGGAGGGAGGTGAATGAGAAGAGTGAAGGAATTAAGCAAAAAAAATTCATAGGCACAGACAAAATTATGATGATTGCTAGAGTAAAGTGGTGGTGGGAGGTAGAAGAAGGTAAAGGGTGAATACATAGTGATGGAAAGAGACTTGGCTTTGAGTGGTGAACACACAGTATGATATACTAGTACATACAATGTATATAGATTGCATACCTGAAACCTACATAATTTTATTAATCAACATCACCCCAATAAACTCAGTTACAAAAATAAAAACAAAATGTAAGACTAAAATTGAATAAGTAAAATACAAATGAAAAATACAAGCAAATTAGTCCTGGCATGCATTTTCTAGGGAAAAAAATACATTTTGATATATACAGAATTACAGATAGCTGTTTAAAGAGAATGTTAGAGCATGGTCAGTGTGGCTTAGTGGTTGAACCTTCACCTATGAACCAGGAAGTCAGAATTTGATTCCCTGTCATGGCATAAGCCTGGATTCCAGGCTGAATCTCAGGAGGGGGTATGCAAGAGGCAGCCTATCAATGATTCCCTCTCATCATTGATCCTTCTATCTCTCTCCCACTCCCTCTCCCTTTCTCTCTGAAATATATGCATATATACTAGGGGCACAGTGCATGAAATTCATGCACTGGCGGTGGGTGATCCCTCAGCCCAACCTGCCCCCTCACACATACTGGGAGCCCTCAGGGGTTGTCCTACTGACCACTCACCCCCAGCCTGCCAAAGGCCTAAACCCTCTGGCTGGGGCTTTAGGCCTTGGGCACCCAGCCATCGCATTGCAATGGAGCTGAAGGCTGGCTCCATCCCAGCCCTACCTGCCCAACTCTCACCCCCGGCCCCAGGCCTTCATCCCAGCCAGCTCGCACCTGGCTAGCATGGGCCTTAGCCCTGCTCCCCCCAGCCCAAGCCTTCTCCCTGGCCAGTGGGTGTTGGCTGCCTAGGACCCCCCGTCCCCCCGTGGCCCAGGCCATTTGGCCCCAACCCACATGGCCATGGCCACCTCGGCCTTGCCCCCAGTGGCCATGGCCACCTTGGCCCTGCCCCTCGTAGCCTGGATCACCTTGCCCTCCCCCCCACTCTTGATTGGCTGTGGGCATGGCTTGTGGGTGTAGCTAAGGTATGGTCAATTTGCCTATTACTCTTTTATTAGATAGGATATATTTTAAAGAAGGTATTAGGGAAAAATAATAAGCTTCTATAATTCATTCTCACTTGGTGTTTGAAGAATGATATTATTACAGACTTATTGAGAAAGGGTGGTCAGATTCTTCAGGTGCTTTGCTGAGGAGACATTTCCTTCTCCACTGTAACTTTCTAGGAACTATGTTAATATTCCAACCACATGACTACAAAATTTTCATGATCGCCCTTTTTTGATTCTTGAAGGCTGCTTTCTTTTCCTTATTTCTCTTCTTCAGAGGATTAGGCTAACGCACTCAGTGTTAGTGGTGGGTGGTTCCCAGAACTCTTTGGAGATGAGGTGAGGTGAAACAGAATTCCAAGTGGTAGGGAATAAACAGAGTGACCCTAGATAATTTTCCTCAGTGGATAGAGTATCAGCCTTCAGACTAAAGAATCCCAGCCAAGGTTGGGGTGTGTGCAGGAGACAACCAATCAATATCTCTCTCTCACATGATGTCTCCCTCTCCCTTCTACTCTCTCTAAAAATCAATAGAAAAATATCCTTGGATGAGGATTAACAAGGAAAAAAAAGAAAGAAACAGAGAGTGAGTGAATAATTTTTTTCTGAAGACTGAATTGAAAGAAACAGTTGTTACTGATTTCATTTCCACATTATAATCACATGTCTTTCCTCTCCAGCTTTCTCTAGACTTTCTGCATAACTTCTCTTAAAGATATTTTCTGATTTTCTTGACTATAAAAATGATGAATTTAAGATACTGCTTTAGAACAAGATAATGCACAAGCATTGCTGGTCAGATTTCAGAGCCCCCCAAAGTTTGCAAAGTTTAGAGTCTCAAAGACCAATCTCTATCAGGTGACTGGAGTGATGAGCCAAAGCAGTTCTTAAAGTATTGCCCTCAAAATGATAAAAGCTGTCCTTGCCTGTGTGATTCAGTGGTTAAAACATGGGCCCTTGAAGGGTCTCAAGTTCAATTCCTTTTCAAGGGCATATACCTGGTTGCAGGGTCAATACCAGGTCATTCTGTCTGGGAAGGTGCAGGAGACAACCAATCCATATCTGTCTGTCTGTCTCTCTCTCTCTTGTTCCCTCCTTTCCTTCCTCCCTCCCTGTCCCCCACCTTCCACTCTCTCTAAAAGTCAATGGGAAAAAAATATCCTCAGATGAATATTTACAACAACAACAAAAAATGACAAATCTCTCAAAGAAAGCACTCCTCCATGGCACTAGATTTAAACAAACCTCATGGAAATATTTCTAAGATTTTAAAGATATTTTCTAAAATCAATAATGGATAAAATAATCATTTATTTAGTTTTGCAAGTTAAAAATAAAAGTCGTGCCCAACTTGTGTGGCTCAGTAGTTGAGCATCTTCCCATGCACAAGGATGTCCTGGTTCCATTGCCGGTCAGGGCACATGTCCAGGTTGCAGTCTCACTACCCACCTGGGGCCATTCAAGAGGCAGACATTTGAAGTTTCTCTCACCAATGTTTCTATCTCTCCCTCTCCCTTCCTCTCTCTGAAATCAATAAAAATATATTTAAATCAAAACAAGTTTATATATATAAGAGCCTAACATGCAAACTGTCCCCTCTGGAGTTCCACTGACCAGGAGTTTGATCACTCACTATGATTTGTGCTGACCAACAGGGGGCAGCATGGAATAATCCTCTGGCCAGTGGCTGACAACCTGGGAAGGGAGGCCTCAGCCTGAAGCTGGCAGCCAGCAGCCACTAGGGACCCTAGCTATGCACAAATTTCATGCACTTGGCCTCTAATCCTATATAATAAAAGCCTAATATGCTAAGTGTCTGGTTGACCAGTAGGCCATTCAAACAATCAAAGTGTAATATCCAAATGATATGCTAAGGGTGCTCAACCACTTGCTATGATGTGCACTCGCCATGAGGGGGCAAAAAATCAACCAGTTGACCAATTGCTATGACGTGTACTAACCACCATTGGGCAGACACTCTGACCAGAAGTTAGCTTGCTGCTGGGTCCAGCCGATCAGGACTGAGTGTAAGGGCAGGACACACCCTGGAGCCCTTCTGCAGTCCCTCCCCAGCTGGCCAACCTTCTGCATCCCTACCTGGCCCCGATTGTCCCTCCTTGACCCTATTTGTGTCCCTGTGGGGTCCATCAATCTGACCTGCTCCCTCTCACAATCTGGGATCCCTGCAGGAATGTCAGAGAGCTTGTTTCAGCCTGATCCCACAGGCCAGGCCAAGGGACCCCACCAGTGCATGAATTCCTGCACCAGGCCTCTAGTAATAAAATAAAAGCCTGATGTGTAGAAAGTTAGATAGAAAGGCAGCATTGTGAAGGCTGGTTTGTTGTAAAATCAGTAATTTATTGATGAGATTATGCTTATAAAAGTATATTTAAGAAGATTAGCTAAGGTGTGAATTTAATCCTATCTTATCACCTCTGAAATGTAATCCTTAGAAGAAATGGGTATGGCCTTTAACGACTTAATATAAGGACATCAGGGAGCCCAATTCAGTCTTCTCCAGGACAGAGTGTGTCCTGGGAATTCACTCAGCTGAGGAGACTTCTGGAAGAGGCTATGACCACACTTTAGAGGCTTTATTCCTGAGCTGACCTCTTCTTATTTTCCCTGCTACTGGAGATGCTAAGAATACGCTCCTAGAGAAAGTGCTCAATTGCCCTTTTGGGGTTTCTACAATTTTCCGTTTTCTCATCTTGATAAGAGTTTAATGCCAGGTAAAGCATTAAAAAAGTATAATTATCCAAGATTATTCTCTAAAAACCTAGTAAAGTTTGGCGGGCTCTACGACAGTCCTCAAGGAGGTCGGATTTTCCGTTGTTTGGTGAGAGGTGAGATCAGGTTCACTTTTCAGGAGGAGGGAAGGGAGAGTGCTGCTGAGCGGAGCATGGAAAGGATTCCGTGTGGTCATTGCTAAGCAGAAGTATGCTTAAATAAAAAGCAGGTTTTAGAAGAGAAATTAATTGTAAATATTTTAACAATTTTATTTTTTTTTAATATATTTTTATTTTTATTTTTTTAATATATTTTATTGATTTTTTACAGAGCGGAAGGGAGAGGGATAGAAAGTCAGAAACATCGATGAGAGAGAGACATCGATCAGCTGCCTCTTGCATGCCCCCTACTGGGGACGTGCCCGCAGCCAAGGTACATGCCCTTGCCGGAATCGAACCCGGGACCCCGCAGTCCGCAGTCCGACGCTCTATCCACTGAGCCAAACCGGTCTCGGCTATTTTAACAATTTTAGATTGGTATTCAGAAGGAAGTTCTGATGGTATGTAAAATTCACCTTAATACAACTGTTAACAAATAAAAACAAAAGCCATGGATTGTTTCTAGGAAGTACATGAACCATTATAAACATCTATTAAAATAGATTTTATAAACACATGTATACAATTATTATGGTTGTGTCATTTATAAGGATACAAATATCATCTTCTCTCACATTACAATATTCTCAAAGACAGTCAGGTATGATCCTGCTGCCATTCAGGATAATCCATAAATTCCAGAGACATGGAAGCTCATCAAGTAATTGATCCAAACAAGTTTTCATGAAGCTTCAAAGCAAAGGAAGGGCTTCAGAGAAGAGAAGCAGGAAGAAACTAAACTGCATATAAGGGAACCATTGCCAACACAGTTCCTTTGTTATAATCCAGAAACACTCCAATGATACCCGGCCCAGAGGCCTTTTCACATGATGAATTAAGGATGGATGGTTAGTGGAGAGATAATACTGGTTATTCATCTTCAATAAAAATAGGAATGCCTCTTCAAAATCCATAATGATATCAGTATCACTTATGAGGGAATCTTCACAGACTCCCAGGATCCAAATCCAGGAGCCTGGTACCTCCACCTCTCAGTAATGTCTACCAGAACTGAATGTCTGAGTTCCCCAAATCACAAAACTCCGCCCTCTGTGAGGTTCCCTGGACATGTTGTGATGACCAGCTTTAAACAGCACACTTCTCATATCCTCAGAAAGGCTTATGCAGGGAATGATTGCTTTCTGACTCAGGACATTATCCACTGTGAAGAGAGGAAAAATCAGGTCAATGATGGGATTTTCATGGCTTGAGGGGCAGAGTCTCTTCATTTGCTCCTCTTCCAAGGAAATACAAAATAAAGACAGCAAAGAGAGTACAGACTGCCCCCTCTATGAAAAGAAAAAGTTATCACTACTTATATAACAAACAGAAGTCCTTCAAATTATACAGAAAAAGAAAATAAAACCTCTACATACATTGAGTGGCCAGATTATTATGATCTCTGAAGCAAAATAATCTTGCCACTCAGTGCATATATACTAAAGTTCCAGTGCATGAATTCGTGCATAAGTGGGGTCCGGCCAGCCTCGCCAGGGGGAGGGGACTTAGGCAATTGGCTGGCCTGCCTTCTAATCGAACTCCTGGTCAAAGGAACAATTCACATATTAGCCTTTTTTTATATACACTGAGTGGCCAGATTACTATGCGTTCAGAGATCATAATAATCTGGCCACTCAGTGTATATCATGAACAGTGTGACTGTGTGAAGCAGATATTTAATGTCAACCCATGGGTTATTTGTTTCAGGTCACTCCTAAAACTTTTCCTTGCCTTTAGAAATCTCTTGATTTCTTGATACTATTGATTGTTCTTGATTGTTCTTGATGCTATTTAATAAATAGATAGCACTTTGCTATTATGTGGGTAGTTATCTATACTAATAAAAGGGTAATATTTAAATTGGTCACAATGCCCTCACAGTAACAACCGGACAGCAGGCTGCATGGGGGGGGAGAGAAGGCCAGCAGGAGGGTTAGCGAGGGCCGACCAAATGGCTGACCAACAGGCTGCATGGGGCGACCAGGCTGGCAGGGGGATTAGTGAGAGGGCACCAAATGACTGAACAGCAGGATGTGTGGGGAGACTAGGCCAGCAGGGGGTGGGGCTGTTAGGTGCAAACAGACCAGCAGTGGGGGAAATTGTTGACCAGGCCAGCAGGGAGGGCATTTGGGGGCAACCAGACTGGGGGGGTGGGCAGTTGCGGGCAACCAGGCCAGGAGAGGTGGGGGGCAGTTGGGAGCACCCAGTCAGAAGGAGGGCAGTTGGGGACAACCAGGCTGGCAGGATGGCATTAAGTTGCAACCATGACAGCAGGAGAAGGGCAATTACGGGTGATCAGGCCAGCACAGGGGGGCAGTAGGGGGTGAACAGGCCAGCATGGAGGGGGCAGTTAGGAGTGATCAGGCTGGCAGTCAGAGGCAGGTTGGGGTGATAAGGCTGGCAGAGGGTGCAGTTTGTAGTGATCAGGCTGGCAGGCAGGTGAGCAGTTAGGAGCGAGCAGTGCCAGATTGGAGAGGGTCCAGGCTGGCCTGAGGGTACCCCTCCACCATGCTCAAATTTCAAGCACTGGGACTCTAGTTAGACTATAAGCTCTATCATATTTTTAGGGATCAAAATATTTTATGGGAATACACATTAAGTAGAAGTTTCTGAAGTTAATGTTTTGGCTTTACATTATCTGATCAGACCCTGCACTCAATCTAAAATCATCCATATCATCCCTCAGGATCTAGCCCTGATGCCTAGGATGAGCCTAATATGTTTGGATCATGGTCACAGATATTTCTCTTGTCAGTTATTTTAACATTGATCTAACAGCATTAAAAGCATTCTGTTGATGACATTTTCAGTCCTCTGTTGCACTTCCTGATTTTATAAATAATAAATATTGTTAGAGCAATGCATGATAAATGCACTTGCAATATATAACAGATTTAAAGCCATCAATGTCAGAGTTAAACATTCAAGAGTGGAGTAAACATGCAATGAATAAACGTACACTATTGGTAGCTGCTCTGAGAACTAAATATTCTATTTCCTCATGAGCTCACAGTCAACCTCGTTGTTCTTCTCTTCCTCTATGTATACCAAATGAGATTAGAAATAGGTATCTTGCTTGGTATTTTCAATAATAAGTTGCAAAATTCAGTCTTGATCATTGTGATATGACTCACAGAGGGAGAAGATACTAAGTTTAGGAAGTCATGGACTGTATTCATGCCAGAAAAAAATAAAATTAAAGTAGAAAAACATAAAAACCACCAAAGAAATTGAGGTCTGATGCCAAAGGGCTGGCTCTCACCTCTGAACCTGGTCAGCAGGTCTAGGAGTCCAGTGAAGCACCATGAAGTGAGCTCTGGATTTACTGGCTGAGGCTTATTTATCTGCTCAATTCAGTCCTGTAAGCAATGACCTCAGTGGCATTTGAGGTCAAAGGTTAGTCACACAACCATTATAAAAATTGGAGCTTTTAATCTAAGATATTGCACCATGATAGTCCCATTCTGACATAATTGAGCATACATTCTGGTCAGCCTTGCTGGGGATGTAAAAAAATATATATATATATTGCCTTACTTCTTTTCCTAAATTTACATTATATAAAATGCTGACTTCCCCATTCTCCTCTGATATTATTCCATTTCAAAATGATTGAGAATCATTTACTCCCTCTATTCCACCTCAGGGAATGCAAACCCCTAGGTACCTTACAGGGAGAAGAACATATAGACAGAGACTTTGTGACCTGAGTCCCAGAGTCCTCACCAATGAGATATTCAGTGTCTGAAAGGGAAAAGACTGCTTTGCTATTTTTTTCTCTAGCTGGAAAATCTAACTCCTGCCTGGAAGCCTGTTCCTGAAGCTCTAAGTTCTTAGGGGTACCAAGAGGTCGTCTTCCCTGAGGTCTGCCTTCAAGGGGACATGCAGTGAAGGAACAGGCTAAGTCATTGGAAAACCATTAAACAAAAGAATCCCCCATCCATTCTTAAGAAACTCCCTCTTCCCTATCCTTTTTGTACCTTCCAGCTCTGCTCTGTAGGTACCTCCTCAGTGATACCATACAAAAATCCATCCCTTAATGTTTATTGTGCTAAGCCTGGAAGGATGGGGGAGAGAAGTTGAGAGAAAACTCAGGTCACATGTATTTAGGTATGTTTGAATTCAGCCACATGAGAATTCAGACATTTTTGAGACCAAAAGGTCTCAGGGCCATTTTTGAAAGAAAATGGAAAATAGCTACAGAGGACAAGGTTCCTAGCTCAAAACATAAACAGCAACATCATCAAGAAGACAACACCTTTCTCAAAAAGAATTAGTGTGAACTCACTTTTCCAATACATTTCCAAAATCCTGCAAGGAAAAAAAAAAAGAGAAAAAGATGGTAAACATGCAACTTATGTCTCTCTACACATTATATAGAGTATTTTTGTTTTGTTTTTTAAACAACACAGGGAACTTTGGGGGGAATTTTTATTTCTGATTTCAGAGAGGAAGGGAGATAGAAACATCAATATGAGAAAGAATTACTGATCAGCTGCCTCCTGCATGCCCCCTATTGGGAATTGAGACCACAACCCCAGCATGTGCCCTAGATTGGAATCAAACCCTGTACCCTTCAGTCCTTAGGCTGACCCTCATTCTACTAAGCCAAACTGGCTAGGACTAGAGTGTGTTTTAATAGTATATTTTTTCCTATTCTCCTTTAAGGTACAATTAGAGGCCATCTTAATCATAACACTTGAACTAAACACATGGAGATCAGGCAGAGAAGGGAAGTGATGCAACAAGATCTATTTTTCCAATGTCACTCATTGCCCATGTTATTTCAAGGAGAGATATGACCATTTATAACAATAAAAGCAAAACAGTGCACCATATGTAACATAGAGCATTAACATTGATCACCAAATTCTAGAAACCTTGCCTTGGTAATGGGTAAAACCTCCAACTCTTTAGAAAGTTGCTTTTGTGGTCATAACAGAGAGTTACAGTGGATTTAGGGATTGTAAATTCAGAATTACCGCAGCAAAGCTAACATTCCCCTGCTCAGATATTGACTGAATTTAAACAATCTGTCTCTATAGATAATACTCCAGATTACCTTGAAATCATTTTGTCCAATATCACTTTTTAGAATTAAGATGACACAATAAAATTAGTGACTGACTGGACAGACAAGATGGGAGTAAAGGAGACTTATCACTGAGCTGAGGGTAGTAGTATATGCAGCTAACATTCAGTCTCAGGGCAACATTGACCAGAAGAAGCTTCCTGTCTCTATTGATGGACCCTCCCTTCTCATCTGGAGCAGTCCCATGTCCATCTTGTGACACATGTCCATCTGTTCTCTGAACATTTATCTCAGGCTTTCTGTCTGTTGGGTCATTCAGACTTTGCTTCCCTGCAGTTGTTGGAAGATCTCCTTGGCTTCTCTCTCCATCATGTGCAGATGAGGTGCTCTTCCTCATGAAGAAACAGATGCATCTTTGGTATTCAGCTCTGATCATCAACTTCCTAAGGGCCACGTACTCCTGCTCAGATAGAGTGTCAAAGAGATGACATATCCTCACTGTAAGCAGAATTTCAAATGTCAACTTGACAAACTCTCTGCCTGAGAACTCAAAGTGTCTTGAGTACTTGCTAGTCCTTCTGTCCATCCTGACTGTATGTTGCTGGTCTTTTTTTCCTGTTAAATCAAGCCCTCTTCAGGGTCCCAGTATGATGTTTCATTAGGGTTATTACTCCATCCATTTCTTTTACCTTCCTTTTCTCTTATTCCTTGACTAATTTTTCTACATCTTTAAAAATATTTAAATATATACTACTAGGGGCCCAGTGCACGAAATTTGTGCACTGGGGGTGGGTGATCCCTCAGCCCAACCTTTCCCCTCTCACATACTGGGATCCATCAGGGGATTTGCTACTGACCCCTCACCCCTGGCCAAAGCTTTAGTTCTTGGATACCCAGCCATTGCCCTGCAATGGGGTCAATGGCTGGCCCTGCCCTGACTGCCTTGGCCCTGCCCCTCACCCAGCCCTGGCTTTAGCCCCGGCTGCTGGCAACTGCCTTGCAACTGCCCAGCTCCAGGCCTGCCCTGACCCCGCTCTCCAGATGCCTGCCCCCTCCCATAGCCCAGGCCTTAACCCCAGCAGCAACTACCCAGCCCTAGGGCACCCCGCACTTGGCAGCCTCACTCCCCCACCTCATGCACCCCCCACCTTGCAAGACCCTGTCTCATGCACCCCCTGCCTCACATACTCACCTGGCATGTGCCTCTGCCCCAACCCCCGCATCACGTTCTCACCAGCCCCCTGGGCCCTGGCCACCAGTGAATGCCCAGCCCCAGGGGGGGTCCCCCTCTTCTGAGCTTGCTGGATGCCTCATGCATGCCTCGGCCCACCCTCCAGGCCTCTGGCTTTGTCCGGAAGAACATCTGGAAGATCTCCTAGTTTAATTAGCATATTACCCTTTTACTATAGATAGAAGCCTTTTGCAAGGGTGGGGGCCAGCTGTTTGCCCGGAAGGGTGTCCCAGATCAGGGAGTCCTGCTGGAGTGCCTGGCCAGCCTGAGTGATGGGTTGATGGCTGTTTGATTTCTGGCCACAGCCCTTTCTGGGTGGGGGCCCCGACTGAGATGTCTGGCCAGCCTGGGTGAAGGGCTAATGACTGTTTTCAGGCTAGACACATCCCCTTCAGGGTGGGCGGTCCCAACTGGGGTGCCTGGCCAGCTTGGGTGAGGTGCTGATGGCTATTTTCAGGCTGGCTATGGCCCCTGATGACCCAAGCTCCCAGCCCCTCTTTTTTCGCTTTTTTATTTTTATTTTTTAGTGCCTCCTTGATCAGAGGCCAGGGCTGGCTGGAAGCAGGTATCTGATTTATTCATCTTCTACAAATGAAACTTTTGTAGCCTTGAGTGGAGGCCAGGGCCAGCCAGGACTGTTGGGAAGCTTGGCTTCTTCCATTGCTGGGGCAATCCAAGCCTTCTGCTCACTTCAGCTCTATGCCCACTGCCATCTTGGTTGGATTAATTTGCATATTTGCTCCTGATTTGCTGGTGGGAAGAGTGGTGTACGGTCATTTTGCATGTTTCTCTTTTATTAGATAGGGTTGATATCATTTCAATTAATTAGGAAATCTACTTGTTTGCTTGGAGAAGATCCAAGCACTCCAATAGGCAAATTGAAGGGATTTGTGTAATAGAATGTAGCATGAAGGTATTTACTCTAAATTCCATAATCACCAGAGTTTTCTATGAGTGGTCACACCTCTGGAGGTTCTGTCGTTATCATGGTCAGTAAGCACTCTCTGAGCATATCTGGAAGCTCCAACCTCAGTCAGTCTATCCTGGAGAAGAAGTGAAATGGCCCTTGCATACATGGCCCTTATATGATTCCACTTACCTAAGGCCACACCCACTGCTGAAATTGGCTTAAGTTTTCAAAGAAAGTGACCAGTCTGAATATATTACACAGATCATACTAAGATGGGTAATTAGGTTTACAAAGGATAGAAAACAACGCTCTGTGCTGACACCCTAACGGAATGTAAATGTGTTTTGTGATAAGATGCATGAAACATTCCAATATGCAATACCTTTTCATTAATTACAGTTGCCATCTTATAGATGCTGTTGAAAATCATTTTTAACAGCGGTGTCATGCTATCTGTATGTTGTTAAAACCTATCACAACTTAACAAATCATGTGATAGGTTTCTTGTCTACAGAAGGCGGGTGGGTGGGGTGTGGGAAGATATTAAAGAACTACTATGAATATATGCATAACCCATGGACACAGATTGTAGGGTGCTAAACACTGAGGAGAGTAGAGGGGAGGGCTAGGAAGAGTTAATGGGGGGAGGGGGAGAAGAAGGGGATGTAAATGTAAGCAAATAAAGAAAAAATTTCATTTTTCAGCAAAAATCAAATAATTCTCTGAGAGGCTGCCCCACTATAATTGCACAAAAAAACCCCCAGAGGAATTTCATTTTAGACCTAAAAATCTAGTAGCAATGTGGTACTAACATAAAAAAAATCAAATATCTTATTATAACAAATGTATTACAATTGCTCTAAACACAGATAATTTAAATATTGATGTCATTTGAATAACTAGAAAATCAACTTGTCTACTTAGAAAGGATCCAATCACTCCAATTGGTAAATTGAAAGCATTTGTGGGCATGAAAATATTTACTCTAAATCTATATGCGGCAGAGTCTACTAGGAGTGATTTCACTTCTGTAAGCTCTAGCAGCTCCAAATGTGCTCAGTCTACCCTGGAGAAGTGGCCTCTGGAGAGATGTGGCTTTTATATGATCCCATCCAGGTAAGGCTACACCCACTTGCTGAGATTGGCTTATGTTTTCATGAGGCCGGGGAGGGAGTATGGGTAGAAAGAGATTAAATGACTTATTTGCATATTTGCATAACCCATTGACATAGGCAATAGGATGTTGAGAGTCTAACGAGGGTAGTAAGGGCAAGCTACAAGGTGTCAGTAGTTGGAAAAGAAGACATATGTAATACTTTTAACAGTAAAGAATTATTATTAAAAATAATATCAATAATAAAATAATAAATTAATTAAATAAGGAAGTAACATGGCTAATTAGATTACACAGATGACTGGGTAGGTTTATAACATATAGAAAGCAACATTTGGGCCTCTGACTGATTTGGCTGAGTGGATAGACTGTTGGCCTGGGGATTGAATGGTCCCTGGTTCATTCTGGCCAACGTCACATGTCAAGATTTTGAGCTTGGTCTCCAGTAGGAGGCATGCAGGAGGCAGGCAATCACTAATTCTCTCCCATCATTGATGTTTAAAGAAAGAAAGAAAGAGAAAGAAAGAAAGAAAGAAAGAAAGAAAGAAAGAAAGAAAGAAGGAAGTAAGGAAGGAAGGAAGGAAGGAAGGAAGGAAGGAAGGAAGGAAGGAAAGTAAGGAAGGAAGGAAGGAAGGAAGGAAGGAAGCAAGAAAGAAAGAAAGAAAGAAAGAAAGAAAGAAAGAAAGAAAGAAAGAAAGAAAGAAAGAAAGAGAACAACACCTGGCGGCATACACCCTACAGAATATAAATATGTTTTGCAGGATCTGTCTCTTGCTCAATGATGTGAGCTGGGCCCTCCCTGGAGAAGAAACCTGAGTTCCCCAAGATATGATCAGTACCAGGACTCTGCCAGCAGGCAAGTGAATCCCAAGGCAGGTACTGGGCGTGGAGGCCACAGGAGCATGGACTACCAAGGAGACAGAACTGAACCTCACATCACTCTGCTTGACCCAGGAGGATGGCTAGTTAGCCAGAGATGGGTAAGATTCCTCAGGGAAGGTACAACCTAAGACAGGCATAGTCACAGAGGGGCCATCAGGAGAGAACTTGAAGGTCAACAGAAGTGGGACACAGACCCTCACCCCCCTAAACTTGCAGGGGTGTGAACTCTCACCACTTATGAGGGAGGTCTCCTACTTCCATGGCTGCTTCACCTTCCATGCCCAGCTCAGATCGGGACCCAGGTTACAGACAGAGACTTGGCCAGCAACAGCTGCCATATATCTAGATCCACTCTAGCACCAGGAATGCTCAGGGCCTACTCAAGAATGCAAATAATCCTTTCCACTAATATTTACAGGGTAAACTAAGATTATTGTTTGATATTAAATTCGACAGTAAAATAGTAATCAAGTTTCAGATTAATTTAAATTGGCCAATTGAAATAAGGGAATATTCAAGAAATTTTAAGTGTACTGTACAAAAAGCTGTTCCTAAAATATTAACTAAAATTTCTATTAGTAGTTCATCTCATCATAAAGTTGCCTAACATGGAAAGAACCTAAAGCAGTCATATTTTTGTGCAAAAATTAAAATTTAAAGTTACCAAGACTATAATATAAAATTTCCAAAAGCCTCCATTAATCAAAAAAGGGGGGGGGTCATGGGGTAATACCATATAAGGAAAAATATCCTGTAAATAAATTATATTTAGAAAATTCTTACTTCAGAAAATTAGTTTCTATTTGTAATGCTAACAGCAGGACACCCATGAAAAACACACATAATGTCAAAATAAGCTAAAGGAAAATCATTTGGGCAAAAATAAAAAGAATCCCAAGTCTAATTTACAAAAAAGATTCCTTTATTAACTTTTGGTTGAGAATATGTTTGTATATTTTCAGAAAACAACTCCAAGACCATATGGATTCCTGCAAAAAGAGCAACTGACAGGTCTGTTCCAACCACAAAGACAGTCCAGAGATGGAAGACTCTGAAGACACCTTGCCATGCTAGCAGTCAGCAGCTGTGCGTCACTGCAGGTTGTTCAATACCAAACCAGAGAGGGTGGGACCTGCATTGCCACCATTTGTCCACCTTCCAGATATTATTGCTGACATGTACACATAAGGAACTATTTGATATTGAAACTGTGACTCAGAACTGTTGGACATTGAAACTAAGGCTCAAACATTTTTTGTTCTTATATGTTTATTTAGTATGCAGATGCAAGATTTTTTTAAAGAAAGGGAGAAGAGAGGGAAAATGAGAGAGAAACACCAATGATGAGAGAGAAACTTTGGTTGGCTGCCTCCTGCATGCCTCCAACTGGAAATCAAGGCCACAACCCATGCATGTGCCCTAACCTTCTGGTTCATAGGTCAATGCTCATCCACTGAGCCATGCTAGCTGGGCTGATTCCTGCTTTAAAAGGAAAGGTGTGGGGGGGGGGGGTTAATCTCAGTGGGGAAACAAACCAAAATAACCAGCAAGCAAAACCCAAACCAAATCTCTTAGGCCCTTTTGGTCCTGAACCTTATTTGTGTTGCCTTCCTAAGCGGGACTAAGCAAATTTAAAGAGCCATCCCAGAGATGAAAGGAGATCTAGATCAGAGGGAAAGACAGCAATTAGCACTGAAGGGAATGACCTATATTCAAGCATAGTACCATTTGAAATAAAGTCAGATGTAGGAGCAAGAATGGGAGTAGAACGTTGAAATATTTGCCATGTGGATGTTGTTTAAAATCAATGCCAGGAATGATTTATAAAGGGGGAGAAGGGTAAATAGATTATTCCTGGAAATTCCAAAGGAAATTAATCTAATCAATGAATTGTCTTCCCCACTATAGAAACCTAATTAGGGTGGAGCAGCAGGGATCCCCATATCAATGTGTCTCAAAAGCCAGATTCTTTCTGTTTGCAGACATTTGAAGTTGGCTGGAAAACTCAGAAGGTTACAGCTGCCTTTGGGTATGAACTCAGAGAACACAGAACTCCTGACCTGATTGGGTGGGAGTTCCTATGAGATCAATTATACAATCTTAAAGGTGAGCACACACTTGTAAGTACATGAGTTCTCACTTCTTTCCTTAATATACATAAATAAATACATATATAGTAATTTAATGTGTCATTAGGCTTAAGATTCTCTTAAGAAAATGTAATTTGTTTAGTTAATAAAAATTATGTAATTTCTTATAGTTTACTCTTGTGCTATAGAAATTTAATCTGTTATTGTTTAAACATTTACATAATTTTTTATGTTGTGTTTCTGTGCATACAAATTGGGATACTTAGAGGGAAAATTCCGTATTTCCAGTACTTTCATAATTGGCATGAAACCTAAAGCTTAATTGGAAAAACTTGTTGTAGAACAGCAAAAGTGACAGATGCTTAAGGATGAAGAAAAGTTAACCAAATAAAATTGTAAATATTCCATAATTCTTATTCACCCCTTGTCAGTTGAAGGGAGAATCAATATTGTTCATTAGAAAGCATTCATTCCCCTGCACTCCAGATAATCTATAAATTCACCTTTTACTCCAGGTTAAAGATTCACTCATACAAAAAGACCTCAGTGGAATGCATGTCTTATTAGCTTGTTTCATTTTATATAAAGCCTGTACCTTCTTTCACAGACACCTGAGCCGCACTTAGAAGGTGACCACACTCAAAGCAGTAGAGAGCAATAGTCCTCTACCTTTTCTACTTTCTCTTTTCATTTTAAATTTTTTCTTCCTCCCAGGGCTTTTCTCTTACACTGAGCCTTGATTAGCCAATTGTTCTGTTTAACAAAAGCCCTGGTGAGATCTGGCAAAAGGCAGGCTAAATGAAAGTTAACATGACTATTTTGAAAAGTGCAAATGTAGCGTATAAGAGGTAAACATCAAGGGCTTGCACATGAGCAGGGGCTGCAGGCTCCCGGGATGGCATCTTCAGAGACAAATGGGAACCCTTCTCATGCCTCACAGGGATCTGAAGAAAGAAGGAGCCTAAGGAAAAGGCAGAAAGCAGCAGCACCTCAGACACCAGCAGTAGTGATGAAGTTGACAGCAGCTCCAGCTCATCTCCCACGGGGGACACCTCTGACTCAGACTCCAACTGAGCTTTGTTTATTCCTAGATGGTGGGACAGAGAACTTTCCAACAGAAGTATTTGACATTTGTGTAAACTGAGGGGTTCTTCTCCCTGTCCCTTTTTTATTGCTTTGCTTCTCACTTCCTTTCCTCTTTCTTCCTCAGTACAGAGTAGGACAGACTGGGAAGCAGGAAATTGGGACAGTACTCTCATATCAGATCCACACACCAGGGAAGAGAGGTTCCTGCTGGGAGAAGAAATATGTATGAGCCTTATTGGGACCCCCCTACACCATCAGTACCACTCCTCCTAGGACCTCCAAACAATGATTTTGAAACAAATAGTGAGGTGATTGGGCAGCTGTGAGCAGCAGTCTGCACTAGACTGCAGTATTTCTGAAGGAAGAAGTTTTGCTTTCCTGTAACCTAGATTTTTACTCCAATTCACCACATTGATTCCTTCACTTATTTTTTTCCTTTTTATTCATTTTTGGGGGGTGACACTGGTTAATAAAATTATACAGGTTTCAGGTGCACAATTCCACAAGACATCATCTGTATACTGTATTGTATGTTCACTATCTTGTATGAAAAATTTTGTGTATGAAAATATTTTCAATTTAGCACATCAAAACTTTGTTGTATCTTATCTATATACATAGAGCAGACTCTTAAAAACATTTTTGTTTCCTCTTATTAAAATAAACATTAAAGCCAATTTTAGAGATTTTTATTGAAAGAACAAAAGTAATGCACATGTCATCTGCCATTCAAAGAAAGACAAATACTCTTATTGTCTGTAGATTTCTTTCTTTTCAGTTTCAGTAAGATGCTATCTGTAAACACATGCATTTATTCTCAAAGTTCCTGGAGACCTTTCAATTTCCTATGAATGACATGGTATGCTTATTTGGTAAATTCTTTAGTGGATTGTGTCACTTGTCTTCCATTTTGACATTAAATTTGCAAAATTAGGTTTAAGACATGTTTCTTTCTACTTCAAATCAGCAGACGCCAGAAGACATTTTTGCCACTAGATGGTGGTACAGTTTGTAATCTAGGCTAGATAGATCCATAGAATTAATTAGGGCTCTGCTTGTGAATTGAAAGCAGGCATTTTCTAATTTCATTCAGCACCTCCTGTTTTGGAAGTGATGTCTCCTTGCATGAGATACAGAGATGAACATTACAGTTTCTGACTTCATTATACTCACAGTCTAGCAGCAAAGACTGACTAATATAATCAGTAAGAAGAAGCATTGTTTAGTCACAAAAAGCACAAACATTGGAATTGGACAAATACACATTAAAATTCTGAAGTTGTTATTATGATAAAAATATATTGGTTAAAATAATTACCTCTTTATCATCTGTTTCCCAATCTACTACAATACATTCATAAACTGGTAATAAAATTACAGTGAGGTATGATAACAGTAGAGAGTAGCTTCATGTTTATACAATGTTTAGCCCACAATAGATTTATAGAAAATGTTGGGTTGATTCTATTAGAGCTGCTATAGCAAAATATCATAGACTGGGTAGCCCATAAACAACAGAAATTTAGTTTTCACTCTTCTAGAGGCTGGAAGTCTCATTTCCTGTCCCAGTGTCATATGTGAAAATTAATATTCTGTTACTTTTAAAATGTTTTAACCAAGATTTGGTTATAATTGAATGTATAGGTTATGTTTTTGGAATTAGTTCACTGTTATTTTGGACAAATTTTACAAAATGTTGGAAAACCACTGTACTATTTCACCACTAATAAATATTACATGTCTATAACTGTAGTCTACATATGTAAATCCAACTGGCACCACTCTTAAACAATGTTCCAGGAATGATGAGCACGTGATCACACCATGTGCCACCCATTAAAAGTTTTTGTAGTCACTGGCCTGATTTCTACAGCAGTTTCAAAGTGGCTGGCTCATTTTCTACATGCACATAGCCATCCCCCATCTGTGAGCATTTGTTTTCTCCTGGTGACTGGTGAATACGTTTGAGAGCTATTCAGTAGAAATTTAAAATTACAGTGTCTCCCTCACATCAATACTTTTCGGTCTCTGTCTCTTTCCCCTCATCTTTCCCCCTTCCACTCTCTAAGAAAAAGAGAAGATATTCAAAATCTTCTTTTAAAAAATATCAGAGACAAAGGAACTGGGATCAAATGGTCCAAAATCTCAATAGCAATCCTGAAGGCTGAAAAACAATGAAGCCATGAATTCCAATTTCTGAGGGTACAGAATCTTCAACCAAAAGCTGATACCCAGTCAAACTATGGAAGAATTGTGTGTGGCACAGATAACATTGTCAGACATGCATGGCCTTCAGCTTTCATACACCTTTTTCAAAAAGAAGGATGTTTTCCAAAAGCAGTAGAGTATATATACAAGAGAGAGGAGAAAACAAAGTCTGGAAATAGAAGATTCAATGAAGGAGATAAAAGAAAGTATCCTCAGATTTCTCTGTAAAGGAAAATTTCATAGGCAGGAGCTGTGTCCCAGGCAAAGAGAACCAGAGAACAGGCCCTCGGGGAATAATGAGATCTGCCACAGCAACTGATGTGTTCCAACAGATGAAGACTGTGTGGTAAATTGCTTATGGGTACCTGGAGGAAAACAACAAAAGTATTCTAATCCACAAGTATAGTACAGCTATAAACTAAGAAAATGGGATGAAGGTAAAGTGTTGGAGGCTGAGAGAAGAAGAAGCCATGTGAGAAAACTGAATGCCTTTCAGTCCTAGTAAGAGGTTAATGGCTGAAACATAAAACTGATCACTTGAGGACGGAAGATGGAGGCAGACTGCAAGATAATGTGTGAGTGAGAAAACAAAGGTAGAGCGTGTGGTCGCACGGGGTGTGTTTGTTGGTGAGTTGAGGGACAGCTATACTCCAGAAGATGGTGGGGACTGCTGGACGAGGCTCCCCTGACCAGCTCGCATCCACTGCTGCTGGTTTCCCTCCTGGAGCAACCAAATCAGATGCAGAGACTATGCCATCTTGAAGGGGAAAGTGGATGTTGTAGGACACCTGAAAACCCCGGGGAATCTACAACTATGGCATCCACCAAACAGCTTCGAACTGGGTAACACGGTCCCCAAGTGATGCAAGCATGCGGATACAGAGGAGCTCTACACTCCGCCTCGGAAAGGTCAGATTTTGCCAGGGAAAAGGTGAGGCCTCTGGTCCCAGCAGGAGAGAGAAACAGGCACACAGGAGCGGGAGGACTGGGGGAAGTCTGCGCCTAGGCAGATCCATGGCTGTTGGGGCTGGCGTGATCCTTGAATGTGGAAGGGGACCCTAACAGAAGGGAGCTCTAAAAAGCAACCCATTTTGATCTGGGCACAAAAAGACAGCCTAAAAACTTGAAAAGTGAGTCAGCTGCTTAGACCCAAGGGACAAAAAAGACTGCACAGACTTACACACCGCCCTGGAGTTTGAACTTTTACTCTGGCTCTTTTTTTTTTTTTCCTCTTTAAATCCTTGCTTCTGATTAGTGACCCCAATACATAGGATCACCCAATTAAGGTCACTCTAAGAAACTGCAGGGGAAGTTGTTTTTCTGGAACTTGGGGATCAGAACAGGGAATAGCCATCAGGGAACTAGCTCTGGGGCAACCCACTCCCCCAAACCAGTATTAAGTGACACAGGGAAAACCAATCTAAACACTAGCTAGCCAGCACCTACACACCTGGAGGTCAATCCAGAAATACTGCACCCAGGGGTTGAATCACAAATTGACTTGTTTAAAAACAAATAAAGGAAAAAAAGAAATAGAGACGTACTGCCTGCTTAAAAATCAGGACTGGCTAACCATACTGAGGAGCAGTGGAATGCAGGAAACTTCAAAACTGTCCTGACTATGATGAAACAAGCATTCCAAACAGAGCAGTAGAGGAAGTGAATGACCTTCACCACTACATTTTTTTTTCATTTTTTACTTAAGAAACCATTTTTTCTCACTTGAATTTACCTTTTTAATTATTACATTATTTTCAATCAGTGTTATTACCACTAACATTTTACCTTTATTCTTTAAAAAAATGTCATTTTATTTTCTCTTTATTTTACTTTGGGATTAGTGTTCTACATTCTATTTTCATCTTTCCTTTAGCATCATTTTACTCTATCTCAACTTTACCTTTATGCCAACACTGTCTTCCTCACTTTCCCCCCTTTGTTGTCCTGTTTCTATTACCCTATTCCTGCTGTAGATTTTCCCTATTCCTTCTTTTTACTCCCTGTTAAAATTTCACCCTACTGATATATCTAATATTCAATTCCCTGCTCAAGTCCATAAACACCTCTCTCTTCTCTTTCTTCACTATCCAAAATTGTTTTCTCTTTGTCCTTTTGTTGCTGTTTGCTCGATTGTTGATAATATCAATTTTTATGCTTCTTTGTGAGGTTGTTTTGCTTCATCTTTGTGTGTGCGTTTGTTCCTTTTTTGCTTCTGTTTTCCCTTGCCTTGCTTGATATTAGTTGTCGTTAGCACTCCTTTTTCTTTTCTTTTCTTTTTTCTCTTCCTTTTTCTCTCCTATACTCTAATTCACCTTTCTCTGGTTGTTACCTTTACTTGGGGTTAACATCATGAATATATTTGTGTTCAGTGCCTTGTTCATTATACCTAGTTGTGTTGTATTTTGTGCCTTTAAATCAATGCAGGAGAGAGAGGACTATATAAACAGACACCCGGAGAAGATAAATCATTGGGAGGGGAGGGGAGACAAAGAGCAGCTTTGCCTAAAACAGTTCTGAATCTTTAGAAAAACACTTCAAAATCACTACCAAATCCCAACTTGCTGATCCTGGTAGGGATATAATTCAGGAGGGGAAACGAGAACAACCCACACCATCCTCCCCCAGTTTCTGCTCCAGAAGAAGGACCTAGAACAATAGGGCTCTAGAGAGGGGTTTCCTTTTCAACTTTGCCTGGTTCTCAGTCCAGGAGCCATAAATGCCTTCATAACCTGGGAACCTGGCCTGGGTGTGTCTGGGAGCTCTCTGGGTTGCTGCCTTCTGGACAGCAGCCAGGGGAACTCTGGGCCTCTGTCTCCAGGACAGCGTTGTTCTCTCAGCTTTGCCCCCTGAGTGGGCTGTGTTAGTAAGCCAAGGTCAGGATCATCTTAGACACATCCTTTGGAAAGAAGCCGCCCAAATATCAGGTTCCCAGCCTCAGCTTCAGAGTCCCCTTGACTGACAAGAAGCCGGTTCTGCCACACACACACTCAATGTGTGGAACATGCTCTCCACCTCTGTGGCCAGACTTCACTTCCACTAGCCACCCCTCCAGGTGAAGTGCCTTCAGACTCTCCAGGGCTCAGTGCATCCAGCAGGAGCGCTTGGTAATGTGTCTGAGCACCTGGAATGGTGTCCCTTCCCCTGCTCCACTTGGAGCATCTGAACCCCCTGGTGGTGGCCATGCTGCAGAGGGCCTAGCAGAGAGAGGTGGCATAGATGTAAGCCAGCAGGTCGCAATTGGGCCTGGCTGCAGCGTGGTTTTTATTCTGTATTCGTGTGTGTTTGTTTGTTTGTGTGTGAGTGTGTGTGTGTGTGTGTGTGTGTGTGTGTGTGATGTTATCAACTTGAAAAATACAGAAAACCCAGAATCATTCTTATATCCACCTCCACATCTTTATTTCCCCTTCCTCTACATCTTTTACTCTCATAGCATGCTTTCTGTGTAGCTCTTTGGATGCATAATTTAAATATAATTTCATTAACCAACTTTAATTGTATAATGTGACAAGCTTTGAATAGTGTAGAGTTGTGTTGAAAAGCAAATGACAAACTGTATCTTATATGTTAGGCAACACAAGAAAAGAAATGAGTATCATTGAAAATGAGCATATCTTTTAAATTAAAGCAAAGCTTCATATTTAATCAGGCAAATAAATGCTTTTCACAGACTGAGACGGAAATTAAAAGGTCATTTGAGCTGACTTCCCACATCTTAGAAATTGCTGTTAACTGAAAGCAATTTTGTGTCTATATATGGATCAAACTGGGGAAATAATGCTCTTAGAGTTCCCTGGAATCCATAAATTAGGAAACCATAAATGAAATAATGTTTGGGAACACAGTGAAAGGATACAATTTCATGTTACTTACCCAAAAATATACCTTCCCTGTCCAGAGATTTATAAATATTACAGGAAAATGGTGAAGAAATTGTTAAAAGAATGTTCTATTCCATAACACAAATACTCATACCTCTTGATCAGTGGTTCTTATTCTTTCTAATGCTTCAACCCTTTAATACAGCTCCTCATGTTGTGGTGACCCCAATCATAAAATTATTTTTATTACTACTTCAAAACTGTAATTTTGCTACTGTTAATAATTATAATGTAAATATCTGTGTTTCACGACCCACAGGTTGAGAACCGCTAGCAAGGTAGCCTAAGACCATCAGAAAACACAGATATTTACATTATGATTCATAACAGTAGCAAAATTACAGTTTTGAAGTAGCAACAAAAATAATTTTATAGTTGGGGGGTCCCCACACATGAGGAGCTGTAAATAAAGGGTCGCAGCATTAAAAAGGATGAGAACCACTGCTCTAGATCCTGTCCCAAGTTTACTCCCCTTCTCATAAAGGTAATCATATGCTGGTGATTAATATACCTTGATTCTAATGATCATTTCTTTAAATTTATATTAATAAAATCACATAGTAAAGATCTCTCAGTGTGTACTTTTTTTGCTTAAAAGTATATTGGTGAACCCCACCAGAGTGACTTAGTGGTTGAATGTTGAGCTATAAATCAGAAGGTCAATTCCCAGTCATGACACATACCTAAGTTGCAGGCTCAAACCCCAGTCAGGGGCATAAGGGATGCAGCCAATCAAGGATTTCCTCTCATAATTGACGTTTCTATCCCTCTCTCTTCCTCTCTGAAATCCATGAAAATATATTAAAAATTAAAGAAATAATGAAAAGTACTTTAGTGAGTTTTATGCCCTCCCCTGTGTATAGAACTTGTTTTTATTATTTTGTCTGTGTATCTCACTATATGATTGTACTACAATATGCTCATTCCACAGGAGAAATGTCTAATTGGGCCTTCATCTCATTTTATTTTGAATTGTTTCTCTTCTGTTTTTTTTTACTTGTATGAGTACATTATATAATTTGGATATTAACCCATATCAGATGTAACATTAGCAAATATGTTCTTTCATACAGTGGGTTTCCTTTTCATTTTGATGGAGATTTCTTTTGTTGTGCAGAAGGTTTTTATTTTGATGAAGGTCCATTCATCTATTTTCTCTTTATTTTCAATGGCACAGCAACTAAGGTTAGGAAACAGCCCAATGGCCCATCAGTAGGTGAGTACACAAAAAAGCTGTGGAATATTTTCAGAGTGGAACACTACACAGCTATAAAAAGGAATCCCTTACATGCTAGGACAGCAATAATGAACCTGGAGAATATTATGCTACATGGAATAAGCCAATTTCTTGTATTTAATTTTAGCATTTTCAGATACTCCTGTCATCTATTATCATACTTCCTGATGACAGTTTAGAAATAGAGCAAAATCCAGAGTACATATTCTATGCCTTGCATCCTGAGCGATGATTTTCCCAAAAGGAGTAAAACACAAACCAATAGTTATGTTTTGAATGTTGCTATCATATTTAATAATACAGCAAATAAATTTTCATGATATAAAAGGAAACTAAAAACAAAAAAGGATAATATATTTGTCTTAATTAATAGTGTACCAGGAAAATAAATGCCTTCCTTAGATATTGGAGTTCTCTGATACATAGATTCCTAATACATTTTTAGTTGGAAGTGAACACAGCAAAAGATAGGCCTAAGACAGGGAGAGAAAGAGTAAGAAGAGATTCTACATATAAGGGAACATTGAGCTACATTTTTACAGGTCACACTTCTACCTTCAAGATCCAGAAGTACCTCAACTCGACCAATATATTTGGGCACATATTTCAGTAAAAGTGGGCAGGTGGTGAAGACATTGTAGTGGATGTGCGTTTTAGCACAGCCAAGAAGAAAGAGTCTCTTATGGACATTCATATTCCTTTCTTTGTAATCATCCCTACAGACGCCAGAAGCCCAATTCCAAATGTCTCCCATTTCTATCTCCCAGTAATGTCTCCCAGAGGTAAAAGTCTGAACACTCCAGTCCAGGAGAAACGCATGTGCACCTTGAGGACTGCATCCCATACAGAGGCTTATCAAACCTCCAAGTAGGAAGACAAGACTATTAGCTTTTCCGTGCTACAAAGTGATAGTCACTGCAAAAAGAAAAAGAAATCATTTGGATGCAATGGAGAGTCTGAAGGCACTTCACCTGGAGGGGTGGCTAGTGGAAGTGAAGTCTGGCCACAGAGGTGGAGAGCATGTTCCACACATTGAGTGTGTGTGTGGCAGAACCGGCTTCTTGTCAGTCAAGGGGACTCTGAAGCTGAGGCTGGGAACCTGATATTTGGGCGGCTTCTTTCCAAAGGATGTGTCTAAGGTGATCCTGACCTTGGCTTTCTAACACAGCCCACTCAGGGTGCAATAAGGTCATGAAGCAAAAGTTGGTCTTTCAAGATGTTACTTTATTATGTAGTCCCAACAGCAAGAGCAATGTTTGTTTTCACATTAATAAAGTACAGAGATGACCAATTTAAATGTTTATGCTACAATATAAAATTTATCTCAGTGTTTAGAACTTTGGCTCAGACATGAAGGGTCAGGGGCTTGATTCCATTCAAGGGTACATATCTGGGTTGCAGTTTCCATCCCTTGCAATTCATATGTCTGGGCATTGCATCTTTTTCTTTTTCTCTCTGTCTCTGTTGTTCCCTCCCTCCTTTGAAAATATCCTAGAAAAAAATCACTGGAAGAAAAGATCCTTAGCCCAGCTGCTTAGTTGGTGAGTGTCCATCAATGAACCAGGAGGTCCATTGGTGGTCAGGGCACATGCCTCTGCTGTGGGCTTGATTTCCAGTAGGGTGCATGCAGGTTTCAGCTTCTCAATGATTCACACTCATCACTTATGTGTTCTCTCTCTCTCTCTCTCTCTCTCTCTCTCTCTCTCCTCTCCCCTTCCTCTTTGAAATCAATAAAGATACATTTAAAAATATGATTTCTTTAAGGAAAATAACAAAACTAAAAATCTTGAGCCGAGATGCAGACTTCCCCCAACAATAGAGGAAAAACTCCACAGATTGAGCTATCTACTTGGTGCTCAAATGCAGCAACAGTGGCTGCTGCTTCTGGAAATCAAGGGAGTCTCACAACAGGCAGGATCTCAGGACTGCTTCAGGCGCTTGCGTGAGGATTCAAGACACAGGACCTGTGCTGAAGCCAGAGCACAGTACATCTTAGACACCAAGTGGGGATGGGGGGCCACCATTGCCTGCCACCCCCAGGTCTCCATAACATTCTCATCATGAGAGCTGATGAAATCCACTGCCTGAGTTTTCAATTGATGTGCACTGTAGAGGTCAGCCAAGGTGGACATTTCTTCAGAGTTCTCCTCAGACAGGTGACTGCTGAGGGCTTCCTCACACAGGACCTTCAATCGCTCCAGGGCATACTTGTCAGCAGCTGCCAGCAAACCATCAGCCACTTTGTCCAGGTTTGTAGCCTTTCCTGTGTAAATGAAGCACATCATTTCCTTAAAAACTATAGGCTTCCTGTCAATGATTTCCACCTAATTCTTTTTGTTCTCCTCCATTACATGTCCAAACATGGTCATAAACACTGGAGAATGAGCTGTTAAGATAGCTTTGTGAGCCTCGAATTCCTGGCCAGCCACACAAAAACAACAATCTGTGAAACAGGATTTCTCCCACTGTCCCCTAGCTCATTGGCAAGCTGCCACTTGGGAACCTTCATCTTCATGGCATTGTGGCCGGAAATGGTGACGGAATCTTGCACCACACTCACTTCACAGAAGAAGGTAGTCTTCATCCAAGAGAAAATCTCTACAAATGAATTTCTTGAATCCCCAGTCTTTACCTTGTACAAACCTAATATGCAGGGTGACTCTCCAAAGATTTGGTTTCTGATCCCTTGTCATTCATGATAGAGAATTTGAATTTTGCCAAAAAATATACTCTTTGGAGAACTGACCAGAAACAGGTAAACTGACAGGTAATCTTTGCTCTCTTCATCTAGCCCCTTTAGGTATACTTTCAGTTGATCGTTGGCTTCTGATGAAAAGGTTGTACTTTGAATGACTTCACCCATTTCCTGCTGGCAGAAGCTAAAGTTACTGATGAACCACATGTGGGAAAATTTCACTACGTGGGTCTGTGTGTGGCACCAGGTCTCAGTTACAGGGCCATTTGACATTTCTGCCAGAGATGGAGGACTTGGAACTCTTGACATTGCAAGTTTAAAGGTTAAAGAAGATTTCCAAAGCAAAGGACAAAGATTTATGTTCTCTCTTCAGCCACGTTAAGTCACTAGTGGAAAAATGAAATTGTCTTGTCTAAGAGGAAATGTCTCAGAGCTGGGTCTATAGCTGCTGGTAACTGTCCTTCTGCATTCACTGTGTTCTCTTTACAACATCCAGGCATTATTTCTAACAATGACTGTCTGAAATATACATCTAAAACATAAATACTGCTTGTCTGGCATGGCTCAGTGATTGAGTGTCCAGTTATGAAGCAGGAGGTCTCAGTTTCATTCCATCTCAGGGCATATGGCCACGTTGTAGGATTGATCTCCACTGTGGGACTTGCAGGAAGCAACAATTCAGTGATTCTCTCTCTTCATTGATAATTATGTGCCTCTCTTCCTCTCTAAATTAAAAACAAAATAAACAAAATATAAATGCTATTATACTAAACAGATGCTCAACAATATCTAAGTTTTATTTAATAATATTTATTGAATTTCTTGTGAGTGCCAAGCATTTCTTAACATGATTCTCTAATCAAAAGATGAGCAACATCCTGCCTGAAGTCCATATAAGGCCCTCAACATCATTTGGTCTGGCCCTCACAAGGAATTAGGGGTAAGTTAAATGTCTGACCAAATGTAACTGACTCATCTTAATATATAAAAACCCAGGGTCTGTAACATCCAAAATGACCAAAAGCTTGACCAACCAGAAGTCATTTCTACAGTCAGTGCTGGATTGCCATGGTGACCCAACACTGACTGCCCAGTGGTCTGCAGATAAGGCCCGGAGAGATTGGCCTGCAGAGAGAAGCAGGGTCTGCTCCATAACCTCCATGGCAGCTGTTGGTCAACACTTGCCTCTCTCTTTCTTTCCTGGCCTGGCCAGCAACCACACCTCTATTTCTTTCCAGGCCTCCATAAAGGCTGCTGATTAGCCCCGCCTATCTGATGAGGTTGGAGATAGCCCTGAAAAAGCTGACTGGCATGGAAACCAATCAGAACCAAATCTGGGTGAACTGCATGGAGCCAATGGCTGCCTAGGAGGCAGAGCTTTTGACACTGACAGGCACAGTAACTAACCAATCAGAACCTAATCTGGGTGAATTGCAAAGGCAGAACCTAAGATGGGGGCTTAGCAGGGGTTTTAAGAGCAGCAGCTGTTTGGTATAAGGTATAAGAAAGGAGTTCAATTTTTTAATGATTGCTTTGGCAGTATAGTGCATATGGCTGGCTATCAGTCCAAATATAGGGATTATGTATTTTTGTCTGCCAAGAGCATCTCCTCCTGCTGAAAAAAGGTTCCCCCACCCCCATTTAAGCAACCCTATTTTATATAATCTATCTATCCTACTAAAAGGGTAATATGCTAATTAGATCAGGTCAACCTGCCATCTTCCAGAAGTCTGACTTCCTTCCAGACAAAGCCATGGTGGTAGGGGCCGAGGCAGAGGCAGTTAGGGCAATCAGGCTGGCAGAGGATTAAGAACAATCAGACCGACATGGGAGGGCAGTTGGGGGCAAGATCAGGCCAGCAGAGAAGGGAAGTTAGGTACAATCAGGCAGACAGAGGCAGTTAGGAGTGATCAGGCCAGCAGAGGATGACAGCAGGGAATGAGATCAGGCCAACAGGGAGGGCAGTTGGGGTGATCAGTCAGGCAGGCAGAGGCAGTTAAGGGCAATCAGGCAGGCAGGTAAGTGGTTAGGAGTCAGTGGCTCCAGATTGAGAGAGGGATCTTCAATTGGAGATGGTGGAGGCTAGGCTGAAGGAACCCTCACATGCATGAATTTCATGCACCATACCACTAGTTAATGAAATAATCTATTCTGTTTGTAAGTTAAAAATAAAAATTCTTTTAGCTTACCTGTTTTCACCTACGTTGACTAGTTTGTATAATTAAAACTAAGCATATAGCCCTAGCTGTTTTGGTGCGGTGAGTAGAGTGTTGGCCTATGTACAAAAGGGTCCTGCTTTCCATTCTGGTCAAGGGCATTTACCTTGATTGCAGGCTCTTCCCAGGCCAGGGCCCTGGTCCTGAGGCACGCAAGAGGCAACCAACTAATTTGCTTCTCTGACATCAATGTTTCTCTCTTTCTTTTCCTTTCTCTTCTACTCTCTCTAAAAGTCAATGGAATAATATCCTCGGGAATTTTAAAAAGGAAAATAAATAAAAATTAACTATGTATGAGCAATTTGATTTCACAGAAGAGTTTTCTATGTGTATTACAATAATTTTAAATTTATGCTGCATAGGTGTAGAAAATGTGTGTAATCGTTATTACCATGAGTAAACAAATGCACACAGCAGGGATGTGGCTTAGCACCCTGGGACCATCAGAAAGCACAACCAATTACAGCTCAGGATGTGGTGTGATCTTGTGCTGATCATTCCCTGAACATTGTTTAGAAGCAGTGACCCCTGAATTTCAGTATGTTGACTATAGTTGTAGACATGTAATATTTATGTCAGCAAAATGTCTAGTGTTTTTTCCACCATATGTCCTATTTGCTAAAATTTATTTTAAGATAACAGTGATTTAGTTAAAAACAACAACTACATGTTAATTTAATTATAAGCATTTATTTATTAAAATCATATCAAAATAAACAGGCTGCAGCCCTAGCTGGTTTTGCTCAGTGGATAAAGCATAGGCCTGTGGACTGAAAGGTCCCAGGTTTGATTCTGATCCACAGTTCAAGGCATGCAGTAGGCAGACAATCCATGATTCTCATCATTGATGTTTCTCCCCCCACTCTGAAAAATCAACAAAAATATATTTTTTCAAATAACAGGGTATTAATTTTCACATATGACACAGAGCCCAGAAACCTTGTCTGTTAAATTCTAAATCTACTTATTCAAAGTCCACAAAATCAAGGGTTCATTGTAATGTGATTTCATTTTATACTTTCAATTTTCTGTATTTCACAAAATGGTAGCTGTCACACAGATAAACCAGGCCTTAGACGCATGTGCTCAGTTTTGTAAGGGATCTACTGGAGCTTTGATGGTCTTCCAATGCCCTACTCTATGGTCTCTGGGGTTAAAGAGGGCCCTTAGATTTTGGGTTTAATTAGCAGCCTGCCCCTCAGGCAGAAGTTATGAAGATACTGGCTCTTCAGTTTAAAATCAACCTAAGGCCTCAGTGGTCACAGTTCAAGTCCTGATTAGGGCACATGGACTAAAACGGTAATTACAGAATATATTAGTATTCATATCTTGGGTTAACAGTATGAGGTATATTTTATGAAATGATAACCCAGATTTCAGAACATTTAACTTATTTCCTATTTATTTATTCAGCAACCAAATGCATTCTTTTATGAATGTCCTTGCTTGTGAAAAATTGTATTGGAAAGATTGCAAGAGACCATGTTGTTGGGTTAGATCAGTGGTGAGCAAACTGGGGCTTATGAGCCATATGCAGCTCTTTGGCCCCTTGAGTGTGACTCTTCCACAAAAAACCACGTGCCGGCATGCACCTACAGTGCAACTGAAACTTCCTGCCTCATGCTCAGAAGTTGGTTTTCAGCCTGGGCGAGTCTATTTTTAAGAAGTGGCTTTAGAACACTGAAAGAACCAAAAATCCTTATGTGACTTGTGAGCCATGGTTTGCTGACCACTGGGTTAGATAATATTTAGATATAAGGTTTTAAAGTTACTACTGGGCTATCCTAATACAGACGGAGATGGTCCTGTGCTGGCTGGTGTGGGGCACAGCTACAGTGTTTGGACAGGTTCAAGTCTGGGATTAATGAGAGGGCAGTGTCCATGGGCAAGTCCCAGTTTGGAGAGCAAATCCTCCCTGCACAATTATAGCCAACAGCTGTAGCTGTAAGCTTGAACCAATGGTCCAAACATGTGGCCCAGCTGTCTGAGTGACGTGGGCTTGATAGAGTTCAGGTGCATGTAATTGAGTAGATTTGAAACCCTTAACGTTGTAACCACACCTTTACTTTGCCTCATGGAATATCGCTATGAAATAATGACTCAGCTTACAAGCTGTGGTGCTGTCGCTAGCTCTCTGTGAGACAAGACAGTGTCCCACCCAGACCCAGCTTTCATTCTGTCTTTTTCAATCCTTCACTGACCCCCATCAGCTGAGTTTGCTGACTGGCCACAGGGTGCAGGACTGGGGCATCTGAGCAGGCTTCCTGAAAACTCACTGAGTGAGAAGTATGGTGAGGTGGACACAGCTCAGACCCAAGGAAGGAGAGAGCGGGCTTATAGGGCTTCTGCAGCTCTGCAGGATCAACAGCAAGGGCAGATCAATTTATAGCCATCAGTCACTTCTTACAGGAACATTGTCCTTATAAAATAAGGACCATTGGGGTTGTGGTCATAGTGACCAGAAGAAATCAGCAGGCAGGACAGGGTGGCCACAGCCAGAAAAGGTGGAGGGAATGGATCCCAGCCACATGGGAAAGGCATACACCAGGAGTAGAAAAATGATCAAAACTCTTGATTGTGTTTCGAGTCAGAGGAGGGGGTGGAATTTCAACCAGATTGTCCTCGGGGTAACCCCTATACCCTACCCACACCTGCTCTGTCAGCAGCTCCACAGAGAAATGAAGTTCAGGTTCCTTTGCTGGGTTCTGCCAGCATCAAACAACTGGGTACCTCCAACTGCTGACTCTGGCTGGCATGGGGCTGTGGCTCCTGGCTGCAAAACCACCACAATGAATTCTCCAGGGGGCAACCAGGGTTTGTGTCCCTTTCTTCTCAGCACTGTCACCTGCTACTGGGTGGTAGCTAATGTCGTAGCCAGAGGTAGACCAGATTACTGAAAAAGGCCTCAAGTTACTGAGAGGCTGTCTATGGATGGAGACATCTATGATGGCTGTGTTTGGTGTTTATAAATAGTATTAAAAGCAACTTTTAGATAAAATCTGGTACTGATACTCACATTCATTATTTTTATTATTTCATTTTTGCCCAATAAAATTACTTTTCAGAAATCTAGTGAAACTAAAAGTACCACAGTTTTATAGAATGACTTTGGCATAAACCTTGACCAAAACATGCACTAAACACCACCAGTGATGATAAAGGTGAGAGCTTTTAGTGTTTATTATTTATTTGTGTGTGTTTTTATAGAAGCATAGTTGTACATTATAAATTAAGCAAAATAAAATCTTAAAACAAAACATTCCCAGTAATAATAGAATCCTGTAAAAACCACCATTAGCTATTAAAATTAACATATGGTAGAAGCTTATTTAAAAACACTCATGCATTCTTTCACCTGCTGGTATTTCAAATGTAAAGGAAGAGCCACAACATATCTTCAATGAATAATGTTTAGTTAAGAATGTAAAAAGTCTTATACATTACATATAATTAAGTGAAAGTGGGCTCTCTGACAGAGTTCTCAAGTTCTCAATGTTCAAATTATATAGACACAATCTTATTTTGATTTTGAGTCTTCATACAACTAACAAATTCAGCAGATGGTTCCCATTATATTGAGTAAAAAATAGAATTTATGTAAATTTTAAAATGCAATAATTAAGGCTAAATATTTGTTGAAGAGTTTAATCAACTGGTTAATCAGATCTGTAGAGAGGGTGACATGGATGATAGGTGTGGGGAAATGATACAGGGTTTCACAGCTAGACTAATAGCGGGAAAGCCAGGGAGTGATACTGAGATATGAAGATGATGATATAGCATTAGGTACTTAACATATAGATAGTATCCTAGCTAATAATAAAGAGGGGATTTGCTAATTGACCATTATGCCCTCACAAGGATGGTGGTACCCACAGCCAATAAGGAGGAAATATGCTAATTTACTGCAATGCCCTCCAAGATGGTAAATCCCACATCCACAAGATGACATCTAGTTTCCTCAGTCCTGCCAGGGCAGCAAGTGCATGGCACAGCTGGGCCCACCCCAATGTGGTCCGGCTGCTCTGAGTCTTCCTCCAGAGGCCCCTGGTCCCCTTAACCCCCTAGGCACCCATGGCCAGCCAGAGGCACAGGAAGCCTCAAGTAACCAGAACTGGCCAAGGCATGCACTGCCAGCAGTGACAGCAGCAGAGATGTGATGGGGGCATTGCCTTCCCCTGAATGCCAGGTCAACTCCTGCCCCTGAGGGCCCCCAAACTGTGAGGAGGGGGCAGGCCAAGCTGAGGGATGAATTTTCATGCACATGGCATCTAGTAGTGTATGATTAAATATAGTTCTAGATGGAGATACTAGGGAAGATGAGAAGAGTATTGGTCTGAACATCCTGTGAATTTCTGTCTAGAACAGAATAAAATAAGACTGGAGTATGTATCAATGTGGTAAGAATTACAAAGGAATGCACATAACAGGTTATTAAGTAACTATTTCAAACTATGCATTATTAAACTGAGAGAACATGTAGAATATAGTTAGCTTGAGATAAATTTAGAAAACAATTTCTAAATTACCATTGGTGTTGTGTGTGTGTGTGTGTGTTTTATATTTTTGCCATTGTGTCTCTACAACCATGTCTGCATTGAATTTTACTTTTCCAGATACCACTGTCATCTTTAATTATACTTCCTCATGACTGTTCACAAATAAGGCAAAAAAGAGAAAACCTATTCTATGCCATATAGCATCGGTAATGATTTTCCTAAAATGAGTAAAGCACAAACCAATATATATGTTTTGAAGGTTATCATATTTAATAATACAGTAAGTAGATATTCAGGACAAAAAAGGAAATGAAAAACAAAAGCATATAAGATATTTGCCTTAGGGCACCAAGGAAAGGGCTTCCTTAGTTATTGGAGATCCCAGGATATAGAAAGATTCCTAATGTATTTCTAGTTAGAAGTGACTACAACAAAAGATAGGCCTGATACGGGCAGAAAAAGAGCAAGAGGAGATTCTACAAATAAGGGAACATTTTGTTACATTTACAAAGGTCACACTTCCATCTTCATAATCCAAGAATATCCCTACTCGGCCAATAGGTTCGGGCACATATTGCAGTAAAAGTGGGCAGGTGGTGAAGACATTGTGGTGCATGTTGGTTTTAGCACAGCCAAGAAGATAGAATGCCTTCTGGAGATTTATATTCTTCTCTATCCAATCATCACAGGAAACTCCTAAAGCCCAATCCCTATTGGGTCCCACGTCTATCTCCCAGTAATGTCTCCCAGTGGTAAAAGTCTGAGAATTCCAGTGAAGAAAACACTGTGATTGTGGAAAGGTACATGGTTCACCTTGAATGGAACATCCAACACTTAGGCTTATCAAATCTCCCTGTAAGAAGACATGACTGCAAATTCTTCCATGACACAGAGAAGTAGTCTCTGCAAAAAAAAAAAAAATCAGGTGGACACATTGCAAATAGAAGTCCTATTAGAAAAGTTGCTCTTTCAAGATGTTATGAGATCACAACAGGAAGAGCAATGTTGGTTGTCATATCTAATATAGCAAAGAGATAACCAACACATGTGCAGAACAAACAGATTCCTAACCACAGGCATTTGAACATTTTTTGAAATTCAAATTTTTAGGGTCAAATATAAGATTCATATCACCCTGCCCAGTGTGACTGTGGGCAGAGTGTTGGCTCTGGTTTGATTTCAGTCAAGGGCACATCCTGGGTTGCAGGTTTCATACCCTGCTCCTGCATCTGTCTAGGTTCTTGGGCTCCCTCCCTCTCCCCTTCCCTCTCCCTCTCTCTCACCTTGTGGCTCATTGTTTGAGTGTTGACATATGAACCAGGAGATCAAGGTTCCATTGCTGGTCAGGGCACATGCCTGGTTTATAGACTTGGATCCCCAATGGAGGCATGCAGGAGGCAGCTCATCAATGATTCTCTCTCATCATTAATGTTTCTATCTCACCCTTCCTCTTCCTGCCTCTCTTCCAATCAATAAAATAAAATTTGTATATATCTCCTTGGGTGAGGATTAAGAACAAAAAGACTCATGTCTCCAAATTTACTTTTCATAGCAAAATGGCCAATGCATATTTTCTGAATTGTCTTCCATTGTAAAAAATTAGAATCAGAAGAACATTTCTTCTAAATAAGCACATCATCATTTTGGAAGGGATGTGAAGATTTGCCAGGAGTCAAACATTTCTCTAGATAAATTAATGAAAATTCAATTTATGTCCATTTTAGTAGTTTCTTAAAATGGTGTTTGCAAAACCTTTCACCAGTCCCTCTATCTTCTGTCCTGACTCTGGGCTGTCAGCATTTTGATATTACGTACCTCTTCAGATTATGAGTAAACTGAATTTTCATGTGTTTTTACTTTGTTGTTTATAAAAATATTTCTTCTATTAACTCTTACATATTAATTCAAATTTTTACATTATATGACCATCCTATATAATAAAAGCATAATATGCAAATTAACTGTCACTCCAACACACAAGATGGCCACCCCTATGTGGACACAAGACGGTCACCACAGAAGGCCAACAGGGGAGGGCAGTTGTGGGCAATCAGACCAGCAGGAGAAGTCAGTTGGGAGAGACCAGACTTGCAAGGGAGAGCAGTTGGAGGTGATCAGGCCTTCAGGTAATGGCACTTGGGAGTTGGCGGCCACCAGGCCTGCAGGGGAGGGGAGTTGGGGGGAACCAAGCCAACAGGGGAGAGCAGTTAGATGTGAGCAGGCCTGTAGGTAAGGGCAGTTGGGGTTGACCAGACCTGCCGGGGAGGACAGTTAGTGGTGATGAGACTGGCAGAGGAGGTCAGTTAGGGGCTACCAGTCTGGCAAGGGAGGGTCATTAGGGGTGATATGGCCATCGGTGGAGGGCAGTTGGGGTGGGACCCAGCCCTGCAGGGGAGGGCAGTTAGGGGTGATCAGGCCACTAGGGGAGGGCAGTTAGGAGCAATTAGGCTGGCAGGGGAACAGTTAGGCTTTGAACAGGCTTGGCAGGGTATGGTTAGGGGGTGATCAGGCTGGCAGGCAGAAGTGGTTAGGGGCAATTAGGCAGGCAGGCAGGTAAGTAGTTGGGAGTCAGCAGTTTGGATTGTGAGAGGGATGTCTGACTGCCTATTTACGCCTGATCCCACAAGTGGGATAGGGCCTAAATGGGCAGTCAGACATTTCTCAAGGGGTCCCAGATTGGAAAGGTGCAGGCTGGGCTGAGGGACACACAAAATTCATGCACCAGGCTTCTAGTTGTAAATAAAAATACAAGGAAACTAAATGTCCAGTATATTATACATCACACAAAAATGCTGTTTGCATTTGAAAGTTATATATACTGAAAAAAATGTGGTTTTGTACATAAAATTGGATAATTAACCTTAAATCAGAATATTATTCCATTTATTAAACTGTTGATTACTTATATCATTTCTTTACCTATAGGAAACTCACTATTTATGAGTCTGAATCATATTTCTGTTTTCACTACTTTCACTCTTAGTAATATAAATGTTACTGTAAAAAAATGATCCCTTACAAAATTATATACCCAAATGTCTGAAAATAGTAATACACATAATAGAAGAAGACAGATTACCTGCATGGTCCTAACAACACGAGATAAATAATGGAAATATGGCCCATGGGCCTATGCTTACCTTTGAACATGTCGAACCTTGCAATTAGCCCTGGGATGGTCACTGCAGTGAGCTCTGCTTTCACAGGCTGAGGCATGTGCACACACACTGCCTCACTCCTGCAAGAGGGAAGAGGAAGTTACCATGTTTACAGTCAACAAACAAAACCACTATTTTTATGTATAAGATACTTCAATAGAATTATTTAAATCCATTAATTTGAAAACTCAAAAGGGTCATAATTCTTCTTCATAGTTCCTTAATTTTCAAGTCTAATAGAAAGTCCATTTGAATCAGAATTCAGTCTAACCCTTTCTCATCTTGTCTAGGAATTTGTAAAGATCCTCAGTCTTTTATGTACTTGAGTATATTAAAGATCCTCAGTCTTTTATGTCCTTGAGTATATTCTAGATTCCACTGAAATGCTCCCCCACCTGGAAATGATGGGGCACTCTGAAGACTAATTGGCCTAGTGCAGTGGTCGGCAAACTCAGTCAACAGAGCTGCAATTTGATGACCACTGGCTTAGTGCACACTCTCAACACAGAGGCTGTGAACTTTTCCCAGGCAGGGGGATCTGCTTTCTGGAGGCAAGGGGCTCTAGGGGCCTCACATCGTTCTCTTACTAAGAGAATTTTTTTTCATCTGTCTTTCAGGACTGTCCACTGCTATGTATAGAAAACAAACCACCAGGGCTTTCTCACTGTGGGGAATTTCCTCTACCCTCACAACCCAGATTCCATTAGCTCTGCCTCTAAGGTATTTGACTTTCTCATCACTCAGAAAACTTAGCACCATTCTCCTTCATATACGTAGGATTTTGAGAACTAAAAGGGAAATTGGGAATAATGGGGTTTCCTTTATTCACTTTGCTGGTGATTTTTGTTTGTTGTTGTTGTTGTTGTTATTGTTTGCAATTCTCCATTGAAAATGCTGAACGAAATCACTCAGTATGGCAATGAAAAGAGACATCTACATGGAGTTGGGAAGAGGAAAATAGATACAATCAAGATCCCAATAAGTTCTGCCTTCACTTTAGCATATCCTGCCTGATAGTCTGTGAAAAGTCTGAAAGAGCATCAGCTGATATCAAGGTATAGACTCACCTGAGCAATATGTCTCCAAAATCCTGTGGAGAAAAATAAAAAGGTTTAATGCTTATTACCAATGACTATTCCATTAGGTCCAGTGGGAGACTATTTGTTTTCATTTAATTTTTTCTCTTATTTTATGCTCTTTCTCTTATTTTCTGCTCAATCCCTCCAGAACCCTAGTGGGCAATTTGAGATAGTTACAGAAGTTACTATTTCCCTACTCTGTTTCTTTCTGGAAAACATATCTACCTCCTCTTCCCAGTTTACTACATTGTCATAAGTTCATATCCTGCTGGAGACTGATTTCCATGGGCAAGTGAAGAAGGAAGAGGGCTGGGGAATCTTTGTGTGCTCCTGTAACCATTGTTTAAGTATCTGACCTGGCATCTTTTCTATTTCTAATGTGGGTGTACCCCAAAATGACAGCAATGCATGTGTAGATTCCCAAATATCCCCATATTTCCAGGTCTATAATTAAATCATTGACTTTAGAGGGGAATCTAACTCAAGATTCTTTTACAGTCCCACAGAGTTTTGTTTCTTATGTAGGAGAGAACTTTTGTTTGTGGGGTTCCTTGGAGAAGCAATATCTTCCCAACAAAGTAACTACGGTTATGGAAATAGGTTTTTGGAAAAAAATGCCATAAAAGAGGAAATGGATTTCCACTGAAGGAATAACAGGGCATGTGAACACTGAACACCCCACTTCTGAGTTCTTACCAGGAGCAGCTCTACATCTGGTTTATGGCACATTTCCTTCAGCTCGGTATACATTCCTCTTAAAAGCTCCCTCTTGTGTGCCATCTGGGTTTCACTGTCCTTGAGTTGATCAAAAATCTCTGTCCCTTCACATCGTAGTCTTGCTAAATGATGATACTCTTCCAGAGGGATAAATAGAGGCAACTGAACATATTCAGCACTGATCGCTTCCCCCATTAAGATCACATAAATCTGCAATGGCATGGAGATAGTCAAAACATGAACCCTTTATCTCCTACTGAATCTCATTCAAACTTCTTTGCCTTATAAAGGTCAATAATATTTAACCTTTAAACCTCAGTCTTGCCTAGGTTAAGAATCCACATGTTCTCATTCCTGTTTTCCATATATTTTTAAACAATCAATTATATCCCCTTCATTCACAATGAAGCCTTTGATAAGATAACAAAAAAACCCCCACAAATATGTGATTTCTATCTTCCAGCCAATATGTGTGAGAAGGCAACACAGTTCATCCATAACACATGCAATTTAAATTTACATTAATTGGATTAGGAATCCTCTATTTAGCCCGATTTCTGAAATTTGGATCAGATTACTTCAACCCATTTTACATGCTGTGACCTCAGGCTGATATGCTCATCACCTTGCCCTTCATCCAGCTTAGTCCTATCCTGAGATTTCATTTACAATCTGTCTCCCATTATCTCTTTGATTTTATTTCCTTTTATTCTCTTCCTAATTCACTCTGATGCTCCCTCAGATCTTTCTGGCTTTTCAACTGCCCACAATATGCCTGCCTGAAATACCTTTGCAGGTTCTATTTTCTCTATCTATAATACTCTCTCTACATACCCTTGGTTGCCTTCCTCTTCAGAGATATTTTTTATAAGGTAAAGTTTTCAGTGAAGTCTTCTCTGATGATCGATCCTATTTAGAACTCAAACCCTCATCTGCAGTCTCTACCCTCCTGTACTCCTCTTTCTCCTTTCTACTTTATTATTCTACAAAGAACTTATCAGGCATCATATGTTATATCTAACATACGTTGACTATTCACCCTTTGATTTAGAGTGTAAGCTTTATCAAGTCAAGGATAGTTTCTACTTTGCTCACTGCTCTTTTCTAGATCAATTTTGATATAAACAAGGTGCTCATGAAATATACATTGAGTAAATTCATATTAGATAGCACACATTCAAGATAAACATCCAGATTAAGGAATTCCATTATCTTTAAATTCCCCTAAAGTGTTGAAACATCTCCTATTTTTTAGGGGGGGGTTAACTTTTGTTTGCACTGCTTATAATATTTATATTTATTCTTCTGAAAATTGGTTCTAACTTCTTATTTTTTTCCCTTTTTTCCTTTTTTATTGTTTAAAATATTACTTTTCAGAAGGAATTAAGGTACTGGGAAGGCACTTGAGCATTCTATATTGGCCCTTCTTGCCCTTTTTGCCAAGAGAGACCCTCTTCTCACAATCCAAGTGCACACAGCTGTTGCCTGAGCTTTCAGTCCAAGCTGAAGTTGAGGTCTCTGGGTGGCTGGCACCATGGATCTGTCTCTCGCCCAATGGTGTGAGCTGGGCCCTCCCTGGAGAAGAAATCAGAGTCCCCCAAGATATGTGATCAGTAATGGGACCCTGCCAGCAGGCGAGGGGATCCCGAGACAGAAACTGGGCGTGGAGGCCACGTGGGCATAGACTCCCAAGGAGACAGAACTGAACCTCACATCACCCTGCTTAGCCCAGATGGATGGCTGGTTAGCCAGAGACAGGTAAGATTCCTCAGGGAAGGAACAACCTAAGTCAGGCATAGTCGCAAAGGGGCCATCAGGAGAGAACTTGAATGTCAACAGAGGTGGGGCATAGACCCTCACTCCTCTAACCTTGAAGGGGCCTGGACTCTCATCCCTTCTGAGGGAGATCTCCTGCCCCCATGGCTGCTTCGCCTCCCATGCACAGCTCAGATCAGGACCCTGGGTACAGACAGAGACTTGGCCAGCAACAGCTGCTCTCTATATAAATCCAGTCTAGTACCAGGAATGCTCAGGGCCTACTCAAGAATGCAAATAATCCTTTCCACTAATATTTACAGGGTAAACTAAGATTATTGTTTGATATTAAATTTGACAGTAAAATAGTAATCAAGTTTCAGGTTAATTTAAATTGGCCAAGTGAAATAAGTGAATACTCAAGAAAATTTAAGTGTACTGGACAAAAAGCTGTTCTTAAAATATTAACTAAAATTTCTATTAGTAGTTTATTTCATTGTAAAATTGCCTAACATGCAAAGAACCTAAAGCAGTCATATTTTTGTGCAAAAATTAAAAGTTACCAAGGCTATAATATAAAATTTCCAAAAGCCTCCATTAATCAAAAGGGGGAGGGGTTTGTGGGGTAATATCATGTAAGGAAAATATCCTGTAAGTAGATTAAATCTAGAAAATTCTTACTTCAGAAAACTAATTTTTCTTTGTAATGCTAACAGGACACCCATGAAAAACACACATGGTGTCAAAATAATCCAAAGGAAAATCATTTGGGCAAAAATAAAAATAATCCCAAGACTAATTTACAGAAAAGATTCCTTTATTAACTTTTGGTCAAGAATATGTTTGTATATTTTCAGAAAACAACTCCAAGACCATATGGATTCCTGCCAAAAGAGGAACTGACAGGTCTGTTCCAACCATGAAGATAGTCCAGAGATGGAAGACACTGACGACACCTTGCCATGCTACCAGTCAGCAGCTGTGCATCGCTGCAGGCAGACAAGGACCAAACCAGAGAGGGTGGAACATGCATTGCCACCATTTGTCCACCATCCAGATTCCACTGTTGACATGTACACATAAGGAACTATTTGACATTAAAACTGGGACTCAGAACATTTGGACATTGAAACTGAGGGTCAAACATTTTTTTGTTCTTATATATTTATTTCCAGTATGCAGATGCAAGATTTTTTTTAAAGAAAAGAAATGGAGGAAAAGATACAGAGGCAAAGAAGCATTGAACAGACTGTCAAACTACAGTGGGAAGGTAGAGGAAGGTAGGGGGTGGGGTCTGTAAGAGATCAACCAAAGGACTTGTATGCATGCATATAAGCAAAACTAATGGATACAAGACACTGGGGCAGGGGGGAGGGGCAGGTGAGGACATGTGCTTGGGGGCAGGGGAGGCTGGGGGGAGTTCAATGGGGGAAAAAAGGAAACATATATACTATGATTTGTAATACTTTAAAGAATAAATTTTTTAAAATCTTAAATATATTACAAATGCAGTACACATGTTTTCCTTTTTTTCTCCCCCCTTGACCTCCCCCTGGCCTTCCCAACCCCCCAGCACATGCCCTCCCCTGCCCCCCGTCCCAGTGTCTTGTGTGCCATGGTTATGCTTTAATGCATGCATACAAGTCCTTAGGTTGATCTCTTTCAGCACCCCCGCCCCCAATCTCCCCTGCCTTCCTGCTGTAGTCCTACAATCCATTCCATGCTTCCTTGCCTCTGTATCTATTTTTATTTCCTCCATTTTCTTTAAAAAAAAATCTGGTCTCCACAGACTGGAAATAAACATATGAGCACAAGAAATGTTAGATATCAGGGTCTATAATTGGCGTGTTTATATGTATTCCTCATCTTTCATCACTTTTCTCCTCATACATTATATATTACTAGAGGAAAGGTGTATGAATTCATGCGCTGGTGGGGTCCCTTGGCCTGGATGGTGATCTGGGCCAATTGGGGGAGATTGCCAGCAGGTGGAAGGGACTGAGGGAAGTTAGCTGGCCACCCTCCCCATTGGGGCAGATTGGAGGGGCTGCCTAGCCAGGGTTAGGAACCACAGTTGGTTAGCCAGCTGGCTAGGGGGAGAAACTGCAGGAGGTTGGCAGACCAGCCTGGGGAAAAGGCCACAGGAGCCCACTCAACACCAACAGCAGCTCCTGTGTTAAGTGTGTGCTCCCTAGTGGTTAAGTGCATATCATAGCGAATAGTCTACCAGTTCTACATGGTTTGGTCACTTAGGCTTTTATATATACAGATTCAAAATTAATTTCATGGGGTAAGTTCAGGGTTTCCCTGGACTGGGGACACTATTCTTTCTTCCTGAAATTTTCCATTTGTTTTCAAATATTACTTTTCCAACAACATCCACATTAATGTTTATACTGCCTCAGATCCTTCACCTGAATTTTCAATGGCTGCCAAATGTCTCCTATGCCCCATATTTACCCCCTTCCTCCATATATGTCACTCTATGAAATGGTCCAGTCTGTTGTGGTGCTTGTAGAAGTAATAAATATTATTTATCCTGGGAACAAGCCAGCATGATTTGTGTGACAGCTGTCATTTTTTTTAGAAGCCATGAATAAGTGCCCAACTATCTATCTATGGAGGGAAAATACCCTTTTCCTATTGATTACCCTTCCCATATTGAACCCAAAAAGAACATTATAGTGTCAAACAAAGTTCCTATTTTAAAGCTATTCATTCAACCTTCCTATGTTCATGCTGCACATAGGAGAAATGCAAATACCAACCTCCCAAGAGGAGACTGTGACAGTTTCCACATTCAGCTTTCTGTCATTGTCACGACATTTCTCCCATAAAGAGCACATTGTCTTGAGGAGTTTCTCCTGTGAAATATCCACCAGAGTCAATTAGAGCCAATGAAGAGGACAATGTAACATTTAGGCCTTATAGAGGGAGGGCACTCAGAACGACTGATAAATTAGAGCCATGGAAAACAGGGAATCATAGAGTTGCCTTGTTTACATCACGTATTTGTCAAATCCGGGAGACTTCACACTAAGGAATTCCAGGGCAGAGATTCTGAAAGGATAGCTAGATGAAATAATCCCATCCCCAAGGAAACAGACCCACAGGAATTTCATACTCACTTTATAGAAGTGGGTCCTCAGGGGCATCACTTACCCTGTGTTGCTCGGCCGCCTCTTCTACTGAACAGTGTCTGTGAGCCTCATGCTCCTGAGAGGTAGAGCAGTGCAAACAGAGCAGGCTCCTCTGGTCCTCACAGAAGATCTGCTTTGCCTCCATGTGTACCATACATTTATTGTCCTTAGAGCGCAGGAAATGCCACAGACTGGCTTGTCTGACCGTGAGAACCATTTGATTGAGAGAGACATTTGTGTGAAAGTCTCTCTGCTGGATTGCTTTCTGGCATTCAGAGCAATGAGCAGGAACTGATATCTTTGGCAAGCTGAGGCAGAAACAGGGCCTGCAAAAGCTGTGCCCACAGTCTATAGTGATGGGGTCTACGAAGCAGTTCCTGCAGATGGAGCAGATGAGTTCATTCTGGAAGAGTTGCAAGATGCCATCCATGTTTCTGGGAAGAATTAGCAACAGGTCATTTCTGGGCCTGGGTTGGTGAGAGGCTTCTGAATACTTATATGAGGGTAGTGATGTCCATGTTTTTCTCTTTGCAATACTCACTAAAGCAAGACAAACTTTTGATGAAATGACGAAAATCTGGAGCCCAGAAAGAGTCCTTGGGCTTCACAGCAGACATAATTCTGACTAGATGACTCACATGATCCTATAGATTCAGCTCCTAGTCCTTAAATACAAATGTGTGCAAGTATCCATTTCCAGGATGTGGGATACAGCATTTTATTACTGCTCTTAATTTTCTAAATCACTCAGAATTGTCCCCATTCTTTTCAATAACTTGTTAGTGAGTATGGAGGTGTGAGATTTACCCCATAAATCTGTTTAGCCAATAAATCTGAGAGGAAGGTGGCCAGAATGATTCTCTGAAATGACTTCAGAGAAAAGGTCAAGAAAACCCAGTTCTCTTCTTTGAAACTAACAAATAAGGAAACAAGCAAACACAAATTGAACCAATGGAGATTCATTAGAAAAGAAATTATGAAAGAAATTTGTCTTTTTTGAATTTTTTAGGATTAAATTAACTTTCGTTTATACAAACTCTGAACTGACATATTTTAAAAATATACATATATTATCACTACAACAGTAAAGTGAATGTTCTATAAGTATTATTCTCTATAATGTTCTATAATTCATATGTTTGGTATAAAATATAGGCTAAAAGTTTAAATATTTTTCTTGTGTTTTTTTATTATGAAAAAGTATATTAATTTTAAACTAAAATATATTTAGTCATTTGAATCTACTAACTTTACTTTCACATTACTCATAGTTGACTTTTCATTTCTTTTTTTTTTCCTCTTGGAAGCATCTTTTGTTTTGTTTCCTTAATCCTCACCCCAGGATATTTTTCCATTGATTTTCAGAGAGAGAAGAATGGAGGGGGTAAGACACTTGCTATTTGAGCTTTTCCTTGTTCAAACTCTGCTTGGAATATTCAACTGGCAGGACTCAAATTTCTCCTTCTCAGTGAAAATCCAAGAATGGCTAGGAAAACCCCATGAGTATTAGTTTTAGGTTTACAAATAAGTTTTAGTGAATAAGCAAATTTGCAACTATAGAACCTGCAAATTAAGAGGAAGGACTATTTTCTTGATATGCAATGTCTGTGGGGTTTTATATGAAAATGAAATGAAGAAAGGAAATTTGGGAGGGGGTATCTAATATTTTTTTAAATATTTTTATTTATTTTCAAAAAGACAGGAAGAGAGAGAGAGAGAGACAGAGACAGAGACAGAGACAGAGACAGAGAAACATCTCCTGGCTAGCTCCTGCACACTTCCTACCTGATAATGACCCTGAAACCCAGACACATCTGTGAGTCAAATAAAAAACCTTTGGTGTATGGAATGATGCCCAGCCAAATGAGGCACAATGGGTAGGGCCTAATATTTCCCAGATAAGAATTCTTTGCTGATGGACAATACTTATGGTCAAGACTGTCACAGCAGTGAAGAAGAATCTATCAATGCTGTCAATCAAGGCTCAACCACAGAAGCAAAACCAGCAATATGGACGCACATATGAAGAGATCCATGTACAGATTTATTACAAATAAATGGCTTACACGATCATAAGAGCTAGGTAAGCAAGAGTGAGATCTGAAGTAGTGTAAGTTGGGAAGAGAAACCACCAGCAGGTTGGAACCCAACGGTCATGGGACAAAGCATTTTGTCATTGTTAGTGAGGCGTTTCTGCAGCAATACAGACACATTTGATATTTGGAGTTTTGTTCAAGGATTGTCTATGACTTTCCTTAAAGGACTACAGCTGATGCAGTCAGGACTTGAGAATTTCTTTAGCTCACAGTCAAAATAAGGAACTTCATTTACACCTGTTATCTCATCACAGCACCAACTAGTTTAGCCTTTTATTATATAACTGGGCAAGAGGTATGTGTGTTAAAAAAAAAAATGCTCCCTCTTTTCCATTCATGTAGTTCTGCCTAATTGAGTTAGCACATAAACTATCATAAGTTGATATAACCATAAATTTTAAGAAATATAAGAACAGGTCTCCTTGTTCCATTCTAGGTTTACCATGTCAGACCATCCACAGAGTAAATGCCCTGGATGTATCTTCTCTAACTCAATGCATTGAAATGTCAATATTTCTGATTCCATTAGCAATAAATTGAAATTTTAGCCTCTAAGATCACTCACTTTGATCTTAATATCAAGTGAGGTTTATTTTTTCTTTCATATCATTCAGTATTGGGTTTTATCTATACATGTGGAAGAAAGCATTTGTTTTAGAATGTTAATAAAAGCCCATTAGTTAAAAACTTACAAGATAACAGACTATATGAGTGATTATAGTATATTGTCTGTTGAATAACAGACTACTAATATATTAACCAATATTTCAGAAATTTACTTCTTATTCATTTATTTATTGAGCTACTGAAAATATTACAAAATACATCCTTTGTGCATATTCTTGTTTGTGGGAAATTCTATTGGAAAGATTGCTAAAGGTGATATAGATGGGTTAAAGGTAATGTGGGAAGACCACTGAAATGTACTAAATTTTCAATTTAAGTCAGAAAACTCATGTTTCTTAAAAATATTTACTTTACTTCAAAGTGCAAAATTGAAACATATAACTATTTTTTTCAAATCATTGAATGCTTACCTCGCTAAATATTGTAGAATAGCATCTCCCTTGTGTACATAGGCATTCATCATGTGTTGAGTATAATGTGTAAAGTATACTAGATATAGAATTAAATATTCCTAAAAAATTTCTAGAATCTACAACCATGTACAAAACCACAAGATATCTGGCCATTACTTTGAGTTCTAGGAACTACTAAGGATTAATAAAATAAGGGAACTAAAATTAATCATCATATTAATTCCAAAACACAAACCAAACAAAAAAGCAATGGAATTATTTTTACTAAGTTGGAAAACAATATGATTTTATAGAAACAACCTCAGTTTGCTGATAAATTAAACTCACCAATGCTTGCTGGAGAAGTATTAATACAAAGAGGTCAGCTCAGGGGTTAAGCCTTCCAAGCCTGGTGACAGTAGCTGTCAGAAGTCTCCTGACCAGGTAAGCTCCAAGCACACTCCCTGTGTGCTGGAAACAGTGAGTTTGGCTCCTTATGTGGAATCCTTGAAAACCACATTCATTTTTTCCAGGTGATTGAATTTGAGAGGTCTTCATAGAGCTAGTCTCTGCTAAGTGGAAGGAAGATTAGCAACACCTTTGCTAATCTCCCCAAATATACCTCTACTAACATAATCTCATCAAAGTCACCCATTTCCCAACACACCAACCCTTGCAACTGTCTTTATATGTACATTTATGGACATCAAGAACTTTTAGTTTTAACTTACAAACAGAAAGAAAGGATTATTTTACTAATTAGTGACTTTAGTAAATGTCCAAAAGCTTGGAAATATTTTACTGTGTTTATTTGAAAATATGTTAACTATGTTCTGTTATGTAGAAAATGTTTTATTTGTTGCTATAATTTTACTATTATTATTTTTAATTGTATTATTTTTGCAATAGGTTTTTTATTGAGAGTGGAGTATAGGGCGGAGTGGAAGAGAGACCTAGGGAGAAGGAGAGAGAGAGAGAGAGAGAGAGAGAGAGAGAGAGAGAGAGAGAGAGAGAGAGAGATCAACCTGAGTGAGACACATAGATTGGTAGCCTCACTTACATACATAATCAGAGCCAGGGATAAATCCTGCAACCAAGGTGTTTAGGAATAGAACCATGGACTGACTCTAAACCAGCCCAAGAATGTTTATATATTTTAATGTAAGATTTTAATGTAAGAACACCTTGAACACTGCTATTTTATTTTAATTTTTACCCAAGAATATGTTTACTGATTCTAGAGAGAGAGGAAGGGAGAGAAAAGAGATAGAGAAAGAAAATTTCAATGTGAGAGAGAACTATTGATGGGTTGCCTCCCCCCAGGTAAAATACAACTTCCTGTTCCTTTTGATCAGAAGTTAGTATTTTCCCTTCTGTGGCAGAGAAATGTATGTATTCTCAACTTAATACAGACCTTTCTGAAAGAATGGTCATTTATGATTTAATATTTCACAATCAAGAACTAAAATTACAAAGACTAGATTTTCCCAGAATTGGGTAATAGAGACAAGTATATCTGAGAAATGGGGCTGGTAGCGGGCAAAGAAGAAAAGTAAGAGAAATTCCCTAAGAATGGCAGAATTCTATACCATCATTGTGAACAAAAGGGTTTTGAGGAAGAATGTTCAGTTGAATGATGATGCCACCAGCAGGATTAATGGCCTCTTCCTCCTGACAGGCGTGAGCAGGTGCAGCTGACATGCCTCAGCTGTGCAGCCACAACTCCCTGCACCTCCCATCACTGGACTGATGTGCAGGCTCAACGGCTTCCCAGATGAGTGTCACCCCAATGCGGGACCACCTGGAGGGGTCCTTCAGTTAGGATATGTTGTGGGTGACCTCTTCCTCTTTCATAAGCTTTATCTTGCGGAGAAGAAAAGCCTGCAAATGGCATGTATGAGCCTACTTAGTCATGGGGTCACTATAATGTAGAAAAATGATAGATGTGACTTAGGCCTTATCATATGCTTATATATTTTATAAGTGACTTATATAATAAGAAGAAATATGTGTGCCAAAGCGGCTACCTGAGTCCTAGAAATATCACTACATAAAATTTCAGTTGTTCACTGAGCCATAAAAAAACTGTATATCAGTTCAAGATATTTCAATTTTTAATAACTGCAGTGAATTGATTTTTTAAATATTCTGCTTTAAAATTTTTTAGTAATTGGATTTATAATGTGTGTTTCAATGGATATCATCATAAATAATCATAAAGGTGAAAAAAGCTAAATGCAAAAACAATTTATGAATAATAACAATAAAGTAATTTGGTAATGAATAAGGCCAAACATAAAGCTCTATGGTAAACCTAAACCTGGAGGGTTAATCTACCCAGTTGCTGCTTCTCTTCAAGGAACCTCGATTGCCTAATCCTGTTGGCCCTCAGCACTCAAAAGTGTGTTCTACCCAGATGGTCCAAATTCAGGAAGGCGTGGAGACAGAGAAAGAAAGAGGCTTCCCTTCCATCTGTGCTGAGTTTCTCTTCTGAGAAGGGACCCTTTCAGAGATTAACATCAACAATGACTTAGCCTAGCGGGTGCATCAGAATCACCCACATGTCTTGTTAGAACACAGGTGGCTGAGCCTCAACCTCAGAGATCCTTGATTCAGTGTGTCTGGGGCTGGAGAGCTGGCAGAGCTAGCAAATTGTAAGCTGCTGCTGGTGTTGCTGTTTCTGGGAACATACTTTGAAAATCTCTAAATTAACTCAATGTTCATTAAAGATGATACTTTAGGTTCCACAGGAATGGACAATTGAAAAGACAACATTCAACAGCATAAGGATGGAAGTCCAGGCCATGGACTGGCTGCTGTAACTTCTTGCAGACTGTATGGGGAGAAAGGAGTGATAGCTTTGCAGCCCTTGGGCCCACCCAGCTATGTCCTGGGGAGGGCAGCAAGATGGCTGCTATGCAGGGCCCTTGGATTTCAGAGCTCAGGACATCAAGTAGCAGGGTACATGCCTGATGTCTGGGAGTCCAGGCAGCCCAGCCTTTGGATCCTTCCCTTCTCTGTGCCATCCCCACAGCCAGTAGATTATCAGAAAATGTATCCTTACTGCAAGGGTTCTCAAAGTGTGGTTCTGAGAACACTCGGGGTCTGAAGTCAAACTTATTTTTATATTATTTGCCCTTTGGATTTCTACGTGGTTTTATAAATGGTATTTCAAATTATTTTTAAAATATTTATTTTTAAATTGTCAGTTTATTTTCCAACATGGCATAGCATGATATAACCCCATAAACAAAAATGTTTTGAAGTCTCATAATCTTTTTTCCAGCTTAAATGAGGTAAAATGTACCCACTATAAAATTCACCTCCTTAATATGTGCAGTACTGACTTCCAGTTGTAAAAACTAAAATGTTTCCAGACCTCAATAAATACTGTTGAGAATGGGAAAATAATCAACCAGTTGAGACTACCATACTAGTTACATGGAAAGTAAAAATAAAAATGAGAGATGGATAAGATCCTTAAAATAATTTAGACATCTAACTGATTTTTAAAGTCTTATAATCTAGAATATATAAGGTAATAAATAAGATAGTAAAAAAAACTTGCTTATGTAGTTACTTCAAGAAATTAAAAATGAATATGCCTTATGACCCAGTAATTACACTTCTTGGAATACAGTATATCTTAAAAGGCCTAAAACACTAATTGGAAAGAATATACGCACCCCTATGTTCACTGAAGTGTTATTTACAATAGCCAAGATTTGGAAGAAGCCCAGCCCAAGTGCCCATAAGTAGAGGAGTGGATTAAAAAAAAGAGTGGCACAGTCCTGGTGGATGGGACTCAGCTGGTTGAGCATTGTACTGGGCACCAAGAGGTTATAAGATTCAATTCCCAGTCAGGGAACATGCCTAGTTTTCTAGCTGGATCCCCGGGAGGGGAAAGGGAGGATTCATAGGTCACTCTCCCATTGATGTTCCCCTCTCTCCCTCTCCCTTCCACTCTCTTCTTGTTATCTTTTAAGATAATAAAAATTTATTTTTTAAAGCTGCATTACATTTACACAATAGAATACCACTAAGCTTGTAAAACAAGTGAATCCTATCTTTTGAGAAGGCATGGATGGACCTGAAGATTATTCTGCAGGAAATAAAGTCAGGCAAAGAAAAACAAGTACCATGTAATTTCACTTATATATGGACTCTAATGAACAAAATAAACTAATAAAGTGGAGGCAGACTCATGGATACAGAGAACAGATTGACAGCTGTCAGAGGGAAGGGGGTGAGTGAGAAGGGTGAAGGGATTAAGCAAAGCAGAAAAGAAAGTTTCATAGTCACAGACAAAAGTATGCTGATTGCCAGAGTAAACTTGTAGGGGAAGTAGAAGAAAGTAAAGGGGGGATGCATAGTGAGACTTAACGTGGGGGGAGGTGAACACAGTACAATATACTAGTACATACAATGTATTATAGAATTGTGTATCTAAAACCTACATAATTTTATTCATCAACATCACTCCAATGAATTCAGTTAAAATATGTAATTCTAACATTGAATAAGTAATGATATATATGAAAAACACAAGCAAATCAGTCCTGCCACTAATTTCCTAGAAAAAAATACACATTTTGACATATACAGAATTTCAGATAGGTGTTTGAAGAGGATGTTAGAGCCCAGCCAGTGTGGTCCAGTGGTTGAACCTTGATCTATGAACCAGGACACCAGGATTTGATTCCTAGTCAGGGCACAAGCCTGGGTTGCAGGCTGGACCCCCAGTAGGGAGTGTCCAGGATGAAGCCAACCAATGATTCTCTCCCTCCATCTCCCTTCCTCTCTAAACTCAATAAAAATAATTTTAAAGAGAATGTTAAGGGAAAATAATAGCTTCTACAGTTTGTTCTCACTTGGCGTTTGAAGAATAATGTTATTACAGATTTATTGAGAAAGGATGATCAGATTCTTCAGGTGCTTTGCTGAGGCCATGTTTCATTCTCCACTGTAGCTCTCTAGGAAATGTGTTAATATTCCAACTACATGGCTACAAAATTTACATAATCATCCTTTTTTGATTCTCGAAGGCTGCTTCCTTTTCCTAAATGTGATTTCTCTTCTTCAGAAGATTAGGCTCACGCACTCAGTGTTAGTGGTGGGTGCTTTTCAGACCTCTTTGGAAATGAGGTGAGGTGAAGCAGAATTCCAAGTGGTAGAGGATAAACAGAGAGGCTCTAGCTGGTTTGGCTCAGTGGATACAGCATCAGCCCTCAGACTAAAGAATCCCAGCCAAGGTTGGGGTGTTTGCAGGAGACAACCAATCAATGCCTCTCTCTCACATGATATCTCTCTCTCTGTCTCTCCCGCTCCCTTCTACTCTCTCTAAAAATCAATCGAAAACTATCCTCAGATGAGGATTAACAAGGGGGAAAAAAGAAAGGAAGAGTGAGTGAATAATTTTTTTCTGAAGACTGGATTGAAGGAAACAGTTGTTACTGATTTCATTTCCTCATGATAATCACGTGTCTTTCCTCTCAAGATTTCTCTAGACTTTCTGCATAGTTTATCTTAAAGATAATTTCCTGATTTTCTTGACTGTAAAAATGATGAATTTAAGATACCGCTTTAGAACAAGGGAATGCACAAACATTGCTGGCCATATTTCAGAGCCCCCCAAGTTTGCAAAGTTTAGAAGTCTCAAAGACCAATCTGTATGAGGTGACTGGAGTGATGGGACAAATAAGTCTTAAAATATTGCCTTCAAAATGACAAAAGCTGCTGTTGCCTGTGTGTCTCAGTAATTACAACATGGGCTCTTGAAGGGTCTCAGGTTCAATTCCTGGTCAAGGGCACATACCTGGGTTGCAGGGTCAATCTCAGTCTGTTCAGCCCGGGAAGGTACAGGAGACAAGCAATCCATGACTATCTGTGTATCTATCTCATTCCCTCCTTTTTTCTCTCCCACTCCCCCACCTTCCACTCCCTCTAAAAGTCAATGGAAAACATATTCTCAATTGAGAATTAACAACAAAATACAAATCTGTCAAAGAAAGCACTCCTCCATGACATTAGATTTAAACAACCTCAATGAACATATTTCCAAGTTTTAAAAGACATTTGCTAAAATCAATATTGGATAAAATAATCTTTTCTTTAGTTTTGTAAGTTAAAAATAAAAGTCCTGGCCGAAGCTGGTTTGGCTCAGTGGATAGAGCATTGGCCTTTGGACTGAAAGGTCCCAGGTTCGATTCCAGTCAAGGGCATGTACTTTGGTTGCAGGCACATCTCCAGTAAGGGGTGTGCAGGAGGCAGCTGATGATCGTTTCTCTCTCGTTGATGTTTCTAACTTTCTGTTCCTCTCCTTTTCTCTCTGTAAAAAATCAAAAAAATATATTAAAAAAATAAAAATAAAAGTCCTGCCCAGCTGGTGTTGCTCAGTGGTTGAACATCATCCCATTCACAAAGAGGTCACTGGTTCCATTACTGGTCAAGGCACATTTCTGAGTTGCAGACTACCTACCCAGCTGGAGGCATTCTGGAGGCAGACATATGTTTCTCTCTCATCAATGTTTCTATCTCTCCCTCTCCCTTCCACTCTCTGAAATCAGTAAAAATATAATTTAAATGAAACCCATTCTCTCTACATATAAAAGACTAATGTGCAGTGTCCCTTCTGAAGTTCCATTGACCAGGAGTTTGATCACGTGCTATGATGTGTACTGACCACCAGGGGGCAGCATAGAATGAAAGGATGTCCTTAGCAGCTGGCAGCTGGGGAATGGAGGCCCCAGCCAGCAGCTGGAAGCTGACAGCCTCTAGGAGTCCTACCTATGCACAAATTTTAGGTACGGTTCTCTAGTAATAAAATTTAGGTAGAAAGGCAGCATGTGAGGGCCGGTTTGTCATAAAATTATTAATTTATTTATGAGATTATGCTTATAGAGGTATATTTTGGGAGATTAGCTAAGGTGTGAAATTATTACTATCTCAAGAGCTCTGAAATGCAATCCTTAGAAAGATTAGGTGTGGTCTTTAGAGACTCAATATAAGGACATCAGGGAGCCCAATCTTCTCCAGGACAGGGAGTGTCTTGGGAAGTAACCCAGCTGAGGAGACTTCTGAAAGAGGCTAGTACCACACTTAGAGGCTTGATTAGTGAGCTGGCTTCTTATTTTTTTCTGCTACTGGAGATGCTAAGAATATGCTCCTTGGGAAAATGCCCAATATCCCCTATAGGGGTTTCTGCAACTTTCTGTCTTATCAGCTTGATAAGAATTTAATGTCAGGTAAAGCATAAAAAAAGTATAATTATCCAATATTATTTTCTAAAAACGTACTAAATTTTGGCAGGCCCTATGCCACTCCTCAAGGAGCTCACATATGCAATTGTTTGGTGAGAAGAGAGATCAGGTTCACTTTTTAGGAGGTAAGGGAGCGTGTTACTGAATGGAGAATGGAAAGGATTCAGTGTGGTCATTGCTGAGAAGTATGCTTAAATAAGAAGCAGGTTTTGGAAGAGAAATAAATTATAAATATTTTAACAATTTTGGATTGGTATTCAGAATGAAGTTGTGATGTTACGTATAACATTCACTTTAATACAACTGTTAATAAATAAAAGCAAAAGCCATTGGTTATTTCTAGAAAGTAAGTGCTTCATTATAAACCTTATTAAAAGAGAATTTTTAAACATATGTATATATTTAATGTGGCTATGCCATTTATAAAGATACAAAAATCATTCCCTTACATTACAATGTTCTCAAAGACAGGTATCATCCTGCTGCCATTCAGGATGTTTCATAAATTCCAGAGACCTGGAAGCTCATCAAGTAATGTGCCCAAACAACTTTTCATGAAGCTTGAAAGCAAAGGAAGGGCTTCCGAGGAGAAGAGGAGAACAGAACAACCTGGATATGAGGGATCCTTTGCCAGCATCATGGAAACTCACAGTTCCTTTGTCATAATCCAGAAAAACTCCAATGATACCAGGGCCAGAGGCCTTTTCTCATAATGAATTAAGAATGGGCATTCATCTTCAATGAAAATAGGAGAAATGCCTCTTCAAAATCTATAGTGATATCAGTATCACTTATGAGGGAATCTTTTCAGACTCTCAGAATACAAATTCAGGAGCCTGGTACGTCTACCTCCCAGTAATGTCTACCAGAAGTGAAGGTCTGAGTTCACCAAGTCACAAAACTCTGCCATCTCTGGGGCTCCCTGGACATGCTGTGATGGCCAACTTTAAACAGCACACTCCTCACATCCTCAGAAAGGCTCATGCAGGGAAGGATTGCTTTCTGACTCAGAACATTATCCACTGTGGAGAGAGGCAAAAATCAGGTCAATTTCCATGGCCTAAGGGCAGTCTCCTCATTTGCTCCTCCTCCAAGGGAATACAAAATAAAGACAGCAAAGAGTGTAAAATGGCCCCCCTGCAAGAAGAAAAAGTCATCAGTACCTCTATAGTAGACAGGAGTCCTTCAAATTATACAGAAAAAAAAAACCAGAACATCTACATGTATCATGAACAGTGTGACTGTGTGAAGCAGAGATTTAATGTCAACCTCAGGTAGCTTGTTCCAGGTCACACCTAAAACCTTTCCTTGCCTTTAGAAATCTCTTCTTATGTTGATTGTCCTTGGTACTATTTAATAAATAGACAGCACTTTGCTATTATGTGGGTAGTTACTGTAATATGAGCTGCACCTATTACATTTTATTGGAATCAAAATATTTGATGGGAATATACATTATGCATAAACTAGAAGTTTCTGAAGTTAATGCTTTGGCTTTATATTATCTAATCAGACCCTGCACTCAATCTAAAATCATCTGTATCAACGCTAGGGACCTAGCCCATCTGCCTAGGTTGAGCCTGATATGTTTGGATGGTCACAGATCTTTCTCCTATCAGTGGTTTTGACATTGATCTAACAGCATTGAAATTATTTTGTTGATGACATTTTCAGTTCTTTGTTGTACTTACTGATTTTATAAATAATAAATATTGTTACTGCAGTGCATAAGTGCACTTGCAATATACAAAAGACTTAAAGCCATCGATATCAGAGTTAAACATTCAAGAGTGGGGTAACTGAATAAGCATATAATATTGATGGCTTCTCTGAGAACTTAACATTCTATCTCCCTGTGACCACATGGTCAACCTCATTGCTCTTCTCTTCCTCTATATATACCAAATGTGATTAAAAATAGATATCCTCCTTATTATTTTCAATAATAAGTTCAAAGTTCAGTCTTGATCATCCTATCTAATAAAAGAGTAATATGCAAGCTGGACATAACCTCCACTACACCCATAAGCCATGCTTACTAGCCAATCAGGAGAGAGTATGCAAATTATCCCAACCAACATAGCTGTGGCCATGGAGTCAGCAGGAATCTTGGGTTGCCCCTGGCAATGGAGGAAGCCAAGCTTCCTGGCCAGCCCAGGCCTCTGCTCAAGGCTACAAAGTTTCAGTTATAGAAGATAAATAAATCCCAGATACCAGAGCCTCTGCTTGGGTCACCAGGGGGCGTGGCCAGCCTGCAAACCACCACAGGCCCCTTGCTCAGGCTGCCTCATGCCCCAAGGGAACCCCTACCCTGATCCAGGACACCCTTTAGGGCAAACCAGCTGGCCCTCACCCATGTACCAGGCCTCTATCCTACCTAATAAAAAAGTAATATGCAAATTGATCATCACTCCAACACACAAGATGGCTGCCCCCATGTAGTCAAAGATGGCCGCCCCCATGTGGACACAAAATGGCCATTACAAGATGGCTAGCAGGGGAGGGCAGTTGGGAGGGATCAGGCCAGCAGGGGAGGTTCAGTTGTGGGCAATCAGGCCAGTAGGGGAGGACAGTTGGAAGGGACCAGGTCTGCAAGGAAGGGCAGTTGGGAGTGATCAAGCCTTCATGGAAGGGCAGTTATGGGGTAAGCAGGCTGGCAGAGGAGGGAAGTTGGGGGTGATCTGGTCTGCAGGGAAGGGCAGTTGAGGGGGACCCAGGCCTGCAGGGGAGGGCAGTTAGGGGCAATCAGGCTGGCAGGGGAGCAGTTAGGCATCAATCAAGCTGGCAGGAAGTGGTTAAGGGGTGATCAGGCTGGCAGGCAGAAGTAGTTAGGGGCAATCAAGAAGGCAGGCAGGTAAGCAGTTGGGAGCCAGCAGTCCTGGATTGTGAGAGGGATGTCTGACTGCCTGTTTAGGCCTGATCCTGGTTGAGGGATCTCAGATTGGAGATAGTGCAGGCTGGGCTGAAGGATACACACACCCTGTGTCCCTGTGCACAAATTTTGTGTGTTGGGCCTCTAGTTGTTATATAACTACACAAGGAGAGAAGATACTAAGTTTGGAAAGTCATGGACTACATTCGTGCCAGAAAAAAATAAAATTAAAATAGAAGAAGAACCTAAAAACCACCAAGGAAATTGAGGCCTGATGCTAAAAGGCTGGTTCTCACCTCTGTTCGGCAGGTCTAGGAGTCCAGTGAAGCCCCATGAGGTGAGCTTCCGATTCACTGGCTGAGGTTTCTACACCTGCAACAATTCAGTCCTGTAAGCAATGACCTCAGAGGCATTTGAGGACAGAGGTAGTCACACAACCATTAAAAATTGGAGCTTTTAATCCAAGATATTGTACCATAATACTCCCATTCTGACATAATGGAGCATACATTGTAGTCTACCTTTTTGAGGATATAAAAATTGGTGTCTCTGCACAGTTGGGCCTTTTATATGATTGCGCTCACCTAAGGCCACACCCACGTGCTGAGATTGGCTTCAAGTTTTCAAAAGAAAGTGATCAGTCTGAGTAGATTACAAAGATGATACTAAGATGACTAATTAGGTTTACAAAGGATAGAAAACAGCACTTGGTGGCTGAAACCCTAACAGAATGTAAATGTGTTTTATGGTAAGATGCATAAAATCTTCCAATATGCAATACCTTTTCATTAATTACAGGTTACCACCTTATAGATAGATACTGTTGAAAATCATTTTTAACAGAGGTGCCATGCTACCTGTATTTCATTGAAACCTATCACAACTTAACAAATCATGTGATAGCTTTCATGTCTTCAGAAGGCAGGTGGGTGAGGGGTTGGAAGATAGTAAAGAACTTGTGTGCATATAAGCATAACCCATGGACACAGATTATAGGGTGCTGAAGGCCTGAGGAGGGTAGAGGGGGTGGGCTGGGAAGAGTCAGTGGGAGGAAAATGGAGGATATCAATGTAAGCAAATAGAGAAAATTTTTATTTTTCATCCAAAAACAAATAATTCTGTGAGAAGCTGCCCCCTATAATAGAACAGAAAATAGTCGAATCTCTTTTCAGGCCTAAAAAAAAAAAAAAAGTAGTAGCAATGTGGTACTAAAATAAAATTAAAAATCAAGTATCTTATTATAACAAATATAAATATATTACAAGTGCTCTAATCATAGCTAATTTAAATATTGATGTCATTTCAATAACTAGGAAATCTACTTGTCTACTTAGAGGAGATCCAAGCACTCCAATAGATAAATTGAAAGCAATGGTGGGCATGAATATATTTATTCTAAATCCATATGCCACCGAGTCTACTAGGAGTGATCTCACCCCTGTAAGCTCTAGCAGCTCCAAATGTGCTCAGTCTAACCTGGAGAAGTGGCCTCTGGAGAGATGTGGCTTTTATATGATCCCATCCAGGTAAGGCCATACTCACTTGCTGAGATTGGCTTAAATCTTCAGAAGCCAGGGGAGGGAGAAGGAGGGGTTAGTAAGAGATTAAACAACTTGTTTGCATATTTGCATAATCCAAGGGCATGAACAATAGGATGTTGAGAGTCTGGAGAGGGGAGTGAGAGCACACTAGAAGGGGTCATTGGGAGAAAAAGACATGAAAAACTTTCAACAATAAAGAATTTTTTTTAAAAAGTAATGACAAATGCTGGCGAAGATGTAGTGAACAAGGAACTTTCATGCACTGCTGGTGGGAATGCAGACTGTTGCAGCCACTGTGGAAAATAGTATGGTGTTTCTTCAAAAAACTAAAAATGGATCTTCTGTTTGACCCAGTAATCCCACAGCTAGGAATATATCCCAAGAAATCAGAAACACCAATCAGAAAAGATATATGCAACCCTATGTCACAGCAGCCCAATTTACAATAGCTAAGATTTAGAAACAACCTAAGTGCCCATCAGCAGATGAGTGGATTAATAAACTGTGGAACATCTACACAATGGAACATATACTGCTCTAAAAAAGAAAGAACTCTTCCCATTCCCAACAACATAGATGGACCTGGAAAGCATTATGCTAAGCAAAATAAGCCAGTCAGGGAAAGGTAAATATTACATTATCTCACTCATTTGTGGAATATAATGAACAACATAAACTAATGAAGAAAAATAGAAACAGAGTCACAGAAGCATCAAACAGACTGTCAAACTTCAGTAGGAAGTTGGGGGTTGGCGAGGGGGTAAGAGGACTTGTATGCATGCATATAAGCATAGCCAAGGGACACAGAATCTAGGGGCAGAGGACATGTTCAGGGGGTAGGAGGAGGGTTGATGGGGATGGCTGTGGGGAGGTAAATGAAGAAAAAAGTAAACATATGCAATACTTTTAACAATAAACAAAATAATAATAATTAGGTTACACACATAATACTAGGATGGCTGGGTAGGTCTACAATGTATAGAAAGCAACATTTGGGGCCCTAGCTGGTTTGGCTCAGTGGATAGTGTTGAATAGAGGATTGAAGGATTGATCCCATGTTAGATTTAAGAGCATCTGCCAGGATTGTGAGCTTTATTTCCAGTAAGAGGGGAGGGGGGGTTGCAGGAGGCAGCTGATTGATGATTCTCTCCCATTATTGATGAAGGAAGGAAAGAAAGAAGAAAGGGAGGGAGGGAGGGAGGGAGGGAGGAAAGAGAGGGAGGGAGAGAGAGAGAGAGAGAGAGAGAGAGAGAGAGAGAGAGAGAGAGCAATGCTTGTGTGCAACACCCTAACTAAATGTATATGTGCTTTGCAGTAAGATACTTGAAACTTTCAAATATGCAATACAGTATTAATAATTATAATCACCATCTCATAAATGGTGTAGAACATTATTTTTAAAATATGTTTTTATTTATTTCAGAGAGGAATAGAGAGGGAGAGAGAGAGAGAAACACCATGTTGAGAGAGTAATTGATGGGCAGCGTCTTGCAAGACCCACACTGGGGATCCAACCCACAATCCGGCATGTGCCTGACCAGGAAATGAACCCTGACATCCTGCTTCATAGGTCAATACTCAACCACTGAGTCATGCTAGCAGGACAAAATCTATCTCACTTTTTAAAAATTACTGTAAACAAATGATAAATCCATCACAGCCCACATATCCTAGTAAGAGGTGAAGTACCTGTCCTCCTTCTCAATGTATAAAATTATAAATTAATGTAAGGGTCATTGACCAGGAATGATCCCAAAATTAATTCTGGGAAAATCATCTCAAACATTTCTCAACATGTTACACACCATCTATAGAAGCATATAGAGGAAAAAGTTTTATTTTTCAGCAAAAATCAAATAATTCTGTGAGATGCTGCACCTCTGAAGTGCTGTTACATGGTGCTGTCCCTTACAGGGACTAGTCCAACAATCAATCAGTTGCACTACTGTTTCCTAGATTTATGATTATGTCACATAGAATTTTAAAATTCTTTAACCCTGTAATTTCATTACTACCTCAAATAATAAATATAGTAACTAGCTCAGGGGATGTGGCTCAATGGTGGAGCAACAACCCATGAACCAGGAGGTCAAGATTTGATTCCAGGTCAGGGCACATGCCTGGCATTCAGGCTCCCCTCCAGTAGAAAGCTTATAAGCAGCAGCTGATCAATGATTCTATCTCATCATTGATGTGTCTATCTCTCTCTCTCTCTTTCTTCCTCTCTCTGAAATCAATAAGAAAACATATTTACAAAAATCAAACAGTATATAAATATAGTAACTAAGCAACATAGAACCTCAAATAAAAAATGAATCTTAGATTTCGTCATCTGCTCTTTGTTTCCTTCTTCAAGTGTACATAGAAGATTCTTCTTTCTTATTTGATATGTTATGGTTTTAAAAAAATTTTTTTTCTGGCATATATTCATCTTTTTTACTAACTTATAACCCCAGATTTTAGGGAATTTGTCTCACCATTGAAGACTGGGTTTCAGTATAGGTGTTTTTCTCTCTTTTCCACGTCCAGTGTGGAGAGAGACTGGGTCCAGTTTCTGAGTAGAGGAGCTGGGAATTGAGAAAAATGAAGAAGAGAAGAGAAAACACAGAAAATAGAAATAATAGCTGGGGCTGAGTGGAGTCTCTGTTCTCTCTGATGGAGAGACAGGATCCCAAACCCAAACAGTAGCAGTTTATTTATATTCCACAATACAAAAGGATTTCTCCAACATTAGGATCAAAGGAGTTTCTTTGGGCCCAGGCCCTATTCATTCCCCCATTCCCTGGCCAAGACTGGATTTACATTTCAAGGCGCTGGACACCTGAAGCAAAGTTAAGGCCAAGCTGATAACACATTCAGCCTTGTTGGTGAATGTGTTTTTCCAAGACAGCTTTGGCAGGCAGGCGCCTTGGATTCATCCTGCAATGATTTAAAAAATGCTCAAGGTGTCTTGCCTGGGGGCGAACTTCACATTTCAGGAAGGAGAATCAAGAAGTTACTATGGTTCCTAGCAAAACTTATTTATGATGGTTTAGTTATTCATTGAGTTATTATTCATTTATTTATTTTTATAAATTTATTTTCTGTTGATTTCAGAGAGGAAGAAAGAGAGGGAAAGAGACCAAAACATCAAAGAAGAGAGAGAATCATGGATGGGCTGTGTCCTAAAAACCCCCTACAAGCCAGCATCTCAGGTATGCAGCCTGACCAGGATTCCAACTGTGACCAGGGGCAGCCTGCCCACAGAATCATTTGATTTCTGCTGGAAAATGAAACTTCTTCCTCTATATACTTACGTAGATGACTTGCAACATGTTGAGAAATGTTTGAGATAATTTTTCCAGAATGAATTTTTGGAATCATTGCTGGTCAACGACCCTTACCTTAATTTACAATCCTTTTCATTGGGTAAAGGGGCAGGTACTTCACCTCTTTCTAAGAAATGTGGACTTTAGTGGATTTATCATTCATTTTTCAATAAATTTTAAAAGGTGAGTTTCATTTAGATTTTCACTTTTCAAGTTTCCAGCAAGGTTATATTATTTTCATTTCATATATTTATAAAAATCAGACCTAAATTCCCCAACATTTTATAGTTTAGGGAAACAACTTACCTGGCAGGGGTATCAGTGATTTGTTAAATTGTGATAGGTGCCAACAAAATACAGGTAACATGGCACCTCTGTTAAAAATAATTTTCTATAGCATCTATAAGACGGTGTCTATAGTTAAGAATACTATATTTGAAAGTTTCATGCATCTTACTGCAAAATACATTTACATTCTGTTAGGATGAAAGCCCCCAAGTGTTGTTTTCTGTATATTATAAACCTAATCAGCCATCTTACTATAATATGTAATCTATTCAGGTTCAAGCTGTACTTCCTTTTGAACACATGATCCAATGTCAGCAAGTAGGTGTGGCCTTACCTGCGTGGAATCATTTAAAAGACACATCTGTGAAGAGGTTACTTCACTTCTTCCCCTGGTAGACTGACTGAAATTGAAGCTCTGTTTTTGCACAGATATTTCCGATTGTCACTTCCAGAGGTGGGATCATTCTTAGTACACACTGGTGAGTATGGAATTTAGAGTAAATATATTCATGCCTACTTTCTCTGATTACAAATATTTTCAATTTACCTGTTGGAGTGCTTACATCTTCTCTAAGAAGACAAGCAGATTTCCTAGTTAATTGAATTGACATCAATACCTGTGATTGGAGCAATTGTAATATATGGATATTTATTGTAATAAATTAATTGATAGGATTTTATTTTAGTACCATATCACTACTAGGGTTTTTAGTTTCTAAAAGATATTTATCTAGTTTTTGAGCAATTATGAAAATCATAAACCACCAAAAATATTCAACATACCATATATATGTTAGTGTATTCATACATCTTAACCTAAAAAATAAGTGTGTTTAATTAGTTAGAAAACCCTTGTAAAGGTCTATTTGCTATTTCATTTTTTTTTTAAGGCTCATGTGACCAGTTTCTGACTTCTTTTTCTTTCTTTTTCATCTTTATTGTTCAGTTTATTAATTACATTGTTCCCTTGTTTTTCCCCTATAGCTCCCCTCCACCTGGTACCCATCCCACCCTCCGCCCTCACCCACCTCCACTGTCCTCTCCCATAGTTGCATGATTTTTGTCCAGTCTCTTGCTGCACTTCCCACACCCACTTTCTCCCCAAGAATTGTCAGTCCATTCCCTCTCTAGGTCCATGATTCTGTTACATTCACCAGTTTATCCTGTTCATCAGCTTATTAATTCACTTGATTTTTAGATTCATTTGTTGATACATGTGTATTTGTTGTTCCTAATTTACACTTTTATCTTTTTCTTCTTCCTCTTCTTAAAGAATATCTTTCAGCATTTCATATAATATTGGTTTGGTGGTGATGAAGTCCTTTAGCTTTTTCTTATCTGCAAAGCACTTTATCTGACCTTCAATTCTGAATGATAGCTTTGCTGGATAGACTAATCTTGGTTGTAGATTCTTGGTATTCATCACTTTGAATATTTCTTGCCACTCCCGTCTGGCCTGCATCGTTTCTGTTGAGAAATCCACTGACAATCGTATGGGTGCTCCCTTATACGTAACTAACTGTTTTTCTCTTGCTGCTTTTAATATTCTCTCTTTATCTTTTGCTGTTGGCATTTTAATTATGATGTGCCTTGGTGTGGTCCTCTTAAGGTTCCTATATATTGGGGTTCGGTGCGCTTCTTGGACTCCTAAGTCAATTTCTTTCACCAGGTGTGGGAAGTTTTTGGTCACTATTTCTTCAAATAGGTTTTCATTGTCTTGCTCTCTTTCTTTTTCTGGCACCCCTATAATTTGGATGTTGGTATGCTTGAGGTTGTCCCAGAGGCCCCTTACACTATCTTCAATTTTTTGGATTCTTTTGGTTTCCTGCTTTTTCAGCTGAGTGGATTTTACCTCTTTGTATTTCAAATCTTTAACTTGGTTCTGATTTCTTTTTCTTAACAGGCACATTTTTATTGATTTCAGAGAGGGTGAGAGAGAGATAGAAAAAAATCAATGGTGAAAGAGAAACTATGGTTGGCTGCCTCCTGCATGCTCCCACTGAGGATCAAGCCCACAACCCAGGCATGTGCCCTAACCTCCTGGTTTATAGATTGATGTTCAACCACTGAGCCATGCTGGCCAGCCCATTTCTTTTCAAAAGGAAAGGGAAATAATCCCAGTGGGGACACACACAAAAAAAATCAAAACAACCAGCAGCAAAACCCAAACCAAATCTCTTAGGCCCTTTTAGTCCTGAATCTTACTCTAGTTGGCTTCCCAAGCAGGACTGAGACAAATTAAACAGCCATCCCAGAAGTGAAAGAATTTCAAGTTCTAGACAAGAGAGAAAGATTAAATTAGCACTGAAGGGAAAGACCTATATTCAAATACAGTACCATTCAAAATAAAGTCAGATGTAGGAGCAGGAATGTAAATAGAATATGGAAATATTTGCCATATTGATGCTGTTTAAAATCAATGCTCAGGATGAAATACAAAGGGGGAGCGGGACAAATAGATTATTCCTGGAAATTCCAAAGGAAATTAATCTAATCAATGAAATGACTATCTTCCACGCTAGAGAAACCTAATTAGGGTGAACATCAGGGATTCCTATATACTAGTAAATGTGTCCCAAAAGTCAGATTCATTGTATCTATATATTACAATTCATTGTATCCATATATTACAATTGCTCCAATCACAGGTATTGTATTTGGAGGCATTTGAAGTTGGCTGAAAACTCAGAAGGTTAAGACTGCCTTTGAATACAAGAGCCCAGAGAATACAGAACTCCTGACCCCACTGGGCTGGGGTTCCTGTAAGTATTAATGTGATCAATTATACAATCATAAGATTTGTACACACTTATAAGTAAATGAATTCTTACTTACTTGATTAGAATAAATAAATAAGTACATATATATTTAATTTAACTATTGGTAGGCCTAAGACTGTATTAAGAAAATTATGTAATTACTTTTAGTTTACTCTTGAGCTAGAGAATTTTAATCTGTGTTGTTTAGGCATTTACTGAATTATTTTTTAAGTTATGTTACTTATGCATACAAATTGTGATATCTAGTGGAAAAGTTCTATATTTCTGGTACTTTTATAGTTGGTATGAAACCTAAAGTTTAATTGTAAAAATTTGTTGTAAAACAGTAAAAGTTACAAATGCTTAAGGATGAAGAAATGTTAACTGAATAAAATTTTAAATATATCATAATTCTTATTCACTCCTTGATATTTGAGGAGCGAACCAATATGATTCATTAGAACTCATTCATTCCCCTGAACTCCAAATGATCTACAAATTCGCCACTTACTCCAGGTTTAAGATTCACTCATAGAAAAAGACTTCAGTGGAATGCATGTCTCATTAGCTTGTTTCATTTTATGTAAAGACTGTACCTTCTGTCACAGACACTTGAGCTGCACCTGGAAGGTGACCACACTCAAGACAGTAGAGGACAACAGTCCTTTGCATTTTTGAGATTTCTCTTTTCATTTTTTTTAATCGTTTCTTTTTCCCAGGGCTTTTCTCTTATACTGAGCCTTGAGTAGCCAGTTGTTCTATTTAACGAATGCCTTGGTGAGATCTAGCAAAAGGCAGGCTAGAATGAAAGTTAACGTGACTATTATGAAAAGTGCAAATATAGCATATCGAGGGTAAACATAAATTCTGCTTCAGAGGTAGGCACTTTTTTATTAATTTTGTTAAGGCAATTTAATTATATGGGGAACATATCTAAGTGAGTTGTGATTTTTCTCATTCATTCTTCTATTTCTCCTCAGAAACGTAGAACATACACTGCTAACTCTTCAGTGTGAAGGCTTTTAAGCTTTTGCTGTGGTGATTGTATAACCCACACCTTGTAAGTGACCCAAAGTCCTCGAAATGGCATTGACGAACAGCCAAGAGCAATGGCCTAAAGAAGATATTGTGATGTTACTGGACCTCATGAAGACTAATCTCCCACCCAATGACAACCGCACATTCAAAGCAACCCAGTCACATTTGGATTGGGGAAAAGTAGCTTTCAAAGATTATTCTGGAGAAATGTGCAAACTCAAGTGGTTAGAGATTTCTAGGAAGATAAGAAAGTGTCGGACTTTGACTGAATTAGTCCTGGACGCTAAAGAACATGTTAAAAATTTTTGCAAAAGCAAAAAACTCAAGAAACATCCAGACATGCCCAAGAAACCCCTGACTCCATACCTTCAATTCTTCAAGGAGAATCGGCTTAAGTATTCCCAAATGTACCCCAAACTCAAGAATCAGGAACTGACCAAGGTCATGACTGAGAAATACAAGAAGCTCCCAGAAGAGATAAAGCTCAAATATATTCAAGATTTCCAGAAAGAGAAACAGAAGTTTCAGGAGAAAATGGCTCAGTTCAGGAAAGACCACCCTGAGCTGGTACAGAACTCCAAGACATCTGTTGTCCCCAAAAGGAGCCCAAGCAGAGCTCCCAAGAATTTTCAGAGAAGTGGGGAAAAAGTGAAGTCTTCTGCAGAAAACTATTTTTCTGAGTTTAAATTCCATGGAGAGCCCAAGAAGCCCCCCATAAATGCATTCCAAAAGTTTCACCAGGATTTGTGGTACAGTAGAGAACTGCAAGGCCTGCCCCGGAGGGAGCGCATGTTGGAGATTAGCAGACGCTGGCAGTGCATCTCAATGAGCCAGAGGGAGCATTATAAGCAGCAGGCTGAGGAGCTGCAGAAACAGTACAAGGTGGACCTAGATCACTGGCTCAAGAGTCTGTCTCCTGAAGAATATGCTGCCTACAGACAGAGAACCTCTGGGAAGCATAAGATCATGAACATCCATGGAGGCCCGAACCCCAAGATCATCAGGACACATGTGCAGTCTCCATCAGCACAGACTCTGCAAGAAGGGCTTGCACAGAACCAGGGGCTGCAGGCTCCCAGGATGGCAGCTTCAGAGACAAATAGGAACCCTTCTCATGCCTCACGGGGATGTGAAGGAAAAAAAGAGCATGAGGAAAAGGCAGAAAGCAGCAGCACCTCAGACTCCAGCAGTAGTGATGAAGATGACAGCAGCTCCAGCTCATCTCCCTCGGGGGACACCTCTGACTCAGACTCCAACTGAGCTTTGTTCATTCCTAGATGGTGGGATAGAGAACTTCCCAACAAAAGTCTTTGGCATCTATGTCAACTGAAGGACTCTTCTCCCTGTCCCTTTTAATTGCTTTGCTTCTCACTTCCATCCCCCTCTCCTCCTCATTACAGAGTAGCACAGGTTGGAAAGCAGGAAATTGGGATAGTACTTTCAATATCAGGTCCATACACCTGGGAAGAGTGGTTCCTGCTGAGAGAATAAATGAATGTGAACTTTTATTGGGTTTCTCTATACTGTCAGAGCCATTCCTCCCAGGATCTCCATGTAAGGAAGAATCTTGAAAGAAACAGTGAGGTCATAGGACAGCTCTGAGGGACACACCCCACTAGACTGAATATTTCTGAAGGAAGAAGTTTTGCTTTCTTCATTTTCTGTCTGCCAAAGGTCATCTGGGCCACCATGAGCCTGTGATTCTGCAAGAACTGTACCTCTGGACTCTGACACTCAACTGGTGTGAGAAAGGAGTTGGCCATTATTAATGTGAGAGCAGGCAGCATCATGTAGCAGGCAATATTTATACATGGATATTTAATGCTGACATTTCTATGAGACTTTCTTACTAATTTTAAATAAAATTATATTTCCTAAGGTTAGCTTTTCATTTGAACTAGGGCCTGCATGGAATAAATGTTTCATAATTTGGGACATTGCTGCTCCAAGTAGTGTCTGCATTTGTTCTTGGCAAAACTTAAATTCCTTCCTGTTGCTCCAGGTTCAAGTGAATCTCCTACTTAGATTTCAGGGTTGATGGATGAATGAGTGGATGTATGAATGAAGGGATGGATGGATGGATGGAAAGATAGATAGATAGATAGATAGATAGATAGATAGATAGATAGATAGACAAATATATGTGATACGTGGATAACCCTAGCTGCTGTCCTCAGTGGTTAGAGCATTGGCTTGTACTCTAAAGGGTCTTGATTTCAATTCCTGATCAAGAGCATCTTCCTGGATTGTAGGTTTGATCCCTGCCCCAGGATGTTTGGGAGGTGTGTTTGGGAGGTAACCAACTGATTTGTCTCTCACATGGTTTCTCTCTCTTTAAAAATCAATGGGAAAAAATATCCTCTGGTGATGATTAAAAGCAAAAAATAACATATATAGATAGATACATAGAAAGATATAGATGTGCAAATATACACTGTTCTACTGGTTTGCCGGTGAATTATTGTCGCAGTACCACATTGCTTTGATTATTTGGTTTACTGATATTTTGAAAATCTATTTAATGTTAGATTGAATTAGGTTCTTTCTCCCTATACTAGTATATTCCTGGCTATTTCCATTTTGTGTTCTCACGAATATAAGCAAGATAAAAGTAATTGTATCATTTTCATATGAAAACTATTAAGGTTTAAGCATTTAGATAATTACATATCTTAGTGAATTATTATTAAGTATTTTTCTAGATAAAGAATACATTCTAGAAAATAATGGCATCTTTAACACATTTGTACCTCTAATTCTTCCTCTTTCTAAAACTGTTGGTTGGAATATTCAGAATAATGTTAAGTAATAGCAGTCTTATGTGCCTGTCTTGCTTCTGACTTTCAAACTCATGTTTAAAGGATTTAAAATTATTGAAATTATGCTGATTAATATTACGTTTAAAGTAAACTATGTAATCTGTTTAGAAAATGCCTATGTATGTATATTATAGTTCTCACTGAAAAATGTGTATTACTATTTAACACATCACTTCTATCATGGATCAATAATATCTTCCTTATGTATATTTGTATCAAGAATTGGGTTATTGTATGACTAATATTAAACACTCATCATATTCCAGAAATAAACCTGCTTTTTTATTCCATATTGAAAAGGTGACTAGATGTTAGGCAGGTTTTCCAGCCGTTACTATGCTGGGAATATGACATTTACACAAAGCTTCTGGGCATATTCACTACATTTACTAATTCTTTTTCATAAACTAGGTTTGAAGTGTTTTCCCCACAGTAATGAAACCTGCCAGGGGGCAGCAGGCTGAGGGAAACAGGACACAGTATTACAATAAAGCTGGTTAATAAAGATGAAGGATTTCCTCTTTCTCTTTCCTAAAAATTGAAAACACACACACACACACACACACATACACACACACACACACACACACACACATACACACACACACACACACACACACACACACACACACACACACACATTTATGGGAGAGGATCCAGGGAGGGAAATCTCTCAGAACAGTTCCAGATACCTAGCCTGGGCTCCTTAGCACCTAGTTTCTCACGTTGCATAAAATTGGAGAGAAGGTGAATGTTAAGTATCACTGAACATGATGTGCATGGTGTCTGACAGTCCAGGGGAAGGTGGCTATTCCTGTGCCTGTTATGCTTGAACCGAGTCTCAAGGAGCTAGCAAGATCAGGAGGAAACATGAGATTGCAGAGTGATTTGGCTCATGGACTTACCCACTTGTTGATTGGTTCTCATTCATCAGGCATCCCTTTCCTTCGAGGACCATAAACTCCTGTCTGAGCCTCTCACTCTGCTCTGCTGCTTTCCCTGTTGGGATCTGCATATTCTCATATTAGTCTACACCCCTTTTTGGCATGACCTCGTTGTACATCTGTATCTCCACAGAAATTCAGTTCACAATGTAAAGATCTCATGGGCATCTCCAGTACCATTTTCCTCTGAAACAGCATTCTCAAAGTGTCACAACCGGAAATCATCCCAAATCAAAACCTCCTCCTTCCTTGAGCATCCTCTCAGCATTGATCCCACAGATCACCACTTGCCCCAAAGCTTTTAATTGTACATTTAGTGATGTTCTCTTATCATCTCCAGAAGCACAATGAAGGCGACCCACCCTCTCCACACACCAGCAGAAATGGAAATCTGAGTCTCAGGAGGGGTTTCATAGGGCCTTCCAAGCTCTAAGAGAATTTTCCTTATGCTTATTTGGAAAATTCTTTAGCAGAATGTGTCACTTGTCTTCCCTCTTAAGGTTAAATTTGCAAAATTAGGTTTAAGACACGTTTCTTTCTACTTCAAATCAGCAGATTGCAGAAGTCATTTTTGCCACTAGATGGTGGTACAGCTTATAACCTAGGCTAGATAGATTATCCATAGAGTCATTTAGGGCTCTACTTGTGAATTGAAAGCATGTATTTTCTAATTCATTCAGCACCTCCTGTTTTGGAAACTATGTCTCATTGCATAGGATTCAGAGATAAAATCTGTTGTTTCTGACTTCATTACACTCACAGTCTAGCAGCAAAGGCTACCACTGAAATCAGTAAGAGGAAGCATTGTTTGGTCACAAAAAGCACAAACACTGGAATTGAATAAACACACATTAAAATTCTGAAGTTGCTATTATAATAAGATTACATTGGTTAAAATAATTACCTCTTTATCATTTGTTTCCCCATCTAAACATTCATAAAGTGGTAACAAAATTACAGTTAGGGATGATAACAGTAGAGATTAAGCTTAATGTTTATACAATGTTTGGCTCACAGTAGATTGATAGAAAATGTTTGGTTGATTCAATTGGGGCTCCTATAGCAAAATATGATAGACTGGGTAGGCTATAAACAACAGAAATTTAGCTTTCACTCTTCTAGAGGCTGGAGGTCTCGGATCAGGGCACCTACATGGTCAGCTGATGGCTCTGTTTCCAGGACTTCTTGTATCCTCACTTGGCAAGAGATCTCTCTGAAGCTTGTCTAAGGCACTAATCCCATTCTGAAGGCTCCACTCCCATGACTTATGCACTTTTCAAAGACTACACCTCCAATGCCATCACATCAGGTGTTATGGTTCAATATGTGAAGTTTGGAGCCACACAACTATTAAGATCATAGTACTTAGTTTCTTTTATTCCTTGATTTCATCCACCTTCCAAATTTCTCCTTTACCGAGTTCCAACAAGAAACCATTAAGTAATACATATCATATAGCAAGATAATTTACATAAAAATACGTTTAATTAAATTATAATATACAGGCTATGATCACATATAATCTTGCTGGAATTTGGTTTCAACTCTGCCCAAAGCATCATTCCAGAAGTTTAGAAAAGTAGTTTCATTGCTACATAGATAGATTTCTATAAAATAATAGTAGGAGATCCACAGCACAATGAAAAATGATAGCAATACAGCACACTTTTTGAAATATAAAAATTTTACTGAAAGAAAATAATTCCTGAGTTTGTTCTTAAAGAAATAGTGATGGGGGGAAGGAGGTAGTGGAAGTATCGTTCAGTTAGAGATAACATTGTGGCCAAAAATTCAGAGTGAAGGTGGACATGATGTCTTGGAGAACGACTTCCACAATTTCTTCATTCTGGTTCTTGCTCACACACAACTCCTACATACTACTAAAATCCCTGGTATTCAAGCTGGAGGCATTCTTCACTTATTCATATATTTCTAATAATTATACTTAGGGCTCTGGCCTCTGTGTGCTAGGGTTGGCTCATGCACGACAGCTCCTGCATTATTCAAAATGCAAGAGTCAGACAATGACTCTAAGAATCTAACAGCTCACACGCGTTATTAGACCCCCCCGCCCCTGCAGGCCTGTCCATCAATGAACTCTCTCCCCCATGCAGCCGGTGCTAGGGGCCAATACCCTGGCGTAAACAACACCGGAAATGAGTGTTTATGGGGAATGAGAGCAGGCCTTGAGCGCGAATTGCCCACAGCCTGAGCAACAGTGAAGAGGAGTGACATCTGAGGGGTAAGCGTTCTGCATCCCTCACTTCCTTGTTTACATAACCCACTCTTGAGGCAGAGGCAGCTATGCCGAGCCTCATGCAGGTCACTAACCCAGTTGGGGCCCCTCCCTCCTCCAGCGCATGCATGCCCATTAGAGCCAACCTTACAACAGACACAACTCATTCTGGGAGTCCTTGCAGGGTGGAGCCCCTCCCTCATCTTCTGCACCAGAACACATTTGTGTGCATCATGGCGCAAGATACCCCCACTTTCCCACCCCCACCCCCATCTAATGCACCAGAATAGGTCAAGACTGAAGAACAGGAGAGGAAAGAACTGGAGGAGGTAGGGCACTTCCTGAAAAGCTTCTCCAGCAAGGCCTCCCTATCAGGAACCTCCATGGCTGTTCATAGTTCAGACCACGGTAAGTACAATGAGCAGTTGGGTTCTTAAAATTGCAACCATGCAATCCATGCTATGGATACAGCCCTCCCTCAGGAAGGATTTTGGAGAGGTCTGCCTGAGCACATGTCCTCAAAATGGGGGAAGTGCCTTAGTGTCCTCCACAGGGCATTTCCATGGTTTCTAAAAGCAGTAGTCCTTTCTCCTAGCAAGTCTGAATGTTTCATTAAACAATTCTGGCCATGAAATGTAGACCTGGGAAATACGAGATCCTTTCCCCTGACTCCATCCCGCAAGTTTTCCCAAACACATTTACTGTATTAGAACGCTTTTTTCGTTTATTTCTTTAGTGCATGGAGGTTTTTCAATAAATGTTGATTTGCAGATATTTCTATTGTAAAGTTGCTGTTACAACATGGATCAAGATTTGACTGGACTAATTTCTGTTCACATAGCAGGTAGTATGGGAAGGATTTCACCCTCTCCTCCCTTCTTTTTTCTATCATGTGCAGAATTCATATTATATTGGAGTCTTTTTCAGTGAATGTTCACAGTCCTTTACCCCACCGACCATAGGCAGTCTGCTGCTACAGCAGGGAGTGAAGCTTGTCTTCCCAGAGATTTGGTTGCAATCTTCCGGAATCATCACTCCCTGACCACTTTCCTAACAATCCTCTCCTCTCACAGCACGAAACACAACTGCTCTTCCATATCATTTTGACGGTGATTACCAGACATTTATGCACAATATGAAAATGAGTATCGAACAAGTTTGTTAAGGGGTGATTCACACGCAGATGGAACATGGGCAACGACAAGCCGATCTTTCAAGAAGTAAGGGTGTACGTCACAGGCAGGAAACTTGGAAGCCTCTGAGCAGGGCTTCCAGGCACCAACCTGCAAGCTGGGCCTTCAGTGGATACAGATTTCTGAGAAAGAGGGCTGGGCCTGGTGGCTAGAGACCTGGCTTTGTCTCAGAGGGCATGTGCATGTCATCTCATGGCTAGTGGAATTTTAACAACTTGGGACAAACCAGGACCTTGTGATGTTAAGCTTTGTTAACACGTGGAATCATGAAATTTTCTACCTTCCTGACCCTTACGTCTATCTTTTCCCCACGAGCCTGGACATTCAGTACTGTATGACGATGGCCCTCACAAATTCCATATCTACCAAAGAACATCTTGCATATGTCACGTGTGTGTGCAGTTGTGTTTAGTGGTGAAGCAAAAATGCACACCAGAGTCTTTTTACTTAAAGTTCTTCTTATAAGGAGAGTAGCTAATAGGAGCCTAATAAGTTACTTATCTGGTAGATAAAACAGAGGATGCCAGTGAAATGTCAATTTCAGAAAACAGCAAACAAATTTACAGTAAAGGTATGTTCCAAGTACAGTGTGGACCCAATTACTCTAAAAACCAATTTGTTGTGTATCTGAAATCCAAATTCCATTGGGTGTCTATTATTTACTAAATCAGGCCACCTATTCTTTCATTAAAATCATCAAAAGGTACTTTGAATTTTAAGGAACTATAGAACTTCATGTTGTAAGAATCTAGCCTTTAGAAATACCAGTACAGAAGTAATCATTATGGTATACCCTAAGTAAAATTACATGTAAAATAAATATATTGAGATATATATTATTTTTAACCAGAGAAAAAAGCCGAGAACATTTTTTAAAAAATTAGTTTGCATTTGCTTTCAGTTGCATAATAAATTTCTGAAAAGATTTGAAGAAAACAGATAACAGTGGCATTCTGTGGGTAAAGAGATTGTACTGCCAGGGCAAAGAGGTAAGAGCAAGATGCGTCACCATATTTTCCAGTTTGTGCAATTACACTATAAACTATGCAAGGCATTGCTTGTTTAATATATTACATTAAAATCATTCAAAAGGTCAAAAAGTAGACATTGAACAATGGCATACTCTGAGAATCAAAGAGTAGTGATTTCTGGTCTTGGCCGTGTAGGCTACGGGGCCTTCCCCTGATGGACTGGAGCAAAGAGGATCATTTGTAAGGCTGGACCAGCTGTATTCTGCAGAGCTCCCAGTACTGGGCAGCACTTGGGACTATAGGACTGCTCCCCAAAGAATGATATGCACACAGCACCCCAACAGGCTGGATCTGCTTAGTCAACCTGAGTTTTAAACACTGGGTTCTGTGTGGCCTCAAGTTGTTTAGGTTTAATTTTGTTCAGAAAGTGTAGTCTGTGTTGAAGTAAGCCAAGAGCTGGCTGGGAAGCAGGTTGAGGGACCCAAACTAGGCTGATGGATCAAGAACTGAGATGAAGGGAACATTAAGTAAAGCTTTTGTGCTGTGAATCTGAAAAGCCAATGTATAAATGACCAAAAAGAGGCATACATCAATTGTGTTATCACTTAAAATTTGAAAGGAGATGCCGGTTCTTGCCTACCTGCCAGAGCCTTCCATGGAATGTCTTCCCCCCTCCCCCAATCCTACCCAGGCCACCTATCCTTTGCCCCTCCCCTGATGCAGAATGTCTGGAATTCTACGTCCTGACATTTAAATTCACCCTGTTCCTTCACTGGATCCTGAGTGTCTGTTGGAGCAGATCACCTCTTGGACCTGGACGTGACTTCTCTCATTCACTCTCAGCCGTGGTCAGTGCCTCCACTTTCAGGAATGGCTTCAGAAGGAGGTAAGCCTATAGTTTAGAGTGGGAGTTGGGGGTTGATTAGTGACCATGATGTCCCTCAACACTTGCGATTAAAGCATGATACTTCTACTGGAGAAACAGTTCAGACTGAAGTAGGGGAAGGAGAGAGCACTGGCCTCCCCAAGAACCTTTCACCAGAGGAGACTGGGAGTCCCTGAAAACCTGTGACTGGACAGGAGGGATACTCAGAGGTGGGTCAGTTGACTCAGGGGAAATGTTTGGGTGTGGAGGCAGCAGGCACATGGAATCTTTCTAGGTGAGACATGCCACTTCCACATGTCTACAGAGAGTAGTGGGCTCTGTCGTGGTGATGGCCCAGGGAGGGTCACAGGAAAGCCTAGTCCTGTGTCCTGTTCTTCAGGCACCTGGAGCTCACCCACAATATCTTTCTAAGGGATTTCATTTTAGGATACTGGAGCTACTGGGGAGAGGTAGCCCAAGCCATACAGTTGTCCAGTGCTGTGGCCACATCCATAATGAAATGTCCACCTGAGGGCTGGGCTGGAAGGTACTCCGGCTGCTGCAGTCCAGGCTCCTCCACTGCTTCCAGCCCAGAGCTCACTTCTGAGCCCAGGGAGCTGCTTGCTGTCCTGGCCTCCACAGATGCAGGGGAGCCGGGTAACTTCTACCAACACAGGGCTCAGTTCCCTGAGTTGTCCTGAATTGCTCCCCCTCTGTGGCAATTCACTTCTTCAGACCTACTTCCTCTTGTTGTGTATTTTATGGCACATCTTCTGTCCTGTCTTTATTTTTATTTTTTAAAATATATATATTTTTTTATTTCAGAGAAGAAGAAAGGGCAAGGGAGAGATAGAAATATCAATGATGAGAGAGAATCATTGGTTGGCTGCCTCCGGCATGCCCCACATTTGGGATCGAGCCCAACAACCCGGGTATGAGTCCTGACCAGGAGTCCAATAATGACATCTTGGTTCCTAGGTTGATCCTCAACCACTGACCACCACAGGCCATGTTCTTCTGCCTTTTATCTTTGAGATGAAGGGTTTGTTCATAGTCCACATCCCTGCTTCATAATCTGAGAACAAACGTGGAGTGTGGTTGTTTTTCTCTTGGAACGTCTATCAAGGGGGCAAGGGGAGTAACACAGAAGCAGGAAGATGATCTGTATCATTAGCAAATGTTTTAGGACACCAGTCCTGCGTAATTAGGGGCATATGAGGTATACCCAAGAAATGATTGAACAGGGTAGTGGGGTGGCCCTTGGAGAATCAGGGGCTCTGCACATCCTCACATTTAACTCTTTTGGATGCTTCCTTTAGACCTCTCTCCCTCCCATTGTAACATGGCTTCAGAGGTTCTGACCCAGTTGCACCAATGTTACTGTCCCCCAATACTGCCCTCACTATCACATGCTCAGGGGGTGGAAGCTGGAGTCCCTCACATTCCTTCCTCTTTCCTCTGCCACAGTGTGCATTGTCAGAAAGGCTGTACCCAAAGCCCAGAGTGTCTGCAGCCCCCAGCAACCCCAGGAGACCAATGCACCCAAGGATATCCCCCCTGAGGCTGAGGAGAACATGGATATCAAGGATGGGCTGGTGGGGCAGGCCCAACCAGCCATGGGGGAGCCAAGTGGAGAAAGGGAAGAGGACAGAATGGAGTCACAGCAGAAAGAGAATGGGATCAACCTGGACCCAGATTTACTGAGATACATTGACAAGCTGTTCTTCCAGGAAGATTTGGTCAACAAGGTAGGTTGGCTCTGAGCTCCGAGGTCTACAAGATTCCAGAGTGTGGCACTCCAGCACCCAGACCTGGGTTCTGCCCAGTCAGATTGGACTAAGCTCTGTTCTTTGTTCCTGAGCTGGTGCATGCATGGGTGATGAGTGTGTGGGTGTGTCTCTGTGTGCATGTGTGTATGTTGTGTGTGTGGTGTTTGCTTTCAGTATGTATATGTGGGTGTGCCCTTGTGTTTGTATGTGAATATGTTCCTCTGTGTGTGTATGTTTGGAGCTGTTGGCCATGAATAGTAAAACACTCACCTTGTGCAAGAGAGGAGGGTGGGTCTTTGCTTTTCTCCTTTTTCTCCAGGTCCTGCTTATACCTTCTTCTTTCTGTTCCAGCTGGAGGAGGTCATTCAATCCCGATTTGTGGCACAATTACTTTCCTCAGAGACACAACTGGATCTCTTGGCTCTAGCCAAGGAGTTGTCGGAGCTAGAGGAAGGACTCGCTCTTGTCTGGGTGAGCCAGGGGACTTTAAAAGATGGGATGGGGGCTTCAGGTAAGCCATGGGAGAGAGAGACAGATGCCAGTGAGTTAGAGGAGAAAGAGTCCCTATGTGAGTCATGGAGGGAGGGACTCCATGTAAACCAGGGCAACAAGCAGCCCAGAAAAGGGGTGCACCTGACTCTGTCCACCCCAGTGCTGCCTGTAGGCATGGCATACCCAGGATCCAGCTCTGTGGTGGGTGAACAGAGGACACGGAGGAGAGAATTGTAGAGAGAAAAGGACAATGGGAAGGAGAGGATTTGGGGGTTGGGGACAGAAAGAGAGAGAGGACATAAAGCTGGGAATATGGCAGAGGGATACAGAGGAGAGCCACATGTCTATTTGGAATTTGAATCACAGTGTTCCCCGCTTCACTCCTTCCCCAACACGATTGTCCCATCACCCACACTCCCCCTCTTCTCACACATGTGTGCAGAGCATGTCACTATCCCGTTTTTCCTCCCAGCTGTTAGAGAAGCTGAACCTGGTTGAGAAAAAGAAGGAGAAGGATGAGCAAGCACCGCAGAGTGATGGTGCACTCGAATCTGACTCCAGTCCTTCTGAGTCTGTGGCCAGCCAAGGTGCCCAGAGAGATGACCATGGCCCCCAGCTGGGGGTCAATGCCAAAACCGGCCCATCGGATGACTTCAAGGATGGTCAAAACCCTGGTCATGCAGATGCCCAGCTGACCATGACCCAAGCCTTTGCTGTCTCTTCAGGATGTCAGGAGTACCCACCCCTTGATGCTCTAGGCCCCCACTCTGCTCCCCAGGGTCTCGAGCACACTGATTCTGGCCTGGGACCCAGGGATGCCACTATTCCCAGGCAGACCTCTCCTATCAGGGGGGCCCACGGGCCAATGGACAGGTCCAGTGAGAAGGAGGGGGACCTCCCCAACCTGGCCTTTGCCTTGGCCCCTCCTAAGAGCCTGTCACCCAGTGCTCTCTCTCTGAGTCCTGTCTCGGCCTCGGGCCTTGCCTGCCCTGGAGGTCGAGGGGCCAGGAAAACTGCTCAGTCCCAGCCTCCAAAGAGAAAGTATGAGCAGTCTGTTGCAGGGATGGGGAGGAAGAGGAAGAGGTATTCCAGCCAGCGTGGAGCAGTCGGGGGCCGCTCCCGCCCCCAGTCAGGTGCCCCATACTAAATGTGACCTGGCCCTAGGGCTCCTTCTCATCCCAAAGCTGATTCTGGCTGTTCTAAGGACAAGGGAGGGTGGGTTGCAGGGAGGGAGGGCAGGGATGTTAAGGTGGGGTTGGGCTTGGTGGGATGGGGGTAGGAACAGCACCTTTGGGACATTATATTTTAGTTATGAATAAAGATAGTTGTGTTTGAAAATGGTCCGGGGCCATTGTCTTTGTCTCTGTACTCGAGTCTGCACTGCTCCTTGGAGAGGGGACCCAAGAGGAAGGGAATGTGGGAAGTCAGGGCACTATGGATTCACAGGTGAACCTCAGTCCCTGCTTCTAGATTGAGAGGGATCTCCTTCTGCCTGCTCCTGGCAGCACACAGCTCTCTGATCCACAGGGACCTCTCCATTATCACTTCTACTCCCAAGGCCAGACTGAATGAGGAGTCTTCCAGAAGCAGTCAGACAATGGGGCCCAATGATTCTCACCTCCAGTGTGGGTGGCCTGACCCTAGACCAAAAGGGTTGGCCCCAGGTGACAGGCTGTCTACCTCTGTGCCTCCTTACAGGGAAGCATCCTTTAGTCTCAATGGGATGATTGAATGTGGAGGGAGGTGGAGGGGTGAGGCTGGAACAAGGGGGGTGACAAGAGAGTAATGGTGACAAGCCTGTTAAAGGTGTAGACTTGGGAAATGACAGTGGAGGGAAGGGGACAGGTGAGGAAGGATGCCACATTCCTGTCTAGATTTCTGTGTGAGAGACTTGTCCAACTGAGGGAGGAGAACTCATCTGGTGTGACTGGGAACTTGGCTCAGGACGATGGGTCTTCAAGGCCACCCCACAATATTGTTCCTTCTTTTACAACCCTGGCTGGACTCGTGTGTGAATAGATGCCAACAAAGATTTCTATTCCAGTGGGGGGTGGAGGGAATGTCCTAACAAACTGAGATGCAATTTCACAAGCACAGTAGGACCAGCAGGGGTAGTAGGGGAAGAGTTGCACATGGCTCCAGGTCTGGTGGGAACTGCAGATCCAGGCTGAAGGAGAGGGGCTCAGCCACCCTGCTATGGGCACAAGTATAGACCCTACAGTCAAAGCAGAGGATATGAACCCCAGATGTAAGAGTGAGGTGAGCAAACAATAAGGAGCAGGAGCTAAGCTGAGGAAGCACCCTGTCTCCAGAACTGCCTTGTCCCAGACCTGTCCCTCACCTCTTTCCTTCCCAGCCAATGCCTTTTCCCCATTTTTAATTTCTGACTCCTTTTCTGGGCTCAGGTTGTATCAGGACCACTGAGCCTCCAGGAGCATGACCTCTACTCTGCCCAGCATGCAAAGCTGTGCCCAGGGCAGTGGTCCGGCAGCAGCAGTGATGGGATGGGTCTAACTCTGTCCAGTTCCAAAGGTGGCCTGGCTCTGATCCAAAAGCCCTATGCCAAACCCCTGAGAACATGCTGCCCTTGCCCCTTAGCGTGCTCCCAGTCTTCCATCTCTGCCAACAGGAAGAAATCAAGTCTGGACCAAGCTATGAGAGGGATACATTTAGAGTCCAATCCTTGTCTCCTCTAGCATCAGCACAAGCCTCTCTGCTCCCCCAGCCCTGCCAAGCATAGTTCCCATGTGGGATCGCTGAGTGTGCTGAGGTGGTGAACTGGGTCCTTGCTCCCTCAGATCCTTCCCTGTGGTCAGGTACCAAGCCCTCCAGTCTAAAGATTCCTTTCCACAATTGCTCTAGGATTTATCTGGATTAATGTCTGTCTGCCCAAAGACTAGAGGAGTCATCATAGCAAGGATTTTGTTTTTTAATTTTTTTAAGATTACATTTTAAGGATCTATAATAGTGACACGCATATAGGGACTACCTATTTAAAATGTGTTGAATGAAGGAATGAATATATAATATGCAATCACATTACCCCAGACTGGCAAGAAAATGAAAATATCTGCTATCAAGTACTGGCAGAGTTGTGCAGTAAATATAGCTCTTAAACAGCACTGGTAAAAAGTACAATATGGAATGCTCATCTGGGGAAACATTACATGGTAAAAATGAGCCCTATGTTCAGGCCCTATGAACTAGTGGTACATATCTTCAAGTTGTGTATCTTTGTGTTAGGCAGAATGATTTACCCCTTACCCCCCCTCCCCCAGCAAAAGATGTCCACACCCTGATTCCCAGAACCTGTGAACATGTTACCTTAAATGGGGAAAGGAACTCCGCAGATAGCATTATGATGCAAGACATTGAGATGGAAAAATTATCCTGAGTTATCTTTGTGGGCCCAATCCACCCAGGTGCAGAGGATCAGAGAGAAGGCAGCATGGGGAAGACTTGGTCTGCCATCGCTGGCTTCCCAGGTGGAGGAGGGAGTCACAGGCCAGGGGAAGTGACCAGACTGTAAGCTGGGAACAACTCTCAGCTTACAATCAGGAAAGACTTCAGTCTTAAAACTTCAAGGAACTGAATACTACCTGTGCCCCAAATGAGCAGGAGGTGATTCACCCAGAGCCTCAGAAAAAAAACACGACCTACCAATACCTTGATTTTAGTCCAGTAAGAGCATACCAGACTTCTGGCCCCCAAACCTCTAAGATAATAAATCTGTGTTCTTTTAAGCCACTAAGTTTGTGGTAAATTTTGATGGCAGAACTAGAAGACGAATACAACCATAGAGGAAGACTTGGATGTGCCCTATAAAAATACAGCAGAAGCCGAAACCGGTTTTGCTCAGTGGTTAGAGTGTCAGCCTGCGGAGTGAAAGGTCGCAGGTTTGATTCCAGTCAAGGGCATATACCTTGGTTACGGGCGCATCCCCGGTAGGAGGTGTGCAGGAGGGAGCTGATGTTTCTCTCTCATCGATGTATCAAACTCTCTATTCCTCTCCCTTCCTCTCTGTAAAAAATCAATAAAATATATTAAAAATACAGCAGAATTTTTATAATAGCAATGTCAAGTGTAGATCAGTCTGAAACAATTAGATGGTAATCAGAGTCACTGATGTATAATGTATACTGTTTATGAGATGCAACATCATAGAAAAGATGAGTAAAGTACACACAACAAAAGAATTTCAGGAAAATAATTTTATTTTAAAAGAGAAATCACACCTTGGCCAGTGGGGCTGAGTTGAATGTTGACCCATACATCAGAAGGCCTCAGGCCTAATTCCTGATGGGGACACATGCCCAGGTTGCAGGCTCGACCCTCAGTAAGGGGTGTGTAGGAGGCAACCAATAGATGTTTCTTTCTCTCTCCTTCTTTCTCTAAAAATCAGTCAAACATATTAAAAAATAAAAAGAAAATTATAAAAGATATGATGAATTCTATTTTGTATAACATTTAAAAACCTGCCAAGTGAGCAAAATTACTATATTAAAATATTTAAAAATAAAAACCAAAAATAGAAAAATAATAATAAAACACATGGAACTCAATGTTCATGGATGGGAATGTAAAAGAAAGAGATGTAAGCAGCAAAGTCCACACAGGTGGCTTCAAAATCAATTATGAAAATCAAGCTCTTAAATTAGGTGGTTGGAGACTTGCGTGTTTATTACGTGGTTCTACATACAGTACAAACATTTCATTATATTCTTCTGTTTCTATTTAATACTTAAATTAGTATAGCAAACAATATTAGAAGCAATGCACACATATTTCAACTATTTTTGTACCAAATTTTATACAAATCACATAATTATAATCTTGGTATATAATCAGTCTTACAATGCTTAAAACATTGAAACTCAGAACAGTTTCCCTAGGCATACATTACGTTGTGTTTCTGGAGTAAACTAATGCTCTCCCCTGATCTTAATCATCTGATTCTATCTTACATTCACCCAAACCCATTAACAACTTGGGGAGGTGTCCCTAAACACTACTAGGAGAACCTGTGCCCTTGAAAACAATCTCGGATGAAGCAAGAGCCTCATATACCTGTGGGGGAAAATATTGCAAACGTATTTAGTGCAGTTGTGCAGTATTGATTTTATTTCAGTAAAAGAGCCACAGAGTAAATTAAACCTACAAAAATAATAATAAATTAAACTTAAAAAAATAATTGTAAGCTTCCTCACATTAAGCCTATCCCTGTCCCAGCCCAGGCGAATAGAAAGGTAATAGGCAGTTCTCCCAGCCTGTTCAGATGCTACAGTCACTGCAGAGAAACCCAAACCCCGGATCTCTACCAAAGGATCATTCCATATGGATCAAGGGGTATGTCTCACTCATATTCTGGAGAGATTATTAGTCTGGAATCAGACAAAGTATCCAAAATGCAATTGCAGTATCACAGCCTCCCTAACAAGCAAAATATGACCATCAAGGATATAACAGCTAAAGCTAAGAATGACGCTTTCCATTTTTGCCACAGCAACATCACAGCTGCTGGCAGCTCTGTGAGAATCAGCCATGGCTTTCCCAGGATCACACATGATTTCAGCAGCAGAACAAAGACGTTGTCACTGGAAATAACTTGCCTCATCGTAATGTCATCACTAAGTACCCAACATTGGCTCTTTTCTCTCAGATGCTCCTATTTTCTCCTTTCACTCACTATTATCCTTTCTGTGTCTGATTATGTAAAAAGGTCTTCTTTGTGTGATTGAATACACTCACGCTTGGGCAGTAAACACCTCCAGCTGTATAAGTGTGAACGCATGAGAAAATGTGTTGTGTGTTTACCCACTGCTCTATGACTCCATGAACATAAAGAGGGGACATCCTTTTGGTATATATATTGCCCCCCCTTTTATTTTTCACTTTTACCAAATAGTAGATATCTTACATTCAGCATAGAATTGAGTTTTGTGTTTTAATTGTACAATAACTTTGCTTTTCAAAAGAGAATTAAGTGCATTGCCTTCAATTAATGTGAATTCTGTTGACTTTTATTTGAGGATCTTGTATTTTATATGCATATATGTGTATTACATGCATATATGTGTATTACATGCATATATGTGTATTGCACTATCTTATTTGCATTTGTTGTTCTTGTTTTACTGTTGAAATATTTAGGCAGGTTGGCTGTTTGTTCTGATGGCTATCTGATACACTTCCCTACACTCGTCACTTTCTTTAGACAGCAGTTACTGTCTCCAGACAATGTTTCTTGGACTCGCTTTCTTTCCCTACCATGTTCTCCTTCATCCTTCAATTTGATATAACACCAACATTAAGTGTCTCTCTTGGCAGCAGTAAACATGCCTATGCTTCCACAAACAACTCTTTAACTCCCAAGCATTAGAGATGGACCAGTCAGAAAGCTTATTCAACAGAATGCCTTCTCTTCCTCCTTTTCTCCCACTTTTCATCCTTCTATCATTTCATTGTCAGACCACTTGACATTGCACTCCATTCCTTCAGCTGGCCTGCACTTGTTGTCTTCTGTGACTTGAAGTTAAATATATTCTAGGTTCACCATCTCCACACTGAAGGAAGTTGTTTCACTTTGTTTTTTTTTTAATACAGGAGAAAACAAAAAAAAATGTATATACCTATAGACCAGGTGGGTACAAGGGAGAACAGATGAGGGAATGAGTTTGAATGTGTTTGTTTGTTCTGGACTGGGAGGGATAGCACCAAGTATTGGCTCAAACACCCCAGGAAGGATGGTGGAGTATCAACAGGTGAAGTTAATATCTTTTTACAGGAGGGGGGACGTGCTGCCCTCAGTAAAAAGCTGAACAGACTCAAGCACTGGTGATATTTCGACCCAGAAGTAGGAGTTTGAGAGAGCTCTTTCAGCACTATTTTCCCGTGAAAATATTTAGGTACTTTTTGCTGAGCAACTGCCTGTCGTGGGACAGGTCTGAGGAGGAGAATGATTGGATTGGTAACAAGAGTTAGAAGATTTAACTTATTGAGTCAAGACTTCTATTATTTATTTCACATTCACAGCTTCTGCTCTTTCTGGAACTTGAAGGTAAGGAAATTATTTGTGCTTGAATTTGCTGAGATCTGCCTCTCCTACCCCTCACCCTCCTGCATGTTTAATCTGGACATCTCTTTTCTTGGACCTTGTCCAACTTTATAACTGACTTTCTGAGGTTACTCCTCAGGAAAGGGCTTTGGTCTGGAAGTGGTAAAATCAGTGAGTTCATGGGGCTACAGACCACCAAGCCTTCTGCTTTTGCCATTGTCTTTCTCCCCTAAGGAGTTGGGAGCCTAAAAGCTCTCTGGCTTCAGCTGCTCTCTCCAGGCCTGCCAAACAGGACTCCCTGAATTAGGGGGAAGGGTGTATGTTAGCAATTAGATTTCTAAGTTTCACAGCTTTCAGAGCCTTTGGGAACCCTGTATCCTTTCCTTGTGTCCTCTGGGACAGATGGTGATTCCTGTGAGTCTTTGTGGTTTAGCTCTACTTGCTCAGTGTGGAGCTCATGGGGTAAGGGGATGCTCACAGGGATGTGGGGCTCAGGGGCTACCACATCACTCTGTTCTCATAGGTGCTGCCTTGTTAATCCTACTTGCTCTGTCGGGTTTTGTCGCAGATTTGGAGACATTAAAACTTTGCTGCTCCTACTAACACATTGCATAGAACCCCTGTTAACATGTTTAATGTACGTATGGTTTGAACCTGTCCTTTTAATCGAAGTTATTTGACAGAAATATGGGAGACAGCCTCCTTATATTTCTACCTTTTCTGAAAAAAAAAAACCAGATTTTTAATTAAGATGATAGGAGAAGAACTTAAATGACCCAAAAAACAAACCCATCACCCATTCATTATGAACTGAAATACTATGCAGGTGTTAAGAATAAGGGAATTAGTAAAAATTAACATGGGAGTAACTACACTAAATTAAGTAATTTATATTTTTAAAATATCATTTCATTCAACTGAGTTTTTTTGATAGTGTGTGTGTGTGTGTGTGCGCACACACACACGTGTGCATGTGCGTACGTGTGCTTTTATTATGTGTGTGAACTCATGGAACCACCAACACAGTCAGGATGCAGAACATTACCATATAAGGATCCTTTAGAGCCACAGCCAATTCTTTCATTCTTTCTGTGTCTAGCCCCTGGCGACTACTGCTCTGATAAGTATCTATATGATTTTGACATTTCAGGAATTTTTTAATAAATAGTGCGGTATGAAACCTTTGGAGATTGACTTTTAAAACCCAGCATAGTTCCCTTAGGAATCCATCCAAGTTTTGCCTGTATTTATACTTTGTTCCTTTTTATTGCTGAGTAGTTTCATGGTTTGGTTTGTTTGATCTCTCACCCACTGAAGGACATTTGACTGGTTTCCAAATTAGGAATATTATGAATACAAACTATACACACTCATATATATGTGTTTGTGTGAACATGAACCCATTTTATATCTCTAGCATAAATGCCCAAGAGTTCAATTGCTGAGTTGTGTGTTTAGCAAATATTTAGTTTTGTAAGGAACTTCCACATTCTCTTCCTTGCCAGCATTTGGTATTGTCATTATTTTTTTTGTTTTTTTCTGTTCTGATAGATGTATAGTTATATCTCATTGTGGTTTCAATGTGCATTTCCCTAATGACTAATGATATTGAATATATTTTCCTGTGCTTATTATTATGAATATCTGTATAGCATTTTCAGTAAAATGCCTATTCAGGTCTTTGGCCTATTTTCTAATTAGATAGCTTGTTACTTTTCACTGTTAATTCTCTCCATATTTTACATGTAAGTTCTGTAAGTTATTTGGTATGCAAATTATTTTTTCCCCATCCTTTATGGGTCTTTCTCTGGGCAAATTCTTTTACTTTGATGAAATCTAATTTTATAAATGTTTTTATCTTTGTGAATTGTCAAGCACAAAAATTACTGCCTCATCCCAGGTCCAAGGATATTTCTCCTATGTTTTTTATAAAGCTTTTATAGTTTTACATTCTCTGATCTATTTGAATTAATTTTTGTTTTAGCTGTGAATTTAGTCAAAACTCATTTTTCTGCCTATGGATCTAATTGTCCCAGGTGGCTATCCTGTCTCCTTAAATTGCTTATGCATCCTTTTAAAAAATCAGGTATATTTGTGTGTATTCTTTTTAACAAAAGAAAAAAAACCCTTAATATTCACCAATAATGGAATGTTAATGTTTTTTTGGAGAGAATAGTTCTGAAATTAGAATAAAATGCCTTCACATGTCAAATCGGTTAATATGCATGGCACTATTTCCTTTAAATATATTAAAATGAAAACCATTCAAACCACTAAAATTACCCACCCATAAGTAATAAAAATTTATTAAGTCAAATTGTTTAATTCTATGCATGTGAATGTGTTCAGAAAAATCTGTTTTAAGCATAAATAAGCAAAATCTTAATTTTTTGTGTGTGTTCGTTTGTGAGGCCAGAATTGACGTACTACCCCCATCTTGTGCAAATACTCTCCATTTCAGGATATTATGAAAAGCAATGAGGGTGTGCCATTCTTGCAAAAGCAGTTTTCTGCTTTCTCAGCTCCTCAAATGCAATGCCAATTTAGAGAACCCCTTTTTCCCTTTCTTAAAACGCAGTTGTAGATATTTGCATCAGTGAACTATTGTGTCTGTGGTAATATATTTGAATAGTTTAATTTGTTAAATAATTCGTGTCAGATAATTTTAAAACTAAAACTACAAACCAAGCAGTGAAGCAGTGTGTTTTTTAGTTTTTCTTTTAAAAATTAACGTGGATTCCAACAGTTATGTAAAAGCTTTTGACAGCTATGAGACTGAGGAGGTCCTGGTCTCCTGGAAGACTTCCGGTCTCACTATCCTCCAAGCCCTTGTACCATTCCCATAAGCCCCTTATAGGGACCCACAAAATTTCTCCCACCTTCTAACCTTTTCTGACTGTGCTAATGATCAAATTAAAAGAGGCATATTAACATAAGAAAGTACCAAAGGTAACCGATATGGATATTTGAGAGTGCCTGGAGAATAGGCCAAGGACAGCTTGGGCAGTTGGGGCTTGTATTCAACCTGGAACCAAGGAGAAGGGGGTTTGTGGTTTGGAACTTAAAAGGACAGAAAGGCAAGTCATATGAAGGTAGAAAAGCAAGTGTTTGGTAAATATCTTCTGAGCTATTGTAACACCAGGGCACAGAGAGGAATTGAATCAAAAGGGCCTTGCTAGGTTCTTCCCTGGCTATCACACACTAGCTCATTTCAAATGGTAGTTATCTGTGATGATCTCTCCCTCCTTGAGCAGTAAAGAGGAAGGTCAAAGGGTTTTTGAGTCTTTCTTTTTTAAAAATATATTTTTACTTATTTCAGAGAGGAAAAGAGGAGAGAAAGACAGAAACATCAACGATGAGAGAGAATCATTGATCTTGAGCTGCTGCCTCCTGCATGCCCCACACTGGGGCCTGCGCCTGCAACCCAGGCATGTGCCCTGGACCAGAATCAATCCAGGGACCTTTCAGTCCACAGGCCAACACTTTCTTCACTGAGCCAAACTAGCTAGGATCTGAGTCTTTCTTTTCTTAAAAATAATTGGCTTAAAAGAATCAATATCCCAAAGAGGCATATTTGGGGGTAGCGAACTCTGCTCTTCCTCTTCGCCCCTTGATAAAATGGTTTGATTTCAGAAAAAAATGAAAAAGTTATATAAAAATCTAAGTGTTGCCCAACCTGCATGGCTTAGTGGTTGAGCATCGATATATGAACCTGGAGGTCACAGTTTGATTGATGGTTGGGGCACGTGCCTAACAGGAGGCAGCTGATTGATGTTTCTCCCTTATCATTGATGTTTCTATATCTCTGTCCCTCTCCCTTCATCTCTGAAATCAATAAAAATATATGTTTTAAAAAACATCTAAGTGTTAAAAAGATTTCAGTTAATCTTGAACACATTTTGACAGATGTGTACTCAGGATATTGATGTATTTTAAGAACGTGGGTCCCATTGGAGTTTGTGTTTTCTAGACCAGAATGTCTGCAAATGAAAGGACATTTAGGTCACCTGGGTACCTTGCCAAACTGAAAATCCTTATTGAAGGAGTTCTGAGGGTGCTCCCAGGTAATGCCGATGCTGCTGACCTTTGACCAAACTTTGAGTAACAAGATTATAGGCTAGTGGCTTGCAGCTCTAGCTAAATATTCACCTATGGATTTCTTAATTATGCCGGTCCCTGGAATCAAAACAATCAATTTAGAATCCTTGGAATTAAGCTCCAATCACTGGCATGTTTAAAGTGCAGTCATTATGTTCCAAAGCAGAGAGATCCAATGTGTAGAAAGAAGCTGGCATCTCTTAAATTAAAAACTACAAAGATTAATTCTGTCTCTGCCCTACTCTTGAAAACCTCAAATGAATTTAGGACAGAGGTAGAAACCAAACCAAAATAATCCTGAAAGCACCCAACACCAGAGGACATTGGTAGACATTTGCATATAACATGACCCGTATTCCCTGAGGTCAGTTTCCTCAGAATATTGAGTAAAGTCTAACAGTGCTCACTTTGGCAGCACATACACTAAAATTGGGATGATACAGAGATTAGCGTGGCCTCTGAGCAAGGATGACATGCAAATTCGTGAAGTGTTCCATATTTAAAAGAAAAAAAAAAGTAAAGTCTAACAAATAAGTCGAAAGCCATTCTGTTAACTGGTTCAAAGTCCTTGTGCCTGATGATTTGAAAGGCAAAAACTCAAAATGTCAGAGTTTGGAGCAAAGGAAGGTTTACTGATTGAGAAAGTGGGAGATTTAATGGTGCCTCAGCTGAAACAGGTTTGGCTCAGTGGATAGAGCATCTGCCTGCGGACTGAAAGGTCCCGGGTTCGATTCCGGTCAAGGGCATGTACCTTGGTTGCGGGCACATCCCCAGTAGGGGGCGTGCAAGAGGCAGCTGATCGATGTTTCTAACTTTCTATCCCTCTCCCTTCCTCTCTGTAAGAAATCAATAAAATATATATATTAAAAAAAAAAAAGCCGAGACTGGTTTGGCTCAGTGGATAGAGCGTCGGACTGCAGACTGAAGAGTCCCGCGTTTGATTCCGGCAAGGGCATGTACCTTGGCTGTGGGCACATCCCCGTAGTGGCGTGCAAGAGGCAGCTGATCGATGTCTCTCTCTCATCGATGTTTCTGACTTTCTATCCCTCTCCCTTCCGCTCTATAAAAAAATCAATATATTTTTTTAATGGTGCCTCAAATTAATTTTAAAGTACAGAGTGAAGAATTCTTTAACATCAAGGGAAGGGGGAAATGGGAGTGGTAGAAAGTGATTGATGGAACCAAGGGGGCACTGATTTTGAGATTTATCTATGTGGTTATGTACATGAATTTTTACCATAATTTGGTTAATCATTACCTGTTCATGGAAATCTCAGTGGTTTTTCACTTTGGAGATATAACAAATAAAGCTGGTATGAACAGTCATGTACAAATCTTTTAATGGACATGTGCTTTCATTTCTCTTGAGTAATATTTTGGAGTGAAATGGCTGAACCATAAACTATCTCTGCTTGTTGACAGCGCCCAGTTTGAACAAATCTTCATTTCCTTAGACCTTCACTCAAATTCCTCAACCAAAGCAAAAAGCCTATGCTTTTTTCTAACATACTATTATTGAGACATCTCATGGTTCCCCATTGTAAGTGTGTTTTCTCAATAAAGAAAGTCAGAAACTCACTCCAATTGTAGGTGTGTTCCTGGTGCGCTTGGACTGAACTGCCTTTCCAGGTGTTTTTTTTTTTTTTTTCCTACTTCATCTAAATTGCCTAATTTATTGGCAGAAAATTGTTTATAATATATTCTTACTCTTTATTTACTGTCTGGAGAATTGATACTAATGTTACTTTTTTAAATTTCTATATTGGTCATTAGTATCTTCTCCCCTTTTATTCATGATTAGTCTGACTAGTGTATTGATCTTACCAAAGATTTTGGTTTGGTTGATTTTCTCAATTGTTTTTGTTTTCTTTTTTTATTTTATTTTTTATTTTTTAATATATTTTATTGATTTTTTACAGAGAGGAAGGGAGTGGGATAGAAAGTCAGAAACATCAATGGGAGAGAAACATCGATCAGCTGCCTCTTGTACCCCCCCATCCCCCCCACCCCCGCTCACCGGGATTGTGCCCGCAATCAAGGTACATGCCCTTCACCGGAATCAAACCCGGGACCTTCCAGTCCACAGGCCGACGCTCTATCCACTGAGCCAAACCGGTCTCGGCTCAATTGTTTTTGTTTTCTATATCACTGCTTTCTGCTCAGATTGTTAATTGTGAGCTTTGGCTTACTTTGAGTTTAGTTCCTTTCTTTCTTCCTTTCTTTCTTTCTTTCTTTCTTTCTTTCTTTCTTTCTTTCTTTCTTTTTTGTTTGTTTCTTCCCTGGGTTCTCGGGGTGAAATCTGAAGTCATTGATTTGAGACATTTCTTATTTTCTAATATCAAGATTTTAGTGCTTTAAATTTCCCCCTTAAATGTTGCTTTACTGTCATACCATAGATTTTGATATGTTTCATTTTGAGTTTAAAAACACCTTGTTATATCTTTTTACATTTTTTCTTTGAACCGTAGGTTATTTAAAAATATTTAATTTCCAAATAATTTGGAATTTCTTCATTATTGCTTTCTAATTTAATTTCATTATTTCAGAAACACATTTTGTGTGGATTTTCATCATGTCAAACTTGTTTTCAACTAGTTTTATGGCCTAAAATATGGACTATCTTGCTAAATGTGCATAATTTAAAAGAATGCTTAAACTGCTATTATGAGGTAGTATGTTGTTAATTAGTTTAAGTTGGTTGATAGAGTTATTCCATCTTCTATATCTTGATTAACTTAATTATTGACAGAGATGTAGAAAAATATTTTATTATAATTATGGATTTTTTATTTCTTAGAGTTCTAATGTTTGTCTCATCTATTTGAAAAGTTTTCTCTCAATGAATCAATGTTTACGATCATTGTGTTCTTTTGATGAGTTGACCATTTTATTCTAAAATTACCTACTTACTATAATAAAAGAGTTGGAAAAAACTTTTACTGATATAGCAAAAAACACAGTAAAATAAAAAAAATATATTTTTTGCCATAACCCAAAATATAATATATGTACTAAAAAGTAAAACGATGTACTTATCTCTGTCAATTATTTTGTTATTAAATATAGTTTCTCTGATACATCAAAAGGCAGTCTCGTTATTTTTTGGCTTAGTGTTATCAAGTTAATATTTTTTTTAGTCTTTTACTCTTGAGCCAACTTGTCTTTACATTTAAAGTACATTTCTCCTTGTAGGTATATATAGACTAAACTTTAATTATTTTTTGTATGTCTTACTTTACATATATTGTAAATTCCACACTACACTGGTATTATCTTTCTTTAAACAGTAAAATACTTTTTAAAGAGATTTGAATATAAAAATGATTAATTGCTGCTAGTGTCGTTCAGTGGTTAGAGCACTGGCCCATGTACCAGAGAGTGCATACTCCCTCCATACTCGGGATCAAGCCTGCAACCCAGGCATGTGCCCTGACCAGGAATCAAACCATGATCTCCTTGTTCATGGGTTCATGCTCAATCACTGAGCCATGCTGGCCAAGCTATCCTATTCCTCAGTATATAAGTTACACTTAGATTTTGGTTTCAGCTTAAAGAATTTTTATAAAATATCTTAATGATATTCTTATTTATGGAAAGAAACTTCAGGGAGAATAAGCAAAATTTGTACGTTGGTTAGAGATTTAGTTTCCTTGTGGAAGGATGACCTGTGTTTCAGGAATTAGGACGAAATGTTTAAAACTTTGGTCTTTGTGAAAGTCGGAAAGTATTCAGAGAACCAGTTATTTCACATTCTTTGGATCACACCATGTTCTCTTCCTGTCTCTTCTTCCTGTGATCCTGTCCTATGTGCAAACCAGAGTCTGCAATAACTTCACCTTTAAGGAAGAGCAGGAAAGTTTGGGATGACCTGAAAACCTCTTTCACTTGCTCACTAACAGCCTTGCTTTCTGGCTCTATGAAAAATAAGACATTCTGAATGAAAGCTGGTAGGGATAGGAGCTTGGCAAGTACCTGGCAGACTTTCTCAGGATGGTCAGAGGTTTTCAGAGAAGAGAATAAGCACTGAATTCCAAATAACGGCAGTGCCGTTTAGGGACCTACTGGGCCGGTCTCTATTGCGGAGATGGCCTGCTGAATAGGAAATATGTTGCTGTTGTCATGCATTATATTGTCCTTGGTAATTGTAGCTGGCCAGGAAGAGCTAGCAGTTAAAGTATCTTGGCTCACTAGAGTAAAAACATAAAATACTTCCAGTTTTTCTAATAACTGCCTCTAATTATACAATTTGAATACTCTTTCCCTACTGTTTGCTTTGTTAGGGACCCTGGGACAATACTGAGGAAGGAGGCCAGGAATGTCCTTGGCCATTTGCCACTTTCTGATGCTGCCTCCATCTGCAGAAATGTGGATGAAGTACACTGTCACTGGGAAGCACAGTAAGTAGCAAAGGCCTCCCTTTGGGGTTGTCTGGTTCTTTGTGATGCTGGTGACCACTGCTGATGTGGTGGTCTCCCGGTCTCTAGGTATTGGTTTGTCAGATATTTCCTTCCCTCAAAGGAAGGCAAGATTCAAAAGCTAAATCAAGTAAGTTTAGTTGCCAGCTTCCAGAAGTCTTCAGTCTCATTGTTTTTAAGTTTAGTGAGAAAGCTCTGAAGGATTTTAATAATATCCCGATCTTGAAGAAAACTCTACTACGTTAGAGATGGTCTATATATGAGCAAGAATGGGGCCAGAGACCACTGAGGGGGGAGGCTGTCACAGAAGTCTAGATTGGGGATGATTGTGGCTGAGATTAGAGGGATCCTGGTGAAACAGTTGGATTCAAGCAGAGCCAGTAGAACGTACTGGTTTGTTGGCTACAAGGTGTGAATAAAAACTGAGTGAAGGGTCAGAGGTGCCCCCACATCTACAACGCAGACATTACAGTAACCTCCGGAGGTGGGAGAGCTGCTTGTTGCTCAACTGGGTGCAAAAAGGAGACCAGAAAGCAAATTACATAATCAAAGGTAAAGAACTTCAAAAGAAAATACATAGGAAAAGACTATTGGCAGAGAAAGATTCCGTCTTTCCTCCCGGACCCCACAAGTCTCTGTGAAACTCATCTCCCCTTCCCCCATGAAGTAGAAGTTTATCTGGTTTGAGAGAAACTGGTCTCATCAAGTGAAAGTAGGTGCCAGGTGAGATGGAACAGAAAGGGGGCTATTAGGAGCCAGATCAAGAATCTAGAGATTTATTCAAATTCTAATGATACTGAAAGGCCACAGGGACTGAGGATGCAAATGAGGTCAGAGATGAAAGAGCTGGAAGAAAAAGCATGAGGGCCCCTGACCCTAGCTCTGTCTGATAAAAGCCATCATGGAAAATAGACTTGAGGGCACATGCTGATAAGGAATGAAAAACATTGAGGAAAAGAATTTAGTTTAAAGTCCAACCCGTAGAACTTACCGTTGCCAAGTTTCCGCCTGGAATGTGAACATCATGGTACTTACATCCCGTGTCAACAGGAGGGCACGGGTGGCAGTGTTCTCTCTGCTTTTCAGTTTAACTTGGGGGAGGGGGCTCTTCACTAATTTACACACTTACTGTTGAGTAGAGTAATTGTGACATCAGAAGGAAAACATCCAATCATGGTTTTGTGCTTTTCTTTTGAAATTTCTTCTCACTTTTATTAGTCTTTTACCCTTTTGTCACCATCTAGACTTGTGTCTTACTTCTCACCTGCTTTATAGGTTATGGTATATTGCACAGTGTACTAATATGCTAACATCTTTAAGTTTCAAATTATTTGGGGCAGTTTTGTGACCTGGGGAAGTAGTCAGCAAACTCATTAGTCAACAGAGAGGCAAACCATGGCTCGCGAGCCGCAGTTTGCCGACCACTGACCCAGGGTTTAGAAATATTCAACTGGAACATATCTCCTCACATGAATCTCAGCCATGTTAATACCAATCTTTCACTTTTTCAGAAAGGGGACCCTGCTGTCTGCATGACCAGGTCATCATCATGTCAACTTGTGACATCATTCATGTCTGTATCATGTCTGTGTCCCTGCAGTGAGCATTTTGGTGATCCCTCTCTTATGAAAGAAATAGCAACATCTTCCAAAAAAATATGAACCTTGACACAGCTAAACATCATTCCTTCTTTATGAAATCTTAACTACCGGTATGTTCATTAAGGAATGCACCTATATTGCTTTCTTAGGCCATGAGTCACACTTTGTTTTCAAATCTCCTGTGACCCAGTTGATAAAATTTTAACTTGAAATTTACAAGAGGACCTCTTTTAGGATGTGAAAATGGGGAAAGATTATGTAAGAGCAATTTATGTTTGTGAACGGAGAAACTAGTTCTGTCATGTGAGAGGCCACTGAATAATGAGCGGGTCAAGAGTGTTAAGTAGTTTTATTGAGAGTTGCATTTTCCAATACCAAAAGGTTCTTATACACTTTCTGGCTTTGAAGGAAAGACTGAAAAGGGGTTGGCATGAATCAACAATGGTGTTTTGTTAAATGTGCTAATAGGAAGCAAACATTGTCCAAAGGCAAATAATTAGAAACTGTGACAGCAACCTTTTGTTATAAGGTTAATTAAGATAAAATAATGTATCTGTATCTGTATTAACACAAGGCCAAAGATGTGCTGAACCGGCTAAGTGGACATTGTACGATGGATTGGCAAGACAAAGATTGTAAATGCCACCTCCTGAGACAGCGACAGCCTTCACATTTAAGGTAATATTGCTCCATCCTAGAACACTTACCTTTATTTTTAAAATATATATTTTGTTGATTTTTTTTTTTACAGAGAGGAAGGCAGAGGAATAGAGTTAGAAACATGGATGAGAGAGAAACATCGATCAGCTGCCTCCTGCACACTCCCTACTGGGGATGTGCCTGCAACCAAGGTACATGCCCTTGACCAGAATCGAACCTGAGATCTCAGAGTCCGCAAGCTGACATTCTATCCACTGAGCCAAACCAGTTAGGACTAGAACACTTACCTTTAATTACTTATTCCATATTTGCCTTCTCATTGTATCATCAGCTTCCTAAAGGCAAAGATCAGATTCCCAGAATGTTTCACTTCTAGCCGGCTGTAGCCTTTTAAATATTTACTTTAGAATAACCTAACTTCAACTTGGGGAAATTAATCAGCTTAGAGAACTGCTATTAACCCCAACTTTAGCTATAAAATTGAGATAGGAATAGGAAAAAACAAATTTCACCAGTAACAGTCATTTAAATCACTACTTTCTACCTCGTCTTTTTGCAATAAGCCTTCCTCTAGAGATGGTTTTGATCTGCTCTTTGAGGGGAATGTCGCCAATAACAGTGATCCCATGGGGAGCAGATAGAAAAGACCAAGAGCCTAGAAATTAAGAAATTATATAATTAATCCTCCAAAGTTATATGTGTAACACATTTTTGTGAATATTGACACAAACGACATTTGATATTGTTTGTGGCATTGAGGGGACCCTTGTCCCCCAACTGGAGTATTTTGTAACCAGTTAATTCACTAACAATATTTGTTTCAATGCTAATTATCAGGCATTTCACAAACTGCCAAGAGAAAAACCATCAGATATATTCGTCAACAATTCCAGTGCAAGAAAAAAATAATTAAACTCCTCTGGAAACTCTTTAAGAGCAAAGTAAAATGCCTTAGCTTTGTTAATGTAAACTAACAGGCCAAAGTGATAGGCAACAAGCATTTCTGAGATCCAAAAGAACAGCTATTCAGGAAGCACTGATTTGGGCAGAAACCCAGATAGCGTTCTGATGAGGGGGTGAAGGCAAGGGGTTTTCATGAGAAAGGGAAGGAGAATAATGATGTTAATAGAAGGAAGGCATTTCTATTGGTGCTAATAAGCCAAGGAAGGAATTTCTGTAGGGGCAGATAAGCTAAGGTATTGCTTAGCTGTCCACAGTGCTGCTGATTCTATAAAATGTCTTTAACTTTCCGTCCTGTCGTCAGAATGTCTGCTTTGCAAACAGTGGTGTGGAATACCATGTTGCTTTGTCCCAGTTATTCTGCCCACTTAAAACATTTCAGAATTGGAGGAGTGAGACGGATAAGGCAGTTCCTCTGTGTTGGTGACTGCAATTCCATTTCAAGGTGGCTCCATTTACACATATTTTTAAAGTATGTTTTTATTGATTTCTTTTAGAAAAGGAGGGGAAAAGGATAGAAACATCAGTGGAGAAACATGATTGATCTGTGATCTGCTGCCTCCTGCATGTCCCCTATTAGGGGTCGAGCCTGTAACCCAGGCATGTGCCTGATCAGGGATCTAACCAATGACCTCTTGCTTCCTGGGTCAACACTCAGCCACCCAGAGGCACCAGGCAGGCGGCTGACATATTTTTCACAGCTGAGATCATCAGGGCTTGGAAAATGCAGTGGAGATTGGGACTGAAACCACAGATATACTATCTCTCATAACCCCCTCAGAGGCATTTTTCCTTTGGCTACAAAACTGCTTTCTGTTGGATATGAGGAATCCAGGCTGGACTTGCTAAAGATTGCCTCTAGGGTGAAATGGATGAATTCGGGAGTGCTCTTAACAGAAACCTTGGTTGTGCAAACTCTCTAAAACACTTTTGTTGTTGTTGTTCAAAAAACTTTGTCTTTACTGTAAAGACAAAACACTTTTAAAGAGAAACATCTGTAAATGTGTAGGTGTTGGAGGACAAGGATGGTGGCATTTGTTGAGACCCTCCTGTTAGTTATGGAGCAAAGCACTTACAGTAGTTAATCTAATTAACTTGAATTTACAGTACTCCAGTGAGGTAGGGAGACACTCCAGTCACAGGAGGAACTGAGAATCTGGAGACTTGTCCAGCTAAGGGGGCGAACAAAAGAACTCAAACCTATCAGTTGTGATGTTGATGCCTGGAGGAACACGTGCGTGACCCTGGAGTGGGGAGCACCCAAAATGCTTCCCAGGTGTGACCCGTTAGAAATTAGGGCAGAGAATCTGGGGCAGCAGGATAATCTACAGGGAAGGAAAAGCAAGTGTTACTTCAGAGCATTTCCAGCTGAAACTCAGCAATTCCTAGAATGGGGGTGGCACACAGGCAGGTCAGCAGAGTTCGTTAGGCACCCAGAGCCCCCACAGCAGACTTTGCTGCCTGGAATCAACAGGCTTGAAATTGCCTGCCAACTGGAACAATGTGTTTTCCTCCCCTGCAGAGCTTTCTCTCTCCGTTGGAGGCACCCTGGGGAACGAAAGAGCCAGGAGTTGTTTGGAGCAGGTTTTCGCTCCTCTGTGGAGGGACCTGGGGGGCGGAGGCAGGGCCTGGGCCAAGATCCACGGTGGCCACGCCCCGCGGGGTCCTGGATGCTCAGCGCGTCCCCACGCGCGCTCTCCTGGTTCCTGTGCACGCTCGAGGCTCCCTACCACAGCGTGCGCTCCCAGCTCAGCCGCGAAGAGGTCATGGCGAAGTCCAGGGGCCAGCTGTACCTCTGCATGTGCTTGGCTGCAGCACTGGCCTCTTTCCTGGCAGGATTCATGGTGGGTAAGTGTGCAAACCCCTGCCCCCAGCTCAGCGCAGCTGCTGATCTGCAGGAAAAACGGGGTTGGGCTGTGCTGGCCTCCTCTGGCCTGCTGAGCTCAGCCTCAGCCCCGGATGGTGAACTCCCGGAGTTTCAGCGGAACTGGAAGCCTATCGGAACGCATTGGGCCTTCCTAATAAAGTGTGACCACAATCCGGATCTATTAAATGCTCCCTGGGTTCAGGGTACTGCTAAGAGCTGTTAAGAGAATTCAGAGTGGTCAGTCTCGGCAGGGATGAACGAGGAGGTTTCCGTTACAATCATTATCAATGAGTCAAAGCTAGTAATTAATATGTGCCCTTCTCCCACCATTGACTAAATAAAAAGTGCCCTTCCCCCATCATTGACTAAATAAATTGTAGAATGCTCCCTGTGTGTCCGGCATGGTGCTAAGAATTAGATCCCCGCCCCCCCGAATCCACTCCCCAGAATAAGGCAAAGGCCCAGGCCTTGGTGTCTAACATGGGAAAGTGAAAAGAACTTCCTTGATACAACAACTTTTTTAGAAATATTCTTTTGTTGATTTTTACAGAAAGGAAGGAAGAGGGATAGCAAGTTAGAAACATCGATGAGAGAGAAACATCATCAGCTGCCTCCTGCACATCCCCTACTGGGGATGTGCCTGCAACCACGGTACATACCCTTAACTGGAATTGAACCCGGGACCCTTGAGTCCGCAGGCTGACGCTTTATCCACTGAGCCAAACTAGCCAGGGCTAAAAACTCTTTCTAACCAACTCAAAATTGCATTGCACAGTGGAATTGGAAGGTTGCCCTGCCTTTAACATGAATACTTCTTACTTAGGGAAGGGCTATTTTTTTTTTTTTTTGCTTCTAGTTTTTATAAAAGTGTAAAACTAGTGTGTGTGTGTGTGTGTGTGTGTGTGTGGGTGTGGGTGTGTGGTACATACATGTGCCTATGTGTCTCCCCCTCTCAGGCTGGTTTATTAAGCCTCTCAAAGACACAACCACTCCACTGCGCTATCATCAAAGTGTGCGGTGGAACCTGATATCCGAGATGAAAGCTGAGAACATTAAATCATTTCTTCGGTAAGTTTGTTTTGCATATTTGATATTAATAATGAAGTGTTTAAGGTATTGCAGAGTGAGAAGTGTACTGAAACTGGTTGTATTTCTATGGTAATCTTTGTGTAAAGTTAACATGATATTGCATTCATAAAATCCCCCTAAACCACTATTAGGATACAGTCTATTTGACTGTTGCAGGAGTTTTTCTTGCCTCACTTCATCTTCAGACAGTTAGCTGGTTGCTTTCTTAAGAGATGTTTCAACTTTCATGTAACTTTGGGCTGCAACTGAATGTTATTCTTTGTTCCTCAGCCCCTGAGTTTAATCAGCAACGTTATTTGAACATTATATTTTGTCAGGAAGACAGCTGGTTGTAAACTCAAATTTAGAGGGAAGGAGGTTAAAGTTTCAGATTCTGTCTGCCACAGATTAAACCTCCCTCCCATGCTGCAAGTATAAGTAATACCAATCAGACAAAGTGAAAGCAAAAGGATTAGTGTAAATCCACAGGTCAGTCTCTAGGCATGAAGAAGAGTGACATCTGAGGGAGCGATTTTGAACTCCTTGAAAGTAATCAGCATGACATTTATTTCTATATTCAGACTCTTTCAAATGATAACTGTCATAATATCCCAGCTTTATTGAAGTACTAGAGGCCTTGTGCATGAAAATTCATGCACTGGGAGGTGGGGCAGGAGTCCCTCAGTCCGCCCTGCCCCCTCTCACAGTTTGGGACCCCTTAGGATGGGAGGTGACCCAGCGATTAGGAGGAGGCAACATTCCCATCACAACTCTGCTACTGCCACTGCCAGCAGCACAAGTCTCAACCAGCCCTTGGTACCTGAACCTCGGGCGGCTAGGCAGCCACCATCTGAAGCTTGCCTGTGCCTCGGGCCCGCCCTGGGCAGCTGCACAGCCGCCATCCAAGGCTTGCCTGCACCTCGTGCTGCATGCCTGCTACCCGGCAGGGCTGAGGGGACAGGGAGCTGCCATCTTGTGCCAGTGGGTGCTGACATCTTTGAGGGCATGACAATCAATTAGCATATTTCCTCCTTATTGGCTGTGGGCATCACTATCTTAGTGAGGGTCAATTAGCATATCCCTCTTTATTAGATAGGATAATTTACATAAAATAAACTGCTTCCATATAAAGCCTGCAATTTGAGAGTATTGACAGATGTATAATAGTCTCAAAAACCACCACCTCAATCTCAATACAGAAAGTGTACATCATGTCCTTTGCAGTTTACTTCTCCCTTTACCCCTGGCCCTAGATTATCACTGATCAATTTTATGTCACTGTGGATTCCTTCGTATTTTCTAGAATTTTTTATAGATGGAATAATCCAATAAGTGTTCTTTTGTGTTTATCTTCATTGACTCAGCCTGATGATTTTGGAGTTTATCAAAGTTGTTGAATGTGTCAGTAACTTACTGCTTTTTACTGCTGAGTAGTATTACATTGAATGAATATACTACAATGTGTAGAGATGATGGACATTTGGATTATTTCTAGGTGTTTTTTTTTATTATTGTGAGTAAAGCTGCAATGAGCAAATATCTGCAAGATTTTGTGTACACATATGTTTCATTACCTTTGGATTGCTGTTTTTGGATGATAAGCATATGTTTAACAGAAGAATATGCCAAACAGACTTCCAAAGGGGTTGTACCACTTTCCATTGCTCTGAATCATGTGTGAATATATCAGTGCTTCCCATCCTGGCCAACAGTTAGTATTGTTTATTGTTAGTTGTTTCAAACTTTACCATTCTAATCGGTGTGTAGTGGCATCTCATTGTTGTTGTTTTTTTTAACAAAGTTAAAAGGCTTTATTGTGAAAAATGAAAATATATTGTCTTCGAAGTCTTCCATTCATAATATTTTACATTTTCTTTTTTGCTTGTTGATTCATTTCATTCAGGGTTTCACTTTTCCACTAAAATTTCTCCTTCCTTTCTTAAGAGAGGTGTCAGTTTCCAACTAACGAGTCAATAATTAATGCTCTCAAAGACTGTGAAGAATTAGCAGCTGCCTCATTTGTATTTTGAACAACCTGGTAAACTTTTGGTTTTGATGGATGGGCGGACTCACTGGGCTCATCAAAGGAATTGCAAACTGACCTGCAATCATTTTCTAATAGAGTATGCAGTCTGACCATTTGTGGAGCTTTGCAATCTGCTGTATATGTAGTTGTTATCATCCACAATTTTAAGACCACCATGTCTACTTGTCACTGTATATATACATCATTATGAGGCTGGGATTTATATAATGCAAAAACGGGAGTAATTGTGAGAACTTGCACCCACAGGGTCATGTAGTAGTCAGGTCATACCTGGACTTGGTCATTTCCCAGGAGACCAGCAGACAGAGCTGGGGGTCTTGCCTTTTCTTCGTCACTGCCATCATTATCACCTGGAACTCACCTGTTTCAGCTCCATTTGCACTCTGGGCAATTTTCTTTCCCCATGAAATTGCCTTGGCATCTTTGTCTAAAGTCACTTGACCATAAAATGTATGTCCTTCTTTTTATTTTATATTTTTTTCTAATGACCTTTTATATATCTCAATACCACACTGTGTTCTTTAATGTAGTTTAATAGTAAGTCTGAAAGTCAGGTAGAGTTAACCTTATAAAATTTTCTCTTTGAAAATTGCTTTGACTATTCTAAATCACTTGTATTTCCAAATAAATTGTATTTATTTATTTGACAATTTTCAATATTTCAAGAAGAACAATATTAAATATAATGTTACACGCAATAAACATTAATAGTTCAAGAAAAACAATTTTAAAGCCATGTCTGGCATGGCTTGCTCAGTCCTGATTGGCCGGAACCCAGCAGCAAGCTAAACCCCAGCTACAAGCTAACCTACTGGTCAGAGTGTCTGCCCCCTGGTGGTCAGTGCATGTCATAACAATTGGTTGATCAGACACTTAGTATATTAGGCTTTTATAATATAGGATACTGTTGATTTCTATATGTTGTTATATCCTGTGACTTGTCTAAACTCACATGTTCTATGAGTTTTCTGTAGATTAATTGGGATTTTATATATAGACAATCATGCCATTCTTACATAGGGACAATTTTATTTCTCCCTTTCCAAACTGTATGCCTTTTTCTCCTCCTCCTTCTCTTGCTTCTTATTTGTCTCTTTGGGGGGGAGAGGGAGGGAGGGGTGCGCACATGGGCGCGCACTGCCTGAAATTCCAGTACTGTGTTAAATAAAAGTAATGAGAGCCAAGATCCTTCCCCTCTTTCTAAGTCTTGGGGGAAAGCATCCAGAGTTTTACTATTAAATTCAGCATTTTATGATGTTATCTGTTTTTTTGTTTGTTTGTTTTGTGGATGATCTTTATTGAGTTAAGGAAACTCACCTCTAATCCCAACATTGCTAAGAATTTTTTTTAATTTTATTTATTGATTTTTTTTTTAGAGGGGGCAGATAGGAGGGAGAAAGGAGAAAGAGCAAGAGAAAGACACTGATTTGTTGTTTCACTTATTTATGCATTCATTGGTTGATTCTTTTATGTGCCCTGACCAGGTATCAAACCCTCAACCTTGGCGTATTGGGGTGATTCTCTAACCAACTGAGCTACCCAACAATGGCAGAAATTTTCTTGTTTCCTTTTTAAAATCGTGAATGAGTATTAAATATTGTCACATGTTTATCTGCATCAATTTATCTGATCTTATTTCTTTTTTAACTGGTTAGCAATTCTTTTATTTCTTTAATGATTTAGAAAAGAGTTTCAAATTCTATCAAGATTGACTTTCCAGTTTTCCCTGGGAATGTGAAATTTTCTGTTCTAATTCTGTACATTGTTGCTTTGTATGTTATGAGACTCATTTTTGAGGCATATACACATTAATTTGTTATGTCCTCAAGAAAGAACTATGCTTTTCTTTATGAAATGCCCTTCTTTATCTTTGGTAATAATCTCTATCTTTAAATCTATTTTATTTGGTATAAATATTGCCACATTAGCCTTCTTATAGTATATTTACATGGTATGTCTTCTTTCATCCACTTACTTTTAACCTATCATTTCCTTTCCAATTAAAACGTACCTTCTAGGAAATTCCATACTATTTCTATAGTGGCTGCACCCATCTACATTCTCACCAAAAATGCATGAGAGTCCTCTTTTTTCCACATCCTCACCAACGCGTGTTTGTACATTTATTGATAGCCATTCTGATAGGCTTGGTTTTAATTTTAATGACCTTGAACGTCTGTGATGACTTTAAACATCTTTTCTTATATCTATTGGCCATCTGTATGTCCTTTTTGGAGAATTGTCTATTCAGGTCTTTTGCCCATTTTTAAATTGGATTTTTTGTGTTCCTGGTGTTGCGTTGTATAAGTTCTTTATAAATTTTGGATATTAACTCCTTATTTGATTTGTCATTGGTAAATATGTTCTCCCATTCAGTGGGTTTTTTTCATTTTGTTGATGGTGCAAAAGCTTTTTAGTTTTATGTGGTCCTATTAGCTTATTTTCTTTTTCTTTGTTTCCCTTGCCAGAGGAAAAATACCAGAAAAAATATTGCTACAAGAAATGTCTGAGACTTTACTACCTCTGTTTTCTTCTAGGATTTTTATGTTTCCATGACTATGTTTAAGTCTAATCCATTTTGATTTTTTTCTTGTATAAGGTGTAAGTGGGTGGTCTAGTTTGTGTCCATCAGTAAATGAATGGATAAAAAAGCTGTGGTACATTTACTCTCAGAAATTTGAACTCATGGCTTCAGTGATTTCTAGCCTTCAAGATAGCTGTTGAGATTTGGGGGCCATTTGATCCCAGTTTCTTTGTATCTGATATTTCTTAAAAGAAGGTTTTAGTATCTTTCCTTTTTAGAGAGTGAGTGGTAGGGAGGGTGGGAGGGGAAGGAGAGAGAAAAAGAGAGCGCAAGAGTGAAACATCATTGATGTGATAGAGACGCATCAATTGGTTGCCTCCCACACGCGCCCCCAACTGAAGCTGGGGCTCAAAACTGCACCCCAGGTATGTGCACTTGACCAGGAATCAAACCCACAACCCTTCAATCTAAGGGCCAACAATCTAACTACTGAGTACACTGGCCAGGGATTCCTGATTTTTAAAATGGGAACAATGGAAGAGGGATTGTGAGAATGCAATGAGATAATCCATGTGAAAGTACCTGGCATATCGTTCCTGGCTAAGAGTAAGTTTTCAATAAATGTTAATTTTCTTTTTTGTTTGTTTGTTTGTCCTCTGACTGACTAAAAAACCAGTTTACAAAAGTATTATTGTTCCACTGATGGGTAAAGGGGTTTGGGAAACAGTTTTAAAATATTACTTCAGCAAAATAGGTCACATTAAGAGCTACATTTGTGAGGTCACGTGAATGTTCCCAATCATTTAAACTCGGAACCAAGAGAACATTGCCCAAACTCAGTTCAACGAATCTCTATTGTATCATTCTTAGGTCACAGGCAGGAATTAAGCAGGAGGGACTTTCTCTTTAGTGAGATAAACAATTTCATACAAAATGATATAGTAACAGTCTATATATATTGAGTGGCCAGATTAGTATGACCACCGTATCAGTATTTAGTTGGGCCACTTTTTGCTTTCAATACTGTGGTTATTCTTCTTGGCATTGACTCCACCAGATGTTGAAAGATGATGTGAGGAATCTGATACCTTGCTGATGAATAGCACTGTCCAGTTCTGTGAGATTTGATGGTTGTGGGTCCAGCTGCCTGATGGCTCTTTTAACTTCATCCCACAAATGCTCAATTGGATTGAGATCTGGTGATTGTGGGGGCCACCTAAGCAAGGTAAAGTCTCCCTCGTGTTCTTAAAACCATTCCTGAACAATATGAGCACTGTGGCATGGCTCATTGTCTTGTTGGAAGAAGCCATCTCCATTGGGATATGCTATGAACATGATAGGATGTACTTCATGTTGTTCTATATGAATTAAAGGGCCAAAATCATTCCAGGAAAACATGCCCCAAACCATAACATTGCCCCCACTAGCTGGAAGGGTTGTACTAATGCTTTCAGGCTGTTTCCACGAAATTCTTACTCTGCCATCTGCATGATGCATCTGGAAACGTGATTCATCAGACCACATGACTTTTTTCCAATGCTCGACTATCTAATCCTTGTGTTCCTGTGCGAATTGGAAATGTTTTATCTTGGTAACTGCAGACAGAAAAGGTGTTCAACAGGCCTTCGATGCAGTGTATGGCTAATCTGTCTATAAACGTCAGGTTGTCATAATAATCTGACCACTCAGTGTGTGTGTGTGTGTGTGTGTGTGTGTGTGTGTGTGTATAATGTTAAATCTCTCTATTATGTTAAATAGCTTGCCCAACTGGTCTCTGGCAAACCTGATATGTTTTTTTAAATGTCCTCGCTTACTGATGAGCAGCAAAAAGGCACACCGCTGATATAGAGGTGTTTGTCTAGGGTGAGTTCTCACACCTGAGCCTCTATTGATTGTATGTGTTTATCATGAAATGTGTTCTTTTCCAGGGGAGCATGATGTGAAACCTGTAGCTACAACAAACATTTAAAAACTGGGGTGGAGCAGGCTGGTGTGGCTCCACCAGGAGATCATGTTTTGATCCCCAGTCAGGACACATGCCCAGGTTTCTACTTGATCCCCAATAGGAAGCGTGCAGAAGGCAGCTGATCAGTGATTCTCTCTCATCATTAATGTTTCTCTCTCTCTCTCTCTCTCTCTCTCTCTCTCTCTCTCTCTCTCTCTCTCTCTCTCCTTTCTCTCTCTGAAATCAATAGAAACATATTTTAAAAAGAAACAAACTGGAGTGGGGCAGAAAAATAAATTTTCCTCCTATCTTTCCTCCAAGGCCTTCTGGCTGGACTGATAAACTAACAAAAGACGGATTAAGAGGAGAAAATAACCAAATGTATTGCATATGTATACATGGATGTCCCATAAGAATATGGGGCCAGAGGACAGATCCTGCAGTTCAGGCTTGTATTCCACCTGGAGCTAAAGGGAAGGGCATTTGTGATTTGGGACTTCAAAGGGCGGCCAGGAAAATCACATGGGAATTCAAAGGGCATGACGGCAAGTCGCCTGTACTTATTGGTAAATACGTATTTTCTGGGCTATCTTAAACAATGTGACACAGATAGGACTTTGATCAAACAGACCTTGCTAGATTCCTTCCTTTCTATCAGATTTGGCTCATAGAAAACTATGATGTGTTTACCTGTGATGATATCTCCCTTCCTGATGCAAGTTCTCTATTTGAATTCCTTTTAGGCAGTAGAAGGAAAGGCCAAAGATTTTTTTCTGAAATTTTAAATTCTTGAAAATAACCAGCTTATAATGATCAGTAACCCCAAAAGGCTCATTTTAAGGTGGCCATCTCTGCTCCCTCTCACTGGCACAATGAGAAATGGGTAATGCTAGCTGGTTTTTTATCTCTGATATAGAAATGATAAGTTAATGCACACAATATGAGAAATGCATTTAGAATAGTTCTTAGGCATATCATCTGAAAAGAGTAGTCGTTAACTCCCCCGTGTTCTCTTTTCATTTTAGTTCTTTTACAAAGCTCCCTCATCTGGCAGGAACAGAACAAAATTTGCTGCTTGCCAAGAAAATCCAAACCCAGTGGAAGAAATTTGGACTGGATTCTGCCAAGTTGGTTCATTATGATGTTCTCCTGTCTTATCCTAATAAGACAAATGCCAATTATATATCAATTGTGGATGAACATGGCACTGAGGTGATGTAGAACTGTTGGTAGTTCTCATACTTTAAAATTCATGTAAAAAGGTGGAGTTGTAATATAGGGTCAAGTAAAGATAAATTTGTTAATAAGGCACTGAAACTCATGTTCTCTAGAAAAGTTAAGTTGCAAACTAATTATTCGGTGTTTACTATGTGCCAGGCACAGTGCTAGGTCCTGTGACCAGAATGAAGACTAGGGCATGGTTCCTTGACTTAAATAAGGTAAAGCAGACTTTGGAACACATCATTTCAAATCAACGTGGTAAGTGCTATGAAGAGTATGATTGGGTTCTTTATCTACAATGAAAAGGGTCACATGGCCCAGTGTTGATGTAAGAACATCCAAACCTGTAGAAAATTATTATAAGAGTTCATTTGAGTCAAACTGATGTCATATGCCAGGTTGCAACTTTTTATGCATTTGAAATTAAGGACGGAACAAAAGGAAGCTCACATGGAGATGTGAGAAAACACAGTGGGGATTGAATTATAGGATAATTAACAAGATTATGAGCTCTCTTGAGGGTGGTTAGTTCAAAGTCCTGTTAACCTAAATGCACAGAAACAGTGGACAGGGCTTGTTTCAGGCAAAGATGACCTTTTACTAAAAAGTTATATGTCCATTTTTATAAAAGACTAGAGGCCAGGTGCAGGAAATTTGTGCACTATGTGTGTGTGTGTGTGGGGGGGGGGGAGGGTTGTCCCTTAGCTCAGCCTGAACCCTCTCCAATCTGGGACCCTTCAGGGGATGTCTGACTGCTGGTTTAGGCCTGATCACTGTGTGCCTGCCTGCCTGATTGCCCCCTAACCACTCCCCTGCTGGCTTGATTGACATTTAACTGCTCCCCTGCCAGCCGGGTAACCCTCAACTTCTCTTCCTTGCTGGCTCACTTGCCCCCAACTGCCCTCCCCTGCCGGCCCGGTCACCCCTAACTGCCTTTCCCTGCCGGCCTGGTCACTCCTAATTGCCTTCTCCTACAGGCCATCTTTGACCACATGGGGGTGGCCATCTTCTGCAAGGGTGTGAGGGTCAATTTGCATATTACCTCTTTATTATATAAGATAATTATGGAGAAATACGTAAATGAGCACTGTACTTAAATGGAATAATAAACTTTTAAAAGAAATCAACAAATGTTATGTATTTAGGATGTGACCTGCCCAGTTAGGAATTTATGATCAGATCATCTTGTTAAGGTTACCTTCCATAGAACCCCTTTTTTGTTCATACCTCCCAAGGCTTCCCAAAAGAGTTGATGTGTGAGTCATGAAGATTCTAAAGGTTTAATTAATCATATGAAAAAGCAAGATAAGAGAATTTTAGGTGGAAGAGAAAATATTGGCAAAACTGGAGATGTACTAATTTCATATTATTGGGGAATTAAAATATCTTTTGTATTTCAAGAGTATAAAATATAAAGAGAGCCATGAAAAAAATAAATGAGCCATGATCAGAGATAAATCAGTATACAGTTAACTTTCGAACAACATGGGGTGAGGAACGCCAACCTACATTCCATGTATAACTTTTGACTCTCCAAAACTTTACAAATAGTCTGCTGTTGACAGAAAGCCTTACTGGTAACAGAAGCAGTCAATTAATGCATATTTTATATGTTGTATGTATTATATACTATACAAGAGGACCAGTGCACAAAAATTCTTGCATTCAGGGGTTGCCCTCTTGCAGTCAGGGATGTCCATCTGCTGACTTAGGCCCGCTCCCCGGGGGAAATGGGCCCAACCTGGCAGTCAGACGTCCCTCTGGCAGCCCTGGAGTCCTCCTTAGCGCTGCAGAGGAGGTGGAAGAGGCTCCCGCAATTGCTGCTGTACTGGCCAGCCGTGAGCCAGCTTCTGGCTGAGTGGTGCTTCCCTTCTGAAAGCGCACTGACAATCAGGAGGCAGCTCCTGCATTGAGCGTCTGCCCCCTGGTGGTCAGTGCACATCATCACAACTGATTGTTCTGGTGTTAGGATCAATTTGTATATTATACTTTTATTATACAGAATAAGATTCTTACAATAAAGTAAACTAGAAAAAACTTATTAAGAAAATCATAAAATAAGTTATATTTACTGTATTGCATATATTTATTGAAAAAATTCTGTTTATAAGTGGTCCCTTGCAGTTCAAACTTGTGTTGTTCAAGGGTCAACTGTATATATTTTGGGGGAGGTTATGGAAGGGCTTATACACTGTCCTAAGGAACTAGATATTCAACCTCAGTCAGTGAAACCATTGACAAGTCCTAGCAAAATAGAAGAGTGTGGTTAGAGAGGCATTTAGATAGTTTGGGCAGTCTGCAGGTTAGACCTAGACTAGGAAAGGAGTTAGGGTTGGAGTCTAAGACAACAATGCAGGTAAAAGATTATTAAGCTCTGAATTAGGATGTTAGCAGGAACAAGAAAGAGGCATAGACTTGAGAAATAGTTAGGAAACAGTATTGGCAGGACTTGACTAGTGATTGAAGGAAGGAGGACAGGACAGAGTTTGGTTTGATTCCTAGGCATTTGGTGTAGGTGGCTAGCTAGTGATGCTCATAATAGCAGTAGGGAATGCAGAAGTAGACCTGTGATGAGAGAAGATAAATTCAAAGTTAAGGAAGTTGAGTTTGGACAGCCATGCTGAAATGCCCATCAGGCCCTTAAGTACATGTCTGGAAGGTTGGGCATCATGAGCATATCAGGTATGGGTAAAATTTTAAGTTAATGAAACCTCCCAGGAAGGCAGTATGGCATGAAGCTAGCACTGTACTATAGACTAAACACAGCCAAACATTATTTAAATGCAGATGAGAGACAAACAGAAAAGAATAGGAGTATCATGAGAGTGCCACCTTCGAAGCCTGTTTTTATGCATCACATGGGAATTCTAGTTATCAGAAATGGCATGCCTATATAGACGTCTCCATGATTTTAAAGACAATAACAATGATAAGGCTCTTTCTCCTTGTTGCCTATGGAATTTATCTTTTTGATTATAGAACCTAGTCTCAAGATGCTTAATCTTAAGTGTATACTTGGGGCGAGATGCATTATTTCTTAACAGCAATCTAGAAACTTTCTTCCTAATGCCATGTTTGTCATTGCTTGCTAGATTTTTAAAACATCATACCTTGAGCCACCACCAGATGGATATGAGAATGTTACAGATATTGTACCACCATATAATGCTTTCTCAGCCCAAGGCACACCAGAGGTAAAATAAGACACTTTCTCATTCAACTCTTTAAAACTTTCTTTGTTATATAAAACCTATGTGGAGGACTAAACCAAAGAGATTAGGAGGACCATGCATGCTGATCTTTGAGATTCAGTGCTATTCACACACTTCCTAAAAAAAGAACAACAGAAAAAGAAAGAAAATAAATACACAAAAATGAGACCTCAACGGACCAAATGACACCTTTTGAAATAAAGAAATGCTAAACATGCCTTCAATTCAGTAAGAGCAATAGATGTTTATACAAGTTTTTTTTCTTTGTTCTTAGTCTGACTTTGTTACAGAATTATAGATGTGATTTTATAGGTCAGACTATAATCATTTTAAGATGATCTCCATAGTTGGAAATTAAACATAGGTGGGATTTTAAAATGACTTTTATTTATCCTACTTCCCATGACTCAATGTACACTGGTAGTTTCTACAGAATAGGACACATGGTTTAAAATGTTTTATATATTGTCATTTTTAAAACTTTTGAGCATATTAAAATATTTTCTACTTCTGTAGAATTAGCATGAACCTATCTATTGAGCCCAAGCAGGAAAGACAGCATTTGGTGATGCAGTGTTGTGGAGCAAACTTATTCTTTGGTTTTCTCTTTAACTATAGCAGTGTTATGTATTGTTTTTCTTTTTTGTTTTCCTTGCAGGGAGATCTTGTATATGTAAACTATGCTCGTACTGAAGATTTTTTCAAACTGGAAAGAGAAATGGGCATCAACTGCACGGGAAAGATTGTTATTGCCAGATATGGGAAGATCTTCAGGGGAAATAAAGTACTGTTTTATTTGTTTTCTTATAGTCCTAGAATGGAGAAGATAAGATATATTCTGTGAATGTAAATGAACATCTTATATTGTTTCCAAAATTTCATGTATGTATGTATCCTATCTAATGAACAGGGAATATGCTAATTGACCCTCATGCCATCACAAAGATGGCAGTGCCCACAGCCAATTAGGAGGGAATATACTAATTGACCCATCCTCAAAGATAGCAGCACCCACAACCAATAAGGAAGGAATATGCTAATTGCTGCCATGCCCTGAAAGATGGCAGTGCCTACAGCCACAAGGTGGTGGCATCCAGTCCCCTCAGCCTAGCTGGGACAGCAGGAATGACAAGACTGGTCCTGCCCCGGGAGCTCCCCAATCCCCCAATCCCCCCAGCCACCCAAGGCCAGCCCGAGGTGCAGGCAAACCTCGGATGGCAACTGCCCAGCCACCCAGGGCCACCTGAAACTCAGGTAAGCAGAGCTGGCCAAGGCTTGCACTGCCGGCAGTGGCAGCAACAGAGGTATGATGGGGTGTCACCTTCCCCTAATCACTGGGTCACCTCCAGCCCCTGAGGGCTTCCAGACTGTAAGAAGGGGAAGGCTAGGCTGAGGATCTCCACCTCCAGTGCATGAATTTTCATGTACTGGGCCCTACAGGCCTGGTGCAAAAAATTTGTGCAGTGGGAATGGGGGTTCCCTCTGCCCAGCTTGCATCCTCTTGAAGTCCAGGATCCCCAGGGGATATTTGCCTGTCAGCTTAGCCCCGAACCTTCTTGCAGTCCAGGACTCTTGCAGACCAGCACTCCTTGCTCCTTGCCTCCTGCCATGGCAGCTGTGTTCTCTAGCTGTGAGCCCAGCTTCTGGCTGAGCAGCACTCCCCCTGTGGGAGTGCACTGACCACCAGGGGGAAATTGCTATCTTGGGTGTCTGCCCCCTGGTGGTCAAGTGTGCATCATAGTGACCGGTTACTCTGCTGTTAATCAATTTGAATATTAGCCTTTCATTATATAGGATATAAATATACATATAGGTATATAGATATCTATAGATATATAGATATACATACAGATACAGATATAGGTATATATAGCTATTTCCATGGTTGCACAGAAAATCCTATTTTTATGTTATCTCATATCTAGAAAGGAAAATTATTTTCAATAATTTTATTACCAAAGCAATATTTGTTTTTCCCTCTCTTTTTAAAAAGTGTGTTTATTGCTTTTAGAGAGGAAGAGAGAGGAATATTGGTGCATCAACATTGATTGGCTACCTCCTGCATGCACCCTACTGGGACTTGAGCCTGCAACTTGGGCATGTGCCCAGACTGGGAATTGAACTGGAGACCTCTTGGTGCATGAGTCTATGCACAGACACTGAGCTACACCAGCCAGGCAATATTTGCTTTTATATTTAATTGAAGGACATTTATATGAATTTTCTTAAAAAGCTTGCCCTGGCCAGGTTGGCTCAGTGTTTACAGCATCAGCTTAGTGTTTAGATTGAAGGGTCGGGGGTTCTATTCCCAGTTAAGGGCAGGTACCTCCCATGAGGGTTTGCTCTCCAACCCTGGTCAAAGCACATGAAGGAGGCAACCAATCTATGTGTCTCTGTCACATCAGTGTTTCTCTCCTCCTCCCCCCTTTCCACTCTGAAAATCAATGGAAAAAATATCCTTGGGTGAGGATTAAGAAAAACAACAACAAAAAATCTCAAAAAACTCCTGTATTACCCAACTTTATTGCCAAACCGTAATCTTAACAGCTCTTTCCAGACCTAAATCTGTGAAATATGAGTATAAATACATGTCTCTATAATGATTTTTACATATATAATTTTTAACAAAGAGGGTCCCAGACACTATATGTTGTATAACTTTATTTTGTCCCTTAGCAATAACTTGTGGGTATTCCTCCATGGTTAAGTATATGGGACTCTACATCTACAGAGCCTGGGTCCTGGTTTAGTCTGGACTTTACATTCCCTAAGTCTTTTACTGTAACCTAATTGCTTAACCTTTCTGTTTCAGTGTTTCCTCACGTATAAAATGGAAATGCTAACAATAGTACCAAACTCCTAGAATCCTCGGGATTAAATGACTTGGTGTATGAAAGCACTTCAGATAGTGACTCATACTTAGTAATTTCTGTGTAACTGTTTATCAAGCAAATTTCTCATTATTTTAGATGACTACACAATATTTCATAGAATTGGTAGCAACTTATTTACCTATTTCTCTGTTGATATATGCTTGTTGTCTTAAATTTGTTAGAATTACAAGTAATTCCATTGTGAACATCTTTGTCTATGTATTTGAACATTTGTGTGGAGATATTTTTGTAGTATTCATTCCGGAAGTTGAATGGCTGGTTCATATTGTATATTATTTTAAAAGTTTGATACACACTATAGATTACCCTTCAAAAAAGTTGTAACAGATTATGCTCTCACTAATATTATACATGCACTAGAGGGCCAGTGCATAAAATTTGTGCACAGGGCAGGGAGGGATTCCCTCAGCCCAGCCTGCACGCTCTCCAATCTAGAATCTCTCTCACAATCCAGGACTGCTGGCTCCCAACTGTTCGCCTGCCTGCCTTCCTGAATGCCCCTAACTGCTTCTGCCTGACAACCTGATCACCCCCTAAACACTCCCCTGCCAGCCTGATTGATGTCTAACTGCTCCCCTGCCAGCCTGTTTGCCCCCAACTTCCCTCCTCTGCCAGCCTGGTCACCCCTAACTGCCCTCATGTAAAGGCTTGATCACCCACAACTGCCTCCCTTGCAGGCCTGGTCCCTCCCAACTACCCTCCCCTGCTTGCCATCTTGTGGTGGCCTTCTTTTGTCCACATGAGGGCAGATCTTTGACCACATGGGGGCAACCATCTTGTGTGTTGGAGTGATGGTCAATCTGCATATTACTCCTTTTCAGACAGGATAGAAGCCTTGTGCATGGGAGGGGGCCAGCAGATTTGTCCTAAAGGGTGTTCTGGATCAGGGTAGGGGTTCCCTTGAGGCATGGGACAGCCTGGTTGAGAGGCCTGTGGTAGTTTTCAGCCTGGCCATGCCCCCCGGTAACCCAAGCAGAGGCCCTGGTATCTGGGATTTATTTATCTTCTACAATTGAAACTTTGTAGCCTTAAGCAGAGGCCTGGGCCAGCCAGGGTGTAAGAAAGCCTGGCTTCCTCCAATGCCAGGAAAACCCAAGCTTCCCACCTGCTCTCTCCATTGCCACACCCATCTTAGTTGGGGTTAATTTGCATACTAGCTCCTGATTGGCTAGTGGGCATGGCTTGTGGGTATAGTGAAGTGATGGTTAATTTGCATATCACCTTTATCAGAATGTTTTAGTTGATCAAAACTGATGGTTATCTATCTTTTGCTGCAAAACTTATGGCAATGAATAATTTAGTAGCTTATAGGGTGTACTATGGGCCAGTGCACGAATTATTGCACCTTGAAAGGAACTGTGGGCCATGAGGCTGTGTTGGGCACAGCGGCAGGTCTTGGCTCAGCCTCTGTGGAGCCAGTACCATCATAAGGTGTGAGCAGCAGCTGCTGCCCTGATCATCCCTCAGGAGCAGAGGGAGTTGGAGAATCCCTAAGGGGCGCTTGGGGCTGGCGGCCACAGTTCGTATCGGCTATCAGCACCAAGCAATCAAGAGCCCTGCCAGGCACCAGTAGCAGGTGTGAATAGCAGCTCTGGCACCAGCTGTGGGTGCAAGCAGGGCCAGGGCCAACAGTGGGTGTGAGCAGTGGCATCATTACCAACAGTGGGTGTGAGAGGTGGCTGCTGGCCCTGATTGCTCTTCAGGAGCAGGGGAAGGTGAAGCCCTGAGGGGCAATCAGAGCTGGCAGCTGCTGCTTGCATGCACTGACAACACCAAGCGATCAGGGCAGCACTCAGCACCAGCAGCGAGTGCAAGCGGGGTTGGTGCCAGCAGTAGGTGCGAGTGCTGGGTGGGGCAGTGGTGCAAAGAACAAAGAATTTTCAGTAACCACCACAGGCTCTCCCTGATGACAACACCTAGACAGTGCCTTTGTCTGGAGCCCCTGCTCACCTGCTCCACCATCCGGCCATGGCCACCACATTCTGCACTCTGCCAGCTGCTGCCAATGCCTGTTATGTTCCACGAATGCCCCTGGTGGTCAGCACATGTCATAGCAACCAGTTCAGTTGTTTGGTAGTTCTGCCATTTAGTCTATTTGCATACTAGGACTTTATATATATATATATAGATTATTTTATTTGTGGTCAGTTTGAATTTTAGGAAAACATTTACAGAAACACTATGGCCAAATGTTAAACAATGTGACTCTTCTGCTTATTATTTTAAATTAGTTCCACACATATTGTGCAGTGGTTACTCTATGATATGCCAGATTTTGGAGGGTGGATATTTCTTAAAAACACCCTCTATGCCAGTATTCTCTTACAGAGTGGGAATGCTGATCTCTTAGAATGCTAACCTAAGGGGAAAAGATATTTAAAAGTTCTTAAAATACTTTTATCCTAAAATAGAAATATGTACAAAATATAGAAGTATGAAGCGGGGAGGCATTAATTTTAACTTTTCCTTTTTTATTTTTAGAGAGAAAGATAGATTGAAAGATTGAGACGGGGGAAGGGAGAGAGGAGGGAAAGAGAGAGGGAGAGAGAAACATTGAGATTAGTTGTCCCACTTATTTATGCATTTATTGGTTCATTCTTGTATGTGCCCTGACGGGATTAAAATGGAGTCCTTGGCATACTAGACAATGCTCTAACCAGCTGAGCTACCCATCCAGGACAGGAAACATTAATTTTTCAGTTTTAGGAACAGTAGGAATGTTTCCCAGAAGTGATAACTTATTTGAAGTTGTGTAGAATAAAGAAGAGTTGTTAGGTCTACCGAGATAATATATTCAAGGCAAAGAAAGCTAAATGAGTAACAGTATGATGAAAAGCAGTGTCTGAATTTGCTTACATTATTAAGGTGATTTTCACTAAGATGAACAAGTCAATCATTTGCCATTTGTACATCATGGACTGCACATTGCCCCTGCAGGTTCACAACGCTGTGGCGGCAGGAGCCATAGGCATCATCTTGTACTCAGACCCAGCTGACTACTCTGCCCCTGAGGTACAGCCGTATCCCAAAGGATGGAACCTTCCTGGAACTGCAGCCCAGAGAGGGAACGTGTTAAATTTGAATGGTGCTGGCGACCCACTCACTCCAGGCTACCCAGCTAAAGGTAAGGGATGAGCCTGTCGTGCTTTGCCCATTTCTGCAAAAATAGTATGTGCCCTTAGAAGGCATAGAAGCAAGCATCTACAGGACAACATTAAAGCTGTGTGTAATCATAACGTGGATTGCTCTTGCTAGGAATTCAGACATTTCCCTTGATTGTTTTAGTTGTAAATGTTCATGAGATGTGGACATGGAGAAGGGAAGGTCAGTTCAATTCTCTCTCTACTTTTAGTAGAGAGAATTGATCAGAAACACAGATCCTCAGATCCAAACTAGGATGAAGGGTTTCTGAATTGCCTAGGGATTTTGTGCTTCTCTAGATCATACATTGCTATTTTTAAAAATACCAAGGAAACATTTTGTTATTTAATATGTGAAGTATGAAAAGTTTTGACATTTACTAGTATGTACCCCCCTCCACAATCAAATTAGTGAATCTATTTATAACCAGTTTCCTCGCAGCTCTTTTTTTATAAATATATTTTTTGTTGATTTCAGACAGGAAGGGAGAGGGAGAGAGAGATGGAATCGTTGATTACTGCCTCCGTACACTCCACAGTGGGGGATGGAGCCTGAAACCCAGGCATGTGCTCTGACCTCCTGGTTCATAGGTCAACACTTAACCACTGAGCAACACTGGTGGGCTCCTCTCATCTCTTTGTAATGGCTCCCTCTCAACCCTTACTGCCCCCTTCCTCCCAATCCCTACATAAACACTGATTTCTATCAGCATACTTATTTTGAGGTCCTTATTACTGATATGTGTCAAAAACTCTTTCCATTTTTGCTAAGTAGTATTCCATTAAATAGATATACTAGTTTGTTTATTCATTTACTTATTGATTAAAACTTGAATTGTTTGCCATTTGGGGCTATCCTATATAGTAAAAGCCTAATAGGCAAATTGTCCCCTCAACTGGGTGTTTGACCAGGAGTTCGACCACTCATTATGACATGCACTGACCACCAGGGGGTGGTATGGAACATGGCGGGCATCTTCAACGCACTGTGATCTCTCACTGGCAACCTGGGGACAGAGGTGTGGTGAGAATGTGGGCTGTCCACTAAGCTAAGCTTGATCCCACTTCCCCTGCTAATCTCCCCTGGCACCAGGGCTTGTGGGCCAGGGAAGCCCTCACACTCAGGTGCCACACGCCCATGAGGAGTCTGTCCCCTACCTGGTTGGCCTCTTCCAGATGAACCAGGCCTCAGCCACTGGGACCACAGGGGCTGGTTGGGCTTCTCCATGGGGTTGCACAGGAGCCAGTCTGTGAGGCCAGCTGGGAGAGAGCAAGCTGCCTGCCCAGTTTTCTGGTGGGCCACCACTGAAGCCAACCCTGAGTCCCTTCTGGCCACACTCACAGCATCTTCACATGGGGACTCAGGTGCTGCCACTTCGATGGAGGAGAGAACAGAGAGGCCCAGGTGCTGCCCAGGGCACAGAGGTCAGCTGGGACCTGCCCTTTCATGCCAGACACTCGTGCTTTGATAGCCCACCAGGCCTAGGGACTGCACCTGTGCATGAATTTCGTCCACTGGGCTTCCAGTAATACATAAAGCTGCTCTAAAGAGTTGTATACAAGCCTCTTTGTATGTATGCTTTCATTTCTCTTGAGTAAATACATAGGAATGGAAGGGCTGGGTAATGAGATGGGGGTATATTTAGCATTTAAAGGAAACTTTAAATTGTTTTCCAAAGTGGTTGCACCGTTTTATATTCCAGCAACAGTGTATGAGTGCTCTAGTTGCCACATCCTTATCAACACGCAGTATGATAAATATTTTTAGGATTATATTCTAATAGAAATGTGAGTTCTCCAAGTTGTGTTTCTTTTTCAAAGTTTTTGTGAGTATTCCAGATCAGTTCCATTTGAATTTTAGAACCAGTTTACCAATTTTCACAAAAAAAGCTTCCTGGGAGGTTGAAAGATATTGAATTAGATCTATAGATCAGTTAGAGGAGAATTTATATTAAAAATTTGAATCTTTAGATCCCTGAACATAGTACAATTCGCCATTTATTAGGTATTGTTTAATTTCTCTCAGTGTGTTTAAAGTTTCACTTTAGAGATTATATATATATAATGTGTGTGAATGTGCGCACGCGATTTTATGTATATATATATATATAGATAGATAGATAGATAGATAGATAGATCTATATAGATCTACCTATCTATATATTAGAGGCCCAGTGCAAGAAATTCATGCACGGGAGGCGGGGGATGTCCCTCAGCCCACCTGCACCCTCTCCAATCTGGGACCCCTCGAGGGATGTCTGACTGCCCATTTAGGCCTGATCTTATTGCCTGTTTGCTCCCCTGCCAGCCTGTTCGCCCCCAACTTCCCTCCTCTGCCAGCCTGGTCACTCTAACTACCCTCCCCTAAAGGCTTTATCATCCCCAATTGCCCTCCCTTGCAGGATTGGGCCCTCCCAATGGCCCTCCCCTGCTGGACATATTGTGGTGGCCATCTTGTGTCCACATGGGGGCAGGATCTTTGACCACATGGGGGCAGCCCTCTTGTGTGTTGGAGTAGTAGTCAATCTGCAAATTACTCTTTTATTAGATAGGATAGAGACCTGGTGCATGAGTGGGGGCAGCTGGTTTGCCCTGAAAAGTGTCCCAGATCAGGGTGGGGGTTCTCTTCGGGCATGGGGTGGCCTGGGCGAGGGGCCTGTGGTGGTTTGCAGGCAAAAAACGAGCATAGCACAGGTGGTGTGTCACTTAGAGAAAAAAATCATACTTTTGTAATATTTATAGTTTAAATAACAAAAATGTATAATTTTAATATATAACTGTATTTAAAAAAACAAAAACTAGTTATTTAACTGACCTGCTTAGTGACTTCTTTGTTCATCTGTCAGGCGGTTTCTTTTGTTGGTCTTGATATTATTTAACTTGTGCAGGGTGCTCTGAAACTAAGATAAGTGAGGACGAAGGGGAATTCTTTAACTAACCTGCCTATTAGTGACTTTTTTGTTGCTGAATTTCATTGGCTAAACCTTCAATTGAAGGTTGCTATTTTGTACACTTCAAGCCCAAGCAAGCACTACTAACTTCATCTGTAAATTTGTTTCTTTTGTTGGTTTTGATATTATTTAATGCTGAGAATAAGGTCTCACAAAAGTACGTACAGTGAAAAATTGTGAGTAAAACCATTGCTATATTTTTCAGGGTGCTAAAAGTGTCTGGTAATCGGTTCCAGGCACTCCAAATTTTCTGTTTGTAGTGGCACTCCTCTTGATTCTCTAAGCAGCACCTTTCCAGATTCTCAAGCTTTGATCTCAAGTCAAACAAACACCTGAGCCCAGATACTGTCCTGAAATTCTGCAAGTTGCATCTCCAAATCATCAATTTGCATCCATTGGAAACATTTAATTCCAAACTACTATAGACTACTACATCAGGATACTTAATTATTTTTATGGTCTGTTTTAGGCTTCTAAATTGATTAAATGTATCACGGAACTGTTCAAGTAACGAGTCTAAAACATGCTGGTACTTTATATGCAAGGGTTCCATTTCATTTTGCACAGCTGCTCTGGCCTTCTCAAAATATTTTGTTACTCAAGGAAAATAAGTTTTAGTTTCTACATCTCACTTGAAAATTTTAAGTTTACTTTCAAAAGCTTTTATATATCCAGCATAACGTCAATACTTTTGCCAAAACATTGTAACTTTAAGTTCAGTTCATTAATATGAACAGAGAGATCTGTAAAAAAAATATCAGTGTTGACCCACTTATCATCATTGAGCTGAGAAAAGCTTCCCAGATCCTTATCCTCAAGAAATACCTTAATTTCTTCAAAGCACTCCACAAAGCGCTCAAGAACTTTGCCTCGGCTCAGCCATCTTACATTATTGTACATCAGCAGTCTACTGTAGGTGGAATCAACCTCCAGTAAAAGTGCAGAAAATTCTCGCTTGTGAAAGGGGTGAGCAGCTATTAAATTAACTATTTTTGTAACAACTGACAATAAGTCCTTTAAGTTGGCGAATCCTGCTTTGACACATAAAACTTCCTGATGGATAATACAATGAAAAGGCACAATCAGATGTCCAATAGCTTCTGTAAACAATTTGACAAATCCAACTTTTTTCCCCACCACTGACATAACTTTAGAGATATCAATGCTTAGGTCACAGAATGTTTGTATAACAACCTTATGTATTTTGCTTCCTGATGTACTTGTTGGCACTGATACTAACTATATCAACTCTTCTCTCATTGTGAGACCATCAGAATATCGACCAATAGTGGCCAACTGAGCATGTGATGTGACATCAGTAGTTTCATCAAGAGAGATAAAAAAAAATTTTACACTTACTGTGTCTCTCGTTAACTGATGTACATTTGTGTTCAGTTTCGTTATTTGGTCTTTTATTGTATTTATACTGAGTGATAACTCAGATATTCTCTTAATAATTGCATCTTTATTCTGCATATCATGAAATAGAATTGGTGCACATCTTAGGAGAGTTTCTTTAATACATTCTCCCTCAATGAGTGCTTTTCCATGCTGAGCTATGGAGTGAGCAATGCTCAAACATGCAGATGTTAAGTTTGTAGAGCCTTTAATAAATTTAAGGATAGAATTATATTGGCTCTTATAAAGGTGTAGCTGCCTGGAAATGTATTCCTTCCTTTTATCCTTAATTTTTTTTTCAAGAGCTGGGAATGATTAGTTTTGAAATGTCTATTTATATTCCACATTCTGCTTACTACCATTTCAATACATAGAACGCAAACTGTTCGGCCATTTTTTTCTATAATGCCATACATCTCGGTCAATGTCTCTTGAAAGGGTCGGCTACTGCTACTACCACTGCCTTTACTTAACCTTGGTTTTTTATTTTTGGGGTTCTCCATGAGGGCGGCAGTGACAGTAATAGCCTGTTAGCCCTGCAGGCAATTAGAGGTTAACTACCCTAAGTGACCACCAGTTGGCACATGTTACTGTCTTTTAGGAAAGGGCAGGGTTAATAAGGAGAAATAGGGGTTAATAAGGATGCACAATAGTAATAGTGATGAAATGGAGTTTGCACTATGCTGCAAAATGATGTTCCTTATATAAGAGGGCTGACACTATTTCTAATGGCGGGAAACGACACCTATAGCACAGGCCCTCGCCTCTCCCAGCCTCCCCCTCACTTATCTCAGTAATGATGGTCAATTAGAAATCCACAACACCCCAGAACAATAGATTGGATGATGGTTGCTGTGATTATGTGGTTGCTGGTAATGGTGATCACAAGGCCCCCAGAGATGCGTCCCCTGCGGCATTCGGCTGCTTCCTGCTCCTCAGATCAGTAGTGAAGTCAAAGATCCCCTAACTGCCTAACTGAAAGTCCCAGAACTAGAAGCTCTGTGCCCAGAATTCTGTTGTTTTGACCTACAGACCTCTAGTACAGAGTGTCTACACTACACTACAGCAAATGTTTCATCCTCGGCTACTGCCACTGGCCATGCAGTAGCCGAGGATGAAAAGTCCTTCTTGGCATGTGGCCCAATACTTCTCTGTATGTGACTGCATGCAGCCACGTGTCATTGAAAATGGCTACACATGTCAGTGCTTACATGCATGTCATAGGTTCACCATCATAGGCCTAGGCGCTAGGGCTGCAGAAGCTTGGCTTCCTCCATCACCAGGGCAACCCTAGCCTCTGTTCTTTCCAGCTCCATGGCTGCTGCCATTTCAGTTGGGATATATCTTCTATAATTGAAACTTTATAGCATTGAGTTGAGGTCTAGCCAGGCAAGGCAGATGGAAAGCTTGGCTTCCTCCATTGCCGTGGAAATCCTCCTTCATGCTCTCAGTGGCCACAGCCATCTCTTGGTTGGGGTTTATTTGCTCCTGATTGGCTGGTGTGCATGGCTGGTGGGCATGGGTTGATCAGCTGTATGGTCAATTTGCATATTACTCTTTTATTAGATAGGGTATTAATTTGCACAGTTATGCATAAGCATTTTATAGTTTTGTTATTTTAAATTACATTTTAAATTTCAGTTTCCAACTATATTGCTGGTATATAGAAATACTATTTTATTTTTAGAAGATATAGACTGATATTGTATCCTGAAAACATGTTAAACTCACTAATAGAGTTTTTGTAGATTCCATCAGAGTTTTTCCATAGATAATCATGTCACTAGCAAATAAAAACAATTTGTTTCCAACCTGGATGCCTTTTATTTATTGTTTTTGCCTTACCAGAGGGTCCCTTTGGCCTGGTTTGCAAGATCAGGCCAAAACCGGCTCTCTGACATCCCCCAAGGGGTCTTGGAATGCAAGAAGGTACAGCCCAGGCTGAAGGACCCCACTGGTGCACAATCAGGGCTGGGGAGGGATGTGGGAGGTTGGCCAGCTGGGAGGGACCCTGGGAGGGCTCCAGGGCATGTCTGGCCCATCTCACTTGGTCCCTCCCGATCAGCCGGACCACAGCAGCAAGCTAATCTGTAGGTCAGAGGGTCCCTCCCCACAGCTGACTGGATGGTCAGTGTGTTCCCACAGCCAAACTCCTGCGGCTGGCCAATCTCCTGTTCGCAGTTCATCCCACTGATTGGCCCCAATTGGGGATGGCATCTCCTGCATTGAGCATCTGCCCTCTGGTGGTCAGTGCACATAATAGCAACTGGTCGACCAGTAATTCGGTCACTCATTCACTTAGGTTTCTATATATACAGATTGCACTGGCTAGTATCTCCAGTTCTTAGTTGAAAAACTTTATTACAACAGATCCTTACCTTGTTCCTGCCCTAAGGAGAAGTCTTTGTTAAGTATATCATCTGTATGTCTGTTTGCTTTTAATATGTTTTTTCACTTTTTCAGAGAGGGAGGGAGAGAGAAACATCAATGATGAGAATCATTGATTGGCTGCCTTCTGCACGCCGGGCAGCAAGCCTGCAACCTGGGCATGTTCTGTTAGTCAAAATCGAACCTGGGACCCTTTAGTACTCAGGCCGATGCTCTATCCACTGAGCCAAACTGGGTAGGGCTGTATGTTTTTTACAGATTTTTTATCAAACTAAGAACGTTTACTTCTATGGTAATGTGAGAAGAGTTTTTATCTTAATACATGTATTTAAAAATATTTGCTGGATTTTGTCAAATGCTTTTACTCCATCTACTGAAATTAAATGGTGTTATTTATCTTTAAGTTAAATTGATTGGGTTTTTTTAATGTTAAACCAACTTTTCTATCCTTTTTTGTTATATTGCATTATCCTTTTATATATTGGTATATTGCTGGATTTGAGCTAAAATTTTAAAAAAAATATTAGTCTGTAGTCCTAAGGGATATCAGATTATAACTTTGGTGGGGTTTTTTTGTAATATCTCGGTCCTCATGTTGTTGTCATTAGTGTCCTCATGGAATGAGTTGGCAGCTATCTCATCTTCTTTATTTTTTAATGCAAGAGTTTATAAAATGGGTTTGATTTTATCTATGAATGTTTGGTAGAATTCATCAGTAGGTCCAAAAGGCCTGAAGTTTTGTTAGTAGGAATGCTTTTAGCTACAAATTCAGTTTCTTTAATAGACATATAGCTATTTAGGTTATCTATTTATTCTTGAGTGAACTTTGATATTTTGTGTCTTCAAGGATATTTGTCCATTTCATCTGAGTTATTGAATTTATGGGCATAGATTTGTTCATAATAATATCTTATTTTTTGTTTGCAGGTACTAGAGTGATATTTTCTTTATTCCTGATATGAACATTTTATGTACTTTTCTTTTTTTCTGATCCATATTGCTAAAGATTTATTCATTTTATTGATCTTCTCAAAGGACCATCTTTGAGTTTGATTGATAATCTCTACCATTTTTCTGTTTCTTACTTCTTATATTTGTGCCCTGATCTTTCTGACCTATTGCTGACTTTTAATTTATCTTTGTTTCCTAGTTGCTTAAGGTAGACTCTAATGTCATTTGTTTGAAAACTTTTTTATAAATAGGTGTTTCAATGTTACACAATTCTATTTTGGTTAACAAAGTCCCAATGAGGTTTTAAGCTTGATAATACTTTTCAACCTTTCTTTAATGAGAATATTATGTTTGAATAAGATGTTTACCACTTATTCCCAAGATCTCTTGAATTCTCTTTAAATTTCTTATATTTATTTCTAGTTTCAGAATATGGGAACCATTTTCTAGATATCTGGTTAACTGAAACTTCTCCAAGGATTCAGAATATCCTTGAGAAAATAAAATATGCTTGTAAAATTCAGGAGAATTGTGTGAAATGTTAATGTTAAAACAAGTTTGGGAAGCTACAATACCTATAATTGATTCTTAAATTAGAATGTAAATGGCTTAAGTAGATCATATTAGTTAAAACAGTCATTGATTTGGGAGAATGTTTAATTTGAATATAATGTCAAATGTATAGCAAATCTGCAATAGTAACAAAAATATTTTTATAGCCTTGGCTGAGATTCTTCAACTATTTTCATCTTATGCAATTTATTTTTGCAGAGTACACCTTTAGACTTGATGTTGAAGAAGGAGTAGGAATACCTCAAATCCCTGTACATCCCATTGGATTTAATGATGCCGAAATATTATTACGGTAGAGTTTTCTTATTGGTTATGAGATTAAGATATTTTGCACCAATGTGTTCATTTGATCTTCTAAAATCAATGTGACCTAATTATGTTAAAAGTATCAGATCAAAATAGCTCCTGAAGTAGGAATAACAGGTCACACCTTTCCCCCACCTCCATAAATGCAGTCAGTTTAGTGCCTAAGAAAACACTTTTTGTTATAAATGAGTCTCAAAAGCAAAACTATGCCCAAAGATAAAAATACTGATTTGAGATTTTTGAAATAGTTGGATTTTCTTAAATACTCATTTGATGTTTGTACTTGACCTGCATTTTAAAAATGATAATGCCCACTACTTGGATATGTGAACTTGGACCATTTACTAAATCTTTCTCTGATTCAGTTCCTTTATCTGTAAAATGAGGATGGAAATAGTTTCTCCCTGGTAGGATTATTATAAGAAGTAGAAAAGGTCATGCATGTAAAGTATCTAAAATATGGTACACATTCTATTAATGTATGCTGCTATTATATGTATTCTATAATTGATGTTCCTTTTCAAATCATATATACATATATATATATATATATTTAAAAGTCTGTATAAATAACATTTAGTAGTTGCTTTATGAATACTTACTACATAATGAGTGGCCTCTCTATAAATTAATTTCTTCTCCTTAGCATAGTCATGCATTTTAAAAGGCATCCCTACATAAATAAAGTTACAAGTAAGGAGGCCACAGCTTTCCTTCTCCTCTATATATCTTTCCTTAGCTCTTATCGCTAATACATGCAATGTTTTGCTTATGTATCTCAGTTATGACTCTCCTTAGAATGTAAGCTCCACAAGGGAGGGGAGTTTCGGCAGTACCTGGCACTTAGTAAGTGCTCAATAAGTATCTGTTAAGTGTATGAATGAATATCTCATTATCACACTTCATGATTTTTTTCTAAGAAATAGTGATGCTCAGCCTGTTTCTGTCTGTTCATTTTCTCCTGGCAGCCACATGGGAGGAACCGCTTCACCAGACAACAGCTGGAAAGGAAGTCTTGATGTGGATTACAATGTTGGGCCGGGCTTCACAGGGCATAATTCTTTCAGGTACTCTCACTGTAATTTAATAGCTAGGAAAAGCCTTCAATGTTTAATGGGAAAATGTCAAGATAACTATTCTACCAGATATATTTTGCTTGTCATCTTTTTCTCATCCTATCTTATAAAAGAGTAATATGCAAATTTGACTGTACCTTCGCTACACCCAAACGCCACGCCACAGCCACACCCATCAGCCAATCAGGAGCAGATTATGCAAATAAACCTGAACCAAGATGGCTGCCACCACTGAGAGCAAGAGGAAGGGTTGGGTTTCTCCGGCAACATAGGAAGCCAAGCTTTCTGCTGCTGTTGCCGGCCTAGGCCTCCACTCAATGCTACAAAGTTTCAATTATAAAAGATACAGAAATGGCGGCAGCCACTGAGCTGGAGAGAACAGAGGCTTGGGTTTCCCTAGCAACAGAGGAAGCCAAGCTTTCTGCCTGCCATTGCCAGCCTAGGCCTCCACTCCAGGCTACAAAGTTTCAAACAGAAATGGCTGCCGCCCCCAAGTGAGCAGCAGGCTTGGCTCCACTCCAGACTACAAAGTTTCAATTGTAGACACAGATTAATCCCAGAACCCAAGGCCTCCGCTTGGGTCACTGGGGGGCATGGCCAGCCTACAAACCTCCACAGGCCCCTCCCCCAGGCCGCCCCTCACCCCAAAGGAACCCCCACCCAGATCTGGGACACTCTTCAGGGCAAACCAGCTGGCCCCCACCCATGCATCAGGTCTCTATCCTATCTAATAAAAGAGTAATTCGCAGATTGACCATCACTCCAACACACAAGAGGGCTGCCCCCATGTGGTCAAAGATCCTGCCCCCATGTGGACACAAGATGGCCACAACAAGCTGCCCAGCAGGGGAGGGCCATTGGGGGAGGTTCCAGGCCCTGCAAGGGAGGGCAGTTGTGGGTGATCAGGCCAGCAGGGGAGAGCAGTTGGGAGGGGCCAGGCCTGCAGGGAGGGTAGTTGGGGGTGATCAAGCCTGCAGGGGAGGGCAGTTAGGGGTGACCAGGCCAACAAAGGAGGGAAGTTGGGAGCAAACAGGCTGGCAGGATAGCAGTTAGACATTAATTAAGTTAGCAGGTGATCAGGCTGGCAGGCAGAAGGGGTTAGGGGTAATCAGGGAGGCAGGCAGGTGAGCAGTTTGGAGGCAGCAGTTCTGGATTGTGAGAAGGATGTCCCGGATTGGAGAGGGTGCAGGCTGGGCTAAGGGACATCCCCCAGCCCCCTGTGCACGAATTTCATGCACTGAGCCTCTAGTTTTTAATAATAAATGATTATTTTATATCACTTAAGAAATGCATACAGAATCATGTATCAAATTTCTTCATTTAGTGGAAGAAATTTATTTCATAGTCTCAAAAATTGAAACTTTTTAGCTTATAGGTTGAATATTTTAACTTCCCTTTTTACTTTAAATTTTAAAATGGTTTCCCTATCACTTTCAAAATGTTAAACTAGTATGTGTGAAACACTAGGCTGACTTAAGGGGAAGAAGTAAAAGAGAAAGGAAGCAACAGTACTGATCACTTAGTGGGTGGGTTAAGTGAATCCAAATGGGCAAGCACATAATTATTGTGGTTCAATTTATTATATAAGCTCAATACACTTATTTTAATTATTATTAACACATTACAGCACTGTTGTGCAGGAGGAGTAATAATAGAGGACTTGTTCACTGAGCTTAATTTTACAGAGTTTATTTTCCACTGGATCGAGGCAGGTAGGAAATGCCAGTGACAGAGATCAGCTTGAACAGAGTAGTGGAATAGCATGGCATGGTCAGACGTGAAGGAGTCTGATTTGCCTAAAATTCAGAGAGAAAAGACAATGTCACCGTGATAAATCGGGGAAGATAGAGCTCTTTTTATTAAACCAAGCTCATTAGTCATTCTTGTTTGCTGAGAATTTACATTAACAGTGTGAATTCTTAGTGTTTTTTAGCTTTTTGTAATTTCTTATTTTTTTTTAACTAGGGACCCAGTGCACCTTGAAAGGAAATGTGGGCTGCAAGGCTGTGGTGGGCACAGGGATGGGTCTCAGCCCCTCCCACAGCAGCCCTGGTCTTCTGTCAGCTGGCAGCCCAGCTCCCACCACTGATGCCATTCCCATGCACTGATGGCACTGGCCCCGCCCACACCCACTGATGGTGCGGAGCGATTGGGGCTGACGCCAGCAGCACATATAAGTGGGGCCCTCACAGGCAATGGGTGCAAGAAGTGGCTGCCAGCCCAAATTGTCCCTCAGGAGCAGGTGGAGGTAGAGAAGCTCTGAGGGGCAATTGGGGCCAGCAGCCACCTCTTGTACTGAGTGATCAAGCTGGCGTTAGTCACTGGCAGCTCCAACACCAGCCGTGGTTGCGAGTGGGGCCAGTGCCAGCAGCAGGTGCAAGCACCTGGCAGGACCATGGTGCACGGGAGCAAAGAATTTTCATTAACTTACCAGAGGCTCACCAATGATAGCAACTGGCACCCTGTCTTGGTCTGGTGCTCCTGCTCACCTGCTTCAACATCCCAACCAGGTCAGTGCTTGCCATGTTCCACTTTCTGCTACCTGCTGCTGATGCCTGCCATGTTCCACATGCGCCCCCTTGTGGTCAGCACACATCATAGCAACTGTTCAATTTTCTACTGTTCAATCTATTTGCATATTAGGGTTTTATCTAGAGAGATTATCTTAAAGAGAGGAAGGGAAAAAGAAACATCAATTTGTTGTTACACTTATTTATGCTTAATTGGTTGCTTCTTCTATGTGTATTGTTCCCACAACCTTGGTGTATTGGGATGATACTTTCATCAAGTGAGCTAGCAGGCCAGGGCTAATTATTTTTATTTCACAACTATTAGAAGTTCAATTTCCTTATATTATAGACAGTTTAGAAATTTTATATAAGTGCTTATTTATCTCTATGATTCAATCTGAACAGAGTTCCTTGGATATATTTTGTTATCTAACAGGAGGCCTGGTGCACGAAAATTTGTGCACTTGGGGGAGTCCCTCAACCCAGCCTGTGACCTGTCGTATAACAGGACCCCTTCGGAGATGTCCACCTCCCAACTTAGGCCCACTTCCCGGGGGATCAGGCCTAAGCTGGCAGTCAGACATCCCTCTGGAAGCCCAGGTGCCCTTGGGGAATGTCCACCTGCAAGCTTAGGTCTGTGGTGAGCGGGTGGATATCCTTAGCACTGCAGAGGTGGCAAGAGAGGCTTCTGCCACCACTACCATGCTTGCAGCAGTCAGCCTGGCTTGTGGCTGAGTGGAGCTCACCCTGTGGGAGCACACTGACCACCAGGGGGCACATCATAGTGACCAGTCATCCCCAGTCATTATGCCGTTAAGGTCAATTTGCACATTGCTCTTTTATTATATAGGATTTATTACTGTCCTCTAGAGGTAAGAAAACATATACAATGAAAGGTAAAGGCCTTTTTAATTTATAAACAGAAACAGCCACAGAGAAAGCAGCAAAGAAATAGCTTTAGTTCTATTTTTTTAAAATAAATCTTTACTGTTCAAATTATTACAATTGTTCCTCTTATTTCCCCTCTCCCCCATTCTCCCCTCCCCCCGGTTCCCACCCCACCCGCTGCCCTTACCACACCCACTGTTTTCATCCATAGGTGTACAATTTTTTGTACAGTCTCTTCCTGCACCCCCACACCTCTTTTCTTTCAAGAATTGTCAGTCCACTCCCTTTCTATGCTCCTGATTTTATTATATTCACCAGTTTATTCTGTTCATCAGATTTTTTATTCACTTGATTTTTAGATTCACGTGTTGATACATGTGTATTTGTTGTTCATAATTTTTATCTTTACCTTTTTCTTCTTCCTCTTCTTAAAGAATACTTTTCAGTATTTCATATGATACTGGTTTGGCGGTGATGAACTCCTTTATCTTTTTCTTATCTGTGAAGCTCTTTATCTGCCCTTCAATTCTGAATGATAGCTTTACTGGGTAGAGTAATCTTGGTTGTAGGTTCTTTCTATTCATTACTTTGAATATTTCTTGCCACTCCCTTCTGGCCTGCATAGATTCTGTTGAGAAATCAGCTGACAATCATATGAGTACTCCCTTGTAAGTAACTAACTGTTTTTCTCTTGCTGCTTTTAATATTCTTTGTCTTTTGCTCTTGGCATTTTAATTATGATGTGTCTTGATGTGGTCCTCTTTGAAATCCTTTTGTTTAGGGTTCTCTGCACTTCCTGGACTTGTAAGTCTATTTCTTTCACCAGGTGGGGGGAGTTTTGTCATTATTTATTCAAATAGGTTTTCAGTATCTTGCTCTCTCTCTTCTTCTGGCACCCCCATAATTTATATGTTGGTACACTTGAAGTTGTTCAGGAGGCTCCTTACACTATCTTCATATATTTAGATTCTTTTTTCTTTTCCAGTTGGGTGTTTTTTGCTTCTTCATATTTCAAATCTTTGACTTGATTCTTATCATCCTCTAGTCTGCTGTTGGATCTCTGTATATCATTCATTTCAGTCAGTGATTGTTTAATTTTTATCTGGTCCTTTTTCATATCCTCGAGGATCTCATGAGATTTATCGGCCTTTTCTAGAAAATTCTTAAAAAACCTTATAACAGTGGTTTTGAACTCTATATCCAGTAGTTTGCTTTCCTCCATTTCTGTCATTTGTGACCTGTTTGTCTCTGAATTTTTGCTGCTTCCCTGTGTTGACAGAGTGACTTTGTGTGCTAGGTGTCCTATAGGGTCCAGTGACTCAGCCTCCCCAGTTACCTGAGGTGGACACTCTTGGTGTACCCTTTTGTGGGCTGTGTGCACACTCTTGTTGTAGTTAAGCTTTGACTGTTGTTGGTATCACTAGGAGGAATTGACCTCCAGGCCAGTTGGCTGTGAGGATCAGCTGTGTCTATGATGGGAGAACTTCTGTGCTGGAGACACCCTTATCGGACAAGACTTGCTTCAATGGGGCTTTGGTGCTCACTAAGTCTGCCCCTTGAGTGTGTCCCTTATGGATCTGAGGATTTGTAATCTGACCACTGGGTACACTGGCTCTTGGATCTCCAAGGAGGTGCAAATTTATCCTCTGCCTGAGGCCACCAAGCAGGAGCTATAGAGAGATCTTCAGATTTTTCTTCTTTTTTGGGGGTTTGGATGTGCCCAGATGAGGCCCAGCTGTGAAGCAATGCAAGCTTCTATGGGGTCTTTGGCCTTCTTTTGGAAGTTCTGGGGCTTTCTGACCGAGCTGCATTTTGTTAGGTAGTTTTAGGTTGCAAAGGACCAGGCCATACATATGTGAAAGCCTCTTCACACAGCTTGGGTGGGGGCAGGGTCTCAGGGCAGAGCAAACAGCAATGGCTGATGGTCAGCCCTGCCTTAAGAGGCCCTTGGGTCTCAGTGTCCCTTGGTAATCACTGCAAGCATTTTTGAGAGAAAACCACTCTCAAGTTCCACCCAATGCCAGACAGTCCAGTTTCTCCCGTATGAGTCTGGGTCCCCAATATCTCACTGGGAATTAGAGTTCAGTACAGTCAGGAGCTTATGTCTCCCTCCCAATTGAAAAAAAAATAAGAAAAAAAAACAGCATACTCAGTTGCCAGTCCTTTCCACGGGTGCATGCACACCTCCATACCTCTACACTTTACTTCTGCAACCCCTCTGAGTCTCTGTGCTTTTCTCTTCCCTTCTAGTTGTAGAATTTCCACTCAACCAGCCTGCCTGTGGTTCTGGATGGTGTCTGTTTTGTCTTTTAGTTGTAGTTTTGAAGTGGTTTTGTGAGGCAGCAATTTCAGGTGTTTACCTATGCTGCCATCTTGGTTTCTCTCTCTGGATATTTTTTGCTTTAGTTCTATTTTTAGTCACAGTTCAAAAGAAAACTCAAAAAAAAATTCTCTGATCAACATATCAAAAAGCTGACCTCCTTTAACATGGGCACAGAAGCCTTAATTGATGTGAGCTCAAAATGGACAAAAACACAAAGAAAATTGCTAAAAAAATGCATTTTCTGTCAGATCTCACCCCAAAGAGATCTTGATTATCTAATAATCCATTTATAGAGATTACCAAATGATAGGACATGAAATCAAATTCCTAGCCACAGCTGCCACTGGAGAATAACATACCTGCTACAAGCAAACTCTAAACATAAAACATACTCAGTAAAAAAAAATTATAGGTATGGTCAGTCAGCAAAGTTAGAACTCTATTGCTGCCCGGACTTATTTCTGAGAGCCAATGAAAGACATGTGTGAGTTGAAGCTGCTAATACCTGGTCTTTGAGGTGAATTCATTGTGCGTGCCATTGTAATCCAAAATGACAAAAGATAATTTCTTTTTGAAAAAGTAAAACGACAGTTCTTACACAAATGTGAAATGAACATGTGTCCAAAATGGATTTTAATTAATAAGGGAACTTGAAAGGAGTTAAAACTGATTCAAAGGAGAATTCAAAGTTTATACCAAAACATAGCTCATCAGGATGCTGAAATGAATGTACTTAACAGCAGACAAAAGCATTTCTTTCACATTGGGGAGGGGAAGTCAGTTAATGCTCATTAGGGAGGTTGTGCATTTCAATGGACGTGGATTATCTGCATTGCAATCATGTTTCTCTAAGTTAATTTCTATCTCTACAGAGCTGTAAAATTGGCTAAGGACAATAAAAGAGGTAACTCTGATGGATGAGCTAAGGTCTTAATTTTCCCTTACAGTATATTAATTTCACAAATATTTTTAAAAATATTTTTATTGATTTCAAAGAAGAAGGAAGAGGGATAGAAATATCAATGATGAGAGAGAATCACTGACTGGCTGCCTCTTGCATGGCCCCCACTGGGGACTAAGCAGCAACCCAGGCATATCCCTGACCATGAATCAAACCATGACCTCCTGGTTTATAGGTTGATACTCAACAGGGAACCATCCTGGCCGGGCAATTTCACAAATATTTATTGAGCATTTGAGCATTTTCTAGATCCTAGGCACTATTCTGGGTACTGGGAGATCAGCAGTAAACAAAACAGGCAAAAATCCCTGCTCTGTGGGGCCTACTAGAGTTCAATTTATTTGGAACATGATGAGTTTGAAGCAGTAACAGGAAAAACATGTGGATATTTAGGCATTTGGAGTCAATGGTACCAAACACTAAAAAGACAAAGATTAAAGATGTGGATGAGCTCTTGAGAATATGAGCAGATAGCCTCTGTTCATTTTCAACAAAATAAACTTTTCTAAAGAAAAAAATTAACAGATTTTATTCTCATTCCTCACTGAATTTCTTTTTTATGTGTGTGTATGTGTTATAGAAATCTACACCTAAAACATCTACAACTTTATTAACCAACTAGTGGCCCAGTGCATGAAATTTGTACATGCTGGGAGAGGTGGGGAGTTATCTCTCAGCCTGGCCTGTAACCTCTCCAGTCTGAATCGGGCCTAAACTGGCAGTCAGACAAACCCCTCGAAATCTGGGACTGCTGGCTCCTAACGACTCACTTGCCTGACTGCTTGATCACTCCTAACCACTCTGTCTGTTGGCCTGATTGTCCCAACTGGTCCCCTCTGCTGACCTGCTCGGTCCCAACGCCCCCCCCCCCCACCAGCCTGATCACCCTCAACTGCCCTCTCCTCCTGGCCTGATCACTCCTAACCGCCTCTGTCTCAGCTGCAGCTGGGGCTTTGATTGGGACCCCGCCTCAGGAGGCAAGGGGCTGGGCCAGAGCCCCTCCTGCAGCTGGGGATGCGATCAGGACCCCCGCCACCTGCAGCACCACCATGGCTGACTAGGGGCAGAGGGGGCCCGCCTGCCATCTTGCTTGGGGTTAATTTGCATATTGCTCCTATTGGCTGGTAGCGTAGTGAAGGTACGGTCAATTTGCATGTTTCTTTTATTAGATGGGATGTCACTCCAATAAATTCAATAAAAAAGATTTTAAATTAGTAAAAACATGGACAATATTGCATCACAAGAAGGCATCAGTTTATTTAACCAATCCACTATGTCAACTATGTGGACTATCTATTCTGTTACCCATTATAAATTATGCAGTTAGCACATGTCACATAAGTCTTTTTAGGATAAACTTCTATAAGTGAATTTACTGTGTTGAAGAGCATGCACTTTTTAAAAGTTCTTCACGTATACACTAAATTAGTTTCTGGAAAGTTTATAAGCTGTACCCCCACCAGCTGTCTCTAAGGTGTGCCTGCCAATATTAAACACTTTACTTGAGCAGATGAAGTGATGTCTTGCTTATTTTTTTGATATGTAAACAAGACAACATTATTTTTACATTTTTTATTTCTTTGATTAAGATATTGCATATGTGTCCTCTTCCCTTCATTAACCCCTCCAATACCGCCCCACTCATGTCTTCACTCCCCTGGTGTTCGTGTCCATTGGTTAGGCTTATATTCATGCATACAAGACCTTTAGTTGATCTCTCCTCCTTCCCACCCCCTCCTCTACCTTCCCTCTGAGGTCCAGCAGTCTGGTTGATGCTTCTCTGCCTTTGGATCTGTCCCTGTTCATCAGTTTATGTTGTTCATTATATTCCACAAATGAGTGATCTCATGTGGTATTTGTCTTTGAGTGGTTTATTTCACTTAACATAATGCTTTCTAGTTCCATCCATGCTGTTCATTTAATGACATAATATCAATGAATTTGGGTTTCTAATAGATATTTGGCTCCTATGTTTAGAAACACATGTGAAACACGTTTCTGTGGGGGGGGGGGTTGTTGTTGTTTTTTAAAAATCTATATTTATTGTTTTCAGAGAAGAAGGGAGAAGGAGAGAGAGAGAAAATCATCAGATGAGAATCATTGATCGGCTGCCTCCTGCACACCCTCTCCTGGGGATTGAGGCCACAACGAAGGCATGTGTCCTTGATCACAGTCGAACTCGGGACCCTTCAGTCCACAGGCCGACACTGTGTCCACCAACCCAAACCAGCTAGGGCTTTGCTATCAATTTTTATCAGCAGCAAAAATAAATCTTTTACTTGATGTCTTAAAATGAACAAAAACAAAAACACTCAAAACACCAACCATTGATGCCTTCAGAAGTGCAATATACTTTTGAAGGGGGAAAAAATACAGAATCTGGAGTTGACAATTTATAGGTTTTGACAGCTTGTTAGTTCTTCCATTCAAAAATGAACCACAAATTACAAACTGCTGGGCTCTCTGTTCCCCACCTCCTTCTCCTATCCCCCTTCCAGCAACCCCTCCATAGGTAAATAGGTAAATTTTGTTTCCTTGTGAAAAAAAAAAACTCAACATTTTCCCATGTCATTTTGGATTCATGAAATATGAATGTATTTTTCCCCATTTTCGATTGATTGTATTTTCCCTTGAATTCTAATTAGGTTGATTATAATTCATGAATGAATATTTAAAATATTTCCCCAAATCAGAATTAACAGTGATAGCCTGGGAGTTTCATTATATGGTTGTCTTGTACATATTAATAGGTGCTTCCCCAATTTCCATTTAATCATAGAATTTATCATGTTTCTTACTGGCAGCATGGAGCCAGCTCTTTAACTGATACACTACTTCAATAATCTTGAAGAAAACAGCAGAAATTAATGTAAATACAAAGCCACATGTAAAAAAGACTTATTTGCCTTTAAATACATAATGGCTACATTCCTTATTTTTATAATTAAGTAGCCATACTTAACATTTTAGAATGAATACCCAAGACATGTTAAATAAAAGACTTCTTTGAATTTTTTTTAATTTATTGATTTTTTTACAGAGAGGAAGGGAGAGGGATAGAGAGTCAGAAACATCAATAAGAGAAACATCGATCAGCTGCCTCCTGCACACCCCCTACTGGAGATGTGCCTGCAACCAAGGTACATGCCCTTGAACCTGGGACCTTTCAGTCTGCAGGCCAATGCTCTATCAATGGAGCCAAACCGGTTTTGGCAAGACTTCTTTGAATTTTAATTAAATATCAATATAGTTATAGGCAGAAATAATATAAAATATTGAGTTTTTAAAATCTTACTGTAAAGGTGCATGCTTAAGTACTTAGGAGTAAAATGTCATGATGTCTGCAACTTACTTGCAAATGGTTCAACAATATTAACAATTATTTAATTTAGGTGGTGGCTCTATGGGAATTCACTGAACTATTATAATTATTGAGCTTTTTGTACTTCTGATATATTTCATAATTAAACATTGAAAGAAAGCTTTTAGACATAATGCTCTAGGTGAATTAATTTATTACTTTTGAAATTCTAGGAAGGTTAAAATGCATGTTCATAATACCAATAAAATTACAAGGATTTACAACGTAATTGGAACTATCAGAGGATCTGTGGAACCTGGTAAGTCTGAAAATTTTAAAAAACACTTTGTTTTTACAAACATTAAAAGAGTGAGAGATCATTATACCCAACTGTTGATTTTTTTTTTTTGGCTGATATCAAATAACTACATTTGAAAAAAAATATTTGTACTAATCTAAAATGAGCCTCTCCCTTGTAGCGTTAATGTTTTTCTATGGAGGAAACTCAAGCAAGAGGAAATTTAATTTAAAAAGCACATAAATTACAACTATTTGTAATGCATTCAAAATTGTAGTTCTTTTGAACACATTCTTTTCCAGACAGGTATGTTATTCTGGGAGGTCATCGGGATTCCTGGGTGTTTGGAGGTATTGACCCAACCACTGGCACAGCTGCTTTACAAGAAATTGCTCAGAGTTTTGGAAAACTGATGAGTAGAGGTAAGTAATGTTTCTTTGGTGGGTGAGGTACAAAAAGTGACACACTGGTTCTCCTTTATTTTAGGCAGGTGTACCTAACTGTGTGTGTTGACAATGGTTACAGGATGGAGACCTCGGAGAACAATCATTTTCGCCAGCTGGGATGCAGAAGAATTTGGACTTCTGGGATCCACAGAGTGGGCTGAGGTAAATAAGTTATTTTCTTGGTCAACTGGGAATAAAGATCTGTGCCTCAAGATGTCCACAAATAGATTCCACTGCCTAATATGGTTTTAATTTGGAGAAAGTCTAAAGTCTCAAGAGAACATAAGAACTGGAGTTTGTTTTTACTTTCACATTAGTTTGGCAAAACAGAATAACCTCTTATAATCTCTTAAATTCAGAAAATAATCAAGACTAGCGAGCTGTTTCTGGCAACTGAATTGACTTATATAAAAACGTACAGATCCATAGAGTAACTTTTCAAGTTTTTGATGTTTCCTTGGAATTCTTCTAAGAAAACAAGAGGTTATACTATGTCTTGACTTTGATTATAATTTCACACGTATAGACTCCATATAAAATTGCAACCGTATAAAATTTTACCATTCACGAAAGTGCCAGATTATTGAGTATTTGATCATTTTGTACATAGAATTAGTTAACTGCCTTACTTTAGAATTTTTGAGATTTTTTTTTCAGATAAGATTTTCATTTGTGACTGGTTCTTAATGCTTTATCCTTTAGTGTCTCTACTAGGCCACCTTCTTTCAGCTTTTCCCCTTAACCTCTCTGTCGAGTAAGTTCTTAAATGTACACGGTAAGCTCATGATTTTATAAAGGCATGTGTACTATGTAAGCACTTTTTCTCCCTCCCCCTTCCTCTGTCTATCTTTTGTAAGTCAGTCCAGATTTTCACAGGGCTGTTTGAAACGTGTCAAATGTTTCTTGGCATTGGCTCTAGTTCTTAAAATGTTCTCCTCCTGACTCATTTTCTCTTAACTTTACTTTAAAATAGTCTGAATGAAATCCGTATGGGGTTAAAATCACACACACAGTTACCAGTTTATCACTTATCCTTTTGATTCCATTTATATCACAAAGTTTTATTATTGCATTGCTTTTATGAACATGCTTTTTGGAAGTTGACTATTTAGATGAATCAAATTTTATTAAGGTCATTTATGTTTAGAAATATGTAATTTCATATGAATACATGTATACATAAATACATGTCTCTATAATTTTAGCAGTTTAAAATAAAGATCAAATAAATTTAAGATATAATATGTTTTGCATTAATTTAAATTCTTGGTTAAAAGACAATTTCAACAGTTTCTAGTTTTCTACCATGTTTTTCATCATATTCAACAGCATACTTTATTTAAGTAACTAAGAAATCTTCCTTATTTCTAATTTAAATCTGTTATAATGAAAACTCTGACCCTATATCTCATCATAACAGAGGTATCTTGTGGCGTGTGTGGGCAGTGCAGAGAAGTGGCAATCCTCATTTGTGCCATAACCTCTTACAGTTTTAAATGCTTTTATTATAAGTTCTTAAAAGGTAGTGAGAGAGAATGGCGAGCTCGGCATATTCCCATCTGTGTGTGACATTCGTCTTCTCTACTTAATCTTTCTTGTGGGGGTGTGGAGAGGGAGAAAGTCAGATCAGTCTTGTGTTTGTCCTAAGGTCCTTCTTTTCTCCCTCTAGTTTGGTTCTGTCTTCCTCTCATTTTTTGTTGTTCATATCTTCTAATTAAGAAATAAATAAATAAATGACATGTTCTATTTTTCAATTTTCTTGTGCTTCCTTATTTTTCACTTAAAATGATACATTTATTTGGGTATCCATTATCAGTGGATTTCAAAACTTCAATGCGTGTACCAGGACACCTTTTGAAAAATAAGATTTCCAGGACTTGCTTTCAGCAATTCTTATTCAGTAGGTTTGAGGTGGGACCCAGAATCTGGAAGCCTCACCCCTTTATATTTGGTCTGGTTTAGGGAATCAAAAAACCACACTTTCAAAATATTTTTTTTCTCTGGGGCTGCTGCCTCTATTGCTGTAAACAATAAATAGCTACAGCAACATAATCTTTTTCTTTCTTGTTTTAATTTCATTAATGTTGTCAACCAACCAGTTATGAGCATTTTTTTTTTTTTAGAAATTATGGTCAAAGGCATAGGTTTTTTATTCATAAAGTATTTGCAGACCACTTTTATACTAAATTAATTAGTTTATTTTGTTTCCATTCCCACAATTGTAAATGCTATGAATTAAGTAACAACTTTGCTTCAACTGTAGGAGAATGCAAAAACACTCCAAGAGAGAGGCATCGCTTACATCAACTCAGATTCATCGATTGAAGGTACATTTAATGTCTAAGTATCGAGCCTAATTTTTTTGAGATATTTACCATTTGGATTCTTTTTTAAAACTTCTATATTAACTATGTCCTTTCTATAGAGGTATTAAAAGAATTTGACTAAAATACTTCAGAAGTGGTTTATAGAATATTTCACACAGAAATACTTTCTAGCCCTAGCCAATTTGACTCACTGGCTGGAGCGTTGATCTACAGACTGAAGGGCCTTGGGTTCGACCTCAGTCAAAGGCATGTATATATACATTGGTTGCTGGCTCTATCCCCAGCTCTGGTCAGGGCGCATGTGGGAGGCAACCCAATCAATGTGTCTCTCACATCAGTGTTCTTCTCTGTCTCTATCCTTCCCTTCCACTGTGTAATGTCTTGCTATATACTAATGGAATGAATGCTGCAGCCTTACCATTTTCTTCGCCGAACACCCTCTAAGAGACACTGTGTTAATGACCCTGACTATATGGTAGCTGCTGTCCTAGCCACCAAAGTCCACTTATATCTTCTGTGAAGAGTGCACTACAGCCAAAACCAGTTTGGCTCAGTGGATAGAGCGTTGGCCTGCAGACTGAAAGGTCCCAGGTTCGATTCCGGTCAAGGGCATGTACCATGGCTGTGGGCACATCCCCAGCAGGGGATGTGCAAGAGGCAGCTGATTGATGTTCCTCTCTCATTGATGTTTCTGACTTTCTATCCCTCTCCCTTCCTCTCTGCGAAAAATCAATAAAATATATTTTCAAAAAAGACTACACTGCAATCTTGCTCCTGAATAACTGTTTCCACCCTATTTAAAAATTTTTATTGATTGATTTATTTTTAGAAAGGAGTGAATAACTATTTCCACCCTACTTAAACTTTTTTATTAATTGATTTTTAGAGAGAAGGGGGCATGAAAGAAAAAAAGAGAGAAATCTGTTGTTCCACTTATTTATGCATTCATAGATTGATTCTTGTGCCTGCTGGGGATTGAACCTTCAAACTTGACATATCAGGACAAGTATCAGGATACTTGCTCTACCCAAGTATCTGGCCATGGCTCAACCCTATTTTCAATTCCCAGAGAGTGATTCCATTGAAATTTGTTACATGTTTGTAATTAGAAAATAAAGTTAAATTAAATATAATTAGAAAATAGAGTTAAAATTAAATGTATATTGAAATTTCATTTGAAAGTATTAAAATACTCTGTGCTTTATTTTTCAGGCAATTATACTCTCAGAGTGGACTGTACACCCCTTCTTTACCAATTGGTATATAAACTGACAAAAGAGGTATATAATTAGATGACTTATGTTTTCTGATGAATGGAATAGCGAATAACACTGTTTCTTAATTAGCTGTACTTATTTTTAAACTGGTGACAGACATAACTGATTTGTATAAATAAGGCAGAACAAAAATCTCTAGTACACTATGTGACATTACAATTAAGATAGTATTGCTAGTGTCTCTGTTCTAGTAAGTTTGTATTGTGTCCACTGAGGTGGAATGCAAAAGCCTTGATTCAGAGATTGTCTTGGCTACTCATTCACTCAACAAATATTTATTGAGTGGTTACTAGTTATAAGGTTCCATAAAATAATTTATGACAGAAACGATGATAAAATGACAAGGTCATTGAATCAAAATACTTTGTAATATAGAGAGGATACAGACCCATAAATGAGGAACTACAGTTCCCTGGAATATTGGGTACTCTACCAGTGGCCCGCAAACTCAGTCAACAGAGCAAAATAGCAACAGTACAACGATGGAAATTTCTTTTGAGAGCCAAATTTTTTTAACTGAAACTTATTCTAATGCCACTTCTTTAAAATAGACTCACCCAGGCTGTGGTATTTTGTGGAAGAGCCACACTCAAGGGAACAAAGAGCCGCATGTGGCTTGCGAGCTGCGGTTTGCTGACCACTGCATGGAGAACAGCTATAGAAGGGAACCTAAAGTCTTGAGGTAGATGGGGAATTTGGAAAGCATCAGGGAATGTTTACAGAATAATTAATGCTTAGGCTATAAAATGGAAGGATGTGAAGGTGAGGGAGAAGGCGTAAGCAGAGGACATAGATCTCTCAAAAGATGTGGAGGATGAAAGCATACACTTCCTGACCTGGAGGTAGCTCAGTATGACCCAAGCACAAAGCACCATTGTGGGAAATGATGAGAAATGGAGCATGACAAATCTACCAAGACTCAGTAGAAAAAGGACTCCCTTATTCTCTTGTAAGCAGATGATTACAAGCTTATCAACTTCTAATGTGTGTTATAAGGTGAGGTGGTAATGAGGGCTGAGTTTCCCCCTACCCTCATTAATATATATATATATATATATATATATATATATATATATATATATATATATATATATATGAGAGGGAGAGGGAGATGGAAACATATTTCTGCATGCCTCTTACTGGGGATCGAGCCCATAACCTGGGCCTTGACCAGGAATAGAACCATGATCTCCTGGCTCATTGGTTGATACACTGGCTGGACTGGGAGGGCTGAGCTTAAGAGAAGAGCCTCCATCCGATAGAAGAAATGGGACAAAGTATCCATGCAATGAAGGAGGGACAGCAACTATGACAGTACATATAGCAGAGGCAGAAAAATCTGACCCAGGGTGCCTAGGACAAACAGACAGTGTTCTGGTTAGTGCTAGACTGAGATGGCCTGATTCTAGACAATAAAGAGAATTTTGCAGGGAATTTGATCCAAGCAGATTGTAGGAATTGGAGCAGGACCTCAGCTATTGCAAAATGGCAGAGTAGGTCCCAGGCAGTTGTCTGGAAATGAGCAGAACATCCCTGAAGCTGCAGCATGCTGGCAGGGAGGAGATGCTTCTGTGGAGTGCCTATACTGTACGCTGAAGATCTCCTATGTGGTAATGAGGGAATAGCCCACTCTGTATAAAGCCCAGAGAAGACAGCAGAGATGATGTTTGAGTTGAGATGGGCACCATTCTCCCCATTTCCATAAGTAAGAAAATTAGCATTTAAAGCAAGACACCAAAGGTGTCTGAGCTGATAAGTAGGGTCTGCCTTGGGTCCATTTTTTAACAAAGCAGAGCTATAAATGAACAAACTTAAACCAATATGTGTGATAGTATGGATCTAAAATAGAGATTGTCAGATTCCACAATTTCACATTGTTCCAACACATGGCCCTGCTTTTTCTTAGAGTGGAGAAAAAAAAATCAAAGTATAAGTGTGTTTGTTAGTATTCTTTCAATTAGGATAATAAAAATGTTTATGTATACACAAAGACTTAATATTCCCAAATAGAAATCTGAGATTTGTAAACCTATAAAATCCCAGCTTTATTCAAATATAATCAGACTTTCTAACATAACATATTCCTCTTCACCCACCACTAGGGTTCGTGATAAAACCAAGGTTTATAGTGACAGTTTCAAGCTCAGCTTCATAACTTAAGCTGTTGCCCAAGGACTCTTTGCAATTCTTCCCAGACAAAAACAATTTACACTAAAGTAAATATATCTAATTCCCTCCTCCAATACTTCCTACTAAAAGAAATCGAAATTGCTGAATGACATTAAAATATGAATCTCTATGTAAAAATGTACTAAAATAAGCAGGAAACTTTATCCTAGTTATTAGACAAAATCACCAATAGGCAGGCATCATAAACAAGGGTTTGGGCTGGTTATTTCTCTTCCTATTTCCAAAAGCATATTTTTCTACATCAACATACATATAGTTACAAGTTGATGTTAACATGTGGTTTTATGTTGGGGCAAATTTAGTTGCTTCTGCTTCTAATTCCCAGTATTCTTTCCAGATCTCCAGTCCCGATGATGGTTTTCAGGGTAAATCTCTTTATGAAAGCTGGTTGGAAAAGGACCCTTCATCTGAAAATACAAACCTTCCTAGGTAAATTACTTGTTTGTATATTTTCTACCACAGGATAGAGTATGAATTCCCCTTTGCTCCTGGTTTTCCCCAGGCATGCGATGCTCAGGTGCCTCATCAATAATTTGAGTCGACAATCCTACAGGATCCCTCTGTGCAGCCTTTGCTGTGCTGATCAGCCAGAACAGCCAAGTCTCTTAACCCACAGTAGAGCAGAGATCTAGTTTCACAAGATTTTAGTCAAAATTATTTTTCTATATTAGGCATAATTTTGCATTCTTATACAAAATTTCATTTAGGTATGTATTGAATACATGAACAATATGACTTCCAATGATGAAGTTAAAGAACAGATTGTTTCTAAGTTTATTAATGGCCTTATAAACTACCAAATTATTAATCATACCTGTTAACCAACTTAGACTTTAAGTATCAATGTATTTCTTAGTTCATCTCAGTCATACAGTTTTCCTGAATTCATTTTATATTTATTTTCTACTTCAATGCTATTTCTAAAAGCAGCCAATGAGGCAGACATCTGTGAAAGTTTAAATGTGTTTCCATTATACATGTTTCACATACTTAAATAGGAAAAAAACATTTAAAAGAAGTAGTTAGGTTCTTCATGCATATGTAATTATATATTGTTCAATTATGACTTTTCCATGTGATTACATTAGTATATGTAATGTATATGTGTATAGTGGTTTCTTAATTATATGCAAAGAAATATACTGTAATTAACTTCCTTATTGTCATTTTCTGATTAGTTCATAATTCTCTGAGGGCAGGAACCATATCTTGTTTTCCCCTCTAAACAAATACTGTAAGTGCAGAAAATATGGAAGACAGCAGTCACAAGACTGGGATTTTTGATGGCACTGCCAAGCTCTGGTTGTGGTCAATGCATATTTTGTCACACCAATGTCCAGCAGATGGCACCAAAGTGTTTTGGGGTTGTATATCTTTTCCTAAATCCTATAAATATGACATTAAATTCCTTCTAATCTTGGGATGGGATTCACTGCCCCATCTATTTAACCTCATTTTCTTTATTTATGCATTCTCTCTCTGTATGTGTATTTATATTCTACATCTAGAATTAACAAGCTGGGATCTGGAAGTGATTTTGAAGCTTATTTTCAGAGACTTGGCATTGCTTCAGGCAGAGCCCGTTACACTAAAAATAGGGTAAGCTATTTTATTATTTTGGATACATAGTACCTCTTCCACATCCTTTTTATTAAGGATTCTTTCATTTTGCTGTTTGGTACAGGGACCGGGTGGACATGTTGCCTGTAAAGAATTTCAGGGATAGAGAGAGAATGCATGTCCCTTTGCAAATGGATTAGATAGTAATTTGGGTGATTTTGTGATTTTCATTGCCAGAGTTATTCAGTGCAGTAGTAGTTGACCAAATAATGTCAGGGACTTAGCTAGAGATCAATATTAAGCTAGTGATCAATATTAAGTAGTAGTTCACATCCTTTTACTGACACAGGCATTGTTGGAAAATCTCATGCTCCTAGTCTGATAGGCTTTGATGTGCTTTTCCTGGAGAAAATGTGCCGGTGGGGAACATTTCTGTTACAAGGAATGCGGCTAAGATTTTTTATTGTTACAGGCCTCTCCACACTCCCACACAGCCGGTCATCTGCATCCAAGCTCTTGAATAGGCAACAAAACAAATTTATTTTCATTTTTAACTTGATCTTGGTTTGCATGATTGCCAATCAAACACATTGATGACATGCAAGTACTGAGATATGCCAATATATAACATATTTGCTTGCCTATGTTATAAATTATCATAAATATCACTGAATCCTAGAGTGAAGAAAGAAAAGTAAAGTACAGATTTGCAAATTGGCAGGAGCTGAGTAGATTTGTCAAATTTTAATAATTTTCAAATCATATCTGCAATATAACATCTTGCTTGTATAGAATACAACTATGAAGTAGAATAACTCAAAATAAAGGCATACATTTGTATATCAATAATCATCACACTTAATACATAAATGATGTGCTTTATCTCTTTCATTGCCCTTTCATTTTTAAACTCTTTTATCTTTCTGAACAATGTTACCAAGTTACTAAGACAATGCAGATTAAAAACATAATACCAGACAGAAGGATATTGTTTTTAGTGATACTAAAAAAAAGCAGTGAAAAATGACAGCCTGATAGCAATGGAGATACATAAAAACTAAAGGAAGACCTAAGAAAGACTTATATATATTTACATAGAATATCACCATTAGATGTTTTTATAATGGTAATACTTAAATAGGTTAAACAGCATTTGGTTATATACTATTTGGGGAGACAGGGAAGGAGCTTAAATACATCCTTCTTCAGCTACATAGATACTTAACTGCCCAGAACCTTTAATTCCCAATTGTCAAGTGTACTCCTTTGCAACTTAAGTATGAACTCCTTAATCTTATCAGAAATACAATAAGGAGAATTTTCAAGTCACAGTATTTTGAATGAAATTACATGAATTATATAATGGTAACTTTTTTTTTTTACTTCATTGCAATAAAACTCAAGAGTGTTATATAGTTGTATTTTTTCTTCACTCAATTTGAATATGTAATGTTTGTACTTGGTCTCCCCCCATTCTTTCTTTAGAAAACAGATAAATACAGCAGCTACCCGGTATACCATACAATTTATGAGACATTTGAATTGGTAGAAAATTTTTATGACCCTACATTTAAGAAACAGCTCTCTGTGGCTCAATTACGAGGGGCACTGGCTTATGAGCTTGCAGACTCTCAAATCATTCCTTTCAATATTCAAGACTATGCAAAAGCTTTGAAAAACTATGCAACAAGTATCTACAATTTATCCAAGAAACATGACCAACAATTGAAAGACCACAGAGTATCATTTGGTAAGAAATGACTGAGCAGGTATTCCATAATCTTTAAGTTAGAGGTTTAAGATATTTTGTATCATCAATGTATGCTATTTCATCCTAGAATTTATCCCTGCCTCACTTATTAGTGTGGCTTCTAGAAACAAATTTAACACGTAGTAAAGACTGTGATTTAACTTGGTATTTGTAGGTTGAATCCATTTTTGCTCAAGTTATTGCTACAAATGTTAGGGTTTCCCTGTGTTCCTGACTTTAAAATATTTTTACTATTATAAGACTACTCTATAGATGCAGTATACCACCACACAAATATTGGAAAGTAGAGAAAACCAATTCCAGTACATATGTAATTATTACAGCATATGTCTTTTAATGTTTGTCTACATGAATTTTTTTTTTTTTTTTTAGTTATAAGCATTCTTTCCTTGTCCAACTGGCCATTTTTGTAGTGTGGTAGCATTGGGTGTGGTTCATATCCTGGCTCTACTATTTATTCAGTGTGTGACCATGGGAAAGTCACTTGAGCCCTCCCTCTGTGTGTGTTCAATTTTCTTATGAATAAAGTGTTAAAAAAATATATACCATGTTCCAAGATTGCTGTGGAGATTCAATTGTTTGACACAGAAACAATGGTGACTGACACTTAATGCTCATAAATTATTACCTATTATTACTGGTTTATTATTCTGAGTATATATTAGCATATAATGTAATTATCAAATTTGTACTGAATGCCTATTGTGTACCAAGTACTGTTATTTTCTGGACTATATATGGATGTTTAAGACAGTCATTGTCCTCAGAGCTTAAAGTCTCATGTGGGTTAGAAGACAAAATGCAAGGGACAATTATACACAGAGAGTACTGCTATAGGAACACAAAGGTCAGTAATAACTTTTGAATATTATAAGAATTAGTATTCTTCAGAAAGTTATGATGAGCAGCAGGAACTAAGATCTAGAAATAAAGCAGACAATTTAGAAATCTATGTTTAGTCACAACAGAGACAAAATATAGACATAGCAGAATCTATAGCAAGATGGATATCCATAGGACCATGGCTGTCCAGCATCCAGTTCTCTACCTAAATGCCCTGATTTCCTCTTGGCAAAATTACCTTTTATCAATTTGTGTAAGTCAAATTGATAAGAGAAAACACACAGCTATAGTGGAAGGACTTTAGATAGGTTAATTGATTCACCTATTTGCCTTCGTAAAGACCTAGTCTGATCTATTAATACCTTCCTCCCCATATATTACCACATTTTCCATCTCATATTAGTGATTCTTAAAAACATTTCCTTTCCTGATGTGCCCTACTTCAGTCAAAATTTTTCATTTAGTGCCAGGAAGAAAAAAAGTCCCTCAAGTGTTTTAATGAAAGAATGATGGATGACCTACACTCCCCACCTCCAGTTCTTTAACCAAACCACTGCACTGTCTTCAAGTTCCTACTATTGTAGTGAAATCCCTATTGCCAAAGTCTCATTCACCTGTTACTATATCCCAGGAACACATTTCTATTCTCATTTATCTTGATTTCTATGCTTCTTTTGAAATTTAAAATTACTTCTTTGACCCTCTTTGTCCTTAGTGTCCATAGCTATTATTAGATTTATAAATGGCTTAAAACAACAATGAAAATTAAAGTATATAAAATATCTAGGGCTAAATAAACCTGTTTTTTTATACTGAGTATACTTAAACTGAATGTACTATATAGTAGGTCCTCTAATGATATTAAAACATAGATAAATGCCTGTGGACCTTAAGTCTAGTTTTTATCAATTAGCCCATGGTAAAACTGGTTTTATTATATGTTGCCTTGTTTAAAGTTACAGAACCTATCAATGATGTTAAGTGAGGGCTTACTGGCCTTAGTAGCAGTGTGAATTATATATGCCCTAGATTCTTGAAAGTTATTTTCTTAAGAACCAATTTAGACATTTTCTGACACTTTGTCACAATACTTTAAACAATTTCCATGGTTCTGCCAGAAGGCTCAGTATGAAAGTGGCTTCAATATTATTCAGTCGTCTCAACCTGGGATGGGAGGGCAGAAAAGCAAACCTCTGAAAGAGGAAGCCCTTGTACTTGGTCATTTCTCTCCTGTTTTCTACTTTGGAAAGATGCCTTATTTTCTGCTGTACAAAACTTCTCAGAGGCTGCTTCAGATTTCCACAGAAGACTTACAGAAGTGGATCTTAATAAGTAAGTTTCTACTGTAGTTTCCCTGCTGTTTTAAAAAGCAACTTGTCACACACTTAAGCATTCAACGCTAAATCACTGGGCAGCCTTATCCTCAATGTTTTTAAACATGGCTCCACGGTTAAGAGTTGTAATGCTCTGTTGTTTCTTGTTCTCAAAGTCCCATGGCAGTGAGAATCATGAATGACCAGTTGATGCTCCTGGAAAGAGCATTCATCGATCCCCTGGGTTTACCTGGGAGAAAGTTTTACAGGTAAGGAAGCAACAGGTACTCCACTAAAATATACTGCTTTCAACTACTGTCATCATGTTAGTGGAAGGAAAATATGTGTCTTGAGAGGAACATGAAAAGGTTTATGCAAAACTATATATATATAACTTGTAATATCAGAAAAATTAATTTCATGTTTATTGCTCTGCTGTACATCTAAATTATGATAGTTAAAAAGGAACTCTTCATAACAAAGTCACAGAATCTTAAAGGGGATCTCATAACTCATGTGGTTCAACATTCTGTATAAATCTTTTCTATAGGTTATCAGATATAGACAACCTCATTTTATTGAACTTCACACATGTTGCCCTTTTGCTGGTAGAGGGTTTGCCTTTAATGTGTAAAAAAGACTGTGAAGCTCTATTTACTGTGGTAGTCTGGAATTGAACTTGCAAAATCTCCAAGGTGTGCCTGTATCTAGACATCCAGCTGCTATTTGCATCTTCCAGTGATGGGGTGCTTACTATCTCTTAAGGAAGTTTTTCCTGTAAATTTCCCCCCTTTGATTCTGTTCTCCAAAATCAAATAGATCTATTTTTATTTAACATTTTATGTTTTTGAAGATGGCTCTCATGTTTACCTTGAAGGACTTGCCTCTTTTTTTTCTATCTAGAATTTTTGCTTATAAATAAATAACAAGAAAATGATTAAAATGATATATTGGCTACTTTATTGGTATCAAACATTTATGTTCATATTATGATTTTATAAAAATAACAGCTACTTACTGTCTCTCTCTGAGCTAAATCTTCTATATATCTTAAATTTACAAGCCTATGAGGGTGTGTGTGAAAGCAACTATAATCTCCATTTACCTCTGGGGCACCTGAAGCTTAAAGAAATAATTTGCCCAAGTTATACTTAGTATGTAGCAGAGCTAGTGTTGAAAATCCTGTTTACTGTTAGATGTTAATACTAATCCTAATATTTGTAAGAAAGGCAACATAGAGAACATGTACTAGTATGTTATTCAATGATAAACAGCCTTATAGAATAGTTTTTACCATCTTAATTGAGATGAAAACACCCTGGAAGTCACTTACATATGTGTAAATGAACTAGAATATGGATTTTCTGATTCTAAATGATAGGTGCCATTTTTCCCTCTCCCTTTGCTTTGCTAAAACTGGCACAGCCATCTTTTCTCGTCTTACTGGCAGGTGCCATGTTTATGCTCTCCCTCTCTAAAGCTCCAAAGCACTAGTGTCTCGTGTCCTGGTTTTAATCACTGCTGCCTAGGGGAACAGTCTGGAAGGTTTGGTTCTAGAGGTCTCCACCTTTAAGTTATTACACACCCCAGTCTTCCTGAGAAAATATATGGAGGTGCTCTCAGGGAATGGAAGCTGGTGGAAGCAATATTTGTGCTTTCCTCACTCCGGCTAGTGATTTCTCCCAGAAGGGAGGGTATACCCTTTGTCTGGCGCCACAATTTGTGTAGGTACTGCCCAGGGACAACTCTACCTTGCCTGGCTCTGGTGGGGCTTATGCTGGCAGGTCCCACAGGACTGTAACCAGTGGAGAAGGAGTGCCCATCCTCACTGCATGAGGCCCAGCAGTGCAGTCTTCCAGTGAAAGAGGCCTATAAGCACATAAATTACAGCCTGAGGGGTAGGTTTCAAATTAAACACACATCTAAGCGTTAACTGTAAACCATACCACAAATGCTCAATGGCTGGTGCTGTCTTTGTTTCTCTTCCATGCTCCAGAATCTCTTATGTGTCCCATGCCCCATTTTTACACATGAAAATAGTAGTAAAATATGACATCAAAAACATAATGGTGCAGTTGGTTTGAGCATCGTCCCATACACCAAAAGGTTGTGGATTTGATTCCTGGTCAGGCATGTATGGGAGGAAACTAACTGATCAATGTGTTTCTCTCTAAAAATCAAACATAACCTTGAATGGGGATAAAACAAAAACCATAAAATCTGTGTTTGGTGGGAGAGTAAATACATTTTTATAAGTATAAATTATCATATGTTAGCCTCATGGCAGTCACAAGCAAAACCTACAGTATATACACAAAAGAGACAGAAGTCTAAGCATACCAATAAATAGTCATCAAACCACAAGAGAATAGAGAACTGTTAACAACCAGCAAAATAGTAATGAGTGCATACCCATATTTACTTTAAATGTAAACTTTCCAATCAAAAGACCAAGTGGTGAAGAGTTTAAAGACTCACTTGAGAAGGACACACACAAACTGAAACTTATGGAAAAAGATACCCCATACATGTGGAAACCAAAAGAAAACAGAGTAGCTCTACTTGTATCAGCCAAGACAGACTTCAAGGGCATTATATAATGAGAATGTGTGTGTGTGTGTGTGAATACACACAAAATACAATATAGAAGCAACTGTATATATATATATATATATATATATATATATATATATATATATATATATATATTAGATAGATTACATATATATAATCTATCAGGGATTTCAAAAACATACTTACATGGATGGATAGGTTAACAGACAAAAATCAGCCTAAAATGATTTATATAAAACATTCCATGCAAAAGAACAGAAAACACATTTTTCTTAAGGATAGATGATTATTAGGCCACAAGACAAGTTTAACACATTTAAAATCATATCAAGCAAATTTCCCAACCACAATGGTATGAAACTAGAAATCAATTACAAGAGAAAACTGGAAAGTTCACAAATAGGTGGAGATTGAAACACACGCTACTGACAATTAATAGGCCAATCTAGAAATCAAAGAATATAGAGCAATCTTCTCAAACTCATTTTATGAATCCAGCACTACCCTGACACCAAAACCAGACAAGAACATCAGAAGAAAACAAAATTGGAGGCTAATATCCTGATGAACATAGGTTCAAAAATTCTCATCAAAATATTAGCAAATGAAATTCAAAAATACGTTCAAAGGATTATACACCATGATCAATTGGTATTTATTCCAGGGATGCCAGGATGGTTTACTATAAGCAAATCAATGTGATACACCACATTAAAAGGATAAGTCATCTCAATAGATGCAGAAAAAGCATTTCACAAAGCTTTCATCCTATCTAATAAGATTAACATGCAAATTGACTGCACCTCTGCCACACAAACCAACCACGCCCATCAGCCAATCAGGAGCAAATATGTAAATAAGCCCCAACCAAGATGGAAGTGGCCACTGAGAGCAGGAGGGAGGCTTGGGTTTCCCCAGCAATGGAGGAAGCCAAGCTTTCTGCCTGCCCTTGCTGGCCTAGGCCTCCACTCAATGCTACAAAGTTTCAATTATAGGAGATGCATAAATCCCAACAGAAATGGTGGCAGCAAAAGAGCTGGAGAGAGCAGAGGCTAGGGTTGCCCTGGCGATGGAGGGAGCCAATTTTCTGTAGCTCTGGCTGGCCTAGGCCTCTACTCTAGGCTACAAAGTTTCAATTATAGAAGTTAAATAAACCCAAACAGAAATAGCTGTCACCATAGAGTAAGCAGAAGGCTTGGCTCTGTTCCAGGCTACAGAAATTCAATTGCAGAACATAAATAGATCCCAGGGCCTCCGCTTGGGTTGCTGGGGTGTGTGGCTGGCCTGCAAACCACCACAGGCCCTCACCCAGGCCATCCCACGCTCCAAGGGAACCACCACCTGATCCAGGACACCCTTCAGGGCAAACAGCTGGCCCTCAACTGTGCACCAGGCCTAGATCCTATCTAATAAAAGTAATATGCAGATTGACCATCACTCCAACACATAAGACGGCTGCCCCCATGTGGTCAAAGATCCTGCACCCATGTGAACAGAAAATGGCCACCACAAGATGGTCAGCAGGGGAGAGCTGTTGTGAGAGACCAGGCCTGCAAGGGAGGGCAGTTGTGAGGGACCAATGTTGAGAGTTTTTATCATAAACTAGAGGCCTGGTGCATTAAATTCGTGCATGGGGATTGTCCCTCAGCCCAGCCTGCACCCTCTCCAATCTGAGACCCCTCAAGGGATGTCTGACTGCCCATTTAGGTCTGAGAGATCAGGCCTAAATGGGCAGTTGGACATTCCTCTCACAGTTCAGGACTGCTGGCTCCCAACTGCTCACCTGCCTGCCTTCCTGATTGCCCCTAACCGCTTCTGCGTGCCAGCCTCATCACCACCAAATCACTCCCCTGCCAGCCTGATTATTTCTAACTGCTACCCTGCCAGCCTGTTTGCCCCCAACTTCCCTCCTCTGTTGGCCTTGTCACCCCTAACTGGCCTCCCCTGCAGGCTTAATCGCCCCCAACTACCCTCCTTTGCAGGCCTGGTCCCTCCCAACTGCCCTCCATGCAGGCCTGGAACCTCCCAACGGCCCTCCCTGCTGGCCATCTTGTGTCCACATGGGGGCAGTCCTGCATATTACTTTTACTAGATAGGATATTGAATATTGAATATACTTAAACTCAATGTACTATAGTAGGTCCTCTCATAATATTGTTTGTATATACTTAAACTGAATGTACACCTCCCAACTGCCCTCCTCTGCAGGTCTGGGTGCCCCCACAACTGCCCTTCCCTGCAGGCCCAGTCGCCCAACTTCCCTCCTAGTAAGTGTGGCAGGAATAAATCCTAAGATGAAATAACATACATAGCTACCGTACACTTGAGTGATGAAAAGCTGGAAGCTTTTCAGAAATAAGACAAAGATGGCAATTCGTGGAATAGAGAGTTAGAAACATCAACATACTATAGAAAACCCTAAAGACTACCAAAACCTGTTAGGACTAATATATTCATTAACATTGCAGGGTAAAAAACAAACAAACAAAAAACAAAAAAAAACCCACATCAATACTAGCATACAAACAATGAACAATTAGAAATGAAGAAAATCCAATGTATAGCTGCAATAAGGAGAATAAAACACTAGGAATAAATTTAAGAATGGAGGTAAAAGACCTGTACTATGAAAACTATAAAATATTGAAATAAGTTAATGACACAAAGAAATACTTCATTCTCATGGATTGGGAGATTTGGCATCATTAAAATGTCCATATTTCCTAAAGCAATCTACAAAGTGGATGCAATATTTATCAAAACCCCAATAGCATTTTTTTTCTCACAGAAATAGAACAAAAAGTGCTCAACTTGTATGGAAAGGCCCTGCATAGTTAAAGCAATCCTAAGGAAAAAAAAAAAAAAAAGACAGATGTGTCACACACCCTAATATCAAACCATACTACACGGATATATCAAAAATAGAATGACTTTGGCAAAAAAACACAGAAATCAGTGGAACAGAAATACATCAGACACAGATAATACCATATGCTCTCTCTTATATGTATTGAATTACCCCCGTCCCCCCCGCCAACACACACACAAAGTTCATAGATATAGCGAACAGACTGGTTGTGCCATAAGTGTGAAGGTGGTCAAAAGTTACAAACTCCCAGTTACAAACCAAGTCATGGGAATATAATGTACAGCATGATGACTATAGTTAACGATACTGTATTGTATATTTGAAAGTTGCCAAGAATAACTCTTTACACCTATGGGGTAAGTTTAGAGAATGTCGATAATTTGCCAAAGACCACAGAGGTGTTAGATGCCAGGTCAATAATTCAAACAAGGTTTGATTCCTGCCAATTATATTTTTTATTTCACTGGCCCTTCACAATTCTCCAGAAGAGGGTAAGTGTACTGAGGAATATCTATGACCTGTATCTCTAATACCTCAACTTGTATAGATGTCACCATGTCAATGCTTATAGTGTAGCACTTATACTCATTTTAGCAAGAAAGAGCCACTTGAAACCACAGCAAGGTTTAAAAGCCAAGAATGATAAAACCTGATGTACTTTTGGAAATCTAAGTAATTAACCTTATAAATTTATCTTTGATAATTAACACTGACTTAATACAGCTCCATATTTTTATATAGTATTGTCTCACATAGTTTATTTATTTTAAAATATATTTTATTGATTTTTTTTACAAAGAGGAAGTGAGAGGGATAGTTAGAAACATCGATGAGAGAGAAACATTGATCAGCTGCCTCCTGCACATCTCTTACTGGGGATGTTCCCGCAACCAAGGTACATGCCCTTGACCAGAATCAAACCTGGGGCCTTTCAGTCTGCAGGCCGACACTCTATCCACTGAGCCAAGCCAGTTAGGGCTGTTTCATGTAGTTTAAAGAAACTAAGATTTTTGTGTTGGGTATAATTTCTGATAAAACTGTTTCATTAAATATGTAGCTTGAGCTTCTAAGGAGATAAAGTTGGAAATCTGCAAAACTTTCCTTCATATGAGAACTGTATCTTTGTGGGTAACCTATATATAACTTTTATCTTTGTAGAATGAGCTTTATTATCCTTACCATCTATATTTTGGGAGTAACAAGCTTCTGCAGAATGGCTTTTTAATGGCTGAAGAGTACTGGAAACAACTGTCATTCTTGTTGAAACTCTAAAATGAGCAACACAAAGATAAATTACTGTTTTCAAAATCCTCTCTCACCTAAATATACCCATAAAATAAACATACGTGTGTGTTTACATATACACGTATACATATACACGTATACATATATGTATATACCCATAAAACACACATTCTATCACTGTGGCAGTCTAGGCAATTAGACAACTAATGTATGTAACTTAAAAGAACCTAGTTCCATTCCAACCCTATGGGTTGGCAACAAATGATTTACAAGACAAATCTTAGCTCCTTTGCTTAAAATTACAGTTACATAAGTATCTCAAATCAATTATATGTCTTCATTTTGGAGCAATAGTGAGTGCCAGTAGAGAAAGAATACTTAATGTGTAATCCAATAAAAGTGAACAAATTTTAAAAGGCATATAAGATAGCCGAAACCGGTTTGGCTTAGTGGATAGAGCGTCGGCCTGTGGACTGAGGGGTCCCATGTTCAATTGCGGTCAAGGGGATGTACCTTGGCTGCGGCACATCCCCAGTAGGGCATGTGCAAGAGGCAGCTGATTCATGTTTCTCTCTCATCAATGTTTCTGACTTTCTATCCTTCTCCCTTTCTCTGTAAAAAATCAATAAAATATATTTTAAAGAGAGAGATGAAAAAGGCATATAAGATACTTGTATAGTTTTCATTTCAGTTCAACCTATCTTATTTATTTTTCCCAATAGGCACATCATCTTTGCTCCAAGTAGGCATAATAAATATGCTGGAGAATCATTTCCTGGGATCTATGATGCTATGTTTGATATTGAAAATAAAGCAGACCCACGTTCAGCCTGGACAGAAGTAAAGAAACACATTTCTATTGCAGCCTTTACAATTCAAGCAGCAGCAGAAACACTGAAAGAAGTGGTATAGTAAGGTCAGCCAAGTGGCTATCCATTAAAAATATTACTGGAAGTCTGAAGATAAAATCTGCGTTTATCATCTTTCTTTTCATGTCATATTTGATTTTAGACTTCCACCTTGTTCATCTGCAAAGTGTGTTCTGGTTCTTTAAAAATGCGTAACTTCATCATGTGTGTTACTAACAAAATAAAACAAAAAATTCCGCTCATGTGTCAGAAAGAGACAAAATAACTGAAAATTCCCTAAATTAAAATATGACAAGGAACTTGAAATCTCAGATATTCTGGTAGAAATTTAAAATGGTATAACCACTTTGGAAAGTTTTGTCAGTTTCTTATAAAGTTAAGCTTATACTTACTTTGTGACTCCAAAATTCTACTTGTAGGTATTTACTAAAGAGAAAAAGTGAATATATTTTAAATAGCTTTACTTCTACTGAATAATAAGTCTAATAGGTTAAAAAAATAATTGCCACAAGTCCTTCATATTTTGACTCCTATAAATAAAATTATATCAGCACCAGTAAATTTTAATACAGAGACTACTGACCCTAAATTATGGGTAAATTGACCAAAGTTTGAACAAGCCTGTTCAATTAGCCAAAAAGAGTTGAAAAAAAATTTTTAAAAGCCCTTATAGGCAGGCACACTAACTACAATAACAACTGACCATTCAAAGTTTGAGTGCAAGAGAAACATCCCAGGTACCTTTGCTTGCAAACCAACAAAACAATAAAACAGTGGGAGTACTTAGTTTAGGGACAAACATTTCCTAAATATCTCAATATTACCAGAGGGTATCTCAGTGATTTCCCACAATAACATAACAAATAATGGGATTCAGCAAAAGCAGTTCTGAAAACAAAGTTAAGCGATAAATACATTTATTAAGATCTCAACAATCTAATTTTATATCTCAAGGAACTAGAAAAAATGACATTAATTTCAAAGTTATCAGAAGGAAATAATAAAGATCAGAGTGAAAATGAATGAAATAGGGATCAGAAAAATAAAATACAAAGGATCAATGAAACTGAAAGCTGATTCCTTGAAAAGATGTAAGTTGAATCTCTAGCAAGACTAAAAATTAAAAAAGACACTAAAATTGATTCTACAGAAATATATAGGACCATAAGATTTATGAAAAATTATATGCTAATTAGATAACCTAGAAAAGATGGATGAAATTCTAGAAACACAACCTAGCAATTCTGAATCCCCAAAAATAGAAAACCTGAACAGCTTACAAATGGGCAAAGAGCTTGAATCAGCAATTAAAAGCCTCTCACTACCGAAAACTCCAGAAGAGACGGCTTCACTGGTTGAGTCTACCAAACATGCAAAGAATTAATACTAATCTTTCTCAAACTCTTCAAAAAATTTGAGGAAGAGGAAATACTTCCAAATATATTAAGGCCAGCACTGAGAATATCATAAGAAAACTATAGATCAATATCCCTGATAGCAATATAAGAATTTTCAACAAAATGTCAGCAAACCAAATTCATGAATAAAAAAGATTATACACTATTTCTAAATGGGATTTAGCCTTGCAATGCAAAATGGTTCTACATATGCAAATTAATAAATGTAACATTATATTAATGAAGGATAAACATCACATATCTGAATAGATGCAAAAAAGCATTTGACAAAATGTAACATTTTTTTAAAATGATTAAAACCCTCAGGAAATTGCATATGGAAGAAATAACTCAACATAATAAAGGCCAAAAGTGACAAACCCAGAGCTAATAACACTTATTGGAGGAAAAAGGCTTTTTCTCTAAGATCAGGAACAGGACAAGGATGCCCACTCCCACTACCTTGACTCAATATAGCATTGGGAGTACTAGCTACAGCAGTTAAACAATACAATGAAATATAAGGCACCTAACAGAAAAGGAAATAAACCTTATTTGCCTATGAGGTTTTAAACACATTATTTCAACCAACCAAAAGACTGTTGAAAATAATTTTAGTAAAAATTATTACTAAATACAAAATCAACATACAGAAATCAGTTTCATTTTGGTACACTAAAGATGAAACATCTGAAAAAGAAATAAAATGATCCTATTCACATCAAAAAACAATAAAATACTTAAGACTAAACTCAACCAAGTAAGTGAAAAATCTAACAAAAACTACATAACTTTGCTGAAAGAAATCAGACACACACACACACAAAAATACAAAGATATCCCATGCTTATGGACTGGAAGAATGCTGATATGTCATACAACCCAAAGTAATCTACATATTCGATGGAATCCCTATTAAAATACCAATGGCATTCTTCACCAAATCGGGGGGGAAAAAATCATTAAACTTGTATGGAACCACAAAAGACCCCAAATAGCCAAACAAATCCTGAGAAATAAGGAAGCTAGAGTTACCACACTGTGTGTGTGAGACAAAGCTACTGCAATAAAAACAGTATGGTATTAGCAAGACAGATGTAATAAATTTCAGAATCCCTGCTTATATGGTCAACCAATATTTGACAAAGGACTCAAGAGTATCCCATGGGGAAGAATACTCTGGAAAAACTGAATAAACTCATGCAAGAGCAATGAAATCATTCCACCCTTGTCAAGCCCTGCTGGGCAAGGGGGGCATAGCCTCAGGTCCCCTGGCCCAGTGCCAGGATAGGGGTCATGGCCTAGAATCCCCCAGCCCAGTCCAGGTTGGGGGCATGCTGGAGGTTCCCCATCAAGCCTGACTGGGTGGGGGGGGGGGGGGGGACATGGCCCACAAGGTGGGGAGGGAGGTACAGCCTCAGGTCACCCGTCAAGCTCTGCTGGGTGGAGGGGCACCTTGAGCTACCCTGTTAAACCCTGCTGGGTGGGGAGGGGGGGCACAGCCTGAGGTCCCGTCAAGCCCTGCCAGGTGATGGGTGCGGTGCTGAGGTTCCACAGCTTGGTGCCGGGGTGGAGGACATAGCCTGAGGCCCCCTAGCCCAGCACCAGAATGTGAAGGACACCTTCAAGCCCCACAGGGGCAGGGGAGGATGTAGCCTCAGCTGCGGGTGCAGCCATTTTATGATGGAGTGACGGTCAATTTGCATATTCCTTCTTTATTATGTAGGACAGAACTTACCTGATAGGGTTATCATGAGGATCAAGTTCATATTCACTGAAATCCTTACACAGTGACTGGCCCATCACAAATCCTGCGTGTCTTGATATTTACAAAAGCCAACCAACATGCCAAATATTAAAAAACGAGAATGATTGGCCCAAACACAAAGTTATATGCAGTTTATGAGAAGATACACTGACAAATCAATCATAGAAATAAAATATGAAGTATGAAACTGCAAACTGAAATAAACATTGTGAAGTAAAGGATAAGCATTTTTAAAAAGCATTAATAGACCCATTTTTTGAGGAGAGAGGTTTCCCTATTCCCAGGTTTAACACCAGTACTTTTATTCAAAGTATCGGCCTTAAAAAAAAAAGATGATCCATCTGGATAATAGTATACTAAAAAATGAATGGCAAGTTAAATTATTTTGACACAATCTTTAACATAAAAATGTTTAAGGCTGGAAGTTTTATTACATTTTAATAGACATTAAATAACCTCATAAACTGGAAAACTACAGTCATTAGCATTTACTAAAAATATGCTGTTCAGAAAAACTTTTCTTGAATGAATTACTCACAACTAATAACTACATAAAAATTTAACATCAAACAATAACTGCACAGAAAACGTCGCAAGCCCAGTATTTTAAGTATAATGCCATACATATACAACCCTGTGCGCCTGCCCTTACTTAACAAGGCATGCCATGCAGCAATTCCAGATGAATTTAAGTTGTAAGATACTTGGACAGTAAGAAAGCAATAAGGTAAAACAACTTCCTAACTACCTAACAAAAAAGCAATAAAAATATATGGGGAAAAAAACACACATACAACAATAAAACACAAACAACCCCAAAAAACAAATAAAACTTAAAATACCTGGCTGTTAAAAAATTATGAGTACATACCCAAGTGCCCTAAAACTGACATCAAGCCTTGTACATGAGTTTTTAGTTTATTGTGGGTGTATGCATTATAAGCATTTTCAAACAGGAGAATGAATTTTTTTTAAAAGCAAGGAGTGGCAGAGCAATAATCCAGTCACTTAATGTATTTGCAAGAATTCTTTAAGGTTCTTTACCATAAGATGGCTAAATTATCTAAAAAACCAAACAAAAGTTATGATAAAAATTAAAATCGATGTTATAAAATATAAATTATAATAAAAAGGATCATTACAATCCTTTGCCAGTATATGGTTAGAACAAAAAGTTACACCTTTGAACCTATAAACATTTGTGTATGGTAGATTGATTTCAATTTATATTTTTAATGGTTTATAAATTCTTGGCTTAAATTATTACCAAAAATTAGGATGTCTCAAGAACTACTATTTAGCCGAAACCGGTTTGGCTCAGTGGATAGAGCGTCAGACTGTGGACTGAAAGGTCCCGGGTTCGATTCCGGTCAAGGGCATGTACCTTGGCTGCGGGCACATCCCCAGTAGGGGGGTGTGCAAGAGGCAGCTGATCGATGTTTCTTTCTCATCGATGTTTCTGACTTTCTATCCCTCTCCTTTTGGCCCTGTAAAAAATCAATAAAATACATAAAAAAACCTACCTTTTAAGTGTTCCTCTAAAAACGGGTGGTCAAAATTAATGTTCTACTTTAATTAATTGTATTGTATCAAGACTAATTCTGAGTTTTGTAAATGTTTTATTATGTAAGATTTTAACAGAAAGGGAAGATTAACATAAAATATAAAGAACTCTGTAATTTTTTTTTCTCGTTTTTTACAACTCCTCTGTAAATCTAAACTTACCTAAAAATAAGAGGTTGAAAAGAAATAAAAGCTCAAGTTCTTAGGACCTTACTTTATACTAGCAAATGTGCTAGGTAAGAAAAATGTTTCCCATGATTAGTTTAGCTGTCAAATTAGTTATTAGTTTATATAATAAACTTAGTGTCAACTGCTTTGCTATAGTAATACTTGCAATGCTGAGAAAGTATATTGCTAGAGAAATAACTTAATAAAAGAATTTTAATTTTTTGACTGATAAAACACATTTTACCTAATTGTAAATGTTACAATATGTGTGTGTGTGTGTGTTCATGAGTTTAAGTATCATTTAGATTTTTATCTGGCCAGCAAATTCAGAGGTTCGTGGAAATGAAGAACGGAAGAGTCACTAATGTAACCAGACTAAACAGTATGCTGTATCCAAAAATAATAAAAAAGTCAGTAACTAACTCTTAGATGTATAATCCACTTGCTTTAAATAATAGTTCAATCCCACAGAACATAGGAAGGTGGTGTTTAGGGGAAAATAGCCTCAAAGATGGACACATAAAAAAAAGGGTATATTAATTCATCACCTCAAATCAAAATAATAGCAACTTTTCCCTAAACAATGAAGATTGCATGTGTCCTATTGAACCCAGTTGCTAAGTTACGAAAGCTAACGTTACAAAATTTAAATACAATTCACTTATATACTCTATTTGGATACCAATTTTACTCAAGAAAATTTCTTGCCACAGTATTTTAATATCATGAAAGCCTAGTTGCCATATTTTACATCTTAATTTGTAACAGAGCTAAGCCATTTAACAATTACATAACTACATCTAATAGTTATTTATAGAGTGTGATATAATAATTTTAAAATTATATTTCAGCAAATTTTCCATGATAAAAATCCTATTCATTGTAGGGGTAGGAGTAAAAGGGAGGGGGGGCAGGGACGGGGGAAGAACCACTCAAAGGAGTTAGAAAATAATCATTTTAATCTATGCAAACATTATTCATGCCCAAAAATTCTGCCAGAGGTTTGGCCTTCATAACATTTCTCATTTTCTTTGTGAGCTCTGCACTACCTCAAAAAGTAATCTATCCATTAATGGGTTCAATAAGCATAAACAATCTAAATCTGTAATACTTATTTAATAAAGTACAATATATAATCAATATTGCATCATCTAGAGTTGTCAAACTGTTCATGAAAGCCTAAAAATAACCAATAAACCAATTACACTATTTTTATTTAATATGCAATATCTATCATAAAGCAAACCTCAAATATTTAGTTTTCTGAAACTCTAGTGTATTTCCATAATGTATTTCTATAATTTTATAATTTACCATCAGGAAAGCCAGATATATGTATTTAGTTTCTCTTTATATGTAATTAAAAATATTAAGAGGTTGTCACCTATGATTCAGATACAATTTAGCCATCACAACATATTGAGACCATATAAACAATCAGGAGACATTTAACATTATTGCTTAGTCTTATAAAACGATGAATTTTAAATAAATTCATACCTCTATATTTTTTTATTTTATGTTTTCTGTGTTAAGTGATACTGCCTTGCAAGTAATATAGGTACTGATATAAAATTTTTGCAATTAGCTGCAAATAAATTGTAATTTATTAATCAATGCATATTTTCCTCTTTAACTAATTACTACACTACCACACAATTAATCCTCCTACAGAAATTAACCGTCCGAGTGGAAAAAAACGTTGCAGAGCTTTAACTTTTAAAGAAAGATTTTCAAGTATTGTAGGAACACAAACTCATGAAAAAACTAATTAAAAATTTGATATTCCATCTTGCTTTACTAATTATGGAATAACCGAAAGAGATGTTACTTTATACTTATCTGTTTAACACAATATTCTACTAAGAACTACTCTACTTCTGAGCTATTTCCTAGCTTCTTCAAGTATGGGACACAACTATAGTTCTATTAGCGAGGACAAATGAATAATCAATCTTAAACAAACAAAAATAAAGAAATAAAGAAAAAAAAAGGAGGCTCAAAAAGATAAAACTGACTTTGGTTTTTAAGAACCTATACACTGTTGACCCTGAAACACCAGATTCAACTATAACAACAAAACAAAAGATTACAGCAGCAAGCCACTACTTCATCACATATTAAGAATTCTGAAAATAGGCAATGACTTTTTATTCCCTATCAATTTATTCTGTTTTATCTTCTTTTTGCTTTTCTTGGTTTTTTGTTGCAGGCAGTTCAAGGCTTGCCCATTGCATTGGTTCAGCTTTTCTCATGGTGATCTCAATCTTTGTTGCAGTCATAGTTACATAACTTCGCTTTACATCAATCACCTGCAAAATATCAAAGAGAATTAAAGTGAACCTGGGTAGTGTAGTTAGTCTTATAGGAATATACTGGTCTGACTTATTTTAATAATAAAAAATTCCAAGACTCTAATGCTATTTAAATACCTAGATTTCACCTTTTTTGTTAGAATAATTACTAAAGTACTGCCTTTTATTATAAAAATTTTTATGCTGGATTCATAATACTTACACCCCATAATTTCACATTTTGATGAAATTCCTTCTCTCCTTCAAATACAATGTGCACATTTAACTGAAAAAGATATTTATAGAAAGTTGAATAACTGATCAAATCCAAACTCAAGGTTTATGATGTAAAACAATGATTATGAAAATAAGAATATATTAATAAAATCATTTAAGCTATTTTAACAAACTGCCAACATATTTTTTATTTGAAAAAAAAAAAAACAACCATCACACAGAAAAGGAAAATTATCTGAAATTTCCCATTGAGAGAACTAAGTACCATATTATTTGATACATTTTCTAAGCTACTGTGTCTCCATAACTGTATTATGTAGAAATTTTCATTTAAAATAGTTCCTTTAAAGGTAATTTCAAACGGGAAAGATAAAAAGATCTTACCCTAAAGCCAGTTCAAATAAGAACAATTATTATATCAACATAAAGAATAAATGTAATAAAGATAATTTTACTCAGAGATCTTTAGTGTACTTACCAATGTGCTATTTGCTACTACTTGACTAAGTTCTGGAAGTGAATTTTTAGCATACACTGAAATTGTGACTTGACCCCCCGTTTGATGCCAGTCATGTCTACATGGAACAACTTTTTCCCCCTGCAATATAAGACAACCTTTATGAATTTACAAAGCTCTATGTAACTTCTTAAAAAGAGGAATTTTTTTAAAGACCTATCTACATGAGAAAAAATTATCATGTAATTACCTTTAATGCTTATAAGAGTGAACTTCTAAAGTTGCCATTAAAAGGTGTAGATAGTAAAATACATCATGATACAAAGAAGCTTTATAATGTTATGATTTGAGAACACATGTATTCCTTCTATTTTTTAGAGCCATACGTATTAACATACATTAAAAATGCAATTTAAGAACTCCTACAAAATCTTAACCAATTTTAAAATTAAGTACAGCCATAAAAACATTTTTGAAGACTGAAATGAGAAAGACATTTGCTTAATGGTATAACCAGACAATATATTAATTTCATGCACTGGATTCTTTATTTTCTTATTGTAATTTGTAAAAAAATAATTGACTACTTACAACTATTTTGTTTGTTTTTAATATTTTTATTGATTTCAGACAGGAAGGGAGAAAGAGAAATAGAAACATCAATGATGAGAGAATCATTGATTGGCGGCCTCCTGCTGAGGGTTGAGCCTGCAACTCAGTCATGTACCCCTGACTGAAATCAAACCTAAGACCTTGGCTGCAGGCCAAACAATAGATACTCTGTCTCCACTGAGCCAAACTGGCTAGGGCACAACTATTTGTTATTGTTATTGAATAATTATTTTCTTCTCATAACAACTTGTAGAAAAAGATGAGAATTTGTGGAAGTAGTATTTTGATTAATTATAATTGTGGAAATTATTATTTGCCAGTGGTACATTCTCAGCAAGTATTTTAAAAAGACAAATATGATTTGTTTTATAAATGAGGGTTAGTCAAAGAATGCAGGAAACTGTGAGGTACTATAGTTGTAAAAAACAATACTTACATTTTGGTACAATTATACTAACTGAAATTTCTTTTTCTTTTTTTTTTTGGCCATTAGACCACTGGCTTAGACACTTAATACTTGATATATGTATACATTAAAAAATAACAAAACCCTGGATATACCTCAAAATAACTGCAAACACAGACTCAAAACAGATACTTGCATGCCAATGTTCACTGTAGTATTATTCACAATAGCAGTAAGTGAACACAACCCAAGTGTCCATCAAGAGATGAATGAAGAGCCTGGCCAGTGGGTCAGTCATTGAGCATTGATCCATGAACCAGGTTTTCGCAGTTCAAGTCCCAATCAGGGCACAGGCCCATGTTGCAAGCTTGATCCACAGTAGGGGGCACGCAGAGGGACAACCAATTGATGCTTCTCTCTCATCACTGATCTTTCCTTCCCTTCCTCTCCGAAATCAATTTAAAACACATATTTTTTTAAAAAGGGAGATGAATAGGTAAAGTGTGAGATACACATGCACACAAACACAAAAAGAAGGAAGTATTAAAAGATGTTACAGTGTGGATAAGTCTTGGAAATATTATGCCAACTGTTATAAATCAGACACAAAAGGTCAAATACTGTATGATTCCACTTATAGATCTAGAAAACACAAATTTGTAGAAATAAAAAGTAGGTTGAGGTTACCAAGGAACTGGGGAGGCAATGGAATGGGGAGATATTGATTCAATGGTATAGTGTTTCTGTTTGGATCAAAAAGTTTGGGGAAAAGATAGCAGTGATGACTGCATAACATTTTGAATGTACTTCAGGCTACTGAATTTTACACTTAAAATGGCAAATTTTTAAATAATATGAACTTTTCTTTCACACAATTTTATAATTCTTACTCTTTTCTATAAACAGGAAAAATACAGCTATTTTAATTTACAAAAAAATATCATCAAGAGTTCTATTCTGAAAACTTTTGCATATACTAAAACCAACATTTTATTTTTTTAAGTGAAATCTTCAAATTTTTGGACCTAGGAGGAAATACAAGCCTTCACTCTTTTGCTAATAAAACAAACCTAGAGCCCTAACTGGTATTGCTCAATGCTTAGAGCATCGGCCTGTGGACTGAGAGGTCCTGTGTTCAATTCTGGTCAAGGGCATGTACCTTGGTTGCAGGCACATCCCCAGTAGGGTATGTTGTAGGAGGCAGCTGATCGATGTTTCTCTCTCATCGATGTTTCTAACTCCCTATCCCTCTCTCTTCCTCTCTGTAAAAAATCAATAAAATATTTTTTTTTAAAAAACCACCTCGAAGTTTTGTGTTAGGCAAATTATGATTTGAGGGATCTACAGTGTGAGACAAAAGGTTTATAGTTGTTCATATGAAAACAATACAATAATTAATAAGTAGTAATGCAAGAATAAATCCTGTATTTCAGGTAATCACAACTGTAAACCTACTTATGTCCCACCCTGTATTTATAATCTCCAAACATGTGCTATTAAAAGGCAGAAAATATAGAATACTCACATGCAGAATAAATAAATCCCTACAACAATTTGAAAATTTACAATTACGTTTTAAGTTAAAAGACATATACTGAAAAGGTTTGCCTTGGGTTTATTAGTGCCAATGCAGTATCATAAATCTAACTACATTACATAATACATTAATAATAGCTCTCAAACACTTATTTAGCAATAAATTGCTTGCTTTCTTACAGCTTATAGGGATTTGGGGGAATTATTTGCAGAGCCCCAAGTCTTTTTAAAAAGCTCCCTAGGGAAGTAGGAACTGATGCTTTCTTTTTTCTGTTGACCAATTTCCCTGCAAGCAAAGGCATTCAAAACAATTCCAACAAGTCTGCCATACTCCTCTTTGGCCACGAGTTGAAGTTTTTGTGCATCTGACGAGGCGAAAAGACTATCAGAGGTCTAAATGATCAATAACATCCAATGAGCAGAAAAGTGATTTTTGTTAAAAAAGTGGGAATAACCCACGGAATTACAGAAAAATATCTAAAAATTTCTCCAGCCTTTAAGTATTTCATAACAATATACTGTCATCGATACATACAATGACTATGCTGATCAAAGGGTATCCTCTGGGAGTTCTACTCAGATTTAGTTTTTAGGCCCAACAAAACTCTGTGTGAATTAGAGACAAACTTATTTTTAATCTAAAGACAGGACAATCTCAAATTTAAAAAAATAATACAGTTGAATATACCTTAATATGTTATCTTGAAAAGGTTACTTACAGCATCTTTTGCCATCCACATGTGTTTTCCTCTTGTACAGCCCTCTTGGGCTAAAAAAGTATTAAAATCAGAAGTTTTTCTTCTACAACAGCTCCAGTATTTCATCCTTTAAATCATCATAGAAAAATTTCAGAAATAAAATCTCACAACCATTTAAGTCCAGAAGTATTGTAGTGACAAGTGTGATGAAAAAAAAAAAATTAGTAAGTGTGCAACTTTAGTATCTTAAATTTAAGTAACCAGTTAATATTATCAAGAGTAATAATTTGAAAACCACAATCTAATATAACAATTCTGGATCTCCTAAGTAATGATGCTTAAAAACACCACAAAATTACAAATCATCTTCTCACTGACAGCTCCAGCGTCCTCAGAAGCTACCAAAGAGTGCTATGACCAGTTTTATATCCTCACATTTTAATAACCCAGGAAAATGAAAACATGCAAACAAACTAAAAACTAATGTCTGCACATCTGTGAAGGTCATTCCCAAAGTATTGGGGTTGTGAATAATGAAAGCCACTATTACATACCTGATAAAAATCTAACACTAGACAAAAATTAGAGTAAAACTTTTGGGCTTGATTTCTGAAGAATAGTGGAAACATAATGGAAGATTTCAAAAACAGTTTTTCTATAAACTACAGGATAATGAGAGGCTCTCAACTAAGTGCTGTAGACAAGTATGGGTTTTTGGACACCACAATGTTGGTGTCATTAGTGACCAAGGTCAAAAATTATAAATGTCCTGCAATGCGCAAAATAGTTCTTCAAACAACAAAAAACTATTTAACTCAAATAGATATCCCATTCTATATAATAAAGAGCTAATATCCTAATTAGACTGGAAGGCAGAATGACCTTTTGGAATGAGCTTCCGGAATGACCAGTAGGGCCTTAGGACGGGACTGTAGGGCCACGAGGCACCCAGGGTTGTGAGGGTTGAGCCCCTTGCACGAATTTTGTGCTTTGGGCCATTAGTTAGAATATAAAATAAGTAGAAACATGAGCTTTGAGTCACAATGGCCACTTAACTGTAATACTTTCTCAGTTTCTCATGGGTAAAAAGACAAAACCCACATTTCTAGATTATTGTAAAGATTACACAATACAAATAAAAATATCTAATTTACTGCAGAGGGAATAAGATTTAAAGGCATGTTAACTTTTCTAACCTCTACCATAAAGTTTTAATAAGTACGTTACCCTTCATGGAAAATAGGTACACCAGAATGATATACACAGACTTCTTCTAGACTCTGTAGACCCTGATATGTCTAAAAGAAATAATAAAAAAAGAAACAATTTTAGCTTCAGACCTCAAAGTTACATTTCACACATATTTATAGTATTGGTGACCTCTATGAACTATGAAAATGCTCAAGAAATAATATAACCCATAATAGTCACAAATTCATACAGGCCATTTCAATAAGATATGAAAAATGATTCCTGTTTGAATATGCTTATGTTTCAGTTCCCTATGAAAAAGGCAAATCAAAAAGTAGGCAATAGGATGTATTACTATGCTTTCAGACTTTTGGGTATGAAGTCACATCCAAGAATATTGAGATATTTAAATTTACAGAACAATAATAAAACCAAAGATTCAGAATCTCATCAGAAATGCAATTACAGTATGATTTATGTGCATAGTAAAATCTGTTTGGGTATTAAAAATTAATATGGAAAACCTAGCAAGCAATTCTGCAAGTTCTAGCGTGATTTCTTATCCCTATGAAGGGTAAAATGAGCTGCAGACCTATATACATATATCCAGGATTTGTCTGGAAGATCCGGGCCCCATTGCTGCTGTAGTGAAGGCTCTACAGATGAATTCACAAAAAGTTATGTTAATAAAACATAGATGCAGCTAGTAGTATATTTTCTCTCTATTTTGGTACTTACTGTAACCACCCACAGTATGGAAAATAAAATTCTGTACATTTAATCTTTTGTAAATCCAAAGTCCCGGGTATGTGTATCTCCTAAAGATATACCATAAGTACATGAAACTCAGCATGTTAGGTTCTGAACTTATCACTGCTGCCCCCCAAACCTATTTGTCTTCCCACCTTATTTGATGGCACTACATCAACTCAATCTCCCAAAGCGAAATTCTGTAAGTCCTCTTCAATTTTTCCTCTCCCTCCAATCATATGCAGTCTATCAAAAACTGTCATATGAAACTGTACCCTCTCAGTAACAGGGGACTGTTAGAGATCTTTAAACTGTAATTTCTGCTGTGAACCAGGTCTGAGCAAGTATGGGCTTCTATCTTCCTGTCCCTCTCCTACTCCGAGAGGCACCAGACCCTGGCCTCAGCTGGCCATTACCCCTCACTTTTTATGGCTCCCTATGGATGTGATTTCATTTGTTCCATCATTTTGCAATTGTGATTGGTTGGATTGTATTATTTTCAGGCGGTGTCAGGTTTGCACATCTAATGTCCCTCATTAGAAATAACTCATCATAGGAAAGAAAGAAACGGTATTGGCGCCATTTGCTAATAGAGTGTTCTGTTTCCCAAACCCATTTCACTGACTGACCAGGATGAATATCCTTTCCTGGTAGACAGAATATGTATGAAAGCATAGACAAAAGAACTTGCTGTGTCCTCCAAATGTTTAGAAGTCCTATTATTTATATTAAACATTCTCCTGAATTAAAAAAACAAAAAACAAAAAACCACACACACACATACACACAAAAAAGAACCTGTCAGTTTAACTTAAAAATAACATTTTGACTTGCTAACCTTTCCCAGGATCACCACCAAATTTTAGGCAATCCATACACACACACACACACACACAAACACACACACACACACAAATAGAGATATGCTAATGACACGGGACGCCATAATGGGTTAACCGGACAGGAGGAGGTTGTGCACATAGCACTGGGGGGCAGGCAGCAGGGGCCTCTGTGTGCCTGCGCTGGGGGAGGGCCTGATCAGCAGTGGCCAGGGCTGCTTCAAGGATCAGAGAGGGAGGTAGAGCTGGACCAGCGACGCACAAGTGGGCAGCGCCCGAAATTTCAAATTGCAGGATGGGCTCCTAGTGAGGCTATAACAGATTCTCACTGAGGGCCTTGAAATAAACAGATTTCTTAAACAGAACACAGAAAACACTGGTCACAAAGGAAAAGATTAATGAATTGGATTTTTTTTTAAAGAGCCTCTATCAAAAGCCATTAAGATAGTGAAAATGTATACTGTCTCTAACAAACAAAACTTTTATCTAAAAAAATATAAAGAATTTGAAAAATCAGTAAGAAAAAAGCAAATTTAATAGGAAAATAGGTAAAAGATTTAGACATTTCACAAAAGAGGATATCTACATGGCCAATAAAAATACAGAAAGGTACTCAATCTCATCACCTAGAAAGTTAAATTAAACCCACAATGAGAACACTACATACCCACCAGAATCGTTAAAACATAAAAGATTGATATTACAACGTGTTACCAAGGTGCAGAACAAATGAAATCAGCCTCACAAACTGCTGTAGGAGTGTAAATACAACCACTTTGGAAAAATTATGCCAAAATATGTTAAAGCTGAACATATGCACACTATAATCCAACAATTCCATTTTTAGTCCTATCTCTAACAGAAATATGTACAAAGTCATACACAAAAATGTTCATAGTATCATTAATCCAAAAACTTAAAGGACAATAGAAATGATAAACTGGCACATTCAAACAATAGCATATTTCAAAGCAATGAAACTGAACAAAATATAGCTAATGCAACAAAGATCACCCTAATATTTATTAGTCAAAGAAGACCGAGACAAGGATATCTGGTTCTATGATTCTATTGACATTAAGTTAAAAAACAGGCAAACCTCATCTATGTTAACAGAAAACTGGTTATCTTTGGGAGAGTGAATAATGAGAGGAGGCATAAGGGTTCTGCTTTGGAAAATCCCTCAGGCTATCAAACTTGTACTTGCATGTCTTTAAATGTATATTCCAATGAAAAAATTTTTTTCTGAAATAGCCTTCATAACTAAAGTCTCACTTTTGACACATTATAAAAGCTTTTCAGGATCTGACCCCTATTTATCTCTTTTAATATCAACTTTGCATGAGCAAATTCTGTTCCATTATTAACTATTTTTTGTTTTCTGCATGCTACTTTTACCACACCTCTGCTTGGGATCTACTAGTATATCCTTTTCCTTTCTGTCCATTTATAGAACTATCATTGTTTTTCAAAATTCATCCAGGATACCTTCTATGTCTCTTTCTCCACTACCCTACCACTTGCACTGACTCTCCTACCCCAAGAATTTTAATTTATCTACTGCTTCTACCTTTGTGAAGACATTTATATTTCCATCCCTAAATGAGCAAGGTGATCTCAAACTTAACATGAGGATAAACTACAAACCTGCTCCCTCCAACTCATCTTCTTTCTTCATCAATGCTCCACCAATCACCTACATGCTAGAGACACAAGCCCCCTTTCTTCAATTCCAGTTCATTAGCACGTGCTGCTAATACTTCAAGATATCATTTATTCTAGATGCATTTGCCATGTGCCAGGCACTGCTCTAAGCACTCAAAATACAGCAAAGAGGCAAAACAAATACAATTATTTCCTTCTAAACTTTATATAAGGGAAGGAGGGAAATGGAAAGCTAGATGGAACATTAGCAAATAAATATGCAAAATGAGTAGTATGTTATAAGGTGTTAAGTGCAATGGAGAAAAAAAAAAGGAGTGGAAATGTTGGAGGGTATGCAATTTTACTAGAAAAGGGGGGAGGGAGAAACCTCACTGGGATGTTTGATTATATCCCACATTTAACCACTTCTAAAAAACATACTTCTAGTCTTACTGCCTGTTCTTCCACAATAATATCCTAATTACTTCAAAATCACTCTTGCCCCATTATAATTGCCACTTAGCAGCCAAAGAAATTTTTTAAACCCCTCCTTAAAACAGATAATAGCTTCCCATTTTACTTGGAATAAATCCCAGACACCTCATTGTGGCTTTTAAGGACCTCCATAATGTTGCCCACCTCTTTTCCACTACTTACACATCTCTGTCCAAGCCCCACTGACCTTTCTCATAAAATTCTTTGAATAGACAAGCTCTAAAGCCTCTATACATACTACTCCCGAGTCTACTCCAAGATTTACTTCTCATCCACACATAATTCAGATTTCTGATTCAGTGTCACCACTTAACATAAGATTTCTCTTGACATTCTGATTTAAATACTTTCACTCTATTTCCTTGTCTTCCTAACTATCTGAATTCATTGTAATTACCTATCTGTTGTTCTTTCCTCTGAACTAGACTATCAGCTCCACAAGAACAGAGTTCTGCTTTGATCTACTATGTTCCCGGCCCTTAACCAATGTCTGGCACAGAGTAAGCTCTCAGTGAGCTGACTAAACTGGGATTATTTAACACCATTACTATCAGATATGCTCCTCAGATAGTCGTTTACCAATGTTCACAAGCCATAGCTCATAGCACAGTGCCCAACATGTAACAGGCACACAGATGTGTGTTGAATTGATTTACAAAATTACTTTTCCAAAATTAATATTTTACTTCCACGATTCAACACAAATTTTACAATATATACCTTTGTACACCCTCTATTTTTACATGAGGTCCCAATCTTAATTTCATCGCTGTCTTCTTCTGAAACAAAAAAATCAAATAAGAAACATTAAAACAGAACACTTTACTGTAGTGCCATTCTTAAAAAATAACCTTTTCCATAAAACAATAAAAAAAATAACCTAAATACAAAAAATTAACATATTAAAAGCATTTTAAGTAACTAAGTTTTCTATGGGACCTTTCAGGTAATGTAGTTAAAAAGCTAATAAGCCAACAATTGTGATCAGGTTTTACGGATATCTCTAAAAGGCTATGTGACACATTTCTATTCTTAATACAACATCATATCCAATATCTTAACCTTGTTTGAAAGAGAAATCATGAAAGGGTACTTTTCTCCTATGGGTATCAAGTATAGGTCAGAGAATATATTTTATTGAGTGTACAAGGAAATATTTACAATCATCAAAGAAATTTATCTTACTGTTTAAAAATAGTAATTAATTGAAGAAGAAAAATAATTTAATTAACAGGCTGTCATTTAAATAAACCATATACCCATTCTGTGGTATTACTGGCATCTAAAAAAAAATAGTAAGTTCTTTACTAAAATGTGCTACATATATATTTTTTATATTTATATTCTGTAAATTATATAGCTCCTTTCGCTTTTACATAATTAATTGTACGAAAAATAATTGCAACATACAAAACAAAATCTTACCTTTGTTTTTTTCATTCCCAGATGACAGTTTAAGTTTATCAAGTGCTTGTTTTAGGGAGGCAGATACTTTTAATTCCAAATTTGTCATTGGTTCATCTGGGCTGGAGAATTTTGAAATTTTATTACCATCATTGATGTACTAAAATATTTCTTTGTACTAAAAATAAGTATTTTTAAGAGCCTATTTATGGAAAGAAGCCAAATCATGTGTGAATCAAGATTTTTCCCATTATAAATTTTTTAAACTGATTTTGAGAGAGAATAAGGGAGAGAAACATCGATTGGTTGCCTCCTCACAGGGACCTACCAAGGATTGAACTTGCCTCCTTTTGGTGTATGGGATGATCTGTTTAAGGCACATTCAATAGATATTGTGACTACTTACATAAACTCAGGAAATGAAAATACAAAGCCTATTCATTCTACATCCTTAATAAAATGAAACCTCTGATGTAGGAAGCCAATAACAAAGTACATAAAATCCTATATCCTCAAATTGCTACAATAGCACCAAATATAAGATAAAATGTTTATCTCACTTCTAAAGTAAAATTAGTAGTCCATTATTTAAAAAAAAAGTAACTCATATTTACAATTATAGTATTATAAATACACTGTAATACTTAAGGAGTCATGCCACAATTCTTGTCTTCTTCTGATAATTAAAAAAAACCTTTTTAGACTGCCAAGCAAGGCATTGGATAAAGTCTCTCATGATTTTTAATAAGGTGAAGTTGGAATAAAAATCATTCCATGTAGTTTGCTTAAATAAACAAATGATCAAAAAGTCTCTTGGGATTCTTATCTTGGTCTGATATAATTCAATATGCTATAAATTTAAATAAGATCAATAAAGGAAAAGTTGGGAAACCCTAAGCCCATAGTGTAAATAAAATATCCACAAGAGCCATATTTGAGGACAAAGTCCAATTCATTTTTTGATTCTTGTACTTTAGTTCTAAAACAATTCAGCACTCAAGTGCAACATGAAGAAGACCTGGTGTAACAGTGGCACCCAATATGCATGTGTAGGAATATGAAATTGAGTCTAGGCGAGTATGAAGAATCTATATAATTCTACTGAGCGAAAGTGCTTTAACAGATATTCTATCTAAATCAAATACATTAAAAATTTTAGCAGACATGCTAATATCAAAGTCAGTAATGAGATTAATAATTTTGGGCATCTGAAAGTACTAATAGAAGATGGCACTAGGCTTCTTCTAAGTTACAAAAAGTAGACAAATAAAAGAGACTTTGGCTCAATACAAGGGAAAATCACATACTGATTTAGTAACAATGGACCCCTCTGAAATAAAAGGACATTCTTCTTTACTCGATTTGAAAGGGAACTAAAAATTTTCCTGTGAAGAATGTCCTAAAAGACATTCAAGAAACAATAGAGAAAATGAGAAGGAAGACCTCTAAGTTCTTTTTCAACTCAAACTGATGAAAAGAACAATTCCTTTCCAGAATCTCACTATGCCACAGTGATAAAGACACAAGCCAAGGCACAAAGTGCGTGTGCGGCTCCTCCCCTCCCCTCCACAACCATGATGGCACAGTGACCAAGTCGACAAGTAAGTTTACAGGGCACATGGCCTCAAGTTGAGGAGGAATAAAAGTAAAAGATACATCTAAAGGAAAACCAAATGGTAAAAAAGATGGTGACCTAAACAACTGTTACAAATGCAATTATGCAAAACCATAACACTAGGAGCAAAACTATTATTCCAGTGTGACAAAAATATGCAACTATAAGTCATGTACCTTGGCCTCTTTATTGCTTCTACTGGTTTAGGGGCTTGAATGATGTGCTCCTGAAATTTGGGTTTCAATTCAGATAGTTCTTTCTTCTCAGTAGTCTTGACTTCAGGTTTGACTGGCTCAGGTGGTTTTTCACTATTATGCCTACCTTTTGTACAGCCCTGTTAGTGAAAGATATTCATTAAGAGTTACCCTCTCATCTATTTCACATGCCTTGATAAAAATACTATTTTTAATTCTTTATTAATAAATCCTCTTCTTCACTTTTATCATACTGATGTATTTTAAGAAACTAAAAATAAGACTCCAAATTTACTATTATTTGTAAACTACAGGCCTGAATCAGATTCATGCATATTGAAAGGAAATTAATTAGATGGAGGCCGGCAGGACAGGACTGGGTGAGACTGGCCGGTTATGCCCTGGAGCCAACCACATGCAATCTCTCCCAAGATGGCCGCACCTCAGGTGGCGCCAGGGCTCCAAGGGCATCTGTGGAGTGAGCAGGGTTGCTTTGGCAGATGGGGACCCTCAGCCTAGTCTGTGGGGATCAGGCCGAAACCGGCAGTCCTACATCCCCCAAGGGGTCCTGAAGTGAGAGAGGGCAATCTGCAAAGTTGCTGTCACTGGGTAGTTCCTGCATTTAGCATCTGCCTCCTGGTGGTCACTGTAGGTCATAGCTACCAGCTATTCGGCCAGTTGCTTAGTCTTTTTTATATATATATATATATATATATATATATATATATATATATATATAATATAGATATAGATATTATAATGCATTTTTAAAAGAGCTTCTGAATAACATTTCATAAACATCTACTTAACTCTCTATTAAACATACAACACAAAATTCTTGTTGATAGGAAACAAATTCTGGAGATCTCACAAAGAGAACTCTATAAATTATCAAAAAGGGCCTCAATCTGATCCCCAGGTTCTGCTACTAAGTAGCTACATGACCTTGACCAAGTTAATTAATCTCAAATCTCAGTTTTCTCACCAGTAAAGGAGATAATGGTATGATATTTTTTTTAGAGGACTGAAAAAATAATAGAATACGTGGCACATCTGACAGATGGCAAACACAATAAATGCTAGCTACCTTTCGATATCCCACTGAAATCATACATACATTTTAACATCTCTGAAATCATAAAATTAATGACAAGTCAATTAACAGCTTTAGTTTCCTTTCTTACAAGTATATAAAATAATGGTACATTTCCGTAGTATCTCTGACTTGATAAATTGTATTGTTCCTAACTCAAAATGCATTAAATCGTTGCCTACCACCTTCCATCTTCTTGATGTTCCTTTAGGACAACTTACACCAAGCACAAACCAACACTGAGAACTTGAAATTTTAATGTCTAAAACAGGTAAATAAATTCCTATTTTTTTAAGACTATAACAAGGAGGTGAGCTCCATTTTTTTTTTTTTAAAAAGTATGATTTGCAAGTTAACAAAGCCTCATCTGAATCAGATTCCTTAAATCTGTAGCTTCCCAAAATGTACTCATCAGGAGATAATCTAGAAAAAAAGTAATACTTACTACAATGCTTAAAAAATCAGAAAAATCCGTTGTTCTTCTCCTACAGCAAGACCAACCCTATGAAATGAGAGGAAAACAAAAAACAAAAAACTGAAAATTGTATTTGCATGAGAACCACAACTCGGTAAAATACTCTACTTGTACTTATCTTTTTGAATCCTGAAGTGACTTGCACATATATTTATGTATTATGTAAATTGTTAAAAATAAAGTGCTTTATTCTAAAGACCTGGTAAATCAGAAAAATAATTATAACAATTTAGTTTCTAAATATTGTAGCTGTTCTTCAAAATATGAGTTCTACCTATTTTCAGAACAACACAGATTGGTTAATGCAGTAACCTAAGCACTGTTAGATCTTTGAAGGTTAAACGATCTTTTCAGTTAGACGCATAAAAATATAGAAATTGTTATCCACAGTGTAACTTCTGAACAAAATATCAACTGGCTCTTCAAAAAATGACTTTGTAGTACCGAGAATGAAGAAATAAAAAGGCAGCAAGACTTGGAGGCCTGAAATATAGACTAAGGGCCAGCTTTGCACATACCCATCTGGGTCTCGCCCTCCCCTCTACTTCACTAAATATACTGCTTGAAGAATTTGGTAGTGTTTTTTTTTTCCACAATATGCATTTAGATGTGCTTTGTTTTCTTAAAGAAAAATTTTATACACATTTCCTTTATTTTGAAATGTAATTTTTTAATTCTAAATAGATGAAAGGTTACTACAACCTTAAATAAAGGGTTTAAATAGCACATAAGGGAAACAGATGGACTATTTGTAATACTTTAAACAATAAAAAAATGAAACATATGTACTACTATTTGTAATATTTTTAAACAATAAAAAGATAATAATATAGTTATCAGAGAAGTTATTCCACGCAAGAAAAGACTCTATTGTCTTAACTATAGATGAAGAATTTTATCAAGTATGGTGGGGATACTGGGCTACACAGATGATAAAGACTAGTTCCGTGGTCTGCAAACTGCAGATCGAGAGACGCATGTGGCTCTTTGGCCGCTTAAGTTTAAAAAATTTGGCTCTCAAAAGAAATTTCAATCATTGTACTGTTGATATTTGGCTCTGTTGACTAAAGAGTTTGCCAACCACTGGACTAGTTGTTCCCAAATGCCAATCTCGGATCCATGGCAGTCCTCAGTAAAATGAGAAAAAATAAAGGACAAATTTAAGTATGTGAGTATAAGGTTCCTGTTGTTTCTTAAGAAGTATTGTCCTTTTCTCTAAATATACCTCTTCTCATTTGAATATTAAAATGTTTATTTTGGTACTGCAATGTTTAACTTCTTACTTGACCAAGTATAAAACTGGCAACAGTAGACATTATATTGACTTACGAAGTTTGCCTAAATTCAACTGAGCTGTAAAATCCAGTAGTCTTAGCAAGTCTAAGTCTTTAAGTAATGTTCATAGAGACAATAATAAACAGTAGGGTTGGAGAAGAGAGAAATAAAAATACTTCAAAGTGAAATCATTAACATTAATTAATCAGAATGATTAACTGTTGTTTAGTAAAAAAGAGTGATGGACTGGATGACTGGAAAGAGTGATATCTAGCAGGAGCAAGACTGAGAGGCAGTCTATTTTTGAAATAAGAGTCCACTGTTCTGCAATTGCCAATTACACACAGAAATGGAAATATGCTGGAGAAGCCATAGAGGTAACATCTGAGGGAGAAGAATGAATTAACAAAATGAAAGAAAGTAGGAAGTTGAAGATTGAGAAGCAAAGTATGACTATGGTTAATAAATTGGAAGAAAAATATATATATATATAAAACTAAACTTAGAATAAATGGTAAGCCAGAAAAACTAAAACACCCCTCACTCCTGAAAAAAAAAAAAAAAATCCCACAGAATCAGTTTCCATCATTATAAGTTTGTAAAAAGACTAAAAAAGGCATAAGGAGGAGTCAGGTCTCAACTTGCCCAATTGAATGTTTGTTCCATTTCCCTCACTTAAAACTAAATAGAATAACAAACTTGCTATTTGTTTGTACATCTTCATTTATAGTTGGCTATGGAATAGCTAAATGTCAAAAAAAGATCCAACCACTCTTTGAATGGTATATTAGAAATGCAAAGGGGATAGATAACAGTATTTAAATATTCAATGAGATTTTGTTAATGTTCCTAAGAAGCAGTAGCTACACCTAAAGCCATGCAGCCATGCTGCAACATTTTCAAAACATATAATGGGAAATGTATCATATTATCATACATTTTAAAAGGCCAATAAACTCACCATGAAAAAGCTGGACAAACAACATTCTATTATTTCACTACTTCTCCAGATCGAAGAACAGGAGGGAAACAGGTGGCATCTCTTTCCTGTTTACTTTCACGCTGAAGTTACATGCTGTCCCGAGATTGGCACCATTAAGTGTTTATTACCAATCTTTCCTAAAATTCAGAGCTGCTCTTATTAGACAGCAGCTGTCTGACAGACAGATTGAGATTAACATTCAAAACTACTTTCATTTCCCTTCAAAATTAGGAAAATGAAAAAGTGAAGGTTATAGAAAATGAGTCGGGACAGCAATAACAATTTTATAACTGGAAAAGATCTGCCCCTGCATTTAGTGGAGTACTTGCTTACATCATCCCAAAAGAAAGCAGAATCACAAAAGATGAAAAAATAAAGATTTAGTATTGCAGCTCTAAATTTACTCTATAAATAAATACAAAGAGGCTGAAATATATCAAGTTCCTACCTTTAACGCATCATGAAAGACTGGTACACCTGGGTGGTATGTGCAAGCATCTGGCCAAAAACAGAGAGAAAAAAAGTACCACTTTATAATAAAGAAATAACATTTTCCCTCAGGTGTTAACATTTGGTTGTTGTAGTTGTTAATCCTCACCTGAGGACATTCACCCATTGATTTTTAGACAGTTGAAGGGAAGGAGGGAGAAAGAGGGAGGGAGAGGAGAGGAAGAAAGGGAGGGAGGGAGATAAAGGGATGGAAAAAGGGACAGGAACAAGGACACACACACATCTAGACACACAGGGGCAGGGGATTGAGCCTGCAGGAAATATATGCCCCTAAGGAGATTCAAATCCTGGCCTAGACCTTTCATTCTGCAGGCCAATGCTCTATCTACTGAGCCAAACTTGTTAATGGTCAAATGTTAACACTTTATCTTCTTTCCAAATGCAGGTAATATTTTTCCTTAAAAATTCACTAATGCTCAAATATGATGCATGAAACATAGTGCTTAATATAACATTGTATTAAAATAGTAATAAAGTTCTAGTTCAGGAGTATGATAGCTATAGATGAAAATCATGCAGAATTGTTCAAATATACTAAGAGCCTGGTGCACGAAATTTGTGCACTGGGGGTGGGTGGTCCCTCAACCCAACCTGCCCCCTCACATACTGGGAGCCCTCAGGGGATGTCCAACTGATGGCTCACCCCCAGCCTCGCCAGAGGCTTTAGGCCTTGGGCACCCAGCCATCACCCTGCTCAGCTCAGCCCCACTGCCTGCGACCACCCGGCCCCGGGGACTGGGCACTCGCCACCACTTCCGCTCACAGTGCCAGGAGACTGGGCACTCCCTGCCGCCTCTACCACCTCTGCTGCTGCCACAACTTCCCCTCACAGCGCCTGGGGGCTGGGCACTCTCCACCACCACAGTTTCATCTCCACCCCTGGGGCCTGGTGCTCCTGCCATTTGGCCCCGCCCCCACTCCTGATTGGCTGGTAGCATAGCCAATTAGAAGTGAAGGTACGGTCAAATTTGCATGTTTCTCTTTTATTATATAAGGATTATGATATATATTCCTCTAATCTTTGTAGTAAAATTTTAGTACCAAAACTCTAAGCCCCAAGATTTTGACTGTTATCTTTCAATTCTGTTTTTACAAAAAAACTGACAAACTTTAAAATTACCTAAGAGATAATATTAGGACAGGAATTATTAACAAAAAGTTATTTTAGGAGAATAGGCTCAAAAGTTTAAAAACTGTTGTATTATCTAATTGCTAATGTAACTTCCATAAATAGGCATCAATTCTTAGAGATGAACCTCATTAAAAACAAGGTGAAGTTCTAAAGTCTATTTTCACCAATTTTTATTCTATATTTCTTTATACCTTTCTTTATCACACCACCAATTTTTCCTATCTCTCCATGAAAATGGGCTTTAGTACAGTTTGCAGTATGGGCAATTATGTTGAAAAAGCTCACACATTTATCAAGCCTAGGGACAAAAACAGTTCAGTTCCATACCTGTGTAATCCTATCTAATCAAAGAATAATATGCAAATCCACCATACCTCTGCTATACCCACAAGCCACACCCACAAGTCAATCAGGAGCAAATATGCAAATAAACCCAACCAAGATGGTGGCCAGGCACAGAGAATAGGAGGGAGGCTTGGGTTTCCCTGACAATGGAGGAAACCAAGCTTTCTGCCTGCCGTTGCAGGCTTAAGCCTCTGCTTAAGGCTACGAAGTTTGGAGAGGGATCAAGCCTGCAGGGGAGGGTAGTTAGGGGTGACCAGGCCGACAGAGGAGGTAAGTTGGGGGCAAACAGGCTGGCAGGGGAGCATTTAGACATCAATCAGGCTAGCAAGGGAGTGGTTAGTGGGTGATCAGACTAGCAGGCAGAAGCAGTTAGGGGCAATTAGGAAGGCAGGCAGGTGAGCAGTTGGGAGCCAGCAGTCCTGGATTGTGAGAGGGATCCCAGATTGGAGAGGGTGCAGGCTGGGTTGAGTGACACTCCACCCTCCGTGCAAGAATTTCAAGCACTGGGCCTCTACTCTATAATAAAAGCATAATATGCTATTTAGACCAGACAGCTGAACAACCTTCTGGACGAAACCAGGACTGTGAGGGCCAATGCAAGCCACCATAGCTGCAAGCACCAAGACGCTTGCACAAATTTTGTGCATAGGGCCTCTGGTTTTCTAATAAGGTGTTTTGCTCAACCTTCATGTCCCTGTGGATTTCAACTGTTACAACCTCTGACTCCTGGTGTTGATTAAATCTCCCTATCCCTGCCTTAACAGCCAAATATGGTTTCTTAACTTAGTAACCAGGTGTTATTTAGATACTAAGCTAGTAAACAGAACAAGAAAGTGTCAAGTATTTTCATGGCACAGTAAATAAACCAATGGATTAGAAAGAAGCTATTAAGGGTAGTAAAGGAATTAAGGATTAAAAAAGGAGGTTCAAAGTAGAAATGAATGTGCAGAAGGATATGAAATTGAGAGGAGAATCAAAGTAGTGAATAGAGACTTTTATTCAAATGCCAAATTTAGGAAGAGTCAGGGGCATAAATTCATAACAGTAACAAGCATTATCATAATAATGGTCAGTGTTTTGGCAGAATAGCAGCAGCAATGAGTCAGGTCTTAACCATACCACTAGTAAGAAGGACATGGGAAAATCAATGCTTTCAAAAGCAAGCAACAAATGGATGGACAATGTCCTCTCTAGCCTTCCTGTAGCACTTTTACCAGTTTTTCTCCAAGTAATATCTTATGTGTAAGAAGTTACAGCATGGTAGTGAAGAGCCAAGGGCTTTTAACATTGGAACTGACCCGGCTCATTTAGGCCTGCCTCTTGGCAGCTGTTTCAGTTTTCTCGTATATGTGGCCTAAACAAAATACTGTTTGTGAAGTGGTGCTTTTTCCAGACTAACTGTTTAACAGACGCAAGTTACCAGTCAGGTTCCCTTTAAAGACTCAGTTAGTTAGTTGTGTTTCAAACTGAAATGTTCTATCAGCTTAGAAGAGTCTTGTTATTTGGTCAAAATACATGTCAGAGCTCTCCCACTATACAGAGCTTTCTCCTAACATAGTCCATAGAGTTCACCCTTGGCTCTTGTCTGCTACTCTTTTTCTCCTTTTTCTTAACTTTCCATTCAACCAATCAACCCACTGGAATACTTAATTCTAAGTCTCTAAATTGGGGTGGGGAGCCTTTTTTTTTTTCCTGCCAAGGGCCACCGGATATTTATAACATCATTCATAACTTGACAAAACTTATCAACTTAAAAATCAGCCTGTCTCTGGTTAAACATGTAATGAACTCACCCCCGATGCGTTTGCAAGGCTAGACCAACCAGATGATTTTGCAAGCCGTACCCTGCCTGCTGAATGTCCCCACCTCTGCTCTAAAGATTCCCCATTTTGCTAAAGCAAAAGGGCTTTAGGTCAACTTGATGGGGGCTCCCGGGTGATGTTGGCACCGCTGGATGAGACCGTGTACTCCTCTGGCGTTCCCGTCCCCCGACCCCCGATCTCTTTTTGTCCCATTTGACACACACAGAGCTGACTTCCAAAATAAATAAATAAATAAATGGTGTTATGTCCTCTCAATTTTAACACCCTATAAAAGAAACATACTGTCCGGTACAACCAAGCATCAGCCTCTCACCACGCCTTAGTGTTAAGTTCAAGCAGAAATACATGTAGACGCTACAGAGGCTGGAAGGGAAGGCGCTCTCAATTCCAGGCGAATTGGAGCGAGAGTGGCCGGAAAACAGGTGCTGCCGCGGGGAAAGCGGCCCCAGGCTCCCGCCGAGGGGCCCGCGCTCGTGGGCGGCGCTGCCCCGGGGGGCCCGGGAGGGACCCGATCGGGGTCGTGGGGGGGGGGGGTTAGAAGCGAGGCGAAGGCTCGCGGGAGGACCCAGGACTCCGTGGGCCCCGCGGGCGTTCCCCGGGCTGCGGGGCGGCGGGGAGCGCAGGCTGGCGCGCTTCTCTTACCGTCGGAGTTGCTCTCGGCATCGAAACGCTGGCCGCAGCCTCGGTTGTAGCACAGCAGGGCCATCTCCGTCCGCAGCGGTGAGAGTCGGGCGCCTCGCCGGGGCCGCGGGCCGGAGCGCGTCCCGCTGCTGCCGCGAGCACAGGTCCGCCGGCGGGGCTGGCAGCCGGCTTCCGGAAACGGCCGCTTTCGGGTCAGGAACCTTCGCGAATCTTCCGGTTGCGCAGGCGCAGAGATGGGAGGGTGGGCGGAGGAAGAGGGAGGGGCGGGGCTCCGGCCGGGGGCGGGGCTGCAGCTGGTCAGGGTCAGGGTGAGGGTCATACTCTGGCGGCGCGGGCGGCGGGGCTGCAGGCTGGGAGGGGGGCCCGGAGGTCACCGGAGAGACCCGGATGGCGCAAAGCTCGGGCGTTCGCGGAGCGGCCAGCTTCCCGCAGCCCCTGGTCGGCTCGGGGTGCCTCGCGCAGATGCTGCCCTCTCACTCTCAAGGCTGCAATTACACCCCGTGGTCCGGGAGTTCCCCCCCCCCCACCAGAGGCTTGCGTTTCTGCAGAATCGTGCGGGGGTGGGGGGGTTCCTGAATCCTCGGACCGGGGCGTGGTCGCTGCTGGCGGACGAGAGGCTGGCGTGCCGCGCCGCCGGGTGTGCGTCCCGCCGTCGTCGGCCTGAAGCTCTGAAGGAATGCGGGCAGCGGGAGCGGTTTTGCCGATCCGGGGGTCGAGTCGCTGTGAGAACACAGAGCGCTCGGAGATCGGAGTCAGAGGAAAGAGCGGGTCTAACGCAGTGCGGGAAATGGTCGCTCCTGCCCCGAGACGCGGGTGACCGCTGCTCTTTCGAGTTAGTTTCCACTTAATTTCGTTTGTTGATAACATCATTCTTGGACCGCGGGACCTGTAGGTAAAGGTTTCATCATAGTGATACATCGGCAGACACACGCACAGGACTCTAGCTCCTGTCCAACGCCTTTAGATAAAGTTAAAATAGCATCAGTAGTTTTCCAGGGGAAGGACAAAGCGAGCCCATGTTTTCAGTGACCCCACGTGTGTTAATGAGAGATCAGCTCATAATTCCGCCTCCCTCCCCCCTACCCCCCCCCAAAAAGACCTCATTTTTCCATGTTCTCCTCCCCTCTTTATTTAGAAATATTACATGTAAAGGAGAAGCCCTGCGGATGGAAGGATCCTGGGTTCGATTCCCAGTGCAGGAGGCAGATCGATCAATGATTCTCTCTCATCATTGATATTTCTATCTCTCACTCTCTAAAATCAGTAAGAATATATATATTTTTTAAAAGAAGCTTTAAAAAAAGTAATGTAGTGCCGAAACCGGTTTGGCTCAGTGGATAGAGCATCGGCCTGCAGACTGAAAGGTCCCAGGTTCAATTCAGGTCAAGGGCATGTATCTTGGTTGCAGGCACATCCCCAGGAGGGGGTTTGCAAGAGGCAGCTGATGGACATTTCTCTCTCATCGATGTTTCTGACTTTCTATCCCTCTCCCTTCCTCTCTGTAAAAAATCAATAAAATATATTTAAAAAAATAAAAAAGTAATGTAGTAATTCCAACATTAGATATATACAATGTTGTATTCTCCATTTAACCTGAGTATTTTTCTATTTTGTTTCATGATGAATGATGAGGTAATATTTCGTTGAATAACTATTCTTCCTTTAATTTCACCAACTTTATTGAACAAAAGCTTCAATAATCAATTTACTGTATGTTGTTTTTTCTTATTTTAGACTACTCAAAATAATTGTTGAGTACAGTATTGTAATAAAGGGCATAAGCCTTTTAGAATAAGTTAGACATACTAAAGTTATATATTGCCAATTATTTCCAAAAGATGATAACAATTTTCAATTTCACCAGCCATGGATGCAAAGAATAAACTATAGGAATTGGTCTTACACAATTAGAAGTAGAGAAACTTAGAAAGTTTTTATTGTGGCCAAATCCATTGTCTGAGTATCCTAGCATTCCTATAACATTATTAAGATTATTATCAAATGATTTTAATATTTGTCAATTTTTTCAACTGTAATTTGTAAAAATGAGAAAATTGTAAATGTTTATAATAGATAATCTGAAAATACAGAGATATGTTGTTAAGAACAAAATCCAGAATGATTCCACCACCCAGCAATAAGTACTAAATCACTAAAATAACTTTTTGATAAATTCATTTTCAAATGTTGTTGTTGGGTTTTTTTTTTTTTTTCAACCCTACGCACCTGTTGGATTATCAGGTACCAGGAATACAGGAACTGTGGTGGTAACATACATAATTTACATAGCCTTTGATTCCAGCTCCTGATCCCTTCCCCCACCCAACACACAGTTATATGTACTGTTACGTAGTCTTGACATTCTTCCCATGTTTTGAAAGCAGCGCTACAGAGTAGTTAAGAGTGGAGTTTTGGAGTCAGACCAGTTTTCAAATCCTAGCTCTATTACATTGATTTAAAATACTTAAATCTGATCATTTCAGAACATCTCTCTAGGCTTCAATGTTATCTTCTGTAAAAATAATAATTTTGTGTAGACTATGGGTTTATTGCTAGTATGAAAAGCATCTAAGTAAATAACTTGTAAAACACTTAGTACATTAGCTTGCTCAATGGTAGTGCTCAATAAATGAAAATGATTTTTTCTTTGAAAATTTCTATGGAAATAGTCTGATTTAATGGTATTCAATCCTATTGTTACAAATACCAGTATTTTCTTAAAGAACAATACGTCATTCTCTGTTGCCATTGAAGTGTTTTCCAATATTTTCTTTTAATAATAATATCACAAAGGCACCAAGAAGTATGTACAAAAATGTTCAGAGTAGCATTATTTAATGAAAGCCAGAAACTGGAAATAATCCAACTATTAATGAACTATGAAAAGATATGCACAAATTAGATATTATACAAAAATTAATGAACTACAAATTCAACAAAATGGATGAATTTTGCAAACAATGTTGAATGTAAAGAGCCAAAGGGAGAAAACCATGCTTTGTAACCATTTACATAAATTTCAAAAGCAGGCATAAACAAGCCATTGTGTTTAAGAATGCCATAAGTTATTGTCATAAATGCCAGATGATGGTTACTTTTAGGAAGGTTAGAGGAAAGGCAGATGTCTCTGAGGTACTGGCATATTTCATTTCTTTATGCCTTGCAGTTCACTTTATAATGATTCATAAAGTAATGCATTTATTTTATGTACTTTTCTGTCTTATTTTCCCCTTGTACAGGAATCTGAGTTCTAGATGCTTAAGTATTTAAAATTTCCAGTGGTAACATAACTTTTAAATATTATAACATATTTTTTTCATATAAAAGACTAGCTTGAATAATCAAATTAGATACAAATTGGTTGACTACAAAAATAACTGAACTCTAACTTATTTACAGTGAAGGGACTTTGAAAACTAGATGGAAGCAGATAAACAACCAGGGAACTAAGAAAAAAACAAAAACAATCCAGTAAATATACCATCATCTACCTTTATCTCAAATCAGAGGAATAGAATAGCCAGCCATGAGCAGTTAACTTGTCAACTTTCATCTTACTTCCTGATCAATTATAAATCTTGAGTGCCATGTAAGATTAATTAACCCTGGCTACCTGTCTACAACAGGAAGTCCAATCTCAGATTTAAAAAGTCATCTTACCCTAGCCGGTTTAACTCAGTGGTTAGAGTGTCACCAGAGAACTGAAGGATCTTGGGTTTGATTCCCAGTAAAGGGCACATACTTGGCTTTCAGGTTGCTCTAGTCAGGACTTTTGTGTAATCTCTTTCTCTCTCTCTCTCTCTCTCTCTCTCTCTCTCTCTCTCTCTCTCCCCCCCCCCCACTATTCTCCTTCCTCTCTTCCCCCCTGCTCATTCTCTTCCACTCTCTCTAAAAATTCAATGCGAAAAATATCCTAGCTTGAGGAGTAACCAATAAAAAAAAAAAAGTAAAATTGTGGTGAAAGGTATATATATACACACACATACACCATATGGATGTTTGAATAGGGCACTAAAATGGACAAATTATGTCAGCAAGTTTTGTTTAATTTTGTCTTCATTGTAGTATTTGGGAATGGTTATATTTTGTTCCAGTAGTTTCCTGTGAACCAAAACCTTTATAAAATTCCCTTTTCCTTTTTCTTTCTTAGGCTTTCCTACTCAGTTTATCAGATTTAACTGAGTTGGACTTTTAGTTTCCTATAAACCGGGGGTTTTCAACCATTTTCATCTTGTGGCACATAAACTAATCACTAAAATTCTGTGGCAAAAATAGGTTTAATTTGATTCATTCACACTGGACAACTATTGTTGTGTTGGCTATTATATATTTTTTTTAAATTTGGCAATCTAAGGGAAAAGAGGTCAGTTTTTCTGTCTAAATAGTTAGGTATTGCATTAAAAAAAAATTCTTATGGCACACCAGTGTGTCTCTTTCGGTACACAGGTTTAAAATTGCTACCATAAAGAGTTTATGAGGTTGTTATTCTTTTCTTTTTTCCTTCCCTCTCTTACTTTATTTGTTTTTTTTCCTACTTTGTTAAAGAATGTAACATTTACATGTTAGTCTTTATTATTTACTATTTATATATATTGTCATATACATTATATGTTAACATATAAATGCATATTCATCAAATATATGTATTTATTTACTCACAAGGAATATATTAAATGTATATTCACTGCTTACCATTAATCTTGTGGCTGAGGTTTCCTCATTCTTGTAGTCAGATGAAGTTGGTCTTCCAATAGAATCATCAGGAATAGCTTATAAAAACAATATTCTCTGAGTTCTTACATGTTAAAAATAGTTTTTTCTATAGACCTGAAACTTGAAGAAGGACTTGAATAGATATAAAATCCTTTGTTCATAATTGTTTTCTCAGCATTTTTACAAATATTGCTTCATTATCTTGATTTCTGCATTGTTCTTTGCAAATATTGGACATCTGACATGTGGCATGTTATTGTAAATCAATTAAAAAGTTCTACATTGAAAATAAAATCTCTTGTTTTTATTGTAACAATATAGTTTTGTTGGAGTACAACGTCATGGCACAGTTTCTTAGTAAATTAAGAAACTTAGGAAATAAAATATACTTGGGATTAGTGGTGGTGGTGCATGTATCATTTTATTTACTTAAGCTGCAATGGCATACTAGTTAAAATAGAATCCTAATTGTGAAAATTTACAGATATTTCCTGCATAGAATAACTGAACTGACTTTGTGTGGGGAGCCTATGTTGAATGAAAAACAAAATTAGGTGGAAAAAAAGAAAATAAAACCTCTTCTTGGAAGCACATGTTTACTTTTTGCTTTCCTATGTCAAACAAACTTTTAGAAATGCTACTCTGTAAATCAATATAAATGTCTTGCAAATAGTACTGCATATTTTTAAATCGATTCTCCCAAAACTTGGTTACTCTGTTTTTTGAAATAAGCTAAACATCTTTAACCAAAATAGTTCACAAATTTGGACTGCTTAAAACTCTCCAGCTTTTGAAGTCCTTAGTGAATTGCAATTTTAAAAACAGACTACAAACAAGAATACATTGAAATGTATCCCTACAATGCCAGGGAGAAACAAAACCAATAAATAAGGAGGACTAGAGATGATAATTTTGTACATTAAAAAAGTATACATTTATGTCTATGCTCGTTAGTGCCCACACACACAGTGATCTGAAGAGTTCAACTTTGATAACATTACAAATATCAATTATTGGCAGCAATCCCTACAGAACGAATTTATTAAATTCTCACATCAAAATTGTAAAGGACATTTTCTTACAATAAATTCTTATTTGTTTTTACTTTTTAAAAATTTCCATTTATGATGGTATGCATATTTGTTTTTTTTTTAAATATATTATATTGATTTTTTACAGAGAGGAAGGGAGAGGGATAGAAAGTTAGAAACATCGATCAGCTGCCTCCTGCAACCCCCTACTGGGGATGTGCCCGCAACCAAGGTACATGCCCTTGACTGGAATCGAACCTGGGACCTTTCAGTCCACAGGCTGATGCTCTATCCACTGAGCCAAACTGGTTAGGGCCATATTTGTTTTAATAGCATCACAACAAGGGAGGTGAGAATACTTCATAACTTATTCCCCATCTTACATTCTCTCAACACACCATTTTACTCCATCTTTGTGGATGAACCGGAAAACATCTCATTCTATCTGCATCACCTACCTTTCCCTCTTCCGTCTGTCCCAGGCTTCTCTGGTGAGATTGTGTAAAGTGCCTGATGGAAACCAGTCAGTCTTTCAGGTGCTTATCAAACCTGGAAGTAGGAGGAAGAAACATTTACTGGTGCAACTCTTGCCCAATGTCCAGGTGGGGCCTGGTGATACCTGCTCCTGATTCTTTCTCAATGGACAATTTTGAGGCAAAGCTTCTTAGCGAAACTGGGTCCTAGCTACTTAACTGCAGTAATAATATTGCTCAGTAATAGATCTTGGGATTTAATTTTCTTCCTTTCTCTTCCCAATTTCCTACTCTTCTTCGGATTTAATTTCCTAAAGTAAACTATTTACCAGCTTTTGTCTCCTGCTCTGCTTTTGGAGATGACCCAGACTGAGACAAATGGAAATATGTGTGTTCTTACTGAATATCTGTTTTTAAAATGAAAGCTCCAAAAGATGAATTTCATTGTATTTCAGAAGTTTATAGACTAAATGCTCTATTAATAGAAAAAGGGAAGTCAACTTTATAGTTTGAAAGATTGAAGCTATTGTGGATCAGGAAAAACTATTTCCTTAGGCAATAATTGCTGGTACTTCCTTAAAATTACATTTTTGTTATTGTCTAAAAGGCCAGCTTTTCTAAACAATTTCCATTTTCATTAAGCTAGGATCTTTACATGGTACAAATGAAGGCTAAATGACATGGTTTGTAGATTTGAATAAAGCAAAATTTTAAAAATGTGTTGCTGACTCATTTGTTTGTAGCCCATTTTTATAATTTTATAAATATAGAAAAAATAAAACTTTCCGTTTCTATGAAATTTCATATTCATGGTTCTAATTTTGGATTATCCTATACCACATTGTTTTTTTCTAAAAAGAAATCTCATTTTACTGATAGTTTTTTCTATATCATACTTTCCTCCAAACAAGAAACTTATGCTGTTTTTTAATAGTGGATAACAAATAACGTTTTTAAAGACCATCAAGACATACACACTTACTTTATATGTCCAACTAAAATGTAAGATCCTTAAAAGTGGGTGCTTTAGTCTGTTGGCTCAACATTATATCCTGAAGGCTTAGGATAATGACTGACATAAGATAGGCACTCAATAGATATTTGTTGGGTACAGTAGATGACTGAAATTATATATGCTCAATAAGGAAAGAGCTAAAAGATGGAAAATTTACTGTTAACTTATCACAAGTTTTTCTTCAGCCTATAGCATTTGGAGCAAAACCGAACCAAAAAAAATTAAATAAAGAAATTAATTTAGAGATACTCATAATTAATAAAACAATGTTTAACTCCTGAAAGATATCAAAAGTCCCTGTATATTGAAAAGTAACTTTGCATGAAAGCACCAGAAAGAAGGAATACTTTTAAATGTTTAAGGGTTAAATTGAAATGTATTTATTTTTTTTTTAAAAAGTATTTGTCATGGCCAGTGTACTAATGGTTAGAGCATTGGCCTGGTCATGGAAGGGTCTTGGGTTTGAATCCTAGTCAAGGACATGTTCCTTGTTTGCAGATTATTTTTCTTTTTTTTCTTTATTGTTCAGTTTATTAATTACATTGTTCTCCCTTTCCTTCCCCCTATAGCTCCCCTCCACCCGGTAGCCATCCCACCCTCTGCCCTCACCTTCCCCCCACTGTCTTCTCCCATAGTTACATGATTTTTTCCAGTCTCTTGCTGCACTTCCCACACCCCTTTTCTCCCCAAGAATTGTCAGTTCATTCCCTCTCTATGTCCATGATTCTGTTATATTCACCAGTTTATCCTGTTCATCAGATTATTAATTCACTTGATTTTTAGATTCATTTGTTGATACATTTGTATTTGTTGTTCCTAATTTACACTTTTACCTTTTTCTTCTTCCTCTTCTTAAAGAATATCTTTCAGCATTTCATATAATATTGGTTTGGTGGTGATGAACTCCTTTAGCTTTTTCTTATCTGCAAAGCACTTTATCTGATCTTCAATTTTGAATGATAGCTTTGCTGGATAGAGTAATCTTGGTTGTAGATTCTTGGTATTCATCACTTTGAATATTTCTTGCCACTCCCGTCTGGCCTGCATCGTTTCTGTTGAGAAATCCGCTGACAATCGTATGGGTGCTCCATTATAGGTAACTAATTGTTTTTCTCTTGCTGCTTTTAATATTCTCCCTTTATCTTTTGCTCTTGGCATTTTAATTATGATGTGTCTTGGTGTGGTCCTCTTTAGATTCCTATATTTTGGGGTTCTGTGCACTTTTTGGGCTTTTAAGTCAGTTTCTTTCACCAGGTGGGGGAAGTTTTCAGTCACTATTCCTTCAAGTAGGTTTTCATTACCTTGCTCTCTCTCTTTTTCTGGCACCCCAATAATTCGGATGTTGGCATGCTTGAGGTTGTCCCAGAGGCCCCTTACACTATCTTCAATTTTTTGGATTCTTTTTGCTTCTTGCTTTTCCGGCTGAGTGTATTTTGCTTCTTTGTATTTCAAATCTTTGACTTGGTTCTTGTGGTCGTCTGGACTGCTTTTAGGTCTTCGTATATTTTTTATTTCAGTCAGTGTATGCTTAATTTCTAGTTGGTCCTTTTTCATATTCTGGTATATGTTGTTCATTTCCTTGTAGGTCTTGTTCATTTCCTTGTAGTTCTCATTAAGTTAATCGGCCTTTTCTAGGAGCCTCTTGAAAAACCTTATTACTGTGGTTTTGAACTCTATGTCTAGTCGTCTTTTTCCCTCCATTTCTTTCACACCTGATTTATTTTCATTTCTCTGCATGGTGGCTGCTTTCCTGAGTTGGTCGATTAGCTTTGTGTGGTAGATGACCTCTAAGGGACAGTGGCTCCGCCTCCCCAGTTACCTGAGGTGGATACTCTTACTGCAATCCTTTATGGATTGTACAGTATTGTTGAAGTTAAGCCCAGATTATTGTTGTTAGCACTTGGAGGGTTTGACCTCCAGGCCAATTGGCTGTGAAGGAAGGCTGTGTTCAGGTTGGATGGGCGGAGTCTCTGGGATGAGCAGGCAGCATCAGCTCCACCCTATGCAGGGCGTGGGTCTCTGTGCCAGGTGGCAATGGCCACACGCACCTCCGAGTGAAAGCCACCACTGGTCTCCACCCGATGCCTCTCCCAAAATGAGTCTGCACACCCAAAGTCTCGCCCAGGGTTGTAAAACAAAGCAGTCCGGTGGTCTCCCGAACAAGGGAGCAAGTCACCAGTCTTCTCTGCGCGGTTATGCAACTCTGTCCCCAAGTTTACGCGCACACCGCAGTTCCAAAGTTTGCACTCTTCTCAAACTCACAGACCTCTGCCACACCGGGCTTTAGCGTGCCTTCCCCGGACCTCGGACCTCGCCCGGAACTGGGGAGTCAGTGCAGTGGGGTGCCTCTGCCCTCCCCGTTGGAGAAAACCCACCGGGTCTGACGCTGCCCACCCTTTACCGCTAGCGCGCGCAAGGCTCTGAACCTCTCTCCGGGCGTATCTTCAAGGCTGCACTCCGCTGCTCCTCTGAGTCATATTGTCCTCTCTTTACTTTTATCTGTGGAATTTTCACTCAGCCAGCTTTCCGGGGATTCTGGATGATGTTTGTTTTGATGTTAAGTTGTAATTTGGAATTGTTGTGTGGGGCAGCAAAATAGGTGTTTACCTATGTCGACATCTTGGTTCCTCTAAAATTTGTTTGCAGATTTGTTCCTAGTCTCTATCGGGGCAAGTGCAACAGGCAACCAATCCTTGTGGCTCTCTCACATCTCTCTTTCTCTCCTGTCCCCTTCCCGCCCTTCCTTCCACTCTTCCTAGAAAAGCAATGAAAAATATATTGTTGGGTGAGGATTAACAAAGTTTTTAACTATGGATAATTATGTACTCAGTCTTGCAAAGCTTAAACATTGTTATGCGATACATTAGTAAATGTTCTCCACCACTAGATGGCAGCAAAGTCTTACTTTTGAGTCGCTAGACACTCGAGTCAATACCAAAAATAATGCATTTTTAAAAACTATAATGTATAAGGAATGTATGGGGATATATGTATATTATAATTTAATATATAATAAATGTATACATTTATTTTTTCATTGGAAGAAAGATTTTTATCAGAAAGATTTTACCATTGGTGCCTAGAGTTTCTATGACTCTTTATACTTACCTCCTCTCTTTTAAATTTTCTACTTCCATTGCATTTTGTACACTTCCAGATTAGTCTCACATTACAAATCTGAATATGTCACGCCTTCACTAAAATTTTTAAAATAATTTTCTATATCTTACAGAATTTTTAAAAATTACATTATTCACTCAAACAATTTAGTAACTATGCTCTATTTATAAGGCACTGTGACATGTACTAGGAGTAGAAACAAATAAACACATGAAGTTTTTCATTTTCAGAGTTAATGTAAAGATATAGCTGCACAAAGCACTTACTTAGAAGAAGTCTGAATTGAGAACTGTAGGGGAGCAAAGAGAGGAATGGGGATGAGAAGGGAGTTCACCTGTGAGCTTCTGAGTCTGGGATTCAGGAATAAAATCTAGGTTTGAGAGAGCAGTTTGGGAATTATCAACATAAAAGTAAAGCTTGGAGAGTATATAAATATACTTTTTATATTAATGACTCTTTAATTTTAAAATTTATAGACATGATAGTTACAAAAATATTTTAAAACTATAGACATGATTACTGTAAAATTCACTCAGATTATCTCAGCTGCTAACATTTTGATGTACGTATTTTCAAACTTATCTCACACATAAACACAACTCACATATTCATAGTCTGAGTGTCTATCTGTATACATGTAACAGATCATAAATGGGGTCATAATACACATCCTGTTTTTATAACTGCAATTCACTTAAAAAGAATGGGATGTTGGAGGCGGCAGCAAATGAGACTGAAAATGCATATTAGATTTGATTCATCATTAAGAAATGTTTAAATTTTTTTGTTTCTGTTTAATTTTTTCAAGGATAATTCTAAAATTGTGTTAGTTATTTATATCACACATGACTTTTTATCAATATATAAGAAGAATAAAATGAAGAAGAATAAAAGCAGTTGGATATTAATATAATAATAAAAAAAATCAAGGAATGAGAAGAGCCAGGATTTGGATTAAGAAGACCAGACATTTAGTCCAAATGCATAATCCTGGGCATGTCACATGCTTTCTAAATGAAACATAGGATGTTAGGAGTATCATTTCAAAAAGTTTCTGTGAAACTATGTTGTGAACCAAACACTTGCAAAAGTATTAGTAAAGTTGTTTTAGAAGCTTTCTTGTGAAAGTATGTAATTAGTTTTATTTAAGAAGCTTATGATATTGAAACTTACAATTATAAGTTTTACAGATTTTGATACTCATATTGACAGCAATTTGGTTTTTATTACTTAGCACAAGTTTGATAATTAAAAGTCCCTCAGCAAATCTTTGTTAAATTAACAGTGAACTGGCAGCATCCTGAATCCTATCAAAATAATTTTATTTTAAGCATAAGAGGTATTTATTATACTTTACAAATACAGATGCAGAATAGTCTGTTCAATTTTTAGGTAATAAACTTTACATTTTTCTTTTTGCTCATGCACATAAAATATCTTAATCAGAATTATTATAAAATTGATTATTTTTTATGTTAATATATTTCGAGGAATATATGTCATTACATTAGTTTAATCTGTTGGTCACTTTTCTCTACACTGTTAATCACTCATAATTTTGTCATTTTCATTTTAAACTTACTGAAATTATTTTTTTAATATATTTTTCTTATAAAGTTTATAACAAGACTAGAGGCCCAGTGCACAAAATCTGTGCATGGGTAGGGTCCCTAGAGGCTGCTGTCTGCTGGCCAAGGCCTCCCTTCCCCGGCTGTCAGCCCACCCCACCAATCTGATCGCCCTGCCATCACCCGGCCCATATTCTGCACCCCTGCCCAGCCCCTCTCACTGTAGCCCCCGGACTCCTGTCTGCTGGCAGCCCTGCTCCTGCTGCTGCTGCTCCCAGGCACTGATGGCACTGGTCCTGCTTACACCTGATAATGGTGCGGAGCAATTGGGGCCAGCGACATCAGGGGGTATGAGAAGTTGCTGCTGCCTGATCTCCCTTCAGGAGCAGGGGGAGGTGGAGAAGCCCTTAGGGGCGATGGGGGCCAGCAGCTGCTGCTCGCACCTATTGATGGCGCTGAGTGATCAGGGCTGGTGCCAGGTGCTGGCAGTGGGTGTGAGCAGTGGCTCCAGTGCCAGCAGTGGGTGTGAGTGCGGTGGGCAACAGCAGCAGGTGCAAGTCCTGGGCAGGACTGCTGCACAAGGGGGGAGCAAAGAATTTTCCGTAACAACCAGAAGCTCACCCCGATGACAGTGACTGGCACCCCGCCTTGGTCTGATGCCCCCCACTCACCTGCTCTATTATCCCTCCATGTTTTGAGCTTTGCCACCTGCTGCCAAGGCCTGCTATGTTCTGCACACACCCCCTACTGGTCAGTGCATGTCATGGTGAATGGCTGTTCAGTAGTTCTGCAGTTTGGTCAATTTGCATATTAGGGTTTTATACAGATAGATTTGATCCATTGTGATTTTTTTTGCCAAAATCCTATGTAATAAAAGGGTAATATGCATATTAACCATCACTCTGAAACAAAGATGGCAGTGACTATAGCCACAAGATGGCGGCACCCGGTCCTCAGCTCTGCCAGAGTCCCCTAGTCCCGGGGGGTGGCCACTGAGAGTGGGCAGTGTGAGTGGCCTGGTAGAATGCTTCTTCGTTACCACGGTGGTAAGGCAAGCGATCCATGCCAAGCTGTGGATGGGCCTCTAGGTTGCAGAGAGCCTCTGGGCACTGGATGTGGAGCGGCCAGACGCTGCAGAGAGCTACAGGTGCACGGATTCATGCACAGTGCTACTAGTAAGATATAATTTATAACATCTTCTTTGGTGACCATTATTTTTACCAGATCCAATGTGCCTGCATCATCGTTTATATGTCATAATGTTATCCTGGGAATTGTATCTATTTGCAAATGTATTTGTCTGGGTTATTAGCACCAATCATACTCCTCAAAAATTTAAAGACTGAAAGTTTATATTTATTTGTTGACTAGTCATAAAAATCTATATATAGAATGATTGTCTTCAGATGTTTTAAGATTAAACTAATGCCCAGGGCTGGTTTCTTATATGGATAAGCCAATTTTCCCTATTTTGTCAATCATTCTGTGTCCTACAAGGTTTCCAATTCATATTTTACTATATTGATAATGTACCTTTCTTTCTTAAAGTCTGAAAAATGATTTAGCTTAGTAGATATCACTTAAGTAGACACTGAAAAATTGTATTTGGTTAATATCTGTGGTGATAATATATGCTTAGGCTTTCCTTCATTTCTTTGAAAAAGTGAGTACAAATTATGTCATGGAAAATATTGTAAGAAAATAGTCATTAGTTGGCCAAGAGATAATTTAATGAGGATTTTATAAAAATCAAAGCAGAATGTTAAGAGGACTAAGAGAAATAGGATAACATTGTAATACAGTAACAGAAAATTTAAATAAATATAATTTCAGGGAAAATGTTCTAGTACTAAAATCATGCTGTGAAATATGTTCCCATGGGAAGTGTGAATACTTCAGTTATTCAAAACCAGCCAGGAAACAGCATTAAAAAAATATACCATTGGGAGTAATTTTATACAGTGGTTGAGTTGATTAGGAGCCTACAAGGCCTTTACCATATCTACTTGGTATGACTTAAGCAAAATAGTAACTTTCACATAGTACTTGCAATTGGAAAGTAGAAATTAAAAAATAATGTGACTAGTGCAGGTAACATGATTCTTTCAATAAAATACAGTTATATTTTACTAAGCTATCAAATATTAGGAGTAATGATTTTCAAAGAATTTTTAAAATAAAAATGTTATAAAGTGTTGTTAGGCTCCATTACATATTTTTATTCACACATATTACTTCTCTGGAAAAATAATTTTATAAGTTGAAAAGTTGAAAAAAAAGAGGACTAATGAAATGAAAAGGGAAAAATGAATAGTAGGGAAAACAAAAAACATATGTTACACACTCAAAGGGCATTAGGCTTTGATGGGACCAATGCAAGAAGTATTCATATTAATATAAAAAACAAATCCAGATGTTTCTGCTTTGAATGTGTTAAAGAAGTAAATAATTCCTCTCTCTAGTTTTTATTTTTATTTTTTGATGAATACACATTTTTTACTGGTAGCATTATCATTTTTAAAATCACATGTAAAAAATATTTAATTGGTTTAGCTTTTGAATATCTTTTTCACAATATTTCAGTTCCTTTTTTATTATTGAAAGTAAGTAAATATGTTGGAAGATAATGATATAAACTGCAATTCCAGATACATAATATTTATGATATTGCATATTTATAAAAAAATGAAAGTGCAGGCCCTTTGAATACAGCAAAAGCCAACTAAATAATGTCTAAATATGTGCATGGCAATACTTCAGATGAACTATGTAAATATAATTTAAATTTTTTTATTAATAGCTGAGAACATGGAATTATTCCATTTTTAAATATTCATTACTACATATGACAACACAACAATTCAGTGCTTACTCTGTTCCAGGCTCTTTACATTAAACTAGAGGCCCAGTGCACAACATTAATGCCCCTCAGTGACAGGGAGCAGGCCGAAGCAAGCAGGCGGACATCCCCCAAGGGGTTCTTAGTACTTCTGTGGAGGCATAAGAGGTTACCGCCACACCGCTGTGCTTGCCAGCTGTGAGCCTGGTTTCTGGGAGCACACTGACCAGGCAGCTCCTTCATTGAGGATCTGTCAGTGCATGTTACAGCAACTGGTCGTTCTGCTGTTCAGACAGTTTACATATTAGGGTTTTATTATATAGGATAGTCCTCACAGAATCTGAGATGGGTAGGTACTTTATTAACCCAATTTTTCAGATTAGGAAAACAAGACATAGAGGAGTTAATTAACGTGCCTAAATTATCACAGCTGGTAGTTCAAAAAAATTAATTCAAAGCCAGGCATTCTGAATCCAAAGCTTATGTCTGTAGCTCTGCCCAAAACATTTAAAAATAAACTTATTCTATAGTATTTGTTGAGTTAAGAAATTTGTGTGATAGAGTTGGAATCTATTTTGTAGTACCTGTATAATTTGAAGACACTTTCAGGTAAAAATTGACTGTTACTGTCTTCTCAGTAAGTGTTCTATTGTAGTGAAAGTTAAGTCTTACTTTTGTTCCTAACTGCCTAGAACAATGTCATTACAGTATATAATTCTGTGGTTACCCAATGCATATTTTTTAAATATGTTATACATAAAAATTTCACAGAGGAAGTTGCTAAAAAATGGGGGGGGGGGAATGAGAGCAATATTTGAAAGCTACTTTTACTCCATGGAGAAGCTTTTAAAAATGTAATTACAAGTTTTATCTGGGATTTATTGAAGACTCACATGCAGCTCTAAAAATAAAATACTGAGAGATCCCATGTACCCTTCACCTGGTTTTGCTCCATGGTGACATCTTGTAAAGCTATCATACAAATACCATGAGGAGGAAATTGATATTGATACAATCCATTTATCTTATTCAGATTTCCCAAGTTTTACATGTGTGTTCTTAGTTGTATGCAATTTTGTCAGGTGTAGTGCTGTTGTATGTAACTACCATAACAGTCAAGATACAAAACAGTGTCAACACTATAAAGTTCCCTATTGTCCCTTTTATAATAATAATAATAATACCAAAACTGGTTTGGGTCAGTGGATAGAGCATCCATCTGTGGACTGAAAGATCTCAGGTTTGATTCCAGTCAAAGGCATGTACCTTGGCTGCAGGCACATCCCCAGTAGGGGGCATGCAAGAGGCAACTGCTGGATGTTTCTGACTTTCTACCCCTCTCCCTTCCTCTTTGTGAAAAATCAATAAAATATATTTAAAATAATAATAATGATTATTATTATTATTATTTTAATCCTCATTCAAGGACACTTTTTCCATTGATTTTTTGAGAGAGTGAAAGGGTGGGAGGGGGAAGGAAAGAGGTAGAGGGAGACAGTCAGAGAGAGAGAAAGAGAGAGAGAGATTGATTGGCTGCCTTTTGCATGTGGCTTGACCAGGGCCAGGCTCAAACCTGAAATCCAGGTGTGCGTCTTTGAATGGAAACCAAACCTACAACCCTTCGTGTGAGGGCCAGTGCTCTAACCACAGGGAAACACCAGCCAGGAGCCTACTGTCCCTTTAAAACCAATCCCTCCAGATCCTGCCCCTTCCTTAATCCCTAATGACCAATCGTTTGATGTCCATCTCTATACGTTTGTCATTTTTAGGATGTTATATGAGTGGAATTTTACATTAAAAAGCCTTTGGAACTCTTTTCTCACTCAGCATAATTCCCTGGAGACTTATCCAAGTTATTGCGTTTATCATTACTTCATTCATTTTTACTGCTGGGTAGTGTTCCATAGTATGTGTGTGCCCCAGTTTGTTTAACCTTTCACCACTGAAGGACATCTGGGTTGTTTCCAGTGTTTAGTCATTACAAATAAAACTGTTATAAATATTTGTTACAGGTTTTTGCATGAATGTTGCATTCATTTATCTGGGGTAAATGCCCAAGAGTGTAATTGTTGAGTCATATGGAGTTGCATCTTTAATTTCATGAAAAACTTCCAAAGTGTTCCACAGTGGCTGTAGTATTTTACATTCCCACCAGCAATGTATGAATGCTCCTGTTTCTCTGCAGGCTTGCTAGCATTTGGTATTGTTGCTCTTTTCATTTTTAGCACTTCTGATAGGTGTATAGTAATATCTCATTGTAATTTTAATTTCTCTAATGGCAAATCATGTTAAATATCCTTTCTGTGCTATCAATTTATCATTTTTAGTGGTATATAGATGGCAACATTTATTTTCCATTTATATATCCTCTTGGATGAATGTTTGTCTTTTGCCTGCTTTCAAATTGTATTGTTCTTCACTTTTGAGTTTTGAGAGTTCTTCATATAATGCAAATACTTATTCTTGGTAACTATATATTCTATACTAGTCCTTTGTGTAGTTTGCAAATATTTTCTCCCACAAAATAGTTTTAAAATCTTTTAACAGTGTTTTTGAGGAAAAGTTTCAATTTTGATGAGGTTTAATTTATTAATTTTTCTTTTATGGATTGCACTTTTGTCATCAAATTAAGAATTCATCCTCTAGCCTTAGCTCCTGAATATGTTTTTGACTTTTTCCCTGAAAGCTTTATACTTTTATATTTGTTTATGATTCATTTTGAATTAATTTACACATTTTATATATCATATGAGTTCTAGGTTGAGGGTGTTTTTTTTTTTTTGTTATGGAAAAGCTATCTTTCTTCTATTAAATCACTTTTTTTCAATTTTATATTTGTAAAAATCTGTTGGGGTAACTCACATATATATATTTATTTATTCTTCATTTTGTTCCACTGATCTATGTAAAGATATTTTAAGATATATTTAATACCAAGAAAAAGAGAAAAATCCTACAGCAGATGTCAGCAAATATTTTCTTAAAAGGTTTAGATAGTAAATATTTTTGGTTTTGTGGTCTGTGTCAGAAATAATCACTCTGTTGTTAGGCAAAAGCAGCCATAAACAGTACATAAATAAATGGATAAATAGGTGTGATTATATTCCAATTATATTTTATTTATAACTGTATGCAGTGGATTGGATTTGGCCCATAGGCTATGGTTTGCCAGTTCTTCTTCTACAGAAGAAAATAATAATTGAGGTGAAAAATCTAATTGTCCAGAAAGTATTGGATATTTGTAAAATACTGCTAAATTCCTCCCTATATGCTACAGTGGCTTGTTTTCATCCTAATCAATAATTCTCATTTGTGTAGTATATGAAAGCATTTTTAAAGAAAAACACTCATATATTGCTAATGATTATTAAATTATTTTTTACTCTAGTATTATTTAAATATGTAAAACATTGAAATAGTATGTTTTTCTTTTGTTTATGTGTTTATATAAGCAAAACTATGAAACAATAAAAATTAGTATTAACAAGATTAATTTGCTGTAGTTAATGCATGTCTTGTTCTATATAAATAACGTACCTCAAGTTGAAAATGGAATTGACTCTTTGAAAGCAGAGGTTGAAATGATTATGGGATGATTCAATTCTTCATAACCTCTTCTACTAAAATGCTTTTAATATGTTGTTTATTTTATACACTGATACGATATTTGGCTGTCTTTGGAAAAACTCATCAATTATAGATAAATAGTTATTTTGTTCTTAGACTGATAATTAAAAGCTTGTTATGCTATTATTATAAGCACAAACTGTATTGAAATTATGAAGCAGTTCTTAGGTTTAAGATGCTCTTCAGATGATCCCGGATATATCAAATATTATATAAATTAAACCATAAAGTTTTTAAAAATATTTGCACGATAACCCCTGTAAGTATGTCCAATAAAACATCATTCAGGAAATGTTGGTCTTTATTCTTTCTATTTAAAAGCTGGCAACACAATCTTGTGAAAATAATATCTGCCTAAACATATCTATAGGCTTTGGGAAAAAAATGGGTGTACGTAATTTACCTATACTATTTGCTTTGGTATAATTAATTTATACTAAAGGTCTCACATGGAATCATTGTCATCAGAATTTAAAATTCTAGTTAGTATTATAATTCCCTGAATAACCACTGTATTCCCTGTATGCTAGTATTCCCTGAATATCTACTGTATGCTAGTATTGGGAGTAAAAATAAAATTAATGTTTGGTCCCTACCCTTGAGCAGTTTTCAACCAGTTTAAGAAACAAGCCATTAACATTAAATTTATAGTATCTGTAGCTAACATTTATCAAAAACTTACTATTTTACAGGTTTTATATGGGGGTCTTCATATGTATTAAATCATTTTTTCATACAAATAACCTTATAAGGTAGGTACTATTACTTTCCATCTTTTAGAGAAGCAACTAAATGACAGAATGTTTAACTAACTTGCCCAAGTTGTCAAAACTAATTAGTGGCAAAGTTATCATTCAGATTAAGTGATCCAACTTAATAGCCTACATATCAAAATTTTAATAACACGTATGGCTAATAAGTAGATATATGAAATAAAATTATTTCAAGTTATATAGCTTAAGAAAGCTATTATTCAAGATGTTTACAGATTCTTTGCAATTTTATTAATTAATTAAAAATTTACCAACCCTAGCTGGTTTGGATCAGTGGATAAAGTGTCAGCCTGCAGACTGAAGTGTCTCAGGCTCGATTCTGGCCAAGGACACATGCCTGGGTTGTGGGTTCAATCCCCAGTAGTGGGCATGCAGGAGGCAGCCAATCAATGATTCTCTCTCATCATTGATGTTTCTATCTCTCTCTCCTCCCTTCTTCTCTGAAATCAATAAAGAAATATATTTAAAAAATAATAAAAATAAAAATTATCCATTTTAATTGCAATCATTTTTATTTGATTCAAAGATGTGTTGTCTCAACATTGTGACATTCTAAAATTGATGTATATGGTGATAATCCATGTTAAATTGCTGTCTCAAAACTTTATAAAGCATTGTTACCACATGGTCCTCCCTGCTGTGAAGTGAACTATGGGTATGTGCATTTAATTGTCAATTGCAGCCCCAAATTCATAGAAATTATTACATTGGGATGCATCATTGAAATGAAAATATTGAGTTCAGAAGTTTATCATAGATCTGCAAGATAAAAATTTATTACTAATTGAGCATTTATTTGTTGCTGGAACATTATCTGTACATTTTAAAGCATCAACTGAGTGATTTATAAGTGATTTACCTAATTAGAGAAAAAAATACACAAGAAAATAAAGCTGATTTTTACAAAATTATTATTATTTTACTGATTTCAGAGAGGAAGGGAGAGGGAGATAGAAACATCAGTGATGAGAGAGAATTATTGATTGGCTGCCTCCTGCATGAGCTCACAATGGGGCATGTATCCTTGATGGGAATCGAACCGGGGACCTTTAGTCTGCAGGCTAATGCTTTCTTCAAGGAGCCAAACTGGCTGGGGCAAGATAAAGCAGGTTTTCATTTTGTTATTGAGATATTTCAAAAGGATTTCTAGCCACACTCTAGGCAATACAATTGAAAATAGGAGACATTTCCAAATCTCCTGGAAAAGATAATAGAATTCCAAAACTAGAAAAGGTGGGTGTGATGATTCATACATCATGAAAATCTATCTCTCAGATACATTTCAAGGGATTCCAGCTGACTTCCAAGAGAAGCTATTCATTTCCAGGGATACATAAATCCTAAAGGGAGAAAAGGAAACCTGGAATTGAACTAACTAGGAAATGCATGAAAACTCGATATTCTTTGATAATGCCAAAATTATATAATCCTAAATGTGCTGAAGCAGTCTGGATCATAAGCATAGAATGTAAAAAGCAGTATTACTCTGTTATGTAACTGCATATGCCTGGAAGTGATTCAGGAGAAGGTCTGGATTCTGAATTATTAAGAAAATTTCTGTTTTCCCCCATGGGGAAGGGAGCTTTATTACCTAGCTAACGTCCAAAGGCCTCTAACCTATAAATAAGATATCTAATACGTCTCTTAAATCCAGATGGTCATCCCAGCAATGGCAGTCAGAACGAGAACAAGAGCTAAACAGTGAGAAGGAGATGAGGAAAAGTGAAGGTGAAATGAATAGATGGCCTCCAATATTTGAGAGCCTAACAGAAGAGCCAGCGGAAAGAGGCTGAACCAAGGCAGGAAGGAAAAATGATGGAATGTTGTGTCATAGAAACAAAGCAAAAGTCATGTTTCAGGAAGAAGGGGAAGGTCAACTGTTAAATGCTGCTAAGATATTGAGTAAGATGAAAGCTGGAATATGTTCATTGAATTTAGTTACAAGAGCTAACTGAAACTTAGTGAAAGTGGTTTTTATGGAGTATTAAGGCAGAAGACAGATTAGAGTGGTCTAAGAAGTTAATGAAATATGGACACTAAAATTAAATAACTTTTCTGATAGGTCTAAATGTGTGGAGGATATGTACTAAAGAAGCACTTGGGGCTGAAAGTTTTAAAAAATATTTAGATGAAAGAATTTAAATATAAAGGAAAATAGAGTAATTCACTATGATTCAAACTGCAGGTTATGACTTATTGGTGTATAGTAATATTAATTTAGTGAGTGGTAACCAGCATTACAAAATATATCAGTGCACACTAGCTGGTTGGGCTCAATGGATTAAGTGTCAGCCTGCAGACTGAAGGGTCCTGGGTTTGATTCAGTCAAGGGTACATGCCCAGGTTGTAGCTCAATCCCCAGTAGGGGGCATGCAGGAGGCAGCCAATTGAGAATTCTCTTATCATTGATGTTTCTATCTCTCTCTCCCTTTCCCTTCTTCTCTGAAATACACACACACACACACACACACACACACACACACACACACACACACATACTAGAAACCTGATGCATGAAGGTTCATGCAAGAATGGGCCTTCCTTCCCCTGGCTGCCAGCACCACCTTCACTCTGACCCAGAACTGCCTTTCTGCCTTCCCATGCTGCCCAGAGGCCTGGAGAGGCTGGGGCAGTGTGGAACACCTGCATTGTGGCCAAGCATCCTGCCTCCTGACCACTCCCGCCTGCATATGCAAATTAACATGCCATATTTGTTGGGTCAATTTGCATACTCACTTCTGATTGGTTGGTGAGCATTGTGAAGATATAGTCACTTTGCATCTTTCTCTTTTATTAGTGTGTGTACGTGTATATATATATATGTGTGTGTGTGTGTGTGTGTGTGTATATATATATATATATATATATATATATATATATATATGTATATATAAAAGCCTAAGTGACCAAACAACCAGACAACCAACCAATTGATCAACTGGTCGCTATGACATTCACTGACCACCATGGAGCAGATGCTCAATGCAAGAACTGCCCCCTGGGGGTCAGTGACCTTCCACAGCCAACCTCCTGTAGCTAGCCAACCTCCCATGGTCCCTTCTCCACCCACCCCCCCCCCCCAGCCAGCCCACCTCTCACGGTCCCTCCCCCTGGCTGGCCATGGTCGGCAATGATCAGCTCCCATCACTGGCCAAGGCGAGGGACCCATCCATGCATGAATTCATGCACTGGGTCTCTATACTACCTAATAAAAGAGCAATACGCAAATTGACTGTACCTCCACTTCATTCACAAGCCACACCCACCATCCAATCAAGTGAAAATATGCAAATTAACCACAACCCAGATGGCTGAGGACACAGAGTGAGCAGGAGGGAGGCTTGGATTTTCCTGGCAATGTAGGAAGCCAAGTTTTCCACATACCCTGGCTGGCCCAGGCCTCCACCCAATGCTACAAAGTTTCAATTATTGAAGATAAATAAATCCCAACAGAAATGGCAGCAGCCATGGAGCTGGAGAGAACAGAGGCCAGGATTGCCCCTGGTGATGGAGAAAGCATAGCTTTCTGCAACTCTGGCCTGCCTTGGCCTTCGCTTAAGGCTACAAAGTTCAATTACAGAAGATAAATAAATCCCAACAGAAATGGCTATGGCCACAGAGTGAGCAGGAGGCTTGACTCCGCTCTAGGCTACAAAGTCTCAATTGTAGAAGATAAATAAACCCCAGATATCAGGGCCTCCACTTGGGTTGCCGGGGGACACGGCCAGCCTGCAAACCACCGTAGGTCCCTTGCCCATGCCCCAAGGGAACCCCCACCCTGACCCTTCAGGGAAAACCAGCTGGCCCCCACCCATGCCTCTATCCTATCTAATAAAAGAGTAATATGCAGATTGACTATCACTCCAACACACAAGATGGCTGCCCCCATGTGGTCAAAGATCCTGTCCCCATGTAGACACAAGATGGCCCCCATAAGATGGCCATCAGGGGAAGGCAGTTGGGGGCAATCGAGCCTGCAGGGGAGGGCAGTTAGGGGTGACCAGGCCAGCAGAGGAGGGAAATTGGGGGTAACTGGGCCTGCTGGGAAGGGCAGTTGGGGGAAACCAGGCCTGAAGGGGAGGGCAGTTAAGGGAAGACAGGCTGGCAGGGGAGCAGTTAGGCATCAATAAGGCTGGCAGGGGTGTGGTTAGGGGCTGATCAGGCTGGCAGGCAGAAGCAGTTAGGGACAATCAGGAAGGCAGGCAGGCAAGCAGTTGGGAGCCAGCAGTCCTGGATTGTGAGAGGGATGTCTGACTGCCATTGAGTGGTCCCAGATTAGAGAGGATGCAGGCTGGGCCGAGGGACATCCTCTGCCCCCCTTGCATGAATTTCGTGCACTGGGCCTCTAGTGTGTGTGTGCATATATATGTATATAAATATACATATATATATATGTATATATATATGTATATAAGGGTATACACACACACACATATCTATGTATGATAAGGTACTATCTTATGAAATTTTGTTTAGGTTATTTGTATAAATTGTCTACTATAATTCATAGTAAGAGATATACTTAACATATGATACTTTACACATGATATTTATATGTAGTATATCTATTTATATGTTCACATGTAGTACCTATGTATAATATGTATATATTATATTACAATAGAGTATACTAGAGGCCTGGTGCATGAAATTTGTGCATGGGGGAGGGGTTGGGGAGGTGTCCCTCAGGCCAGACTGCACCCTCTTCAATCTGGGATGCCTTGAGGGATGTTTGACTGCCCGACCACTACTCTGCCAACCTGATTGATGTCTAACTCCTCTCCTGCCAGCCTGTTTGCCCCCAATTTTCCTCCTCTGCCACCTGGTCACCCCTAGCTGCCCTCCCTTGCAGGCTTGATCACCCCCAACTGCCCTCCATTGCAGGCCTGGAACCTCCCACTGTCCTCCCCTACTGGCCATCTTGTGGTGGCCATCTTGTGTCCATATGAAGGCAGGATCTTTGTCAACATGGGGCAGTCCTCTTGTGTTTTTGAGTGATGGTCAATCTGCGTATTACTCTTTTATTAGATAGGATAGAGGCCTGGACAGGGGTGGGGACTGGCTGATTTGCCCTGAAGGGTGCCCTGGATCAGGGTGGGGGTTCCCTTGGTGTGTGGGGCAGCCTGAGCGAGGGTCCTGTGGTGGTTTGGAGGTGGGCCATGCCCCCCCCCCAGCAACCCAAGAGGAACTCCTGGGATCTGGAATTAATTTATGTTCTACAATTAAAAATTTGTAGCCTGCTCGTTCAGTGATGACAGCCATTTCTGTTTGAAACTTTGTAGCCTAGAGTGTAGGCTGAGGCTAGGGCTGCAGAAGTTTGGCTTCCTCCATTGCCCCAGCAATCCTAAGCCTTTTCTCGCTCCAGCTCCATGGTGGCTGCCATTTTTGTTGGGATTATATAGCTTCTATAATTGAAACTTTGTAGCATTGAGTGGAGGCCTAGGCTGTCATCGGAAGGTGGAAAGGTTGGCTTCCTCTGTTGCCGGGAAAACCCAAGCCTCCCTCTTGCTCTCAGTGGTGGCAGCCATCTTGGTTGGGGTTTATTTGCATAATTTGCTTTTTTTTAAAAATATATTTTATTGATTTTTTACAGAGCAGAAGGGAGAGGGATAGAAAGTCAGAAACATCGATGAGAGAGAGACATCGATCAGCTGCCTCTTGCACGCCCACTACTGAGGATGTGCCCGCAGCCAAGGTACATGCCCTTGACCGGAATCGAACCCGGGACCCTTCAGTCCCCAGTCCGACGCTGTATCCACTGAGCCAAACCGGTCTCGGCATAATTTGCTTTTGATTGTCTGGTGAGGCATGGCTGTGGACGTGGCTTGATCAGAGGTATGGTAAATCTGCATATTACTCTTTTATTAGATAGGATAATTCTTGTTGTAATCATAGTAATAAGAAAACATACACTGAAAGCTAAAGCATTACATATTAACATAGGTCCTAGAGAATGTGGAAGGTACTAGGACTCGTGTAGAGAAATTTTATTTTAAATTGGAGGTTTTGAAAGAACAAATGGACAAGAGAGGTTAGAGTTCTGGTATCAAAATGCTTGAAAGAAAAGATTTTAGAATTTATCAAGAGTAAGACATGTAACATGTTTTAAGAAAGTGGAGACATCCATGGAACCGAAAGCTCAAATCACAGTGAGAGTTGGATTTCTTGGGAAGGCAAATGGGAATTTTCATAAGAGTGAAATGTTTGAGATTTGAAGTTATTTTTAGTGATAAATTATAACAAATGGTGGGGATTATGTAAAATATACCACTAATGATAAGAAGGTCAGGAAATTATAATATGATATTGGATAGATTGTCCACGTGGACATAGAATTTCCTGAGATGATGGCAGGAATCAAGGAGGAAATCAATACCCTGATACAGACAACAAAATCTTTAGTGAATGAGATGAATTAGCCCAGACATTGCTAGATGACAACAATAAGGAACAGGAGGTTGTAAAAGTGGCTGCAATAGCTTCTGTGGAGCAAAGCAACATGAGAAGTGAAGCCTCACTTCTAATCCATGAGCAACTAAAGAAGGAGATATTGCCTAGGAATGCCAGTGTGGATTCAGACTGCCTGGATTCCATGGCTGGCTTCCTCTATATTTCTATGATCTTGAGAAAATTGCTTAATCTCTCTATGCCTCAGTTTCACATCTGTAAAATATGGATAAAAGGACCTACCTCATAGTGATACCATTATAATTTAACCCAGTTATTAGTTAACTGGAAAGGAGCAAAGAGAAAGCCAACTATCATAGTCACTAGAGGCCAAGTGCACAAAATTTGTGCATGGAGGGGGTGTGTGTCCCTCAGCCCAGACTGCACCCTCTCTCCTCTGGGACCCCTTTGAGTGATGTCTAACTGCCCGATTAGGCCCAATTGTGTTTTGGCCAAAACAGGCAGTTGGACATCCCTCTCACAATCCAGGACTACTGGCTTCCAACTGGGCGCCTGCCTGCCTGCCTGATTCCCCCTAATTGCTTCTGCCTGCCAGCCTGATCATCCCCTAACCATTCCCCTGCCAGCCTGATCAATGCCTAACTGCTCCCCTGCCAGCATGATTGCCCGTAACTGCTTTTTCCTGCTGGCCTGGCCACCCCTTACTGCTGTCTCTTGCCAGCCTGGTTGCCCTCAACTGTCCTCTCCTGCTGGCCAGGTCCCTCCCAATTGCCCTCTCCTGCAGGCCTGATTGCCCTCCCTTGCAGGCCTGTTCCCCACCCCCAACTGCCCTCCCCTGCTAGCCTGATTGCCCACAACTGCCCTTCCCTGCCGGCCATCTTGTGGCAGCCATTTTGTTTTCACCTGGGACAGCCATTTTGTGTGTTGGAGTGATGGTAAATTTGCATATCACCTCTTTATTATATAGGATTGGTGAGCCTTGCCAGGAAGCTACAGTATAAACTCATGCCCAGTGAAGTCTGGGTGACATAAGGGAAGTACTTGTCTGTCAGTCATGCCTGGGAACAGGTCATTGGCCAGGATAGGTGTGGCCACTGCAAGTGTGGGAAGATTTGAAATACTTAAACTCCTAAACAAAGGAATTTAATTTCTTTCTTGTGTCCTCTTGCCTCTTACCTCTTGCGTGCTCTTGACTTCTGGCCTGTGGAGCTATCATTGAGCTATCCTGCATTTGCCCACATGGCCCACTGCCATGTGGACCCCACACATGATGGACTAATGAACTGCAATTAGCTTAATGCTAAACCAGATCCAGCTGCAATATGGAATGGAAACTTTGGATGCTGGCTTTGCTTGTAGCTCTGCTAAATCTCCGACTGCACATTTTCCAGGAATGGATTAGGGGAAATGGAACTTTGGAAAATCCAGGATGTAATTCCACAAAAAATAAAAATCACTCTTCATTCTGTGTGAGGCTCTGAAAATTCCTTTTCTTGAGATATCATAAGGACCGGACTCACATCACTCAGTGGGGAAAAGTGCTACCCCACTTCCACCAATAATAATAAGAGGGCTGTGATAATTAAATGAAATATATTCACGTATAGCATACGTATAGTGCTTATATATAGAAATTTTACAGTGAATGTTTGCTATTATGATTGTCTATTATTTTCTGAATGTTAAATAAACAACTTCTATTTGAGAGAGCTATAGAATGTTCCTCATTAGTCATCTATTTTCCAGTTAGAAAAATATGAGTAAGCTGATAGATTTGTAGGGATTTGCTGGTTTTGTAGGGAGCGTTCCAGCATTGTTTTTGAAGGGCAAGAAAGTGTGAGTGTGATGAAAGGTCAGGGAACAGACATACTGGGAATCACAGAATGAGACTAGAGCTAGAGATTGCTTAAAGAAATTCTATCTTCACAGTGCTATGGCCACATGGAACAGTGATCACAAAGACTACAGAGAAGCTGGAGTAGAAAGAAGGGATATGAGACATTTAGTGAGTTTATCACCAATAGTCTTTTGAGGGAGGAAGGTTATTTTGGGCTGATCTGGAAAGGGGTTCCTATAGGTGTGGGTAAAATACTTCCTTTCTTTCTGATGTCAACAGCTACATTGGTAGCAACTGTAATTGTCAACATTGAGTAAAGGATATACACAAGCCACCTTGTCTCATATGCACATAAGAGAGGATATACATTGGACACAATTCCCCTTTTATATCCAGTTGATCTAGTTATCCCTTAAGCCAATAAGTATTGTTTCTCTGTTTCCATCAAAGTCATTGCCAGAATCTTAAACTAATACATACTTGTTTAATGAATTTTGTTTACATGAATTTGAGGTCAACAAGAGCAGTGACTCTCCCTCTCTTGTCTACCATAGCATCTACAGAGCCTAGACAGTCTCCATTGTTTGTTAAATAAAGAAGACCCTTCATTTCCTTCAATCCAGGGGACTTGCATAATTTTCAGTGTGATAAACCTGTGGAGTTACTTTGTGGAGTTACTTTGCCTTACAAAAATATCATATTGCTGTTAAGTGCCTACAACTTGATTTAATTTACCATTTTGAATTTGTCTTTGTTCCACACACACACAAAAAAATGGAGTCATGATGCATCACTAAGCACCAAGTAAAGGCTTTGTTATGCAATGGTAAAAATAATTATATTCTGTCAATACTATTTCTGTGAAACTTCACACATGTTTTTAGAAAGTAAGTCCTCAGTGAGGCGGAACATTTGGTTCATCCAAAGTGCTACACTTGAAAAGAGGCAAGGGAAGCATATCAACGTGCTGATGCTCACCTCACTACATCGGCCTCTGCTTGGTAACAGCCCCCTTGAGTTTTTCTCATAACCCTCAGCATGAATTGAAATTAGTTCCAGAGCTGGAAAGATCAGTAGCTTCATGAAGAATTAAGAATCTATAAAATCCTTTTTTTTTTCTTTTCTGGGAACAAATGGTCAACTGGATTCCTTTCCTCAGTGCAAGTGAACATACATTTCAGAAAGCACAATTTTCTGAAAATAATAGAGTTGTCCCTTCATATACACATTTGTTTTGATAGTCCTAGGGGTTGCAATTGCTTTTCTATAGCAAAGATCACGTTTTTCATTTTTAAGTGAGGCATCTGCTAAGGTTCTTTTTTATGATTCATAGTTTAAAAGAGGACTATAATGAATATTAACAATTCCTATCCTTGGTTTTATACTCTGCTCCTTTTCAGCCTGCTTTGTTGGAGTTCCTTAAGACTTTAACTGGGCCCTATTAAGTTCTCTGTCTGCACTAATTTCTTACCTGTTCATACACAGACACACATATACATATATATGTATGTGTGTGTATATCACTCTTGTATTAGATAGGATATTATTTCATTCCTCTCTCTTAAGATTCAGATTTATGTATCCATAGGGGCCAAAGTTGTCTCAAATTTAACAAGTTTCTTTGTCTTTTCCTCACTCTATTTGACACCATAATCCATTCACCCTGTCTCATTAAAAAGAAGTTGAACGTTTTTTTCTTCATTATTTCTATCTATTCCATTAGAAAGGGCAGTCCAATCTCTTTTAAAGATATGTTTACAACACACCCACTGCTCTCTATCTCCTGTCACCCATTGAAACCAGATCAATATCTTCCTTTTACAGATTACTTCTTGTGTCCTAATTGCATTGATTTCAGTGCTAATCAAGCTCTCCTTCCCAGAGAAAGAGCATTTCTCTTTCCTAATTATTTGCTCTAATAAAAATCTAAGGTAGGGTTCTCATGAGCCTGGCCTTAGTCATATTTTAGTGTCTCTTCCCCAGAGCATCCCAGCCAGAACCAAATCTTGGACCAGAGGAAAACATTGCTCTTACTTGTCAAAATAGTTATATGGAATTCTGGGACCATCCCCACCCAAACCACAGGGACAAAAAGAAAGAAAAGATCATTCCCTAAAGCACCACCAAGGCATTATTTTTGAGAGATGGGAAAATGGATGTTGGAAGGGGAGAACAATGGATGCTATCACTTTCACTGTTGCCCCCTACAATATACTCTCTACATATCAGATAGTATGCTTATTTAAAGAACTCAAATTATATCATTTCATTACCTTTTAAAACTCTTCATGATTCCTGTTGCAATTAGAATACACTTACAACACCTTTGAATAGCTACGAGGCCATACAATATCTGGAACCAGCTCACTATTCAGTTTTATCTCATGCCACTTTCTTCCTCACCCACTGCACTCTTAGATGAATTTTTTTAGATCAATTTTTTTTCTCACCTTAGGCATTTGCACTCACTGTACTCTCTGCCTGGAGATATCTTTGGCCTACTCTTGCTATCTCATTACTTCTTATCCTTCAGGTCTCAGTTCATGTCAATTCCTATTCACGTCTACAAATTTTCTGTTTTAGTGTCTCTTTGTTTCTTGCTTATGCATCTCATAGCTCTAAATGTTATTATTGCTTATCTTCCCCAATTGAATGTAAGCTCTAAGAAGAGAGGGGTGTATATTACCTTTTTTTCCCCATCACAAACCTAGAATTTACCACAATTTCTTTGGGTCAATATAATCTGAATCATTGAATCCTTATAGGCTATTTCTGCCATGGCTCATTTTTTATATTTTCATACACATCACTAGCTATCTGCAATGCTGCATCAGCTACTGTAACATCTAGTTTTACTATTAATACCTTATAAATCATATTCCATATAGCATTAATAACATTCTTGAGTCCATTCCTTAAATAAAAATTCTTTCCCTGCCTTTAAAAAAACACATGTATTTTTGCATGATTATACATTTTAAATAAATCATGGAGTTATAAAATAGCATAAAAATAGTGAAGGACACAGGGCCTTTTACAGAATCAGATAATCACAGAAGGGTCTGTTAGATAATACCCGGCATTCCATTGAAAAGACACTGCAGTAATCCTTTGTCCATTTCAAAGCCTTTTCTAAAATCTCCTGATATATGGCATTTGCTGCTGCAGAAAGACTATCTACCCTATTTGCTTCACCAATGAAATTCTGAAGCTTGAAGGGACAGAGAGCCTGTTCCCTGGCTCCCCCACCCCCCAAAAATTAAAAAATGTATTGCCAGCATTTTGTCTCCAGGAGCTAATAACATTCTGATGCATTCATTGTAAAAAGTACCTGTCTTTAAAGTAGATATTACTCTTATCTTTCTTCCCTGCCATATTATATTACATTCTCTCCCTGCAATAGCATAGATATATCTTTATTCTTTCTTTCTTTCTTTCTTTCTTTCTTTCTTTCTTTCTTTCTTTCTTTCTTTCTTCCTTTCTTTTTCTTTATTTTCAGTGTGAAAATCCCTTTTTATTTTATTTTTTCTTTATTGATTAAGGTATTACATATGTGTCTTTATCGCCCCTTGCCCCATATATCCTTCAATTACTAGGTCATGTAAGCTTTATTTTTCTGATTTTTGTTTTGGCTGTTGTTCAAAATTAACTTTATTTTTCAGCTTTACTTCATCAGGGTATGGTAACAAAATTGGCAAGTACAAAAAGGATACTGATATTGGGTTTAAAGAAAATGCCTCTGGCAAACTGGCAGGAAGGTGAAAGTAACAAAGACAGACACAGAATTGGAGTTTTTCAAAAGTGAGTTCAAATGTTCAACTTCCCTTCTCTGCCGGCCTGGTCCACTATCTGTGACTAAAGGCGCCTTGCCCTATCTAAGCCTGTTTTCTCATCTGTCATTGGATTTGAGATCACTCATGTTCCCACTGTAACGTCTGAGCCCTTTATCACTGGTGTGTCCCTTTTTGGTCTTGTGAGACTAACTGGTCCAGGCAAAGGAGCGAAGACTACCTGATTGAGGTGATTTGAGGGTCTGGACTTGGCTCAGTAAGCTTTGCCTAGGCTGGGCCCAAATCCAGAGAGCTTGGCAGGTTGGTGGCACCACACCCAGACCTTAGGTAGCAGGGAACAGAGGGATGAGGGAGGATCAGCAGCTATTCTGGAGGGAAGAAGCCAAGGAATATGGAATTCTTCCATTCTGCTTCTAATTTCAACCAGATTCTGCCCAAATGAAAAAGATCTGAACTCTTCTGCAACCTGTTCTTCCCAGGACAGGGAGTCTACTCCTTGCTCCATAAACAAGGGACCAGATGGGGCATCTTAATTGTCTCCTCCTTAAAAACAAATGAGAGTTCATCATGGTTTCTCTTTGCTTTCCTGTGTAGAGAGGTTTTTACAAACTCTAAGTAATCATGATGCTCTTTCCATCCGTGGTGTCTTTAGTCTTATTTCAACACCCCCTTCATCTGCTTGATTGCCTTTCTCTCCCAAAACTAAATGCAAACTCTCCCGGGGCTCTGCTTTGTCCTTCTAGTTTGAGGTTATCTCAAACTACTCAATATGCTTACGGGTAGATGCTGTTGAACAGGTGACTATCCCTCTGGACTGAACAGCCATGGGTGTGTGCATGGGGAAAGAGGTGTGAAGGCTGATGACAAGCTCTGGCGTTAAGATGAAAGTCTTAGGACGCATTCTGATGTTTGCTCCCTAGGAATGGGTTAAACTTTGTGTGTTTTAAAAACCAGGAGATTTTAAAAAATTGCATTTCACTATTACACTGATGAGAGATTATCCTAAATTCCTACCAGCAGAGAAAGATACTTGAACAGAGTTGGCAGAGTAAGCTCCCTATAACAGCAACAGATGATCACACACTTCTGTTTTTATCTTCCTATTTCTGGTTTAGAACTATGAAGTGATTGCTTTTAATTCCACCGCTCCTGCTAAAAGTAATAGAGTACGTAGTTTCTGTTTTTTTAAAAAAGTACCTTACAGCCCTTTATGATTGAACTTGTGTTTTCCTCATGTCTGGTAATTCACTGTCTCCCAGCATGGCCACTTGTTCTCACTGACCGCTGTAGTATTAAACTTGGAATTATAGCTAGGGAAGCAAAGAGAAACCATTAGGGAACCCTTTATTTCTAAGGAGAAGAAAATTAAATTGTCCCATCTGCTCACTTGTTTATGGAGCAAGAAGTGGACTCTGTGTTCCAGAAGTGTTTTGCTTCTTGCATGTTGGTTAGAAGAGGAAAATCAAAAGTTGAAGGAAGTTTTAACTCTGCTAGTCATTTTGGCAAGACCTGGAACCTAATGCTCCCTTTTTACCCTGGATGGAACATTGGGCCAACATCAGTAGTGGCAGGAACTTTTGGGGCTGATGTCTTCAATACCAGAGTCCTGGCCTTTCTGTCCAGCCTGCTTCTAAAAGCAGAGATATTGCTTCTCCTGAGGCAAACAGAGGCCACAGCCCTAAAGTGATCTGAGCTCTCATGCACTGTGTTTGTTTGTTTTAGTCTCCCATTTCCCAGCTCCATCACCTTTTAGAAAAGGTTTTCCCATCCACTCTCCACCTGCTCCCCCCCACCAATATTTATCTAAAGCCCACCCCAGATCTTTTTATCACCTTCCTTTCTTGTTGGTCAGTTGGTCAGACCTCAAAGCTGCCCACCAGGGACCACTGATAACCCTATTCTCCTCCCCAAATCTCTGCCTTGGTTTGCTCCTGCCCCAGTGGGCTCCTGCAGGCAGGCGAGATATGAAAAGAACATGTAGCAAAAAAGGCCACTATTATTTGTCTTCCCCAGCAGCTCACCCTGGTGACCCCAAGCACCATGGATTCCTCTTCACCAGGGAGCAGCACAGTGGGGAGAAGCAGAAAACCAGAGAGCCGCCAAGGAGCCAGGGGCCTTAACGGAGTACAGATCATCAGCCACTCCACCGCAGCATGCACTGTGTTTATGCTAGTCCTCAAAATTCTAAGCACAAATGCTTCTCCTCTAAATCTTGCTCAAAATGTTCAGTTCCTCTATCTTCCTCCAGCCTGGGAACCTCTGAGGAGTGCAAGCAGGGTGGAGAAGGTACTTAGAAATGGACTAGTATGATGCGCTCACCCCTTCTGTGGTTAGAATTTTACTGCTAAATCTCCTCCTGATTTCTGGGTTCACTTGTTCGTTCCTATTCTTCTAACACCTCTTTGTTCGCCAACCACCTGCATCTGATACATTGGATTTGGATCCCAGTATCACTATATAAAACTGGGTGGGTTGGGATAAGTAGTTTAAGTTACCTGATCTTCTATTTTTTCATCTTAAAAATGGAAATGTTACTCTATCATATGTTGGTTTGAATTACATGAAGTAATAAATCTAAAACATCTCCCAAAGTGTTAACATAACTTGCTAAAACATACGATTGTACTTCTTTTTTCTTAGCTAGATCTATCGACATTTTTATGTAGAAACTAGAGGCCTGGTGCATGAATTCATGCACCAGTGGGATCCCTTGGCCTGGCCTGCAGGGATTGGGCTGAATCCAGATCTCCAACATCCCAGGGGATCCCATATTGGGAGAGGGACCCTATGTGTGCATGATCAGGCTGGGGAGGGATTGCGGGAGGGCTCCAGTGAGATCCAGCCCATCTCACCCAGTCCTGATTGGCTGGACCCCAGCAGCAAGCTAAGCTACCGATTGGAGGATCTGCCCCCTGGTGGTCAATGTACATCATAGCAACTGGTCAAACGGTCAATTGGTCAGAGGGATAATTAGCATATTAGGCTTTTATTATTATAGATATAATAATAAAATAATATTAGACTGGAAGTCCTTCCAGACGACTTTTTGGATGAAGCCAGGGCCATGAAGAAAGCTTGGTCCTGGGTGCCAGAGGGAAGCTGGTGCTGGCAGCCAGGGAAAGGAAGGCCTACTCTCGCACAAATTTTGTGCATCAAGTCTCTAGTATATAGATAACTGAAGCAGAGTATAATACAACTGTAATGTGAAGAACATATTTCTGTAATTAGATGTAGTTAAATATTTGGGAGAGGCAAATATTTTCTGAGATTTATATAAAATAAGACACATGTGTATAATATGTATTTATATCTAACTTAAATCTACTGCAATTGTGTATGCATTTTGGCAAGAGGAAACTTTGTTTTGTTTCTTATGACTTCTAGAATTTCCTATATCCAGTCTTAAGTTGTAAGGAAAAACTAAAGATGTGATTTAAAAGTCAGGCTTGACTTGTGTGTGTGTGTGTGTGTGTGTGTGGGTGTGTGTGTGTGTGTGTGTGTGTGTGTGTGTGTGTATGTATTATATGTGAACATATATCAGTGGGTATTTATGACCATTTTTATCCTTATTTATTAGGTTAATATTGACCTGGAGTAGACCCTTATTAAAAGTTTTAATGCTAGTCACAATTATAATACTAATGAATGTTTGGGGAAGCTATTCAGAAAATATTTTTAAATATTAAAATTAAGAGAAAAAGAAATGGTTATTCATTATTATATATTGCTAGAAGTCCAGTGCATGAAATTCATGCATGAGGGAGGGATGTCCCCTCAGACCAGCCAAAAACCCCTTGCATCCTGGGACCCCTTGCTTTTGACCGCTTGGCTCTCTACTCCTTAGGGCTGCCTCAGAGGTGGGAGAGGCTCCCACCACCACTACTGCGCTTGCTAGCTGTGAGCCGAGCTTCTGGCTAAGCAGTGCTCTCCCTGTGGGATGACAGGGAGCAGCCCTGTCATACTGACAACCAGAGGGCAGCTCCTGCATTGAGCATCTGCCCCCTGGTGGTCAGTGAGCATCATAGCAACTGGTTGTTCTGCCATAATGGTCACTTAGGCTTTTATTATATAGACTAGAGGCAGCTCAACCAGAGGGCAGCTCCTGCATTGAGCATCTGCTCCCTGGTGGTCAGTGAGCATCATAGCAACTGGTTGTTCTGCCGTAATGGTCACTTAGGCTTTTATTATATAGACTAGAGGCCCGGTACATGAAATTTATGCACAGGAATGTCCCTCTGCCCAGCCTGCAACCACTCTAATCTGGGACCTCTCAAGGGATGTCTGACAGCACGTTTAGGCCCGATCCCAGTAGGATCGGGCCTAAACGAGCTGTCAAACATCCCTCCTCTTACAATCCAGGATTGCTGGCTCCCAACTGCTTGCCTGTCTGCCTTCCTGATTGCCCCTAATCTCTTCTGCCTGCCAGCCTGATCACCCCCTAACCAGTCCCCTGACAGCCTGATTGATGCCTAATTCCTCCCCTTCCAGCCTGGTTTCCCCCAACTGCTCTCCTCTGCAGGCCTGGGTCCCCCCCAATGCCTTTCTCTGCAGGCCCAGTTGCCCCCAACTTCCATCCCTGCCAGCCTGGTTACCCCCAACTGCTCTCCCTTGCAGGCCTGCTCCCTCTCAACTATCCTCCCCTGCTGGCCATCTTGTGGTGGCCATCTTGTGTCCACATGGGGGCAGCAATCTTGTGTGTTGGTAATCAATCTGCACATTACTCTTTTATTAGATAGGATAGAGGCTTGGTGCATGGGTGGAGGCCAGCTAGTTTGCCCTGAATGGTGTCCTAGATTAGGGTGGGTTTTCCCTTTGGGCATGGGGCAGCCTGGGTGAGGGGCCTGTGTTGGTTTGCAGGCTTGCCACATCCCCCAGCAACCCAAGCAGAGGCCCTGGTATTTGGGGTTTATTTATCTTTTACAATTGAAACTTTGTAGCCTGGTGTAGAGCTAAGCCTCCTGCTCACTCCATGGCCACAGCCATTTTTCTTGGGATATTTACCTTCTATAATTGAAACTTTGTAGCTTTAAGCAGAGGCCAAGGAAGGCCAGAGCTGCAGAAAGCTTGGGTTCCTCCATCACTGGGGGCAACCCTAGCTTCTGTTCTCTTCAGCTCTATGGCTGCTGCCATTTCTGTTGGGTTTATGTATCTTCTTTATAGCATTGAGTGGAGGCCTAAGCCAGCAAGGGCAGGTGAAAAGCTTGGCTTCCTCCATCGCTGGAGAAACCCAAGCCTCCCTCCTGCTCTCTGTGGCCGCAGCCATCTTGGTTGGGGGTGATTTTGCATATCGCTCCTGATTGGCTGGTGGGCATGGCTTGTGGATGCAGTGGAGGTATGGTCAATTTGCATATCACTCTTTTATTAGATAGGTTTTTTCTATTATATCTAGATAATCATTTGATGATAGGTGGTTTGGCTTATAAATGAGTGACTTATTTTTAAATCCAAGAAAAGTAAAAAATAAATAATTGTATTTTTTAAGAAACACATGTAAGTAAACTTATCTGATTGTGTAAGATGATAAAATGTATAAGTGTGAGGTATTTTATTTGAATATTCAACAAAGTTTTTGATAAGTTTCTATAACAAAAGTTACCTAAATGTAAAATTTCCAACAGATTTCTAATTATTAAATGTCTTTAGTAAGATATTTCAGATAAACAAAAAAAAATAGCCATATCTCTGCATGGACAGCTGTATTATTATTCTAAATTCAGATGACTTCATAGTCCCAACTATGTGACCTTGAGATAGTTTCCTACCTTTCTGTGTTTTCATAAGTCAGCTATGATATTTATTATGATAGCATAGCATACTTAAGATAATTATATATAAAAGATGCATGTGACCTTGCCAGTGTTGCTAAGTGGTTGAGTGCCCTGGTTCAATTCTTAGTCAGAGCACATGCCCAGGTTGCAGTCTTGATCCCCAGTAGGGGGTGTGCAGGAGTCAGCTGATAGATGATTCTCTCTCATCATTGATGTTTCTGGCTCTCCTTCTCCTTTCCTCTCTCTGAAACTGATAAAAAACATTTTAGAGAAGGCGTATGTGTGTGTATACATACAAAGCTCTGGCATGGCAATTTGAAGGCAACCAACTTAGCCACCAAAGTAAAGAATTTTGTTGTGAGTAAAGAGATCAGGGTTACCTTTTCTCTTACGGTAGACCATTTTTCTTCTGTCTTTTGTAGGTGGAGTGTTACAGCCAAGTGTGTGTTCTGATTAGAAAGCCCTTGGTTTGGAAAGGTCAAGCACAGACCTAGTAGGGCTAAGAGTAAAGGAGATATGAGATGCATTTTTAGAGTTGACCTTGTCTAGGATTTAAAAGTCAGAGTTGAAAAAGTTATTGCTTTTGGGAGAAGAGAGTAGATAGGGTCTGTGAACAAAAGGCTTAGCTAGGAATTAAGATTGTGCATAAAAAGTGGTATCTTTGACATTCAATTTCTTGAGATTTTTTTTAGCATTTTAGGAGAGTAGGAGACATACCAGACACTGTTATTTGAGAGAAATACATATCTGGCTAATGATTAACAAATAGTTATTTGCTTTCATATCTTAAAAGATCCAAAGTAATTTTACATTTTATGATATTATTTGATATCATATATATTGGTTTAGTTTTGTTTGCTTTGTTTTATTTTAAAAATAGCACTGAGTTATGAAGGAGTATAATAGCTGAATCTGAGAGTCTTAGAGGCAAATGAAGACACTGACTTTCAGGTAAGTTCAGGTCCTGCCCCAAATCTTATAACCCTGCAGACAGAACTTGGACTGGAATTCAGGTTTCATAGCTGACTGTCCTTCTCAGGACACCGTGTTGAATAGTAGTAGGTGGGAATTTGTCTTCTGAAGTGCAGAAATACATTTAGAGAAAAATGATCCAAACAATATCTATATAACAATAACCATTAAAATTTAAATAAACATTAAATTTTTAGACGAAATCTTTCACAAATGCTGGTGATATTTGAAGAGTGGTCAGGTATACTTTGCCTTCCGATAGATCTATCTTTGCAGGATTTGGAAGAAAGTGATAAGAACATTTCTACATGAACAAGTTTAGGGATAGGGTTGTCTGCCTGTCTTTTCATCATGCTAAAAGCTTCCCTCATTTTCTGCCTGGAAGTCACACATCAAAAGATATAACTCTGCACCATTTGAATATGATCATTTTTTTTCCATTTTCCAATCAGTTTAATTGTTTAATGATATATTTTTTTAAATGTAACTTTTGTTCTCTGCTAGTCTTTTTTGTTAAATTAATTAATTTCAGAGAGACAGGGAGAGGGAGAGAGAAAAACATCAGTGATGACAGAGAATCATTGATGGGCTGCCTCCCACATGTTCTCCACTGGGGATCGTGCAACCTGAGCATGTGCCATTGACCAGAATCAAGCCTGAGACCCTTCAGTCAGTAGGCAGATGCTCCATCCACTGAGCCAAACCAGCCGGGGCCATTTAACAATATTTTTAAAACTATACCAATTTAGTGAGCTGCACAATTTGTTTCCAATATTGAACATTTTTGCAATATCAACAAGAATGTAAAATTAAAGGCATTTATACATTTAAAATATGGACAGCAAGTTTTTATAAAAATCTAATATTTGTTTAGATAGAAATAGATAAATACATGAGAAAAAGATGTAAACCATAAACTCTGACAAATCATGAAAAATGTTTCACATTAGTGCACATTACTCAGAATATGATTTTTTTATTTCTTAAAACATAATAATATGTAAATATAAAAGGGAACAGTGTAAAAAAGCAAATTATTGAATGCTCTGTAAGTGAAATTTTCATAATCTATAATGACAATACAAGGATACTTGCTGAGACTATTTCACTGGTATTTCTTTAAGTGCTTAAGAGAGCATCTTCTAGTGATAAATAACTGCTTGGCAGTAAGTATGTCACTGGGCTTGTTATTATGCGGGTTTCTTTTTCCACTAGTACTTTTGCATTTTGCTTGAATTTCACTTTACATTTAATAATGTATTCTAAACATATTTTAGGCTGTTTTCATTTTTGTACTCAATTTGATTTTTCTGGATATAACTTTTGTTGACAAAAGCAGGGAAACATTGCCTATCAACAAACCATAACTTTGTCAGTGTCAGGCAAAATTATTGCTCCAATGCTCCAGTTAACACTGCACAGAAAGGCATTTTTAGGTGGGCCATGCCACTGATGTCTCTAATCATGGACAGCATCTGTTATTCACAAAAGATCACATCCTCCAAATTCTTCCTACTGAGCCTTGACCACATGATCAACTTTCAATTAATTTCTTTCAGAAATTCTTGATTTTCCTATTCTTTTTTCTTTACATCTTATCTAATTTTTCAATGTTCAAGCTAAGGGAAATTATAAATGTTACTGCTTATGTGTTATGTGCATTTTCTTGGTTCCTACTCCCAATCAACTAAGCATTAATGGATACATTCATGAAATTGGCCTGATTGAATCCAGTTCTATTTTATTTTTGCCTACTTGAGTCCAAATTTATTTCCTTTACTAAATACATATGATCAATTCTAGAGAATTCTGGAAAGGAAACCTATAATGTATTGAGTTCCTGTAATTTGACTGGCATTGGGTTAATATTTAACATATATTTTCAACAAATTCTACCTGATACTAGTATGGCATTAACCTCCTTCTCTTCTTTCCCTCTGCCTTTACTCAAATTAAAGAGCTCTGTTAGACTTCCAGTTGAGAAAGCAGAGTGGGTAAATATTGTTCTGACTTGCTCCCATGACCACAAAGTTACATCTCAATTATAGAACAAATTGAGAACCACCTGAAGACTAGCTGAACTGACTCCCTATCCCTAAGGATATAAAGAAGCCACAACAAGATCAGTAAGAGTGCCTGAAACAGGAAGAGAAACGTCCCACATCCATGGTGTGGCAGTTAAGAATTGGGAGAGATATCTTGGCTAGGTGTTCCATGCTGAAGAGTGAGGGTTTCCAGCTCCACACTGGGCTTGCCAGTGCTTCACCAGTGCTGTGAAGCAGAGTCCTCATAACATCTAGCTGTGAAAACCAGCAGAGATTGTGTCTGAGTGAGATGGAGCACTGCTGGAGTCCCAGGTCTTCCTCTTGGTCACAAACCCATTAGCTTTGGGATCCAGTATGAGGCAGTAGCTTGAAAAGTGCCAGGGACACATATGGAGGAACTGAACCTACTAGTTTCAGGTGGAGGGCCAGAGAGGCAGGGGTAAGAGCATCTCTCTAGGGATGGAATTGCTGGCATATGCCGGAAGATGTCAAATCTGAGTTTTCCATTAACCTGGCTGATACCATTTTCCCTGCCCTGATGATTTCCTGAGACCTTGCCTCATCTACTTGCCCAGCTTTCAGTGGCTCTTCCATCGAAGTGGCCTGACTTGGCTCATTCTGCAGATGTTCCTAAAATCTCTCAAAGGTCCACAAATCCCAAACTGGTAGTGGCTAGCCTTAGAATGCCCTATACCTCTTGCAAAATAGCCCAAGCCTAGCACAAGCAGTAACTGGTCTCAACTTGCATTTTAACTCCTATCAGGTGATCCCAGGCCTGGTGTAAGCTGTGGCCAGTGTTGGCTGAGAACATAGCTTTAACTAAGTGGCTGCCAAAGGCATAAGTGGTGGTAGGCCTCAGTTTACACTGTGGTGCCTCCAAAGGGTCTCAAGACCAGCACTAGTGGCACCTAGCCTTGGTTTGCAGCATAGCTAAGTGCATCCAAGCACAGTAGAAGAGGCCATGAACCACAGATCATTTTGTAGTTGCCATCAGGTAGCTACCAGGAGCAGATGGCAGCTGACCTTGGTTTGCAACGAAGCCCCCTCCAAGAGACTCTTCAGAACAAACACACCAGGGAACCAGCTTAAGACAATAATAGTGAACAACTGAATGAGCTCTACAATGACACACCTAAAGGGTGGACTTGGCTAACACCAGTGCCACACTGAAATGAACCCTGCTCTGTGGGGTCAGCCCTTGTATATCAGCTTCTCCATTGTAGTCATGGCCAGCCCTTAGAGGCAGTCAACATGAGGGTCAATCCCACTCACTAACATGCTAACAGTAATCAAGGCTCAACTGTAATTGGAGGGTACATACAACCCCCACACAGGACACTCCCAGAGCACTCAATTCATGTGAACAGAGAGACTGTGCCATTGGGCCTCGCAGGACAACTACTACATAACATCACTCTGCCAAGTTTGTGAGACAACAGGTCAACCTAATAAGTGAAATAAACACAGGAAGGCAGCCAAAACGAAGAGACAAAAACATGTCCCAAATCCATAGTGTGGTGAAGGCCTGGGGGCTGAAGGTGGAGAAGAGTAGAAGAGGTTTAAACAGTAAAGATAATTTTTTTAAAAATCTAGAAAAAGAACTAAATGAAATGAAGAGAAGAAAGCAATCTACTAGATACAGAGTTCAAAACACTGGTTATAAGGATGCTCAATGAACTTGAAGAAAGAATAGATAAACTCAGTGAGGATTTCACAAAGAGAAAGAGACCATAAAACAGAACCAGTCAGAAATGAAAAATACAAAAAAAGGAAAAATAAAAAAAAACTGAAATGAATTATTAGACGGCATAAACAGTAGATTAGATGATGCAGAGAATCAAATCAGTGATCTGAAAGACAAGATAGTAGAAAACACTCAATTAGGACAGCAAAAAGATAAAATAATTTTAAAAATATGGATTGTTTAAGGGATTTCTGGGACAATATTAATTGTACCAGCATTAATATAATAAGGATATCAGGATGAAATGATAAAGAGCAATGTATCAAAACCTATTTGAAGAAATAATGACTGAGAACATCTTCAACCTGGTGAAGGAAATATATAAGTTCAGGAAGTGCACAGGAGATTGACACAAAGATACATCATAATTAAAATTCCAAAGCTTAAAGACAAAGCAGTTAGTTACCTACAAGGAGTGCATATAAGGGTGTCGGCTGATTTCTCAAGAGAATTTTGCAGGCCAGAGGGATTTGCAGAAACTATTCAAAATGATGACTTACAGCTAAGATTGCTCTACTTAGCAAGTCTATCATTTAGAATGGAAGGATAGATATATTTTCCCAAACAAAAAAAAAGATAAAGGAATTCATCATCTCTAAATCAGCATACAAGAACTATTAAAGGGATTTCTTTAAGTAGAAAATAAAAGATTCAACATATGAATAAGAAAACATAGGAAGGAAAAAATTCTCACTGACAAAGACAAATACTTAGCAAAAGCAGTGGATCAAGCAACCATAATCCTAGTATAAAAGATAAAATTTAAAAGTAAGTAGATTCTGTATAATTACAACAATAAATGAGGGGTTACACAAAAACACACAGAAAAGAAGTAAAAACATAAACGGGGAAGGGGAACATAAAAATGGTAGTGATTTCAGAATGTTTGAACTTAAGTGACCAAGAACTTAAAATAAAATGCTTCCAATAAATCAAAAACCTACAGGAGATACAAAATAAATAAAGGAAAAGGAATCCAAACACAACGTTATAAAAAGTCATCAACAGCTCCGGTTAGTTTGGCTTAGTAGATAGAGTATCAGCCTGCAGACTAAAGGGTCCCAGGTTTGATTCTGGTCAAGGACACATGTCTGAATTTTGGGCTTGATCTTTAGTAGGTGATGTGCAGTAGGCAGTTGATCAATGATTCCTTCTCATCATTGATGTTTCAATCTCTCGCTCTCCTTCCTCTCTAAAATCAATAAAAATATATTGTAAAAAGTCATCAACATACAATAGAATAAAAAAGGAACAGAGCAGACCTACAAAAAAGTCATAAAACAATTCATAAAATGGCAATAATTACATACCTATCAATAATTACTTTAAATGTATCAGGACAAAATGCTCTATGTTGGCTGAATAATTAAAAAAACAGGACATATACACATATGCAGTGTACAAGAGACCTACTTTAGTTTGAAAGACACATATAGACTGAATGTAAAGGGGATAGAAAAAATAGTTCATGCAAATTAAGATGAAAAAAGCAGGGGTGGCAATATTTATATAAGATTTAACAGACTTTAAAACAAGGGCTGAACAAAAAAAGGCATTTCATATTGATAAAGAAATCAATCTAACAAGAGGATGTAACTCTTATAAATATCTATGTATCCAACATAGGAGTACCTAAATAAAAGGTGTCCCAAAAATGTATATACACTTTAATAGCTGATAGCTCAATTTTGAAAATAAAATTTATCCTAATAAATACTGCCATTATAATTATTTGAAGTGTGTGTATATGTAAAGCTAATATTGACAGACATAGGGGAGAGATTGAATTAATACATAATAGTAGAAGACTTTTAACACTCCATTGATATTAATGCATAGATTATTCAGGCATAAAATCAATAAGAAAATAGTGGCTTTAATGACACATTAGACCAGATTGACTTGACTGATATTTTTAGGAAATTTTACCCCAAAGTGTTAGACTGTATATAGGGAACATTTCCCAGAATAGACCACATGTTGGAAAACAAACAAGTTTCAATACATTTACGAAGACTGAAATAACATCAAGCATCTTCTCTGATAACAATGGTATGAAACTAGAAAACAATTACAAGAAGAAATACAAAGACAAACAAACACATAAATAAAATGCTACTAAACAATGAGCAGGTTAACAAGATAAACTCAGAAAACTATGGGACGGAAAGAAATTGAAGAAGATACTAATAAATGGAAGGATATACCATGCTCTTGGATAGGAAGAATTAACATTGTTAAAATGTACTTATTACTAAAGAAATATATAAATGCAATGCAATCCCTATCAAAACACCAACGGCTTGCTTCTTGGAACTAGAACAAATAATCCTAAACTTTATATGCTATCACAAATTATTCTGAATGGCTACAGCAATTTCAAGAAAGAACAAAGTTGGAGTTATCATACTACCTGATATCAAATTATACTACAAAACTGTAGTAATCAAAGCAGCATGGTATCAGAATAAAAACAGACACATAAATCAATGGAAAGAATAGTGAGCCTAGAAATAAGTCTGTGTTTATTTGGTCAATTAATCTCTGATGAATGAAGCAATAATATAAAATAGTCTTTTCAATAAATGGTGGTGGGAAAACTGAATAGACATAGGCAAAAAAAGAAACAATTTCTTATACTATATATTAATAAACTAAAAATGGATTAAATAATAAAATATAAAACCCCAAACCATAAAGCTCCTTGAAGAAAACATAGGCAGTAAATTCTTTGTCAGTGTTCTTCTTATGTTTCCTTGGTCAAGGAAAATATAAATATAAAAAGCATAGACCAATGAGACTACATCAGTCTAGAAAGGTTTTCGACAGCCCAAAATACCACAATGAAATAAAAAGACAACCTACTGAATGGAAGCAGTGATACATCAATGATACATCTGATAAGGGGTTAATATCCAAAATTCATAAGGAATTCATGCAACTCAGTACCAAAAACAACCAAATCCCAAACCAAAACACCAAAAAAAAAAAATTTAATTAACAAATGGACAGAGGACTTGAATAGATATTTCTCCAGCAAGGACATATAGATGGCTAACACACATTGAAAAGATGCTCAACATCACTAATCATCAAAGAAATGCAAATTTAAATAATCAGATATCACCTCATGCCTATCAGAATGGTCATCATCAATACATGAGTGTAGGTGAGGATGTGGAGAAAGGGAACCCTGGTGCATTTTTGGTGGGATTATCAATTGGTGCAGTCAATTAGAAAACAATATGGAGGTTTCTCAAAAAACTAAAAATGAAACTCCCATATGCCTGAGCAATTCCACTTCTGGGTATTTGTCTGAAGAAATAATAATATGAAAAACCCACTAAATCACAAAGTTATATGCACTCTATGTTCATTGCTAAATTATTTCCAATAGCTAAGATATAGAAGCAACCTAAGTGTCCCTCAATAGATTAATGGGTAAAGAAGATGTGATACCAATATACAATGGAATATTATTCAGCCATAAAAAGAATACAATCTTGCCATTTGTGTCATCATGGATGGTCCTAGCTAAGAGAAATAAGGGAGATGGAGAAAGAGAAATACCATATTATTTCCTTTTAAAAAAATAGAACCTAAAAAACAAAATAAACAAACAAACAGACTCAAAGACACAGAAAATGATGGTTGTTACCTGGGGGGCGGGGGTGGGGGTTGAAGAGATGGGAGCAAAAGGGGAATGGATTGAGAAGTAAAACTTGCCAGTTATAAAAATAGCCATGGGGATGTAAAGTGCAGCATGAGGATTATCCTATCTAATAAAAGAGTAATATCCAAACTGACCATACCTCCTATCAAGCCATGCCCACAGCCATACCCATCAGCCAATCAGGAGCATATCATGCAAATAAACCCCAACCAAGATGGTTGTGGCCACTGAGAACAGGAGGGAGGCTTGGGCTTTTCCCCACAATGGAGGAAGCCACGCTTTCTGCCTGCCCTTGCTGGCCTAGGCCTCCACTCAATGCTACAAAGTTTCAATTGTAGAACATATATCCCAACAGCAATGGCGGCAGCCATGGAGCTGGAAAGAGCAGAGGGTTGCCCAGGCAATGGAGGAAGCCAAGGTTCTGCAGCCCTAGCCTAGGCCTCCACTCTAGGCTACAAAGTTTCAATTATAGAATTTAAATAAACCCAAAAGAAATGGCTGTCACCACAGAGCAAGCAGAAGGCTTGGCTCCACTCCAGGCTACAAAGTTTCAATTATAGAACATAAATTCCAGATACCAGAGCTTCTGCTTGGGTCGCTGGAGGGCATGATCGGCCTCCAAACCACCACAGGCCCCTTGGCCAGGTTGCTCCATACCCCAAGGGAACCCCCACCCTGATCCTGGCAAACCAGCTTGCCCCATCCATGCACCAGGCCTCTATCCTATCTAATAAAAGAGTAATATGCAGATTGATCATCACTCCAACACATAAGAGGGCTGCCCACATGTGGCCAAAGATCCTGCCCCCATGTGGACACAAGATGGCCACCATAAGATGGCCAGCAGGGGAGTGCAGTTGGGAGGGACCAGGCCTGCAAGGGAGGGCAGTTGGGAGCGATCAAGTCTGAAGGGGAGGTCAGTTAAGGGTGACTAGGCAGGCAAAGGAGGAAAGTTGGGGGCAGTTAGGCTGACAGGGGAGCAGTTAGACATCAATTAGGCTGGCAGGGTAGTGGTTAGGCAATCAGGAAGGCAGGCAGGTGAGCAGTTTGGAACCAGCAGTCCTGGATTGTGAGAAGGATGTCTGACTGCCTGTTTAGGCCCAAGGTAGAATTGGGCCTAAACGGGCAGTCAGACATCCCTTGAGGGGTCCCAGATTGGAGAGGGTGCAGACTGGGCTGAGGGACATCCTCCCCGTCATGCACAAATTTCATGCACCGGTCTCTAGTAGTTAATAATGTTGTAATATCTATGTCTGATATCAAATGGGCACTAGACTTATTGGTGTAATTACTAAATAAGGTACATAAATGTTTACTCACTGTGTTGTATGCCTGGATCTAATATAATATTTATGTCAACTGTAGTTGAAAAATAAAAAGAAGATAAGACTAATTCTTTTTGGATTACTGGCTAATTGCAAAACAAACAAACAAATAAACTTAACAAATTGCTCTATTTCCAGTATATCTATTTAAATTAATTTTAGATGGTGCCCTCAGATAAATATTTTCTAAGTTATTATCATATACTAGAGGCCTGGTGCATGAAATTCATGCACGAGGGTGTGTGTCCCTCAGCACAAGTAGGATCGGGCCTAAATGGGCAGTGGGATATCCCTCTCACAATCTCAGCTCCCAACTGCTTGCCTGTCTGCTTTCCTGATTGCCCCTAACTACTTCTGCCAGCCTGATCACCTCCAAACAACTCTCTTGCCAGCCTGAGTGATGCCTAACTGCTCCTCTGCCACCCCAATTTCTCTTAACTGCCCTCCCCTGAAGGCCATCTTGTGGTGGCCATCTTGTGTCCACATGGGAGCAGCCATCTTGTGTGTTGGAGTGACAGTCAATTTGCTTATTACTCTTTTAGTAGATAAGATAGAGGCCTGCTGCACAGGGGTCCCAGCTGGTTGGCCCTCAGGGTGTCTTGAATCGGGGGGGGGGGCAGCCTGGGTGAGGGGCCTTTGGTGGTTTGCTGGCTGGCCATGCCCTCTGGTGACCCAAGCAAAAGCTCTGGTATATGGGATTTATTTATCTTCTATAACTGAATTTTTGTAGCCTTGAGTGGAGGTCAGGGCAGGTCAGAAAGCTTGGCCTCCTCCCTTGCTGGTGGCAACCCAAGCCTCCTGCTCTCTCCAGCTCCGTGGCTGCAGCCATTTTTGTTGGAATTTATTTATATTTTATAATTGAAACTTTGTAGCCTGAGTGGTGTCCAGGGCCAGACAGAGTGTGTGGGAAACTTGGCTTCCTCCATTGCCAGGGTAACCCAAGCCTCCTGCTCACTCTGTGGCTGCAGCCATCTTGGTTGGTTAATTTGCATATGTGCTCCTGAATGGCTGGTGGGCATGGCTTGTGGGGGTGGCAGAGGTATGGGGAATTTTCATATTACTCTTTTACTAGATAGGAAACTCTTGTTTAAAAATTTGCAGTGGCTTATCATTGCCTTACAGTAGATTTCAAGGACAGGTGAGACTCAAGTGGAAATACAAGTTGATTCACTAAGACATGAGAAGAGTAACATATAAAATGTTTTTGTATTATTACAGTAATGAAGAGTATATATTTTTAAGTTAATAAATATAAAAGTGTTTATTCCTTCTGCTTAAAATGATTTCTTTCATTCCTTTAGGCTTAAATCTTAACCATTTTTCAAACTATAGCTCAGATGCCAATTCACCTGTGAGCATTTTAACAGCCAGAGCAGTTTTAATTATAAATATCAAAGAATTACTTAACTTAACATAATTAACAAATGAAATAAAGGTTCATTCCATTGAAAGATTAAGATGAAGAAAAAGCTAAATATGTAGTTTCACCAGGCCCCAAAGCCATTGTCCCATGATTCTCTTGGCTCTCTAGTACTTTCTATAATCTCTGTCTTCATGTTGGTTTCCTTCCTGGTAACAAATGTAATAGCAAATATAAGCCTTATACTTGTATTCTATATCATGTAAAGCAAAAAAACAGAAAATGTCTGTGCCACCCTGATCCTTGTTGCAATTCAATAAAAGTCATTGGATTTTTAAATTTTAGTTTCATTTTTTATTTTTTTATTAGCTCAGGTCATCTTCCCACTCTTGTGGCTGCATAAATGCTGATTACTTTAGGCCAGACAAGACCTATTTCTTAGTTAAACTGGTCAAGGTTCACCCCTAGAAATTTCAGGTAATTAATTTCATGAATATTGTAAAATGAAAATAAAAACAGTATGTTCTGACTAGGTAAACAGCAGTTTCCACTACAAGCCTTACATCATACCCAACTAAAAGTGAACTCTTTATTTCCTGAATTACTATGATATTCTATTTATGCACCTTCTTTTATCCTATTTTTTATTTGTATTATTGCTATTTCTTTTCACATCATTTAACAGGCTTGAAGCTGCTTGAGGGACAAGTACTCATGTCTGATTCATGTTTGTTTTGTTTGCTTCCCCTCCATCAGCACTAAATGACATTTATTGTTCTATAAATCTTAAGACTCAAAAAGGAATCCTATATAGATAAGCAAAATTAAAACAATTAACAGAAGCTCCCTTCATTCCTGAGTGATTGGTACTGAAAACCTGTGGTCATATAAAAGCAAAGTGGAAATGACAGAAAGGAAGACTACTGCTGTTAGGAACTATAAGCAACTTCTTGTTGTCCTGTATCTAGTAGAGTGCTTAGATTAGTATACATAAAACAAAATAATGCATAAATAAATAAAATAATTGAATGACTATACAATACTTTCTTTGAAATATAGGTTCCCTTTAATTAGATTTCGAGCAAAGTGTAGTATGACATATTCATGTATGAATGAACTCGTTCATTAGAGAAATTAATGAACTTCCATTTCAGCATTTCATTTATTTCTTTAGATTTTATTTCTTGAGGGCAGGAGGTGTCTTTTAAATGGCTTCTTCTTAATTACATATTTTTTCTAACATACAGATAGTCCATGGAAAAATGCTCCTTGTCAAGGAAAAAAAGAAAAGGAAGAAAATTAGAAAGTGATTACGAGGGATGGGATATTAGCCTGCCAAATATCATGCCTTTCTATAGGGAAAGAACTTTGACCTTGGACAACTCTTACTTGCATTTAAATGAATAATAATCACTTAACACTATTATTAGATAAATTAGCTAATAAATTTCTTCTCATCAGAATTTTAATAAAATTTACATAGCCTCCAGGTTTACTTTAGATGATTTCATTCACCTAATATAGAAAATACAGTAAATGAAAATTATTTTTACATAACTTTACTCACCAGAAATCTTTGTCTATCAAAATGCTTCATTCAAGCATTAAGCATACATCCACCAATCTCAAGACCCATATATACAATGGCCATTTGGAATACTCCATGTTGGTGTCTCATGCTCAAAAACTGAATCCAAGATTTATCCCCATCACACCAGTTTCCCTCTAAGGTTAACTTGGTAAGTGACTTTTTTACACATTTAGTTGTTCTTCTCAGAAACTTGGAAGTCATCATTGACATTTTCCCTACCTCATTTCCTCACATCAAATTAATTTTAAAATCTTGCCAATTTTACTTTCCAAATGTGCAAAAGGTATCTTGAATGTACTCACTTTTATCAAACCCTATTGCTTCTGCTTCAGGCCACCATGACTGATTGCTTGACTTAGACAAACAGTCTCCAAAAAGGCTCTTGATAAATTTCCATTGCTCTATGGAGAAATATATAAAATCTAGATAGTATAAATCCTGCCTGCTTCTCCATCCTCATTTTTCACTAATCTTCCTTGCTTGGCTCCATCCACACCAACCTTCTCTGTTCCAGAAATGTACTAATTCTTTTGCTTTTACAATCCTTGCACATCCTGTTTTCTGCATGTAAGATATTGCCTTAATCTCTTTATCTCTCTCTTTCTGACACACACACACACACACACACACACACACGCACACACACACACACCACACACACACACACACACACACACACACACACACACACACACACACACACTCACACTTATTCCTATCCTAGTTAACTTCTACTCAACCTTTAAGTCTCAGTGCTGGAGTTCAGGGTGAGTCTAAGTCCATGTACAGGCCCTTTAAGAGGTGCTTCCTGGGACTCTAGGAGCCCTCCATTTCACTCAGTGACAACCCCTACTGTTTTTCTTATAGCCAGAAGTTATGGGGACTTCTCTTCTTGGGACTAGAATCCTGGGCTGGGGATTCTGATGTTGGACTCCTCACTCCTCAAGGGGGAACTCTGCAGCCAGGATATCCCTCCTGATTTTTTAAATTCTTACATGAGGATATTATTGATTTTAGAGGGAGGAGGAGAAAGGGGAAGAAGAGGGGGAGAAGAGGGAGGAGGAAAAGGAGGAGGAGGAAGAGGAGGAGGAGGAGGAGAGAGGAGAGAGGAGAGAGAGAGAGAGAGAGAGAGAGAGAGAGAGAGAGAGAGAGAGAGATGAGACAAAACATTGATCAAACCTGCAACCTTTGGATATATGGGACAATGCTCCAACCAACCGAGTAACACTGGGCATGGCTCCCTCCTGATTTTTATTCACCAAAGGTCAGTCTAGCCTGTTCTGTATCCCTGACTCTCCTATCAGTCTCCATGTGGCATTTTCTTTATATTCTTAGTTATCCTTAAGACTTCCGTTCAGCTAGATTTCAGGCATTCTGAATGATGGTGGTTTTGTAACTTAGTTGTAATTTTGATGAGGTGGTAGGAGGTTCTGAGTACTGCATTTACTTATCCTGACATCTTGACTAGAACTCCTATTTACATATTTACATGCCTTTTAGATGTTACCATGTTGATCTGAGAAGCTTGAACATTAAACAATGCACTCTGTAAATAACTTGGTCATATTTTAAGATTGCTTTCTCAGGGGTCTTTTCTTTTAAAGTTCTGCTTTGATTCTTTTTGATTTTCATTCTACTTGTTTAAAAGCACTCCTAGACCTTTGCTGCTGGGTATGCTCAGTAATGGAAGAGTGGGCTATGAAGTGCAGGCAAGTAGGTCATTTTCATTTTGTTTTAGTTTTACTAAAAGTATGAGCTTGAGGGCTTCTAAGACACTCAAATTATTCTGCTGGCTGATTATCCACAGACATAATGTATCTAAAATAGACAGCCATGATCATATTCACATTGTCTTAATATGTCTCCATCTTTACCTGGGGTGGCCAATGTTGCCTGCAGTGACAAATTTACATTTCATATCACTAGCCTAATTTTTCATGCTATGGTTATGGTCAAGGATTTAACCAGGTAGGATAAAGCAGGGGAGTAAGGTACATGGACCTGTGATAGTCCCCCTCCCCAAATTCAGCTTGTTTTGGTTTTTGACCTGGAAACCTCTCAATTACTTTTTCATCTTGGAGCAGGAAATGGCGAAATAATATCATGTATATTTGAATAGTAATATAATTGTGTATTTCGTATGTGGTCATATAAAGTTTACAAATCATCACTTCCAAAAAGTTTGGGTGGTGACAAAGCAAGGACACCTTGGTAAAGTCTGAAGCTTCCTTGACAGACAAATTAAGTCTTCCATGGCTTCTTGCCTCTTTCTCTCCTGTATGAAGAGGAAGGAGAGGAAGAGGAAGAAGGTGCCAAGGAAGAATTTAAAGATGCAAAGGAGAAAGAAGATGCAGGTGAAGGAGAAGATGCCCAAGGAGCTGAGGATGAGAAGAAAGATGAAGTTCCTGGGGAGGAGCAAGCAACCAAGAAAAGATTGAGCCCCCTTTTCTTAATTATTTCAGAAATAATCCTCCTGAAACCAGGTCAACCGCATCAATAAATATAACATTCTGAGGTGACTCAGGTTGGACATTAAATGTTGTGCTATGACTTTTTTCCTTATGCAGAGTCTTCCATGGCCTTCCAAGTGTAGGAGTGCTGGAAGGTAGACAAAGTGCATGACTTATGTTTTTTTAAAAAACACACATGCTAGGTGATTAAAATCTTATTAGTTTGGATTGATTATAAGAACTTTGAATAGCAATGAAAATAAACATTGCATTTCTAGTGGCCTGGCTAATATTGCTATAGTCTGAAAGATTGAATGCATTGAATACCCATTTGAAAGGATCTAATGATCCTAGAAAGATGGATCACTATTTCTGGTCAAAATTACATTTTAATAGAATTCTAACAAAAACAATATGCATTTTAATAAGTTTCATGAAATGGTAACATTTTCAAAATGCAAAAGAAATAGCAAGAGTGATCTGGTGTTTGCGTCAGTATACATAACTTGATAGTTCTGAAATATTATGACAACTGACAATGCATTACTGGGATCCTGGTTTTACCTTTGTAGTAATAAAGAAGGGGGGTTCAAGATTTATAGTCAGGATCTTGAAAACATGGGATGCACACTATTAAAAAATGTTCTCCTAACCCTGGAGAGATAGTGGTAGCAAAGAACTTAGGGAGCAGATATTGTAGCAGGAAAGAGATGAATTGCTTGTGTATTATTATGGAACACAGTTGTGTTTTGAGAGTGATGGTTTAAATGCTCAATTTCTTCTGCTATATCCCAATCATCTCTGCTAATGTCTAGATTAGGAGTTGACAAGCATCTATAATAATAAAAGCACAATATGCTAATTAGACCAGATATCCTTCCAGACAACTTTTCAGACAAATCCGGCTGTCGGGAGGGAAGCCTAGGTGCCAGCAGCCAAGGGAAGGAAGGTCTACTCTTGCATAATTTTCATGCACCAGGCCTCTAGTTTACTATAAAGGGACAGCATGGAAATATTTTAGGATTCCTAGGCCATACAGTTCTCTTACAACTACTCATATCCCACTGTAGCCATAGACAATACATGTAAAAATGGGCTTGGCTGTCATTCAATACAACTTTGTTTTAAAAAATGGGCAAGGAGTTGAATCTGCCCCACAGTTTGTTATTTGCTCTTTGTCTAGATTCTTGTTTACCAAGACAGATCTTGCCTGGACCATGACATTAGTCTCCTTCCTATCTATGGGAAAGTCTTTATATTTTCATTCATTTATTCAAGAAAATTTACAGAATATATAAGTACCAGATACCATGTCATATGTTGCAGATATAGCAGTGAAAAAGATAGGTGATTTTCTCTTTCCTAGCAGTTTTTGTTTAATAAACAAGTAATATAAGGCCTGGCTGCTAGGTAGATCAATTGATTAGCGCTCATCTTGATACAACAAGGTTGTGGTTTTGATTTCTTGTCATGGCACATAGAAGAATCAACCAATGAATGCATAAATAAGTGAAACAACAAATCAGTCTCTCTCCCCTCCCCTCCCTTCTGTTAGTCCTCTGAAAATCAATTTAAAAAGAATCATGATATATAAACAAAGAAGCAAGAAATTAACATAACAAAAACTAATTTTAAGTATTATAAAGGAAATAATATAAAAGAGGCTAATTGAGGTTAGAAGCTCAAATTAAAATAAGGTGGTCAAGGAATGCTTTTAGAAGAAAGTGAAATTTAAGTCAAAGTCTGAATGATAGAGAAAAACAACAATATAACAACAACAACAAACACAACTGGCTGTACCATGAGACAGGGAAAATATCATTCCAGAAAAGAGAAATAAAAGTATAAAGGCTGTAAATCTGAGGTGGGAAGATGCTTGATATATTCTGTGAACAGGAAGGAAACCTATATGCCTAAAATATAGGGGAAAAGAGGTATAAACAAGGTTGGAGATAAATATAGTATCCAGATCAAGTAGAACCTTGAAGGTAATGTGTTTGGGATGTTTTCTTACTGCAGTGGGAAACTCCTAAAATGTTTTATCAGAGGGTAACAGGATCTTATGTATATTTAAAAATTATTCTGGCTGATAGATAATAAATGGAAGGTAAGAAACAAGGCGATTAGAAGTTTCTGCAATGACTCAGATGAGAGATTCTGAGAGTGGCTGTAGAGTAGAGAGAAACAAGAAGTTGGATTTGAAATGCATTTTGAAATATAACAGTAGGGATTGTTAATATATTAGATACTAGTGGCCCGGTGCATGAAATTCATCCATGGGGGAGGGAGATTGTCTCTCAGCTCGGCCTGCATCCTCTACAATCTGAGACCCCTGTGGGATCGGGTCTACACTGGCAGTCGGACAACCCCCTCACAATCTGGGACTGCTGGCTCCTAATGGCTCACCTGCCTGCCTGCTTGATCACCGCTAACCACTCTGCATGTTGGCCTGATTGCCCCCAACTGTAACCCCCTGTCAGCCTGCTCACCCCTAACTGGTCCCCCCTGCCAGTCTGCTAACCCCCAATTGCCCCCCCTCCCACCAGCTTGATTACCCCCAACTGCCTTCTCCTCCTGGCCTCATCATCCCTAACAGCCTCTGCCTCGGCCCTGCCACCATGGTTTTGTCCAGAAAAACTTCTGGAAAACTCATGGTCTAATTAGCATATTAACCTTTTATTAATATAGATAGGATATGACATACTGCCATAACTACAAAATATGTACCAGTATTACTCTATGAGAATACATAGAGTAATGTGAGTAATGCACATGATTTGAGGTCTTTAATTTCTAACCATCAAAAATTCAAAGGACTATTTTTTCATGAAGGTTAACATCACTGAATTCATGTATTCATGTATTTTTATTGTAAACATATGAATTATTCACATTGTCATAGATCCTGAACTCATAAGCATGGACCATGCACAAGCTGTCAGTAAGCCAGGAAGCCACTCTGCAAGCAAACAGATACTCTGCATAAGGAAAAAAGTCATAGCACAACATTTAATGTCCAACCTGAGTCACCTCAGAATGTTATATTTATTGATGCGGTTGACCTGGTTTCAGGAGGATTATTTCTGAAATAATTAAGAAAAGGGGGCTCAATCTTTTCTTGGTTGCTTGCTCCTCCCCAGGAACTTCATCTTTCTTCTCATCCTCAGCTCCTTGGGCATCTTCTCCTTCACCTTCACCTTCTTTTTCCTTTGCATCTTTAAATTCTTCCTTGGCACCTTCTTCCTCTTCCTCTCCTTCCTCTTCATCAGCCACTTCCTTCTCCTTCTCCTCCTCTTCAGCTTCTTCTTCAGAGGGGGGTTAATCTTTAGCTTCCTTGGCTTTTGCAGCTTCCATGGTCTCCTCCACCTCGATCTGCTCTTCCTGGATGTGGCTGGTGTATTAAGAAGAGAAGGAGCGAGTGGACATCAAGTAGGAGCTAGTCTGTAAACCACCTTAGGCAGACTGACCAAAGATCTGGGAACTCTGGGAGTAGCCCCTAGCTATGCTCCCCACGCTGGTGAAACTCAGCTGGATCTCCTCATCTTCCAAGAGTTTCCTGTAAGCTACAAAGCCAATGTCCAAAGCTATATTGAGGAGGTCCTGGTATTCTTTTAAATATCACACCTTTTCACTCTGTAGTTCTCAACTCATTTTCTAATTTATTGATTGTGTCCTGCATAGCACTAATATCAGTGTTCTGCTTATCCTCCAGCTCTCACAGCTATTTTTCCAGAGCTGAGTTCATGCCCCGGCATCCTTTGATCTCCAAGGTCTTGGCCTTGATCAGGTGGTGGCTTTCAGACATCTCATCCTTGGCGGCACACATCCTGTAGGTGTTCTTAGCAGTGCTCTCGGTCAGCATGGTGAAGCAGCTCTTGTACCATTCTTCTGCATTCTGCATGTTGTTGTCAGCCAGCTTCTCCTACTGGGCTCGGATGTCCTTGAGCAGGCAGAAAGGTCTGACTTGGAGAACATGTCCATCTCCATGGAGATCTGAGCATACTGGATCTGCGCCTGTAGCTCGGTGATCTCCTCTTCATGCACCTTCTTCAGAAAGACTATTTAGTCCATCAGGCTGTCCCTGCACTTTTAAAGCTCAAGGCCAGCAAGAGCTGCCTCATCTGCCTCCATCAGCCAGCCCTCTGCCTCATCATGGTGCAGCACCTCTTTCTGGTAGCAAGGCTTCAGGTTGGTGCAAGTCCCTTCCAAGCACTGGTATCTGCTAACTTCCCACTGCCCTCTCCTCTCCAGGAACTGGGTGTAGTGGGCTGGGGCACAGGCATCCCATTTTCATTAAAATGTTCAACCCCACCCTGCTCCACCAGTGTCCACAGGTGGCCCGGGGACAGACAGTGATCCCAGAGACCCTGGTCACCCCTGCCTACCCAGGTCCCTGATGGCATCCTGGACCCCATGGGCAGCATGAGGAGCTGCCTTCCAGGCCTGCCCAACACCGATGGCAGCCTGGACCCTGGAGGCAGTGTCAGGCGCAGCCTGCCCCTCCTGCATATGCAAATTTACCCTACATCTTTATTGGCTTAATTTGCATATCACTCCTGATTGGCTGTGGGTGTAGTGGAGGTATGGTCAATTAGCATTTTTCTCTTTTATTAGTGTAGATTAGTGTAGATAGCAGTTAAGGGGAGAGAGGAGTCAAAGAAAACTTCTAGATATTTGAATGGAGCATCCAATGGGCTGGTGGTGACAGGTACTGAGATTTGGAGGAGCAGGAGAGCAATCACTGAGTGGGGAAGTGGGGTAAATCAAGAATTTCACTTTAAATAAGTTGGGTTTAGAGTGTCAAGGAGAATTTAAGAAAAGTTATAAAATAGAAAATTGAATGTGTTTGTAGTCCAAAGTAAAGTTCTGGACTGAAGTTTAAGTTGCAGTGGTATTAGCTTGTAGACAATGTTTAAAACATGGGGCTAGACATTCGCTTTTAGCCAAAATGGAATATAGGTTTGTATTTACTCAGATGCCTTAAATAAATAAAAATAAGACAAGATATAAGAAACAATGGTTTAGAGAAATTGGACCACCAGCATCTGAGAGACAAAAGGCAAATAAGGTAAATTCTACTATTTATCCAACTTTTGCCTTAAGAGAATTTCTGGCATGCAGTTAGGGATGGGAGCCCCAAACAGATCTCACAGTGAGTTGAGGAAATGAGAGTTGAGAATGCAGAGAAAAAATTATAGGGCAGCACTAGGAGAGGAGCAATGAGGATGGGAAGACAGCACTCTAGAAGCTGGAAAAGGATTCCCCTGGAGTCTTCAGGCGAATACCAACAGGCACTTCATCTGAGAAAACTACCTGTGATGGGGAGAGAGGCACACATTCTTTTATATTTCTTCTTTCCAGGAGGTAGATTTACAGTGGAGAAACCTGGCAGATACAATCTTCATCAAGTGGTTGAAGTTAATATTATCATTTATAAGACAGTTCTCCTTTGTGATATCATTTCCAAAAATCTATAATGCCAGTGTAATCATAAGAAAACATCAGGTAAACCTAAAGTGAAGGATATTCTAAAAGTTCATACTCAGTATTCTCCAGAAGAGTCAAAGTCATGAAAGATAAGAAAATATGTATTAACAATCACAGATTGTGGGGACTAGAATAGTGGTCAGCAAACATGCGGCTCTTCGGCCCCTTGAATGTGGCTCTTCCACAAAACACCACGGCCTGGGCGAGTCTATTTTGAAGAAGTGGCATTAGAAGAAGTTTAAGTTTAAAAAGTTTTGCTCTCAAAAGAAATTTCAATCTTTGTACTGTTGGTATTTGACTCTGTTGACTAATGAGTTTGCTGACCACTGGACTAGAATATAACTAAATCCAATGGGATTTCCTAGAACAACAACAAAGGACATTAATGGAAAAGCTGGTGGAATCTAAAATAAGCTTGCAGTTTTTTTATCTTTATTGTTCATTTTATTAATTACATTGTTCCCTTTTCCCCCCTATAGTTCCCCTCCACCTGGTACCCATCCTATCCTCCGCCCTCACCCCCCTCCACTGTCCTCTCCCACAGTTGCATGATTTTTGTCCAGTCTCTTGCTGCACTTCCCACACCCCCTTTTTCCCCAAGAATTGTCAGTCCATTCCCTCTCTAGGTCCATGATTCTGTTACATTCACCAGTTTATCTTGTTCATCAGCTTATTAATTCACTTGATTTTTAGATTCATTTGTTGATAGATGTGTATTTGTTGTTCATAATTTACACTTTTATCTTTTTCTTCTTCCTCTTCTTAAAGAATATCTTTCAGCATTTCATATAATATTGGTTTGGCAGTGATGAACTCCTTTAGCTTTTTCTTTTATGCGAAGCACTTTATCTGACCTTCAATTCTGAATGATAGCTTTGCTGGATAGAGTAATCTTGGTTATAGATTCTTGCTATTCATCACTTTGAATATTTCTTGCCACTCCCATCTTGCCTGCATCGTTTCTGTTGAGAAATCTGCTGACAATCGTATGGGTGTTCCCTTATAGGTAATTAACTGTTTCTCTCTTGCTGCTTTTAATATTCTCTCTTTGTCTTTTGCTCTTGGCATTTTAATTATGATGTGCCTTGGTATGGTCCTCTTAGGGTTCCTATATATTGGGGTTCGGTGTGCTTCTTGGAATCCTAAGTCAATTTCTTTCACCAGGTGTGGGAAGTTTTCGGTCATTCTTTATTCAAATAGGTTTTCATTGTCTTGCTCTCTTTCTTTTTCTGGCACCCCTATAATTCGGATGTTGGTATGCTTGAGGTTGTCCCAGAGGCCCCTTACACTATCTTCAATTTTTTGGATTCTTTTGTTTTCTTGCTTTTTCAGCTGAGTGGATTTTACCTTTGTATTTCAAATCTTTAACTTGGTTCTTGGGGTGCTCCAGAGCACTTTTAGGTCTTTGTATAATATTTTTTATTTTAGTCAGTGTGTGCTTAATTTCTGGTTGGTCCTTTTTCATATCTTTGAGAGTCTCCTTCATATCCTTATGGGTCTCGTTCATTTTCTTGTAGGACTCATTCATTTCCAAGTTGGTCTTGATCATTTCCTTGCAGGTCTCGTTCATATCCTTGAGGGTCTCATTCATTTCCTTGTGGGACTCATTCATTTCCTTGTCGGTCTTGCTTATTTCCTTATAGGTCTTGACCTTTTGTAGGAGCCTCTTGAGAAGCCCTATAACCGTGGTTTTGAATTCCATGTCCAGTCGTTTTTTTTCCCTCCATTTCTTTCACATCTGATTTCTTTCCATGTCCCTGCATGGTGGCTGCTTCCCTGAGTTGGTCAATTAGCTTTGTATGGTAGACGTCCTACTAGGTCCAGTGGCTTGGCCTCCCTAGTTACCTGATGTGGATATGGGTTGCACAGTCTTGCTGAAGTTAAGCTCAGGTTAATCATTGCTAGCACTTGGAGGGGTTGACCTCCAGGCTAATTGTCTGTGAAGCTCAGCTGTGCTCAAGTTGGATGGGCGGAGTCTCCAGGCCAAGCAGACAGTGTTAGCCCCGCCCTGTGCCTTCCCCAGGGACTCTGTGCCGGGGCAATGGCTGCCAGCACCTCTGAGAGAGAGCTGCTGTGGAGCTCCACCGGCTGCCGGGGAATTCAGACTCTCCCCAAATGAGTCTGCACACCCAACGTCTCACCCAGGGTTGTAAAACAAAGCAGTCTGACAGTTTTCTGAATGAGAGAGCAAGTTGCGAGCGCTCTCTGCTAGGTCAGGCAGCTGCGCTGTTCCCAAGTTCACACACAAGCTTGCCTTCTTCACAAGCCGGCAGATCCCTGTAGCACCCGAGCTTCAGCGTGCCCTCCCACTGTCCAGTTTTTACCCCGTGTGATAGTGGGTTCCCTGGACTTTGCCCAGGGCTGGAGAATCAGTCTAGTGGGACGTCTTTGTCTCCCCTTTCAAGAAAACTGGCCGGTTTTCAGCTGCCCGCCCTATCCGCTGGCGCATGCTCCAAACCTCTCTCCGCTCAAATCTTCAACACTGTCCACCACCGCTCTTCCGAGTCACAGTGTCTTATCTTTACTTTTATTTGTGTAATTTTCACTCGGCCAGCTTTCTGGTGATTCTGGATGGTGTTTGTTCTTTCATTAAGTTGTAGTTTTAAAATTGCTGTGTTTGAAGGCAAGGTAGGTGTTTTACCTATGCCGCCATCTTGGTTCTCCCAAGCTTACAGTTTAGTTAGTAATACTGTAGTGATGCTAAATTCTCACTTAATAATTATGCCTTGGTTATGTGATCTATTAGCATTAAGAAGAACTTGAATCAAGGGTATAAGAGAACTCTACTACCTTTGAAAATATTTTTTAAATCAAAAGTTATTTCACCATAATTTTTTTAAAAGCAATATTAAGATCTTTGAAACAATAAAGTGGAGCCTACACATCACTGGTAAAATCCTCTCTAATTAACCACATTCACACAAAATACAATGATATTCATTCCAGTCTTTAATATAAATGCATTGGGACCTATAATGGATCAAGAACTCTCCTGTGACTATGTGTAATAGAGGAAATGAAAGATACATGTTCTTTCATGTATCAAAAGAAATAATTGATGTTATATACATGGGTTGAGAGATACTGTCAAAGTTTGAAGTTGTAATAATGAAATTAGATTGGATGCTCTGTCAAAAGGTCTTTGAATCATCTTCAAAGTCAGATTATTTTCAAGGTTGATGTGCCTTGGGAAACCAAGATTTCCTAGAAAAATAACAAAATGGTGTAATTAAAATTCTTCTAATCTCTAATGTGTGTGCAAGAATCCTTTTTTTTTTTAAAAAAAAAAAAACGGGTATTTGATGATTGCATACATTACAGGTTTCTTCATTACCTGAGTGAGTTTCCGGTTGATCGGAGTCAGTAGCATGGGCATTAGGGCAGGCTTCCTAAGGCTTCCCAGGTATAGGCTGAATATTCTTGACAAATTTAGACAGTATTCACGCTGTGAAATCAATTATCTTTGTCTATTCTTTACCACTTCCAATATTCCTATTTTGTGTCTCCTATTAAAGAACACATTAAATAGAGCTACTTTTCTATCCTTTCTTCTTTTTGAAGGTATCACAAAAAATATTAAAATAAGTAGTCTAAATTTTGAATGAGTAAAGAAAGAAGTATTCACAAGATTTGTATGCTTATGGATTCATTCTGTGATTTTTGTTGTTGTTGTTGGCAGCACAGCTTGTAAATACATAATATTTTTCAGAAAGTATCCTCAGAGGCTCAATCCATTAACTCAAGTGCATGATACAAAAACAGATTTGTATGTACATGAACAGAGGAGGAAAGAAAATGAGATTTTTAAAAATCAAGTGCAATGATTTAATCATCTCTGGGTTCTGTAGTTCGGTGCTTGGCAGAATTGGAAGTTATACATTCATTTTTTTAAAAAACTAGTGAATGAATGAATAAATGAACGAATGAGTGACTATAGCATCCAGGGTTTCACTTAAAGAGCTTAAAGAATCATAACCTTTCCTTTTGTCTTCAGGAATGTTCTCGACAAAGCCATTACAATAGTTGGTGCTGTTCTATTTCAGTAATGTTTCCTATTTGCCAGTAGATGGCAGTCCCTCTTCATTTCTCATCAGAAAAAAGGCAGCAAGGGATTGAAAAGGAAAGGGATGGAAATGGAAACAAGATAAAGGTAGATTTTAAAATTCAGCACATTGTGTTTATTTAATTTTTATGAATGGATATTTTTAAATGACCTAGTAAGAAGCAAGAAAAGTTGAAATATGTCTCAAGTTCATTGGAAATAAGGCATCAAACACAACTGATTTTGTGCTGGCTCATCAAATTTTATACCAATGTGTTACATTTTGATTAAATGACACAGTGTATTTCTTTCTGAAAATAGCTCATCAGTAGCCATGTGGATGGAAAATGTGGTTTTCCCTGTAACTTTCCCCCAGTTTCTTGCCATGCTGACCACTCAGGTGAGCAGGCTTAGGCTTTTAAGGCTTTTAGACTCCACTTATTATTAGCCTGGTACCTTGGGGAGTGCTTAAAGAAAGTCTCAAATTATTTTATCTCCAAAATGTTTAAAATTTGTTCAGTAGCTCAGGAAACTGTAGACATTGGACAAATGCATGCCCTAGCACTGAAGCATTATGTGGAAAACTACCCCAACAGGAGCTATTACACATTTCCACAGAGATTCTCAATATGTGAAACACATCCATGCATTCAAATTGCATCTCTGCTACAGTAGTTGCTAGGGAGCAAACGGAGATCACCAATTTTATTTCTTTTGGAAAATATCTTTATTTGAAACCTAAACTATGGATTCCAGAATAATTTCCTCAATCTCTTATCCTCATTACATTCATCATTTCTCCATCTACCTTAGCCCTCTTCCTAGTCCAATGGGAAGAAAACAAGATGAAAGCCTAGGGAACAATTCAGACTTTCAAATGCTGGGTCTGGTTTCCAGTTGATTTTTTTTTTGTATCTTCTTATTTAGTCTGTTCTAAAATTTGTCAACAGCTAAAAACACAACTTTAAATGCTCTAATCTACAATCATTGTTACCTAGAGAACACAGACCATAGTAAAAATACATTTTCCTTGAAAAATAAGTATCTTCTCACACATTTTGTATTTCTTTAGAAATAATTACTATATGAATATTTTGACTAATTTTATATTGTACTCAGATCTGTATTTTTTATTTAGCTATTATACTTAGGGGAGTTATAAAACCAACTATATAGGTATAGTAGAAATAGGAAATGGCAGGAATGATTTACAAAAGCAGGCAGAACGCACACAAGTCAATCACTGCAGATTATACTCTATTATATTTTTTTGATATTTGTATATGTTTCCCCATTAGACTTTGAGACAGTTGAGTGCAAGAAATGTTCACATTAATTTATTCGTGTAATCATGTTTTCATCAGTTTCTTACTACACACTTAATATGTGACAGGTTGGGGATAAAGTGATGAATAAAATGTAACCTCTGACTTTAAGAAGCTTAAAGTATGTAAAGGTAAAGCAGACACATAAAAATGGAGTCAATAAATCATAGGTGCCGTGAAGAAAGTATGCCTTAGCCACAGTGAAATCACAAAAGATAGACCCTGTCTGTCTGCTGGGATGTAGGTAGGATGATGGAAAGCTTAATTAGAAAAGAACTCTTGAACTATTTCGAAGGATGTGCAGGAGTTCATCAGATTGATAAGTTGTGAAGTAAAATATTCTACACAGGTGGACCAGTGAGAAACAAGACATACATGGTGTGGTTTATTTAAAAATTGAAAATAATTTGTGAGGTAGTAAAAAAGATAGATCTGTAAATGTAGGTAAGAATATGGTTAGGAAAAGTTTTTATATCCTATCAAGGAATTTGGATTTTATTATCTTGGTACTTGGAGTTAGGAATCAGATTTATGCAAAAGAGTGACATATGCTTTTTATGTTTTTAAAACTTCACTCTGACAAAGGTTTAGAGGATAGATTGAAAATGAGAATTAGCCACTGGGATATAATTTGGGAAGCTGCAACAGTTTAGGCAAGAGATCGAAGATAAAAAGGAATCCATGAGGAAAGATCAGAAGGTCAGTTTTGGATAGATTCAAATTGAAGTGACTGTTTGGCTTTTGAGAAGAGATCAATGACAGCATTTGAAATAAAGGGAAAGCTTTGGATTAAAACTGTGGTCTTGGTATCTTCAGTATATAAATTGTGACTGAATATAAATTGTATATGAATAAGGTCATCTATGAGAGTGAGAAGATAAAAGAAGAGAAGCAAGGACAAGACACTGGAAATGTAACATTTATGGTATAAATAGATTAAAAGGAGTTTTAAGATAAAAATAGATGGGTATAGCAGAAAAGTAATTGCTTTTGCTGCTTTTCATATTCTCTCATTGTTTTTAACCTTTGGTGATTTAATTATGATGTGTCTTAGCAGGGGCCTTTGAGTTCATCTTGTTTGGAATTCTCTAGAATTCCTGGATTCCTATGTCTATTTCTTTTAGCCGGTAGGATAAGTTTTCTGCTATTATTCAATAAGTTTTCAATTCCTTGCTCTTCCTCTTCATCTCGTATCCTTGTAATATGAATATTTGTACACTTGATGTTGTCTCAGAGGCCCCTTGAACTATCCTCATTTTTTGGATTTGTTTTTCTTTTTGCTGTTTTGATTGGGTGTTTTTTTGCTACTTTATCTTTTAAGTAACTGATTTTTATCCTAGACTTCATCTACTGTAATATCGATCCCATGTAATGTAGTCTTCATTTCCATTACTATATTCTTTATTTCTGACTGGTTCTTTTTTTATGGTGTCTATATCTACTTTAATGTTTCATGTATCTTTGCTAAAATTTTAAATATGATTCAGTAAGCATCTTTATACCCAGTGTTTTGAACTCTGTTTCTGATAGATTGTCTCCATTTTGTTTAGTTCTTCTTTCTGGAGTTTTGTTCTGTTCTTTCATTTGAGTCATCTTTCTTTGTCTCTTCATTTTGACCACCTCCCTGTGTTTGTTTTTATGTATTAGGTAGACCTGCTCTGTATCCTGGTCTTGGTATAGAAGCCTTCCAGAGTGGGTGTAATCTCCTTGGTATCTTGAACTGTATGTTTCAGGTTTATCCCTTGTGTGGGCTGTGTATACCCTCCTATTGTAGTTGAGCCTCGATTGCTGTTGGCACATCAATGGGAGGGATTTAACCACAGGTTGATTAGTTAGGACTGGTTATGACTACAGTGGAAAAGCTATTGTGTAAGACCTGACCCTACTGAGCAGGATTCACTTTAGCAGGGCTCTGGTTTGTCATTTGTAGAGGTGGTTGAGTGGTGCTCTGGTGTGGTCTGAAGATGGCTACTGGATGTGTTGGTTCTAAGGCTTCTTAGGAGGGGTTCAGGTATAGAGCAAGGTCCTCCTTTGCCTGTGACCTGCCTAATGCTCCCTGGCATGAGTTACAAAGGGATCTTCTGGGCTAGAAGGTACTCAGGAGAGTCCATGTTACAAAGCAAGGCTGGCTGATCCTAGTGCCCAGGACCACGTAGGAAAAGTTTGGTGCACAAAGTCAAATGTTGCTTGATTGGGGTTTGTGAACTTTTAAGAATAATCCAAGAAAGGAAGATTGTGTAGACCATCCACTGAAAGCATCTTGGGTGGGACTATACTTTAGGTGAGGCTGGGTCTCAGGTAATCACCAGGGTGGGGCCAAAAGTGTTAGGTTGATGGAGACTCAGCTATGGTACCTAACTGTGCCTTCAGGGGGAAGGTGCATCAAAGGAACAATAGCCCTGCCAGCATTTCTATCTGGATGAAAGCTGCCCCTCCAGAACTTGCCCTGAAGCCAGACACTTCAGTCCCCCTCCCTCCTCTATGTCTCTCCTACCTTTTGAGCTGCTGCCCTAGCATTGGAGTTCTGAGGGAGTGATTCTGAGTAAATCCACGCACTGGCCCTTTAAGAGGAATGCCTGGGGCTCTAGCAGTCCTCTGTCTCACTCAACTACAATCTCTGCAGGTTTTCACAGTCAGGCTTTATGGGGACTTTTCTTCCTGGCATTGGGCTGGGGAACCAAGTGTGGGACTGGACCCTTGCTCCTCAGGGGGGACCTCTGCAGCTGAGATAGCCCTCCCGATTTTTAACTGCCACAAGTGGGTGTGAGACTAGCATCCTCTGCTTCGCTCCTACCAGTGTCATATGGTTTCTTCTGTGTTCCTTTAGTTATGCTTCAGCTATACTTCAGGCGTTCTCAATGACGGCTCTGTAGTTTAGTTGTAATTTTTATGTCGTTGTGGGAAGAGACAAGCACAGCATTTACCTACACTGCCATCTTGACTGAAAGCCCTTTTTAAGGTATTTATAAAAAATCCGTATAATAGAGATCAACAACAAGTGGAGCTTCAGCATATAACATGTTTTAATGTTCATTTATTTATGCCTACGTTATGTACTTAAAATATATTTAAAATCTTAAAGAAATATTTGTATACCCATGTTCACAGTATCATTAACGGTAGTCAAAAGGTAAAAGTAATTCAAATGTTTGTTAATGGATGAATGAACTACAAGAATGCATTATATACACACAAAGAAATATTCACCCTGAGAAAGGAATATTATTCTGACATATGCTACAACATGAATGAAACTTGTGGATATTATGCTAAGTGAAATAAGCCAGTCAACTCAACGACAAATGCTGTATGATTTCACATATATAAGATATCCAGAGTAGTTATACTTATAGAAACAGAAATTAGATTGGTGGCTATCAGGATTTGGGGAAGGAGGAACTGGGGAGTTGTTTAATGGGTACAGAATTTGGGCTTTGCAAAATGAAAAAGTTCTGGAGAATGATTGCACAGCAATATGAGTATACTTAACACTACTGCACTGTGTAATAAAAAATGGTTAAGATGGTAAATTTTATGTTATGTGTATTTATCACAGTTGCATACATATTAAGCTTGTAAATTAAACTAGAATAAAACCCTGCAGCCACTCCGGAACACAGTTTAAAAGTCTTTGATTTATCCCATCAGTTCAGAGATGAAACTGACCGAGCGTGTTGGTGGTAGAGCAGGTCTATGATTCTTTTCACCTGACTCTGAGGACAAAGTTTTTTCCATAATCAAATGTTTTCTTTTTGTCTCTCTTTGTCTTTGTAGAAGTCTATTAAAGGAAATTAGTGCCTATTATGTCTGTGTTTTCTTTTCTTTGTTCTGACAGATGAAAAAAAATATTATGTGGCTCTTCATTTTGAAAAGAAAGCTAGAAAAATTCAGATCCTGAATATATTTAGATTTATGAACTATATTAATGTATTCTCATAGTAATAATTTAAACAATCATTTCTAAAATTGAATGTTTATGTTTTTTTTGTCTTTGCTTCTTGTGGTTTGAACACTAAAACATTTATTGGATTTTTTTAAAACTGTAGGCATAAACCTCTATTACAAGAGAAATAAGCAAAATATAAATTTTATACAGGACCTGACTCAATTATTGCACATGCAGTTTTATGCCATTTTAGAAATGAGTGGTACTACATTTTATAATACTGCTTCTTGTAAAACTAAATGGCAGAAAATTAAGAATAGATTAAGAACATGTTTAAACTTTAAAAAGAAAACCCTTATACTTCAATACATTTAACCAAATATAGATTAATTCTGGGGAAACCAATGACCACTGCAATTTGCTTAGTTGTACTCACATGACATGATATAACTAGAACCAAGCCTGCAATTATGCACATAGTAAATCTATTCCTTAAAATCAATTGTACCTGTCACAACATAATTGCATGTACTTAATTCATTTCATAGCTCTATCAACAAGCATATTTGGATTTATAAAGAAATGGAGGTTTTTAAAAAATAACTAAGACTATTATTATGTATATGCTGAAGGTATTACAATATATGAAGTGCTTTGAGGCTTGAAGTTAACTTAATATAGGCTCTCCCTCAAGTGGTCAATGGAGGAGAAAGATTAACATTAACAAAGATTTTGCAGCAACTTAGTCAAAAGTTCTATCATTGCCTCTCCTTCATTTATGTCATTTTTGTAGATTTTTGCTTCTTTCATCCTCTGGATTTTCCACTTTCGGTATTTTACCTGATTACCTACTGCTTCTTTCCTCTCCATTCTTTTCATTTCTGTGTTCTTGTAATAGCTATGTAGCCTTTCCTTGACTTAAAATTTTTTGTTTTTGTTCTTGGTGAGTGAGTGTATGAGACAATTAAGTGTGTGAAGAAGGTGGGAGAGAGAGAATGACAAATGGTAGATAATTTTGCACCTCTGTGGCAGTGCTAAGGATGTCTGACTGTGGGCCTAAGCCAGCAGTCAGACATCCCTTGAGGGCTCCTGGACTGTGAGAGGGCACAGGAGGGTGCAGGCCAGGGTGAGAGAACTCCCCCTCCAGAGTGCACGATTTTTGTGCACTGGGCCTCTAGTATTTTAATATTTCTAATTTAATATTAGTGTATGTGTCATGTGTTTTCTCAAAATTAAACAGCAAATTATTTTTAGAAGCTGAGTTTTCTGATAGTATGATGAATCTCCATTTTCCCAGTATAATTAAATTAAAGCATTTTGGTTAATAGAAATTTCTTATTAACTAAGGCTTGCCAATAGCTCATACTTTTCACTGAATCCTACCATTTTCAAATTAAAAATAAATAATTAAAATTTCTTAAATACTTCCAATAATTACCAATTTATTACCAAGTCTTTTTAAACACTGAAAGTATAGAATACTTTGGCCTCTGCTTTAGCCTATACATTTTTTAAAAGTATAGAAAATTTAAGGAAAGAATCATCACTATAATTTTAAAGAAATCTGCTTTATTTATAACTAGAGGCATGTTGCATGAGATTTGTGCACTTGAAGAGGGAGTCCCTCAGTCCTGCCTGTGTCCTCTCTCAGTTTGGGAGCCCTTTAGGAATGTACTACTGATGTCATAGGCCTGCTCCCCTCCCCAGGGAGTGGGACTAAGCCAGCAGTCGGACATCCTTAGTGCTGCCATGGAGGTGTGAGAGGCTCTGGCTGAGCAGTGCTCCACCCTGTGGGAGCACATTGACCACCAGGAGGAAGCTCCTACATTGAGCATCTGGCTCCTGGTGGTCAGTGTCTGTCACAGCGACGAGTTGTTCTGCCATTTAGTTGATTTGCATATTAGCCTTTTATTTATAGGACTAGAGCCCCGGTGCACGAAATTCATGCACAGTGGGGGAAAGGGGGTGGGTAATGTCCCTTAGCCCAGCCTACACCCTCTCCAATCTGGGACCCCTCGAGGGATGTCCGACTGACCGTAGGATCGGGCCTAAATTGGCAGTCGAACATCCTTCTCACAATCCAGGACTGCTGGCTCCAAACTGCTCACCTGTCTGCCTCCTTGATTGCCCCTAACTGCTTCTGCCTGCCAGCCTGATCACCCCCTAACCACTACCCTGCCAGCCTAATTGATGTCTAACTGCTACCCTGTCAGCCTGTTTGCCCCCAACTTCCATCCTCTGCCAGCCTGGTCACCCCTAACTGCCCTCCCCTGCAGGCTTGATAACCCCCAACTGCCCTCCCTTGCAGGCCTGATCCCTCGCAACTGCCCTCCCCTGCTGACCTGATCGCCCACAACTGCCCTCCCTTGCAGGGCTTGGAACCTCCCAACGGCCCTCCCCTGCTGGCCATCTTGTGGTGGTCATCTTGTGTCCTCCTGGGGGCTGGATCTTTGACCACATGGGGGCAGCCATCTTGTGTGTTGGAATGATGGACAATCTGCATATTACTCTTTTATTAGATAGGATAGAGGCCTGGTGCATGGGTGGGGGCTAGCTGTTTTGCCCTGAAGAGTGTCCCAGATCAGGCTAGGGGTTCTCTTGGGGTGAGGGTCAACCTGGGTGAGGGACCTGTGGAGGTTTGCAGGCCAGCCACGCCCCCCAGCTATTCAAGCAGAGGCCCTGGTATCTGGGATTAATCTATTCTATAATTGAAACTTTGTAGCCTGGAGCGGAGCCAAGCCTTCTGCTCACTCTGTGGTGGCAGCCATTCCTGTTAGAAACTTTGTAGCCTAGAGTGGAGGCCTAGGCCAGCAATGGCAGGCTGAAAGCTTGGCTTCCTCCATTGCCAGGGAAACCCAAACCTCTGTTCTCTCCAGCTCAGTGGCTGCCGTCATTTCTGTATCTTTTATAACTGAAACTTTGTAACATTGAGTGGAGGCTTAGACAGGCAACAGCAGGCGAAAAGCTTGGCTTCCTGTTGCTGGGGAAACCCAAGCCTTCCCCCTACTCTCAGTGGCAGCAGCCATCTTGGATGGGGTTTATTTGCATAATCTGCTCCTGATTGGCTGGTGGATGTGGCTGTGGGCGTGGCTTGTGGGTGTGGCAAAGGTACAGTCAAATTTGCATATTACTCTTTTATTAGATAGGATAATCTAGTGCTGATATAAAACACTATGTAACACAACTATGAATACCTTCACTCCAGTGTCTTAGCTTGTTCCTCTTAGAATCCTCAGCATATGTCTTTGCGTATAGTACAGTAAATATTTTAAAAAAATATTGAATTGGTGACTTTGGGATTTAGCTTTGACACAGTAAAGCAACTAAAAGTATCTAAAAGACTTCTTACTTAGATCATATTTTCTCAGTGTGATATTAAATGGGATCAAGAAATATTTGCTCTAAGAAGGATACTGCAAACAAAACAAGAAAATCCTTATCCTACATTTCCCTAAACTGCTGAAATAGTTGTCAGTGGAATTTCTGGTTCTCAAGAATACTATAATATATCTAAAGATAATTTAGAGAAAGTATATAGCTTTTATTAGCAGAGATTGGAAATTATAGCCTTTACTTTTACTGACCTTACTTATAAAAAAGTATATTACATTAGAATTGGATAAAAGGCCTAGAAAAAAAAATTTTGACTTTATTTTCCTCTCATGTCATAAGTATTTAAGTAATATGTGAAACTCCCCTTCTGAGTAACATAAGAAAATATTTACATTTTTGTGATTATAATGGTTCTGTAATTTAGAGTCACATTGGAAATACAGCCAATAGAAATAGAGTTACTTAAGTAAAAATCTCTATGTATTCCATTTGTTATCATAATTATGTAAGCTTTCTTCCTTTATCTTGCTAAGGAGATAAAAGCCCAAGATATTCAACTATTTGACAATGCGTTATTTTGGTTAATGTCCTAGAAATATAATATGTATAGATGAAGTGTGTGGTGGCCAGAAAACTTATAACTGTATATTGTATTTGTTCACTCAACCAATAAAATTTTTCTTTAATAGAAAATTGAATTTACTTACTTAGGTTATAAATGAGTTATTAGCTAAGTGGCTGTAATAAATTTAATACTGCATGTTAAAAAGAGCATTTTTAGTGAGGATGTTGAGAAAAGAGAACCCTACACTGTTGGTGGGAATACAGACTGGTGCAGCCATTGTGAAAACAGTACAGAGTTTCCTCAAATAAAAATGGAACTGCCATTTGACCTCGAAATTCCACTTTTGGAAACATGGCCTAACAATCCCGAAACACCAATCAGAAAGGATATATATCACCCTATGTTCATAGCACCATTAGTTACAATAGCTAAGATCTGAAAACAGCCCAAGTGTCCATCAGCAGATGAGTGATTAAAAAACTGTAGTACATTTATACAAAAAGAAAGAAGTCATACTCTTTGTGTCAGCATAGATGGATTTAGAGATTATTATGCTAAGTGAAATAAGCCAGTCAGAGAAAGACAAACACAATATCATCACATGTATATGTGGAATCTAAAGATCAAAATAAATTTATGAACAAATTGGGACCAGAGGCATGGATACATAGAACAGATTAACAGATTTCAGAGGGCAAGAGAGTTAGGGAGACTGGAAGAGATTAGCCAAAGATCATGTATGCATATATGCATAGTCCATGGACACACAATGTAGTGAAGGCAGGGGGAGGAGAAAGGGGCTGGATGGAGGGAGGAAAAGGGAGAAAAACTGGGAGACATCTTTAATAGTGACAATAAAAAAGACATATAGCAGACATATTCTAGTCAATCTTCAGATTAAATTTATAAGGATCTTAAAAACATGCTATTGAATCTTGTGTGAATATATGTAGAAAGAGTCCTTGAATTTAAAATAAATTTTACCCCAATTAAAAGCTAAAAGAAAATTTTCATGAGCTCTCTTTTATCACTGCCAAAAATTGTGTTGCTTTTGATAGATTTAATCCAAATACAATGTGAATCTTGGAGCCTTTTATATGTGTGACAAGAGCTTCAGATATAGGGCTTTAAGCTAGAAAAGACAAAATTTGGGAGTGTTATTCATCTAAGAGTAAGAAATGAAAACAATGGATAATGTGAACATTGACTTGGACTAACTCAAACTTGAAAAGATAAACTTGAAACAAATGTGACTACATAAATAAATACTAAGGATATTAAAGACTTAAATGTGAATTAGCCAAAAGTGATTTAGATTTTAGTAAAATTAATAAAGGATGAAGTCAAGATCAAGGGAGGAAAATTTTACTAAATTTTTAAAGTTTGTATTAAGGAAATTACTTTGCATCTTTACCAAAACATGTTTAGATGATATAATCAAAGAAATATTATCAGATTATATGCTAAAATTAATTATTCTGGCTATTAGTAGACATTTGTGTATATAAGTAATTTTTCAAATGTTTAGAATTAGATGATGGTATTTATATAATTTTTAAAAATTCTAATGCCTGCCTTCAAAAGAGTATGTGAATACTCTGCTTTCTATTTTAATTATATGTAAGTAGCTCCTACTACTTTCTGATCACTTTTGGTAAAAGAAACAAAAAAACAGTCCAGTCCAGCTCATTACAATTCAAATTACATTTTAAATTCATATTCTTCTTTCTGCAGGATGATAGCTAACCCTCAGCCTGATGGTCTTGTTGTGAAAAAGGACCTAATTATCGTTTTCACTCTTCTCCTGCCTCTTTAAAGGATCAAAGATGGGGAAGTGGGCCAAAATCTTTTAGTCTAATTAGTGCCCTCATAATCCTCTTGGCTTTCAATGAGATGGGTTTGGGGGGTATTTAAATGGTGACTTTTTCATGTAAAACTTGTGTGAGATCATTGGGGATTTTGGAAGAGATTTTCTCACTGAAGAGTTTCATAACGTGGAAGCCATTCTCTTTACATGTTCCACCAGCTTTCTCCCAGCAGAATGTCATTGCTCTTGCTGTGGAATCAGCTTCTGGGGTGGCTGCTTCTCTGGCTCATGGAAAACTCCCACTTCCTCGTCATGCCCAACAGTTTGAATGTTGGCCGTCCCACTGCTGTCTCCGCCTTCTTCATAAATGACCAAGAGGGGTATAAATAAATGTCTATCTTACAATGGGATGACATCTTGTCTTCTTGTGTGGACCCCAATCTCTATAAGTGGTTCTCTGAGAGCCTTCTTATTTGGATGAGAAGAACAATTTTTAATCTTCATTTAGTAAAGAGAGAATGTACAATTTTACTAGCATATCTATACTTTCTACAACTCTGTTCATAAATCTCTTTTTTTAAATTCCTTTTATAGAACCTTAAATATTTTTTATTTTTATTTTTAACTTAATTTTTCTATTACCATTTAACCCTCTATGCCCTCTTCTAGCTTCACCCCTCTTCTCCACAATTACCACATTGCTGCTGTCCATGCCCATTAGTTCTCTGTTTTTTTTCTCTTTTGCTCAATCCCTCTACCCCACCTCAACATCCTCCTCCTCCCCCACCAGAGGTCTGCCTACTTTCTATCTATCAGTCTATTTATATTTTGCTTAATAATTCAGTGTTTATATTTTTCAACTACATTTGGCATACAATATTAAATTAGTTTTAGGTGCACAACATAGGGCTTAGACATTTATATAGCTTACAACTCATCACCCTAATAAGTCCAGTACCTATCTGAGACCATACATAGCTATTACAATATTATTGGTTATATTCCCTATGCTGTACTTTACATATCTATGACTATCCTATATAATAAATGCCTAATATGCTAACTAGACAGAGCATGTCTAGTTGTCCGTTCAACCAGTCAAAGCATAATATGCTAATGCAGTGGTCGGCAAACCATGGCTCGCAAGCCATATGCGGCTTTTTGGCCCTTTGAGTGTGGCTCTTACACAAATTACCATGGCCTGGGTGAGTCTATTTTGAAGAACTGGTGTTAGAAGAAGTTTAAGTTTAAAAATTTTGGCTCTAAAAAGAAATTTCAATCATTGTACTGTTCATATTTGGCCCTGTTGACTAATGATTTTGCCAACCACTGTGCTAATGTATGCTAAAGTCACTCAATTGCTTGCTATGATATGCACTGACCATCAGGGGACAGACAGTTGACTTGTTGACCAGTCTCTATGATATACACTGACCATCATGGGGCAGATGCTCTGTCCAGTTAGTTAGCTTGCTGCCAGAGTCTGGCCAATTGGGACTGAGCAATATGGGCTGGACATGCTCTGGAGTTCTCCCATCATCCCGCTCCAGCTGGCCAAACCCCCGTGTCCCTCCCCAGCCTCAATCATGTAGCAGTTGGGTCCCTTGGCCTGGTCTGTGTCCTCTCACAATTTAGGCTGAAGGACCTACCCCCCAGGTACACAAATTTCATGCATTGGGCCTCTAGTTTTTTATCAGTAGAAATTTGTACTTCTCAATGCTTTCACTTTTTCCACCTAACCCTCAATCTCACTCCCATCTGGTGACCAGCTATCTCTGACCACAGTTGTGAGGGATGTCTTTGGGGTTGATGGTATATACTTAATTTAGTAAACTCTTTTGGAATCTTTCTTTAGAATGCTTATGATAGTATTGGGTGCAATTCTAAAGCCACAGGAAAAGTCAGATTAACAATTGATTACATATATATTGAACTAAATATCTGAAAGACCACTTTTCCTCTAATCTATTATTTTTATCTCCCCCTTACCAATTTTTCAGATATAATAAAATGAAGAGGTAGTATTCTTTAATGAAATAGTAAAGATTTTGGAATCATCCTGTCCTCCATACTTCCTCTGTTTAAACTCACAGAAAACTCATCTATAACTTAAATCCAAATCTTTTTTTACTAATTTCTTGATAGAATTATTCAATTAATAGATAGTCTCTATCCTTGAATATTTATTACTAGAGGCCCAGTGCATGAATTTGTACATGGGTGGGGTCTGGCAGGCCTGGCCCTAATAGGGCAGACCAGGGCTAGGCCTGTCAGGAGGAGATGGTGGGGAGTTGTCCAGCTGGCCTGCCCCAATTGGGACTGATAAGGGCTGGTATGGCTGGAGGGAGGGGCCACAGGCAGTTGAAGAGAGGGCCCCGGGACCTATTCCCGATTGAGGTTGGGGGTGATCAGAGTCAGAGATGGCCAAGGGGAGAGGCTGCGGGGATATCATGGTGGGTGGACTGATCAGGGGCAAGCCAGCTAGGCGAAGGGGGCACAGGAGGTTAGCCAGCCACCTCCACCCTCTGATCAGGCCAGTTTGTTGGCCATAGTGGGCATCATAGTGAATGGTCATCAGTTGTTCTGGTCATTATGAATGCTGGCTTTTTATGTATATAGATTATCCTATATAATAAAAGAGTAATATGCAAATTGACTGTACCTTTGCTACTGCCACAAGCCATGACCATAAGCCAATCAGAGTGAGTATGCAAATCAACCCAACCAAGATGGCAGTTAATTTGCATATCCACGCAGAAGATGGCATAGAAGGAAGCCAAGCACTGCAGAAGGGAGCAAAGCTGCAGAGAAGTAAGCAAGCAGGGCAAGGGAGAAGGGAAGGAGTGAGGCAGTGGAGATGGAGGGAGCTCTATTCTTGCAGGAATCTTCCTGCAACAGGTCTCTAGTATCATTATAAAGAAAGAATAAGTTCTATTACTGTCAATATTATTATAACTAGTATTCATTTAAATGGTTGGGAGAATTGTAGTTTATCTCTTTTTCTCATGGCCATTTAAGGGCCAAGAGTGTTTGAACATCTATGGCAGAAAAAAAACATTAATTAGTATATTGTTCATGCATAAATCATTTTTGTTAATATGTACTTTGTAGTTCTTAGAGTAAAAATACTTTTCTCTCCCTTCAAAAAGAGTCTTTTTCTAAGGATATTATGCTAACAAGGTTTCTTCCATTTAAAGACAATTTTTTACTTTGAAAAGTAAAATGAGATAGTTTATTAAAAATTCAGTTTGCTAAATCTGATTGAAGATTCAGTCCAAAACCACTTTGGAAAACCAGTATTTTAATTTCCATGCTGTAATTTTTCTATTATGTATTTATTTTCTGCAGCTGTCTTTCAATTTTGTGACACACTCAAGCAATTGTTGATAGGTGTGTTGAATTTGGTACGATTGTCTTCCTTACTTAAATGATCTATTTCTGTTGAACTGTCAGTTAAGGATGATCTCATGCTTGCTGACATGTCACTAGTGATTGATTGCTAAAGAAATGTTGATATTTCTTTGTGCTGTTTATTTTTCTTCTTAATATATCACATTGACCTTATTTTCTTTGTCCATTAGATATTTTTTGTTTTCTTTGAAAATTTTCATAAAATAAGTTATGAATTATATCATGGAGGGGGGAATCCAAATATGAGTTAGCTGCTTTATAATGATCAGACTTCCTCTTCTAAAAGTATGAAAATAAAAAGTCCCCTTTTGTAGATCAAAGTTTTCCGTTATTCATGGCTACTAGTTATCCTTGAACTACAATTACTATATATTTAACGTAAAATAGTCTATTTAAAATGTTTTTTAGTATCTTATTATATAAAATGTTTTATAACTAAAATATTTTTCAGTTTTTAATCAACTTACTGACATCTTGAAATTACTATATTCATTCATTCATCCTTCTAGTCAATATTTTTTCCCCCAAATACCTGCTATGGGCCAGCATTGACCGAGGTCCTAAAAACAAGAGACAAAAGACAAAGTTTTATCCTCCTGGAACTCAGGGTCTGGTTGTCCATATAAAAAAAGAAAACAACTAGCAAATATACAGACCCTGGGGGAGGAGAGGGCTATGAAGATTGGTGGTAAAACAACTTGGTTGGGGAAATATGAAACAACTAGAGGCCTGATGCATGAAATTCATGTAAGGGGCTTGGCCCTCACAGCTGCAGTGGCTTGCCTATGCCCTCACTGTCCCATCTGGAAGGTCGCTAGGCTGTCTGGTCTAATTAGCATATTATGCTTTTATTATTATAGATGTTGGACTAAATACATTTGCTTATTTATTTATTTTTCAATCATTGAATATATATTTATTGAGTTTTTATTTTATGCAATAGATGCATAGAATGTTAAAAGCACGAGGAGAATGCAAGGATATTCTTATTGACTTCAGGCTACAAAAATAATCAAGTTGAGAATTCAAATTGCTTGTTCAATGCAAAACTTCCTAAATGACAAAGCCAAAGCAGGTTCTTCTTGCTCCCATTTTCTTACTACATTGAGCTTAGTGCTGAATTTATAAGAAGTTACCATAAATTTAACAAATTAGTAGATTAAAAATCACATATGATCATTGTCATTTTATCATTAACTCATATGTACAACATTTGTATCACTCAGAGACATTAGGCTTTGAGGGAGCTAAGGGGATATAGGGAAAATCACTGAAAACAGTCAAACTTCTTTTTCAATATTCAAAATGCAAAACATCCTGAACCTTATCCCATGCTCCTCTATTGGTATATTTGCTGACAATGTAATTTCATCCTTGTTAGCTATAAATATTACTGAAAGGAATTGAAAGTGACAAGCCTCCTTGATGATAGTTCATAAAATTAGAAACACTTATTGATTAGCACAAAACTTCATTGAGATTTCAAATAAATCATTCTTATAACCATTGAAAGGGATGTGGGACTATTCAATATAAATTGGACATTTGTTCAGGAACTTTAAAACAGGAGTACAAATACTAATTAATAGACTGATTGTTTTGTCTTCTACATTAAATGTTTTTAAGTAATTACAAATAACACATGATGGCTCAAAAGGATTTAAATATTGTATTCACAGCAACTAAATTAACCTGAGGGTGTTAGTCACTGGAAGGTAGTGGGTAAATTTTTAAAAGAGCAGTTTAAGCTTTTCTATTCTATTTTATTTTTAAAAAACTTGCTCTGATTTCAGATAGCAAATTTCTTTTATTAACAAATAAGAAAATATATTGGCTTTTTGCTATTGAGAAACCCTCCTCCAAGATTATAATTCTGTAATATTTTCAATTATTGTCATATCTGAATAGGGCACATACTAGAAATTGCATTGATGTCAAAATTGATATCAGAGTTCTAAATTATATTTATGTGTTTTCACTATGGAAGTCAGCTCTATAGAAGGTAGTGATTTATAATGTTATCTTCATATATACACATGTGTTCATTTATTTAGCAAGTATTAATTAAACAACTACAAAAAGCATCTACTCCCTAGCTCTATAACTTTAAAATCAGAAAGCCCTATGTTTCAGTTCTGCATATGATATTTGGAAGCTCATTACCTGACCTCTTTAAGTCTCGCTTTGTGGAGCTAGTGGTATTATTTTCTACAGGGACTGTGGTGAGAACTAAATTAAAAATGCTCATGAAGCATCAAGCTTTTAGCTACGATTTGTTTAGCGAAATGTGGTAGCTTAAGAACGATAAAATGAAACAAAGTATTTAAGCTTATTAAGTAAGCAACCTGCATTTTAAGTATAATTTTGAAGTTATAAAAATCTTTCCAGAGAGCACATTGATTACTTTTCTCTGTCACAGAATGTTCTCCTGAGGATAGAGGTACTCTTTACTAATATTTAAACTTATAAATGTATACGGGGGAGAGGATTATAAAGGAAGCCTTCCAGGAAAGTCAGTAGACTTGTATTTTTACATACTAAAATAAAAGAATCTATACTAATAAAAGAGTAATATGCTAATTAGACTGGATAGACCCAATGTCTTCTGGATATTCTTCTGGAAAAAGCTGCTGGAGCTGTGAGGACTGAGGGCCTGCAGCTCGGGAGAGGCGGTGGTGCAGAAGGGGTGGCAGCCCAAGCGTGGCAGCGACGCAGGCTGGTCCAGCACCCCAGGCCCTTCTGCAGAGCCAGCGTTGGAGAGGGGGCTGCGCGGTCCTGGTCCCGGTGCTGCCCCTTCCACAGAGGCAGCCACAGAGGCAGCAGTGCAGGCCCAGTCCTGTTACAACACCTCCACAGAGGGCAGACAGGGTGGGACCTGCTGTGTCTCAACCTCCCACAGCCCATCCCCCAACTGGCCTAGCCCAGATCACCCCCCACCCACCAGTAGATGGGGATAGGGGGATTGGGGAGAGGGGGGAGTGGAGACAGGCCAGAGCTAAGAAGGGAAGACTGAGGGCCAGCAGCCATGGCAGCCTGCAGTGGAAGCAGCAGTGATGGGGGTGGTGCCTTCCCAAGATCAGCCTGGTCGCTTCCTGTAGAGAGAGGCCAGACTGAGGCTGTAGGACATCCCCTGAGGGTTCCTGGTCTGTGTGAGGAGGCAGGCCGTGCTGAGGGACACCCCCAAGTGCTTGAATTTTCGTGCGCTGGGCCTCTAGTAACTTATAAAATATTGTTTAATGTAAAACCATTTCATCAGGTGCATTATTGTCTCTTCAAGTAATCTGTAGCCTGTTGAGGTGACTGCCTGTGCCTTGTTTATTACATACCTAACTGTGTTCTGTTTAGAGTAATGTCAAGTACAGATCTGACTATGAGTAATTTTAGGAAATAGGAGATACAAGTGTGGAAAGACATTTTTCTTGCCTTAGATATTATGGGACTGCCCCTCCATCTGAGTCCCTTGAAGTGTCCCAGGAATTTCAAAGCATCATTTCCTAGTTAAAGGACTTGGTGCACCTACAGTGAACTTTTAAAATGTCAGTTTTTAGTTGCTTATGGTCTACCTTTCCTTCCTCACACAGTTATCGCTGACATTCAGTGTAGTCATGAGAATATTCAAGTAAGAGTTCTGCTTGCCAAGTCACCTTTAAATTTCTGTATTTTATTTGTCCCCTAGCATCTATTTGGTGTGCCACTATCTTGGAAAAGTGAAGGTGTATGATCTTTATTATAATGGCCCCTCTCCGAGGAAATAAATGTTCTAAAATAAAAGGCAGGCCAGTGTGACAAAAAGTATCAGGATTTCCACCCTCCCATCAGATTACCACTTATAACCTTCAGGGCTTATCTTTTCTTGGCCTTTATTTTTGGCTAGAACATTAACATAACACAGTAGCACATTGATAACTCAATTACTTGGGGCTTTGCCAGCCTCAAGGTTCTCATACCAAATTATTTTAGTGGTTTACATATAGTAAATTAAAATTTGAGAGGAGGAGGCAATATTGAGTCAGTTTATCTGATATTCCTTAGGACAAATTAGAGTGTAAGCCCTATACTCACCGAAAGAATGTTTTGTTCTAGGATCAGATCTACTCAAATGGAAAGTTTCCAGTTGGTTTGGAATGGAGTGGTGTCACAGTACAATAGGCTTTTGAGAGTTACATTTGACAAAACTAAAATAAATAAGGATCACTGACATTTTGTTACAATATCCAAAGAAACTGTGGAACCAAGGTATTGAGAAAGAGATGCTTATTTGCTTGTTTTGAATCCTAATAAGATTGCCTCTTTTTTTTCTAATGCTTTTCACAGAGACCTCTGGAAAAAAATAAATTATTTCTTTTCTGACATTGCTATTTTGCCTGAAAATTTGTTAGGCTCTTTTTATCTTTAAAAAGTGAAGATAAAATTTTACTTTTAAGAGAGAAGAAAAGTATTGGATGTGTAATTAAATATTGACAGATTCTGGGCATATTCAGATGTAGTTTTCAAAGGTATTCCATCAGAAACTCTATCCTTAAATTTGCTGGTATTTGATTTAACAAGATATTGACTGAAACAATTCCTGATTCATCAAAATTTAATAGGAGTAGCTTAATTAAACTATTTAAAGCTCATTTTCTTTGAAGTTCTTCTTTGGACTCTCCTTTCATCCCCCAAAGTGATAATTATCAGGAGTCTAAATCTTACAACTACTCTACAAGTTGAGTGATCTTGACACAAATACAGCCAAGCAGCTTATTGCCTATTTTAACTCTGCAATTTAGATTGATATTTTAATACCAAACAGTATCACAGAGAAGACATAAGAGAGCAAAAACACTATTGTTATAGAATGAATATACTGGAAGAAATAAAATTCAAGAATGAGAAAATATAAGCAGAAGTGACCAGAGACTATCTATTTTAAACTGGCAGTTTGTTCTAACAATTTGACCTTGGATATAATGTTCAGTGATTTCATGCATAACCACACAATAATGCTAGTCATTTGTCATTATATCTAGAGAGCAGACCAACTATGCCTTCTTTTATTATATTGCTTTTATGTTGTCACCATTAAACATTGAAATTATTACTAGTTTTGTTGAATTTCATTAGAATTGAACTAATGTTTTTGTATATATCTTAGAAACAATATTTCCTAGGTAACTTTTTTAGAAGTTCAGAAAAATGAGCCTATTACGTTCAAAGATGAACCACTGTGGAAATACTAAAAAAACAAAAAAACAAAAAAAACCAAAAGGTATTTGAAGAACTGGTTTGGGAGACAAGACTCACAAGTATGTGAAGATGACCAGTAATAAGTAATTGTATTAAAAGGATGATATAAAAATTCATGTGTTGTGGTGTTTTAGGAGTTTAGCAAAAGAATGAACACCATGAGCTGGCCTGGTCAGGAACGGTATTTCAGAAGTGGGGATTCACTTTGTAGAATTAGGTAACATACAGGGGAAGAAATAAATGACATTCTAGATGAAGAAATTACGCTGTGGGAAGGACAGAGGCAGGAATGTTCAAGAAATGTACCACAGTCGAAACAAACATTTTATGCTGGGATTGAAGAGGAAAATAAGGTTAAAAGAATAAGGGCATCAAGAGTGGATGGATTGTATTAGTCTGTGAGCGCTGTCATAACAAAATACTACATACTGGATGACTTAACAGAAATCATTTTTTTTTCCCAAAGTTCTGATAGCTTCAAGTCCAAGATCAGAGTATCAACAGATTTGGTTTCTTCTGAGGCATTTTTCCTTGGCTTGCAGACGGCTGCATCTTCACACGATCTTTCCTCTTTGTGCATGCATCCTTGGTGCCTTCTCTTGTTTGTTCAAATTTTATCTTCTTATAAGAACATCAGTTATATTGCATTTGGGCTCACTCTCACAACCTCATATTAACTTATTTATCCATTAATAGGTCCTATCTCCAAATATAGTCACATTTTAAAGTATTAGGGGTTAGGTCTTCAATGCATCAATTTTGGGGGTCCACAGTTCAACCCATAGGAGATTTGCATGCCACATGGAGGTGAAGGTTTCAAAGAAAGAGCATTAGTGACCAGAGATCTAGTTATCACCAAGTCATTCCTCTTCTATGTGGCTTTGAGCACATTGTGAAACTTCTAATCATACACATAAATTGGAGTTGAACTAAAATATTTGTAATGTTTGTTTGACTAATATTCTTTATTTGGGGGAAATCCCCAAAAATATAAAAATAGATCATGTAGCCCTGGTTAGTTTGGCTCAGTGGATAGAGCGTCGGCCTGTGGACTGAAGGGTCCCAGGTTCAATTCCAGCCAAGGGCATGTACCTTGGTTATAGGTACATCCTCAGCAGGAAGTATGCAGGAGGCAGCTGATCAATGTTTCTCATCAATATTTCTAACTCTACCTCTTTCTTCCTCTCTGTAAAAAAAATCAATAAAATTTATTAAGAAATAGATCATGTGGACACAAATCAATTGATATCATTAATCAGCTTATTTACAGTCAATCAGACCAAATATAACCTCGATAGTAGCATTGGCCAAACTCTTCCTAGGATCACTGGTGTTTCATAAGACATTTTAGCTATTATTCAAAAAGTATTCTGAGGAAATAAAAATTCAGTACACATGGGAAATTATTTTGACTGTAGGATTTCTCTAGTGTTTAGCTAAGCCAAAGCATATTGTGAAAGCTGCGGAGTCCTGGGTCAGGAGTATTCTTCTTTTTCCCTAGTATGCCATTAATATCTTTCACTCTCTACCTATAAATTTGCACATTACATACAAGGAACACAATCAAAGTTATTTTATTAGAATAATTAAGCCTGTTCTCTGAAGCTTTTCACTTTTTATATAAGAATTAGTTTTTTGAGAAGATTTAATATAATTTGGGGATTAACTATGATAAGTACATTATAACAATTTTAAATAAAAGTAATAGTAGGAGGTAGGGTCAAGATGGCAAAGTAGAAAGATTATGGGCTCATTTATTCTTGTGTACACACCAAGCATCTATCTCTGAGAAAAACCTGTAGACAAGAAAAATAGATTCTCTACAACTGAGGATGTAAAGAAAAAGGTGCATTGAGATGGGTAGGAGGGACAGAGGTAGTCTAGCCAGGACCTCTGATGTGGTAACTCTCAAGCAGAGTAAATTCAACACTACATGAAAAAGATCATATACTATGATCAAGTGGGATTTATTCCAATAATGCAAGAATGGTTCAATATCTGCAAATAAATTAATGTGATATATCACATCAACAAAACAAAAAGTAAATATGAACATTTGAATAGATGTAGAAAAGCGTCTCAAAATTCGTCATCCATTTGTAATAAAAAACTCTTAGAAAATTAGGGATAGAGGGAACACACCTCCACAAAACAAACACCACATATAAAAATCCTACAGCTAACATTATCCTCAATGGTAAAAGCTGAAATTTTTTTCTCTAAGACCAGGAATAAGAAAAGGACACCCACTCTCACTACATTTTATTTAAGATAGTACTAAAAATCCCAGTCCCAGCAATCATACAAGTAAAGAAAGAAAAAGGCATGCCAATTAGAAAGAATCACTATTTACAGATGACAGTTTTACTTCCTTTTTTATTTCATGTTGAAAACCCTATAGATTCCACAAAAAAGTTGTAGAACTAATAAATTAATTCACTAAAGTTTTAGGTTACAAAATTAACTTACAGAAAAGCAGTTGTGTTTCTATGCTAATAACAAAATAATAGATATAAAAATCAAGGAAAATATCCCATTTAAAATTGAATTAAGAAGAATAAAACACCTAAGAATAAGAAGGTGAAACACCAGTACTCTGAAAACTGTAAGACAGCGATGAAAGAAAAATATGACACAAATAAATGGAAAAATATACTGTACTCATGAATTGGAAGGATTGCTGTCATTATAATGACCATACTACTCAGAAGTCTACTGACTCAATGAATTCCCTAATAAAATCCCAATAGCATTTTTTAAAGAAATAGAACAAAGAAATCTAAAGTGTGTATGGAATTGCAAAAGACTTCAAATAGCAAAAGCAACCTTGAAATAGAAGAACAAAGTTGGAAATATTACAATCCCTGATTTCAAGCTATACTACAAGGCTATAGTAATCAAAAAAGCATGGGAATGGCACAAAAACATTAACTGAACATAATAGAGCGCCACAAATAAACACATGCTTATATAACCCTCTAATATATCACAAAAGGGGAAAGAATATACAATGTGAAAAATACTGTTTTTCCAAAAAATGGTGCTGGGAAAACTGGGTAGATACATGCAAGCAAACACACACACACACACACACACACACACACACACACACACACACACAAAGAAAAAAAAAAGACAAGAAAAGAAAGAAATTGAACCACTTTTTACATCATATACAAATATAATCTCAAGCTGTACTAAAGACTTAATTGTAAGACCAGAAACAATGAAATTCCTAGAAGAAAATATAGGTAGTAAACATTTTGTCATCAGTCTTAGAAATGTTCTTTTAGATATAAACCTCCCCCTCAGTCAAGAGCAAAAATAAACAAATGGAATTACAGAAAATTAAGAAGTTTTTGCATGGGGAAGAAAACCATCAAGAAAGCAAAAAGGCAACTCATTTTGGGGGAGAAGATATCTGCAAATGTAAAATCCAGTATGGGGTTAATATTCAAAATACAGAAAGAAATCATACAATCCTATCTAATAAAAGACTAATATGCAAATTGACCATACCTTGGCTACACCCACAAGCCATGCCCACCAGCCACACTCACCAGCCAATCAGGAGCAGGGGGTGGGGCCGAGGTGGCCCAAGCTATGGGGAGTGGGGCTGAGGTGTGCATGAGTGCGAGGCAGCTAGCGAGCGTGGAAGGGGGGGCCTGGGGCCAGGCATTCACCAGTGGCCGGGGCCAAGGCAGCTGGCGAGCATGTGAGGTGGGGGGCAGGGCCAAGGCACATGTGAGGCGGGAGGTGGCGTTGAGGGGGCGTGGGGCACAAGGTAGCAGTGCGAGGCGGGGGCGGGGCTGCCAAGACCACGCAAGGGGGGGGGGCTGGGCTGCTGAGGTGTGCTTGAGGCGGTGGGCGGGGTTGCCAAGGTGCACATAAGGTGGGGGGGCGTGAGGCGGTGGGCGAACAAGAGGCCACCAAGGCACGCACAAGGCTGCAGAGTGCAGGGTGCCCCTGGGGCTAGATGGTCGCCACCGGGGCTAAGGCCAGGGCTTGGGGGGGATGGGGCCCAGGTGGCTGGGGCAGAGCCAGGCATCAGCCCCATTGCAGGGCGATGGCTGGGTGTCCAAGGCCTAAAGCTTCAGCCAAGGGTAAGGGGTTCAGTAGGACATCCCCTGAGGGCTCCCAATATGTGTGAGGGAACAGATTGGGCTAAGGGATCACTCACCCCCAGTGCAGAAATTTTGTGCATGGAACCCCTAGTTTAACATAAAAAACCATAAACAACCTGATTAAAAACTTGTCAGAGTGTCTGAATAGACCTTTTTCCAAAGAAGACATAAGATGGCCAAAAGATACATTAAAATATGCTCAACATCACTAATCATCAGGGAAATCCAAATCAAAACCAGAATGAGATATCACCTTATACTTGCCAGATTGGCTATTTCGAAGAGATAACAAATAACAAGTGTGGCAAAAATGGGAAGAAAAAGGAATCCCTGTGCACTGTCACTGGATTTGTGAAATGGTGCAGCCACTATGGAAAATTGTATGGATGTTCCTTGATAAATTAAAAATAGAACTGCCACATGAATGAACATTTCCACTTCTGGGTATCTATCTGAAGAAAACAAAAACAGTAATTCAAAAAGATTTATACACCCCTATGTTCATTGCAGCATTATTTACAATGGGCAAGATATAGAAGCAACTTAAGTGTCCATCTATAGATGAATGGATAAAGAAGACTCAGTACACATCTGGAATAATAATCAGCCATAGGATGGACCTAGAGGGTATTATGCTAAGTGAAATAAATCAGACAAGGACATATACTGTATGATTTCATTTGTAGGTGAAATTTAAAAAAAAACAAATGAACAAACAAAAAACAGAAATGGACTCATGGATACAGAGAACAAACTGATGGTTGCCAGAGAGGAAGGGGCAAAAATCATAAAGGGGATAAAAGATACCGACTTCCAGTTATAAAATAAGCCATGGGGATGTAATGTACAGCATAGGAAATATTGCCCTTATCATAATACCTGTAGGGTGACAGATGGTTTCTAGACTTACTGCGACAATCAATTCATTGGGTATATAAATATTGAATAACTATGTTGCATAACTGAAACTAATGCAATGTTGTATGTTAACTATGTTTCAATGAAAAAGAAACTTATAATAATCAAACAAAGGTCAAGGAAATGGAAATCCAGAGGAGAATGAAATATTCTAGCTGTTTTCTCTTATTTTATGAACAGTATAACATTTATCCTCTTAAAGCCATGGTTGGCAAACCGTGGCTTGCAAGCCACATGAAGCTCTTTGGCCCCTTGAGTGTGGCTCTTCCACAAAATACCACGGCCTGCGCGAGTATTTTGAAGAAGTGGCATAAGAAGAAGTTTAAGTTTAAAAAATTTGGCTCTCAAAAGAAATTTCAATCGTTGTACTGTTGATATTTGACTCTGTTGATTAACGAGTTTGCTGACCACTGTCTTAAAGTCTTATGATAGACCAGAATAATAAAAAGAAGGCTCTTAGCACTTTGAGCACTCCCAAGCAGTCTTTCCTTGTCATTTACTCAATTTCTGGTGGGGACCAAAGTGAAACAATCCATTCCTGAATCCACAGGAGCTGGAGAATGTGAATCATGCTGTGTCCATAGCTCCCTATTCCCCTTCCCTTGGGGATTTGGAAGGTGCAAGGACATACTGAATCAAGAGTTCATTGATTTATAATGTTGGTTCTGGGACTAGTCACTGAGAACTGGCTTTAAAAAGAAAGGGCCCATCTCCTTTTTAGTAAGTCAGGGGGCTCTGTACTCAGGATTATTTTTCAGAGGCAGATACAGTATACAGCCATTTCCACGTTTATGTGACCATGTCCTTCTCTCTCTCACTCATTTTTGAAAGTAGACTTCATATGTTTGAACAGTTTAGGTCTAGCACAAAATTGAGCAGAAAACACAGAGAGTTCCACATACTCCCTGCCCCAACACATGCATGGCCTTTCCACTCTCAACATCCCCTACAGGAGTGGTAGATTTGTTACAATTAATGAATCTACATTGACACATTGTTAGCACCTGAAGTCCATCGTTTACATTAGGGTTCCCTCCTGGTATTATAGGTGGATTTGGAAAAATGAATAAGAACATATATCTACCATTATAGTATCATTTGGAGTAGTTTCACCAATCTCAAAATCCTCTGTGTTCTGTCTGAGAATTCTCTTTTCATTGGTATTTACTGTATTGCGTTGGACACATTCTGTGAAATGCTGGTCTAAAAACCTGTGGCCTACGTGATGAAGAGGTAACAGCCCTGTCTCTGCTTTACTGAAGCCAGTAAAAGCAATTGATTAAAAACATATGCTATTTTATTGTCTACTGCAACTCCCTGACAGTGTACCATGTGTCTCACTTTATACTTTACTAACACAAATAAACTATTTAGGTGGTTTGGGGGCCTAAGCACCTAATATATTGCTCACTTACATTTGGTAAGTATTTTAAAGGAAGGTTTACTTACATTTTTTGGCAGGAATGTGGGAGTGTGCAGCAGGGACCTACATAAGAGTTTATACATTCTCTTTTAAAATTGGACCTCATGAGAATTTTAGTTTCAAGAGCACAAGTGTTCACCCGAGGCCAGGCAGTTTTTTGTTTTGTTTTGTTTTGTTTTGTTTTAAGGATGAACACTATTTCTGGGGGGGGGGGGGGGGAATGGCATGTGTTGTGATCATGGAATAAGTGGTAAAGAAATAAGGGCATTAATTTCCATCTTCATACTTAGAGTCATAGAATTCAGAGTCTAATACTGATCAGTAGATTAGCATTTATATAGGCCTTTTATTTTATTCTAGAGGACCCGAACAATGCATGAAATTTATGAAAAGGGGGGCGGGAATCCCTCAGTCCGGCCTGCATCTTCTTACAATCCAGGACCCCTCAGGGAATGTCTGACTGCTAGTTTAGGCCTGATACTGCAAACCGGCAGCAGACATCCCTCTTGCAATCTGGGATTCCTGGTTCCTAACCACTCGCCTGCCTGCCTGCCTGATTGCCCCTAACCACTCTGCCTGCCTGACTTTTCGCCTCTCACCATTTTGGTGCCTGCCTGATCGCCCCTAACCCCTCTGCCTGCCTGTCTGATTGCCCCTAACCACTCTGCATGCCTGACTCATCATCCCTAACCAATTGCATGCCTTATTATCCCTAAACCCTCTGCCTGCCTGATCACTCCTTACTGCTTGCCTACCTGCCAGATCGCCCCTAACGGCTTCTGCCTTGGCCCTAGCCACCATAGCTTCATGAGGAAGTGCGTCCAGAATGACATCTGAAGGTTGTTTGTTCAGTCTAATTAGCATATTATGCTTTTATTATTATAGATGAGTATCAAACAGCATTGCTGTAAGACACCAGTCTTCCTGAAATGCACTGAATTTATTTGCAGTAGCCTTAGGACATCTTAAAAAATTTCAGTTCCAAAGTAAAAATATTACATGGATGTTAATGGGATATATTTTGTCAGTGAGGTTTAATCTTGACTTGCAGAAGGGTCAGGGAAGTATAATCTTGACCTATGGAATGTGAGTACTTTCCATAGCTACATGGTGCTGGATAAAATACTAACTTTTTTGAATTTGGGTCTTTGTTTATAAAAGAAGGAAGTTGGATTAAGTGATTAAGTCTTCTACTTTCTTAATACTTTCTTAACATCTCATCTAATAAAAGAGTAATATGCAAATTGACCATACCTTCACTATGCCCAATAACCATGCCCTCAAGCCACGCCCACAAGCCAATCACAGGGCGATGGCCTGGTGCCCAGGTCAGGAAAGGGCCTCTGGCCCTCCAAGAGGCCCTTTCTGGCCCTGGTGTTAGGCCGGTTCGGGCTGTGGGCAGGGCCAGCCAGCCATGGTGGGGCCCGATCGATCACAGGGCCCTGTGATGGCCGGGTGCCAGGCCAGGCTGTAGTCAGAAGAAAAGAGACACACTATACACAGCAAAAACATAGACTACAAAAGATTTCTCATCAGAAACAGTGTAAGTGAGAAGATAGTAGAGCAACATCATTAAAGTACTCACAAGGGGGAAAATCCTCTCAATTTATAATTCTAGACTGAGTGAAAATATTTTTAAAATAGTTTAAAATAGTTAAAATGTATTTTAACTATTTTAAACTATTTTAGAAATAGTTAAAATATATTTTATGTATAAAATATTGAATTTTTTAAATCACCAGCTGATTTGTAATGTAAGAAATGTTAAAAGAAGTCTTGCAAGCAGAAATAAAATATTTCCAGATACAGATAATGATTTATACCAAGAAATGAAAAACTCCAAAGATAGTATATGCATAAGAAAAAATATAATAGAAGTTTCTTATCATTTAAATATATTTGAAGGTAATTACCGTAACTATTTAAGCAAATAATAATGTAATGTCAGTTTTATAACATCTGTGTAAGTAAAATACATGACAACAATAGCACAAAGATTGCCTGGGAAAAATGAAATTTTGTTACAGTGAAGTTTCTATACAAGATGTGAAGTGGTAACATATCTACTTGAAGATAGACTGTGACAAGTTAAAATCCTATATAATGAAGAGCTATTATGCAAGTATTCATCACATCTTCATGCCATCATGCCAAAACGGCTCAGACACTCAACACTGAGGAGAAAGGAATGGGGATGAGACAGGCTATAGACTGGAAGAGGAACAAGTCACACACTCCACGGTCCCAGATGCCAACAGCTGTGCCTGCCTCTCTGGCCCAGGAGAGGGACAAGCCGCCTGCCCTGTGGTCCTGGGTGCCTGCGGCTGCCTGTGGCTGCCTATGGCTGCGGCCGGCCAGAGTGAAGCTGGCCCAGGTCCTGGGTGCCTATAGCTGGCCAGAGTGAGGGAAGCCTAGGTCTCAGGTGTGGGGCAAGGCAGAGGCAGTTAGGGACAATCAGGCCAGCAGGGGAGCACTTAGGGGCGATTAGGCTGGTAGGGGAGCAGTTAGGAGCGATCAGACAGGCAGGCAGGGGTGGTTAGGAGTGATCAGGCAGGCAGAGGTGGTTAGGAGCAATCAGGCAGGCAGGCCAGTGAACAGTTACTAGCCAGTGTTCCTACATTGGGAGAGGGATGTCCAACTGCCAACAGTCAGACATCTCTGACTGCCAACTGTCAGACATCCCCAAAGGGGTCCCTGATTGGAGAGGGTGAAGGCTGGGCTGAGGGAACACCCCCTCCGGGCACAAATTTCGTGCACCAGGCCACTAGTTTTTTAAAAAATATATATTTTATTGATTTTTTACAGAGCAGAAGGGAGAGGGATAGAAAGTCAGAAACATCGATGAGAGAGAAACATCCATCAGCTGCCTCTTGCACGCCCCCTACTGGGGATGTGCCCACAGCCAAGGTACATGCCCTTGACCGGAATCAAACCCGGGACCTTTCAGTCCGCAGTCCGATGCTCTACCACTGAGCCAAACCGGTCTTGGCAGGCCACTAGTTTTAAATAGTATACTGCTGGATAGTAAGAGGACTTGTACTGTAATTCTCCCTCTCTCCCATGCTCCCTCTCTTTCCTGTCTCTTTCTCAATCATTCTTTCCCTTTCACAAGTATTTATGAATTTTGTCTACTAAGTTTTGTTCCCTCTGTTGTTTGACAACACAAGGACAAACAAGAAAAGGTCCTTAACTTCACAGAGCTTTTAACTTAGTGAAGTAAATTGGAATTATAATAGTCTGAGCATGGTGGTAAATATTATGGTAGAACATAGAAGGAATACCTAACCTTCTCATGAGTTTTATTTATAAAAAGGTAAGACATTCAAGTAGTTAACAAAAGGATGGATGAACCACTTATTAAAAATAATGAAATACTTCTATACAGTTTGGTAATTAGCCTCTGCCTATTCTCCCAAGTATTTCTCATCACACCCAAATCACCCAGGAACCTCCTCACCACAGTTTGTCTGATCTTGTCATTAAGGGGTTAATCTCTGAAAAATGTAAACCTTCCATGATTCTGTTCCACCACTATTAGTCTATGCTCATTCTAATTAGTCACTAGTGCTTCAGGCATACTTGTTAAATGTTTTGAATATCCTCCCTAGTTCATGTACTGCCTCTCAGAAAATTAAGAAGTTATTTTGGAATAAAAGACAGAAGAATGGGAATGAGTAAGAGTGTTGAAGCAAAGCAATCAATGTGTATACAGATCCATTGGTGAGAGAGAGAGGCCTTGGTGTTTAAGAAACTGAAAATAGTTTATTAGATATGTATGAGTAAATATTAGGAGGGACATGATGAGAGAAAACTCTAGAGAGCTGGGTTACAGAGTACTTTATCATAAGGATAAGTAATTTATATTGAAGATAGAAGGTTATTATTTATACTAGACACCTGGTGCATGAAATTTGTGCAAGGGGAGGGCGGGGAGGGGGGTCAAGCCTGCACTCGCTTCAATCTGGGAACCCTCGAGGGATGTCTGTTTAGGCCCAATCTCAGTAGGATCGGGCCTATATGGGCAGTCAGACATCTTTCTCATAATCCTGGACTGTTGGCTCCCAACTGCTCACCTGCTTGCCTCCCTGATTGCCCCTAACTGCTTCTGCCTGCCAGCCCAATCATCACCTAACCATTCCCCTGCCAGCCTAATTGATGTCTAACTGCTCCCCTGCCAGCCTGTTTGCTCCCAACTTCCCTCCTCTGCCAGCCTGGAACCTCCCACTGTCCTCCCCTGCTGGCCATCTTGTGTCCACATGGGAGCAGGATCTTTGACCACATGAGGGCAGCCCTCTTGTGTGTTGGAGTGATGGTCATTCTGCATATTACTCTTTTATTAGATAGGATAGAGGCTTGGTGCATGAGTGAGGATCAGCTGGTTTGCCCTGAAGGGTGTCCTGAATCAGGTGGGGGTTCCCTTGGGGTGTGGGGCAGCCTGGGTGAGGGGCCTATCCATGCCGCCCCCCCCCGTCCCCCCAGCGACCCAAGCTGAGGCCCTGGGATCAGGGATTAATTTATGTTCTACAATTGAAACTCTGTAGCCTGGAGCGAAGCCAAGCCTTCTGCTTGTTCCATGGCAACAGCCATTTCTGTTTGAAACTTTGTAGCCTAGAGTGGAGGCCTAGGCTAGGGCTGCAGAAGTTTGGCTTCCTCCATCACCCAGACAACCCTAGCCTCTTCTCTCTCCATCTCCATGGCTGCTGCCATTTCTGTTGGGATTATGTATTTTCTATAATTGAAACTTTGTAGCATTGAGTGGAGGCCTAGGCTTGGCAAGAGCAGGAGGAAAGCTTGGCTTACTCCGTTAATGGGGAAATCCAAGCCTCATTTCTGCCATCTTGGTTGGTTTGCATAATTTGCTCTTGATTGGCTGGTGGGCATGGCTGTGGATGTGGCTTGATCGGAGGTACAGTCAATTTGCGTATTAATATTTTATTAGGTAAGGTTTTTCTGAAGATGACACTACTGTATTTTATAGTGTTTTAGGAATAGCAGGAAAAATACTACAGAAAAGTCTACATACTGCTGTCATATAGGCTTCTACCCCCTGTGATATCTGGACCAAACATAGTGTTACCAGTATAAGTAAGGTCTATTTGCTGTCCCCATACTCACACAGCTCTCTCCAGGGCATTCCGGAAGCACCAGTATCTACTTCAATACCAAAATAAAGAATAAAAAAGCCGTATACATTCACTATATTTTTCTTCACTATGTGTTAGTCAACCTGGAGGGAAAGGGAACTGGCATCTAGAAAGTAGACAATAAATTATCTTCAGATTTTTATCAGTTTTCAAAATGGAATTAATACTGTTTTGGGGAGTGAACTATCAGGGCATTTTAGAGTAATGTTCGAAGATTTTATCTTCTTAATGGTCTAGAGTGAATGAATAAATAAATGAAAGACAATAATTCTAAGGAGTAGAGTGGAAATATTTCTGTTCTGAATGTTTCTTCACCCATGAAGGAAACCCAAGTAGCCTAACACTCCTAGTGTCTCTATCCAATCTCTCCCACTCCTTGTTAGAAGACAAAGAGTGACTTGTACTATTGGTGAGTTTTGGAGAAGTAAGTAGACATACAAAACATAGCTAATTAACTTTTTCTATCTTTAAATTTTTTATTGAGTTTATTAGGGTGACATTGGTTATATAACTATTTAGGTTTCATCTGTACAATTCTATAATGCATCATTTGTATATTGTATTATGTACCTACTTCCCAAAGTCGTTTCATTCCATCACCATTTATTCCCTCTTTACCCTATTTCTACCTCACCTACCCTTTTCCTTCTGCTAATTAACCTACTGTTGTGTGTATATAAGTGCTTTCTTTTTGCAATCCTTTCACCTTTTTCACCCATTTCCAAAATGCCCGACCTTCTAACAGATTTTCTATATCTATGAATCTGTTTCTATTTTGTGTATTAGTTTATTTTGTTCATGAGATTATACAAGTAAGTGGAATTACATAGTACTTGTCTTTCTCTGACTGGCTTATTTCACTTAGCACAATACTCTCCAGTGCTATCCATGCCTTCTTTTTTACGGCCAACTAATATTCCATTGTATAAATGTACCACAGCTCCATCACTAATCATTAGAAAAATGCAAATTAAAACCACAATGAGATATCACCTCACACCTGTCAGAATGGCTATCATCAATAAATTAACAAACAAGTATTGGCGAGGATGCAGACAAAAGGGAACCCTCATGCACTACCACTGGGAATGCAGATTGGTGTAGCCAACCTGGTAAACAGTTTGGAATTCCCTCAAAAATTTTATAATTGAAACAACCTTATGATCCAGCAATTCATTGCAGCATTAGTTATATTAGCCAAGATTTATAAGCAACCCAAGTACCCATCAGAAAATGAGTAGATAAAAAAGCTGTGGTACTAACTAATCTCTATAGCTCTTGGATTCAGTTGGCACCAGGATTTGATTCATTGGGTTGGCTTTTTGTTCTGGGTTGGGAGAAGAATGCTGGGAGAGACTTTCTTGTTCCAATGCTTTCATGCCTTGGCAGCCAAGTTTGTCTAATTTGAGGGTTTGTTATTAGAAACCCTGCTTATCAGCATATCTTAGTCAGATTTTCCAGTGTCAGCTTTATCAGTAACAAAGGTGATATTTTAAACCCCATTTACTGATTTGTATGTTATATTTCAATTAGTTCAGAAGTCAGAAAATATGAGGGCTCTTTATAGGGCCTCTCTAAAATACAAGGATGCATTGCTCTTATTCAAGCCATAGAAAGATTTGTTCCTGCTAAATTTAGAAATGAAATTTGTTTAAGCTTAGTATGAAAGCACATTCACTATTCACTCTAAATAGCTGTAAACGTATGCTTTAGAAACATTTTAAAATGCTATGAAATCATTAATGGTTTAATGGCTTTCTGTGGTGGTAAAATTTCTAATTTAAGGATTCCAAATGTAATTATAGCACCCCCCAAAAAAATTAACAATGAATGCAAAATGTTACTTTTTGAGTTCTCTAAAAATTTGTTTAGAAAATATGAAATAGTAACATCTGAATAAATGTGTTTGTCTTTTAAGTTTGCAAGCAAATCAGAAAGCTGTCTAAGGATACTTATCAATTATGTTTCATTATATTCTTAGAATACAAATGGCAATACAAATATAAATTTTACAAAGAATCATTAAAGAGTATTATATGAAAGTATAAAAAAATAAAATAACTATAGGAAATGGGTTATATCTTTCAAAGTATAAATTAACAAAATAAATTCAAGAGAAGTGGAAAACTTATAGGCCAATTATGAAAAAAATAAAAAACATTAAAACGGTAATTAAGAAAAACTATCTTAACCTATAAATAAAAGATGATTCCAATGCTGTCTAAATTATTCTAGTGCATAGAAAATGTACAACATCCCAATTCATTATGTAAAGCCATCATAACTTTAATATTAAAACCTATGAAGATAGTAACACCTCATTTATTATTATAAAAGCAAAGGTTCTAAAACCATTGCCAAATAAAACCTCCATTATTTCAAAGGTTTTTTCCCAGGCTTCAATACAATTTATTCTAAAAAAGTTAGAGTTGTTCCATTAATGATTGATCTTTCAGTATAATTCATTTTCTTAACAAATTAGAGAAAACTATACATTTCTAACAGTAAAATGCTGAGAAAATATTTTTAAAAGAAATGCCTAATTAGAACTCTGAGAAAGTGGGACTAGAAGAAAAATACTTAAATACGATAAAAATTAAATATAAAATGCCAAAGCAACTATAAATATGAATGAGTAATTCTATATAGATAGCAAAAATATGCTCAACTTAGTGGTCTGAGAAATGAATAGCAAAGCAAAAATGAAAAACTACTTCATTCTATCAAGCTGCCAAAATTAAAATATACTCTAAAACCAACTGCTAGCAAAGACATGTGAAGCAACTCTATCATTTATCATTGATGAAAGACTTTTCTCATTTTATTGCTTTCCTGGAAAAAAATCTGGTATCATATACTTAAAAAATTTATATTCTTCTATCAAGCAACCCCATTCCTAGAAATCTATCCTATAAAATTCAAAACATGACATAAAATTATGCCTCGAAAAACTTTTCAAGAATAATTGCTCTTGGAGAGAAAAGACAACAACAAAAATGAATCATCATCAATAAAAAATGATTGAATAAATTATGCAGACATAATTTTCCCACATTTATTTGGATATTGTGGGGAGATATTTAACTAGTCTTTTATATTCATATCATGAATATTATGGGAGAGACATTATGAAGAGTAATATGAAAAATGCAGACAAAGACTATAAGATGATGAATTTTTCAGCTAAAGAAAACACTGATGCCAGTAGGGTGGTGGCCATGGAAGTCGGACCCACAAAGGAGTGTTTAAAAACTCAGGTGCCACTCAGCTGGTGTGGGTCAGTGGTTGATAATTGATCTATGAACCAGGAGGTCACAGTTTGATTCCCAGTTGGGTCATATGCCAAGTTGTGGGCTGGATCCCCACTGTGGAGCATGCAGGAGGAGACAGTTGATCAATGATGCTCTCTCATCATTGATCTCTCTCTCTCTCTCTCTCTCTCTCTCTCTCTCTCTCTTCTTCTCTGAAATCAATAAAACATCCTATATATTAAAAAGCTAATGTGCAATTTGATAGAACGGCAGAACAACCTGTTGCTCTGGACCTGCCCTCGATTGGTCAGTGTGGTCCCACAGGGGGAGCACTGCACACCCAGAAGCCAGGCTCATGGCTGGCAAGCGCAGCAGCAGTGGTAGGAGCTTTTGCGTTATAGTTGGACATCCCCCGAGGGCTCCAGACTAAGAGAGGGCAAAGGCCAAGCTGAGGGACCCCCCCCCAGCGCACAAATTTTGTGCACTGGGCCTCTAGCATATATATAAAAAGAATTCATATGATAAATCAACTTACCCTGAAAATAGATTGTTCTGGAACATTTGGCTCATGTCTGGCCATTGCTGGTAACAGTAGCAAGCAAGAGAGATAAGTGTGGGAAGGGCCTTCTAATTCCTAACCCATGAATGCTATGCCCTAAAGGCAGGAATGCCACTGGGGCGAGCCTTAAAGCCTAGGGCATGGGCCTGGGTGAAACACTGCAGGTGCAGATCTTGGTGGTAGTAGCAAATATTCAAACAAGCACAATGAAGACAGAATTGGAGAATGTTCCATTTGAATAATAGTTGAACGTGGGTCAGTCTGTCCAGAGATGAGAGAGAGCACTACTCCAAAGGAGTGGCAATGGTCTCTGTTGCCCTCAGCCAACTGAAAGTATTCTGGTTTACATCCCTGAATCTGAAGTGGGAGCCATGGGCCATTCCAGGACAATTTGGTTATTTAAAAGCTTGCTGTTTAATTTTCAAATATTTGGGGATTCTTCCGCTATTTTTCTGTTATTTATTTCTAGTTGAGTTCCATTGTGGTTGAACAACATAATATATATGATTTATAAATTTTATTAAAGATGGGTAAGCCTCAGAATGTGGTTCATGTTGGTTGCATGTTCTATGAGGGCTTGACGGTAATTTAGATTCTGCTGTTGTTGGATGAAGGATTCTGTGTCAATTAGATCAAGAATGACAGTGCGATTAATATCATTTATATCTTTATTGGTTTTCTGCCTGTTTAGTCTATCAGTCACTGAAAGAGGTATGTCGAAGTCCAACTGTAATACTAGACTAGTCTGTTTTCTTGTTTCAGTTCAATCTATTTTTGCTGCATGTATTTCAATGACCTGTGGTCAGTGCATGTATGTTTGAGATGAGGTCTTCTTTAAGAGTGACCTCTTTATCCATGATAATGTTTCTTGCTCTGAAGTCTTCTTTGTCTGAGTATCTGAAATTAATAGAGCTACTCCAGCTTTCTTTTAGTTAGTGTTAGCAGGGTAATGCTTTTCCATCTTTTACTGAGTGTTTATATTTAAAGTGGGTTTCTTGTTTTAATTTTTTTATTTTTCCTGTATTGTGTTTGTTTTGTATTGATGTGTGTTAGAGCCAGCAGGATCCCTGAACAAACTCTGATGCTCTGAATTGCTCTGAGTCCATATATTCTTCTAAATTCTTCCAAATGACACTAGCGCAGGTTCCATCTTGAACCCTTCCCACTGTACTGTTGGGAACTTAGTCCAAATTCCTCCTTTATCCTATGCTCACTAATTACAGGTGTTGGGCAGGATACCCCAACCCCTTGGGTGGGATGCCAGGTCTTAGTTGGAGAAGCCCTGAGAAGTTGTAGGTATATAAGAATGAGTCTTTATTGCAGAAAATAGTGGCCACATAGCTGTCAGAGAAAATAGCCCTTCATCACAGTGAAGTTCATACAGGCAGGCAGCTGTAGACTGGATACATCTTTTCCACAAAGTAGTAGCAGTGTCTGTACCCACAGCTATTATCTGAGCAGCCACATGCTGCCCTCTAGACTCACTGCCTCACATCATAGCAGTACCTAAGCTCTCTACCTCTGTGGCTCAGCAGCTTCTTCTGTCTCTCCAGCACATGCTAGCTGATTAATATGGTAGCTACATCTGAGCTCTCCGTGAGCTCTTAGCCTTATATTGTGGCAGTCCCAGCTCTCATCTCCGTCTGAGCTCTCTAGCCTCCTCTGCACACACAGGAGCTACATACTCTGTGCCTACTGCCTCTGCTGCTCACACTAGCTGGTCAGTAACCTGTGCATTACTTTATAGACAAAAAAGGCTAGCTGCCAACAGTGACATCAATCATTTGGGTTACAGAAGGGCACAGCATACCTAGAGATCGCTGTGGCCTTGCAGCTGTGTGCCTAGGCGCAGAGTAGCCTTGAACAGTCCGGTGTATTGACAACAAGGCCTCTGTGCTTTAATTGGTATTGACTACCAGGATTCTCTGGCATGGTTCCCATGATGTGTTTTGAATAATATATAGAGTGACTCTTTATATGTTTAGATTAATATGTACCATCTTTGCAACTTTTCTATTCATTGAATTTGTTCTTTGTTTCCTTGCTCCTCCCTTTTTCCTGCCTTCTCTAGTTTTTTGTTTCATTTATTATTTATTTATTCATCCTCACTCAAGGATATTTTTTCCATTGATTATTATTTTTTATTTTAATTTTTTTAATCTCTATTGTTCAGTATATTAATTACATTGTTCTCTTTTCCCCCACCGATAGTACCCCTCCACCTGGTACCCATCCCACCCTCCGCCCTCAACCCCCTCCACTGTCCTCTCCCATAGTTGCATGATTTTTGTCCAGTCTCTTGCTGCACTTCCCACACCCCCTTTCTCCCCAAGAGTTGTCAGTCCATTCCCTCTCTATGTCTGTGATTCTGTTACATTCACCAGTTTATCTTGTTCATCAGCTTATTAGTTCACTTGATTTTTAGATTCATTTGTTGATAGATGTGTATTTGTTGTTCATAATTTACACTTTTATCTTTTTCTTCTTCCTCTTCTTAAAGAATATCTTTCAGCATTTCATATAATATTGGTTTGGTGGTGATGAACTCCTTTAGTTTTTTCTTGTCTGTGAAGCCCTTTATCTGACCTTCAATTCTGCATGATAGCTTTGCTGGATAGAGTAATCTTGGTTGTAGATTCTTGCTGTTCATCACTTTCAATATTTCTTGCCACTCCCGTCTGGCCTGCATCGTTTCTGTTGAGAAATCCGCTGACAATCGTATGGGTGTTCCCTTATAGGTAACCAACTGTTTCTCTCTTGCTGCTTTTAATATTCTCTCTTTGTCTTTTGCTCTTGGCATTTTAATTATGATGTGCCTTGGTGTGGTCCTCTTAGGGTTCCTATATATTGGGGTTCGGTGCGCTTCTTGGACTCCTAAGTCAATTTCTTTCACCAGGTGTGGGAAGTTTTCGGTCACTATTTCTTCAAATAGGTTTTCATTGTCTTGGCCTCTCTCTTTTTCTGGCACCCCTATAATTTGGATGTTGGTATGCTTGAGGTTGTCCCAGAGGCCCCTTACACTATCTTCAATTTTTTGGATTCTTTTGGTTTCTTGCTTTTTCAGCTGAGTGGATTTTCCCTCTTTGTATTTCAAATCTTTAACTTGGTTCTTGGGGTGCTCCAGAGCACTTTTAGGTCTTTGTATAATATTTTTTATTTCAGTCAGTGTATGCTTAATTTCTGGTTGGTCCTTTTTCATATCCTTGAGAGTCTCTATATCCTTGAGAGTCTCCTTCATTTCCACATTGGTCTTGATCATTTCCTTGCAGGACTCGTTCATTTCCTTGTAGGACTCATTCATTTCCTTTGCGGTCTTGCTTATTTCCTTATAGGCCTCGACCTTTTGTTGGAGCCTCTTGAAAAACCCTATAACTTTGGTTTTGAATTCCATGTCCAGTCGTTTTTTTCCCTCCATTTCTTTCACATCTGATTTCTTTCCATGTCTCTGCATGGTGGCTGTTTCCCTGAGTTGGTCAATTAGCTTTGTGTGGTAAACTTCCTACAAGGGACAATGGGTCAGCCTCCCCAGTTACCTGAGGTGGATATGGGTTGCACAGTCTTGCTGAAGTTAAGCTCAGGTTAATCGTTGTTAGCACTTGGAGGGGTTGACCTCCAGGCCAATTGTCTGTGAAGCTCAGCTGTGCTCAGGTTGGATGGGCGGAGTCTCCAGGCCAAGCAGACAGTGTTAGCTCCACCCTATGCGGCCCCAGGGACCCTGGGCCGGGGGCAATGGCTGCCAGCACCTCTGAGAGAGAGCCGCTGCCGAGCTCCACCAGCTGCCGGGGAAGTCAGACTCTCCCCAAATGAGTCTGCACGCCCAATGTCTCACCTAGGGTCGTAAAACAAAGCAGTCTGATGGTTTTCCGAATGAGAGAGCTAGTCGCAGAGCGCTCTCTGCGCGTTCACGCAGTCGAGCTGTTCGAGCAAGCTGCCTTCTCCACAAGCCGGGAGACCCGGCAGCACCTGAGCTTCGGCGTGCCCTCCCACTGTCCAGTTTTCACCCCGTATGATAGTGGGTTCCCTAGACTTCGCCCAAAGCTGGAGAATCAGTCCAGTGGGACGTCTTTGTCTCCCCGTTCGAGAAAACTGGCCGGTTTTCAGCCGTCTGCCCTCTCCGCTGGCGCGCGCTCCAAACCTCTCTCAGTGTGAATCTTTCAGAGCTGTCCACCACTGCTCCTCCAAGTCACAGTGTCTTATTTTCACTTTTATTTGTGGAGTTTTCACTCGGCCAGCTTTCTGGTGATTCTGGAAGGTGTTTGTTCTTTCGTTAAGTTGTAGTATTAAAATTGCTGAGTATGACGGCAAGATAGGTGTTTTACCTATGCTGCCATCTTTGTTCTCTCTTTCCATTGATTTTTAGAGAGAGTAGAAGGGAGAGAGAGAGACAGAGAGAAATACTGATGTGAGAGAGACACATGGATTGGTTAACTCCCGCTTCCCCTTGATGAGGGCCAGGATTCTGCCACCGAGGTATGTGTCCTTGACTGGAATTGAACCCAGGACCCTTCAGTCAGCAGGCCAAAGGTTTATCCACGGAGCCAAATCGGCTCAGGCTGCCTTCTCTAGTTTTAATCAAGCATTTAATATAATTTCATGTCATCTCCTTCCTCTACATATCATTTATACTTCTAAAACATTTCAGTGGTTGCCTCAGAATTTACAATATACATTTTAAACTGATAGAATGCTTCTTTTAATAATGCTATTCAGCTTCCCAGGTGTCACAGACAAAACAGTGTTCCTCATTCCTCCTTCCAGTTTCTTTGAATGGTTGTCATTCATTTCACTTATCCAACTGCAATAATCACTCAGTGCATTTATTGCTTTAAACAAAGTTATGTTTTAGTTCAATTATAAATAAGAATAAGAATATACTTATTTACCATCACTTATTCCTTCTATGATGTTTCTTTTTAACACAGATCTAAGTTTCTGAGAAGATTTTTCTCAGATCTCACTCTGAGAAATTGTTGAATTTCTAGAGAGGGCCCAACCAATTGTTTTGGGCACCAAAATGACTGAGGCACCACAAGTTAGTTTTTCACTGTTAAACTAGTCCACTCAGCCTCCAAAATTTAATCAAAATGACCACTTAAGTATGTCTACTACTCAATGGCTCCAGCAACTTTTGTTCCAGATAAACAGATCACAGTTGCTGTCTTTTTCTGGATTTCCCTGCCTCTTCAGGTTTTGCAGTGGCAGTTTGCTCTTAAACCCCAGTTCCCTGCCAAGAGCAAAATAAATTATTAATTTTTATTTTACCTCCGTGTAAATTTTACTGTAATTGTAGAGACTGAATTTATGACATCCAAGTTCTTTGCATATCAGAATCACATTGATATTTTGGAAAGTAAAAATGCAATACAAAGTACAAGTTCTAATTATTTTTATAAAGAAACTATATCTTGGAATAAAAACGGGACAAACTAGAGAAACTAAAGGTCTCTTTGTATATGTACTTATCTTTCTCTAAGGAAGAAGACTGGAATGACTGAATGCTCATAAGGTCATTAACACAGGTCAATGCATGTGTTTGGCATACTTTTGTATTGTGCTGATTCCTTTATTACAAAAAGCATATATAGCTTCTCTTATTGTTTTTTTCACCCTAAACAAAGATGTAAACAAAGGCCAGTTCAAGGTTGTAAAAATAATGAGTTTATATGAGAATGACAGAGGAATTATGACTTGGGGCATACAAACAGTAGCTAGCTATAAGCAAGTCTGTTGAGGATTTGAGCTTGTTTGTATTTATAGGCAGAGAATGGGAATAGAGGAGAGTCTGTTAAAAATCAAATGGAGACCAGCTTTGAAAATTCCCTCAAGGGATAAAACCAGTCTAGTAATAGAAACAAAACTCAATCCAGTTTCTTTTGGGAGACCAACCCAAACGAGGTCATTTCTTATGTCTCTGGAAACCAAAGGCTAAACTTTCTAATCATCCTGTGAGTCAATCCCAGAACAATTCCCTATCATTTAAGAATATTCCAATATTATCAGTTTTTTATAATACAGGAATTTACTGGAAATCAGTAAATTTTGTTTTTCTAAAAGTATGTGTGCCTGGTTGGTGTGACTCAGGGGTTGAACATAGGTTCGGGAACCAAGAGGTCACTGGTTCAATTCCTGGTCAGGGCACACGCCTGGGTTGCAGGCTCGATCCCCAGTGGGGGAGTCTACAGGAGGCAGCCAATCAATGATGTTCTTCTCTCATTACTGTCTTTATCTCTCTACCCACTCTCTGTAGAAATCAATGAAAACATGTTTTTAAAATATAAAAATAAATAAAGGAACATGTGTGAAATTTTTAATTTTATATTATCCATGTCCATTTTATTTTATTGAATTAATTGGGATGACACTGGTTAGCAAAACCATACAGGTATCAAGTACACAACTAAACAAAACATCATCTGCACACTGTATCACGTGTCCATCACCCCAAAGTTTCTTTCTGTCTCCATTCCCCTGTTTTTCAACCTCTACTTACTCCCCAACCCCTTTTCCCTCTATTACCACACTGTTGTCTATTTCTATGTGTTTTGTATATATTTTTTACTTAATCCCTTCATCTTCTTTCATTCAGTTCCCCAACCTCCCTCTCATCCGACAGCTGTCAGTCTATTTCCTGTGTTCATGTCTCTGTTTCTATTTTGTGATAAGTCAGCAAAGAAAAGACAAATACCATGAGATCTCTTATATATATGGAATCTAGTGAACAAAGTACACATCCATTTTAGGTTGAAATTCTTTCACATTAAAAAAATTGTACAGTTTTCCAGGAGCATTTATCATTTGTGTTCATGAATAATGATGATAATCCTCTAAAATTAAGAGGGCTCTAAATGCCAGGCTAAGAAGTATGACCTTTTTTTGAGAGGCAAAGGGATACCAGTGATGAATTTTAAGAAGGGAAATAATATAACTTGAGACCTGCTTTTAGCTAACTTATTTAGCTTTTGTGTGTTAGAGTGGGCTGAAATATTGAGAAACTCATTTAGGGGCCATCGGAGTTGTGACAACAATGATATTTTCTATTTGCATGGTATTCTTAAAGTTTACTGAGCACTCTCATTTACATTAAGTTATTTATTTCTGAATCCTTCACTATGATCCAGGCGGTTGAGAGAGTTTTACCTTACATTTGAAGATAGAAACACTGGTTCTCAATAAATTAAACAACATGCCTTGTTCACTCCGTATATTTCAGAATTGGGGTGGGAAGCCAGTAATTTTGTGCTCCTTGTACTCTACCATGTATCTTTTGCATAAAACAAAAAAAAAATAGCCCTACATTTTTAGGAATCATAGAGTTTACAAATTGCTTTCATGGGATGATCTTGACTCACATGGTAATAATAAAATTGAAAGCAAATAATGCATATCAAGGGGCACACAAACAAAATGAATGCTTGCGAAAAGTCAGTAAATGAAGGGAGGAAGATTAGGAATTAATATTGTGCCATCTTTAACATTTATTACACCATTACTCCTCTTTTTGTTGTTATTCTTAACCCCCACCCAAGGATATATTTTTTCATTGATTTTTTTTTTGAGAAAGAGTGGAAGAAACAGGGAGAGACAGAGAGAAACATCAATGGAAGAAGGCCACATTAATTGGTTGCCTCCTGTACATGCCCTCAAAAGGCCTAGGTATCAAGCCTACAACCTAGGTAGGTGCCCTTGACTAGAATCAAACCCACAACCCTTTAGTCTGCAGGCCAACACTCTAACCACTGAGTCAGATGGGCCATGACACACCAGAGCTGCTCTTCACGGTGGCTGTTGAATCTGGATAAGGTAGATGAGAGAACTGAACCTTAAGGAGGCTGAGTGACTTGCTCAAAGTCACATAGCTTTTCAAAGGGCACTGTTGAGATACAAACCCAGGTCTGTCTGATTCCATGCCTGATGCCATGTTGCTTCTTGTGAATGACTGAGGTTCTTACTGTGAATGACTGGCTGACACTGTCTGTATCTGTTGGATCTCTGTCCAATGTATTAAAATAAGCTATAGGGAGAAGAGTGTGGTAGACCTTTTGATGTGCTGTCAGATCTCCTTGCTGTCCAGGTGTGGGGAGTGCCTCCAGCAGATAGCCTTCAGTTATCAGCAACCTTGTGGTCTGTGTAAGCTTCAGAGAGCTACATCAGAAAGGTGAGGCAGGTATATCACAGCTCAAATTCTTCTTTTGCCAATTGTTGCTTTCTTCATTTCTGCAGCTTTCTTCCATAGGTATTGATTCCCAATAAACACTTTGCATCCTAAACCTGGTATTGATTCCCAATAAACCTTTTTGCATCTGCTTTTAGAAAACCCAGTTTGTGACAGGTGATACCAGGAGTGGCCTAAGCAAGCAAACAATAAGCAGGAGTTTTGGAGTTGGTAAATCACTGTCTTTTTGACAAAGAAGTCCGCATGACTTATAGATAGTAGGTAGAGTGCAGACAACGCCCTGTGGTGAGCTGTGATGGTAGTATAACAGTGGAAGAAAATATACTTGTGTGTGTGATGTAGTAGCTTTCAAGAAGTGTAAAAGAAATAGTAGTTATGAGGACACTGGTATTACTGGCTACTATGTTACTGATGTGTGACAGAAAGATAATAATAGCTGAGTCTATGTAGCATGATATTGCCAACTAGACAGTCTTTTTGGTTGCATACAGTGAAGTTTTCATTTTCTTTTGCAATTAAATGGAGAAAGACAAGATTTAAGCCTAGGGCTTAGAAGAATGAATGAACTTAAAAGACAGTTAAATGCCACCCTGACTGGTTTGGCTCAGTGGATAGAGCATCTGCCTGTAGAATGAAGGGTCCCAGGTTCGATTCTGGTTCAAGGGCATGTACCTTGGTTGCGGGCACATCCCCAGTAGCGGGTGTGCAAGAGGCAACTGATCAATGTTTCTAACTATCTATCCCTATCCCTTTCTTTCTGCAAAAAACAAATACAATATTTTTGCCGAAACTGGTCTTGCTCAGTGGATAGAGCGTCAGCCTGCGGACTGAAGGGTCCCGGGTTCGATTCCGGTCAGGGGCGTGTACCTCGGTTGTGGGCACATCCCCGGTGGGGTGTGTGCAGGAGGCAGCTGATCGATGTTTCTCTCTCACAGATGTTTCTGACTTTCTATCTCTCTTCTTTACTCTCTGTAAAAAAAAATTAATAAAATACAGTTAAATGCCTCCTCAAGGCAGATTTCTAATGTCAACGATGACCTGGTTGGGAAAACCCAGGACCCTGATATCTGGTGTGAAATTTCTGTGAGGATACTTTCAAAAACTCTAATAACCTAAAATCCTCTGAATCTTCTGAGCCTGTAGATAAAGCCAGTCTTTCTTCATCAAAAGCCAATATACCCTGAGGAGTCCAGTTCTGGCTTCTGGAAAAATAATTAACTTTGTGTTGCATCTTAAAAAATTTTTTTAATTTACATCTGTATGTTAAATCTGTATTTTGTAGATGAGAAAACCTTTTATAGGTTTTTTAGGCCTGATCCAAGGCAACTGCAAAGCTTTGCCTGGCAGGGCTCATGGGGAAAGTTGCCTGCTCCATTTCAGACTTGGTGAACAGCCAGGGCATTGCTGTGTTCTGGAATGAGTTGTAGACAAGGACTCAGACTATAGCTAGCCATGTTCATGTGCAGATGTGCACTTGAGCCAAGGAGCCTTTACCTACTCATTGGGAGGCCTTGGCTGAGGCACTTCTCTCCACTCTGAGTACCTTTCCACTCCTACTCAGCCCTTTCTTCTATCCCCATCCTGGCCCATGGGTCCATAAAAAGGTAGTTATCTTTTGCTCAGAGCTTGTTGTCAGTGACAGCATTCCCCCTGTCTGTGCTGCATTAACCTGACACTCACCCAGTGACAGTCTATTGAGAAAAATTCATATGGGAAAGCCAGCATCTCTCTCTCTCCCTCCCTCCCTCCCTCCCTCCCTCCCTCTCTCCCTCCCTCCCTCCCTCCCTCCCTCCCTCCCTCCCTCCCTCCCTCCCTCCCTTCCTCCCTCCTTCTCTTCTTCCCTCCCTCCCCTCTTGCATGTGTTGATGTTACGAGTGAATAAAGACTTAATTTTTAATTTTAGTTTGGCTCGTTGTCATAATTGACCACCATCACACCTGATTGCATGACAAAACTGGCACAGTGAGCAGAGTGTTCAATTGCACAAAAATGTCATTCTGGAAAAGCAAAAGGCCTGAGAGTCCCACTGGGCACTGTGCCTGTCATGCCAATGAATCTTTCTTGGGGGGGTGGTGGTGCTAGAAGATTGCTTCCACAAATGTTTTCAGTTCCTAAGGAGATCATGAGTCCTTCTCTTTAGCCCCCAACTCCCTGGCTGAGCTCACACTTTGTATCAAATTAGAAGTCCAAGAAAGGAGCTCAAGGAAAGCATGGGGGTATTTCCCTACCTACTGCTAATGGTCCTCCTACAATGGGACCGTATGACTCTTATTTCTGTGTAGATCCTTCATGTGCAAGTATGTCCTGTGACATAACCAGTGATTGAGATTTGTGCCTTCAGTGAAACAGCATGTAAAGCCCTCTGGAATTACTTTGACTCATAGTCAAAAGGAAGTGTTCAGACTTGATTGATTTGCCTTCATGATGAATGAGGTAATCTTGCTAAACTTGTTGAAGGAGAGTGGCACCTTGTAGGGTATGTCACAGACTCCCTCTTTCAGCTGAGCTCAGGCACATTCAGGGTGGTATGACCCTAGACCAGACCTCCTCTTTCTGAGTGTCCTGACAGAGGAAAGGGGCGGGGCACCCAAGACCCTCTCCTTTCTCAGAGAGGATGGAGAAGACAGGACTCTAAAATAACAGAGACCAAGTGTTGACACTTAATTCCCAGAAACCAGGGGTTTATCATTGTAATGAGCATCGAGGTAAAGTGGCAGTTGAGGGGATGATCCACAGCGAGTTATGGAGATGGTTAACAGAACTAAACTTCCTTAGAGTAGAATAGATGGAGAACTGCCATGGTCTTAGCTTGTACCAGCAGAAGAAATCAAGGATAGATTATTGGGAGGCTCAGTCTCCCAAATAAGAAGTCAAAATCCTTTGCCCATTATCTACACCAGGGTATGCTTTCAGGCATAAGGCCTGTTGACTAAAGTAAATGTGTTGTTCCTTGGGAAAAGGATCCTGCAATACCGTGGCAATGATACAGAGTATTTTTTTTTTTTTTGCCAGTTTTTCTAAAACAAGCTTATGGTGTTTTATTCAGGTTCACTGGGAAAAAGTGAACATTAAAAATATATATACTGCCGAGACCGGTTTGGCTTGTGGATAGAGCGTCGGACTGTGGACTGAAGGGTCCCGGGTTCGATTCCGGCAAGGGCATGTACCTTGGTTGCGGGCACATCCCCAGTAGGGGGCGTGCAAGAGGCAGCTGATCGATGTCTCTCATCGATGTTTCTGACTTTCTATCCCTCTCCCTTCTGCTCTGTAAAAAATCAATAAAAATATATTAAAAAATATATATATATATGTATACTGAGTAGCCAGATTATTATGATCTCTGAACACATACCAATTTGGCCACTCAGTGTGTATATATATATATATATATATATGAGAGAGAGAGAGAGAGAGAGAGATTTTAGAGGCCCAGTATGCATGAATTCATGCATGGGTGGGGGCTGGCCAGCCTGGCCAGGGGGAGGGGACATGGGTGGTTGACCGGCCTGCCTGCTGGTTGAACTCCTGGTTGAGGGGACAGTTTGCATATTAGCTTTTTATTATATAGGATATACACTGAGTAGCCAGATTATTATGTGTTCAGAGATCATAATAATCTGGCCACTTAATACACACACACACACACACACACACACACACACACACACACATATATATATATATAATTGATTTCAGAGAGAAAGGGAAGGGGGAAAGAGATAGAAACATCAACAATGAGAGAGGATCACTGATTGGCTGCCTCCTGCACATGCCCTAATGGGATCAAGCCCGCAACCCAGGCATGCATCCTTGACCAGAATCAAACCTGAACCCGGGACTCTTCAGTCTGCAGGCCAATGCTCTGTACACTCAATCAAATTAGCCAGGGCAAAAGTGAACATGTTAATGATTGTTATAAATAGAATCTAAATTAATATCCGATATTCAAAGAGTTGAATCAACATCATTACCTTCCTGGTAGAGTGAGGGCATATGAGGTGCAGGTGATGAACAAAGTTCAGGAAAGTGCTGGCTTACAGTGGATCCAAGAGATCTACTCATACATCAGGCTGCAATCCTTTCAGTCCCCAAGTGTATAATCTCCTGCCCAATTATCATCCACTCTGTCCCCAAATCTCTAATTGAGATAGCTTCTTTGCAGTAGATAGTGCAACTCCCACACTGGTTCCTGAGCCTGTGAAGTAAGAGCTCTTATAATGAGAAAGGCCAACTGTAAACCTCTAACATTTTCTACCTACACAAGCCCAGAGAGTAAATCAAATTCAATATTATGTCTGGAAAGGTGGAGGGGGGGTTGAGAGGTGGGTGTAGGAAGGAAAGTGGGAAGGGAGTGGGTAAACATATGAGAGTATGGAGTAGTATGTGGTTAGTCCCTAAAGAATTTGAGGATGATTGTCACCATCATATCTATGTTTCATTCACAAGACTATCTCCTGCAGAAACAGAATAGATACTGGTAAGTAGCAGTAGACTACCACAAACTCAACTCAGTAATAGCCACAACTGCAGCTACAATTGGCTTCCAACTCCATCTCAGCATCTGCTTCAGATTTGTATTTGCATTTCAAAGGAGGAAATGAAGATAGGTACATTATAAAGTTGAGAAGGAAGGAGAAAAGGAGGGAAGGAGGGAGGAAGGGAGAAAGGAAAGAAGGGAGGGAGAAGAAAGGAGTAAGCATGTCATAAGCATGTCATAAGCATGTCATTCAATCTTTCTCTCTGGTCACATGTGATTTTGCTCCCAGATATTAGAAACAGTCTACTGCCATACATATACATATACACACATGCCTACATCTAGGCTTTCTATTACAAGCTAACTATTATTATAATTATTATTTTTTGCAAACTAAGTTATTCACACTCAGCCCCACCTTCTGGGCATCATTATTTATGAGATGCAGCATGCATGATTCTAAGGTGTCAGAAAAACATGAATCTTATATAACTGATAGGGTATTGAGTGCATTCTGCTTTCTTTCAACATTTTTTGTCAGAATTACATGTATATTACATTATTATCTGAATGCATTTTCTTTATAATGTTATGAAAAAATGTTATCCTAAAATAAGGTGCTTTCAGCAATCTGGGAGTCAAAGAATAACTGAACATTTAGAAGCTTATGATGGGGACCAGGAAAGCTTATATGTGTTAATCATAAAAGAACATGACACCTGTCACTTATTTGAACTGTAAGCATAGTGGACAACTTGTATTTATGTTTTTATTCAGAAGTCTCCTGCCACCACATTTTAAACATAAAGAACTATAAAATCATTTCATCACTGTAGAATGATTGGATATTTTCCAGTATTTGTTGTTTCACTTTGGCTGCATTTACTTGGCTCATTTCTGATGATGCTTAACTGTCTGCTTCCTCTTCTGCCACTCGCATTTATCAGGTCTGCTGCGTAAGTTACTATTCTGGTGGTTCCCTTGATAAGAGTCCCTGAAGAAGGAGTGAAATCTCTCTGTGAACCCTGACTTGGTATTGGGTCAATTTTATAAAATTAAGTGTCCTTTGTGATTCACCTACCCAGAGAGGGCACTTTTTTCCGAATTCACACAAAAGCATTTTATGTGAACTCTACCCCTACCCCTAATATAATCAAATTGTCCATTGATATTTTCCTATTGCTAATAAGAAATAAGGTTTTATAATTTATACTTATAATTTGATATAATTTCATCTCAATGGGTGAAATCTTAAAAATATCAATTTGAAAAGGCATGTTTTCCTTTCTTAATATCTTCGAAGTCTTTATGTTTTATTAATTTATTTTCTAATGAAATATTAGCTCTTCATAGCTTCTTTCTTGAAAACTTCCCAGATTATTTTAGCATTAGTCACTGTTAACACAAATTTTTACAAGTAATTTGCTCTTTTTCATGTAAATTAAGCTAAATATGCATCCACTTTTTAAAGCCTACACATTCCTGCCTTGAGAAAAGACAGTATCAATGATTGGGGGCTTTTGACAGGAGGAAGAGGGAAGAAATACTTGTATATTAATCCTAAGGGAACCTGACATCTGTCATTTTTTGCTTCCCAAAGCCCTTAAACACCAGACTGAAAACTCACTAGAATGGAAAGCTGCTCGAAAGCAGAGTTTTACTTATCAGTACATAGAATAGTGCCAGCCCGTGGCAGGTGCTCAATAAATATTTGTCTACAAATGAATGTAGTAAATAAAGCACTTTCAGCATCATGCTTCAAACTTGAAAAGCACCCAAATTTTATGTCATGTTTTCACACTATTTCTATTTCTCCCATAAAGATTTAGCCTCAATAAAGCAGACTTTCCCTGCAGCACATTAAGGGGTCTGTGCAGTGCACTACAGCATCCACTGCAAAAAAATTGCCATGAGGAGTAAATTTAATTATATAAAATCATGTATGTCCCAGGCATCCAATATAACTATTTAACATGTTATAATATGTATAGTAATTAAATATATTTTATGTAACATAATGCAACATTTATTTTCCTTTCCTTTCCTTTATTTTTAATTTTAAGAAATAGTCTATGCTAGTATTCATTTGAGTGATAGTCATTAAACAAATGAACAAAGATTTTTTTTCATATACTATGTCATTTTTTGTAGCATCCAATGTTTTGGATATTTTTCAATATTTTTGAAAACACTTTCTAATACTTATTTATCAAACAAGTCAATAGAGAACTTATTTTTAATTATATGCTAAGGTAATGAAAGCAGAATAATGAGTTGGTACTATTATTACAAAAAAATCCTCTTGCAAAATTTATACTTTCCTTAGAGAATTACATGCTATGGCTCCTCCAAATTATCTTAAGATTTGCATTACTCAGGTTCTAATTTCAACATTATAAGATGACAAAGAATTAGTTTTCTAATGAGCATTATGCACTCAGTTAGATGACTTACTATCAGTTCAAACCAGTGCTGATGTATAATTACAGGAGCATCAGTTTTTACATAGGGGAAATATGGAGGGTGTATTGACTATACATTTTGACTATTATTAGCATATATATGGATTTCTGTAAATCCATATGTTGATACTATGTTAAATATATAAAACATATATTTAATGTATTTCAGTAGCTTCTGTCACATTATCAACAATGAATCATTTAAATCTCAACAGTAAAGAGTTGCTTAAGATATGGACACTCAAATTAAATGATGATAGTTTTATCTTATCCAGACATAGAAAACTAATTTGAAAATGTATTGCAAGCTAGCTATTTCTTCCTCTATAATCTGTTATAAAAAGCAAAGTCATTGAAAGAGGAAATGAGATTTAGTGTCTCACATTGTGTGACAGATTTGAATGTTTGAAGGAAAATGAATATACACAAAGGGAAAATTATGCCCTAATTTTAAAATACATTATTTTTCAAGCCAATCTTGCCTTCTGCTCTGTTCCAATATGAAAAAGTCATTACTAAGGCATATACATAATTCAATAAGTTGATTTAATTTTGGATGTTACTTTGAATGAAATTCCCATTTTAATCTCAAGAATCTATTTATTCATGACACTATTATGTTTTTAAAGTTGAGATCTATAATAACTTTCATATTTCTTTAACTCATAAAAATATTTAAATAGCTTATTCTACAGGAATATTATTTTTCCAAAACATCCTGAAAGCTTTCATTCATTGCTGATCATAATACAAACTGGTACAGCCACTTCAGAGAACAGTTTGGCAGTTTCTTAAAAAAGCTAAACATACTCTTATCATACAATCCAATATTGTACTGCTAGGCATTTACTCAATTTATTTGAAAATTTATGTTCATTCATTCATAATCAAACTGGGAGCAATCAAGATGTCCTTTAATAGGCAAGGTAATAAACAAACCAATGATATAGCCAAATATTGTACAGTCACGTGCAACTTAACAATAGGGTTACATTCTGAGAAATGCATCATTAGGTGATTTTTGTCCTTGTGCAAGCATCATAGGGTGTACTTACACACACCTGTATAGTAAAGCTTACTGCACACCTTTGTTATATGATACTAGAAAACTGGTGCACAAAATTCTTGCACTCAGGGAGGGGGCGGGGTCACTCAGCCTGGCCTATGCCTTCTCATAGTCTGGGAGGCCTCAGAGGATGTCTGACTGATGGCTTAGATCCCCTCCTTTGGAGGGGATCTAAGCCATCAGTTAGAAAACCTTAGTGCTGCTGCAGAGGTGGGAGAGGCTTTCATCACTACCACTGTGCTCACCAACCATAAGCCTAGCTTCTAGCTGATGGGTGCTCCACCTGTAGGAGTGCACTGACCACCAGGGGGCAGCTCCTGCATTGAGTGTCTGGCCCTTGGGGGTCAGTGCATGTCATAGTGACAAGTCTTCAGCAGTTGGGTTGAAACTGGCTCTCCAACATCCCCTAAAGGGTTCTAGATTGTGAGATGGTGTAGCCGAGGCCGCAGGACCCCACTGGTGTATGATCAGGGCTGGTGAGGGACATGGGAGGTTGGCCAGCCAAGGGGGATACTGCAGGAGGTCTCGAGGGAATGTCTGGCCTGTCTTGCTCAGTCCTGATTGGCTGGACCCCAGCAACAAACTAACCTACCGATCAGAGCAACTGCCCCCTGGTGGTCAGTGCAAATCATGGCAACTGGTCAACCAGTCAACTATCTGCCCCCTGGTGGTTAGTTCACATCATAGTGAGCAGTTGAGTGGCCTTAGCATATTGTTAGCATACTAGAGGCCTGTTCCATGACATTCGTGCACTCAGGGGGTCTCTCAGGCCGGCTTGCACCTCCTCACAGTCCAGGAGCCCTCAGGAAATATCCCATGGGGAGTGGGCCTAAGCCATCAGTCAGACATTCTTAGTGTTGCCATGGAGGCGGGAGAGGCTGCCACCACAGCCTCTGTGCTCACCAGCTATGAGCTTGGCAGCGTTCCCCCTCTGGGAATGCACTGACTACCAGGGTGCAGCTTCTGTGTTGAGCATCTGGTGGTCCATGTGTGTCATAGCAGAACCAGTAGGAGATATGTCTGTCTGTCTATCTATCTATCTATATTCCTACATATTTGTATTTATATTTGTGCATATATGTATTATAAAGAATTGACTTACATGGTTATGGAGACTGAGAAGTTCCAAACAGCCGTTCTGCCGTTTGGTCAATTTGCATTATTAGCCTTTTATTATATAGGGTTACTCTTTGATTGGTTGAATGGCCAACTAGAGAACTGGTCACTTAGCATATTAGGATTTTATTATATAGGATAGCTTGTTGTCTTAGGCTACAAATTTATACAGCATGTTGCTATACAAAACGCTAAATCAAGCACAAGAAAAAACATGATGCAATTAAGAGATGCAGTAAACAGGAGACGTATGAGCCTGCTGCCGCATAATACAGCATACTATTTTACAGGAAACTTTTTATGAGTAGAAAGTAATAATAAAATACAATAGTAAATGCATAAACATTCTAGCAGCAAAGTCATTTATTAAATATTGTGTATAACTGTATGTGCTATACTTTTATACAACCTGTAGCACAGGTTTGCTTACACCAGCCTCACTATACACATATGAGAAATGCTTTGTGCTATGAATATACAACAGCTACAACATCACTAGGCAATAGGAATTTGTTAGCTCCATTGTGATCTTTTTTCAAAAAAATATATTTTATTGATTTTTCACAGAGTGAAAGGGAGAGGGATAGAAAGTCAGAAACATCGATGAGAGAGAAACATCGATTAGCTGCCTCTTGCACGCCCCCTACTGGGGATGTGCCCGCAGCCAAGGTACATGCCCTTGACCGGAATCGAACCCGGACCCTTCAGTCCGCAGTCCGACGCTCTATCCGCTGAGCCAAACCGCTTTCGGCTCCATTGTGATCTTATGAGACCACCATCATTTATGGGTCCATCTTTAACCAAGGCATCATTTTACAGCAAAAAACTGTAGTAAAATTCAGCAGTATAAGGGAAAAAACTATCAAGCTGTGCAAACACTTAAAGGTATATTGCTAAGTGAACAAAGCCAATCTGAAAAGGTTATTGTTTCATTTGTATTACATTCTAGAGGAGGCAAATCTGTAGAGATAGCCAACAGAACCGTGGTGGCCACAGATTTTTAGGAAAGATAGAGGGGTTGAATAGATAAAGCATGTGGGATTTTACTTTTTAAGATTTTTAATTAGTCTGCGTGATACTATAATTGTAAACACATGACTCACATGACACCATGCCTTTGCAAAGCCCATAGACCTTTACAACACAAAGAGCGAATCTTAATGTACGCAGACAAAGAAATTGTTTAGGAAGTTAAGAGATTCTATAATGAAATTCAGACTGTACTGGGGTTCTCAGGAGAAACAGAACCAGTAGGAGATATGTCTGTCTGTCTATCTATCTATATTCCTATATATTTGTATTTATATTTTTGCATATATGTATTATAAAGAATTGACTTACATGGTTATGGAGGCTGAGGAGTTCCAGTATCTGCAATGAGCAAGTTGGAAACCAGGAGAGGTGATTTGTATTTCCAGTGAATCTGATGGCTTGAGAACCAGGAGAGACAATGGTGTAAATTCCAGTCTGGAAGCAGGCAGCCGTAATATCTAAGAAGAATCAGTAGTTCAGGATGAGTTTCCAGGCTGGAAAATAAATTTTCAGGATGAGACTCTAGGCTAGAAATTTCAACTCAACAGTCTTCTTGCTCAGCCTTTTGTATTTGTTCCTGTCTTCAAATGATTGGATGAGGTAGACCCACACAGGGAGGGCAATCTGCTTTAAACAACCTATCAGATCAAATGTTAATCTCACCCAGAAATATTGTCACAGTCAACCAAATGCCTGGGTACTCTATGACCTAGTCAAGTGGACACATCCCATAGGCATGACAAAAGCATCTAATAATACTACAGATGTATGAAATAACCTCAACAAAGTGGTAGTGGGAAAATGTGCTAATCCAAGTCAAGTTGGAAATGCATGGAGACTATAAGATAAAGACAAAAGAATGGGATATAAGCACCATCCTCTGGTTGATGAGACTGAATAATTCTGAAATCACATGTATCCCGGAATTGAATAATTATGTGTAGAGATAATGGATGGTGAGCATATTTTATTAGGGGTTACCAATCAATCTACTGCTGGTAGGTTCCAAGAATAGTGCCATTTTACAAAGAAAGAAAGTTAACTCACTTGAAAATTACAGTAAGATTGTGAGGGTCTAGTTTAAATAATTCGTAGTCACACCTTTTCTGATTGAGTAGAACATAGCTTTGCAGATGCCGTGGTTAAAAAGGCAGATGGATGAATTCACTAAGATTTGGGTTTCTGTCAGATGAGTGGTACAGAAAGACAGATTCTTAAAAGAAAAAAAGTGAGGTGCAAGTAATTTTTAAATAGTCCACATTTTTGTTGAAATCAATATATCTCCTTTCTGGTTTTCATACATTTCTTTGGAATACCCCTTCATTTCATATATTTTGTTTGTAGAAAAGTCACAGAGAAAAGTAAAATTTTTACGTTAAAAAAATTCATTTCCAGTTAGCATGATTTGGCAATTGAGAGGTTTACTAAATCATTTTGGTTAGATTTTACTTTTTTTGAGACACTAAAAATATATTTTGGTGGACTTATTTGCAATAAAAACGCAGATATTAAAGTACTGATCTGCCTGAGTAATAACAAATTTCAAACCCTTGAATATTGGTTCTGATGTTTGTTACTGTAAAATCTCTAAAATTTAATTTGAAAGTATTTTAGGTTTTTTTATTTTTATTTTTTGTATATATAAATTTACTAGGGACCCAGTGCACGAAATTCGTGCACTGGGGGTGGGTGATCCCACAGCCCATCCTGCCCCCTCACACATACTGGGAGCCCTCATGTCCTACTGCCTGCTCACCCGTGGCCTGCCCAAGGCCTAAAACCTCTGTCTCTGGCCCAGGCTTTTAGGCCTTGGGCACCCAGCCATCAACCAGCTCTGCTCAGCTTTGGCCTTAGCCCTGACCACCTGGGGGCCATGCAGTCACCACTGGGCACCTCAGTTCTAGTCCAGGCCTTTGTCCTGGCTGCCTGTAACTTCCTGGCCTTGGGGGCCACACGGTCGCTGCTGGCCACTTCAACTCCACCCCTGGGGGCCACGTGCTCGCTGCCACCACCTTGGCTCCACCCCCAGGAGCTGTGCACTTACTGCCAGGCACCTCAGATCCAGTCCAGGCCTTAGCCGGGCAGTCGCAGGCAGATGGGATTAAGGTCTGAACCCGAGCTGAGGTGCTCGGCGGTGAGTGCAGAGCTCCCGGGGTGGAGCCAAGACAGTGGCCTTAGTCTCTTGGCTCTGCCCCCAGGGGCCACATGCTCACTGTTGCCACCTTGGCTCCACCTTCAGGAGCTGGGTGCTTTCCGCCAGGCGCCTCAGCTCTGGTCCAGGCCTTAGCCCCGTCTGCCTCCAACCATCTGACCCCAGGGGCCGCACAGTCATCCCTGGCCGTTTCGGCTCTGCCTCCAGATCCCCGTGGTTGCTGCCCCCACCTTGGCTCTGCTCCCATCCTTAGCCCTGGCTAGCTCTGCCCCAGCTCCTGATTGGCTGGTGGGCATGGCCAGTGGGTGTGGCCTGTGAGCATAGCGGAGGTTCAGTTAATTTGCATATTACTCTTTTATTAGGTAGGATTGTTTAAAGTATTACAAATAATAGTGCATATGTTTCCTTCCCCCCCACCCCATTGACCTTCCCCTGGCCTCCTCTACCCCTCAGCACATGCCCTCACCTGATACCCCCTCATGTCTTGTATCCATTGATTATGCTTATATGCATGCATACAAGTCCTTCGGTTGACTTCTTACATTTCCCGCCCCCCACCCTCCCCTGCCTTCCCACTGAAGTTTGACAGTCTGTTCAATGCTTCTTTGCCTCTGTATCTATTTTTCCCCCATTTCTTTTCTTTAAAAAATCTTGCATGTGCATACTAGAGATAAACATGTAAGAACAAAAAATGTTTGAGTTTCAATTTCAATGTCCAATGGTTCTGAGTCCCAATCAATGTCAAATAGTTCCTTATGTGTACATATCAGCAATGATATCTGGATAGTGGACAAATGATGGCAATGCAGGTCCCACACTCTCTGGTTTGGTACTGGGCAACCTGCAGTGACACACAGCTGCTGACTGCTAGCATGGCAAGGTGTTGTCAGCGTCTTCCATCTCTGAACTGTCTTAGTGGTTGGAACAGACCTCTAGGTTCCTCTCTGTTGCAGGAATCTATATGGTCTTAGAGTTGTTTTATGAAAATATACAAATATATTCTCAACCAAAAGTTAATAAAGGAATCTTTTTTGTAAATTAGACTTGGGATTCTTTTTATTTTTGCCCAAATGGTTTTCCTTTGGCTTACTTTGATATCATGTGTGTTTTTCATGGGTGTCCTGCTGTTAGCATTACAAATGGAAATTAATTTTCTGAAGTAAGAATTTTCTAGATGTAATTTACTTACAGGATATTTTCCCTTACATGATATTACCCCACTATTCCCCCCCCCTTTTTTTAATTAATGGAGGCTTTTGGAAATTTTATATTGCAGTCTTAGTAACTTTAAATTTTAATTTTTGCACAAAAATATGACTGCTTTAGGTTTTTTGCATGTTAGGCAACTTTATGTTGAGATGAATTACTAATAGAAATTTTAGTTAATATTTTAGAAACACTTTTTTATCCAATACACTTAAATTTTCTTAAGTATTCACTTTTTTCAATTAGCCAATTTAAATTAATCTGAAAACTTGATCATTATTTTACTGCCAAATTCAATATCAAACAATAATCTTAGTTTATCCTGTAAATATTAGTGGAAAGGATTATTTGCATTCTTGAGTAGGCCCTGAGCATTCCTGGTGCTAGATTGGATTTAGATATATGGCAGCTGTTGCTGGATAAGTCTCTGTCTGTAATCTGGGTTTGTATCTGAGCTGGGCATGGGAGGCAAAGCAGCCATGGGGGCAGGAGATCTCCCTCAAAAGGAGTGAGAGTTCAAACTCCTCAAGGTTAGGGGGGTGAGAGTCTGTGCCTCACCTCTGTTGACCTTCAAGTTCTCTTCTGATGTCCCCTCTGCGACTATGCCTGTCTTAGGTTGTTCCTTCCCTGAGGAATCTTACCTGTCTCTGGCTAACCAGCCATCCTCTGGGGCCAAGCAGGGTGATGTGAGGTTCAGTTCTGTCTCCTTGGTAGTCTATACTCCAGTGGCATCCATGCCCAGCATTTGCCTTGGGATCCTCTTGTCTGCTGGCGGGGTCCCGGGACTGATCACATATCTTGGGGGACTCAGGTTTCTTCTCCAGGGAGGGCCCAATTCACACCATTGAGCAAGAGACAGATCCATGGTGCCAGCTACCCAGAGACTTCAACCTCAGCTTGAACTGAAAGCTCAGGCAACAGCTCTGTGCACTTGGATTGTGGGAAGAGGGCCCCTCTTGGCAAAAAGGGAAAGAGGGACCAATATATAATGCTCAAGTGCCTTCCCAGTGCCTTAATTCCTTCTGAAAAGGATTTATTCCTTTCCTGTACTTTTTTACATTGCTGCCAGACATTCAAAGAATTAGTTTGTAAGTTTCTTTGGGATAACTGTACAATATACTGTTGTAAAATATCAAAAATTATAATGGCAGTGTAGAATAAGATCATGTAAGGATATTCTTTGCTGTAGGCCATGACAATTCAATTTCAAACTAGCTGCCATTTTAAAAAATAATTTTATATAACCTTTGTCAGGGAGGTTAAAAACACAGATTACTTAGCTTAGTTCAAGAGGTCAAATATATTGACTTTCCCCTTTACTTCTACCACCTTTTAGGTTTTTAAAAAATTTAAATATCCAACTTTGAATTGATTTAAAACAACCTGTATGGAATAACATACCATACCAACAATTTGTATTAAAATGAAGAATATTAAAATACAATTAAGATAGGTACAATATACTGACAAAGGTGGTAATTCTTGGAATATTTAAATCTAAATCTTATATCAATATTTATAGACATTGGTGGATATAACAAGAGTTTGGATTATCTTAGTGAACCAGATGGAGGGTCAATTTTCTTTAGTCATGAGGCAAAGTTAAGAGGCAAAGCTGTCAGAAAATATTTCATCAGTCCATCAAACCACAGACTCAAGAGTGGTTTGCATTATGCATAATGCAAGACACGTAAACCATTCTTATTTCACTGACTTTCAATATATATACAATTCAAAGAGAAATAATTCAGAACATCATATGCTTTTCTTATGCCCTAGAGCATGCTAATATTAATTCAAGTCAACAATCATATTATGAGTTGGTAATATATTGTGCATATTTATATAAAAGATTTTCATTATAGAATGCATCTTCAAAGCAGTTTTTCAACAAATTTATCTTTAAAAACATCACTTATGATTGCTGAAATAAAATGTTCTTAAAAACTCTGCTATCATGTATTAACACTTTGGACCCTTTTAAAAATCAATTATAATATCTTATCCATTTAAAAATAATATTGTTTACTATATTTGGCATATGAAACTGTGTATTAATATTTTATATTTAATTGCTGAACAGGGATTAGAGCTCTTTTGGCTATTGTAGATTACAAGTATTAGGAGTATCATATTGGTTGTGATGACACAAAAATTAATAATCTAGTAATATATTTATAAGAAAAGAAGCCAAGAAACTTTCTAAAGTTATTGGTTGAAATTTGGGGTTAATGTGAATAGAGAATTTGCCTACCATTGAGTTCTCATTGCTTAGTCAAATATGAGCATATAGAATGCTCAAAAATATTTTGGCTAAAAATACAGCTAAATTGAACATTAAGAAATTATTATGAATAGCTCAGTTACAAAGTTGATATTAAATGAATATAATTATTAAAGCCATGTATCTGGAATATGCAATAACAGACTGTATTAATGAGTCTATTTTATTGTCCCCATCCATAATTAACTCTGATTTAATTTCAAAGTTTTTTTCCTATGTATATTATACTGTATAATACTCATTGCCTAATTTATCTCCTTTTTTTCCCAATTATAGAGGTTACTTGTTTACAATTTATTTATTTTTCCATTGAACATTTATAAATTCTCTTTTGTGTGTCGGGAGATAGTGAAGGTACATTGTAGACAGAACATAAGTTGTTATATATTTTCAGCTGTAATAAAGTATTATTTCAGAATCTCAATCACCTTTAAATATTAGAGTGCTTTAATAACCATGATTCACATCTTTTCATCTGTCTTCCAAGAACATTTAGAAAGAAACTTTATAATTAAAAATGCTAGAATTTGAGAGGCTAGTTTTTGACATTGTGTATTCTTGTATATGTCATCTTTAAATTTTCCATCTTTGCAAAATAATTTTTTTGCATACACATTACTTTTCTTATAAGAAAACTGGGGCTCATAGACAATGAGTATATTTCCCCAGACCCCCTAGCTACTAAGCGATGGAACTGAAATCCTTGTTTGTTTGTCCCCTGATTCTAGAGTCTCTTTATAACTTTGTTTCGCTTTTGCTCCAGGTGGTGATTTTGACTATTTCTCTGGTCCCAAGAATTTCTTTATGCCTGAAGTTGGATATTCCTGGGAGCCCGAGCCATTCTAGGAACATCTCTGAAACAGAAGAAAGATTGGCTGGCTATCCCCTATCTTGATGTTGGTTTTCCTTTATAACAGGAATTCCTGTCAGGGCTCGCTAATTCTACAGGAGAGTGATTCCTATTAGGGATTTACAAGTGACCATTTTGGCTTGCTTAAATTTCTAAACTGATTGCCTTCCTCCTTGTGCCAAGTCAGGTCTGTGGGCCATAGGTAGCTCCAGGATGCTCCATAATTAGGTTTTAATTATGTGGTGGCCAACATTAGAAATGAAAGAGGGACAATAAGAGAAAGGGAGTTAAAGAGAGAGAGAGAGAGAGAGAGAGAGAGAGAGAGAGAGAGAGAGAGAGAGAGATACTTGATACAATGTAGTAAAGTACTTTACATATAAAGGACCTTTCATCCACCAAACATTTTTATTCCCAAAGGTAATATAAGAGAGAAAATTTGTTGTGAATTGACTTTGTTTTTGATAATATGAAATATTAAAAATGCTTGTGGTAATGAATGAAAAATAGAGCCAAAAACATAAGAGGGATATTTAACTACTAGAGGCCCAGTGCATGAAATTCGTGCAGGGTGGGGGGAGGGGAAGAGGATGTCCCTTAGCGCAGTCTGCACCCTCTCCAATCTGGAACTCCTCAAGGGATGTCCCACTGCCCATTTAGGCCCGATCCTGGTAGGGCCTAAACAGGCAGTCAGACATCCTTCTCACAATCCAGGACTGCTGGCTCCAAACTGCTCACCTGTCTGCCTCCCTGATTGCCCCTAACTGCTTCTGCCTGCCAGCCTGATCATTCCCTAACCACTACCCTGCCAGCCTAATTGATGTCTAACTGCTCCCCTGCCAGCCTGTTTGCCCCCAACTTCCCTCCTCTGCCAGCTTGGTCACCCCTAACTGCCCTCCCCTACAGGCTTGATCACTCCCAACTACCCTCCCTTGCAGGCCTGGTCCCTCCCAACTGTCCTCCCCTGCTGGCCTGATCACTCACAACTGCCCTCCCTTGCAGGGCCTGGAACCTCCCAATGGCCCTCCCCTGCTGGCCATCTTGTGGTGGCCATCTTGTGTCCACATGGGGGCTGGATCTTTGACTACATGGGGACAGCCCTCTTGTGTGTTGGAGTGATGGATAATCTGTGTATTACTCTTTTATTAGATAGGATAGAGACCTGGTGCATGGGTGGGGGCAGCTGGTTTGCCCTGAAGAGTGTCCCCGATCAGGATGGGGGTTCCCTTGGGGTGAGGGGCTGCCTGGGCGAGGGGCCTGTGGAGGTTTGCTGTCCAGCCACGACCCCCAGCGACCCAAGCAGAGGCCCTGGGATCTGGGATTAATCTGTGTCTACAATTGAAACTTTGTAGCCTGGAGTGGAGCCAAGCCTTCTCCTCGCTCTGTGGCAGCAGCCATTTCTGTTTGAAACTTTGTAGCCTAGAGTGGAGACCTAGGCCGTCAACAGCAGGCTGAAATCTTGGCTTCCTCTGTTGCCAGGGAAACCCAAGCCTCTGTTCTCTCCAGCTCAGTGGCTGCCGTCATTTCTGTATCTTTTATAATTGAAACTTTGTAACATTGAGTGGAGGCCTAGGCAGGCAACGGCTTGGCTTCCTCTGTTGCCGGGGAAACCCAAGCCTTCCTCCTGCTCTTAGCGGTGGCAGCCATCTTGGTTGGGGTTTATTTGCATAATCTGCTCCTTATTGGCTGGTGGGTGTGGCAAAGGTATGGTCAAATTTGCATATTACTATTTTATTAGATAAGATTAGCTTTCTTGAGGCTCCTAATGCAGAGTTAGATAGCAGGCTTCTCATGCTTCCTGGCCCCGAAGCTCTCCATCAGATGAACATAGGGGATTGATTACAAATGGTTTGTATAGTTGTAGTAATCTCTTTGGAGAAGAGTTTGAGTACAATGTGCAATTCCATACAAATTTATCTGAACCTTATTTTAACTTTATATTTAATCACTGTCAATTCTTTGTTAAGTACACTTGCATGCAGAGCTCCAAAGGAAGTCTTAGGTAGCCCCAAAAAGGTATTTATAGAAGTGATCATTAATCATGTTGCCCTTGGCTTTTCTCAGTTTTTGTTATTCTTTAAGAGTAAGTTGTAGAAAACAATTATCTTTTCTGCTTATTGGTGGACTATCTCATCAGACTTAAGTTGGAGTTAGAACAACAAAGATTCTACTTACTACATGTGAGGAATTTGATCCTGCAATGTATTGGTTTCCTCATTTATAACATAGGGACCGAAATATTAATGTTGGCCTCCTTGTAGGGATAGTAGGCAGTATACTACAACAATCAAGCATTGACTTTTTAGTTGGGCAGATAAAAAATATATTTCTTTCTAAGTGTGTGACCTTGGCAAATTAATTGATCCAGTTGAATAAAGTTAATAAAAACTTTTCTATATCAACTTTGGAGGGATAAATATGATGTTTGTTGAGTGGCTGGCTATAAAATAACTAAATAAGTGGCAGTTATTAATATTAATATTAATACAATGTAACAGATCTTTATAAGAAGAAACATTTTTACACAAGATATATTAATCTTAATTTTTAGTAATTATGGATTAGCTCACTTGGTTTATTAAAATTTTAGGACTTCTAACTTGTATACAAAAAAGAGCTATAAAATTGGTCAAATATTTTGAAATGACATTCCACTATGTGATTGATATACTGGTATTTCTGGATAAAGAAAAGCTTTCAGATTTCCAGCTAAAACAAAGAAGTAATTTTCTTCAAAATTTGAAAATGCACAAAAAAGGGTGTACAGCTAAAGCTTCATATTGCATTTTGATTTTATTAATACCTATCATCTCAAAAAATAACTTCAAAACTTGTTTTATAGATTTAGTGAGATAATATATGCAAACACCCAGTATTTTCTTGCCATGTGCCAACTACTCAATGGATGTATGTATAATGTATAAATTTCCCCTAATGTATAAATTGCTGGATTATAATTTTTACTCTGTTTCTCACTAATAGTGCCCTGGATAGAGTAGATGCTCAATATAAGTTTCCCAGCAGTTGCAATTTATTTACTACTAAGTAGATGTAGTTGTTCAGGTAGTATAGTTCATTTCTTGATTGTTTTATTTATTTAGTCAAATTATGCTTATTGTTTTATTTATTCACACCTACTGTGTGACGAGCACCATGTTAAATGCTAGAGACTCTAAAATGAATATGACAAAGAGCTTCCCCTTTAAAGAAAACATAGCTAGTAGAGAAGGCATATCTATACAAAATAATTTTAATACATTTTAGTTATTTTGGTATGGCCCTAACATAATATTAATGTGGATACATAGAAGAAGTAATGTCAAAAACATAAAAATAAAAATGGCATTGTTTTTCAAAGTATCAGATACTGTAATTTTAGGAATGAGAAGATTATTGATCCTAGTAGTTTATATTTTGTTGATATAATAACCTGGAATATCCAGTTTACTTAAATAATTTTTGTGCAAAAGAAGTAGCACTCTGTTAATAACTTCTATTGGCAGCATCAACAATGGTGACTCAAAGAAATCCACAGAAATCTCTATGTTCTTAGCTCAACACTCCACATAGTAGATGGCTCACTTGAGACTAAAATAATTTCTTCAATTGTTTCTTTTATGGCTCTTCAAATTGGCTGCTATTATAAATACTGTATATACTGCTCCTATATATAGATTACAACCTTTTAGTCCTTCTGGCTTTCGTAGAGTAGAAAATGCTGGTTAGTTTTGATTTATCATCCCCATGTACAAATTATTTTCCACAGGCATTTTTATAGATATTCTTTTTAAATAATTCAGATACATTATTTACACTCTTTTCAAGCTATTGCCTTTCTGTTCTGTGCTGAAGACAATGCCATAGTCCTCCTTTTGAAATATTTTCTTACTAGGCCTTTTGAGGCAAATGAGCATTTTCTTAAGAGAAATGGCTTTCTTATTTATAATTCCCATTTTCAAAATACATACCCAGAAGTTGGGTTTTTAGATCACATGGTAGTTCTATTTTTATTTTCTTGAGGAATATTATTTTCTATAGTGGCTATACCAGTTTATATTTTTACCAATATTATACAAGAATTCCTTTTGTCCACATCCTCACCATCATTTGTTATCTTTTGTCTTTTATTTATTTATTATATTTCCATTGATTTCAAAGAGAGGAAGGGAGAGGGAAAAATAGGTAATGATGAGAGAGAATCATTAATCAGCTGCCTCCTACATATCCCCTGGCCCCACTGGGAATTAAGCCTGCAACCTTGGCATGTGCCCTGATGGGGAATCAAAACCGTGACCTTTCAACCTTTGAGCCACACTGACTGGGCTGTTATCTTGCCTTGTTGATGACAGCATTTTATTTTTATTTATTTATTTATTTTTAAATTATATTTTATTGATTTTTTACAGAGCAGAAGGGAGAGGGATAGAAAGTCAGAAACATCGATGAGAGAGAAACATCGATCAGCTGCCTCTTGCACGCCCCCTACTAGGGATGTGCCCGCAGCCAAGGTACATGCCCTTGACCGGAATCGAACCCGGGCCCCTTCAGTCCACAGTCCAACACTCTATCCACTGAGCCCAACTGGTCTTGGCATGATAGCATTTTAATAAGTGTGAAGTGATATCTCATGTGGTTGTGATTTGCATTTCCCTGACTAGTGATGCTGAGCCTCTTTTCATGTAATTTTTGGCATGTCCTCTTTAAAAAAATGTCTGTTCAAGTACTTTGCCCATTTTTAATTGGGTTATTTTTTGTTTTTGCCACTGAGTTATATGAGTTTCTTGTACATTTTGAATATGAAGCCCGTATTGGTGATATGGTTTGCTAATACTTTTTTTTGCCATACTATTGATTTTTCATTCTGTTAGATGTCTTTGATGAGGCCCCACTTTTTCATTTTTATTTTGTTGCCCCTGCTTTTGGTGTCAAATAAAAAAAAAAAGTGTTGCCAACACTGATGTCAAAGAGTTTACCCTTTATGTTTTTTTTCTTCTATTTTTACAGTTTTAGTTCAAGTATTTAATTCACATGTGGCTGTCCATCTTGTGTGGAATTTGAACTCATCAATTAGTCTGCCTGAGCTCCTGGTTGTATCCAAAGCTTTGTGATGGTCCAACTCTCCTTTGTTTTAGCATCTCCTAGTAGATGAGGATGTACCAAGACTGGACATCATCCCAAAGGTGAGAATCACAACTGGTGCCTAGATGAAGGACAAATGGAAGATGGACTCTTGGGGCGGGGGTAGGGAGGGCTATATGTTCTTAAGAGTCATCCAATAAAAAATAAAATAAAATACAATAAAATAAAATAAAATAAAATGAACCTTTTAGCTTACTCCTTCTGTGTTGGGCCCTGGTGTATAGCCATGGGAGGAAGAGGATTTGCTCTTGCCTAGTAGAAACTGCTTCTTTGATTGCTATGGTTCTGTGGAACTTGTGAATGGTGAATGGAAGCCCCACTGGCCATCAGAGCTAAGTGTTCCTTGGGCAGCATCTGCAAAAGCTGGGAATAGTTATGTGTAAAGATCCTTCCAGGGAAATACTGGCAACATGCAGTGTGCTACAGACAGGAGAAGTAGTCTCTGAGTCTTATTGTCCCCAAGGAATATCATAGCCTGTCCTTAGATTTGTGCTAATTCATAAGCCTGACCCTCAGATAGCAGTTTCCAAAGCATGTAGATGAACCTATTTCGAGAAAAGAATGGGAATTGGACCACTGTGTCTGCTTTCCATTCACTGAATTCTGGGGGCGTGGCTGCAGGAAGTGCATGTATGCCTGTTAACCTCTTCATTTGCTATAGTCATGTGGGTCTCCGGGTGGCAAGATCTTATTGGCCTTCAGATCTGTATGGTGTAGGAACCTAAGGCTCTAGTGGGAGTCGTGAAAGTCATGGTGCTAAATGTGAGATCCAAACCCTTTACTCCTCAGAGAGAAGCTTGTAGTGGGGAGTTACCTTCCAATTATATGGCACAGTTCTAGGCATGCGATTTAGTAAGAGTGTCTCAGCCTTTTGTAGGGGTTTAGGACAAGTCACAGGAAGATGTGCTTCTGTGGTGGGTGGATTACATTGAAATAAAGGCAAATAAGACACTGTAGGGTCAAGAGAAACTTCTGTCCTCCCACTCCCCACCTTCTTAAGTAATGTGTATGAAAAGGGGCCATATACTAAACCTGAGAAGTTCAGAGGAGGCTTGCTGCTGGCCTTACAAACATAAAGACCTAAAATAACCACTCAGGATGGTCTAAAATTACAACTTTTTAACTAAAAGCAGTTCATGGTGGGTAGTCACGTCCTAGGCCTGTATCTTCCCTGACAAAGGTCAATCTTTACCTTAACGGAGCTTTCCTATTGTCTTTTTGCATCTACAGTAACATATCCCTGGAATATCAAACTTATTTTCCTTTCCAGACCTCTGAAAACATAGGCACCATTTAGTGGAGACCACAAATCCCCTCATTGTTATTGAGTTAATTGTTGACTATTAATTATCCTTTACCCACCTATGTAAAAGAAATATGTGTCCATAATTTTACTTTTTTCTCAATTCCTGAGGTTTCCCCACTTTGCTTTCTCCTGCCACCTTAATCAGTAACCAGTGGATTTTGTGTAATCCACTTGCATCTACCTCCTCTTTTGATTGTAATGTATAAAATAAGGTGCAAAATCGCCATTCTCCCATTCTCTGGAGCATTATCTCAATCCATTGATATTTAAAAATATTTTTATTGATATCAGAGAAGAAGGGAGAGAGAGAGAGAGAGAGAGAGAGAGAGAGAGAGAGAGAGAGAGAGAGAGAGAGAGACACAGAGAGAGAGAAAGAGAGAGACAGAGAGAGAGAGAAAGAAAGAGAGAGATGAATATCAATGATAAGAGAGTGTCCTTGATTGGCTGCCTCCTGCATACCTCACATTGTGGATTGAGTCTGCAACAGAGCATGTGCTCTGACCTGTAACTGAACCATTGAACCATTACCTTCTGGTTTGTAGATGGACACTTAACCACTAAGCCATGCTGGCTGGGTCAATCTGTTGAGATTTTGCTTACAGGCAATTTGCCAGAGTTTGGCTCAAATAAACGCACAAATTTTTTCTATAGATTTAAATATTTCTTACATTGACACTACCTAGAAGAATTTTAATTAGGGGAATTGTCCATAATTAGAGTTATCACCATAAATAATATTTTATGACTTATCTTCAGGGCAGGGCAAACTTCTCATTACTGATCATCTGCTCTTCTTATGGCCCTGTAAGGACCCTTTGAAGTCCCCAAGGCACCTTACCGCTTTCTTAGTTCAGAATGTCTTATATACCTCATTTTAACTTTCTGTTGCTGAACCTCTCATGTATGGGGGGGTCTTTCTCTTATATTTGTGTGTTTCCCTTGCATATGTGTATATATATATATATATATATATATATATATATATATATAATTTGGTTATTTTCTCTTGTTAATCAGATAGGTTATTGGGATAGAAGAAAGTTTCTTCCTTCCTTATATGTCCCTATCCATGTTGATGTGGGTATTTTCTCACTCACCTCATATGTAGAAGCTCCTCAGCCAGTTACAGGATTTCTTTGAGAGGCTCTGTTTTATGTATAGCTGAACATTGGGTGCATCTGTGAGATGAAGGAGATTCAGGAGCCTGCTATGTCACCATTTTTTTGCCCTCTTGACACTTTTATCCTTAGAATGAAAGAAAACTAATCAGACAATTTGGCACCACCTCCATTGTACGTGGGTGCTGCATTTCATGACTGAAACACAAAGAATGTCAGTGTTCTGTAACCAGACACAACATAAGGAAAATGCAACTTACCCTTCTTTCATTAGGCAATCATTACAATGTAGTTGTGATCAATTTAGATAAATTTATCCTTACACATACATGTACCTATACACATGAGTGGTGAATTTCATCAAAGAATAAAAGTATTATTTGGCTTCTTCAAAAACAGTCATACAATGTATCAATTCTACTTAATAAAACAAATTTTAATTTTTGTGCCCTCATTGATTAATTAATACTAGTGGCCCAGTGCATGAAATTCATGCATGGGAGTAGGGATGTCCCTTAGACCAGCCTGCACCCTCTTCAATCTGGGACTCCCTCAGGGGACATCCCTCTCACAATCTGTGACCGCTGGCTCCTAACCACTCACCTGTCTGCTTGATCGCCCCTAACCACTCTGCCTGCTGGCCTGCTCACCCCCAACTGCCCCCCTACCAGCTTGCTCACCCCCTACTTCTCCCCCTTGCCAGCCTGATTACCCCCACTGCTGGTCTGCTCGCCGCCAACTACCTCCCTCTGCCAGCCTGCTCATCCCAACTGCTCATCTCCAACTGCCCTCCCCTCCTGGCCTGATCACCCCTAACTGCCTTTGCCTTGGCCCCACCACCATTGCTTTGTCTGGAAGGATTTCCAGAAGGTCTCCTGATCTAATTAGCATATTATCCTTTTATTAGCATATATTATGAAACAAATAATTAGAATTCTTTTCTACAATACAGAAAAACTAGAAAAAGAAGGGAGAACAGACTAGTCATTTTCCTACTACCCAGATACAAGCAGAGGTAATTCTTTAGGTGTTTTTCCTTTTAGTACTTGTTTCATTCAGTATTGATTAAAAAAATCCTCATAATGTATATCTATATTGCTCCCACCAGATTGGCTTCCCCATGGACTCTTTAACCTCAAGGATATCACTTCAGTATGAGAACAGAGCCTGTCACTTTGAGTTAGATTTCTTTTAGCTGACATTTATTTTGAAATGAAACATGACTTCTGTGTAATATTTCATAGAGTAGACAAGCTTTATGACTAAAATTAGAATTTCAGAAGGTTTTTCATAATATCTGTTATAAATTTTGATAAGTCCTTTTTGAGGTCCTTCTTTTAGAAAAAAAGAATAAAGTTTGGAAATTTTCAAGAAATAAGAAGGTTAGGGAGCACAACACAGAGAATGAAATTAGGTCTTTAATTAAATGACTGGCAGTACATTCCATAAAAGTCATTAAAATACCTACTGATGATTGAAAGAAAGAAAATTCTGTAAAGAGGAGACAGCACTCAATGTATGATGATGGTATTGCCCTTCAGTAATCAGGGAAGTGGATTTGGGTGTGAGTTCATTAGCTAGCTCCTTCCGTTTCCAGAAAAAGGGCCTTTATGGATATTTCTCTGGAGCATCCTGCTGACAAACAGTAATAGGATTCTCAGAATGCCCCTTGATAAACTATAGCCTGATATTTAACAGCTGTCTTTATCACTTCTTGTAAAAATATCTCAGGAGAACTTACCCTAAAATACATATAATGATCCAAACTAGATGCGTGGGTGCCTGATCCCCTAGTGACACACCTAAACTCGTCATCAGGGCTGGCTCCTTAGAGCCTGATCTGTACAGCAGCACAAGGCCTAACGCTGGATTTGATGCTCACTTGTTTTCCGTTCTGAAATTCTGAATAATTCTTGAACAAGTGGCCAGCTATTTATCTTGTGATGTCCCCTGCGAATTATATAGCTTGGCCTGTATGATGTTTAGTTTTTGGTATATCCACAAATGGAAATTAGTATCTGTCCTAAATTGCTGAGATTCATTTTTAAAAATTGCGTAAGATTGAAGCATATTGCTGGTGATGCTTCATTGCTTCTTTTCTGGGTTGCTATCAAAGAACTGAAATGACATTATGATTTTATGTTCTCCTTAGAAAAGGGGATTTTCTCTTTTTTCTTTTTTTCTAGCCTCATAAATTCTCTTCTTTACTTCTATATTCAACTTGCTTTGCTTCAAGTACATAAAATCCCATTTCATTACATTGTGTTTTCATTTGTGTAAAATGTTTGTCATAGTAAAGATGTTTTATTGTTATTGTATATTGAAAAAGAAAAAGACCATGAGTGTTGAAAATTAAAATAGACTAAATATATTTTTCTTCTTAACTACCTTATGAATTATATACATATATTCAAGTGTATAATGTTTGAATCAATTTCCTAACATTCTAGGGCTCTACATAGGCCCATGGTAGTACTTTTATTTACAATTGTTCTCATTTGCATAGCTTCTGCATATTATGAACAATGATATTAGCTTAATCATCATTTTAATTAGAAAACAATTATAGCAAAAACAATTATACTTAACTTCACATTTTGATATAACTATAAGATAGAGATCACACATTCTTACTAAACAACCCCTCCGTAGTACATATTTATACTGTATCATAAATGAACTTTAACAGGCTAGATAAAGCTCCAATTTCTGCCCTTACAAGTAATGCCAATTATGCTCATGTGTTTATGGTTGTAGTTTTAACTGCAATACCATCCTGTATCTTAGGGGAACTATAAAGTATGTGGAATGTACTCTTCTAACAGGTATATCTTTCCTTTGGCCCTATCCTTCTCTGCCCACATAGATTACTAATCTTGACCACCGAGTCTCACATTGCCCTGAGCCATTACAGCCAGTCTCATTAGTTAATGCTTTCTATTTCTACTTATTCTCCCTTTGTATTCTTGTTAATGGCGTTACTTGGATCTTTCTTCATCTAGCATAGGTACAGATTTCAAAATACAGCATAAAATGTTAAATATGCGTTAATTTGCTAGGGCTGCCATAACAAAGAACCATGGACTGGATGACTTAAACAACAGGTACTTCTGGAAGCTGAAAGTTCAAGATAAATGTGATGCGCGCACATTGGCTGTAACCGGGCGATACACCCATGCTCTTAGTTATGATGTCCAAGCCCGCAGCTGCCAAAGGTATGTTGTCACTGAGCACTTGAAATGTGGCTGGAAGTACAAAATACATACAAAGTTCTAAGGATTTAATCCCTCTCCCCAAATAAATTATCTGATTAATACTTTTTAATGTAGATTGCATATTGAAATGATAATATTTTAAAGATATAGGGCTCATATTTTATTATGTTATTTCATGTTGTTAGAAAATTGTATTAAGATTACCTTTACCTTTGCTTTTTATAATGTGGCTTCCAGAAAATTTAGTATTACATACCTGTCCCACATTTGTGGCTCAATTTATATTTCTATCAGATAATGCTGCTCTTGCACCCTCATGTTTAGGGGAGATGATATCAACCCCCTTGGTGTATTTTACCAAAGAGCAGGAGGAGTCACATCATTTATAGTCACTTAAGCCAGTTTGTCTCAGATTCTGGTTATTTCTTTTTTCCTGAGACATGATGACATCTCAATACCTATATTTTCTCATTTATAAGAATCCTTCAGTACAGATTCTTTTGTTGCAACCTAACAGATCCCTACTAAATATTGTCTGAAATTTCTAGCTCTAGCTCTATGATTTTATACAGTTATATAGTTTTAGAATACATCATTATGGTAAGGTTAACTTAAAAATTACACAAAAATAATCAGTTAAAATGTGAGGGAAGAATAAAAGTGTCCTGAGAAGATAAAGTATGAACCATTGTAATTTTTACTTCTATAGTAGACGGTTGAAGAAAGAATGCCTGGTTTGCATTAGGCAATTTCACTGATAATATCTTTTGATATGCTTTACAGTCTTGTCATACCCATTTTATAGATCAGCTAATGAGATTATGAAGAGTTCACTAATTTCCTTAAGGTTATGTAACCCCTCAGTTGGCAAGAGGAAAGCTTGATCCCAGTTTTGTCAGACTCCCTAACATAGGCCTTTTCTACTTTGGAGGTTCAGAATGAGTCACCCCAAGATGTGCCTCTGGGGTATGCCTTTGAGCTAAAGGCAACAGTTAGCAGCAGGCTCAAGGAATTTCTGCTCCTTCCTTAATTATCTAGAACAGTGGTCAACAAACTCATTGGTCAAAAGAGCCAAATATCAACAGTACAATGATTGAAATTTCTTTTGAGAGCTGAAAACTGACTTCTGCACTTGGGCCATGAATTTTCAATCACATTGTACCCGCTTGCAAGTGGTATTTTGTGGAAGAGCCACACTCAAGGAGCCAAAGAGCTGCATGTGGCTCATTAGCCTCAGTTTGTGGACCACTGACCTAGAAAATTTTAAGTTAGAGGCCTTGCTCAGAATAAGTGATTATTAGAAGAACCTTTTTTTGAACTATTCATAGGGCAGGGCACACCTATTAACTAAGCATCTGCTCTCCTTATAGTCTTGTAATAACTATTCTTTGAAGCCCCCTAGTCATCTTACCTCATCTCTAGCTGAGAATGTGTTATACACCTAGACCCCCTTTCTATCTCCGAATCTCTGCTGAATGTGGGGTCTCTGACTCTCTGATGTACGCAGGGTTCCCACCCATTTGTATCTATTAAATTTAGTTATTTTCTCTTATTAATCTGTCTCATGTCTATTTGATTATCAGACCAAACAGAAGAACCTTGAGGGTAGATTAATCAATTTCCTCCTCCACACCACTCAACTATATCTATAAGAACAGACTTCCAATATCTGATGGCCATTTTATATGTTTTATGGTTGAAACAAGTTACTTTTGAAAAAAGTTCATGGTCATATCAAAGACTACATGAATATCTTGTAAAAATTTTGCTAAGTAACATTTTTTTAGTAAATTAGATATATGTGGCCAGAAAATGCTATGTTTTCAGTTTTCTTGAAAAAATTTTTTTCAATTAGAGACAAAAGACATAAGAAAATACAATTTGAGTATTATTGAGCCCCTATGCCTGAATATATCTTAAGAACTCTTGAAATCTAAAACACAGCTGGTCAATGTATCTTGGCATAATTTGTTTTTTTAAAGCCACTCACACCTGGTTGTATTTTCAATGCTTTGGGTTTTGTGGATTTACTTTTTTGCAAAAAGCACTTATGCCTAGTCAAAATTCATTCTACTCTAAATGAAGAAATCCCTAAGGTTCACAATGCATATGGCATCATAGCAATGGTTTGTGCTATGATTAAAGCAAATTATTTTTATATGACATCTATTTAAACAGTATAATATCCATTTCAAGTTCTGGAAGTAATTTTTAGTGAGCTTTTTGCCATTTCCATTAATGATGAAGTAATGGAGGACACTGATGGAGACTCAAAAATGTCTGGATTCAAATTTCTCATTAATATGGCATTTTAAAGACAAATAATGCTATGGCTGTTTCTGGTGAGGGGGGATTTATTACTTTAGATTTGAGATCTCCTTTCTGTGTTTGAAACACATAAGCACAGGCTGTTGCTTCTATAAAAGAAAATTTTTAAAATTTGATATCATATAGTTAAAATCAGCATTTCCAAAACCACATTTTTTGGTTTGTTAATAGTTTTGTTTTAAACCCTAAAACTAAAAAATGATTTGTTAATAGTTTTGTTTTAAACCCTAAAACTAAAAAATGATTTAAAAAAACAACCCACAAAAAAACAAAGTGGCTTATTGTTGGTTTGCATTCTTCATTGGCAAATAACTTCTACTCAAACTATTATAACCAGGAAGGGGCTAGATTAAGCAGACTTAGAATCCTTAACTTTCTTTTTCTGTTTCTCTTTGCATATTGTTTCAGGACAGCTTGTATACAATAGCAAATGGGGGCTCAAAACTGACATTATTGGTATTTGTAACCAGAAAAGACAAAGGGTCTGCCTCATGAACTCAAGAGAGAAAATGTTATTCAAGGATTTGACTGACCTAGCTGGAATCATAGGTTCATTCCTAAACCAATCCTGTTATATGGAATATTAATACCATATTTTTCAATATATAAGATGACTGGAACTGGTGATGATAGGAGGAAGATAACAAACAATAGAGAGAGAGAGCAAGTGCCGGGCAAGGCTCTGATGAGATAGCATCACCCATCATAGCTGTTTTACACTTGGCGTATAAGATGACCTCTGACTTTTGAGAAGATTTTCCTGGATTAAAAAGTCATTTTATATGCTGGAGGAGAGATCTGTAGCCAAAAATAATATCTAAGAATGTAGCATTATCAGATAAAACTATAATAAGAGTCAAAAACATCTGTACAGATTTTTCTGTATTATAGAGTATCTTAGAGTTTCCAATATGCAAATACAAATTATGACCCTGTAGAGTAAGAGGATATTTTTTCCAAATATATTTGAATATGGAATTTTCTTTTTAATGGGACATCATGTGAGTTCACATGTTTTATGGTCACAGAGTTATTCAAAGAACAACTGTCTTCTTCAATTTTTTGTTATCTATGTAATAGACTTCATGAGTTTCTACAATGCTTAATGGATGGTCTAAGGCAGTGGTTGACAAACCACAGCTCACAAGCCACTTGAGGCTCGCAAGCCACTGTTTGCCACTCAGTTGACTAATGAGTTTGCTGACCACTGGACTACACTGTAGTCCAACTACATGTAGTTGGAAGCTGTGAGGATTAGGCAATTGTGGCATATTGTGTGCAAAGAGGTAAAGGGTAGTATATGACAGTGGTTGGCAAAGTCACAAGCTGTGGTTTACCAACCACTGGTCTAAGGTATGTGTTTATAGAGTACTAGAAGCCCAGTGCATGAAATTTGTGCACTGGGGGGTGGGGCTTCAGCCTGGCCTGTGCCCTCCCACAGTCCTTGAGCCCTTAGGGGGATCCTTAGTACTTCCGTGGATGTGGAAGAGGCTCCTACCACCACTGCTGTGCTCACCAGCCATGAGCCTGGCTTCTGGCTGAGCAGTGTTCTTCCCGTATTGAGCGTCTGCCCCCTGGTGGTCAGTGCGTGTCATAGCGAGCAGTCCTTCCACTGTTCAGTCAATTTGCATATTAGTCTTTTTTTATTATATAGGATATGGGTGTGGGTAACTAAAATATCAGAGTGTTCAAGTTTAAACATTCTCTTTTGATAAGTTTGTCTTATTGGTTCCAAGACTCAATTCATTTAATTACCTCTTATCTTCTCAAACTGGCATCTTGCTATATGGGCAAGAATGAGGTTACTTATGTTACCTCTTGGCAATGGGATCTGTGCTCCTTACTTTGAACTCTTGCCAGCCTCTGCTATGTGATGACTGATCTGGCCCCTTGATTTCTTGCCCTGAGGTTTGCTAAAATGTGACTAGCGACCTTAGGGATTATTACTTGGCCCAAATTTGGCTCTTTGGCCTTCTTATCCTAATTGACTCAATCTTATCTCTTGCTCATGTTACACACTCATTTATATCGAAATGTGTTGCACTCAGTTCTCTGCCAAGGCTGTTTATTACATGATAAGGTATTATCTGTCCCCTCACCATGGTCATTCTGTAAAATCAAAAGGTCATTGGTTCTTTACTCAGCTACTTTTTATTTATTCTTTCCCCTTCCCTCCTTGGGGCATATGAGAATTCTGAATTCTTTTCAGAGTACATCAGATTTGAAGGTGTTTGAGGAGTGTAAACTCAGGACTTATCTCAGTTTAACTACACTTGTTGCTATGATCTACCTTAAAACAGAATTCCTAAAATTTGAAGCTAATTTTACATATATGAACACCAGTAAGGAAGTCCCTTACGACTGGTGGAGTGAGAAAAGAAGGAGACATTCAAATAGGAGAAGCAAGACAAGGAATTCATGTGTCTTAGTTGGGAAGTGAGGATAGATGGCAGGCTTTGATAGATAGTTTAAGGGAAAGTCAAAATGTTCCATGATTTATACGTTGGGGATGAAATTTTACCCCCTTCCCCACCTGCCTCTGCTAAAAGTCTCCAATGGCTCTGGCAGATCAGTTAAAAGAAATGAAAATATTGTTGCCTTGGTTTAACATGATTTGATCCTTGCCATTTTCTCTGATGTCTTTTTATATCATTCTCCCCCATTACTCTACTTCAGCAACTCTAGCTTATTTGTTCTCTGCACATACCAAACCTGCTCTCAACTCAGATCCGTGTTATCTGCTGTTCCTTATGTCTTGAAGGCTCTTCAGAAAGTTCTTCCTCCGGCTGTCTTCTCCATGTCTTTCATTCCTCAGCTTACACATGATCTTCTTAGGGGTATTTCCTGACAAAATAATTGAAATTAACAGCGCCTTTACCACTTAGCCTTTCAAAATATTGTGTTTTGTTTTGCCCTTTTTTAATTTTTTATTTATTTAATTTTCAAGTGGCAGTTGAAAACTTAGAAAAACTTCCCATTTTAGATTAACTGAACTTTTAATGTGAGATAATAGTTAAAAATGTGGACTCTGGACTCAGGAAGCCTGGTTTTGCCAATTTTTAGTTATCTTACTTAGATGAAGTTTTTTAACCTCCTTAGTATGCATTTTCCTTCTCTTTGTATCTGCAATGAAAGTATATACCTTATGAAAATTGTGCCAGAATAATATATTCATTGGACAGTGTCTGGGACCATATAAGCAATAAATGTTGATACTAATGATTACTTTTGTTACCTATTTATACTTTCTGGAGTATAAACTATATGAAGGCAAGAAAAATATGTGGTCTCTGCTATGTTCTCAGCACTTAGAAGAGGGACTGACACATAATAGATGCATAATAGACATTCCATAAATATATGTTAAATAAATGAAAACAAAAGAAGGAATGTTTAACATCTCAGAGATCAGGATAACTGTCTATTGACTTCTGAGATAATTGACTGAATTATTTGTAAAGTCAGATTCTTTGATATATGTCAACTGATTATTTACTCTGGGTTAATTGATAAATGACCCTGTGACTATAACCAAGACTAAGACTTCAGTTTGATTCACAATGTGGTTTTAGACTTGAATTCCTTAATTCCTGGAGTTTGAGTATTGGCTGCACTGTTAGTTGAATATTGACAAGTCATTAAACCTTGGTTATTCCTATGGTAAAAATGTCTACATAAAATTTATTGAGAAGACTAAACTTATCATAGTGATTGGCATTTCTCTAAGAAACGTTGAGTAAATAATTTCAGACAGAAAAAAAAATTCTGTTTTAAAAATTCTACTGTGAAAGGGATACAATTAGTTCCTTAAATTACCAGATCTCATGCTTGATCATCCTCTTGGGAAATTTTTTCTTTTGCCTGAAGGTAGTTTTGAGCATACCCTTTATCAAGAAAGTATTTGTTTAATAGACCACCCTTTATAAGCATGCTCTAAGAAGCCCTAAAAGAGGATTTTTGTAAATTTAGAGGGATCATGGATTTTTGAAATACAGAACTTTTCTCTAAGAGTGGGGTGACCACATTCCCCTTAGGAACCATTCATCTCCCTCCACTCTCAAGTCTAACACTTCTTATGTGGAACCTAAATCCTCCTAATCCATTTAAGCCAATTTCCTGATATGTATCTCATTAGGGAAGGAGAGCAGCTGGCCACCATTTTCTATATAATAAATCTTCTTATGCTTTAAAATAGTTTAAAATTGTTCATTCCTGTTCTAAGTGAGCCCCAACATCACTGCTGTTTCCTCCCCTGTTTACCTACCCTACCCCCTGCCACACCATGAAGGCCTGCTTTTTTAAACTACTGCTTTAGATATGTTTAATTATCAAACATAACCAACCATATCATTAAATAAATAAAAAATTTGAGATTCTTATTCCTATTGCCCATAGAATATGACAACTTAAAAGGTGGCTTTAACAAAATATTTTTCTTAGAGTTACACTATATAAAGTACTTATTATTTTTAGGGTTAGCCTGCATTAATAAAGATTTCACAGTAAGTATAAATGGTGTACTAAAAGCACAAAGCACAGTTAGTCTTTCTTTTTTTAAAAAATTTATCTTTATTGTTGAAAGTATTACAATGTCCCCTTTCCCCCTCATTGATTCCTCTCCACTCTGCATTACTGCCAGGCCTACTACACTCAAAAGCAGTCTTACTTAATTCTAAATAATAAGTATAGTAACCTTTAATATTGACAACAGCTTTTTTCCCCCTTATAATGTCTCCCATGTAGTGACTACTTTTTCATTGTTGATGCTACATGATCCAAAATTCTTATGCCACTGCTTAAAAATGTCAAAATGCTCAAGTAATTAATATGTAGTTTTGTCATTGGAAAGACAATAATTTACATGACTGATAATTTGAAACACATTAGAGCATACGTAGCAGCCATCTGCAGATACCTCTGTAACTTATGCCAGGTGGCCCCAGGCAGGGCATAGGCAGTGTCTTGCATTGCATGTCCCAGAGGCCCCAGAGCCAGTGCACAAAGCAGAAAGCTTTAGACCATGCCAGATTAAAACTCAACAACCTCTACAAGTGACACACTCAAGGGGCAGACTTGGCCAACATCAAAGCTCCACTGAACTAAGACCTGTTTCAGAGGGGAGGCCCCCACACAGCAGTTCCTGCTGTCAAAGTCAGTCCTCACAGCCAATCAGCATAGGGGTTAATCAGAGTGACATGCCAATAGTGATCAAGACTCAACTATAATAGGACATTGCACACAGCCCACATGGGAGTACACCTGAAGTGACCGTCTCTGATAACCAGAGAGGCTGACACTGGGTCCTATAGGTCACCTACTTCATAAGGCCACTCTACAAAATCTGGGGAGACATAGCAGCTCTATCTAAGACATAGAAACAAATATGGGGAAGCAGCTAAAAGGAAAAGGCAAAGAAATAGGTCCCAAATGAAAGAACAGAATAAATATTCAGCAAAAGCACTAAATGAAATGGAGGTGAGAAAACTAAAGATACAGAATTCAAAACAATGACTATAAGAATGATCAAGGAACTTAGTGAGGATTTCACCAACATAAAAATAGGACATGGAAACTATATAGAAGAGCCAGTCGGAAACAAAGGATACATTCACTGAAACGAATAGATTACAGGGCATCAACAGTAGAGTAGATAAAGGAGAAAATCAAGTCAGTAATTTTGAATATAAGAAAGCAAAAAATGTCCTGTGAGAATAGCAAAAAAAAAAAAAAAAAAAGGACCCCACCCCCAAAAAAGAGTGAGAGAGAGAATGAGAGGATAGTATAAGAAACCTCTGGTTCAACTTCAAGTGTACCAAAATTTGCAGCATGGGGATGCCAAAAGGAAAAGAGAGAGCAGGCAATCAAAAACCTCGTTGAAAAAATAATGACGTAAAACTTGCCTAATCTGGTGAATTGAATGGACATACAAGTAAAGGAAGTAAAGATAGTCCCAAACAAGATGAACCTAAAGAGATGCACACCAAAACACATCACAATTAAAATGTTAAAAGTTAAAAACAGAGGAGGATAATAATAGCAGCAAGGGAAAGGCAGTCAGTTAACTACAATGGAGCTCTTATAAGACTGTCAGGTGATTTCTCAACAAAAACTTTGCCAGCCAGAACAAATTGGCATGAAAAATTAAAAGTGATAAAAACCAAGAACCAAAAACCAAGATTACTTTACCCAGTAAAACTATTTTTTAGAATCAAAGGATATATAAAGAGTTTCCCAGCAAAGTAAAAACTAAAGAAGTTCATCATCACCAAACCAATATTATAAGAAATATTAAAAGGTCTTCTTTAAGAAACAGAAAAATTAAGATAACAATTTTGAATAATAAAATGACAATAAATACATATCTATCACCAATCACTTTAAATCAAATTGAGAGCAACTGAATAGATAACAAGACTTTTACATATGCTGTCTACAAGAGACTCACTTCAGATCAAAAGACACTCACTCACAGAATGAAAGTAAATGGGAAGAAAATATTTTTCATGGTTTGTTTTTTATTTGATGAAAGAAAAACAAAACAATAAAAGCTGGGGTAGCTATAATTATACTAGACAACAGAGACTTTAAAACAAAGGCTATATCAAAGGACCAAAAAGGACTCAGCAACTCCACTTCTGGATGTGTATCTGAAGAAACAAACAAACAAAAAAATTTAAAATACATATACATTCATATGTTTATCGTAGCATGTTTTACAATAGCCGTAATATGGATGCAACCTAAATATCCATCAATAGATGGGCAGATAAAGAAAAAGTGGTGGCTATATTCAATGAAATATGATACAACCATACCAAAGAATGACATCTTGCACTCTGCAACAACATGGAGGGGCCTAGAGGGTATTATGCTGGGCAAAATAGGTCAGACAAAGAAAAGATAAATGCCAGAGGATTATACTTATATGTGGAAACTAAAAAAATAAAATAAACAAAACAATGGAATAGAAACAGACATAGATATGATAATATTTTGAGAGTTGCAGGGTGGGAAAGGGTGAATTAAAAAGGTGAAGGATTTAGAAGTACAAATTAGTAATTACAGAATAGTCACCAGGAAGTAAAGTGCAACTTAGGGAATACAGTAGTAGTAACTGGACAAAATCTTTTTTTAAAAATAAAAAATCTGCTTGAATATGTTTATGGATACATCTTCTAGGGCAAAGGAAATTAAGGAGAAAATAAGTAAGTGGGACTACATAAAAATAAAAAGCTTCTGCACAGCAAAAGAAACCATCAACAAAACAAAAAGGGAGCCCACTATATGGGAGAACATATTTGACAATAATACATCTGATAAAGGGTTAATATCCAAAATATATAAGGAAATCATACAACTTAACAAAAGGAAGACAAACAATCCAATTAAAAAATGGGCATAGGACCTAAATAGACACTTCTCCAAAGAGGACATACAGAAGGCCAAAGACATAAAAAATGCTCAAAGTCACTGATCATCAGAGAGATGCAAATCAAAATGACAATGAGGTATTACCTCACACCTGTCAGAATGGCTACCATCAACAAATTAACAAATGCTGGTGAGGATGTGGACCCTAGTACACAGCTGGTGGGAATGCAGACTGGTGTAGCCATTGTGGAAAATAGGGCCGAGTTTCCTCAAATGATTAAATATGGAACTGCCTTTTGACCCAGTGATCCAACTTCTAGGAATATATCCTAAGAAACTCAAAACACCAATCAAAAAGAATACATGCATCCCTATGTTCATAGCAGCCCAATTTACAATTACAATGGCCAATATCTGGAAACAGCCCAAGTGCCCATCAATAGAGTAGTGGATAAAAAAGCTATGGTACATTTATACCATGGAACACTATGCATCAGTAAAAAGGAAGGATCTCTTACCCTTGAAATGCATGGAGGGACCAGGAGAGTATCATGCTAAGTGAAATGAACTATTCAGAGAAAGGTATCACATGATCTCACTCATATTGTAATCTAAAGAACAAAACAAACTGAAGAATGGAGTATATCCAGAGACATGGAAGCATGAGCAGACTGAGAAATCTCAGAGGGAAGGTATTGGAAGGGTTTGTGGGTAATAGATGATCAATCAAAGAACTAGTAGGCGTATATGCATAACCCATCAATACAGACAATAGGGTGGTAAAGGCCTGGGCCGGGAGGAGTAGGAGGGGGCTATAAGGGTTCAATGTGGGAAAGAAGGGGACATAGATAATACTTGCAACAATAAAAATTAAAAACATAATAAATAAATAATTTGCTTGAAAGCTGTAGTGCTAACAAGAAAATGAGGATTCATTAATAAGATACTTGAACAAACTCAGAAAACATCATACATAAGAAATAGACACATACGGTCTATAGATATTGTGGAAATTAGTGGCATGGGTTAGAATAGCTATACTAAATGTCCAAGAAGATAAATGAGAGGAATAATAATTTTACCAAAGAAAAGGAAGTTACATTAAACTACAAAATGAATTCTGGAACTTAAAAATATAATGACCAAAATTAGTAATTCAATGGATGACTTAACAATGGAATAGAAACAGTTGAGAAAAATTTTAACTGTTTGGAAATAGATCAGGAGAAAATATTCAAAATAAAGTATAGTGAGGCAGAAGAACGGTAAAACCAAATGTGGTTATAAGACACATAGAAAATACAGGAGGCCATTTATTTAGTAATTGGAGTCACTAAAAATAATATATATATATATCTATATATATATATATATATATATATGAATTAGATGATGGCGAAAACTTTTCCAAAACTGATGAAAACCACCTACAAACAGATCAGATATGTAAATATCATAAAAAAGATTAAATTAAATTAAAAATATACTTATATAAATATGCCCAACTAGGTCTTATAAGATGCAAAAGCAATTAATTGGAGGAAGGATAGGATTTTAAACAAATGATACTGAATCATTTGGGCATCTATGGGCCAAAAAATGAACATTAATCTAAATGTTACATAGTATTAATAAAAACTAAGTGAAAATAGACCATATACCTAAATATGTAAATTATATAATAATATAAAACTGTTAAAAAATTTAAAAAGCATTGGAGAGAATCTTTGGGATCTATGAATAGTTACAAAGTTCTTAGATTTGACACTAAAGGTACAATTCATGAGATAAAAATTGATAAATTGGACCTCATTAAAATAAGAATTTTACTTTGCAAAGACCCTGTTCCAAGGATTAAAAGGTAAATTACAGATTGGTAGAATATATTTGTAAACCATATATCTGACAAAGGACAAATACATAGAATATACTTTTTTAAACTCTGGAAATCAAGGTCAAAAGCACAAATAACCCAATTAGGAAATGACTAAGAGATATGAACATTTTACTAAAGAGAAATGAAGTGGCTTACAAGGCATATAAAAAGATGTTCAACACTGTTAATCATTATGGAAATGCAAATTAAAACCAAAATGAGATATCATTACACATTTACGAGTATGTCTAAAACAAAAAAAGTAGTGTCACTCTAAATAATTGCTGATGAGGGGAGGCCCGAGGCCCAGGAGCAGGCCGCGCAGGAGAGGTCTGGCCACCGGCCACAGTGTTGGGAGCCCCTGCCTCCTCTGCCACCCATTGGGCCCTGAGTGGTGCCAGCGAGGTCGGGCAACTAGGCCCAGGCAGCGAAGGTGGCTAAGCCGGGGAACCCATCGGATGTCAGAGGATCTAGCAAACAGCTGGCAAGCTACAAAGCTCAGCTCCAGCAAGTTGAAGCTGCCGTCTGGAAATGGAGAAAATGAAGATTTGCTAAAATTAAAAAAAGATTTACAAGAAGTTATAGAACTAACCAAAGACCTTCTGTCAACTCAACCTTCAGAAACTCTTGCAAATTCAGACTGTTTTGCTTCTGCTCAGCCCACTCATTCATGGAAAGTAGGGGACAAATGTATGGCAATCTGGAGTGAAGATGGACAGTGTTAGGAAGCGGAGATTGAGGAGACAGATGAAGAAAACGGCACCGCTGCAATTACCTTTGCTGGCTAAAGCAATGCTGAAGTGACTCCCCTGTTGAACCTCAAGCCTGTAGAAGAAGGAAGGAAGGCAGAGGAGGACAGTAGTAGCAAACCCATGTCCAAAAAAGAAATGATTGCCCAGCAGCGTGAATGTAAAAAGAAGAAAGCTTTGAAAAAAGCACAGAGAATAAAAGAACTTGAGCAGGAGAGAGACGACCAGAATGTGAAATGACAGCAGTTCAACAACAGGGCCTATTCTAAAAACAAAAAAAGGCCAGGTAAAGAGGAGTATTTTTGCTTCACCTGAGAGTGTAACGGGCAAAGTTGGAGTAGGAACTTGTGGAATTGCTGTTAAACCTATGACACAGTATCAAGATACCTCTAAATACAATGTCAGGCATTTGATGCCTCAATAATCAGAAACACTGTTGGATTTCATCTCTGCAGGACTTTACATTTACCTTTTTATCCTTATATTTTTCTAAAGGTAAATAATTATTTGTTAGATGAGTAAGGAAAATACCATTGTTGTCATTGTTTGACTTCAGTAGAATGAAACTTGAAGAAATGGCAGTTGATAACCGCTATTCATTTAACTTGCTTCATTACTACTACCATGGTTTCCTCAAAGTTTGTTGGGTAACACAACTTTTCTAGATAGATGCTGCTTAAATAAAGCACTTACATGAATTGTTGATTTCCTAATATCAGGCTCCATACATTTTGTAAAGTTCTAACCTGGAACTTTCAGTACCTTAAAACTTGCCACGTATTCTGAAAGCAATTCACTGGAATATCAAGGCAGAACACCAAACTTTACAGAGTATTTTTTTTCTTACCTTCAACTTAAACTTAGCTATTGGCTGATTAAACCTAAAAAATAAGTTAACTTGTAAAAGTCCAGTTCTGTTTTCAGGTTTTTCCTTTAATAACTTGTTTCTTAAGCCTGTTAGGCCATCTCTAATATGTATCCAGCTCTTTTATTCTTTTCATTGAGTTTTAGTTTTATGTAAAAAAACCATGTTATAGCACCAGCTACCTTTTCTAATCCCACCCCCCCCGCAGTGTTGGTTTTCCACAGAGGTTAGTGGTACCATTTTTTTTTTTTTGGATGTGAAATGTTTATATGAGAAAACAAAAAGCTGATATACAGTCCTGTATACAGTGTAGATACTATTTTTGTAAAAAAAAACAAAAACAAAAACAAAAACCCAACCAAGGCTAAATTAATGAACAAGAGTACTGAATGTCTCATCATTAAAAATTTTCTGTATTTCTTGTGCATTAATCTGACCATAATCCCCTGTATATTATGTTCATGTAGCTGAGTTTGTAATTTTTGTTTATTAGATCAAGTTGTCAGCATTTGCTGGTGTAAGTGAATATCATATTTATCCTGAGTTGAGTTTAAGCCAAATATATGCATAGAAAGGTGTCTTCCTATTAATGGAAGTCAGTGATTTTCAGGATATGTTAATTTCAGTTTTTGTATGTTTAACTTTTATTAAATAAAGTGTTTTTAAAATCGATCAATCAATCAATCAATCAACAAATAATTGCTAATGAGGCTGTGGACAGAGTGGCTCACTCAAATATTGCTGGTAGGAATATAAAATGCTAGTCATTCTGGAAAATGATTTGGCAGTTTACAAAACATAAACATACGTTATCATATGATTCAATAATTAAACTCTTGAATATTTATTCCAGAGAAATTAAAACTTTTGTTCACATGAAAACCTGTATAAGAATGGTCATAGCAGTTTTATTTATAAAGTCTCAAATTGGGAACTACCCAGATGTCCTTATAAGGGAATGGATAAATGCATACTATAGGATATTACACAGATAAATAAAGGTTGATAAAAAACTGATATAAACAACAGTTTGGGGGATTATCCAGGGAATTATTTTGGGTTTAAAAAGTCAATTCCCAAAAGTAACATACTATAAGATCCTATGTATGTAACATTCATAAAGATAATTAAATTATAGAAATATGTATCATATTAATGATTACATGGAGTAGGGACTAGAGAGAAAGTGGTGGGGATTGGAAGCACGTCCAGTTATAAAAGGGTAATATGATATACTCTTGTGGTCATGGGACTGTCCTATATTTTGACTATGGTGGTAGTCGCATTGCATAAAGCTGAATACACATATCAACATTCACAAACTAGTACAGAAAAACCGGTGAAATCTTAACAAGGAGGATGAATTGTACCATTGTCAATTTCTTGGTTGTGATATTGTTCTATAGTTATGTAAAATGTTATAGTATCTCTTGATATTATTTTGAATAACTCCTGTAAGTTGCAATATATCTCAAAAGAAAAAGATATATATGTAAATAAACCAGTCTACTGGTTGCTATGATGCACACTGACCACCAGGAGGCAGATGCTCAACACAGGATCTGCCCCTCTGGTGGTCAGTGTGCTCCCACAGCCAACCTCTTGCGGCTGGCCAACTTCTCACTTACAGCTGTGCCCCTCATCAGCCCCAGTGGGGGGAACTGGCAAGACAACCTCCCCCGTTCCTCCCCTGGACCAACTGACCAACATCCTGTGGTCACTCCTCCTGTTTGGCCAACCTTCTGCAATCTCTCCCCCTGGCCTGCCACTCTCTCCCCCCCCACACACACCTCAATTGGCCCAGATTGCCAGTCAGACTGATAGACTCCACCCATGCACAAATTCATGCACCAGTCCTCTAGTAAACATATAAAATTTGTTAATGTGCCACCCAGGCACATTATAATATCATTGATTTTTAAAATAATGCAAAAGAAAAATTGTAAAAGAATTCTTAAAGCAAGATTACTTTCAAAAGAGCAGCAATTGTATTGGCAGTGTCTCAATCAAATATGGGAATCCATATCACATTAGAATGATCTCTTTCAATTGTTAAAGAAATATAACTGCTAATCTAGAATTCTGTACCCAACAAATTATTTCTAAAAATTTAAGAAAGACAGAATCAGACAAACAAAATTCATTACTGATGACACTGAAGTAAGGATTTTATTTAGCAAGAAGGAAAATGATCTGAAATTGAAATTCAGAAATGCAGAGAGAAACAAATAGCAAAGAACATGGTTAAATATGCCATTAAACCTAAGTGAATATTGACTGAATAAATGTTTGGAACAAGTTTAAAATATACATAGAATTAAAACGAAATACAAGGATGGTTTATAATTCAAAATAAGATCAATGGAATTGTCTGAGAGTAAAGTAAAATTAACAATTATTATTAAGCTTTGACAAATAAAGGATGCAGGTTTTAATCTATAAAATAGGGATTAGGAAATTAAATTCAGCCCAAGACCTGTTTATGTCTAGCTGACAAATGATTTTTATACTTTGAATTATTATAATATTTTTTACAAACAAAGAGGAATATGAGACACAGACTTTATGTGGCTGGCAAACCCTAACATATTTACTTGTAGCACTTTACAAAAAACAAAAAGGAGTCTTCCCAAAGGAAGAAGAAAACACCGAGTAAAGTGTAAACAAATATATATAGGATAAATACTATAATTAAGATAAAGGAGGTTATCATTTGTATTATATAAAACTAAAAGCCTAATTATATACCACTACTTAGTAGCAATGCCTTTTAAATATAAGGTTCAAAGGTCAAAAGGTAAAATTATGAACCATAGAAAAGCTAGGGTAGCAATATTAAAATAAGACTTGAATGCAAAAGCATTAGTAGACATTGCAAGGGACATTTCATAATAATGAAATATTCAATTTCCCAGGAAGATATATCGACTCTAAATGTGTATAATATACACACTCTGCCTCTCTAGCTCTCCCTCAAGAAATTCACAGAGTGGGAGGTTTAAACGCATTTCCTTTTTAACTGATTAAACTATCAGGTAAAACTCAGTAAAGATATAAAATATCTGAACAAAATGATAAATAAATTAGATTTAACTTACCTAACAACTATAGGGTTCACACCATTTATAATTATATAAAGAGAATTTATAAATTGACCATATATGCTTTACAACAAAACAAAGTCTTAAAAAATTTCAGAATATTGAAATCTTACAAAATATGTCTTCTAAAAAATAAATTCCAATGTTTAAAATTGTGATAAACAAAGAAATTCTAAGGTTAAAAAAATCACAATGGAAATTAGACAATGAAGACAAATGCTGACTGGTATAGAGTAACTCACAGAATAAATGGTTACATTTTTTAAATAGTGAAAAAAAAGTGAGGATAGGAAAATATACATATACCTATTCATTTTTGTAAAAAAAAACCCCAGAAAAGTAAAAAACTAATAAGATTGATTCTGCTCAGAAGGTGTGTTGAAATGAAGTGCAAAGGCTGGAGAAATAGGAGAAAGATGGGGGCAGGAGGTCTCTCATTTCTCTGAGTGAAACTTTTTGCATAGTTTTGACTATCAGAGCCAAGTTATATTTATTAAAAAAATTAAATCAACAAGGGATTACAAACAGAAATAAGATTGTATTTCAAATGTATAAATTAGTGACACCTGTAAAGGATGAAGGACATAATTTCCCCAAGTAACTAGAACCATTATTTTGATAATATACCATTAAGCTAAAAATGAATTAAACTGTAAACAGTATCAATTTTTTTAATATGTATCCTTTTTTCATAGAGGTGTGGGTTAGCTGTTCTCAAGTTAAATGTATATTCTAAGACTGAGCAAATATTCTTAAGAATCAGATTTCCTCACTGTCAGGAAAGGAATTACAAATAAATCAAGTAAGAGGCTAGAATGAACTTGATGACATTTAATTTAAATTTGAGGTTTCAGTATAAATTCATGCTTAGATTGATAGATGGATAGATGGCTGAGTAGATGGATGAGCAGATAGATAGACAGATGATAGATAGATAGATACACATAGAACCTAGATTTTGTAATATAAGTTGCATTCTCTACTGAAAGGCATTCAAGCTCATTGGAAACATGGCTGATTCTAGGCCTGGGAGAATGCACAATGAACCTAGCACATCTTGCTCTAGAAAGTAAGGAAGTATTAAGAAATAAATTATGGGGCATGTCACAACACACGAAGCAAGTTTGAAAATACCACTGATTAAATCTGGATCAATTTGAGCATCAATAAATAATTATATTAATATGTCATAATTCACATAATAAACTTAGAATCTATGAGTTCATATTGATATAAATAAATTGATTAATTAAATGTAGGATGCCAATTATTAATTGCAGAAGAAATAATAATTTAAAAAATCAATGACTGGTAACCAATATTGTGATAATAGGCAAATGCTTGCTAAAACTAGGAAGGGAAAGTTTGATGAGAAGCAAGACATTCACTAATTTTAGAGGCATCTTCTAATAGGATGCATATTAATTTAAAAAAGGAAAAATAGCAGTTAAAATGTGAAAAACCTGGCAGACACCACCTTACACACAGTTTGCTGATCAAAGTTAGCATCATCAGTCAAGGGACAAATAGATATCATATGTCTCTTGGTATGTTGTGGTGAGGGTACAACATCATTTCTATGGTTGATATTTCTGCTAAAAATGAATATAATAAATGTAATTATTAGAAAAATATAGATAGACTGAAACTGGGGAACCTATGAATTAAATGTATATACTCTTCACAAGTATCTATAATAATAAAAGGGTAATATTCAAATTGGTTGGAATATCCTTACAGAACAAATGAATAGCAGGCTGTGTGGGCGACCAGACCAGCAGCGGGGAGCCGTGAGGGGCGACCAAACAGCAGACTACATGGGGCAGTTAGCGGCAATCAGGTTGGAAGTGGAGGGGGCAGTGAGGGGTGACCAAGCTAGCAGGGGGAGTTAGGGGCAATCAGGCAGGCAGGTGAGCAGCTAGGAGCCCGCAGTCCTGGATTATGAGAGGGATTGGGCCTAACCAGGCAGTTATCCCCTAAGGGATCTCAGATTAGAGAGGGTGCAGCCTGGACTGAGAAGAACACCCCCCTCCTAACCCTTGCATGAATGAATTTCATATACTGGGCTTCTAGTAAAGATTATAAAAGGTAAAAAAAAAATGTCTCTAGTTTAAAATAGAATAAGAAGCTATAACAATATTGATATTTCATTTTACTGCATAGTTTTCACTATATAGCTCTCACAACTCCTTGGTTAAAGTTATTCTTTTTGATGCTAGTTATTATCAATAGGATTGTTTTCTTAATTCCTCTTTACAATTGTTGTTGGTATATAGAAACACAAGTTATTTTTGTACATTGAGTTTGTATTATGCAACTTTACTAAAATTACTAGTATTTATTAGTCCTAACAGTTTTTTTCTATAGATAATATTATGTCATTGGCAAATAGAGTTTTACTTCTTCCTTTCTTATTGGAATATCTTCTTTTTTTTTCTTACCCAATTGCTCTAGTTATGACTTTCAGTATATGCTAAATAAAAGTAAAGAGTTTGGAGAGAACCAAGATGGCAGCATAGGTAAACACCTATACTTGTTGCCTCTCACAATCACATCAAACTTACAACTAAAAGGCAAAATAACTACCACCCAGAACCATGGGAAAGCTGGCTGAGTAGAAGTTCCACAACTAGAGAAGTGAAGAAAGCACAGTGTGACTGGGAAGAGGTGAGGAGACACAGAAAGTGTTGGCACCTGGATGTGCTGCTATTTTAACCAGGAGGGAGATACAAGCTCCTGATTGCTCTGAACTCCAGTTCCAGGTGAGACTCTGGGGGATCCAGACACATATGGGAAGAAACTAGACTGTCTGCCATTGGCACGGGAACATGAGGGCGGCTTTCAGAAGTGCTCTCAGAGATCATTGTTTCTGCAAGGGAGGGAGGGAAGGGGAACAGGACACAGAGACCTGGGGACCTCTTCAGTACAGGGCTGACTGGCAGCCATTGCTGTTTTCTCTGTCCTGGTGATTCCCAGAGACCCTGCCCCTCCCAATTTACAACCCCACCCAAGCTGTGTGCATTTGCTTTTGCATATGAATGGCCTGTTCCTTCTCCTTCTAAAACCTGTTAAACTGCAGCTGGGTCAGAGACCTCCAGAGCTTCCAAAAGAAGGTCAAAGTCTCAGAAGCAGCAGCCGGCCTTGTTTCACAGCTGGGCCTCCTCTGGGCACTTTCAAACACCATATAAAGAGGAGCAATCTGCAGATGTTTCTGTAGCTTTTGCTGGGCAGCCCTAAATAGTGGATGGATAACCTTCCACCTCCTTGAAGATCCAAGAACAGGTGTACCCAGTGTCAGAGTGAGACCATAATGGATTACAACTCTTCACATCTAATAAGAGACATACTAAAGGGGCAGACTTAGTGATCACCAAAGCCCCACTGAAGCAAGTCCTGCCCCATAAGGGTGTCTCCTGTGCAACAGATCTTCCAGTATAGACATAGCTGGTCATTACAGCCAATTGGCCTGGAGGTCAATTTCTCCCAGTGATATCAAAAGCAATCAAGGGTTGACTACAACAAGACTGTGCAAACAAGCCTCAAAGGGGTGCACCAAGAGCGTCCACCTCAGATAACTGGGGAGGCTGAGCCACTGGGCCCAGGACACCTACCACACAAGGCCACTCTATCAACTCAAGAAGACTAAGCAGCTACCCACTAAACACAGGGAAGCAGCAAAAATGCAGAGACAAAGAAACAAGTCACAAATGAAAGAAATGGATGAAAGCAAACTACTTGATATAGAATTCAAAACCATGGTTATAAAGTTACTCAAGAATCTTCTAGAAACCTCCAAGAAATTTAGTGCAGCCCTCAAGGATATGAAAAAAGGACCAATCAGAAATTAAGCATACACTAACTGAAATAAAAAAAGAATAATATACAGAGATCCAATAGCAGACTAGAAGTTCACAAGAATCAAGTCAAAGATTTGAAACATGAAGATGCAAAAAAACACCCCACTGGAAAAAGAAAAGAAAAGAGAATCCCAAAATTATGAAGAAAGTGTAAGAAGCCTCTGGGAGAACTTTAAGTATACCAACATCTGAATTATGCCAGAAGAGAGAAAGCAATATACTGAAAACCTATTTGAAGAAATAATGATGGAAAACTACCTGGTGAAAGAAATAGACTAACAAGTCCAGGAAACAAAGAGAACCCCAAACAAGAGGAATCCAAGGAGGACCACACCAAGACACATCATAATTAAAATGCCAAGAGCAAAAGACAAAGAGAGAATGTTAAAAGCAGCAAGAGAAAAACAGTTAGTTACTTATAAGGGAGTACCCATACAACTGTCAGCTGATTTCTCAACAGAAACGATGCAGGCCAGGAGGGAGTGACAATAATATACAAAGTGATGAATAGCAAGAACTTACAACCAATGAATAGCAAAGCTATCATTTAGAATTAAAGGTCAGATAAAGAACTTCACAGACAAGAAAAAGCTAAAGGAGCTCATCACCACCAAACCAGTATTATGTGAAATGCTAAAACGTATTCTTTAAGAAGAGGAAGAAGAAGAAAAAGGTAAAGATAAAAAATTACAAACAACAAAGTGACAACAAATGCATATCTACTAACAAGTGAACCTAAAAATCAAATGAATACAAAAACCTGATGAATAGAACAGACTGGTGAATGTAATAGAATCAGGGGCATGGAAAGGGAGCAGATGGACAATTCTCGGGGGAAGTGGTTGTGGAGGGTGCTGGAAGAGATTATTCAAAGAGCTCTACCTTATGGATGAGGTCAGTTGTGGTGGGGGGAGGTCTGGAGGTGGTGGCAACCAGGTAGAGGGGAGCATTGGAGGGAAAAATGAGGAACATCTCTAATAATAGGAACAATAAAGATTAAAAATAAAAAAATAAAAGTAAAGAGATTGGCATCCTTATCTTGCTTTCAGAAGTAAAGTTTTCAGCATTTCACCTATAAGTATGATTTTAGCCATAGGCTTATCATACACACATTTATTATGTTGGAGCATGTTCCCTTTATGCCAAGTTTGTTGAGAGTTTTTATCATGAAAGGATGTTGAATGATGTCCAATGCTTTTACTGCATTTATTTAGAGGATCATCTGCTCGTTGTCCTTCATTTTGTTATATGGTGTACGACACCGATTAGTTTGTAGATGCTGAACCATCGTTTCATCCCTGCTATATATCCCACTTGCTCATGGTGTATGATCCTTTTAATGTATTGTTAAATTCAGTTTGCTAATATTTTGTTGAGGCTTTTTACATCTATGTTCATCAGGGATATTTGTCTATAATATATTTTTCTTGTAATATCCTTCTCTGGCTTTGGTAGAATAATGCTGGCCTTGTAAAATGAGTTTGGAAGTATTTTCTTCTCTTACATTTTTTGGGAGAGTTTTAGAAAGATTTGTATTAGTTCTTTAAATGTTTAGTAGAATTCACCAAAGATGCTATTAGATCCTCAACTTCTTCTTGTTGGAAGGTTTTTATTTTTAATTCAATCTTCTTACTAATAATGGTTCAAGATCCAGTCAAGGTAGGCTGAATGTTTCTAGGAATTTGTCCATTTCTTCTAGGTTGTCTAACTTGAAGTTTATTTGTTCACCATAGTTTCTATTTTCCTTTGTAATTCTACAGTATCAGTTTCAATATCTCCACTTAATTTTTAATTTAATTAAAAAATATTTTAAGTATGGTTTTATCAATTTCAGAGAGAGGATGACAGAGTGTGTGAGAGAAACATCAATGATGAAAATTATTGACCAGCTGCCTCCTGCACATCTCCTACTGGGGATACAGCCATAACCTGGGCAAATACCTGGTTGAGAATCAAACTGTGACTTCCTGGTTCCTGGGTCAGTGCTCAACCACTGAAACACACTGGCCAGCTCGTTTTTAATTTTAATGGACTTAACTCTTCTTTCCTTTTCTTGGCAAGTCTAGTTAAAGGTTTGTTTGCTTTGTGTTTTCTTTTCTTGTCTTTTCTTTTTTTCAGAGAACCAGCTTTTAATTTCATTCATCTCTTCTATTATCTTTTTAGACTTATTTATTTCTACTCTGATGTTTGCTATTCTTTCCTTTTGACAATTATGAACTTAGTTCTTCTTTTAGTAATTCCTTTTTTTTTGGTACAATTTTAAGTTATGTTAGATGTTTTCCTTATTCTTAAATAGGCTTTTATCACAATAAACTTCTCAGAACTTACTTTGGTAAGTTTCTATTTTTTTCACAAGATAATTATTTGATTTATTCTTTTGATTTCTTCTTTAAACCATTGGTTGTTATGAAACATATTCTTTAATCTACACATATTTCTAAAATTTGTATTAACTGAGATACTTTTATAATGACACATACTAAGCTGCCTGGAAACCACTGGACAACAAGTAAACATTGGAATTTCCTGGGTAATTGGGTTATATAGTTGTCCTAATATGGGTAGAATTACAAAGTACAATCATATGTATATGATTTAAAAATATATTCCTAGAAGTGGGATTATTGGGTCAAATGGAACCATTTTTAGTTTTTTGAGAAAACTCCATACTGTTCTCCACAGTGGCTGCACCAGTCTGCATTCCTAACAGCAGTGCCCAGGGTTCCTTTTTTCTCTCCATCTTGCCAGCTCTTGTCCTTTGTTGATTTGTTGATGATAGTCATTCTGACAGGTGTGAGATGGTATTTGTCATTTTGACTTGCATCTCTCAGATAAGCATTTTTTCATATGTCTCTTGGCCTTTCTTATGTCCTCTTTTGAAAAGTGTCTATTTTTGTCCTTTGCCCATTTTTGATTGAATTGATTATCTTCCTTTTGTTAAGTTGTATGTACAAAAATACTATAGAACCAGAGACATAGAAGCATCAAACAGACTGTCCAACCTATGAAGGAAAGTGAGGGGTGAGAAGGTAAGAGATCAACCAAAGGACTTATATGCAAGCTTACAAGCATAGCCAATGGACACAAACAGTAGGAGGGTGAGGGCATGTGCTGGGGATGGGAGTGGCCAGGTGAGGTCAATTGATGGGGGGAGGAGAGGGAAAGGAGACTCCTGTAATACTTTAAACAATAAATAATTTAAATTAAAAAAGAAAAAAATAATATATACTAATATATATGAATTTTTTCCACTGAATGCTAATATGTGAACAATTTATACCCTTATAAACAATGTTTAGACTTGTATATCTCAATATCATTCAATGAATGTTTATTATATACCAGTGGTCTTTTTTTTTTTTTTTTAAATTTTTAATAGCTTTATTGTTCAGTTTATTACTTACATTTTTCCCCAATAGCTCCCCTCCACCCAGTACCCATCCCACTCTACGCCCTCACCTCCCCCACCCTCTGTCCTCTCCCATAGTTGCATGACCCCTGTCCAGTCTCTTGCTGTATTTCCCGCACCCTTCCCCTCACCAAGCATTATCAGTCCATTCCCTCTCCATGTCCATGATTCAGTTCTATTCCTCATTTTATCCTGATCCTATGGTTGCCAATTCACTTGATTTTTAGATTCATTTGATAGATGTGTACCCATTGTTCGAAATGTACATTTTTACCTGTTTCTTCTTCCTCTTCTCAAATAATACCTTTCAGCATTTCATATAGTGTTGGTTTGGCGGTGATGAACTCCTTCAGCTCTTTCTTATCTGTGAAGCACTTTATCTGACCTTCAATTCTGAATGACAGCTTTGCTGGATAGAGCAATCTTGGTTGTAGATTCTTGCTGTTCATCACTTTGAATATTTCTTGCCACTCCCGTCGGGCCTGCATCGTTTCTGTTGAGAAATCCGCTGACAGTCGTATGGGTGCTCCCTTATAGGTAACCATCTGTTTCTCTCTTGCTGCTTTTAATATTCTCTCTTTATCTTTTGCTCTTGGCATCTTAATTATGATGTGCCTTGGTGTGGTCCTCTTTAGATTCCTATATTTTGGGGTTCTGTGCACTTCTTGGGTTTTCAGGTCAATTTCTTTCACCAGGTGTGGGAAGTTTTCAGTCACTATTTTTTCTAGTAGGTTTTCATTATCTTGCTCTCTCTCTTTTTCTGGCACCCCTATAATTCTGATGTTGGTATGCTTGAGGTTGTCCCAGAGGCCCCTTATACTATCTTCAATTTTTTGGACTCTTTTGGCTTTCTGCTTTTCCAGCTGAGTGGATTTTGCCTTTTTGTATTTCAAATCTTTGACTTGGTTTTTGCGGTTGTCTGGACTGCTTTTAGGTCTTTGTATAATATTTTTTGTTTCAGTCAGTATATGCTTAATTTCTAGTTGGTCTTTTATCATATCCTTGTAAGCATTGTTCATTTCTTTATAAGTGTTATTTATTTTGGCATAGTTCTCATTAATTTTATCCGCCTTATCTAGTAGTCTCTTCATAAACCTAATTACTGTGGTTTTAAACTCTATGTCTAATCGTCTTTTTTCCTCCATTTCTTTCACAGCTGAGTTCTTTCCTTTTCTCTGCATTGTTGCTGTTTTCCTGAGTGGTTCCTTAGCGGTGTGTGATAGGTATCCTGTATCCTCTAAGGAACCAGTGGCTCAGCTTCCTTTGCAGCGCGCAGCTTCAGCCCTAGGTCCGCCCTGCTTGGCGAGCAGTTTGCATCTAAAGGGCGCGCAGCGTCAAGCTTAGGTCCGCCCTGCTTGGCAAGCAGTTTGCGTCTATTGGGGGCGCAGCGTCGGGCTTGGGCCCGCCCTGCTTGGCGCAGAGTTTGCGTCTGATGGGCGGGGTCCGTCGGGCTTACGTTTGTCCCTCCTGGCTCCCTCCCCGTTTCAGGTCTATGGGGCTCTCGGAGTCGGCTTATCTGTGCTTATCTGTGCGGCTCACGGGTCTCGGTGTTGCGTGGCTATGTAAATCCACCGCTAGTCTCCCCGTTGCCAGACAACTCTGCCTCTCCCTAACTGAGTCTGCACAGTCAAAGACTCACTCAGGGGTGTAAAACAAAGCAGTATGGTGGTCTCCAAACCAGTAGTTGCGCGTTCTCTGCCCGCGTTCTCTGCCCGGTTGCGCACTCCAATTTACTCGTGCACTCTCCCCAAACACACAGACCTCAGCCGCACCGGGGATCCTCCTTTCCCCGACCTGGGAGCTCGCCTGGAACTGGGGGGTCGGTGCTGTGGGAGACCTCCGCCCTCCTCGCAGGAGAAAACCAGCCTGGCCGGCTGTCTGCCGCCCGTCCCTCACCGCTCTCTCGGGCTCCGAACCTCAAAGCTGCACACCGCTGCTCCCGAGTCACCGCCTTTACTCTCATGCGCCGGGATTTCCCCACAGCCAGCTCTCCGGCGATTTCTGGGTGTTGTCTGTTTCGTTGCTAAGTTGTAGTTTCAGAATTGTTGCGTGGACAGCTAGATAGGTGCTCACCTATGGCGCCATCTTAAGTTCTCCCTATACCAGTGGTCTTTAAAATGGGGATTCAAGAAGGAAACACACACACACAAAACCCCTATACTCTTACAGCTTACTTATCACATTGTGCTTTATATCTTTGTATCAACAAATAAATTCAAGAAATTAAATAAATGGAGAAGAAGCCTAAAGATTTTAACACTTGTATGACAAATTAGCTAATAGCAATGTGTGAACCTTATTAGCCTGATTCAAACAAACACAATTAAGAAAATACATTCTGAGATATTTGGAAATTTGAACACAACTGGTTATTATATAATTACTAGTGACGTGGGGCATGAAATTCATGTACATTAAAAGGGAATTAATTAGACGAAATATTTTAATATTACTATTTGCCCTTTCTCTGTAATAGAAGTGTCAGAGATGAAAGAAAATTAGTAAAATGTATATGAAAATCTTCCTTCTGTCGGAGTGGGCACGTTGCAGGTACCAGATTCAAGTAGCCACCCACCCACGTGTACCTTGAAATTGCACAAGACCCAGACCCAGCCAGTCCCACCTCCATTGGGCTAGATTTAGACCCGGCTGGCCCCAAGGCTGGCCCCAACCCTGTCAAGCTTCGCCAGGGAGGGGGCATGGACTCAGATCACCTGGTGCAGTGCCACGGTGGGGAGTGCGGCCTGAGGTTCCCTGGGTCAGGGCCATGCCTTGAGGTCCCCCAGCCAATGTCAGGATGTATGGCCTGAGACCCCACCTTCCCTCTGCACTGGCCTGCTCACCCCTAATTGCCCCCCTGCTGGCCTGCTCACTCCAAACTGCCCAGCCAGGCAGGGGGAGTGGCCTCAGGTCTCCTGGCCTGGCACCAGGGTGAGGGGGTATGGCCTGAGGTTTCCTGCCAAGCCCCACCAAGAGGGGGTGTAGCCTCAGGTCCCCTGTCCTAGCCCAGCACCACACAGCCTCAAGTTCCTGCTGATTACTTGTTAAGGGTCATTATGCGAATTTTGTCTCTTCTGAGGGCGCATCCTTCTTGTGTTATGGAATCCCTGCCTCTGCTGTGAGTGCAGCCACCTTGTTATGTCATGACAGTCACTTTGCGTTTTCCCTCTTTATTAGATAGGATTATTAATGTTAGATTAGATGATGGCATTACATTTATGTTTAAAAAAAAAAAAAGAAGTACAGCCCTGGACAGTATGGCTCAATTGGTTGGGAGTCATCCTGTGTACCAAATAGTTTGACTCCTGGTTGAGACACATACCCAGGTTGTGGGTTTGAAACCCGGTAGGGCGTGTGCATGAGGCAATAATGTTTTGTTCTCAGATCTGTGTTTCTTTCTTCCTCCCTCCCTCTCTTTCTAAAAATCAATAAAAAAAGATATATAATAAAAAAATAATGAAATGATTTTAAAGCTAAAATTTGCTTCTATAAAATATGTGAGATAGAAGAGGATGAAAGTAGACATGAAATAATAATGTGTATGATTCAGTAACTGCTGAAGCTGAGTAGTGGTTGCTTGGGGGTTCACTTTTTTTATTTTAGGAAATTCTCCATAATATCACTTAAAATTATAGCCAGTAATTATTATACAAAATAGTATGTCATTTTTCAGTTGAATGTTATTAAGAGTATATTTTCCTTAAATTATCAGCCATTTTTACTGATGCTCTGAGGAAATATGTAGTAGATTTGTCATATGTCACTTTGCTCTTAAAACTTTGTATTTTTTTACATGTCTACATTTTTTTTCTTTTTTTTAAATACCTAATTACATGAGCTAAGATAGGAGGGCAGAGGATTTATTTGCTTTTTGAACCTTGAACTCCAACTTCTTGCCCTCCAGTACATAGACATCTGCTTGGCCACACTGGCCTGATCGTGAAGGGATGCATGCAACAAGCTTGCCCTGCTGGATCTGCTCTTTGAGAAGACTGCTGATTCTGACATTCTTTTTCCTTTCATAATTTTTCTTTGATTTTTTTTTTTGTTTGGGGGGGTTAAAATCTCTTCCTCCGCAGGAGTCAGCTTGGCCCCTTTCTTGCGGCCCAGGGGCAGTGTGTAGTGGGATGCAGTGGTATTTGTTACCACTGTTGATACAGTGTGCTGTCAAAGAGCACAGTGCAGTTTTTTACTAGGGTTTTGGTGTGGACCAGTTCCTTGTTGGATGCAGTGTAAACATCAATAATCCTTGCTTTTCCCATACAATACTCTGAGCCCCAGGAGAAGTTGCCTAGGTCTAGCCTCAAGGCTCAGTACTTCTTGTTGCCTCCCGCACTCAGACTCGGTGTATGTGGAAGGGTCCGATCTTAGTGCTGGCAACAGGGCATCCCAGCTCATGTTTTTGCTTCTTGTAGTAGGGCTTTCTCTCGCCCCTGGTCTTGTGGCGCTGTGCCAGTTGTCCCGAGAGAAACCCATGGTTTGGTGCTGGCTGGGAAGAGCTACAAGTCTCTGTTTTTGAAAACAATTGTAAACACTTTAGCTTACTTTCATTATTACTCAGAGTAAAACTCAAGAATTCGTTTAGCAACCATTAAAAATGCAGCCTTGTTTTCTGTTCAAATTTTATAATTCTATTATACCCTTTCTCTGGGTATATATTGATAAGAATTTTGTTTTCTTAGGACTTCAAAATTATATACAGTAATATTTCTCAGCAAGGCGTCTAGTGAGGGGCCAATTTTTTACAACTTCTGGAGCATTATCAAATTATTTTCCCAGTTGGACTATTGAGAAGTTTCTTTTCAATAATCCAAGAGTTTATGCACACAGTTTTTGGAACAAATTGTTCTGATTCACTACCTATTTCTACATTACATGTCTACATTTATGTCTACATGACTTTTACATGAACTAATGGTAGAGATGATATAAGTAAGGCATCTGAAGTATATCTGTTTTCTTTTTCTTTTCCCAACTAGAAAATTTTGAACTTAGCAAAAGTTTTTTATTCATTATATTTCAATAAAGTCATAGAATATTATGACTAAAAAATCTAGTCCATGTCTTATGCATTCTTCTAAATAAACAGTAATTTACAAACCTATGGCAGACAAGATGGAATTAATGCATGATCACTGGTACATGCCTTTGAGAAGAAATAATTATCGATAATGCCCTGAAAAACAAGGGGAATAAAAAGATGGATAGCCTATGTCACTAGATTGTAGAGCTAAAGTAGAGATAAAAGGGGGATGATACAAGTGTCAGGAAGCAAAACAGAAGGTATGGAAAAACAGATAGGAAGGACATTTTCTTATTTGGAATGAGACAGGAAAGATATAAATAATTTAATTAAAGTAACTAATATATCTTCCCATTCAAAGTTCAAATTACTTTCTTTGTATATCACAAACCAGGAATAAAATGTGGCAATAGAAATGTATTTCTATTATTATCCTATCTAATAAAAGAGAAACATGCAAATTGACCATACCTTTGCTACGCTACCAGCCAATAGGAACAATATGCAAATTAACCCCCAAGCAAGATGGCAACTAGACCCAAACTGCTGCTCCCACCATGCCTTCGAAGCACTGGCAAGACAGGGGTGGCAGCTGTGGTCCCGATCGCCACAACCTGAGCCCAGCAGAGGGTCTGGACCCCCACCACTGACCTGAAGCCCAGCCCTGGCAAACCTGGGATGGTGGAGGTATCCTGATTGCTGCAGCCCTGGGACCAGCAGAGGGTCTGGACCCCCACCAAAGCCCAACCCTGGCAAGCCTGGGGCTGTGGCTGTGGTCCTGATCGCTATAGCCCCAGCCCCAGCAGGGTGTTCAGACCCACGCTGCCAACCTGAAGCCTGGCCCCGGCAAGCCTGAGGTGATGAAGGGGGTCAGGAACTCTGTTGAAACCCGGCCCTGGCAAGCTGGGGTGGCAGCTGTGGTCCTAATCACCACAGTCCAGGCCCAGCAGAGGTTCGAACCCCCACTGCCACCGGAAGCCTGGCCCTGGCAAACCTGGGGAGGTGGAGGGGGTCCAGACCTCCCCAGGCCCAGCAGAGGGTCCGTACCTCTGCCATAGCCTGACCCTGGCAAGCCTGGGGCAATGGCGGCAGTCCCCATCATCACAGCCCTGGGCCCAGCAGCGGGTCTGGACCCCTGCCGAAGTCTGGCCCTGGCAAGCCTGGGCAGTGGCTGTGGTCTAGATTGCCACAGCCCCAGGCCCAGCAGCGGGCCTGGACCTTCATTTTCGCATTTGTAAAAAAAAAAAAACCCAAAAACAAAACAAAATAATGAAACAACTATTTGGTTATCTACCAGTTCCAGTCAATATTGACATTTGTGTGTTTTTTTAAATCAGAATTTCATTACATGACCTCCATACTATACAGTGTTCATCCCTTTCTATTAAAGAGATGCACATTACTGTGAAAGCACAAAGGAATAGTTATTGCTAAACAATTAAGGCAATAAAAAGCACACAGAGGCCCCAATGCTCCAAGGCATATGCCCAAGAGGAGAGATGACACCAGGTGAAGAGATGACTCACTTAGCACAGCTACTTTTTCTGTTTTTTCTTTCTTCCTATGTGCAGGCAGGCTTACTGGCTACTTGATCTTTGTTATTGTTTATTTGCTTTAAATAACAGTAGCAACAACATATAGACAATTAAAAACACACTCAGTATTAAATTATCTACCTGGCAATGTTACAAAACAGAAAATAGGTCATAACACCTAGGAGAGTAAACTGCTTATTCCAAGATAAATTAATTTCTGAAATAGGCCAAGTTACAGGGGAAGCGATGTTGCACAGGAGCAAAGCAATGTTTTGGGAGTAAGACAAAAATTGACTTTCAATCCTGGGTAGACTACTTTCCTTGCAGAGTTACTGAAGCCCCTCTAATCCTCTGTTTCCAAATTGGTAAATAGGCAACATGCTACCACTACTGGAGAGATACTGTAAAGATGAAATAAGATGATGTGTGTAACATCACCAGGACAGTCCCGGTGCTTACAAATCAGTGCTTAGTAACTGGATCTTACATGTCCAGGCTCACCTGTCTCTCAAATTAGCTTCATTAAATGAAGATCTGGCATCAAGTTGCGTTTATTTTGGTACCAGAAGGAACAGAGGAGTGACATGGCAGGCAGGTATTAATAGAAATCTATACTAATAAGGTAATATGCTAATTAGACCAGGAGACCTTCTGGATAAAGCCATGGTGGCAGGGCTGAGGCAGAGGCTGTTAGGGGCAATCAGGCTGGCAGGGGAGGGCAGTTGGGGGCAAGAGGGGGGGGGGGGAGATGGGGATGATCTGGCTGGCAGGGGGCAGTTAGAGGTGATAAGACTGGAAGGGGGGCAGTTGGGGGCAATCAGGCTGGCAGGCAAGTGGTTAGGAGCCAGTGGTCCTGGATTGTGAGAGGGATGTCCAACTGCCGGTTTAGGCTTGATCCCTGTGGGCCTAAACCAGCAGTTGGACATCCCCCAAGAGGTTGCAGATTGAAGAGGGTGCAGGTCGGGCTGAGGGACACCCCCTGTCCCCGTGCATGAATTTCATGCACTGGGACACTAGTTATTAATAATATTTGAATGATGATTTAAGAGCCTAGATTTGTGTTAAAATTTGTTATACATTTTTCTACCCTACTGCTCATTATTCATAAGTCATTTATAAAATTATTGTTAATTTTATAAATAAGCAAACAGGCAGAGTGAGCTAAAGCAAATTTTCTAACGATTACAGAATAAAGGATTTAAACCTGGACAATGTCAGTCACTGTAGAGTCAGCACTTATAATTACCATGCTTTATGAAATAATTTGATAATTATACAAAAATGACCAAAAAGTAATAAAAAATAGATAGCTTTACCTAAATAAGTTTAGAGTAAATCAATATTTATAGAAAACAAACTATGGGTTAAGTTCTACACTAGTAATTTTTTACATGTTTTTGTTTTACTTAGTTCCCATAAAATTTTTTGTAAGTAGGTAATGCCAGCTAATAACTACTTGGGCTCATTTTGTTATTCTTATTTTGAATCAATAATATCTCTATGCTCCATTCCTCTCAGAAACCACCAAATTATTTTTATTTTTCTTCTATCATGCTTTAGATATTTTTATGGTAAAATATTCATAACCCAAATTTACTTTTAGCAACATTTAGTACATTTACAGTGTTATACAACTATTACCACTACCTAGTGTCAGAATATTTTCATTATTCCAAATGGAAACCCCATACAATTTAAGCAGTCTTCTCATTTTCTCCTACTCCAGCCCCTGGCAACCATTAATCTGTTTTCTGTCTCTGTGGAATTGCTTATTCTGGATATTCATATAAATAGAATCATACAATATGTGGATTTTTATGTCTGGTTTCTTTCACTTGGCCTAATGTTTTCAAGGTCCATTCATGTTTTAGTACTTAAAATACTCCATTTCTTTTTATGGCTGAATGATATTCTAGTATACGGATGTACCATGTTTTGTTTACGCATTCATCAATTTATGGACACTTGGTTCATTTACTTGATTTTCTTGATTTGGCTATAGTGATGCTTTGAACATTCATGTGCACGTTTTTGTTTGAACATATGTTTTCAATTCCTTTGGGTATGTATCCAGGAGTGGAATTGCTGAAACACATGGTAATTTTGTGCTTAACTTATTGAGGAATGGCCAAACTGCTTTCCACAGTGGTAGCATCATTTTACATTTCTATCAGCAAGTGTAGAAAGATTCCAGTGTGTCCATATCCTCATGAATACCTGATATTTTCCATGTTTTTGGTAGTTATCCTTAGTAAATGTAAAATATTCTCTCATGGTGGTTTTTGCTTGCATTTAGCTACTGGCTAATGATGTTGAGCATCTTTTCATCTGCTTGTTGACAATTTATATATTTTCTTTGAAGAAAATATCTACTTAAGTAATTGAAGTCCCTTGCTTATATTTTAATTGGGCTATTGGTTATTTGTTGTTGGGTTGTAAGAGTTCTTCATATATTCCAATATTAGATCATTATCAGATATATGATTTGATTATGTTTCTTGTATTATGTAGATTGTCTTTAACTTTCTTGATAGTGCTCTTTGATGCACAAAAGTACTTAATTTTAATGTAGTCTAATTTATTTTTGAGTTTGCTATAAATTCTTGATGGACTGATAATTTTATCTATTTGTAATTTCCTTCTTTGCCTCTTATAACAATACTAGAGGCCTGGTGCATGAAATTCGTGTACAGGGTAGAGGGGTCCCTTAGCACAGACTGAACCCTCTCCAATCTGAGACCCCTTGAGGGGTGTCCAAGTGTACAATCCAACTGCTCACCTGCCTGCCAGCTTGATCACCCTCTAACCACTCCCCTGCAGCCCGATTGATGCCTAACTGCTCTACTGCCAGCCTATTGGACCCTAAATGCCTGCCCCTGCAGGCCTGGATCCCCCCCTCCCGCCAAACTGCCCTTCCCTGCAGGCCCAGTCACTTCTAACTTTCCTCCTCTGCCAGCCTGGTCACCACTAACTTCCCTCTCCTGCAGGCATAATCGGCCCCAACTGTCCTCCCTTGCAGACCTGGGCCCTCCCAACCACCCTCCTCTGTTGGCCATCTTGTGGCAGCCATATTGTGTCCACATGGGGGCAGTAGTCTTGTGTGTTGGCATGATGGTCAATCTGCATATTACTCTTTTATTAGATAGGACTTGTGGCTGAGTGCACGAAATTTGTGCAGTGGGGGGAGGGTGGAGGGGTGTGTGTCCCTTAGCCTGGCTTGCATTCTCTCTAATCTGGGACCTCTGTGGGATTGGGCTTAAACTGGCAGTCGGACAACCCCCTCACAATCCGGGACTACTGGCTCCTAACTGGTCACCTGCCTGCCTGCTTGATCTCCCCTAATCACTCTGCCTGCTGGCCTGCTTGCCCCCAACTGCACCTGCCTGCCAGCCTGATCACCTCCAACTGCCCTCCCTTCCTAGCCTGATCACCCGTAACCATCTCTGCCTCAGCCCCGCCACCATGGCTTTGTCCGGAAGGGCATCAGGAATGTCTCATGGTCTAATTAGCATATTACCCTTTTATTAATATATATAGGATATGACATACTGCCATAACTATAACATATCTACCAATATTACCTATGAGAATACATAGTTCATGAGATAGGAAGGCATCTAATACATTATATTGTATATGTTGTAAGTAGTAGGAAATACAGTATTTGTAGCAATAATATACACCCTGTGGCTTCCCTTCCTGATCTGGGAATGGTTCTCAGGTCTTTGAACATTTCCTAATGTATTTTTTTTTTGCCATTCAGTGTAACTTTATTTACTGTTTATTGTACATAATTCGAGATCTTTAATTTCTAGCGACCAAAGATTCAAAGGACTATTTTTCCATGAATTTTAAAATTAACATTAGTGAATATGTATATTCATGTGTTTTTATTGTAAATATCTAAATTATTCACATTGTCATAGATCCTGAACTCATAAGCGTGGACCATGCACAGGCTGGCAGCAAGCCAGGAAGCCACTCTGCAAGCAAACTGATACTTTGTATAAGGAGAAAAGTCATAGCATAACATTTAATGTCCAACTATAATTCATATACTATCGGGGACTCAACTGCTTGGTTGGTGATGGGGTTAATTATTGGGAGGATTATTCCTGAGATAATTAAGGAAAGGGGGGCTCAATCTTTCTTCTTGGTTGCTTGCTCCTCCCCAGCACCTTCATCACTTTGGGCAGCTTCTGGGGCAGCTTCTCCTTCACCTTCTCCTCAGTTTCTTGGGCCCCACAGAGCACTGATCCCAGGCAGCAACACCCCTCGTGCCTCTGCCCCTCACCTTGCATGTGCCTTGGCCCCACCCTTTGCTCCTGATTGGCTGGTAGTGTAGCAAAGGTATGGTAACATTTGCCTTTTACTCTTTTATTAGATAGGACTAGGAGCCCAGCGTGCAATTCAAAATCACGTAGTGCTGCCCACCCTTGAGTCGCTGGTTAGGCCTTGCCTTGGTCTCCCGCTCGCAGCAGCTGTGGCTGCTGCTGGTCCAGCCCTGCCTTGCTCTCTGGCCCTTGAAGCAGCCACAGCCACTGCTGATCTGGCCCTCCTTCAACGCAGACACTCGAAAGCCCCTGCTGCCCTGCCCCCGACACTGCACCCGCAACCTCCTCCTGTCTGGTAGACCTGCTACAGAGTCCCAGTTAATTAGCATATTTCTCTATTATATATATAGATATGGATATGAGTATCTCTTTTATTTTATCTTGAAGAACTATCTTTATCATTTCTTTTAGAGCAGGCATAAGAGCAACAAATGCTCTGAATTTTTCCATTCTGGAATGTCTTAAATTATCTTCATTTTTGAAAAATAATTTTGTTGAACATATAATTCTTAGTTAACAGTTTTTGTTTATTAGCTCTTTAAATATGTCAACCACTGGCTTCTGCTCTCTATGGTCTCTACTGAGAACTGACTATTAATTTTATTAAATGGCTCTTGCTTCTCTCTTGATGCTTGGAAGATTCTCTTTCTCTCTTTTGAAAGTGTGACTATAATGTGTCTCAGGGTAAATCTTTTTATGTTCAGCATACATAGAGTTCCTGACTTTTTTGATATGTAGATTCACCATTTCATAAAATTTAGGAAATCTTTGAACATTATTTTTTAAAATATTCTCTCTCTCTCTCTCTCTCTCTCTCTCTCTCTCTCTCTCCCTCCCATCCCTTTCTGGGGCTTCCATAATGTATATGTTGTTGACTATGATGATGTTTCACAGATACCTTGGTTAGGCTAGGTACTTTTTTTTTTAATTCTTTCATCTTTATATTCCTCAGACTGGATACTTTTAATTGGCCTATGTTTAAGTCTACTAACTCTTTATTTTTCTTTTATAAAAAGTATTTGCATTGATTTCAGAGAAGGAGGAAGGAAGAGAGAGAGAAACATCACTGCGAGAGAGAAAAACACATGTCCTGACTGGGAATTGAACCAGTGATCATTCAGTGCATGGGGCGACATTCAACCAACCAATCCACACTTGCCAGGGCTGTTCATTCTTTCTTTTGCATGCTCAAGTCTGCTGTTGCACTCCTAAAATAAAATTTTAACTTCAGCTTTGTACTTCTCAGCTCAGAATATTTACTTGGTTCTTTTAAATACTTCTTTTTGATATTCTCTATTTGTTTTATAAATTAGTGTGCTTTGTAATTATTCTCCTGTGTTGCTTTGACTTTTTTCCAGTGGTTTTCTTCAACCCTTTAAACATAATTAAGAATTGATTAAAATCTCTGTCTGTTAACTCCAATGTCTGGGTTTCTTCAAAGATGATTTCTGCAGTTCCTTCCTCCCTCCCTCCCTCCCTCCCTCCCTTCCTTCCTTCCTTCCTTCCTTCCTTCCTTCCTTCCTTCCTTCCTTCCTTCTTTTCTTCTTTCATTCTTTCTTTTTTCCATCTTGTGGTTTTTATTTTATTTTTATTTGTTGTTGCTAATAGGCTCTACTTTTCTAGTCTCAGATTTTTTAAAAATTCTCCTTTATTTTATCAGCTTCTTTAATTGCACTTAGAATTTTGGCAAACATACTTGTATCATCACCATCCACTTTGTGGAGAACATCTGAAGTCTCAGGCATATAAGGATTTCGATTAAACATTTGATAGTATGGCATATTTTTAGTAGGCTCCAAGTGAGTCACATTGAAGGCAAATGAAACAGCTTACAGGTGATCATCCTAGTTGTTTGGATAGTCAGCACAGTGTTTGGAAAGAAATGTTTTGATGGTGTTGGGTATACCTTCAGTCTGGTTAACAGCTTGAGAGGCATGAAAAATTACAGTTTGCTTCATGCCAAACAATCCACACAGTTCAACATTGACCTGATGAATGAACTCATCTCTTTGATCCATTATTATTTTCTGAGGATGTCCATATAAGAAAAAATCTATTGATAATAGCTTTAGAAACTTCTGATGCTGAAACATCACACAGAGGCAAAAACACAACCCATTTTGTGAATAAATCTGTCATGATTATAGCATATACATGATGTCTGTTGCTTATATGAAATGGACCCATTAGGTCAACAGTAACTATACTCCATGGATTTTCCACTTTGAGGTGCTGTTTAGGTGCTAGACTAACTGTATTTTTTGCCACTTGACAATGATGACAACATATACCCACTGTTCGACATCATTGGTCACAGAAGTCCAGTAGTAATTGGATTGCACTGGAGTGAGGGTTCTGGATATGACATGATGGGCTCCAGTGTTGTTTATAATATGCAGTTTGTTTAAAATGAAGTTCATCGTTTTTTTCCACTACATACCATTATGAACCGAGGTGGTCCTAAATGCAAGTGACAGATTTAAGCTTCCTCTTGCAACTTATCTGCTGTTGCTGGAAGCGAACTCTAGTCTCAGATTTTTATTTTTTGGTTAAAACTGGGAAATTTTGAGTTTTATAATGTGATAATGCTAAAAATAAGATCATCCTTTCCCCACCCTCACTAGTTTTACACTGTTACTCTTTGGCTGTCTGTAGTCACCCATTTGTTAAGTGGCTTTTCCAAATTATTTTTGCAAAGACTATATTTCTTTTCATATGTGGCCGCTAAAGTCTCTCTTCTATTAGCTTAGCAGTCAGCCAGTGACCTGACAGAGATTTCCTGAAACCTCTGGAGCAAACAAAGAAAAACAAAACACAGAAGATATATCCTCTTTTTCTTTGTAGATCACTTTTGAGCTATGGCATTCCTTCAATGTTTAGCCAAGATGCCTATAACTCTGCTTTTGCCTTTCCCTCTGCCTGTCCAATATAGCCAGAGGTACAAGCATAGAGTTCCCTCAGGTCTTTCCTGGGCCTGTATCCATCCGCAGACATGCATGTGGCTCTCTCATTCCCTGGTGAATACAGAAGCCCTTCAAAGCCCCAATTCTCCCATATATCTTCTTCCCTAGCCTCATTCTTCTCAGGTCTGTCTGCTGTGTGTCCTATCTGCTCTCTATCTCTTGCCGCAAGTGGGCGTAGTATCTGATTTTAAATACTGTTGAAAGATGTTGCGTCAAAGGTCACTCTAACCCTGAGACAGTTCTGAGGCAAGGAATAGGGGGAACATAAAACCAAGCTTCTGCCAGTTCTTCATTGATACCTGGAATTGGTAATCAAGAAATGAGGGAAAAGATCAAATATTATTGATAATACTTTACTATCTATAACCATAATTTATATTCATTGGTTTTTAGATGCTACAGTCCAAGGTTCTATAATTATTTGAGAACCCAAGATATGTTAACATCAAAAATGCATGTTTCTGCCCCAATGGCTGCTGCCAGTCTGGGAAATTGGAGGATGGTAGTCTGGTATGCAAAAATGCCACAGCATTCATTCACTAAGTATAATCTGTAAATTTGTAATAAAAAAATACCTCATAATGGAATAATAAGCACGTGACAATGCACAATTAGCTCTCAGTATGTCTAAGTTCAGTAAGTATTCAGTAAGTTGATTCTATTATTATCCAATCTAATAAAAGAACAATATGCAAATTGACCATACATCTGATCAAGCCATGCCCACAGCCATGCCCACCAGCCAATCAGGAGCAAATTATGCAAATAAACCCCAAACAAGATGGCTGCCACCACTGAGAGCAGGAGGGAGGCTTGGTTTCCCCGGCAATGGAGGAAGCTAAGCTTTCCTCCTGCTGTTGCCGGCCTAGGCCTCCACTCAATGCTACAAAGTTTCAATTATAGAAGATACATGATCCCAACAGAAATGGCGGCAGCCACAGAGCTGGAGAGAGCAGAGGCTAGGGTTGTCTGGGTGATGGAGGAAGCCAAACTTATGCAGCCCTAGCCTAGGTCTCCACTCTAGGCTACAAAGTTTCAAACAGAAATGGCTGTCACCACAGAGCAAGCAGAAGGCATGGCTCCACTCCAGGCTACAAAGTTTCAATTGTAGACATAAATTAATCTCAGATCCCAGGGCCTCTGCTTGGGTCACTGGGGGCCATGGCTGGCCTGCAAACCACCAAAGGGCCCTCTCCCAGCCCGCCCCACACCCCAAAGGAACCCCCCACCCTGATCCAGGACACCCTTCAGGGAAAACCAGCCAGTCCCCACCCATGCACCAGGCCTCTATCCTATCTAATAAAAGAGTAATACGCAGTTTGACCATCACTCCAACACACAAGAGGGCTGCCCCCATATGGTCAAAAATCCTGCCCCTATGTGGACACAAGATGGACAGCAGCAGAGGGCAGTTTGGAGGGACCAGGCCTGCAAGGGAGGGCAGTTGGGGGTGACCAGGCTGGCAAGGAGGGAAGTTGGGGGCAAACAGGCTGGCAGGGGAGCAGTTAGATATCAATTAGGATGGCAGGGTAGTGGTTAGGGGTGATCAGGCTGGCAGGCAAAAGCAGTTAGGGGCAATCAGGGAGGCAGGCAGGCGAGTAGGTTGAAGCTAGTAGTCCTGGATTGTGAGAAGGATGTCTGACTGCCTGTTTAGGCCCGATCCTGCTGGGATGGGGCCTAAACAGGCAGTCAGACATCCCTCGCGGGTTCCCAGATTGGAGAGGGTGCAGGATGGGCTGAGGGACACCTCCCTACCTCCCCGTGTACACGAATTTTGTGCACGGGTCCTCTAGTTATTTATAAATATATATGGTTTTTAAAATTTTTTATTTTTTAATTTGCTTAGGAACAGAGCAGAGTAAGAACATTGGAGAACATTTTATTATTTTTAACCTTAAGATGCTAAATCATGAGTTTGCAACTACTGACACATGGCTGACCATGGACACATTATTGCTGCCATCCATACCACTCTTATATTCTGAGGGAATATTATACTTCATCAGCAAGGCCAGATTTGCTTATTAATTAATGCATTATATGCCTCATACTGAATATTAAGGGACAAGGCAACATTTCTACCTCCCAATACTTTTCCACCAGTTTTGCTAAGATGTCTGGAATATCCTTTAGTTTAGACACTAATGAATTGCAACAAAATAAATGTAAATGGAATAAAAGTAATTACACTTTTCCCAACTCTGTCTCATCTTTTCCTTGCCTATGCAGTTGTCTATTGGAGCACCACTACACAGTGATACACTCAGAAGTTTCTAAGTTCTCTAGTTTGAATTGGAATTGAAATAGAAATAGAACTACCTGGCCCTAGCTGGTTTGTCTCAGTGGATAGAGTGTAGGCCTGCAGACTGAAGGGTTCCAGGTTTGATTCTGGTTAAGGGCACATGCCCAGGTTACAAGCTTGATTCCCTAGTGTGTGGTGTGCAGGAGGCAGATGATCAATGATTCTCTTTCATCATTGATATTTTTATCTCTCTCTCTATCTCTCTCTCTCTTCCTTTCTCAATCTCACTTCCTCACTGATAGCAATAAAAATATATTTTAAAATAAATAAATAAATAGGGCTTCCTGTGCTTTTCATTCCAAAGGTCCTGAGGTATATTTATTGATTAAATGTTTTTCTTTTTTTAGTTTTTCAAATCAGGAAAAGAGAATTAGGAATCGTTGGACAAATTGAAAAAACAAAGGTCAGGGAGCCAAAACTGAAAGTTAGATAAGGTGCCTCCAAAGGGCCTGAAGCAATGAAACTAAAATCCTTGCTGCCATGATATGCTAATTCTGCATAATATTTAGAAACATGCTCTGTAGCCAGAGGAATAGAGTTGAAATTCTGGTTCCATTAATTAGTACCCTGAACAAGTCATTTAACCTTCCTAAGCCTGGATTTTCTTTTTCTTTTTTTTTAAATTTATTTTTTTTTTAAATATATTTTATTGAGTTTTTACAGAGTGGAAGGGAGAGGGATAGAAAGTCAGAAACATCGATGAGAGAGAGACATCGATCAGCTGCCTCTTGCACGCCCCCTACTGGGGATGTGCCCGAAGCCAAGGTACATGCCCTTGCCGGAATCGAACCCGGGACCCTTCAGTCCCCAGTCGACGCTCTATCCATTGAGCCAAACCAGTCTCGGCAAGCCTGGATTTTCTTATCTGCCAAATAAGCATGATAATGGCAGTGTACCTTATAAGATTACTAGAGGGCCAGTGTATGAAATTTGTGCAAGAGTAGACCTTTCTTCCCCTGGCTGCCAGCACCAGCTTCCCTCTAGCATGGGACCCAAGCTTCCCTCTGGCGCCCGGGACCCGGGCTTCTCTTGTGGCCCTGGCTTTATTCGGAAGGTTGTCTGGGAGGACTTTTGACCTAATTAGCATATTTATGATTTTATTATTGTGAAAAGTAATATAACATTAAAGCATTTAATTTTGTATCTGGTATGTAGAAAATACGAGGTATCTACTTCCTAACACAGGACATAATTCAATAAATATTCATTAATAAAAATGAATGGGCTATTTATACTACAACTGCTTTTTCATTTATAATTTACATAGGCTTTCCCCACTTTTCAGCATTTGTCAGTCAGTTTATTAAACTTTGTAAACTGGTAGTGAAACTTTGCAACACTTCTTTGTTGTTCCAATTGTTTTTATAAAATTTACAGTGCAACATGTGTTATTTTTCAGAGACAAACCAAAGATTAATTTCTCAATGTTCTTGCTGCCTATTTTAACAGCATTTGGAGGATCTTTTATATACATTTGTAATAGATGAAAAATGAAGTAGATTGGCAAGTCTTTTCTTTTTTTAATATTTAAACCATGTACCAAGATTTTAGTCCAAATCATGTAAAATAAGTTAAACTTAAATTGCATTTTAGTAGCCAACATGTCTATATTTCTGTAAGCATAGTTATGTTGATGAAGTCTTAAAAAGCAAAACAACTAAATAAATGTAAGAAGTGGGTCTTTTTGTACAATAAAACTATTATGGAGTGTAGTCAATTATTTGAGGCTCTCGGCTTCATGAAAATGTTCCTCAGGTGGTCCCATCAGCTGTAAATGAAGTCCCTAGAGCCCAAAGTACATTCGCTTCTGTTTCCTGGAAGTTCAGTGACATCACCTGACTCACAGCTACCATTGTGCAAACGTTAATGACAAATCAAGGAAATACATTTCTTGTGTCAACTGCAATACTCTACTGATGTTATTTAATGTAACTACATTTTAAAGCTGAACATCTTCATTATTCTATAAATGCAAATTCAGAATGTAGACTCTCTGTTCTCATAAAAGGTACCACTTTTGCCTGAAGTGTATATGTAGGCATTTAAAATGCATCAACACAACTTTTAATTAGCTAATTTCTCAGAGAGGGATTCTGTTAAATAATGTTTTTCTCCCTCTGGAGCATAGAGGACAGCCTCAGAGCACGATTTATATTTCTGTATGTGAATCTCCTTTAGCATCTGGGTAATGCAAACCAAGTTTGTTAATTATCTAAATGCTATGGCAACTAAATATTATACAGGTAGCTATTCTCTGGTAATTAATACACAATATCTCTTTTCCTTTTAAAATAGTTAACAAGAATGCATAGTACTGCTGCTATCTTAGTTCATCTATCAAACTAATAATGCATTTCTAAAAATCTCAGACATAACAATATTATCATAGTGATAACCAAGAAATGAGGGCAAGGGGTTAATATTATCCATAACACTTTGCTACTTATTATCATAATGTTATATTCATTAGGTTTTAGATGCTGCAGTTTTAAATATTTTTATGGAAAATAAATTGCCTTTTACTTTTTATAGTCACAATATTTTTGTTTTGGATACCAAGAAATATGAAAAATTAAGATGTTCCAAAATGCATTTTCTAAAATATATGTTAATAGATTGACTATATCTTAATATGGCATACACTTTCTGTTCATTCATTGGCTCAGGTTGCTTAAGTTTGCTTAGTTTCCTAGTAAATGCACACATTTTATTGCAGATCATTTTTACAAATGGCTATAACAATTATAACAAAAATGCTTTAGGAAGAATGTATGTAATGAATTTGTCATGTTTCCTTGATTAAAATGTCATAAAATAATGTGTGTCAGAAACAGACCTTCAGTCAGTGAATCATGTTTTAAGTGTCATATACCAAAAATAGAGTGCTAGTTACTGGCCATACAAAGACATGCTCCTTGACATTAAGTTGCTTGTGGACAAGCAGAGGAAACAGGCTTATAAATCAGTGATGACAATCACAGCAGACAAACTTTAAGGTGGCTCCCATGATACCCACATTGGTGTGCACCCTTGCATAATATGTTCTCCTTGAATGTGGGCAGGGCCTGCGGATTGCTTTTAACTAGCAAAATATAACAAGGGTGACAGGATGTGACACATGTGATTACATCATCTGTAATAATAAAAGCGTAATATGCAAATCTACTGGCCAAACAGTGGGACTGCTTTCCAGACAACCTCACTATGATACCCACTGGCGCCAGGCCAGCCAAGGTGGGGGTGATGCGATTGGTCAGAGCCCTGGCCATCACCCCATGATCGCCTTGCAGAGGGAGGCCCAGGGCACCAGCCAGCAGGGTGATCAATTTGGTAGCCAAGACCTCTCTTGGCAGGGGTGATCCATTGTGGAGCCATGATCAGGTGGGCAGGGCCCACCTATTTGGAGTGAAAAATTGTGGAGCCCCATAATTGATCACCCCAAAGAGGGAGTCCCAGACTACCTGAATGCGGTGCTGTGGTGGGTTGTCTGAGTCTCCCTGAGGGAGAGAAGGGGGTGGTCAGTGCTTATCTCTTTGGGGTGATCCATCACGAGGCTCCCAGACTGTGAGAGGGCACAGGTTGGGCTAAAACTCCCCCACCCCACCCCCGAGTGTAGAATTTTATGCACCGGGCCTCTAGTGTTATATAAGACTCCTTCTGGCTAGTAGACTTGCTCTAGAACCTTGCTGCTTTTGCTGTCTTTGAAGAAGCAAGCAGCACTAGTTGTACAGCCACAAGGAAATGAATTAGAACAATGAACAATCAACTGAGGATTCTTAGAAGATCTTTCTCCAGTGAGACTCCTAATGAAATGTTGATTATATCTTTACATAGGCACTCAGCTTAGCTGTGCTCTGATTCTGACCCACAAGAACTATTAGATAAATGCATGTTGTTTTAAAGTGCTAAATTGTGGTAATTTATTATGAAACATAAAAAAGCTAATTCAACAATTCAGTGTTAGCCTTATATACTGTTAGTGAGCACAGGATATGTACACTGAAATCACATTCCAGGGTCAGGAAGGATTTCTGGAAAATGTGAGTTATTGACCTAAAATTAGATGTATATTAACTAAAAGAGTTATAGGAAAACTTGATTTTTGAGTCTTATAGAAAAAAAAAGGAATAACATTTCAAATAGAAGGAAAATGTTGTGTGAAGTCAGAGACATAGGTATGTGACATTGTTGAATTGTACATATTTGTAATATAGTTAACATGAGGGTATATACTTTAGAATAATGCAAAAGAAGATATAGTCAGAGACCAGTATTTATATAGGATTTTCCTTTTCTTTGCTTCTTTTTTTTTAATAAATCCTCACCACAGAATATTTTTTCATTGATTTTTAGGAAGAGTAGAAGGGAGGGAGAGAAAATCAATGTGAGAGACACATCAATTGTTTGCCTCCTGCATGCACTCAGACCAGGGCTGGGAACCTGCAAGGCACATGCCCTTTACTGGTAATCGAACCTAGGACCCTTCAGTCTGCAGGCCCACACTCTATCCACTGAATCAAACCAGCTAGGGCTATCTAGGATGTTCTAGCTAGTGAAGGTTTTAAATTTATATGATGAGAAAGGTTTAATATAATTTAACTAGGAAAGACATTATTAAATGTATGTACAAAATTGATATAAATTAGAAGAGTTAATATACAATGAGTCAAAAGCCAATTCTAGTTTTAAGAATGAAGACTATAAGAATAAGAAGCAATTGGGTCCTCTCTCCTCTCTCTTACATTGTGCCTTTTAAGTACTTCTATAAGACCTCACCTTCTTATGTCAAATTTGACTAAGATACTATCAGTTTCGTATGAACAGCAACTATGTTTTACTTACTTTTGTTTCTCCAGAGGTACGTGATTTATATTACTACAAGATAAATTATTATTGGCTTAATAGATCACTTAGGCATGTTTTTTTGTGACGTTAAAAGTAATTTAAATTTAGAATGATAGAGATATCAAATTAAAGGACAAAACTTTCTACTTCAAACATATGCCTAAAGCATACCTAAAAGACATTGTTAAATAGTAGATTTTTCTGTTTTCTACAATTCTATAATGTAATATGTATGGATTTTTATAGGATTATCCTATATAACAAAACCTTACTATGCAAATCAACCAAACAGTGGAATGATCGGTCAGTATGAAGCGCACTGATCACCAGTGGGAAGATGCTCAATGCAGGAGCTGCCCCCTGGTGGTCAGTGCACTACCACAGGGGGACACCACTCAGCCAGAAGCTGGGTTCATAGCCAGCGAATGCAGCAGCAGTGGTAGGAGCCTCTCCTGCCTTTGTGGCAGCACTAAGGATCCCTTGGGAGATGTCTAACTGCTGGCTTAGGCCCACTCCCCATGGATTCCCAGACTGTGAGAGGGTGCAGACCGGGCTGAGGAACCACCCTTCCCCCAGTGCAGTAATGTTGTGCATCAGGCCTCTAGTATAAAATATTGAGAATGAAAAAGGCAATGCTGTGCACTAAGGAATTTAAAGCAGGTGTTTCAACAAGCTTTATAGTTCATGGTAGGCTGTAATGAAATCAGGAAAGTGAGATTAGAACAATAATTAGCAAGTAGATTTTTTAAATTAAATTTATATTTTAGACTTTTGGGAAGTCATTGTGATGTATTGAGCCTTACATTACTTTGAGTTATGCTAAAACATTCTTAAAAAATTTACATGATAAGCCATCATCCTTCCCTTATTCCCTTTCTTTACAACTCCATTAGTATATTCCAGCTACTTTTTTTCCCCTTACATCTGAATTATTGTACTATCTTTCTGGTTGGTTTGTTTTCTTTATTAAGGTATTACATATGCGTCCTTATCCTCTCATTGCTCCCCACCCTTCCCCCACTCATGCCCTCACCCCCTGTCATCTGTGTCTATTAGTTAGGCTTACATGCATGCATGCAATTCCTTTGGTTGATCTCTCGCCCTTATCCTCACCCTCCCCTACCTTTTCTCTGAGGTTTGATGGTCTGATCGATGCTTCTCTGTCTCTAGATCTGTTTTTATTCATCAGTTTATTTTGTTCATTATATTCCACAAATGAGTAAGATCATGCGATATTTATCTTGCTCTGACTGGCTTATTTCACTTAGCATGCTCTGGTTGATTTCTTGTTGTCAAAACCAGACTAATGTAGAAAGAGAATGGATTTTTAAGTCAAACACATAATATTGGAGTCAAATAGGCTAATTTCTTTTGAGTCTCTTTCCTTTTTTTCTATCTTTTAAAAAAATATCTTTGATTTCAGAGAGGGAGAGAGAGAGAGAGAAAAGCATCAATGATAAAAACAATTATTAATCAGTTGTCTCCTGCACACCCAACACTGGGGATTGAGCCCACAATCTGGGCATCAGCCCTGACCGGGACTCAAAACATGATTTCCTGGTTCATAGGTCGACATTCAACCACTGAGCCATGCTAGCCAGACAAGTCTCTTTTCTTTATGTGAAAAAAACAACAACTCTATATTTGTCATGATTACTTAAAAAATTAAACAAGAAATATTTTGTATGTCTTTCACACAATAAATATAGAACTTAGGTATTAATTATTTCTGATAACTCGCAAGTTAAATAAATCCAAATAAAGTAAGTTGATATTTACTGAGTGATACCAGGGGGAAAATAAAATAAAATGATCATTTGGATTTCAACTACAATCCATCTTTATTTCCTACTTGCTGTATAAATTTGGACAAGTGACTTAACCTTTTTGAGATTAACTTAATGTTCTGTAAAGAACAGATATTTCTGAGGATTTTATTTGTGAGAAAAATACCTTAATGGTATAAATACTTTGTGAGCATTAATGCCAGGAATTATGATATATTCTAGTAAAAAAATTAGAAATGAAAAATTTATACATGATCTTAAAAAATTAAAAACTGAAAAAAGCAAGCAGATAACTATGTCAAATAGATCTTTCCTAAGTATGTTTTTCATTTTATGATACCCTTCCTGAGAAATCACCTAAATCTCCTGATTTAGAAAATTTTAAGCACAGCTTGACAAACTGTGATAACACAATTGAGTATCTTGATCCTCAAAAATAGAAATAAAATTTTAGATGAAAAAATATGTATCCCCATTATTCAGTGAAGTGCCTGTCATGTCTTTAATAAATTTGAAATAATGAAATAAAGAATTTTATAGGTATTATCTGCATATGATGCCATGCCTAATAGAGCCAGATAATGATCCTCTTGAAATTCACCCACTAATGTATTTAACAAATATTGAGGTACTAAGCATATCTAGGCAGTAAGGATAGAACATCGAATAAGACAGAAAAAAAATGCATGCCTTCACTCTAACCTGTTTGGCTCAGTGGATAGTCAGCGCGCTGACTGAAGGGTCCCACATTTGATTCCGGCCAAGGGCATGTACCTTGGTTGAGGGCACATCGCCAGTAGTGGGTGTGCAGGAGGCAGCTGATTCATGTTTCTCTCTCATTTATTTTTCCAACTCTCTATCCTTCTTCCTTCTTCTCTGTAAAAAAAAAATCAACTTTATATATATAAATATATATATACACACACACACACACACACACACACACACACACACACATATATATATACACACATATATATGTATACACACACACACAAACATATATATATATATATATATATATATATATATATATATATATTAAAATACATGACTTCAAAAAAATTCTTATGTGGGAGAGAAGATATGTTAACTGAAGTTTAATCACACAATAGCAACTTTCTATACAAAGTACTTTTCTTCATGTAAAATTATCTTTGTCAGTTTTCCTAGATATTTTAAAGACGAATTTAATCACAGACTTATCTATAGAAAACATATAAAGAAGCATTCATTCCCTCAACAAATGTTTCGCAGGTACCTATAATAAAAAAAAATACTGCACTGGGATGCTGAGAATGCGAGACTTAACACAGATATTACCCCCAAGTAGTGTGCAATCCGATGGGCAAAATAAGCAATTAATTAAGCATTTACAAAATCAAGTAAAGCTAGTCCTACTATTCACTAAACTCTCCAGATGAAGTATAACAAAATGGGACTTTTTAGTCTTCTAGGCTATTATTTTCCCATGTTCATTAAAACACACCTCAAAATAGTAATAAATAATAATAGTAATAGTACCATTAATAATACATAACAACAATCTATTTTATGTCCAGTGTATTGAGGACTTTATGACATATGTTAAAGTCATCTTCTTGAGTATATAAAAAACACTGGCATTATGCACTTCGAAAATCTTTTTTGGCAGCAGTCCAACCCAAACTTGTCAAAAGTCAGGAGTAAGCTTTCCATCATCACCATCATCAATTTTCCAAAGTTCTAGAAACAAAATTATACACATGTATAATTTTAAACTTTTTTGACTATGGTAAATTTGAGAACAATTTAACTGTCACAGCAGGAATCATGAATAATATAGAATTAAAAAAATGAGAACAATGAGATACCATCATTACTGATAAGTGCAGTCTAAAATTAGCTGATAGAGTGATTTCAGGCATAAATGCACAGCTGCACCTTCTACCTCTGAGAATTGTTTGCCAGAATCCAGTTTCAGGGAGCTCATTCTTAACTATCATTTTTTATAAACTTTAATCTTTGTTTGTTAAGATTTTTTTGGCTCAGTATCAATTTTTAAATTAACTAATAAAGTCACACTAAAGGATTCTATTTATTAGTAAATATTCAATTAAATATTAATGACTATTAAATTACATATATTTTTGAATATAATTTTTAATCCTAAGTGTTTTACAAGGTAATACTTGCTATCTATCCCACACAAGTAGATGCTTAAGAAATGCTTTTGAATAAGTGAAATGTTAGTCCTCTCCCCTTCCTTCTTTTACCTTTTATATTTTTTCCTCTTCCCTCTTTATATATTTGTTGAGAAACCTTTATCTTGAGCTTCCCCAATGTGAATAAGAAACAGAGACAGTCCTTGAAGGTTCATCCTGCAAAGAGGGTTCAAAGGTGTGTATTTTGGAAGATGAGATTGTGAAAAATATTTGAACATTTAGAGACTAAAGGTTCAAAATGGGGGAGGAATAAAGAAATTGAATACGTGACTCAAGAGAGTCAAGTTGTGCTGGGCACAAACAAAGGGACTTTATAATTGAATTTGCAACCTGAAAGCACAATGATAATGAGTTATAACCTATATTGTATTGTTGGTTGAATTATGTACTGTGAAGTACCATCCAGACAAATATTTGAAATTAATTTCTCATTATGGGAGACTCTCTGGGGTAGACTTTTGTAGGTCGTACTGACATAATGGAAAGATTAATGACTGCCTTTATACTAGAAATTGTAGTTCTGCCACTCGTACGGGTCATATTGCCAATTGTTTGATTTTAATTTCTTTAAATTTACAAAAATAATATTCAACACTAATAACTCACAATATTGTAATAATAACATGAAATCGATCACTATTGCCCAGCGTGGTGTTTTTATGGTAGTTTATACTAAAAGAGGTTTTTTAAAAAAAGCAGTTTTCTAGTGAGCATAAAGCACCAACTTAAAATTTTTTTCAGTGCCTTTCAGCCAAAAACAGATTGTTTCTCTAACTAGATGATATATAATATATAAGGAATAGATTATCTTCAATCAAATTCCCCTGAAGATTATGTTTCAGAGACTAGGACAAGATCTTAAATTCATTCTGAGATAGTACTATTTATTAAATGTAAAATACTTTAATCAATTTAAAATTGCCCATCCTTTTAAACATCCTCTTAAAAATAATGTTTGAGGGGAAAAATGAAATATCAACTAAATTGCATAAACCTCCCCAAAATTATATGAGGTTAATGAACAACTAATTACATTGTAAGTCAATATATACCACAGAGTTTAAATGCATTAAACCCCAAAGAAGTTTAAGATATAGTCATAAGAAAGTAAAACAAACTGAAGGCACAGTGCATAACAGAAAAAATATATACTGTTGCTCTGGCCAGTTTGTCTCAGTGGCTAGAGCCTTGGCCTGGGAACCAAAAGGTCCCAGGTTTGATTCCGGTCAAGGGCACATGACCAGGTTGTGGGCTTGATCCTCAGGGGGGACATTCAGGAGGCAGCCAAAACATCATGGATGTTTCTATCTCTCTCTCCCTCTTCCTTCCTCTCTGAAATAAATAAAAATATATTTTAAAAAGGAAGGCATTAGAAAAAAAATCTATAGAGCAAAAGCAACCTTTATACAACAGAATTAAAAAATATATATATATATATATATACTGATATATACTATTTCAGAATGGGGAAAACACAGTAATGGAAACAAAATCTCATATTGCTTTAGTTTCCCATCAATTAAGGGGGCAGGCAGAGAACACCAAAGACTCACCCCACTAGCAACTGTTTGACTGGTCAGCCAATACATGGGAAGATGGGCTCTGACAACAACTGGGAGAGACTCAGTTCAAGTCCCAAAACAGGGAGAGCACAGACATGGGCCGCATTCTAAGAATAGAAATCCTAGAAGTGCTGATGTGAAAGAATCAGGACAGGGATTACTTACTTTAAGAAAAATCAGTCAATAGAGGAGACCATGGAAGTTAATAAGATGCTACTGTGGAATCTAATTAACACGGCAAAAAAGTTATTTTTCTTCAGAGGTTTACACTTTATATTGACATCTCATTTACTACACATTTTTGATGGGCATTTTGGTCCCTTTCAGCTCTTAACATTTTGTAACTGTAAGAAGTTTGATACTGATACTTCAGTGGTAAGGAAAACATTTGGAGACATCCTAAATTAAATAACAGCCATCCAGAAAGTGTAAGGACGGGGCTATGGAGGTTAATAAGCTAATAGCTCCAGGCTGAAGCCAACAAAAGACTCCTTAGAAACATAGGGGTGCATATATTCTTTCCAATCAATGTTTTGGGTTTCTTTGAATACATTCCCAGACGTGGAAACACTGGATCATAAGGCAGTTTGATTTTAATTTTTTGAGGTAACTCCATGCTGCTTTCCACAGTAGCTCACCCATCTGCATGCCCACTAGCAGTGCACCAGGGTTTCTTTTCTCCACATTCTCACCAGCATTTGCTGTGTGTTGATTTATTGATGGTAGACATTCTGACAGGTGTGACGTGATGTCTCATGTGGTTTTAATTTGCATCTCTCTGATGATTAGAGACTTTGAGCATCTTTTTATATGCCAATTGGCCATCTGTATGTCCTCTTTGTAGAAGTGCCTATTTAGGTCCTTTGCCCATTTTTAAATTGAATTGTCTTAGTTTTTTTAGTGTTGAGTTGTATACTTTCTTAATAAAATTTGGATATTAACCCCTTATGAGATGAGTCATTAGTGCATATGTTCTCCCATTCAGTATATTATTTTTTCATTTTGTTGATGGTTTCCTTTGCTGTGAAAAACTTTTTAGTTTGATATAGTCCCATTTGTTTATTTTTTCTTTTGTTTCCCTTGCTGAGAAGGTATATCAGAAGAAATACTGTGACAAGAAATATATGAGACTGGCTGGCATGGCTCAGCAGTTGAGTGTTGACCTATGAGCGAGGAAGTTATGGTTTGATTCCAGGTCAGACCACATGCTTAGGTTGCAGGATTGATCCCCAGTGTGGGGCATTCAGGAGGCAGCAATCAATGATTCTCTATCATCACTGATGTTTCTCTCTCTTCCCCTCTCACTTCCTCTCTGAAATCAATAAAAATATATTTTAAAAATATCCAAGATTTTATCGCCTATGTTTTCGTCTAGGATTTTAATTGGTTTAAGTCTTACATTTAAGTTTGTAATCCATTTTGAGTTTATTCTTGTCTATAGTGTAAGAAGGTGGTCTAGTTTTGTTTTGTTGCACATTTCTGCCCAAATTTCCCAACACCATTTATTGAATATTCTGACTTTACTCCACTGTATGTTCTTTCCTCTTTTGTCAAATATTAATTGACCATAAAGATATGGGTTTATTTCTGGGCTCTCTATTCGGTTCCATTAATCTGTAACTCGGTTTTTATGCCAGCATTCCCCTATGTTCATTGCAGCTTTACTTACAATAGCCAATATTAAGAAGCCACCAAAGTGCTTGTCAGTAGATGAGTGGACAAAAAAAAACACACACACACACACACAAAGTGTGGTACATTTATACAATGGAATGCTACTTAACTGTTAAGGAAATTCTTTCCTTTTGGGACGAGATGGTTAGACCTAGAGAGTATTCTGCTAAGTAAAATAAGCCAGCCAGAAAAAAATTAATACCAGATAATTTCACTTACTATGTGGAATTTAATAAACAAAATAAACAAACAAACTAGAAGCAGACTCATAAATACAGAGAACAGACTGACAGCTATCAGAGGGCAGGGGGATGGGAGACTGGGTAAAAAAGGTGAAGGGATAAAGCAAAAAACAAAAACAAAACTCATAGATACAGACAACAATATGGTGATACCAGAGGGAAAAGGGGCTCAGGGCAGGTAGAAGAAGGTAAAAGGGGGATAAATGATGTTGGAAGGAGACTTGACTTTAAGTGGTGAATACACAGTATAGTATACAGATGATGTAGTATAGAATTGCACAGCTGTAACCCATATAATTTTAATAATCCATGTCACCCCAATAAATTCAATAAAAAATATAAAAAACTAGTTAAGTTTCCAAATGTGTGCTTAAACTTTGAAATGCCTTTCAGAAGGCTATTTCTCTGATTATCCAGGGAGAATTGTTGACCACCAGATGCCCCTGCATGAACTTTCTGGACTGTTGCCCACAACTAATCCAAACAGAGCCAACACTTACCCTTACAGATTATGCACCTATCCTAGAAGTGGCTTTGCTTTACCTTCTCCCACCCCATGACCCATAGCCAATGTAAATTCTTTCCAATCAACTTATTCCTTTCTTCTCCAAACTCACACAAAAGCCCCGACAGCCCTGACTAGTGAGCATGCTAATTTGAATCTAGCCCCCATGCTGGTGGTTCAGACTGCACGCCCTAGGACCTGGTCCTTTTTCTGGGCAGCAAATGGCTCAATAAACCCTTCAGAAAACCTTTTGGCTTGGGAGGTTTTAGTTTAACATATGCTCATACCATTATCCTATATAATAAAAACCTAATATGCAAATCAAACAAATGTCAGAACAACCAGTGGAATGACTGGTCACTATGATGTGCACTGACCACCAGGGGGAAGATGATAAACATAGGAGCTGCCCCCAGCCCACAGGCCCCAGGCCATCCAAGGTGAATGCCAGCAGGGGCCCCCAGATTGTCCCACTAGTTGCCCAACAGATTGGGACTGATCACTGGCCAGGTCTAGGGACCCTACCCTTGAGGAATTTCATGCACCAGGCCTCTAGTACATTTATAATTCTGTTTAAATGAAGTAAAATTTCTTCATTCACTATTTCTGAGGTTTGAGCAATTTGTTTTTAGACTTTATCCTAAATTTCCATACTATTATATAAGACAGGGAGCAATAGTATCAGTTCTGAGTTGTAGAACAATCTAGGGAATATTTAACCTTGCAATATAGGCAGGTCTAAAGAACAAAGTGTTATCAAGAGCACTAAACCATTTCCTCTTGTACAAATAAAATTTGTGTAAATATTTAGCATGGACACTATTATTTTTAGATTTTCCACGTACAATCCTGAAGAGAACTTAAATTTCTTACATAATTATCATTACAGTGAGATCAACTTTTTCAAAATGCGTCACAAGATAAAAATCATATTCCTAACTGAAGAATAGTTTGGAATGCATTATATTAGGTTTTCATTTAGTGGTAAACATTTGTTTGACCCATATGATGTGATTTTATTTCCACAAACTCACAAGAAAAGAGGATTGACCTGATACTCAAGGTTCCCCCCATCTCTTATTCTGGCCACTCTCCATGGACATGCATTACATAATTAATCTATTTTTCAGGGTTGCAGTTATACAGTAGGCAGTAAGACAGACATGAGCAGAAAGGAATGATAGGCTAGGTATGGAATGTCACCAAAGCAGAAAGCAAAACTGGGGAAACAAGGACCTCATCTCCAGGGTGAACTTTCCTCCCTTGGCATATCGCTGGTCAAGTGGTTTGGAGTCTCTCTTGACCTTTCCTCCCCTGGTATGTCACTAGCCATGTGTAGGTTCCCTTAGAGGAGGCATAGAGAATAACTTCATATGACTCACATACAAGTGCTTGAGTGAACACTCCCTTAAATCCTAAGCCCTCAAGACAATGAAACTCTGTCCTGCATAAAATCTGAGGAACAAAGCCTCAGGTCTGTTGACCACAAAGTAAGAGTTCTGGCCAAATTCAGGATACCATCTAGGCCTTAGTTGTGTTCAGCTTCAGGCTCAGAAAAGCAGCAAAGCCAGCCATGGGACACCAGGGCTGCCACCAGAACCCACTGAGATAATTAATGACCCCCTTCCCTGGCAACAACTAAGCAGCAGAAACCATGACTCTGAAAAGACACATCTGGAAAGCTGACGGAATACTCCATTGAGATACGGAATATCTCCCCTAGGACCTCCCCTAAGATCCCTGCCTTCAGAGAGTGGATCAAGACTGAGTCTCTCACGCTCTCTCCTCTCTCTCTTTCACACGCTTGTGTCTTTCTTTTTCTTAAGCTCCAAGGGCCCTTCTTTTGCCTCTGTAATTTGTTGTCTGAGCCTACACAGCCCAGCTGGATCAGTTCTTTCAACCTCTGTGACTTTGTAAATAAACTTTCTTCTTCGATTTGAGTTTCTTGGCTCTGAGTTCTTTCTTTGCTGAACTCTAGGACCAAGGTTGCTGACCTGAGGTCCAGTGTAATTCCACCAATAACCCTTGGTTTTGCTTCACTGTTAATGGTTATACAGTTGTGGTAATATTTCAAATATTGATATTGAGAGCATACCTAAACCTTTCACATCCAATAATTTTAAAATCTCCCAATATTTATTTTATTAGAAATTGATAATAATTTGTTCATATTTCCTAATATTTCAAAATACAAATTTTTTAAAAGTAAAAATAGGTTTCTTTTTATCCAATTATAAAAATGAGACCTGTGTGCTGTGAAAATTTAAATAATATATAAAAATGTAGTTCTGGCTGGATGGCTCAGTTGGTTGGAGCGTTTGTCCTGTTAGCATTGTAATTGGCTAGTTAATACCCTATCTAATAAAATAATAATATGCAAATTGACTGTACCTTCACCACACCCACAAACCATGCCAACCAGCCATGCCCACCAGCTGATCAGGACCAGAGGGTGGGGCCTAGGCAACCTTGGCTGCCAGACTGCCAGGGGCAGGACTGAGGCAGCCCAGGCCACTGGGGTGTGTGGCTAAGGTGGCCTGGGCCAGGGGGCGAGGCCGATGTGCCTGGGGACACAGGGTGCCAGACTGAGGTGGCCCGGGCCATGGGGGGCATGGTCAAGGCGGCTTGGGCCGTGGGGGCGGGCTGATGCACCCAGGGCTGCGGGGCGTGAGGCCAAGGCGACTGGGGTCTGGAGGTGGGGCTGATGCACCCTGGGCCACTGGGGGAGTGGCCGAAGTGGCCCGGGCCATGGGGGGGGGGGCCAAGGCTGCCTGGGCCACGAGGGGTGGGTCTGAGGTGGCCAGGGCTGCAGGGGGCAGGGCTGAGGAAGCCGGTGTTGTGGGGGCCAGGGCCAATGTGCCCAGGGCCACAGGGCACAGGACCGAGGTAGCCTGGGGCTGTGGGGGGCAGGGTTGAGGCAGACAGTGTGGGCTGACCAGGGAGAAGGCATCGGCCAGGGAGGCGGGAGTGAGGCCTATGTTACCTGGGCGTGAGCTGGCTGGGACAAAGGCTCGGGCCCGGGGGATGGAGGGGAGGGGCGTGGCTGGGATGGAGCCAGCCATTGGTCCCATTGCAGGGTGATGGCTGGGTGTCAAAGGCCTAAAGCCTCAGCCATAGGCTTTAGGCCTTGGGCAGGCTGGGGTGAGTGCTTAGTTGGACATCCCCTGAGGGCTCCCAATATGTGTGAGGGGGCAGATTGGGCTGAGAGATCATTCACCCCCAGTGCACAAATTTCATGCACTGGGCCCCTAGTTAATAATAAAAAAGAGATCAAAGCATGGTAACGTGAGAGGTTTCACCAGGAAGCTACAGCCTCACATGGCATTGTTCCTTTAAGGAACACATCTCCCTTCCCCAATCTGGTACTGAACTGTTGCGGGTGGAAAGGGGCGATAGCGATATGCACAATGAAGTCAGGGTGCTTTAGGGAAAGTGCTTGCCTGTCAGTCTAGCCTGGGGAACAATGGATTGGTTAGGGGTTGCACTCTATCAAAGTTAAAATCCCCAAAGAGTTCCCCCTCCCTTCTCTTGTTCTTACTCTTGGTCTCACTTGCTCCGTGATCTACACTTTCCTGTACACTCTTCTGCTGGCTTTCCAATGCCACCTGGCCATAAGCAGCCACAGGGCTCCACACACAAGGGACTGCAGCTGGAACACAGGCTAAGCTATACAGAAGTGGGGTGGATGGTGCTTTAATATGGGGCAGAACCTCTGGACACTGGTCTTTATTTTGGCCTGCCAGGACAAGATCGAGTTTTTTCCATGGCAAGACAGTCAGAGTTGGGAAGTTGAAGGAGAACTCCCTGAATTTTACATCATCAATAAAGCATTCCACAAACCCCACCCTCCCATGGGGACCCCAGGAAACTACTTTCCTCATGACACCCTGAGCACTCAGCTTCCACCAACAACAGTCCCATGTACTGAAAGATTGCAGGTTCAATTTTCTGTCAGGGCATATACTAAGGTTCAGGTTCACTCCTACCCCACACTCTCTCATCAGAGCATATTATTCTCTCATATAATTCTCTCTCTCTCTCTCTCTCTCTCTCTCTCTCTCTCTCTCTCTCCCCCAATACAAACATACTCTCAGTTGAGGATTAAAAACATAAAAATATAAACTAAAGATTATCACTGTTAGTATTTTGGTAATTATAGACATTTCCATATGAAACTGCACAGGAAGATATTACTTACATAAAATTTATATTTTCATATTCTCTCTCTATATACTATGACCAATGTTTTTACTCAGCAGTATGTCAAGGGCACCTGGTCATGCCAGTAAATATCTACATTATAAATAACTGGCTCATAGTTTGGCCACAATAATTTATGTATATATTCATCTATAGACGTACATTTAGATTTTTTTCTCCCTACTTTATTACTATTACTTGGGGCCCAGTGTACGAATTCATGCACCTTGAACCTTGAAAGGAAATGTGGGCTGTGAGGCTGTGGTAGGCACAGGGGCAGGTCTCGGGCCATCCTTTGTGCACCCAACCAGACCCTCCCACCACAGCCCCCCAGTCCCCTGTTTACCGGCAGCCCTGTTCCTGCCACTGCTGCTCCAAAATGTTGATGGTGCCAGCCCCGTTGGCACTCGCTGCCAGTGCCCAGTGCCAGCCCCTATCACTTGGTGCTGTCAGCAGGTGTGAGTGGCACCACTGCCCTGATTGCCCCTCAGGAGCAGGGGGAGGTGGAGAAGCCCTCAGGGGCCAGCAGTTGCCACTCACACCTGCTGATAGCACTAAGTGATTGGGTCCGGTGCTGGGCACCAGCAGTAGGTTCAAGCAGTGGCTCCAGCATCAACTGGTGGTATGAGCAGGGCTGGCATTGGCAGTGGATGCAAGCAGTGGCTCTGGGCAGGACTACAGCCTGTGGGAGCAAAGAATTTTCAGTAACCACCAAAGGCTAGCCCCAATGACAGCGACTGGCATTCTGCCTTGGTCTAGTGCCCCCCTCATCTGTTCCACCATCCTGCTGTGGCCATGTTCTGCGTGCACCCACTGGTGGTCAGCACACATCATAGCAACCAGTTGTTCAGTTGTTCAGCCATTTGGTCTATTTGCATAGCAGTCTTTTATTATATAGGATAATGTCTACTTTGATTAACAAAAATCTAGACACATTTTTACATGTATTTGATTATTGCCTCTGGATATATATCAGGAAGTAGAATTGCTATATACAATTTTGAATAAATTTTGATACAGAAAGTGTGTATATTCCACATGACAGCCCACAGTGAATAAAGGCATTTCCTCATATTCATCTTTTTCAGAATTCTAGTAAACTATTGTTCTTTCAAATAACCAAAAATATTATTGGCATTAAAGGGGATCCTTTGCCACCCCCCCAAAACACACACACACACACACACACACACACACACACACACACACACACACACACACAACAACACATTTTGACATAAAGATTATTTTGAGCTGAAGGCAATTGAAAAACAGCAGACACAATTGACAAAATGCTTTCTGTCCTCCTCCAGTTCTGCCTAAAAGCAGAGCATAAATTCGCCTGGTAAAGTGACATAAATCTCCATTTGAAAGGATGTTCCACTCTCATACCTGAGATAGCACTAAGATAAGTCTGTATAAGAAATCTCACTAAACAAACCTTATTCATCAGACATTTCCTTATCCTCATCCACAGTTCCTCACCTTTTCCTAGAGGCTATATAAGCCTTGAAGACTAACCATTTCTTTGGATTTTTGCTTTTCTTCTATGGAATCTACATGCACATAAAATTAAAAATTAAATGTGTATCTCTTTTCTCCGGCTAATCTGTCTTTTGTCAATTTAATTTGCATGTCTTAGTTATAGAGAATAAGAGCAGAGAGGAAAAGCTTTTCTTCCCTTTTAGCATGAAATACCTTCTTGTGTGTGTACCACAAAGTTGAACAGAGAATGATATTGAAGTTCAAAATTGCACTGACCAATCAGTAGAAATGACAATCCTGACTCCCTTAGTCACCATAATGATTTTCCCTTATATAACCTATTCCCCAGAACCCATTTGGAGCCAGGTCTTTGAGCTTTTAGTTTTCCTGTCTCTGGGCTTGAGCCACTTTGTGCACTAATAAACCCTTACTTATTTTTTTTCTGTTAGCTCCTGTTCTTGTCTATTGGGCTATGATGCATTTAAGAAAACAGATCCCTTTAGTCTGGTAATACTCTCTTCTTGTTTTGTCTTCTGCTCTACTATAAACCATTAGAGGCCCGATGCACAAAATCCGTGCAAGAGTAGGCCTTCCTCCCCCACACACTTCCCCTCCCCGCCCAGCTCCTGGCACCAGCTTCCCTCTGGCACCCAGGACTCGGGCTTCCCTCGCAACCCCAGCTTCATCCTGAAGGTTGTCCGGAATGATATTTGGTAATTAGCATATTATACTTTTTTTATTATAGACTAGATGCCCAGTGCATGAAATTCATGCATGGGGGGTGGGGGTGTCCCTCAGCCCAGCCTGCACCCTCTCCAATATGGGACCCCTCAGTGATGTCTGACTGTCCATTTAGGCCCGATCCTACCAGGACAGTCGGACATCCTTCTCACAATCCAGGACTGCTGGTTTCCAAATACTTGCCTGCCTGCCTTCCTGATTGCCACTAACCCCTTCCTCCTGCCAGCCTGATCACCCCCTGTCTGCCAGGGGTTCAGAGCAGGGAGGGATGAATAGGTGGGCCGCAGGTGATCTTAGGGGAATGAAACTATTCTGTCTGATACTACATTAATGGTACATTTGTCAAGACCATAAGATATTCAACACAAAGAAAGAACCCTAATGTAAACTGCAGATTTTACTTTTGTTAATAATGTGTCGATAAAGGCTCATCAATTGTAATAAATGTATCACATTAATTTAAGATGCTAATAATAAAAGAAGCTTTAATGTAGTATGGCTGGGCCTGAGGGTGGTGGCGCGGGTGTGGAACCCCTGCTGGGTCTGGGGTGGCCGTCAGGATCCCCACCACTGCCGCAGGTTTGCCAAGGCCAGGCCTCGGGCTGGTGGCGCGGGTCTGGATTCCCTGCTGGGTCCAGGCTGCCCCAGGTTTGCCAAGACCGGGCCTCAGGGCAGCAGCACGGGTCCAAACTCCCTGCTGGCTCTGGGACTGTGACTGGACCCCCGTCGGCCCAGCAGCCCCCTTGGCCTGCTGGTGCCACGACAGCCCCGTCCCTCACATCGCAACTTCCCTTGCGCGTGTGCTTTGGCCCCAACCCCCGCTTCTGACTGGCTGGTAGCGTAGCAAAGGTACAGTCAAATTTGCATATTACTCTTTTATTAGATAGGATTATTATAGATTATTTAAAACATACTTGATCCATTAGTTTTTGTAGGTCCAGGACTTAAGAAAGCAAGTTATGCATGCCTCTCTTTCTGTAGGTGCTTACAAGTGGTACTCTAAAGACAGCTATAACAAAACAAACCACATTAATAATTATGACCTCCTTAATGGTATAATTTCATGGGTGGCATTTTTGGCCTTCCTATTGTTGGTGTTATCTGGCTTAATGAGCAAAAGCTTTGAGGGAGGTAAATGGGAGTTTGAAGCTTGGCTCATGATTTGTCAGCTATCCAACCCAAGGCAAGCTTCTTAACTCTTGCTGAACCTTGAAGTCTTCATGTACAAAAAAGGGAGCATAGTCATAACTCAGAATTCTTTAAGCCTTATAAATTGTTTAAAGCATATAGCCCACTTCTTGGTATTTAGTAAATCTTAATTTCACTCTTAGTTTATTAATACTTAAACTTCCACAATCAAACTATAGAAACATCAGGGCTGATAGTGGTTATCTATAAAGATAATCTAGTTTGGGTTCACTGTTTTAAAATAAGAAACAACAGTCAAAACCAGTTTGGCTCAGTGGATAGAGTGTCGGCCTGCAGACTGAAAGGTCCCGGGTTCGATTCCGGTCAAGGGCATGTACCTTGTTTGCGGGCACATTCCCAGTAGTGGATGTGCAGGAGGCAGCTGATCGATGTTTCTCTCTCATCGATGTTTCTGACTTTCTATCCCTCTCCCTTCCTCTCTGTGAAATATCAATAAAATATATTTAAAAAATAAATATAAAATAAGAAACAACAAAACAAATCAAACAAAAAAACCTGAGACTTAGAATGGGCAATAACTTCCCCAAGGATAAACAAATTTAGTTCAGAGTCACACAGGACAGTGCTCACTTAAGATTAATTGTTATCTTAAAAAAGATTTTATATTTTTCAAAATTCAAATTACCTCCCAGAGAGATAACATCTTAATACTTATAATTTAGTGTAACTGTTTATAAACTCAATAAAGCACTTCCTGAAATAGTCATAACTTTTATATTTCATATAAAGTTAGGAATTAGAGGTAAAGATGGAATATACCACATATTCTAAAGATGAAACCTGATATGGATCACCAAAGGACTGAGAGGGAATATTGTAATCCCATGGTATTACATTTTCTTATTTTTTGATCGTATGATAATATTATGAGGTGGATGGCAATATCTCATTTTAAAGAAAGGATCTGCGTCTCAGTGAGAAATTTGGAAATGAGTCTATAATCAAATTTATAGACCCTTTTATTGGAGACTAGAATAAAAACAACTACTCTTATTAAAAGACCATCTCCTAAAGAAAATGGGAGCTTAAACTTAAAAAGAATAGAAAAACTTAGACTAAATGATTAAGAAGCAGAGTAGGCATTTATTTTTACAACTATTCAACCAGACCGCCAAGCTTTGTCTCCCCGATCTCCGCTTCCATCCCCACTGTCCTTACTAGAAGCATATTTCCTTGGGTTTATAGTAAAGCCATTAAAAATTTATATAGCACTGTGTACTTTACGAGACATGTTTGCATCTCTGTTAGAGCCAACGAGAACTCAAATTTATTTTGTTCACCTTGCATCTTAGCACACCAGCTGATATTTACTACATGCTTGTGGAAGGTGATATTACTCTTCATCATGTATCCTGATTAATATCCCATGGTGCTACAAATGTGGGAGGATTATATATGTTTGCCCATTTAACCAAGGAGTATTCATATGACTTTCTTTGGTCAAATAAATTTTGGTAGAAGTGACTTGTTATTCCATGAAAAAGCTCTAAGAATTAGTGTTTGGTTCAAAATTGTCTCTTTTTCCCCACTGCATCTTCAATCATGGAAATGTTATGTGAGATAAAATCTGTGTCAAACCAGCCCAGTGAGTGACCATAGTAAGCAGAGCTCTCTTATGAACCTGCAATAGAAATATACAATATAGAGAGAACAAAGGATGTATTTTATTGTTTTAACCACTGAGTTTTCAGGCTGTTTATTACTGCAGCATAACCTCACCAATCCTGACTGATGAAGTGTCTAATTAATATTTGTAGAGTAAGTGAATAAAGAATAAATCCCTTCTTCATGTCTAATATTTGCAAATGACTCATTTGATATAGAAAGTTACAAGTTGAATACAATTTGTAAATAATCTATAAAATATGTTTATTTAAAAATATAACTTTAAAATTATAAATAATGATTTTATCTTGGGATCAGAACAATTTTCACTGAGCAACAGGGTTTACCTAGGGCTACAATAAAAATGTAAAAAGAGAGAAATTCATTTACTAATTCTTTAAATATTTACTGAGTCCCTGCTGTGAATCAGTCATTCTATTTAACTTTTCTTATTCTTGAAACAAAATATGTGAATATGCTGAGCAGTTATTTTTTTACTTTTCATAGAGAGCTGGCATTGAAGGAAGAGACTGCATTTCAATCTATTCCATTGTTTCCCTCCCACACAGAAAATAGATGCCTACTGGGAGATTTTTACACTTTAAGACACTGATTATTCAGGCAAATTTGATAGCTTTAATGTTAGTAAAGAGGATCATTAAAGTTTATATGCCCACTAATAAGAGCCAGCTAGCCAGAGCAAAAGTAGATTGAATCAAAAAGTCAGGAAAAGTCAAGGCTGGGAAGAACCAGAGAACAGATGGTTGGTTATGAGGCTTGTGGGAGAGGAAGATGATTCTGAATGAAATTGAAGAGCTTGGCAGCAGGAAAATAGATAATGTGGACCAATTAATACATTGAACATTTTTAACCTCCAAGATGGGTTTCTGTTGAGCTGACCAGGGAAATGGAAGTTGATTTTTCTTTGGAATGGGCAGAAATAAATAATTCTGGGAAAGTAAGCAGGCAAGATGAGCAAGGTGGTTTTGTTGGAAGTGACCCTGGAAATCCCTCTGCGCTCTCTGAGAAGTTGGTATAGGAGGCCCTCGCGAGTATACCTTGTCTTTGGCCGGGCTCCTTTGGCAGACAGGTTTTCATGGTCATGCCAGCAGCTAGAGGCATGACCAATGGGATCTTTGCAGGGAATTCAGTTCCTTAGGCAATTATTGAAACATTCAAAGGGATACTATAACAAGATAAGACAGCAAGGGAGAAGCCATATAAATTACCTGTTGATTATCAGAGCCTGTGACTCTGTCTTATCTGTTCCCCAAAAGGTAAATAAAACACTGTACATCATATTCAAATGATGGCAAATTCTACTTACCTTTCTCAGCCTCTTTCAATTGTAACTTTTTCAAGGATCTTTATTGAAACCTTAAGCTGGTTGTAATTTTGAAAATAAACAATCATAAAATTTCAAATATAAAGTTATCACATGTGCCCTTCATAATTGCATGTAAAGTCAAAAGATTGTCAGCCTATTGTCTTACTTTTTTTCTGAATTCTCAGAGCACAGTGCTATGAACATATATGTGTTCATTAATATTAACTCACTTTAATTTTATACTTAAAGTTATACATTTAAAGTTGTGAGAATCACAGCAGGCTATCTGGCTAACATGATGCATATACTTTTTTTGAAAAATTAAAATATACTCTCGGGGGGGAGGTCAATGGGGGAAAAGGAGACATATGTACTACTATTTGTAATACTTTAAACAATAAAAAATTTAAAAGTATATATTCTGATGGTCACAATTTAATTTAAACTTTTAAATGATGCTGAAAATAAATCTTTTTGAATTTTAATGATACATATTGATAGAGAAGTCTTCTTATGTAGCTATGATTTCAGTAGAAATTTTATTTTCAGAAACGAAATTCTCATCAGCTTTTAGAAAATTCTTATCAGCCTTTAGAATGATGAATTTAAAAAAATGCTTAAAAAGTGTCATTTAAAATAACCAAATAGATATGTTTAAATGAGAACCCCTCTTGTTCAGTACATGATAATTGTTGTGGTTGCAATTGCTGTATTTGCTCTTCTCCTTGACTACAACTGTGGCATTGTAGGGCAACAGCCACTTAAAGACTATAAGCTGAAAATAACATAGTGAAGAGCCATATTTGATGTTCATATGTGGTTTTTGGAATCTCATATGAAACCCATCTGTTAGATGGCTGAGTGCCTGCACACAAGGTAGCATGCCAGTTTCTTTGGGGGCAATAATGTTAATTAAGAGTGTTCTCAGTGGGTTAGCTGCCTAATGTTACAAGGACCAGCTCCTTGTTGGATCTTTTCTTTTGTTTCTGTACAGCCACTTTGTACAATATCTGCATCCTTAAATCAATGTATGTTCTGGATTTTCCTTTTTTTTCTCTTTTTTGGTGGGGGGAGGGCAGGAGTTGAGAGACTAGTCAGATATGGGCTATAATGCCAAATTAAGGGGCATATTGCGTGGCCAAGTTTAAAGAATACTAATAACAATGAATATTGATTAGAGCCATTTTGAAAGAAAATTGCCAATGAAATGAAATACAGTTTAGAATGACAATAAAGTCATTTAGCTTTAGATTGTATCTTCTTTTTCTTTCTCAATTATCTTGGAATGCTTGCTAAAGAAGCACATATAAAGAGGATAAACTATTAAATGCATCAAAACTTAGTGACCAGTGAATAATCAATAATTTAATTAAATCATTATAGGCACATAATTGATCAGATGAAAATGTGACACACTGGAGACCAGATTCCAAGACCATAGATTAAAGGTCAGGGAGAAATTGAATGAGGTGTCACTGACCCTGGGAAAGATAATCATAAAAGCTGCTGCAGATAGAGAAGGCTTAATGGGACTGAAATTACTCGTTCATGTTAATAAGTTTTAGAAATTAGATTTAAATCGATGTATATTTATAAAACATTTATTTATGCTGTGTGTTGGAGGTGGGGGACTATAAGGAGATTAGAATAAACCTTAACGTTGGCCTTTAAGGAACAAACATACAATCTAATGAGAAGAGTTTAAAAAGAAGTAATTACTTTTGACATAAGACAAAGTGATATACATGCTAACTACATAAATAAAAACATATCCTAGACCTGGCTGGGGTAACTAAGTGGTTAGAGCATCAGCCTTGCGCACCAAAGGGTTGTGGGTTCAAGTCCTGGTCAAGGGCACATATCCAGGTATTTGGGTTGTGGGTTTGCTCCTCGTCTCCACTCCCCAGCCCCTGTCAGGGGTCTATCCCCTGGAAAACATATCCTTAGGTGAGGATTTATAAATTATAATAACATGTTCTGGAAACATCTATATAATAAAAGCCTAAGTGACCATTATGGTGGAACCACTAGAACTACAAGTCACTATGATGCGTACTGACCACCAGGGGGCAAATGCTTAACGTAGGACCAGCCCCCTAGTAGTCAGTGTGCTCCCACAGGGGAGTACTGATCAGCTAGAAGCCAGGCTCGTGGCTGGCGAGTGCAGTGGCGGTGGCAGGAGTATCTCCTACCTCCGTGGCAGCGCTAAGGAGCAGTTAGCCAAGTGATAAGGAGCAGTGGGTAGGCAGGCAGTAAGGAGCAAGGGGTCCCAAACTGTGAGAGGGGTGCCTGCCTGCTGGCTTAGGCCATGGAAACGGACCTACGTTGGCAGATGGGGTCTCAGATTGCAAGAGGGTGCAGGCCAGGCTGAGGGACAGCTACCCTCTCCAGTGCACAGATTTTGTGCACCAGGCCTCTTGTAACAAAATAAATATTTATGATTATTTCACCATGGAAGGTTTCCAAAGAAGAGGTCACAGATGAGTTGGGTCTTTAAGATAATGATGTATTCCAATAAGCAAAGAATAAATAAGGGCAGGGAAGTACTAAGTTAAAGGTCAGCAATGTGTAAAGGCATGGAGGTGAAGTTTGTTTGATGATATGAATAACAATGACTCCATCCTTAAGATTGGAGGGTTCTCACCCTAGCGAACCCTGAAAGCAGGGGTGATACACTGCAGGCTTAATGCTGAGTAGTGGAGGATGAGGACAGTGATTTTAGAACGTTAACCTTGGCAACAGCATAAAAAATGTTTTGGAGAGGTGAGAAACCTGATTCAAGGAATCAAATTAGGAGACTGTTTTTGAAAAACAAGTTATCGTTACAGAATCCTTTTGTCCTAATCACCTCTTTGAAGGTATGCATGTCTTTAAAACCATCTACTTCAGTTTGTGTGGGCAGAATATCTAGAAATGGGAGAGAAATAGGAACTTAAGATGAAGACTAGTTTAATGGATCATAATAGAAGAAAAAGAGTTGTAAACATCATGAGAAAATGAGAGGCATTATATTAAATATAATTAGTAATGATATTAAAAGTCAGTGTTTGCAGTTATGCTTCTTAATGTGGTAATAGTCACTATATATGTCTGAAACTTATTTTTCTCTGCATTGAGGGGTAGTAACCACTTTTGAGCATGTTGCATTTCATCTACCTTACTTCTTAGAATAATTTACAGAAACAGCTTATGGAAGAAGAGTGATATAAAGATACATAGGCCAAGTAAGTAATGGGAGTAAAATCTAACCAACTAACAATTAGAAATGAAGAAAAAAAGCAGACTTAAGAGCAGGTAGCAGTAGTTGTAGGCATCTGATAGAGAAGGCCCTTTTAACTTTGGTTAATTTTTACCACATTTTCAGATGAAATTTTTCAATTACATTCCCCCCTTCACATATAGATATATTGCCTGAGGGAGCTTTTTGAGCCTAAAGTTGCCCATGGGAGGCTAGAATAGGAAGATAGCAGGTGTGCTTGTTTTAACAAAGTGTCATTCTGTGAAAATTCAGGTCCTCTAGCATTAACAGCTTCACGAAATCCCACTCAGCATTCTTCCCAACCGTAGAACTTCTTTTTGCTTTCCTACACTCATACCAGGTAAGGCAAGGGTGTTAGTGTTTGATGCCTGATGGAGGTATCCGTGGAGAAGCCTGTTTAGAGTAAGCATATTTGAATTATGACAAGAAAAACATATTATGCGAATGGTCTATTAAAATTATCTGAAATTTGAATTTAAATGATACCGTTTCACACAGAATTAGGCATTGAAAATGAGAATAGATTTGAAATGTGCAGGCCACTGAAAGCATTTTGTGGCTCTGCTTTTCAGTCAGAAAAAAAAGTGACAATAGCAAGACCATTCAGAAAAAGACAGAAAAGAGTCTAATATGAAACAAGTTTCCAAAAGACCATTAATAGCTGATGTAACACTTTAAAGCATAAGCTTTTGTTCCCTACATACTTTAGATAACAATTACTTATTGCATTGCTACAATGCCTTGTTTATATTTTTCTCTCTAGGAGAATAAGTCAGCAAATACATTAAGTAGAGTAATGTAGAAATTACAGTCTTTCTACTATGGTGATCAAGCACATTTAATTGGCCTCCTAAAAGAGAAAAATATCTTATTTACCTGAAGATAATTACTTATTTTGTTTGGAAAGAATGTCCATGATTCAAATGGCAAATCATTTCATTGATATAGGGAGCAAAAATAAAAATAATTTTATTTGGGTAGAAATAGTATACATAAAAGATGATAATAATCTTTAAACTTCACTAATATTACAATCATTGGCATTAAGCAAATATTTTTAACTCTATAAATGGGTTGAAAGTTTTAATTTAAGTTATGTATAAATAGCATGCTTTGCCCAATCAAAAGCCTAGTCTTCGAGAGCATAACCCACTTTCTGGGAATAATCCATTCCATACTTTTTTCCTGGTCATCTCTCAAATAGGCCTTTGGAGATAATCTACAGTTAAAAAAAAAAAGATGCAAATTGACCATTACTTTGCAACACCGACTAGCCAATAAGAGGTGAGTATACAAATTAATCTGACAAGGATGGCAGGTTAATTTGCATACACAGGCACTGAACATCTCGGGGCAGGGTGGCCACTTGCTCTCATATCAGTGCTTAGCGGCCTGTAGGCCTGCGCACAGGCCTGGAGCAGCCAGAGTCCTGAAATGCTCCCAGCTACTCCAGGACTACATATGCAGGTGCTGAGCATCTGGGGGGGTTGGGGGTGGGAATGTCCCCTGCAGTGAATAAGCAAATAGCAGGGCCCTGTTTGCCCCTGGCCATGGCAGTGAGGGGCAAGAAGTCCCTTGAAGGCCCCCGACACAGAGCAAATAGCAGGGCCTGGCAAGCAGGTCCCCACAGAGAGAAGCCACCAGGGCCTTTGGTAGTGTCAAGCAGGCAGGTCCACAGACCATTGAACCACAGGGAGCAGGCCTAAGCTATCAGTAGGACATACTCTGAGGGCTCCCAGATTGGAGAGGGTGCAGATTGGGCTGAGGGACCCATCCCTCTGTGCATGTATTTCATGCACTGGGCTCCTCTTCCAATTAATAAAGTCCCATCTGGTCTATTGGAATAGGGGGGCACCTGCAATTGCCCCTATTTCTCTGCAGTTGGTATCAATTCTTACCTTATATTGATGAATGATCTTATAATCAATCAGTGTTACTATTGAGATGGACATGCATATCTGAAGACCTCAATGTAAGAAACAGTGTAGAAATGGATGATATATCATCACTCTAGTTTTTTGTCCAGGAAAGACATTAAAAATCAAACACAGCAGACTTTTTCAATTAGTTATGGCTTGGCTTCAGATCCTTCTTATCCCATAATTCAGAAAGGCTACACTAGTCAATAATGATTTTCATGAACAATAAAGTTTTTGCTTATATTTTTTAAATATATGCATGCACTTTAGAATAAAAAAAACTAGGTTCTGTTCCCACTTCTGCCACTTATGCAGGGCTAGCTTTGCAGAGTTTCTTTAAACTTCTGTTTTCTCATCCATAAATTAGGAATTATGACGTCTTTTCTGACAATTCATGAAGTTAAATGTGATGAACTTTGAGATTTGTAAAGTGCTATTCAGATATAAGGTATCTATTCATTTTCTTCTAGATTGGAAGTGCCTAACAGTGCTTGCCTCACGGTAGACACTCTCATCTTCCCTTCACAGCCCTAATTAAGAACATGACTAAGCTCTCTGCTAATTTCTACTCTCCTTTTCCCTCATACAAAGACATAAAGAAGGTTTCCCCCCAAATTTTATGAGCTCCAGAATTTAATAACATTCCAACTGTCTTTTCAACTGCTTTTGCAGCCAATACTACTAAGCACTCCCAATGACAATGGAGGTGATTCCAACATCTCTGACCATTTAGGCTTTTCTGACAACAAAATCAGCATCTTTTTTTTTTTTTTGGAAGATGCTTGGTGTTTGGAGAGTGGTGACCATGGTACATATATGATTTCAAAAAGGTTCATAACAAGATAGTGCCCTAAGAAGGAATATTTTTAATGCCTAAATGAGTTATCAAAGAATTTGAGTTCTTTTAACTCTATAGAATTTCAACAAACAGGGGAGTTCATAGTTCTCCTTTACAGTATCAGATCACTAATGTACCTCAATGACATTTTTTTTCTAAAGGAACACAATGACAGTTATTCAAATAATGACTAGTGTGCAAACATATGATTTGATTTCATCCCTAAGTAGAGAGAAGTATATTTTAGCTTCAGGTATTATTTATTCTTTCATGGACAGCTATGGAGAGTCATCAAGTGCTAGGCCCTGTGCCAGGAACCCTGCACACCTGCCCAGAGGCAGCTTAAGTTCTGATCAAGAAAAGAGGCATGGACACACTCTATTTTTCTGTATGAGAACACTAGAATAGAGAGAAGTTAAAGATACTTTGGAGCTTGGGAGAAAAGAAACCAGGTTTTGTCTTTCTTTTACCACTCCTATAACTTTCCGTCAGCCATGCCCTTAAATCCCTTCATTGCTGACAGCTGTGCTAATTCTCGCAGACGCTGCTTTAAGAATATTGAGTGACTAGGAAAACTATCACTTCAGTGAATGACTAGAAGACTGTTGTGATAAAAATGTTGGACTGATTAATGACAACTTTTGAAGGACAACGTCGTATCTATTACTCAGGAAATTGCTTTCAAAATATCTCGGCAGCTTTATGGTCAAAGCTAAGAGAAAATAAAAGGCTATTCTCTGTGGCTCCCTCGAGCCTGATTTTTCAGTTCTGGTTCCTGACTGAGAAAACAGCCTCATTTTCCGGATGTTGCCACAGGGTATGAGTTCACTATTCAGGTGTGATTCTGTTTTCTTTCATAGCATAGAGTTTCTATTTCAATTTCCATGAGTATGATTACCATATAATACAATACCATAACCATACTATCATATAATAACTGCACAATCCTATTATCATATTTGTATTCCCTCTCTCTTTCTCTCCATTTATACATATGCAATAATTTCCTGATTACTTATTTCTCCTTGAAAATCTTTATGTCTGCTTTCCTGGCACGAGCTGTATTAACCTGGTTAGAAACATATTTTCTAATCTGAAAGCAAAGGTTCAAAGACTTTTGCCATGTAAATGAGTGTATCCTTACACAGCAACATATTCAGAAGGTGGTGGCAAAGCAAACATGTTTTTAATGTTGGGACAGTAGAGAAGAGAAACAACCTTAATCAAAGTGGGGAATTAAGGATTAAAATGTCTTCTATTCCAGGCAAGTTTTGATGTGCATTAATGTTAAAGAGGAGTCAGTAGAGTTGTTCCAGAGGCCTACCAGCACTCAAGGATTATAACTTTCTTTCATCTGATCTCAGAGTTTTCAGTGGCAGTGAGTGACATTGACTGAATAGTGTCCAGTTGTTAGAGACTGTCCTGTTCCAGCAATTGTCAAACCATCCATTTTATGCATCCTCTTGGCTGTAGGGCTGACCTTTTTAAAAAATATTTATTTTATTGATTTTTTTACAGAGAGGAAGGGGAAGGGATAGAGAGTTAGAAACATCAATAGGAGAGAAACATCGATTCAACTGCCTCTTATACACCCCCTACTGGGGATGAGCCAGCAACCAAGGTGTACATGCCCTTGACCGGAATTGAACCTGGGACACCTCAGTCTGCAGGTAACCGTTCCATTCACTAAGCCAAACCAGCTTGGACAGGCTGACCATTTTTGAGACTAGCCAAGCATTTGGGGTCTGAGTTTACTCATGAAGCCTAAAGATTAAATATTTAAAAGCAAGAGTAACCTATAAACCCATTTGAAAATTATAATAAAAAGCTACTCAAAATAGAGTACTGATTTCTAAATCAAACCAATATTATTTCCAAATTTCATCAAATTTTTATCCATAGCCTGTAATAGTTTAGAAGTAAAAAACAAATCACAGCTCACTGCTTTACAGAGTAATGTATTATTGAAAGGTCCTCAAGTGAAGAGATTGACCTGAACACCTTAATAAGACATGAATATGCATGTATTTCCAGGATGTCTTTTACAACTTGATGAAAAAAATCCAATTATAACATTCAACCTGACTCTCTCAGATTTTTTTCACTATTGCTCACAGAATAACTAGTTCCTGGAACTTAGTTTATTGGTTTACCCATAGAATGTCATGTTGTATTATAGTCACTTATGTATGTGGCAGCTCACTAAATTCCGAACCGTGTCTCATTTACTTATCCCTTATCACTTTGCACAGGGCTAGATATACAGTCTATTATGGTCAATTGGGTCTCATGACTATTATGGCCTACTAAATAAATTTAAATAGTCAGTGTCTACACAGAACCTTCTTAGTCCATGTTTCAAAGACAATGTGAAGATTAAATTAAACAAAGCAACAGAAAAGTATTTTGTCAAGTGTACATTATAGACAAATAGTGTTTTTGTTATTTCTGTTGGAGGGGTGTTTAGGTATTATAAGATACACAAGGGAGGACGTTTATTTGGCAGCTATCTTGTAACTCCAAATAAAGTTATTTATCATGTATTTATTGAGGGATTTATAGTCTCTAGAGAACTTTCTCTGTGAGAACACTGCTTTTGAATTTTTTTAGTTCTTTTGTTTTCCTCTGGTTACTAGAATTCTCCAGACATATAACACCTTTGCCTGGGTAGCTGAGGTATGATTGAATTCTCCAGGGATTTCTATAAAATGGATTCAGTGCTTAGGAGAATTTAACTTAAAAATGGGAACAATCCCTAAGCTGGAGAGCTATCTCCTTCTAGTTTCCTCTTCAAAACATAATGGCTGACTTGAGGTCTGCTATGCATTATTGCCTTTTCTATCTGTATGTTTTCGATCTATTTTCTCAACTTAATGAGGTTGCAAGCACCCCTAATGTCATTTTTGTTTCTGGTACATTGGTCTCTAAAATGTTTAGAGTTTGGTTGGTGACAATGAAATAATAACAGTGATAATAAGGGTCTTAGTTTAAATGTTGTCAAGTGGTATAGTTGAGTGTAATTGATAAAAGTTTTATTTGTATCACTGTGAAATAAATTACATACAACATGACTCTCTCAGGTAGGTCTATTTTAGAAATAACCATCCATTATAGAAAGGCATATTTTTGAACAAATACAATTGAAAAAATATTCAAGTAAATATATGTTTCTTAGAATAAAGATTTTCTTTCTTTTTATGCTGTTGTTTCATTTAATATGGTCTATTAGGTAGCATTTATCATATTTAAATGATGTACTTTCTCAAAAGCTATCTATATATATAAAACCCTAATATGCAAATAGACCAATCAGTGAAACAGCTGAACCAAACAACTGGTCACTATGTGCGATGACCACTGGGGGCATGTGCGAATTATGGCAGGCATTGGCAGCAGGTGGCAGAGAGCAGAACATGGTGGGCATTGGCCATGGCTTTGATGGTGGAACAGGTGAGGGGAGCCACCAGAACACGTTGGGGTGCCAGTTGTTGTCATCAGGGTGAGTCTCTAGTGGTTACTGAAAATTCTTTACTCCTGTGGAACAGTCTCGCTGGCACACACACCTATTGTTGGTGCAGGCCCTGTTTGCATTCACTCCTGGCACCAGAGCCATCATTCCCACCTGCTGTCAGCACCCGGAACTAGTTCCGATCACCCCTGAGGGCTCCTCCATCTCCTCCTGCTCCTGAGGGGTGATTGAGGCAGCAGTGGCCACTTGCACCTACTGACAGCGCTGGTCCCACTAGCACCCATTGCTGGCACCAGCCCCAATCACTCTATGCTGTCAGTGGGTGCGAGTGGGGCTAGTGCCATCAGAGTGTGGGAGGAGTGGCAGTGGGAATGGGGCTGCCAGGAGACAGGGGACTGGGGGCCATGGCTGGAGGGGCTGGGCAGGGGCATGGAGGATGGGCCAAGACCCATCCCTCTGCCCACTGCAGACTTGTGGCCTACAGTTCCTTTAAAGGTGTACAAATTCATGCACTGGAACCCTAGTTAATTATATAAGAATCTATGACATAAAGTATATGTGAATATTTGAAATAGAAAAATGCAGTAGTCATTTACTTTAAACAATTGGCAGAGAAATTTATAGTTTTTCTCTGAAAAAACAAACCTATTTCCCTGGCAAGAGGTACTCAATGGTTAGAGTGTTGGCTCATGCACCTGCATGTTGCAGATTGGATTCCTGGTCAAGGACAGGTACCTGGGTTGCAGGTTTGCTCCCCGCCCGGCCTGGTCAGGGTTCATGGGAGACAGCCAATCTTTCTATCTCTCTTCCTCTCTCCTTTCCCTCCCTTCCTTCCACTTTCTCTAAAAATTATTGGGGGAAAAAATAGCCTCTAGTGAGGATCGACAAAATCAACAAACAAATAATAATAATAACAAAACCTATCCAATCATATCCAGAAAGCATTTTTTCAAAGTTATATTCTGAGGATCCCTCCTGCTCATATATTGTTTTACCACAATACCCTGATAAAAGCTAAGTTCAATGACATGTAGCAGACAATGATTTTATTCAAAGGTAGTCTTTAAAGTTGATACTAATATAAATTTGTTTGTAATGAGTAAAAATGAGTGTAAGATACCTAATTTACCTTTTACATTGGAGGTTTTCAGAAAGTTACTCAGATATTTATATTTAAACCGAAATGAAACAAGATTGATTAGTCCTTGAATTGTTCAAGCTGGGTTAAATAATTTATTGTAGGAATTTAGATCTGAAGTAAAGTTGGGCATTAAATGCCTTTGAGAAGTTTATAAGAAAATATTTTGACAGTTTTCTCTGAGAAATGAGAATATTATTGTATCAAGCAATAAGTTTGTTAGTGACAAGTGAAATACTGTGCCTAATCAGATTGTTACTTATAATTGCTTATAACAATTTTACTTTGAGCATACATGCATATAAAGTTATTTTCCCCTGTTAAGTTTATATCTAACAGAAAATCTGCATCTTAAAAATGTGAGAAAACATCACCTTAGGGCTCCATCAATCAAAATCTCAACACTTATATTTTATTACACTTTGATAATAATTATGCTAAGCTGCAATTTTTCATGTATTTTTACCATTATTTATTCACCAATATTTGTTTTGTTCTCTATAAAGTATTATATAGGCTTTTACAGATCTGGAACATATACTATATGTAATATGCCTTAAAGAAATTCAGTACCATTAGAGAGGCAGCTATTTTCCATTTATTTGTTTTTCTTTATTGTTGACATTACAGATGTACATCTTTTCTTTTCTTTCTTTCTTTTTTTTTTTTGAGAGAGAGAGAGAGAGAGAGAGAGTGAGAGAGAGAACAAAGCATTATTTTATTGTTCCACTTATTCATGCATTCATTGGTTGCTTTTTATATGTGCCTTCACCAGAATGGAAACTTCACGAGGATGGAACCTTGAGCTATCCAGTAAGACACTATGTGGAATATGCCTTAAAGAAACTTAGGACAATTATAGCAGCAGCTATTTTTAGTAACCATCTATATAAGCTAACTATTGCTGTGTTTAAGAGAGAATAACAAAAGAGGAAATGGAGTAAACAAATGTAATCAAATCTTTTGAGGAGTTTTGCTATAATACTCATAAACCACTGAGTAATAATTAAAAAGTACTAAATATACAAATAAATTTAAGTTAATTTATAGAATAAGATCATAATGGTGCTGGAAGTGAAAAAAACCAGATTCACAATGCCACAAAATACATCATTCCATTTATATGACATTCTGGAAAAAAGAAAAAAATATGTGGATATAAAAGAAATCACTTGTTTCTAGGGTTTGAGGTTGGGAAAACTATTAAGGGGCACAGATAATTTTTTTGAATTATGGAAATATTCTATATTTTCATTTTGGAGGTAATGACATGATTGTAAGAATTTGTCACAACTCATAGAACTATATGTTTTAAAGGATGAACTTCACTATGTAAATTATACCTAAATAAATTTGACTTCTTCCCTTCCAAAAGAAAACCTTCTTGGCTATCATTAGTAGGCTCAGGAACATAACTAATTGTTTTGATATCTGGTAAAACCTGTAACTTGGAAACCATAGTTGTTGATAGGAATATTTCCCTTCATAGACTTATTCTAAAAAATAAATAAAACAAGGAAGGATATAATTACAATAATAGTATTATGCAACCTTTAATAGATCTGGTCATTGATCATCAATGGCTTCCAATATCATTTAAGGAGAAACACCAAGTATAATTGTTTTCTGAAGGAGGAATGTTCATCCTCTATGAAATTATCTTGCCAAAATAAAAACAATTAATTGACATCTAATAAAAACTTTATATTTAACCATCCAATTTATGGAAAATACTGAAGAAAGAACATGTGAAACTATACCTTGTAGACACAATCAGCAAAATCCAGACAATAGAAACTCAATAGTTCTTTAAAAGTAAATTATGAGAGGCTTGGGGGAGCGGAAAAGGAAACTGCAGATTAAAAAGCGACATCAAGGGCACATTAACCAATTTCAATGTGTGAACCTTATTAGGATACTGGATTTGATGTAGAAATTTTTTACAATAACAATGTTTAAAGAACAATGGTTAATTTGATCACTGACCACATATATGATGACAACAAGATATTATGGTCATTTATAAAAAGTTACTATTGCAAGATAAACATTTGAGTACCGACAAATGAAATCATATGATTGATGTTCTAAATTTGCTTAGAAAAAGTAGAAAATGGGAGAACTGTGTCAAGGATAAAATATTGACAAGAAAAACATGATTGACTATGAGGTATTAAGTAAAACTGAGTGAGGATTGTTACCAGGTTTCCTAGTATTCTGTCTCCCATTGCATATGTTAAACTAGTGGCCTGGCGCACGAAATTCGTGCATGGAGGGGGGCTCCCTCAGCCCAGCCTGTACCCTTTCCAATCAGGGACCCCTTCGGGGATGTCTGACTGTTGGTAGTTGGACATCCCTCTTGCAATCTAGGAACACTGGCTCCTAACTGCTCATGGCCTGCCTGACTGATCACCCCTAACCCCTCTGCCTGCCTGATCACGCCTAAGCACCTCTGCCTACCAGCCTGATCACCCCTAAGTGCTCCCCTGCTGACCTGATTGCTCCTAACTGCCTCTGCTTTGTCCCACACCTGGGACCCAGGCTTGCCTCCCTCTAGTCAGCTATAGGTACCCAGGACCTGGGTAAGCTTCACTCAGGCCGGCTGCAGCCACAGGCAGCCGCAGGCACCCAGGACCACAGGGCATGCTGCCTAACCCCAGGGCCAGAGAGGACCCCTACCCCTCTATGTGCCTGCCTGGCTGAGTTTCACTACTCTGACCGCCGTGGCTTAAAGAACTTTGCCAAGTATGTTTCTCCCCAGCCTCCTGGGGAGAGGGCGAGAGCTGAGAAACTGGAGATGCACACCTTCCTCGGCATCTCCAGAAGCTGGAGCACCTGGCTGGTGGGCGCTGTAGTTAGAAGGCTCCAGGCTTCAATCCTGGCCCAAGGAGGCAGGGAGCCGTGGAGTGTGTGTGGTGCTTGAGGAAGGGGTGACCTTACTGGACTCGCAGCACATCCTGCATACAGCTTGCCACGCCCCTCCGCACAGCTCCTGCCTGGGGAGCGCACACTTCACCATGGCCAAGCCCCTGCAGGCCTCACTGGTCTTGTCTCCCATCCTGCTGGCCACGCCCCTTGAGTCTGCCACCAGAACTACATTTCCCAGCATTTTTGGTGCTCCCCACATTCGATTTCTGCTTCTGGTTCAATTACGCATGAACCAAGAAGACTGTGAACTTCCTGCAGCCAGCGGTGGCCACCGGGGTTTCCGCATACCCCATATACTAGCAGCCAGTCCCCCACCCCCATTGTGGGTGCTGGGCTGGAGGGCATGCAGAAACCTCTGGGCCTCACACAGTGGCATCCACCAGGGTATCTGCATACTCCATCATAGCTGCTGGGCTGGGGGCATGGACCCAAACTGCCGCTTGGCTGACAGCCCCACCTTGCACCTGGCGCTCATTACCCAAGGTGCCCTGGGCACTCATTTGCATGTGATTCAGTCACAGTAACTGTAGGGAGGGTTCTCACTGAACCTTAAGTACCGTTGTGGGCAGAAATTATAGCATGGTGCTTGCTTATGTGGCACTGTGGCCACACCCCCGCTGGCCATGCCCCCTGTCTGCTGGCCACGCCCCTTGCTCCTGATTGGCTGGTAGCATAGCAGAGGCATGGTCAATTTGCATTTTACTCTTTTATTAGGTAGGATGATCTCCATAATATAACTAAAAGAAAAGAATTAGAAAAGGAGAAATGCAGGAAAAGGAGAGAGGGGATATGAAAATAATAATAATAATAATGCTATTCTTGATAGCACAATAGCATAGCATTTTATAGATTATAGAATATTTTCAGACTCAATATTTCAGGCCTCAACAATGACCTGGCTCTCAGCTTCTTTCTTAACCACTTCTCTTCCAGGCATAAATTACCTGCATTGCTTGAGACTCAGGCCACTGTGATACACATAAAAGATACTCAATAAACATTAATGAAGAAATAGAAAAAGTAAATGTGATAGCAATCCTTTTTCTGAGACAGAGAAAATGTGAATGGATACAGGTAAAGTGAGGGAACACTTTTGAGTTGTGAGGAGTGGCCCAGCATTCTGCACAACATGGGAATGGCAGTTGTCCACAAGGTCTTGGTTGGGCGAGACATAGCACAGGAATAAGGAGCTTGAGAGGATGTTTGCTGTGGGCAATGGGCTCTGGATTCACTAGGAATATTCCAGGAGAAAAAATGAGTTTATCAGTTTCAAGGCTCTTGAAAGTTATCATGCTTACCTTATTCTTAAAAGGACTTACTCTTTTGAAAGATTTTACAGATCTACATTTTTTTTACATTTTATTATATAACTACTAGTAATTGGCAAGCTTTCTTTTTACCTGCTCTGTTTTCAGATATCAACAAACATTCAAATTCAATTAAAATTAAATAAATAAAAATTTGAATTGATCACTTGCCAAATATATAGTTGTTAAATCTTTACCAAATACTGCTAGAAGCTATTAAAAAAACACATAACAATGTACTCAATGCCATGACAAGAGATGGATGCAAGCAGGCATATAAGCCTAACCAATGGATACAGACAATAGGGGGGTGAGGGCATGAGTGGTGGGACTGGGGGATTCATGGGGTGATAAGGACACATGTGTAATACCTTAATCAATAAAGAAAAATAAAGAATGACTGTGCAAACTTTATAAGTGGAGTTGAGCTCCATGAGTGTCAACTCAATTTAAAGCGTCAGATGAATTCATTTGGGAGAAAACAAGTAAGTAAAAGAAAATAACACACAAAATTCTAAAAAGCTATTAGAGTTTGTCATTTTCTAATATCTCAATCTGGGAAAGCACCCAGGCTTCTTGGAGATACACAAGGCTATTTGTGGAGCAATTGCAGTACAGGCTTTGGAGCTGGTCAGATAAGCTCCCCCAACCACATGTACCAGCAGCACAATTTTGGGCAAGACATTCAGATTCTTTCAGCCCTGGTTTCCTCACCCAAACATGAATGCTAATGCAGGTCAATGGGGAGATGGGAGCGAGGTGGGTATAAAGTACTTTATAGCTGGGAAGAAATCGGATTTGCTTAAAGTATGACAACATAAAAGGCCTATATCCCTTGCAAGTGAAATGGAATTATTTCACAACAGCAAAATGATACATTACTCATATTTGAGTGTTAGACAGTCATGTCAACGTGGCTTATTATTATTTTTAAACGTATTTTTATTGATTTTAGAGAGAGAGGAAGGGAGAAGGACTCAGGGATAGAAACAATGATGAGAGAGAAACATCGACCAGCTGCCTCCCACACATCCCCCACTGGGGATTGAGCCTGCAAGCAGAGCATATGCCCTGACTGGGAATGGAACCAATGACCACTTGGTTCATAGGTCAGCGCTCAACTACTGAACCACACCAGTCAGGCTCAATTTGGTTTAAATGTTTCTAGGACCCTCTTTCCATTTTGTAATGACAACATTAGATATGGAATATTTGGATTCAGACTTTATAAATTTGCTCTTTTATAAAATGGGAATTACTGTGAGGATTAAAGAAGTTAAAACATAACTTACACAGCATTGTATTTTAACCTTTATTTGAAGTTATTACAAATATTATGACAAGCCTGCTCTGCTAGCTTGACTCCAGGTTAAGTGATCCCTGTGCTTATAAGTGACTGCAAAGGCACAAGAAAAGCTTGAACAGACTTTTCCTGAGGAAGCTTCCCTACCACTTTCTGATGTACTCAGTTCCTTTCACACGAGACCAGGCCTTCTCATCCAGATGTTCGGAGGTAAAATAGTGATGCATAAGTGACTCATAATGGATCTTTCTGAGAGCAAATTTTGATGAGGAAAGAGAAGACACAAGAAAATGAGAATACTATTTCCTTAAAGCAGTGGCCACCTGTCCTCTTTGCCCAGCGTACTGCAGAGGAGGAGGCAGGTTAAGGAAAGGGGAGACTAATAAGGGACACTTATTGCCCAGTCATTGGAGATGTCAATGTATTTTCAAAGAACCAGGAAGAGCCATTAGCTGACTGCAATTACTTTAGCTGCTGTGTCAACAGACTGAGCCAGGAGCTAACAATATGCACCCTGATTACCTTCTCCACAGTGGAGAGCCCTGTCCTGGCTTTGCTGAGAGAATAGAAAGGCACCATCAGGCAGAAATGTTGGCAACTACTTTTCAAAGGATGTCGGAAAACTTGTAGGCTGACTTATAAAATAAAGCAGAAGCAAAAAAGAAAAGAAAATCCTATCCAGACTTGTCCACACATTAAACGTTCACAGTTGGACTAACTGTGAAACAGATTTGAGCTCGCACACAACCAAAATGTCAATTAGAAAAACCAATTTCACCAACTTGTGGATTTGATTCCAAGACAGGCTAAAGCAGATTTGGCACCACTTTTTTTGATCCCTATTTCATGAATATTGATTAAGTGCCTGCTTAAGTTTATTTTCCTCTAACAACTACACCTATAGTAAAAGTTATAATCACCGTGGAAAGATATAGAATTTCCTTTCGTCTTTAAAGAAAGGACAGCATTGTAAAAAAAAAAAATGGTGCTAATTAGTTGAATGTAATTACAAATTCAACAGAGCTAAAATGTTCTCCAGGAGCAGAAAATGCAATTTGCCATATGGTATCGGAAATATGCAAGAAAGGATTTTCTTGCGCTGCTTTCTGCAGTTGTAGCTTGGCCTTAGATTATTTGTGAGTTTACAACAATTTGAAAAATGAAAGCTGGTTGACTGAGTGGCTCAAGCATTCAGGAGACATGCTTTTTCAGTTCATAATAAAAAACAAATTTCTTTGCAAATGTATACAGAAATCTGCAGTTTTAATTTTCAGCAATTTTGGAGAATGTAAAAGTTTTTTAAAGTTAAATTTATATGCTCAGAGCTGCTTAACATAGAGCTTGCCTGAGGTCAAAAACCAAAAGAGAAAAATATAAAGATAAAAATCTTGAAAATGGTCTTTAAAGTAAAAGCAAATTTAAGAATACTGACAGAGGAACATAATTTGGGATATATATTCAACTTGTTATAATTTTAAGATTGTGTCTTTAAGCCTCCAATTAGCAAATGTCTTTGTAGAAAATAACTAATGAACAGAACAATAGATATTAAAAATATTCCAAGGACATTTAGTACTTCGTAATGAAGGTCTGTTCTTATTGATAGTCTATCAAAACATAAAACAGGCAATGAAGAATAGAAATGTATTTCTTCATCTCTTGTCATTATTTTTGTAAAATCTATATTTAAAACATTCACCTAAAATCTTGCTCTGAAGTAGCATTTCCCATGTCAGTTTTATATTTCTGAGTTAAAGTTAAAGCTATTAAAATGATCCCCTTTGGGAATAAACCAAGGATTTGGGGATCTCATTTATATTATTAAAAATGATTTTTTTTCACCAAATCTAAAACCACTGCTTTGATTTTGGATTGCATATGCAATCCAAGTATAGCTATTGCTTTAAGGTAATCTTTACCTTTTCTCTTTGGGTTAAGAACTATAGAAAAGACATCCTGTTAGTTGTATCTTTAGAATAAATATTGTCCATGATTACTTAGCATACAGTTTAGACTTCTAAATATAAATATGCATTACTTTTTCAAGACCAAAGAGGCTATTTCAATATCACTCAGGTTTATTTCATTTTATCAAAGGCTAATCTTTGTTTTGAGAATTGCATTCTCCAACACACTTTGTAGTATTTTCCCTCAGTAAAAACCTTGCCCTCTGCTTTTGACTTTATCTTTAATTAAGACTGAATGAAACATTTGCTGATATAATATTCTGTCAAAAGTTGAATTTTCCCTGAGCACAGCTTCAAATTTATATTATTTAGGATTCTTTAGGTTGAATGCTGCAGAATATCCAACCCAAATTGCTTTAAGTAAAAAATTAGTTGTTTTTTTCTTTTTCATTTGTAACTGTTAAGTCCCAAGGGTGCGGTTGCATTCAAGGGAATCTGACTAAGTTTCAAAGTCTTCCAAAAGAATCTTGTTTTGTTTTGTTACTTCTCCATTCACTTCTGTATATAAGCTTTCCTACACTGTCAGTGTTGGCAGGTGGGCACACCCTTTCTACCTATGTCTAGTTCATTCAAGTCTTACAGAAAAGAATACCTGCTTTTATTTTCAGGATAGTGTCAGCAAAAGTCTTATTTTACAAAGTATTTTTATTGATTTTTTAGATAAATGAAGGAAGAGGGAGAGAGACTGAGAAACATCAATGTGAGAGCAGAACACTGATTGCCTGTCTTCTGAATGAGATCAAGCTTGCAGCTCAGGCATGTGCCCTGACCGGGAAATGAATCAGTAAACCTTTGGTGCACCTGACAACGCCCAGCCATCTGAGTCACACAGACCAGGACAGCAAAAGTCTTCTAAATCTAAGGGTTTTTGACTGGGTTATATAGCTATCCTTGAAATAATTTCTATGGCCAAGAGAACATAAAGCATGGATGGGTTTTGTTTAACAAGGTCACAAATCTGAGGTTACGGTTGAGGTTAATGTTAAATGCATATGGAATTAGGAAATTATGGGAGAATGGGTGACTGGAGAATGGGACATAAAAGGGAGAAGTTCCATAGAAAAATTTTATTGCCCTATGTAAATAATTTTACACACATTTCTCAAAAACCAAAAAAGCATAGATCAGACCATCAAACCTCAGAGGGAAAGCAGGGGTCAGTGGGGGAAGAGGGAGAGACAAAACAAAGGACTTGTATGAATGTATATAAACATAACGATTGGACACAGACACTAGGCGGGTGAGGGCACAAGTGGGGGCAATGAGGGGATAAGGGCATATGTGTAATACTTTAATCAATAAAGAAAAAATATATACTATCTAAAATAAATAAATAAACAAACAAATAAATAAATAAATAAAAACATGCTCTAATACTCAAAAAACAAAAAACAAAAACAAAAACAAAACAAACCACAACCCTCACACATGAACTCTGAAACGAGAATCCTATATAATAAAGGCTAATATGAAAACTGGACAATTGCTATGCTGTGCACTGACTGACCACCAGCCTCTCCCACCTCCATGGCAGGGCTAAGGATGTCCCCGGGCATAAGCCATTAGTCAAATATCCCCTGAGGGTTCCTGGACTGAGAGAGGGTGCACTGGGCCTCTAGTATATCATAACATTTTGTGCACTGGGCCTCTAGTATATCATAACAAGGAATAAGAAGTCCTTTAATTGAAATACAGGGCAAAAGTCCTGTGTTTCATTTTGGTCTTCATCACAAGGATAGTCTGACCCTGATATAATTACTTAAGTTGAATAAGTGAAAGTATTTATTGTGTTAGAAGTCTTCACTTTTGCTCTGTGTCCCTGGAGCTTAAACATTCTGGACTATATCAATTGGCTCCATTGATTTCTGACATCTATCTTGATTCTCTGATTAATGAGTGAAGAGTGGGAAAAGATTTAAGTCTGGGCTGTTACTCCCTGTGTTCTTTCCTACTTGTGTCACTGTAGATTATGTATCCTGCTACTGAAGGCCATGGTTCACACTGCATGGCCCTCTGCCACAGGCACTTTTCTTGGTGTTCAGTACCTACTCCCTCTGCCTGCTTCACCTAACTTAGTGGCAATGAATCCACTTCCTGTTACTATCTCAAGGCACTAGATATTATCTTACTTCTCACAGATTTGTGCACACTCTCTTTATTCTGCTTTCCCATATTGCCACATCAATGTGTGTACCTACTTTCTTCTTCATATCCTGACTCGTACAGTAATGGGTTCAGGAAGTTGTCCCATGAAACAGTCCTTTAACATGGGACTGTGGTAAGTTTTGCTAAAGGGAAATGGGGTCCTGGGAGTCTATACATTGTGAAGGTGTCACACTATGGAAATTATCACCAGTAGAGGCAGGGGAGGGAACACAGGTAGAGGGCAAGGTGTTTGCAGAGCAAATGGCTATGATAGTTACTAAACTTGGCAACTACAGTGATTACAAAGAATGTTATACCAGAGCTAATGCCGAAAACCTGAGAGAGTATCCATAGGGAGAAAGATAAGTTGAAGCTTCTGCTCAACTCAGAAAAATACAAAAGGAGATTAACAAAAATTTCCTTTATAGCAGTTCTGAAAGCATATGATCTTCTTCAGTCACAGCATAATATACAGGACAGAAGACAAAACTCAGAGTCTTATAGGATTGAAACATCAATTAAATATTCAACCAAGTCATGCCTGCTATGTTAAATTTCAAGGGCAGATGTGGAAGCAGTGAGGCCCTGAAATATGGTAAATTCATATTCTGGCAACCACAAATGAAACTAATAACCTCACAAAGTCAATAAACACCCTTTTCTAGGGGAAGCAACCCTTCTCTCATTTTTCCACATTTGAGTGAACCAGGGTTTCTGATTGCACAATGGCTTTTCTGTGATTTTATCTAGGAGAGTTACTTCTCAGTGGTATGCCCATACTCCTCAGAAAATGCCCTCACATGTCTTTCCACACATAAGAGTTAGACCCAACAGAGTACAGAGAGTGACAAGGCTTGGTATGCAAAGAGATACACTATACACTAAAAGACTTGCAGAACAAATTTACAACACCAGGAGTCTATATATATATACTAGTGGCCTGGTGCACAAAATTCGTGCACGCGGGGGTAGGGGGTTGTCTCTCAGTCCAGCCTGAATCCACTCCAATTTGAGACCTCTGTGGGATCGGGCCTAAATTGGAAGTCGGACAAACCCCTCACAATCCGCTCCTAACCCCTCACCTGCCTGACTGCATGATCACCCCTAATCATGCTGCATGCTGGTCTGATTGCCCCAACCAGTCCCCTCTGCCAGCCTTCTTGGCCCCAACTAACCCTCCCACCAGCCTGATCACCCTCAACTGGCCTCCCCTCCTGGCCTGATCAACCCTAATGGCCTCCGCCTTGGCCCTACCACCATGGCTTTGTCCTCTGGGGCTGGGCTGTGATGGGGGACCCCTGGCACCCGTGATGAAGTGCTGTGGTGGCCAGCCTTTGCCGTGGACCGTGGTGACCCAGATTGCCTACTGGGGCTGGGACTGCTATCTGGACCCAGGCGCCCACAGAGAAGCAATGCTGTGGCTGGCTAGGGGTGAAGGGGGCTGTCCTTGTGCTGCACAGCCCTGTCCCCCCGCTCCTGATTGGCTGGTAGCATAGCGAAGGTATGGTCAAATTTGCATTTTTCTCTTTTATTAGGATATGATGTTGGACTAAGAAAAATGATGAAAATCTTGTGAACAGAGGGTTGCATGAGCCTAAGCTTGTATTTCTCTATTATGCTAAATTTAATGATGGTACAGTCACCCAGAAAGACCTGGGTGAGGCATTAATGTTTAGTATGTTAGCCCTAAAAAGTTCAGACTCAACAGAGATCTATAATCAATGAGACTGAAATGCTGGAACTTTCCTTCCATATGGTACAGAAAAGAGTTAGAAATGTTCTGGAAAATGGTATGGTTATATGGATTATTTATGTGGAAGATGCTCTCTACTCCCTAATCATATTATCTGGAAGGGCCAGATGACTCTCTTCACCAATGTATTAATTAAGAAATGCATTGATAAAAACATTAGCTTCCTTAAAACTTCTGCAGAGGCTGTTCTGGAAGTTCAGTGGTATTGGGGAAGTACATACAATGGAATTGGGTTCTCTGATTTCATTGAGAATAATAGGATTCCAGAATGGAGAGGCCAGATGTATCATTCAACTCTAAGGGACAAGATGGGCATAGTTACCACAACAATCTATATGGCATGGATAGATAATTAGAATGTTTCACACATGAAGACCTTCCACAGTGGCTAATTGATTACAGTGTCTTTAGACATGAAACAGATAAGCAGATTACTAAGGGGCTTCTTGATATATATGTAGGCACACAGCCGATTCTCATTGTATTCATTATTTGTGGTAGTTATGATCTATAAAGTCAGCAGAACACTGAATCAAGGAATAATGAACCATTGCTCCACTGGGAAATACAGGCTTAGGTTCCTGCAACTCTCAGTTCACAACATTTTCATCAACTTATCAATGCATAATCTTGCTTTATGAGTGTTTAAAGACACTTTATTTAATGTATATTGATTTACTAACATTGAACTCATGGGCATCAACACTATATTTCATGCATATGCAAAGCTTGCCTAATATGTATTTCCCCCATAAGGCATATTACAGTTTTATTATTGGAGAACACTATATAGTATTTCAGCTCTACACTTGGGAAACATTTTAAATAGCAAAATCAGTAACAAAAAACATAAAAATGTGCAAAATATGACATTAAATATACCGTAAAAAGAACATTTGTTTATATATGAACCAAGAAGGCAAAAAGTGGCCTTGTTCAAACTCAGCTGGGTATGTGGGCCTCTGGTGAGTAGGAAAATTCACAAATATAGAATCGGCAAATAATGAAGAGTGACTGCATTCACAGGCATGCAAAGAATACTAATTCACTTTTCCATAGTTAAAATTCACAGCCTCTTCTCCAGATCTTAGAACTAAGGCAGTTCACATAGTGGGGGTGAGGGGGTAGGCTATCAGTTTAGGTAGAATATAGGCCCATTTGAAGAAAATTAATATGCACTATGAGTCTTCACCTAACATTTCCCAGAAAAATCTATAGGCATTTACCAGAGTCAGCACCACCATTTGTGGACCGACAAAATGGCCTTATTCATTGCCATAATATTCCATACAACAGTGTCTTTGACCACTTGTCAGGTAGCTGTCTCCCTTTCCCAGTATAGCTGTGGCGGCTAGCTTCCTGCTGCTGTTATCTGCCAGACACTTTACCATACCTTATTGAGTTCTCTGACCCTATCTATGACTTTATAAATAGTTTATGCCTCATATACCATACACCTTAATTACTCTGTTTGGGCGTGCCAATTCTTTTTCTGCCCGGACTCTAATTGGTTCATTGATCAATATTTATACAGTAAAATTAGCAAGAAATTAAGGAAAGTTGGCATTCCTTTAAAGTGTTCTTTATACAAATACACTTTTTCAAACCTCCGAGTTCAAATTAAAATTAAACAGTAAAATAACAAGGAATTCAATCTAGAATGACAACATCTTATCTTATGTAACAACATGTTATGGTGCTATTTTTCATAGGCTTTTCCCGTTTGTGTTTTTAAATGAATTTAGAAGGAAAGATTGCACCACCCGTAAGAGCCAATGAGAAGAGAACTTCTTGTTATCACTGTACTTTGTCATCCATTTCGTTGAGTGTGTGTGTATGTGTATGTGTGTGTACATTTATGTGTATGTGTATGTGCTTTAATTTATTTTAGATCGAGGATGGAAGGGAGAGAGGGAGGGAGAGAAGAAGGGAGAGATAAAGAAAGCAAGAGAGACAGAAACATTGCTGCGAGAGAGAAACACTGATCAGCTGCCTCCCACATGTGTCTCCATCAGGAGTGGAACCTGCAACCTGAGTATGTGCCCTTCCCTGACTGGAAATCAAACTCACCACCGTTTGGTATACAGGACAATGCTCCAACCAACTGAGACATACCAGCCAGGGCTCATTCATTTTATTCTTATCTCTCCTTTATTTCTACTCCAATTCTTCCACTGTTCAATATTCTTTAAACCTTTTTATTCTCTCCAGTCACACCCACTCCAAACCCATTGACATTTTCTAGATTTGCTGACAACATCATTGTGTTGGGACCAGCAATTCCCACCAGCTGTGCATTTTGAACTTTTTGGAATTCTGATCCCTGGTCTAGAAAGATGATATTCTGATGATCAGTCTGACTAAAAAGAAGTCGCTGAAGATAATTTGTAGTTCAATTAAGTAACTTTTTTTCTTTCACAATTAGTGCTATGAATATATTATTTCTTGATTTTTATAACTTTCCGATGTTTTAAACAAATCAACTAATCTTAAATGTTACATACAGGAATGGCCAAATAAAACAATTGTTTTCAATTCAAGTGTCAACTTTTTGTGTAGTTTTCAGAGTTTTAATTCATTATTATAGTATAATAAATTTGGTTTTGTCCTTCCCTTCTCCTCTTTCTTAGAAGCATTTATTATATGAATAAAATAAACCAAGATAGTAAAAGAAAAAGTAAATTTAATACTGAAGTGAATACTTTAACACTTTTTACCTATTCCCACCAATGAGATAAAAATAATTGATAAGTTGGAAAGTCATAAAATTGTGGTAAAAATCAAGACTGGTTTTATCTCACATACCAATTTATTATGCAGGTAAGGACATATAACCTTCATGTCTTAATTCTATCATAATACAAAAGGTAATTCTATTTATCCTCTATGATAGCTTTTAGAGAAAATACATTTATAAGAAATGCCTTGATGACCTTCATTTAATCAATTAACCATAAATACTATAAAGATAGATTGCTATTAAATTCATATTATTATGATTTATTATTATTGTTTCCTGGTTGAGGTTGTGAAATAACAAAAGCAACAACAACCATCTATTGAGTATTCATGACATCTTATTTCATCTTTTTAAATAAGACTTTTAAGTTTTTTATCCTATTTTTATAGCTGAGAAAATTGGAGCTCAGTAATAATAATAAATTGGATAGATAGTGTGGTATAGGCTGGTTATGTCCTTTACTAGCTTTGAAAATGTGTATATATCACTTAACCTAAAGGATGCAATGTACTGTGAGAAAAAGAATTGAAATAGGTGACTTTGAGGTGTAATTTAAACATTACATTCTCATATTCTGAAAGTTGCTATTCCAATACTGAGATATTTTCCTCCACTGTGGCTGAATTTATAATAATAGGAATGTTCATCATAAGCACAGTATCATTAAATATGCCATTAACTTCATTATCTCTTAAACTACGCCTATGGGGTAACAATATAATTTTTATTATATCTTTCTCAACTATATTGCTTGTGCGATGTTAATTTTATACTATAAATATTTTTATAAAGGAAAATCAAAGAGGCAAATAAACAGGTTTAAGCAGCTTAACCAATTTCATGGAATTCCTATTATTAAAGCAGTCACCAAAGCAATAAAGATATGGTCTCAAGTCAGTAATGAAAACCATCTTTTTTTTATGAGTGAGTATATGATCCTGATAACTCATGAAGAATAAACATCATTTTTTCTCTGAGAGGTCAATTACAGTACTGGCCACCCAGAATTCTAATAATTTTTAATTGCAAATGTAGAAAATATTGCAACAGTTTATTTTTTAATAATATATTTAGAAAGTTTTATTAACATTTTATTATATCAAGAGTCATTTCATTATACACACATACACAGCAACACACATACATAACAGGACTATACAACAGTAGGTTTATAGTTGTTTATATGGAAAATATTAATAATAATATTAATATTAATAAGAAAACAAATAATATAAAAATAAAATTTTGCATATTCACAACTATAAAACCTACTTTTGCCAATCCATATATATATATACATATACATATATACACACACACACACACACACACACACACTTTGAATAATTATAAAAGCGGTGTTTATTCAAATACATTTCATTTTCAAAACTGAGCTATCAGCTATTAAAGTTTGTATGTAGATTTTTGGGGACACCTTGCATAATAAAGTTTATAAAACAGAAACCTTCTTATGATTTATCTCCAGACAGTTTTTTTTATAGTTGATATAGTTAAAATATCAACAGATATCCATTTCAATATTTATTGAATTTTTAGGGAAAAAAAAAGCACAAAGTAGTGAATCAACATATATGTGCCAGATAATATGCTATTTAATTTACTCCTTCTGCATGTAAGTAGTCGAATTCTTGAAGTTTAATTAGCATTTTTCACAGAAAATATTTCACTTTGATATCCGATTAAATTAAATTAGACAATATTACCAAGGCTGAGGTTATGTATATAAAATGAATTCTAGCATGTGAAATGAGTGTGGCAACCCAGATCAGATCAACAAATACTCATTGAGTACATTCTAATAAATTAATTACCACATAGATATAACTTGGGATTCTAGGGCATGGCAAGGAAGGACCATCACAACAATTGTGTAATATATTTATTTAAGAACATTACATTTCCAGCACAAGTGCCAATTTTCTTCCTTTGCAAAGCTCAGCAATGAACTCAGCCTAATCCTTGGATTTCCAATTCATGTAGCCCATCTTTCTGCCTCCAATTTTTTACTCCAAACCAAAGATAAATGTCTCTGTGCCTCCCTTAAAATTCCTCTAATACCTTTGTTTCTTAATACAATTTTATATTCAGTCCATAAGAGTCACTTTTCCAGAAGCTGGATTGCTTCCGTGTATGGCTGGGAATGTGTTCAACCATCTTTGATGTCCCCTGGAAACATTTGCCACTATGGCTATATTTAGTTACACTTCAACTCTTAGTCAACCACATTACATTTTCCTCTTCCTTGCTTCTATTTGATTTTGCACAAATATATCAACTTTGATAGCTTCAAATAATTATATTATTCAGTACATTGAAGCATAAACTATAGGTCTCCTATCTGTAGCATAACTTTTAAGTAATAGGTACAATGATAGACATTGAAGAGTTAACTTTGAATAAGACAGCCATTTCCTTCTATGTAAAAATATGTCATACAAATAAATAACCATGTTTATAGACACCACAATGCAAAACTACATCTAATACTCTCTGGAATTCATAAAAAGCACATCATCACACTTGAGAGAATGAGAAGAAAGCACAAGATGAGATGACATATGAAGATCTTGAAGTAATTTGACATATAGAAATAATTAAGAATGAAATATTTCAGTCAAGAAAAGTATAAATTAAGCAAATTAATTAATATAATCAATATCTATCCATTTGGATAAATTATAAATCCCGATTTCACTCATATGTGGGATATAATGATCAACATAATTTGATGAACAAGAATAGATCCAGAGACAAATGGAAAGGAAGATTGGGGGGGAGTGTTAGAGAGCAACCAAAGGACATGTGTGCATGCATATGAGCATAACCAATGAACACAAACATTGAGGCAATGGGGGCTTGCCTGGGGTGAGAATGGCTGGTAAGCAGGGAAAAAGGAGACATAAGTAAAACTTTAGATAATAAATAAATAAATAAATAAAATTACTTTAACTTATCCTTTTTTACTTTTAATCTATTATCATATCTTTTGCTGATCTCTTAAAATATCTCTTGTTTGGTCCTTAATCTTTCATTTATATTGTCCCCAAAGATATCTTTCTAAATTATCTGATCATTCTTTTTGTTTAAAAATTGTTGGATGCTTCCACATTGCCTAATAAGAGAATACAAGTAGCTTATTAGCAAGTAGCTTAATGCTTTGGGTCTCACCTTTGTGAAAGCAAAAATGGCACCGAAGTTAAACAGGCAAAGAAGACTTTATTTAATACCCATAGGATCAGGGCTAAACCAGCAGTTGGACATCCCTCTCACAATCCAGGACTGCTGGCTACTAACCACTTGCCTACCTGCCTTCCTGATCGCCCCTAACCGCTTCTGCCTGCCAGCCTGATCACCCCTTAACCACTACTCTGGTGGCCTTATTGATACTTAAGTGTTCCCCTGCTGGCCCAATCGCCCCCAACTGCCCTCCCCTGCAGGCCTGCTTCCCCCCAACTGTCCTCCCCTGCAGGCCTGCTTCCCCCCAACTGTCCTCCCCTGCAGGCCTGGTCGCCTTCAATTGCCCTCCTCTGCCAGCCATCTTGTGATGATAAGGGCAGACATCTTGTGAAATGTGGGAGCAACCATTTTGTGATGACATGGGGGTAGCCACCTTGTGACATGTGTGCTGCCATCTTTTGATGACATGGGGACGGCCATCTTGTGACATGTGAGCATGATGGTCAATTTGCATATTACTTCTTTATTATATAGGATTACTACAATAGGAGAGAAAGACCAGAACTCAGTCTGAGCTCAACTCCACTGAAAGTGTTGTGGATTTGAAGATTTGGAGTTGGGGGTCATAGGCCACCCACTCATATTTGCCAGCTGGTTTTAACCAGATGAAAAATAAACTTTCTCTATCTTCATGACAGGAAATATTTTTACAACTTAGAGCAAGACATCTGCCAAAATTAGGCTCTTATCTATCCTCTCACAGAAAATGGAGATAGGAGTACGCTCTTCCTTGATGATTATATTACAAAGACACAGCTCCCAGGTCCCTGAGAAATATATTTCTGGTTAGAAAAACTAACAAGAAACTTTAAAAACTATTTTAATCTCAAAGGAGCAGAGAAAGGACTTATGATTACAAGTTTCAAAAATAAGTGCTCTAAGCAAGGGAGGTCAGGAGCCTGGAGTCAGGAAGAGGCTTATTTCCAGTTTCATCAAGCAGAAGGGCATGTTAAGGCTGTCTTCATAACCTCTCAATCCGCACTTTAAAAGTTAATTAAATTCAACTACTTACCATTTTCTGAATATACCATATTCTCTCTTATTTTAATATCAGGATTGTACAAAATCCTTTTCTTTGAGTGGTAGACTCCCATCTAAAATTTTTATTGGTTTCAATTGCTCTTAAAATATAGTATAGCATCTTTTTAAAAAATTATTTTTGAAAATATTACAGATACAGTCTTTAACATGGCTTAGAATTCTTGGCTATCTGGTCCTGACTAGGGTTTCAGCTCATCTTATATTATCTCCCCCAATACTCTGATCTACAAAAAGGTTTTTGGATGTGGTTGTTTTGGTTTTTAAAAATCACTATTTTAAATGTGTTCTACTTCCTTTTACCACATATCCAGAATAGTATTCATCTGGTAATACTCTTTCTTGAACTCATCTTACACTTTGCTTAACAAACTCCACCAAGTTTAAGCAACATTTCCTTAAAGTAAATTTGGGTAGCGTCTTAAATGTTTTCAGACCTTCATTCTGTATCTTCATAGAATATATTTCAGTTTGTAATTGTACTAGGTATATCCATTAAAAAGATTATACAAATTATATCTGTCTCCTAGATTATGAGTAATAGATAGTTTGTAATAGATCAGAAGTTGGATATACAGGGTTGGGCAAAAGTAAGCTTACAGCTGTTCATATGAAAAATAATACAATAATTAGTAAGTGATCATGTAAGAACGTACTCACAACTATAAATCTACTTTTGCCCCATCGTGTATTGCTAAAATTATATCCCTTTAAGTTTTAGACCAGTGGCTGGAACATACAAGTTCTCAATAAAAAAAAAAGTGGCCAAGTAATTAAATTAATATATGAATTGTTCAAGAGTCAATTTGAATATTATTTCCTTGGTTAAGTCTGTCCTCACTCTTTAGAGGAAGGGTGAATTCTTTTTAAAAAAATATATTTTATTGATTTGTTATAGAGAGGAAGGGAGAGGGATAGAAAGTTAGAAACATCAATGAGAGAGAAACACTCATCAGCTGCTTTCTGCACATCCCCTACTGGGTATGTGCCTGCAACCAAGGCACATGCCCTTGACCGGAATCAAACCTGGGACCTTTCAGTCCTCAGATAGATGCTCTATCCACTGAGGCCAAACTAGTTTTGGCATGGTGAATTCTTTTTTATTATTGTTCACATATCCAGAATAGTATTCATTACATTGTATTGGTGGTCTCCTCCTTCATTAGCTTATGAGTTTCTTCAGGTTGGTTGGAACATTTTGACATATTCCTATGCATCTTACCTCTTAGAGAAATGCCCAAGAAGTAGAGAAAATGTTCAATAAATTAATAAGCATTTATTAAACAGTCCAGTTTCTAATATTGTACAGTATGATATTTGTTTACTTGACATTTATAAACATCATCGAAATTTGAAATTTTCAAATTATTTTTTAAATGTATGTTTCAATAGTACTGAAAAAATGAGAGAATGATTTCATTGACATAAAAATTACTCAAGTGCAGGGTAATATCTTCTCAGTTATTTGCAAAAGAGAACTTTAGAGAATAATTATGACTGAGTGACCAACCACAAATGTGTAGTAAACAAAATGTCAGGCCACATAGGCAAAATGGGATTAAATTTAAGTCTGTATAATCTTTACTCCTTATGGTCAATCAGTTTTCATTATTAGCAATTAGTTCTAGATAGTTGATAGATAACAGAGAGAGAAAAAAAAAGAATGTTCATTTTTATGTTTAGTTACTCAAGAATAGAAACTTCACCTCAATACTAATGATGACACAAAAGTTTAATTGTGCCTGTTTTTGCTGACCATAAAAATATATTTACAATGAAAAACTAAATTATATAACTTAAACTATATTATAAATAGGTAATCTTACAATCTGTCTGTAAATGAGTTCCTTGTCACTTTTAACTTAAACATATTTCTATATCTATCTAATATGATTTTGTTTGTTAGGGAGATAATTTTTTATTGGCTCTTCTCCACTGTTGAAGGAATAAAAATAAGAGCAATTGTGGTAGATCTGGATGCAAAATAGAATACCAAGTTTTACTGTTATCATAGTATGTTGAGAAGACAGAATTTAACATAAAAACAGTGCACTAAAGACGACTCAAGTTAGATAAGTTTCAGACAAAAGAGATAGCACCAAAGAATGCAAATTTTAGGAATATTCTTTAAAATGATTGAGATAGATCTTAAAGCATGAGTGAAACAACTGAATTGAAAGTAAGCACTTTATATAAGGTCGGCCAAAAACAAAACAAAACAAAAAAATTCCTCCAAAATGACAAGCTGACCCAGTGATTCCACTTCTAGAAATATATCCCAAGAAACTAGAAACACCAATTTAGAAAGAATATATGCACCCCTATATTCATAGCAGCACAATTTATCATACCTAAGATTTAGAAACAGCCTAAGTGCACATCAGTAGGTGAGTGGATTAAAAAACTGTGGTATATCTACACAATGGAACACTACTACTACAGGGCTATGAAAAAGAAGGAACTTTTACCATTTGCAACAGCATTGATGCAACTGGAGAGCATTATGCTAAGTGATATAAGCCAATCAGAGAAAGATAAATATCACATGATCTCACTCATTTATAGAATATAATGAACAACATAAACTGATGAACAAAAACAGATCCAGAGACAGAGAAACATTGATCAGACCATCAAACTGCAGAGGAAGGTAGGGGAGGGTGGCAGTCATGGGGAGAGATCAACGAAAGGACTTGTATGTATGCATATAAGCCTAACCAATGGACACAGACAATAGGGGGGTGAGGGCATGAGTGGGGGGTAGGGGGTAATAGGGGGATAAGAACACATATGTAATAACTTAATCAATAAATAAATTTTAAAAAAATGACAAGCTGAATATACCATGATGTGGTGCTGGAAAACTATACCTCATGCAGCAAAGAGCTTCCAGTTACTAAGAAGAAAGCAAAACATTTGAGAATTTAGATTCAAACAGTGGCATGGTTTTTAATAAATATTATTCTAAGGCACAAACTCAAGAATTATCAGCTACATAGTAATGATTATTCTGCATTTAATGGTTGTTTCAACCACTGCTACAAAAATTGACAATCAATATTAATTCAGACAAGAGGTGTTTTTTAAATCTTTTTCTGACTTGTTTTTGCTTTCTTCTTTTCCTGTCCTTTTTTATTTTTAAATGTTTTATTCCTCTTAATTGCAAGTTATAGAGGCATAGTCTAGAAAAATTATAAAGTCCAAACATCTGTATCAGAGAAATTAAAAATAACTTATAATTATGCATTCCATTCACCGTTGTAAGTTATTTTGGTATATTTTCTTATAAATTTTTATGTCTGAACTAAGGATGTTTTATAGTTTCCAAAAGGGAGGAAGATAATTTACATTCCTCATAATATATCTTTCCTTGGATGATTTATAGAGCATTAAAATGAACACAGACACACACACACACACACACACACACACACACACACACACACCAACCCAACCATATCAATTAACTTTCTGCCTGTGTCTCACACAATTGTAATACTGTAGATCAGAGGATTCTACAGGAGAATGCCAGGTTTCAATATCTTTTCTTCCTTCCCAACCCCACTTCATGATATGGATAGTGTCTGAATACATGTAGAAAAGAAGAAAATCATGAGGTTAGACATGGGTAATGGCCACTTAAGAATGCAGTATTCCTCTACAGTGCCTGGTTGATGCAGAAATATGTCTTGTAGTTAATGTAAGAGAGTTGGGGTGAGTAAAACCAAAGTTTAAATTTTTCTTGATTAGTGTCCTAGGTCAGGGTCTGAGGTTTACAAGAAGATGACACTGTCTTTCCCTAATGGACACTATCCACAGATACTAAGGAATTGATGACTGTTAGCCCAAGTTTTCAGTGTTAATGTTTTATTATTTAACTAGAGGTCCAGTGCACTGGGCTGGGGGACAAGAGAGCTGCCCTCAGACTGGCCTGCACCCTTTCACAGTCTGGGGCTCCCAGTGGGCAGTAGGACATCCTTAGCACTGCTGCCACTGCTGCTGCGCTTGCCAGCTGTGAGCCCTCGCCAACTGCGAGCCTGGCTTCTGGCTGAGCTGCTCCCTCTGTGGGAGCACACTGACCACCAGGGGGCAGCTCCAGTGTTGAGCATCTGTCCCCTGGTGGTCAGTGTATGTCATAGCATTACAGCCACAGGTCGCTCTGCCATTAGGTCAATTTGTATATTAGCCTTTTATTAGATAGGATGTTTCTAATATTTTAATGTGACTTGAGATAATACACTAGAGAATGTTCCATTTACATTATATTAACCTAGATATGTTATTTACCTTTAGAAACAGTTTAATAATTCTATTTGATTAAAAAAAACTTATTCTCTTTGAATAATAGAAGGTTGGATTATTATTTTTGAAGCCAAAACCATAACTTTAATAAAAAGTCCTCAAAAGATTGTTTCAGTTGACTAGATGATCAGAACTCATAAAATATTCTTAAAATCAGTTTTTGAGTACTTGATCTCTGACATTCCTTCTCTATTTCTAAGAATCTTTACGAAATTAATTGTGTGGTTGTTGTTGTTGTTGTTTTTTTTGTTTTGTTTTGTTTTGTTTTTGTTTAGCTTCTCACAGGATTAGATTTAGTTTTCTCTCAAACTTTTTAATTTCTCTCAAGTACCTAATAGTTTCTGTTTTTTGAGAAGTTAAAAGGCAGATGAAATTTCAGAAAAAAATTGACAAATTCCATCAACAATAACTTTATATTACTTTGCTTATATACTCATGCCTTTATCATGCCATTCCAACAGGTACCTATTTTTGGCCTACTTTTCATGTTTGTTTAAAAGTCTAGTGAGCTTATGTAGATTTCCAGAGTGCCATTCAGGACTGTGATAGATATTTTCGCTCTTTAGGATCTTTCTACATTTTACCACCTGATTCTCTGGCCAAGAGATTGAGCAATATAGCTTCCAAGCCTTCTAGGTTCCAGTTTGTAGTGGCCAATAGTGAGCCTGGCAGAATGTTTAGATGGAGGGACAATAATGGAATTACTTATATATTTTCTGAGTTCCCTGATGGTGAACCTATGACACGTGAGTCAACACTGACACGCGTAGTCATTTTCCATGACATGTGGCTGCAGAAGCATGGGGTCGCATGCCGAGAAGGACTTTTCATCCTCGGCTACTGCACGGCCAGGTACAGCGGCCGAGGATGAAACACTTGCTGTAGTGAAGTGTAGACACTCTGTGCTTGAGGTCTACAGGCCAAAACAACAGAACTCTGGCACAGAGCATCTAGTTCTGGGACTTTCAGTTAGGCAGTTAGGGGATCTTTGACCTCACTTCTGGCCAGCAGAGCAGGAGCAGCAGAATGCCGCAGGGGATGCATCTCTGGGGGCCTTGTGATCGCCATTACCAGCAACCACATAAGCACAGCAACCATCATCCAATCTACTCTTCTGGGGTGTCATAGATTTCTAATTGACCATCATTATTGAGATAAGTGAGGGGGAGGCTGGGAGAGGCGAGGCCTGTGCTATGGTTGCCATTAGAAATAGCAGCAGCCATCTTATATAAGGAATATCATTTTGCAGCATAGTGCAGACTCCATGTCACCACTATTACTATTGTGCATCCTTATTAACCCCTATTTCTGCTTTTTAACCCTGCTTTTTCCTAAAAGACAGTTACATGTGCCATCTTGTGGTCAGTTAGGCTTGTTAACATCTAATTGCCTCCAGGGCTAACAGGCTATCTATAATTCTACCTTCTGTCACTGCCCGCCTCATGGAGAACCCCCCCCCCCAAAAAAAAACAAAAAACAAAAAAACAAGGTTAAGTAAAGGAAGTGGTAGTAGCAGTAGCCGACCCTTTCAAGAGACATCGACTGAGATGTATGGCATTATAGAAAAAAAAAAGGCAGAACATTTTGCTTCTATGTATTGAAACGGTAGTAAACAGAGCATGGAATATAAACAGACATTTTAAAACTAATCATTCCCAGCTCTTGAAAAAAAAAAGTGAGGATAAAAGGAAGGAATACATTTCCAGGCAGCTCACCTTTATAAGAGCCAATATAATTCTATCCTTAAATTTATTAAAGGCTCTACAAACTTAACATCTGCATGTTTGAGCATTGCTCACTCCATAGCTTAGCATGGAAAAGCACTCATTGAGGGAGAATATATTAAAGAAACTCTCCTAAGATGTGCACCAATTCTATTTCACAATATGCAGAATAAAAATGCAATTATTAAGAGGATATCTGAGTTACCATTCAGTAGAAATATCATAAAAGACCAAATAATGAGCCTGAACATAAACGTACAACATCAATTAATGAGACACCTAGTAATTATAAATATTTTTTTCTCTCTCTTGATGAAACTACTGATGTCACATCACATGCTCAGTTGGCCATCATTGGTCGATATTTTGATGGTCTCACAATGAGAGAGGAGTTGATAAAGTTAGTATCAGTGCCAACAAATACATCAGGGAGAGAAATATTTAAGGTTGTTATACAAACATTCTGCGACCTAAGCATTGTTGTCTCTAAAGTTGTGTCAGTGATGACAGATGGGGCATCAAACATGGTGGGAAAAAAGTTGGACTTGTCAAATTGTTTATGGAAGCTATTGGACATGTGATTGTGCCTTTTCATTGTATTACCCATAAGGAGGTTTTATGTGCCAAGGCAGGATTCACCGACTTAAACAACTTAATGTCAGTTGTTACAAAAATAGTTAATTTAATAGCTGCTCGCCCCCTTCATAAGTGAGAATTTTCTGCACTTTTACTGGAGGTTGATTCCACCTACAGTGGACTGCTGATGTACAATAATGTAGGATGACTGAGCCAAGAGAGGCAAAGTTCTTGAGTGCTTTGTGGAGTGCTTTGAAGAAATTACAGTATTTCTGTAACATATAACTGTATTTAATTAAGCAAAAACTAATTATTTAACTTACCTTCTTAGTGACTTCTTCGTTCAGCTCAATGATGATAAGTGGGTCAACAATCTGATATTTTTTACAGATCTCTCTGTTCATATTAATGAACTAAACTTAAAGTTACAAGGTATTGGCAAAAGTATTGATGTCATGTTTGGATACATAAAAGCTTTTGAAAGTAAACTTAAAATTGTCAAGCGAGATGTAGAAACTAAAATTCATAAGTATTTTCCTTGATTAACAAAGTATTTTGAGAAGGCCAATGTAGCTGTACAAAATGAAATGGAACCTTTGCATATAAAGTACCAGCATGTTTTAGACTCATTACTTGATCAGTTCAGTGATAGGTTTAATCAATTTAGAAGTCTAGAACAGACCATAAAAATAATTAAGTATTCTGATGTAGTAGTCTACAGTAGTTTGGAATTAAATGGTTTCCAATGGATGCAAAATGATGATTTGGAGATGCAACTTACAGAATTTCAAGGCAGAATCTGGGCTCAGGTGCTTGTCAACTTGAGGTCAAAGCTTGAGAATCTGGAAAGGTGCTGCTTGGAGAATCAAGAGGAGTGCCACTACAAACAGGAAATTTGGAGTGCCTGGAACTGATTACCAGACACTTTTAGCACCCTGAAAAATATAGCAATGTCCTTACTCACAATTTTTTCCTCTAAGTAAGTACTTTTGTGAGACCTTATTCTCAGCATTAAATAATATAAAACCAACAAAAGAAACAGATTGACAACTGAAGTTAGTAGCGCTTTCTTGGGCTTGAAGTGTACAAAATACCAACCTTCAATTGAAGGTTTAGCCAATGAAATTCAGCAACAAAAAAGTCACTAATAGGCAGGTTAGTTAAAGAATTCCCCCTCACCCTCACTTATTTTAGTTCACAGCACCCCACACAAGTTAAATAATATCAAGACCAACAGAAGAAACTGACTGACAGATGAACAAAGAAGTCATTAAGCAGGTAAGTTAAATAATTAGTTTTTTTGTTAATTAAATACAGTTATATATTACAATTATGCAATTTCCATATTTAAATATAAATATGGCAAAATTATGGTTTTCTCAAAGTGACACACCACCCAAGTTATGCTCGGTTTTTTGGCGAATTTTGACACACCAAGCTCAAAAGGTTGCCTATCACTTCCCTAGCTCCATCATTTGTAGGTCACCTTCAGCTGGTTAATTCACTTATATTGAAGGATTAAGCCTTTCTCAAGTACATACTCCATACAATTGCACTGGACTGAATAGCACCCCCTAAAATGTGTCATTTCCAAACTCAATATTTGACTTAATTTGAACATAGGATCTTTGTAGATATAACTGGTTAAGATAAATCATACTGAGGTTGAGTAGGCCCTAATTCCAATATGACTATAGTGTTCTTAGAAGTGACAGAGACAGAAAGACCTACAGGGACTATGGCCATGTAAAGACAGAGGTTGGGGTAATTCACCTATAAGGAACACCAAAGATTTCCAATAATCTCTAGAAACTAGACAAAAGAAGGGATGACTATTCTTCTAAAACCATCAGAGAGAGAATGATCCTGATTATACCTTAATTTCAAACTTCTAGCCTACCACATTTTGATTGAATACATTTCTGATACATTCTTATAGCAAACTAGGAAAGTAATACAACTACTTCGTCCATCAGAATTCTAGTAATTTCCTTCTTGTCATGTCTCTTTTGGTCTAAGAATGGCAATAGCTATACTTCTGATTATCTTACATTGCTACTTTTGTTGCAAATTTACAATGAAACCCTCCTCCAAGTTTTGTGTTTTAAGTGTGCCAGGTATTTCTTAATAAAAACCTAACTGGTAAATGGTTGGTCCAGCAAATGGCCAGAAAAAAAATAGACAGCTGACTACATATTCAGAGATTAGGCTGTTTCATACTTTCTAATACCAAAAGAAAGATTTTCTTGCCTAAAGGAAATGAGGCACACCTAATCCTTACCTCTGGTGGCAGCATTAGGTAAAGAGCATAAAGTGCATATAGAGAGCCAGGTTTGGGAGAACATATGGCTGTGGCAACTAATCATAGTGGCAATATTAGCGATTATATAAATTGCCCAACTGCTTTTCAGGTTAGCCCTAGAGATCACACCTATGTACAAATAGAAACGAGAAACTATTAACATGTAAATAAGAATATGTCTTGAAAATTAGAATGCCTCAATGGCAACTTTAAAGGAATCTGTTATTTCTCATATGAAGACAAAGGCCAGAATCTCATTGGAAGGATTATAGATTTTGAAAGATCAATTAACTATTTAATCACACCAGCTTTCTTATACTAATGTATGCGTCCAATTGAAGAAGCAGCAAGAACTTGAAACATGGAATTGTTACATGTGCACATTCATGGATGAGGCTAAGAACTTTGAACCTCAGTGTTGCCTTGCATGTCTTTTGTCTTTGCAGACAACATCTTCCCAATCCAGTACCTCGCTTTACCTTTAGGCCCATCCTTGAAAGGTGTTTACTTATTGAGCAACTGTATTTAACTGGTAGCTTCAGCAGTTGGAACTGACATTAATAGTTAATTTGATTTGATAATTGAAGCCTAGATGCATTGTGGCCTTTAGTTAATGAGGTCTTAATGCCAGAAGTTTCTTGTCAAACCACAGAGAAGGGTATCTGAAGCTCCCAGAAATAAGAATATCGGAAGTATCCTATATAATAAAACCCTAATATGCAAATTGACCAAATGGTAGAATGATCTGCTGCTGTGATATGCACTGACCATCATGGGGCAGACACTCAACACAGGAGTGCCCCTGGTGGTCAGAGCGCTCCCACAGGGGGAGTGCTACTCAGCCAGAAGCCAGGCTCAAGGCTGTTGAGCACAGCAGTGATGGCAGGCGCCTCTCCCACCTCCAAGGAAGCCCTAAGGACCCCTCAGGGGATGTTCACCTGCCAACTTAGACCAGCTCCTGAGGGGCCCCAGACTGCAAGAGGAACCCTACCCCCTGCCCAATGCACAAATGTCCTGCACTGGGCCTCTAGTCTATTATAAGAAACCTGCTCAACTACTCATAAACCACACTTTCAATCATTCCCTTCATTAAAAAGTCAGACATATATTGGTCATTAAAGAGATCTCTGGTGCTGCCTCTCAGTAGATCAGAAATAAAGTGAAAAAAGGCAAAAAAAAAAAGATGCTGAAATGGAACTAAGTTCCAATATTTCAATGGGGAAAATGAAATTTCAAAATGATAGCACCTGATGGCAATGCTTAAATACTATAGGCAAGGTAGAAGCAAGTATAAAATAAGTTAAAAGAATTCCATGGCAACTAGACTATTTTGGCACACATAAATTTATAATAATGACTAATATATTCAGAATTCTTAAAATAAATGGGCAGCCAGATATGGTTCTGTTTGATATATGTAGGTAAAAATTCTAGATCCTTTGTCTAGAAATCTGAATATAGCTAATATATTCTTATGTCTAAGCTTAGGCCAGTTCACAGATCTGGTGCTACTTAGAGAAAGAAGCTGAAACCTTTTATGAAAACACCCCACAATATAGCCATAGAATGAGGCCATTAATCTTCACCTGAGAACTTCCCAAAGGCACATAAATATCACCAAGTTTATTATTAAACTGGTGAAAGAAAATCCCCAGACAGTGCTGGGGTTACTGAATATCGACTCTGCTTTTATGCCTATCGTTAAAGATGCCAAATGCCATACGCCACACGTTAATGTAGTCAAATGACAACTGAAAAATTAACCTAAATTAATCTAGTAGGGGTTTAATGGGATAATGGATGCCCTGTGATTATTTACACAATCCCAGAAAGTATAGTGGGGAATAAATATAACTGGCAAAATCTTTGCACTTCTCACTAACACTTATAGAGGGGATGGGAAGAGTATGAATTATAATTATGATAAGAAGGGCATAAAAGTATTCTACAAATGCCCTCACAAGATGGTACACTAAAATCAATACTGCATTCCTTGGAAAAATTACTGAAACTATTGCCAGTAACTTGTGAAACGTGGTGCCTCTTATTGTCTCCACATTTAACTTGCCTGTTTGCCCACTGAGAAACCAAAAAATATATGGAAAATAATAGCATAAAATAAATAACTTATCCAGGTGTTGGTATCAATTATTTCTGTGGTTTTGGATATGGCAACTTCTCTGGTAAAATCAATATAATCCCTGAGATATAGTACATATTGTTTTGGAATACATATTTATTTTTGTTGTTTCTCACCATAAATGGAAATGAAATTTTTTGAATTTATGTAGAAAATGCAAACATAAAGTCTTAGATTTTTTAACCAGAAATATAATTATGGTTTCTGTCTTTCTTTTTTCTTTTGGTTAATCATCACCTGAGGATATTTGTTCCATTGATTTTTAGAAAGAGAGAAACATCTATGGGAGAGAAACAAATCGATTGGATGCCTCCCACCAGAGTGCGAGATTGAGCCTGCAACCAACATACATGCCTTGACTAAAAGTGAACCCACAACCCTTTAGTTCATAGGCCAATGCTCTAACCACTTCGCAAATGGGTTATATGGCTCATCCTGCTTTCCGTCCTGCTCTATCCTACATTGTTATCCCACAATTTATTTAAAAAATAAGACAGAAACCACAACTTTCAAAACGAATTATGACTCATGAAAAGACAAACTTTATCAGACCATGATAGGACATACAAGCTATCTAAAGTCAACTCTGAAAAACAATTTGCTTCAATATCAAGCCATTCAGATCAAGAGGTTTAATAACAGTAACATATTACATCGTAGAAATGATGATTCCACATGAATTCATGTATTTCAAGTATAAACTCCACAGTGTTCCAGTAATTTTTATTGTTTAAAAATTCTGAGTAATCAGTACCCAAAAGCTAAAGACACATAAGACTGATAAATTGATGGCAACCTTGTGGGAATTCAAGATGATTCATCTTACGTCTGTAACAGTGACCCACAGAAACTGTGCAATAATAAATGTGTTGCTTTAAGTTCCTACATATGTGGTAATTTTCTATGCAGCAATAGAAGCATTGAAATAAGGTCATAACAACATTTACTAGAGTAAAACTGCTGTTTGAAACTTTGGCCACTGTTCACCCCTGCTTGCTTAAAACAAAGGAATTATTGCTTTAGTTTCCAGCTTGTGACCTTGAAGACTAGAACCAGAGGAGTAACTGTCTGATGCCAATTATGTAGCCACACCACCTGTTTTTACAAAGATAGGACCACTTTCCCATGTCTAGCAGAAAACATAGTTAGAAGATAAAGAGTGAGCAATAGGGTCATTCATAGTCTATTGGCAGCTCTTCCCCAGATGCGGCCTTAAGGGTTGTTCGCCAAATGCAGGGCAGTAACATTTATGGTTCAGACCCCTTTAAAAGGCCTGCCTGCACATAGGGCGGTGCGGCCGTGGGTGTTTGCATGGCGTCCCTGTGACCGTCCTGGCCAGTTTTCAATAAATCCTTGCCTGCTTATTACCAACTTAACCTCCTCCGTGGTCGCTTGCAACTCGTCGTAGAAGTCGCTCCACAACAAGCATAATAACAGATTTTGGTACCAGAGTGAAATGCTGTGGTAATAAAGACCTAAAATTGACAGTGATTTTGGAACTGAGTAAGGGACTGAAGCTGGAAACATGTTGAGGAACATGACAGAAAGCCTAAATTACGTAAATAGAGTTTTAGTCGAAATTTAGACTTGAAGGAAGCTACAGTGGAGGACTCAAAAGGAAGTGAGGAGCCCTAACTGATTTGGCTCAGTGAATAGAGCATCAGCCTATGGACTGAAGGGTCCCAGGTTTGATTCTGGTCAAGGGCACATGCCTGGGTTGCAGGCTTGATCCCAATAGGAGGCAGCCAATCAATGATTATCTCTCATCATTGATATTTCTATCTCTCTTTCTCTCTCCCTTTCTCTCTGAAATCAATAAAGATATATTAAAAAAAACGGAAGTGAGGAACAGGTTACTAACAACTTAAAGAATGGGGGATTCTTGTTATACAGTGGCAGAAAATTTAGCAAAATTATCTCCTGCAATTATCTGAAAATCAAGATGTTTAAGTGGTAATTTGATTTTATATATAGCTAAAGAGAGTTCCAAGAAACTTGCTGAAAATGATACCTGTTTTTTTTTCTTCTTAATGCTTATAGTAAAATGGGAGAGAGATAATTAGACTATTAAACCAAAAAGAAGCAAGAGTCAATAATTTTAAAAATTATCAATCTCTCCAGATGGGAAAAACAAAACCAAAAACATCCACATTAAGAGATGTGCTGTCAGGAAAGCATACTTTAGAGAAAAGGCCAACATGTTAACTGCACAACATTGTACTAAAACCTCAGAAAGATAAAAAGGTCAGAGTATTCAGTCCGATAAAGGCTTCTTTCACAAGAGTAAAAGTATGTCTCACAGATCCTCTCAAACAAAAGGGTCTTTACAAAATTTAATGGCATTGACCTTCAGACACCTCAGCAGGAATTCAAAATAGAGTTGTTACAAAAAAATTTGTATATATGGCTTTTGTCTATTGGAGTGAATTTCAGTGAAATCCCTGGGAGACAGACAACATATTTGAGAAATTTACTTCAGTAAAAATTGCCATCTTGGACAGAAAGGGACAGAAGGTTACAAAATGAAAACACTGTTGGAGTCCTCAAATTCTACTAAATGCGATGAGGCTGGTAAAAGCTCTCTGCAAACACATGCTATCTGTCATTGCAAAAGGAAGCCTGACTAGAAGGGCACACCCAAGAAACCAAACTGAAACCAGGAAAAGAAACTAAAGCCAGGATTATCCCCAGGTTTTGAAATCTAATTAAGAAACTATAGATAATGGCAACAGCAAAAATACTGAATCAACCCAAGTCACATTAATAGACAAGTGGATTAAAAAACTCTGTGGTACATATATACAATTAAATATTACTCATCCTTAAAAACAGAATAAAATCTTAACATTTACGGCATTATGGATGGATCTAGAGGATATTATGCTAAATGAAATAAGTCAGAGAAAGACAAATACCATATCATTTCACTTATATGTGGAATCTAAAAATTAAAATAAATAAACAAAATTGAAACAGACTCATAGATACAGAAAACAGACTGATGATTGCCAGAGGGAAGGGGGCAAGGGAATTGGGTGAAAACGGTGAAAGGATTAAGAAGCACAAATTGGTAGTAAAAGGATAGCCATGGGGATGTAAAGTACAGCATAAGGAATATAGTTAATAATATTGTAGTAACTATGCGTGGTGCCAGGTGGTGCAATATTGCGGAGAGGGTGGGGGAACCTGTGTAAAGTATATGATTGTCTAACCACTATACTGTGCTACTTAAATTAATACAAAATTGTCCTATATAATAAAGATGTAATATGCAAACAGTCCAATCACATAACAACGGGTTCACAGATCAGCATGAGGGTGGGGCAGTGAGCTACCAGCAGGCTGAGGAGAGCTACAAGAGGGTCTGGGCAGCAAGCTATGTAGGGGGAGTGCAGGGGTAGCTACAGGAAGGTGGGGCAGTGGGCAGTGGGCGGAGAGCTACTGGAGAGTGGCAGCGGCCTACTGGCACACAGATTTGTGCGCAGGGCTACTAGTAATGAATATAAAGTGTAAGAAAAATAAAATTAAAAAAAGAGACATTGTTTTCTGGGGAAAAAAGAAACTATGGCTGGAGTTTGCCTGGATGTATGTGAAAACCAGTTTTATTTCTGACATTTCCACTTACCAGTGACACTTTTTAAACTTTTATTTTCTCCATATTTGATTCAGAAATCTGTAGCTATTATCTCATGTCTGTCTCACTATTGTATGTTGAGTATGTCTGAGAAATATATTTTTTTCTTTAGTTTCACAGGTCCACAGGTGGGAAATAATGGTATTCTAAGAGCTGTAAATAATGACTTATATACAGAAGCCTCATTTTCTTTTCTTTTTTTTTAAAAATACATTTTAATTGATTTTAGAGAGGAAAGGAGATGGAGAGAGAAAAAGGGAGGGGGGGGGGAGAACATCAATAATGAGGAATAATAATTGATCAGCTGCTTCTGCATGCCCTCCATTGGGGATTGAGCATGCAACCCGGGATGTTCCCTAACCTGGAATTGAACTGTGACCTTCTGGTTCACATATTGATACTCAACCACTGGCCAGGCAGAAGCCTAATTTTTTACCTGGATATGATCTATATGATGAAATCATGGACTTTGAGCAAATAATATAAGGGGGTGAAACCGAAAGATTGGGAGAGTTATTGTATTTTGCATGTGAGAGTGTTGTGGATCAATGGAGCAGGATAGTAGAGGATGGCAGAGTAACTATGGTAACTTGCAATAGCTCCTACCTTTTGGTGTTTCCATCTTTGTTTTTCTGATTCTAATATAAAGGAAGCCATCTCCTAGAACTGGGAGAAAACATCTAAATGTTAAGAACAGTCCCAATTAACATCCAAGAAAAAAAATGAGGATCCCAGATTACAGCCACCGAAATGAGCCTGGAAATGGATTCTTTTCAAGAGCCTGGTTAACATCTTGATTTTAACTTCATGGTACCCAGAGCAGATCAACTAGCTGACCTACCAAACTTCTGACATATAGAACTGTGAAATAATAAATTTGTGATTTTTAAGGTGCTAAATCTGTGATAATTTTTTTATGGCAGCAATAGAAAACCAAAAAACAACAGTGTATGGATAAGAAAAAGGAAGGGGTAGATAGGGTATGTATAAAATAATTAAATCATGGTATAAAGATGAAATTAATACATAATATATTGATAAATCAATAAATGTCACGAACCTTATAATCTAGATAAACAAATAAATGTCAGAAAAAAAAAACAGACTAAGTATTAAAAATTATTGTCTCAAAACATCAGATCAGGGTGATAGGAAGGTCTATTTGAGACTTATGGTTGCTATTCATTGTGAGACTTTTAGTATTATTTGACTTTATTATTATTTAAAAATATTATTATTGGTTTCAAAGTGGAAGGGAGAGGGGGCAAGAGATAGAAACATTAATGATGAGAGAGAAACATTGATTGGTTGCTTTCTGCATGCCCCAAAACCTAGGCATGATCCCTGACCAGGAATCGAACCATGGCCACATGGATCATATAGGGGCTATCTTTCAGTATTTCAAATTATTTTGATTTTCATTTTGGAAATATTTTTTAAGTTTTTAAAACTTGATAATTATCCTATCTAATAAAAGAGTAATATGCTAATTGACTGTCATTCTAACACACAAAGAGGCTGACTCCATGTGGTCAAAGATGGCTGCCCCCATGTGGACACAAGATGGCCACCACAAGAAGGCCAGCAGGGGAGGGCAGTTGAGAGGGACCAGGCCTGCAAGGGAGGGCAGTTGGGGACAATCAAGCCTGCAAGGGAGGGCAGTTAGGGGTGACCAGGCCAGCAGAGAAGGAAAGTTGGGGGTGACCAGGCTTGCTAGGAAGGGCAGTGGGAAGGACCAGGCCTGCAGGGGAGAGCAGGTGGGGGGGACTAAGTCTGCAGGTGAGGGGAGTTAGGGGTGACCAGGCCTGCAGGGGAGGGCAGTTAGGGGCAATCAGGCTGGCAGGGAGCAATTACGCATCAATCAGGCTGGCAGAGGAGTGGTTAGGGGGTGATCAGGTTGGCAGGCAGAAGCAGCTAGCGGCAATCAGGAAGGCAGTCAGGCAAGCAGTTGGGAGCCTGGATTGTGAGAGGGGTCCCAGATTGGAGAGGTGCAGTCTGGGCTAAGGAACCCATACCCCCATGCATGAATTTTGTGCACCGGGCCTCTAGTTACTTTTATAATCAGAAATTAAAATTTCTAGTGCTCATATTCTCAGAACATTACTATAAATAATACTATTTATTTTTGTATGAATGTGCCATAAATTGCATATATTTTGATATCTTTCCTTTTCTCAATATCTGATAATATCACCCAGTATCTAACATAGGTAATATGATGGTAATTTCTCAATAAATATTCACTTAATAAATACTTATCATCATCATTATAATTTGAAGCACTCTCATATACAATTAAAACTGGTAGTGAATTATATTTATTTGAAATTTTCTTCTTTAAGGTACTCATTGTAGTGTGCTTGCTGTCTTTTACTATTGGCATGTTTAATTTGTTAGTATGAGCCTCTTCATTTAGATGGAAAAAATTGGGGCCAGAAAGGTGAAATAACCTTGCTGAGATCCACTAGAGCTAATCAGCTGAAAAGTTGAGATGCAAACCAAAATTATCTGACTGCTATACTAAAGGCATCTTTGGTATGTCATATGAAACATCCTTTTATTTGGAATTTGTATTATTACTACATTGGATTTGACCTGTAGTATTACAATTTACTCAAATAGTTGGAAATCTGGTTAATTCCTACAGAATTGTGCAGGTATATCCACATAACCCTTGTCACAAATTATATCATCATCTCAGCGAAAATAATAACTATGGCAATGTCTTCTTCTGTTCTCCAAATATTTCAATAACTGGACCCATTAATTATAATGATTTTTTATAGCAGGCTGTGAACTGGCAAACTATCAAGAGTATTAAAGTCAGGTTTCTTTATTTCGGCTGTTTTTTATTTCATTTCCTCATTTCTTTTTTATGAGATTGGTTTATGTTACTTGATTTCTCATTAAATTTTATATTTGTGAGTTTATTTTATGATTTCTCAGATGGGCCAAGACTCTCTTGCTGCAAGTGATAAGAAAAAGATGGATAACTTTGAGGAGACAGTTTATTTGATTAAACATTTTATCTGTATGGTTCCCTACTAAGGACATTCTGCTTTGTTTATTGTTTTAAGAATAACCTAAGGATTTCTATGTTCTAAATTCTGTCTGAGTTCCTTTTAAACCATACTTTATGTCATCTATGTACCATCCAATAAAATCCAGATTTATAAATGTTTCCATTTCAAATTTAATGCTTATGATTATGGTTTATCTGAGTAAACCATATATTCTGAACTAGGGTGGAAACTAATTAGATCTTTTTGAACATTGTTACTTTTTGAATAAAATAATAATATTAAATCTCTGTTCTGCATAGGGCTGTTGTGAGACTCATATAAGCACATCTTAATGAATATATATATATATATATATATATATATGCATTGCTATTGCTGCAATTGTTTTGCTCTTTTATGTTGGAACACAGTGTACACAGTGGTGATTATTTGCATGTGAAGTTGCCCCAGAATGTTCATTTTTTCTCTCTCATAGTCCTATCATTTTGGACCTATGCATTTTAAAGATCTGTTTTTAGGTGTATAACTATTCAGGATTAGTATCTCCTGTTAATATATTGAGTACTTTATCATTATGAACTGACCCTTTTTACCCATGGTGATATTCTTTGACCTACTTTATTTTGATTAGAGTTTTCATGGTATATCTTTTCTACCCCTTTAATTTTGACATAGTTCTTTGCATTTAAATTGAGTTTCTTGAAAGGCACATACAGAAGAGTTATTTCACTTAAAAGAAAATCCAGCCTGACACTCTCTGCTTCTTAACTGGATACTCTATTTTAGTTCAAAGTGATTGTGGGGTGTGATGTCAGCTGGAGGCTCCTCACTCTTATCCCTCCTCAGCAACAATATTGTAGCCATTCATGGATAAACGTGCTTTTGTGAAAACTCTGGGATCCAGGCAGGAGATCCTGAAATTTTAATAAAGCCCATTGCCAAGGAAGGCCATTTTGAGAAGGTGGTCCCATGGACAGGTGGCTGACACGCAGTCATAGCTACACACCTGGATTCTACTCAGTCCCTAGTGGCCTAGGCTACAATTCCACTTGGTTATTTATAAAAATATAAAACTCACTGGTAATGGTAAATATATAATCAAATTTAGAATTACTCTGATGGAGTCATATAAATAAATGACTTTTATCTGTATATAAACGTTAAAAGAGAATAGTATAAAAATAACTATAAATATGATAATTTGTTAATGGATGTACAATATAAAATATATAAATCATGATATTCATATCATGAAGTGGGGGGGAGAAGTAAAAGTAGAGTTTTTGTATGCAATTGAAGATGTCATTAATAGGTAAAATAGAATGTTATATATATGTAAGGTGTTTATCTAAGCCTCATGCTAATCATACACACACACACACACACACACACACACACACACACACACACACACACAATACCTATAGTAGATACACAAAAGATGGAGAGGGTTTGAAACATACCACTACAAAAAAATATATCACATTGGAACACAGTAAGAGAGGAAGCAAAAACACAAAAATATTATAAAAAGTCAAAAAACAATAACAAGATAGCACTAGTAAATCCTTGCTTCTAATATTCACTTTAAATATAATGGATTTAATTATCCAATCAAAAGACACAGAATGGCTGAATGGATTACAAAACTAGATCTAACAATATGCTGTGTGCAAGGGCCACATTTCAGTGTTAAGAACACACATAGAATGAAAGTGAAAAAATGGAAAAAGGTGAAAGAGAGCAAGAATGTTCTCTACCCCATATACAAAAATTAAATAAAATGGGTAATAGGCCTAAATTTAAGAGCTAAATTGGTGAAATTGTTAGAGTAAAACAAAGGAGTAGATCTCCATAATCTTGGATTAGGTAATTAATGCTTTCTCAAATATACCATTTAAAGCACAAGTGACAAAAAAAATAGATAAATTAGAACTCTATTCAAATTAAAAATGTTTGTACTAAAATTGATGCCAAGTGGCCATACAACCCACAAAATGGAAAACAATATTTGCAAATCATATATATCTGATAAAAAACTGGTTTTAGAATATATAAAAAATACAACTCAATAAAAAAGAACATATATCACAATTAAAAATTGGCATAGTTTATAAATATATATATATATTAAAAGAAGATATAAAGGGACATGAAAAGATGTTCGGCCTTATGAGTTACTAAGTAAATGCAAATCTAAACCACAGTGAGATGCCAATTGAGACCAACTGGCATGGCTATAATAAAAAAGATACAAAACAGCAAATGTTACCAAGGATATGAGGAAATTGGAATCTTTATGCATCACTCATGAGGATGTAAAATGGTGTATTCACTTGGGAGATATTTTGGAATTTCTTCAAAATGCTAAAAATTGAGTTACTATATAATCTAATTCCACTCTTGGATATATACTTACCAAAATGGATAATATATGTCCACCAAAATATCATACATGGGTTTCATAGCAGCATTATTCATAATGGCCCATAAGTAGAAATTAACCAAATGTTCATCAACTGATAAATGAATACATATGTGTTATATCCTTAAAATATTATTTTGCAATAAAAATAAATGAAATAATAATGCGTGTCAAAGCATGAATGAATCTTGAAAACATGCTAAATGAAGAATCCAGTCACAAATGACCATGTGTTTTATAATTCCATTTATATGAGGACATATAATTCCATTTATATGTCCACAGTAGACAAAGATATAGAAAAATAAATCAGCTTAGTGGTTGCCTAGGGCTGGGATGGGAGGGATGGGGAGTGACTGACAAACATAGGTTTCTTTTTGGAATAATAACTATGCTCTAGCCTTAGTTGGTTTGGCTCAGTGAATAGAGCACTATCCCACAAACTGAAGGGTTCTAAGCTCGATTCTGGTCAAGTGCATGTACCCTGGTTGCAGGCTCGATCCTGCCCACCAGAGGACGTGCGAGAGGCAGCCAATCAATGCGTCTCTCTCAGATCAATGTTTCTTTCTCTGTGTCTCTTCTCCTCCCTTCTTCTCTTTCTAAAACATCAATTGAGCCCAGCTGGTGTGGCTCAATGGTTGATTGTCGACCTATTAACCAGGAGGTCATGGTTTGATTTCCAGGCAGGGCATATGCCCAGGTTGCAGACTCTATCATCGGTGTGTGGGGATGTGTGTGTGTGGAATACAGATGGTCAAAGATTATCTCTCACCATTGATGTTTCTATCTTTCCCTCTTCCTTCTTTTTTTCTGAAATCAATAAAAATGTATTAAAAATCAATTAAAATATCCTTGGATGAGGATTAACAACAAAATAATGTTCTACATTTATATTGTGATGATGTTTGAATAATTTGGTAAATATGCAAGAACCACTTAACTGTGGATACTTTAAGTAGATAGAGTTTATGGTATGTGAATTATATGTCAATGAACATATTTTCTAAAAGCAAAGGGAAACACTACACAGCACTTTTGAGAGCCACTTTAATGAAAAGAAAACCTTGGGAGCCTTAACAACTGAGAGTTTTTAAGGTTTTACTTTACCTTTATTTTTGAGTGATATTTTTCATGAATATGAAATCTTAGGTTGAATGTTTTTCTTTCAGAGCTTCAATGGTGACACTTCTGGATTTAATGTCTTCATAAAGAAGTGTGCTATCAGCTCAGCCCGTGTGGCTCAGTGGCTGACCATCCACCTATGAACCAGGAGGTCATGGTTCGATTCTGGATTTGGGCATATGCCAGGGTTGTTAGCTCCATCCCCAATTGGGGGTGAGCAGGAGGCAGTCAATTAATGATTATCTCTAATCATTGGTGTTTCTATTTCTCTTTCCCTCTGTCTTCCTCTCTCTGAAATAAAAATATATTTAAAGAAGAAGTCAGTTAACATTCTTATCTTTGTCTTGTATAAGTTGTCTTTCTTCTTAGACTCTTCAAGAATTGCCTGAATTTGGTGTTGTTGTTTTTTTAATTTTCATTATTGGGGCTTATTTTTCTTTAATGGGCTTATAGTTTTAAAAAATATTTTCCTATCCACTGCCCACCCCACTGTTCTGGGTTCAAAGTCACTAATTTTATATGGCTTGAAGTTGACACAAAGCTCACTGACAGTTATTTTTTAGACTTTCTCCCCCCTTTGCATGAAGTTAGTTTCCATTACTGTGTCTTCAAGTTAACTATTCTTTTATTCTGAGTATTGACTTTGCTTTTATTTCCATAAAAAGTACTTTTTACTGAAGTCATATTTTTTAATCTTAAGAACTGATATTTAAAAAAAATATCCTCCAAGTCTCAACTTACGTTCAATTTTTCATTGATATTTTTGAGCATATATGGAACAGTTGTTTTCTGTTTTAATGTTCCTTTCTATGATTTGTTTTATTTGTATAATTTATGTGTCTATTTCTTTTATATACATTTATTCCTCATTGTGAATAATATTTTTTCTGCTTTTTATATGCCTAGTTATTTTTTTATTATACACAAACTAGAGGCCTGGTGCACAAAATTCATGCATGGTGGAGAGGGGGTCCCTCTGCCTGCCTGCCTGATCACCCTTAACCACCTTTGCCTGCCTGCCTGATGGCCTCTAACTGCTCTGCTAGCAGCCTTATCACCCCTAACTTCTCCCCTCCTGGCCTGATCACCTTTAACCATCTCTGCTTCTCCCTGCCTCCAGGACACAGGATTCTCTCCTCCAGCTGGTTTTAGGCACCTGGGAACCAGACTTCCCTCCCTCTGGCCAGCTGCAGGCACCCAGGACTCAGGCTGGCTTAGCCTGGGCCAGCCACAGCCACAAGGGACCATGGGCAGGTGGCTTCACCTGGGCCTCAGCTGCAGGTGCTGGTTTCTGGGACCAGAGGGTAGGCAGCTTTTCTGTCTCCTGGGTTGCAGCCTGGCTGATCCCTATTTCTCTCTCACAACCTCACTTATACCTGGCTGGTCCCATTCTTCTCTCCCCAGTTTTGAGTGTCTGAGTCCTTAGGGTTAGGGCATGAGGGTGTGACAATCATTTGCATATTAGCTCTTTATTATATAGGATACATTGTGAAATTTACTAGTTGAGTACTAGACATAAAAATTATTTAAGATATTTTTATAGCATATACTGCTGTTAAGTTTTATGAAAACGGTTTATGTTTTCAAGTTTGATCATATAATTTTTTAAAGCAAAACCAAAGTAGCATTTTGTTTAGGACTGATTTTGCTCCACTTTGGGCCAGTATACCCTGGTACTTGCCTGGTAACCATGAATTAAAATACTTTCAGTCTGGCTAGTAGAAACATGAGCTCTTTCTGGCCCTCTGTGAGCACCAGTGATTGCTTCCTCTAATCTTTTTGGGGGTGTTTATTTCTGTCTAGTATGTGCATTTATTGATAAACACTCAACTGAAGATTTAATAAGTATATGTAGGGTCTTCTGATTTCTAGAATGCTCTATTTCTGCAGCTCTCTCCTTTTCGTGCTTTAGCCACCTAGGCCTTCAGTGATTCCAAACTCTATCCCCTCCCCTCTGTCAGATCTCTTTATAGACAGTCCTTGGGTTATGTTAGACTCCACATACATAATTTTATGATTATGTCTCTAACTCCATTTATATAAAAAAAATCTGTCATTTTGACTTATGTACATATGTGTTTTATGTTTTCTATTATTTACTGCATTTACTACAAGTAAAGATCAGGAGTTGTTATCTTTCTTTTAAGTATATTTTTACTGTTTCACTTCATTATTGCTGTGTATGTGCGCCATGTGAGTGACGTAGGTGCCTATTTAGGTGGGTTCTGACTTACGACGAAAATTGCACTATGTCGAGCTGTAGGAATGGATCTCCGATGTAACCCAAGGACCTACTGTATTATGCTTGGGCTCACCTGTCTACGCAGTCTCTGAAGTCACTTTTGCATCAGTAATTGGAGCTATCATTTGGCCCATCTTATTTGTGTCTTCTCTCTTGAGATCTATGTCTTCTGATGCCAAATGTTCAATGTTTGAGAATCATTGTTTCTTTATATTTTTCCTCTTTCTTCTTTGGGTTGTTTTAGGGCCTGGGTTAATTAAATCCCTTTAGTTTACCTTGTCCAGAATATGTGTTCAATGTTATTTAGAAGCTTTCTTAAACTTTTGAGTTACATATTTGTTATTAGTAAGAATAAAATTGTTTTAAAACTAAATACTTGATTTCTACAAGAGAGAATGCTAGGCAACTCAGAGAAATACTTTTGATCTGATAGTCATACAAGGATACTTCTAAATTTTTATCAAGTAAGTTACTTCCTATTCACTTTGTATTTCAGAGTAGTTAAGAGTTGTCCTCTATTGAAGGCGCTAGATCCGTGATGGAAAACCGATGACACACATGTCAGCACTGACACGTGAAGCCATGTAATAAGCCTAAAATCTTGTCATCAAACGCAGGAGGTTGGATTCTAACTGAGGTCTTGTGATACCAAGTCTGTTGTTGATTTACATATCACATTTGCCTTTGTACCACAGAATAACTCCATAGAATGGTAACACTTATCATTATTACTGAGGCACAAAAGTCTTAGATAAAGTTCAGGCTATCCATCTGAAAAATTCAAATGAAAGAGAAAGCAGGACAGGCATGTTATGATCAATTAAACACAAGGGGACTAGCTTCTGGTTTCAGCTCCAGTATATAAGGACCTTTAAAATTCCCATCTTTAAAACAAACAAAAAAAGGTAGACAAAGTGAAAATCAATGACTTCTCTTGGATGCATGAGAGAACTGTTTGCAGCACAAACTGCCACCCTGACATCCCGAGAAACAAGTGAATTAAATTACAGCCAAGATCTTTTTACTTGCAGCAGCAGCAGTTCTTAGTGCCATAAACTAGTAGGAAAATTAAATTATAATTTTGCCAAATTGCTAGATTTTGAGTGTAGTGTAGTGTGACAATGTGCAGTTAAAAGGGGGCCCCTCCATTTTAATGGACTAAACTTCTAGGATCCATACTAAGTTCTCATGGTGAGAATAATTCTTATGAAACGATGAGGCTTTCCCAATGGAGATTTTTGCTTTATTAAGGAGAAGGCTCTGGAGAGAGAGAGAGAGAGAGAGAGAGAGAGAGAGAGAGAGAGAGAGAGAGAGAGAGAGAAGGGGGAAGAGGAGAGGAGAGGAGAGGAGAGGAGAGGAGAGGAGAGGAGAGGAGAGGAGAGGAGAGGAGAGGAGAGGAGAGAAGAGGAGAGGAGAGGAGAGGAGAGGAGAGAAAAACATCATACATGCCTCAACCAGAACCAAACCCACAATGTAGGTATATGTTCTTATTAGGAATCAAACCTGCGACCTTTCTGTGTTCAGGATGATGTCCCAACCAACTGAGTCACACTGGCCAGGGCATACCATATAAATTTAAGATGTTAATAAAAGGATAAATATGGTCAGGCATGATGAAACCTTCTGTACTATCTTTTCACATTTCCTAGAAAATTAAAACTATTCTAAAATGAGATAAAAGCTATTTAAAAGAGGAAAATAAAAGAGATGATTTGTTGATCAAGATACTATTGAGCCAACTGCAAACCTTTAGGACCTGGCAATCTCAATGTGTGAGGAAGAATAAATGTTATTTAGGTTAAAAGACCTTTTCAAGGCAACTGAAAGATGCTATCATAACATATTTTATGGACTCAGTTCTTAAAAGCACATCCTCTCTGTAATGTATCCATTGTGAAATAGTCCTAGAAAAATGCAAACCTTCCTAATATTTTTCATATTAAATATACACATTTTATTACATAATATTTTTCTGAATCTACTATCCAACTTTTCCTGAATTTCACAGTAAATTGCAAAAAAAATTTGTCTATTGTAGGAATTTGTCTTACCTTCCTTACTTCATGTACTATACTCAGACTATTTTATCCTCAACATACCACTAACAATTATTCTTGTCAACATTACCAGTGACTTCTAAACATTCAAGGCAAATATTACTCATCTGTTCTTATCCAAATTTCAACAGCACTGGGCACAAATTAACTCTCTCATTTTTTTGAAATGTCTTTGTCTTGCTATCATCACACTATACTTATATTATCCCCGCCCCCAAACCCCCCAACTGGCTGGCTGTTTCATTTTTCACTCTTTTCTGCTAGGCCTCTAGATGTAGTACAAGAGGGCTCTATCCATTCAATGTCCTTCATTGTTCTTCATATATACTACTTTCTTAGGTGATTACAAACAGAATAGTAGCAACATCTTCACGTAGTTATCTAATATGCATTTCAAATTCAACACAGCCAAACATAACATGTACTTTAATTCTGCTGGATTTTTTCTCTCTATTCTTCTTCATCTCAGTAAATGGCACTGCCAATCAGGGAAAAAAAAAAAACAAAACAAACAAACAAACAAAAAAACTAATCCTAACTTTTTTCTAAATAATTGCTAATTCTTTCTGATTTTCTTGCAAAAGTTTCCTGTAACCATCTAATATTTTGCATCTCCACTGCTAACACCTTGATCCAAGTTATTATCATTTACATAAAAGATACTGTAAGAATCACTTAACTAAGTGTCATACTTTTCTCTTCTTTATCAATGTCCTATGGTATTTAAATGAATTTTTTTAAAACCTACTCGGTGTGTAGTTGGTAATCTAACATCTCCCCCCCCCCACATGATTTCTGTAAATCTGTGTGGAAATTTCATTCTCAGAGTTGCTTCTATCCCTCGCCCTCGCTTTTTACATACATAATTCACTCTAAAACTCATTTGGAATTTGTTTTTTCCTCCCACATTTGTTTTATTCCCTGACATATACCACTGTGATATGGGATACAGTCCCTTTTCATTGCTTTTTCGAAAGTACACTTATACAAAATGTATATGTAAATTTTTTACCAAAGTTTGAGGTAATGGGGGGAAAATGTACAGTGAAGTGCCATATGACTTAAAGTTAGATCCTGCTGTTGTTAAGAAAACTTCAGACATTCTCAGTGCTCATCTTCTCCTTAAGGATGATTTTTTCCCTCTATGCTCAGTTGTAATTTTGCATAGCCCTTTTTCTTCTCTGATTTCTTTCTTGTACATCCACGTTCCTGTTAATTTATTATGTAGTCAGCTTACGTACATTTTGTTTCATTGCCTTTTTGTCTAACCATATGATAGGGGAAGGAGGCAGAAGAAAGAATGAGCTTCTTATATCTTTCACATTAAAAATTATCTGCAAGGTATTTCTTTAAATAAAATTTACTACTCTAGAAAGGAAATGTTCCATTCCTTAAGGCAGAAAAGCAAACATTTTTAAAACGATGATACACTAATATATATTCATAGCATTCCCTTTCAATGGTTATCCTTTAACTACAGAATAAACTACAGATTTCTTAAAATAGACAATGTGATCCTAATATTGTGTTCCCACTCTCATCTTCTCTTAAATCCCCTATACATTTCATGCTATGGTCAATCAGTAAATTTCTCCTTCCTTAACCAGACTGCAATCTGTCATGCTTCTGTGTCTTTCTTCATATTTGTCATTTTTGCCTGGACTATCCTTTCATATTTTACCTCCCTGAAGAATTCATGCTTTAAACACAGTTTCTCACATTAGCTCTCATATTATTCTCCTTAGCCTACAAGTAGAACAGAATACTTTCTTTTATGTTCCATAATTGAAGTGGGTTATAATCACTGATTTAAGCATCTTTTCTTAAGTATATCTCTAAAGGATATATTTTTTTTCTGTACCATGGCACCAAATAGCTCTAATACTCAATAAGCATTTATTTTGGCTCAATGATTGGTTTTTAATGCACATTTATATTATGTTTATTTTGTGGACTCATAGATGTTGCTTACTAATCTGTTCTTATAGATCTGTACCCTAGACAGAAACATTTTACACTTCACATGGTATTTGGGATTTATCTAGGTTCAAGCTTCATTTCTGTACCTTACTAACAGTATACTTTTAGGCTAGTTATCCAGTCTCTCTAATCCTAATTTTTTTTAGCTCTCAGTGAGCATAATAATATCACTATAAGTTGAGTTTCTTTTGGAAAACAAACCAGGTGAAATATATTTAGTATAATTAGCAAACAGTGGATAGTAAATTTGTATTTATCCTTCTTTCACTGACTTTCTTATAGAACTGATGAAAGATGGCCCTTAAAAATAAAGGGCAAGCTACATTAATGGAGAACCCTTTAAAATACAGCAGAGTTCCAGGAAACATGAAGCACCCCTAACCCAATCTCTGTCTTCTAACTCATTCCCTCCCCAAAATTAATAGAACCCAAAAGCATATAAACTCAGATTTTTCCTTTGATACCATATTTTTTTCAGATAAAATAATCAGAATTATTACCCTTTCCTTCATATTTGACTTCTAAGTATGTGTTTGTAAACAAAGCTTAAAATAGTTTTTCTGTTTCAGGGTTGAATATGGAACCACCACATGTAATTTTCCTTTTTTGTTTATTGATGAAGTAATATTGCAAATACAAAAACTTCAGAATACATCTGTGGATTGCTATGGTGAAGTATTTAGTTTTCTAAGACATTTTAACAACAGTTATAGAATATGTCTTGATGGTTGTAGGTTTTGTGTATTTTGGTCATTAATTTTTGGGCCACAATAGCTGTTTATTTTTTAAACCTTTTATTATTTTATAAATTGAGAAATTTATTTCTGTGATGGAAAACAATAGGTTTAAAATTCAATATTCTCATCTCTGTTAAAGATTATTTTTATTCTCAAATTTTCTGATATGATACTGATTTTTAGCAGTCACAAATGTATTCCATCTTTTCATCTTCTGAATGAAAATTGTTAAATTATTTCAAGCTGCTCAGTAATTAAAGATAATTTGTTTTCTAATTTGGACTCAGTTGATTCAGCCCAGAGTCTTCTTGAAATCAAATAATGTAAACCACCAACCTGTTGGGTTAGCCAAATGAATAAAAAGAAAAATCAGATTAAACTGCTAAAATATTCAGACATTCTAGTTGAGCATCTGGAAGCTAAGAGAGTTGCTTAAGTAAGACAATACAAGATTCTTTAGATGATTACAATAAGTATTGGAGATATGAATATTTATATGATAACATCAAAATTCTACATTAGAGTATGAAAGGACATCTTCAAAGAATGGTTTGGGCTTTGACCTGTTCCTGTGAGAGAATCTCAAAACCTTGATATTCTGCTTCATAAGAGTATCATTAACTGCGATCTTGGAGCATATCTGATAATTTATTTTAGCAATGTTATTAATGATAAGGACCTTAGGCCAAGTGATACCAGTTTGATTTCTGTAGGGACTGGAGAGTAAGTAACTCAGGTCAGCCATGCAGGAAGTCAGCTCTGCTTATATATGTGACTAACCCCAAATAAAACCCTGGAAGCCAAGGTTTGAGTGAGATTTTTACTGGGAACACTCCCTAAATATAGATGCACCTTGTTCCTGGTAGAAGTAACTGCTGTCTGCATGACCCCACTGGGAGTGGACAACTGTAAACCTGCTCCTGTTTTCTCCTGGGCTCTGCCCTATACAAACCTTCCCTTTGCTGATTGCACTCCATGTCCTCATGCTGCAATAAACTGTGCCCATAGGTATATTGACTTTTCTGAGTTCTGTGAGTTCTTCTAAAGAATTAATAAAATTGAAGCGCATCTTGGGGATCTCCCAAACTACATTTTTGAACCTACAATCTCTACTAGTCATTGGTCAATCTTCCTTTTATACAAACTCTGCTTTAATTGTCTACATAGAACTGTTTACTTTTTTAAACACAGGCGTTTTCTGAAGGTTCATTGCTGGGTACACAGTACCTTAGAGACATACCTGATACAAAGAAGGCACTCAATAATTATTTATAAATAGACCAAATTAATGACATTTATCTATCTTGATACTATTGTTTCTTTACTAGGTTAAGAAAATATTTTTCAGATGAAGTCTATTACTAGCCATCTTTATCTTCCTTATAATAACCCCAGCTATCACTCCATTTTTCTCTTTCCCTTTAGAACAGAATTTTTCAGACAAATTGTTAGATAGAGTGGAAGGGAGGGAGGGAGGAAGAGAAAAAAAGAGATAGGGAAACATCCATGTGAGAAAGGCACATTGATTGGATGCCTTCCACACACACACCCTGCCTAGGTGGGGAATGAATCTGCCACCCAGGTACCTGGCCTTGGCTGGAAATCAAACCTCCAACCCACAGTGCATGAGCTGATGCTCTAACTACTTACAACATTGGCCAGGACTAAATAATTTTATTTTCCTCTTCCAAGATCCTAGTTACCAACGATATTCACATTTCCAAGTCAAACAGCAAATTCCCAGATATTACTTAACCTATCCCTGGTGTTTGCAGATTTAATCACTCTCTCGTGCTTGAAAGACTTTCTTCCTGTTGGCTTCTAAGAAACTATAGATCCTTGTTTTCAACCTGTCTTTAGCTGATACTGCTAATAATCTTCTGATGGTTCTTTCCCTAGTTCTCTTTCCATAAATGAAATATACCCATTTTTTTGAAATCTAATGTATATGTGTGTTTTAATTTATACTTATATCCATAGAAATCTCATCATTCTCAAAAACCTTAACTGCCATATTTATGTTGATTATTTAAAATTTTGTATCTCTGTCTCATGTATTAAACCACTTAATGACTCTGTGGGTATTTAATTGGGAAGCCAAATTTAAAATCTAATTTTAAATAACCAAATATTCAATGTTCAAATATCCTAGTGCTTCCTCCATATTTGGTCCTTTAAAAGTCTTCTCCAATCAATAAATGGTAACTACAAATTTGCGCTTTGTCAGGTTAAAAACAAAGCCCCATCCTTTAATCATTCTCTTTATTCTTACACCTCATCCAATTCATCATGAAGTACTGTGAGCTCTAACTTTAAATAATTAGAATCTTATTGCTTCTTACTATCTCTATACAACCATTATAAGTCTACTGAAAGCCAATATCATCCCTCACCTACCTATATCATTATCACTATTACCCCTAATTGTTCTCTCTGCTCCCTCCATTCCTCCTTATAGCCACCAGGTAATATTGCTTTGACTAAATTCCTACCTCAGAACCATCCAATGGCTTTATGCCTCAAAATTAAAGGTAGGGAATTATTAATGGTCTACAAAACCCCATATAATCTGTCCTTTACCACCATTACCTCATTTAATCTCTACTTTATGTCTCCCACATTCTAGTCACCCAGTCCTCATTGGTTATTCCTTACACACTTCAGGGATACTTCTCAGGATCTTTACATTCTCTGTTCTCTCTGCTTATAATGTTGCTCAAGTTACCTGCATATCGTAGTCCCTCATCTCTGTTTGTTCTTTTGTCAGAATCACCTTCATAATGAAAATTTTTCTTGCCACTCCATTCAAATAAGCTTAAACCACCCCCTCACCCTCATTAACACTTCAATATTCTCAATCTTCATGTGTCTTATTTTTCTCCTTATCATTTATAACTATCTAGTACATGGTGGATAGATATTAACTTGTCTTTTTTATTGTATATCTCTTTCCTTTGAACTAGAACATAAGGTCCAGGATGCCAGGATCTATATTTTAGTATGGAGAATAGAGCTGGGTATATAGAGTCATTCAATAAGTTATTGAGGAGTAATCTTAAAAAAATATGACTTTTTACCAGTGAAAGAGGTAAACAGATGTATAGTAGAAGGCACCCTAAATATGTGAAATAAGCATAGCTTTACAGTTCTCAAACCCTACTATTTACTAATAGAATAAATTATCTAAATTTTAAATTTGCTGAACTATGTCTCTTTACTGGACATATTTGTACATTAAACCAACTTCTAAAATTTTTCATGAGTATCAAATAAGATCATGTAAAACAGTGCTGACATTTTAGTAGATTTTCAATAATTTAGTTCTCATTGTCCTAAAATAGGGTGTATGCCTGTGTGTGCGTGAAATAGTTTATAAAATGGTGTCGATTAATGTGTGGTGTTTTTCATTTCAAGCTACCATTAGCTTGAAGTAAGTGAACAAATCTATAAAAACCATAGAAACTTAAAGTTGAAGGGAATCACAGATACCGTCTAACTTAAGTACTTCATTTTAGAGATAAAGTGAAAGTAAAAGCCAGAGGAATTAAATGAGTTTTGTTGGCTTTAGAAGTACAATGCTAGTCTCCTGAATTCTACATAGTGCTCTATTTTTATTTATTTATTTTTAAAATTTTTATTGTTAAAAGTATTACATATGTCCCCTTTTAGTGTAATGCTCTTTATAATCACAATAACAAGCATAGAGACACTCATTTTCTCATAAAAGTTTTTATAAAAGCCTGAACCTGTTCCACTAGTCTTTTTAGGTACAGGGTTGAATCAGTAAAGATACCAAGGATAACAAGTGGCTAAAGAGAACCTTTTGAAAATCTGAGAGGAGGAAATAGTCTAGGACACATACACTTTTTTCTTCTTCCATTTGGACAGACTACCCTGGCAGTGAAAGGCACATCCACCCAGCCTCCAGCCTTGGGTACCCTAGCTGAGCATTAACTAATGAGCAGCATCCTTTAAATTTTGCAGCTGTGCAATAATCATAAGCCTGGGAACACGCTGAGCCAGGAAGCTGACAGCAAAGAGTTCCAGTTCCTGAGAACTGCATTTGTCTAATAATGACTGCAGTTATCTAAGTGTCATTTCACTTTGAATTGTGTGCCTTTGCTGAACGAAGTTGGGAGAGGCAGAGACAGCCCCAGTCTTATGGTCATCGTTGCCTTGTAATTGTGCAGGCAGTTAACTGGTCTGGCTGTTCCTTTGGTTTTGGCTATTTTAAAAATGGCAAGACATAAAAGATAACTATAGCCTGATTGCCAATTGCCTTAAAAAAGATACAGTCAATTTTCTCTTTGTTCTTAGCAGAAACACCTCGGGGGTGGGGAAGCCTTATTGTGGAGGTGTAATTAGTGTGATCTGAGAGCTTTGTGAAATGCACAGTCTTAAAAAAAGAAAAAAAAGAAAGTATTCTGAAAAGTTCACTTATTCCTTTCAGTGAAAAACTATTCCTTTTCCGTGTCCGTAATCTACAGCTACTTATATATTCATACCAAGGCTTGTAAAGTCTTAAATTCTTCATCTACTTATCACGAAATTTAGAAATGTGTAAAATATCTTTACCAAAATGTATATTCTGGAACCCTCTCTAATCCTTTCCCTCACTGTCAAATCCAAAATAATACTATGGCAGAAAAATTATATGACAATCGTACACAGCTAGAGTGAATTACTAATTTTCCAATGTGAATTCTTAGGAGTTACAGCCAAAAGCTATTGTGGAAACAGGATTACATTGCTCTATAATTTGGCATTATGTGGGCTGGCCCTGTGCTTTCAATTAACTAAGAAACAACACATGCCTAACTAGGAAAAATACCTACATTTTTGTGCATTGCCTGCTTAGCTCAATTGGATTTGACTCTATTTTATTTCCTGGGAAAATGTGATTAACCTTTCTTGTGAGAGATGAAAAGAAAGGAGAAAATAATATCTACCAATAATTATGTATCCTTAATGCTAATAATGCATATTTACAAGAGTTTATATGGTGTCACTGTTTTCAGTAGCACTCTTCAGGTATTCAACTCCATGAGTACATTGTATAAGTTTACCAATTGTCACTATAAAATGAGGACAGTGAATAAAGATCTCATCAGGAGAAGCACTTGTTTTTAAAAATTGTTACCATTGTATCTCACCTGCCTCTAGAATGCTCTCAATTGTCATTTGCTACTTCCCATGATCCATTTAAGTCATATGTAGAATCCTCAGAGATTTAACTGCTCCAAATTTAAATCAGCATTTCTTGAAATATGTCACTTGGTACTTTTACAAAACCTCATGCTGAATGTTGTCATTTACTGTCGCTGCAGAATTGCCATGCAGAAGACAGGTTAGAAACAAGAAGAGGGGGATAAGTGAAACAAAAGAAGTAATGCTTGTGATTTTTTGCACAACCATTTACTGACCGTTTTCTATGCATTGCTATGTACAATAAAACCATTATTTTGTTTCTCTGCTCAAGAAAATTCCAGCTTAATAACCAATCAAGTTATCCAAGGGCCGAGCAGATTCTAAAATCCTAATTCTTTCCCATAGTAGCCATTTGATCTTTGGCAAGTAATTCTTTACTTTCATTAAGCCTCTGTTTCATAACCTGTAAAGTGAGATGACATTTTGCAGAGAAACTCACTAAAAATGAAGGATGTGGGAAGGGCTTTTTCTCTATTTGTGATTCCTTCTCAATAATAACTCAACCTAATAGGTCATCTCCACCTTTTTCCATGGCTAGCGAAACTCTTTATGCAAAAGAAATAATAATACCAAGTAATGATTCTTTTTATTCATGGTTCATGTTATTTTAATTAAAGGGTTAGTTGCCAGCCTAGACAACACTGTAGGTATTTTTAATTTAATGATACTTACTGTTTTTATTTAGTTTTTCATATGAAACCAGGCTGATTTACCTCACATATTTCTCTGAAGCATCTCATCTGGAAGATGAATACTTATTACAGTGAACTAGTGAAGACTTGAAGAGGGTAGATATAAATTTGGAAAACTTGGCTATGGAAAGACTGGTTCCTCCAATATGCTACCTTTTAGATATAAGCACCTGGATTGAAGGTATATGAAATATTTTCTTTAAACCTTGATAATTCATGACTAAGGTGTTCTTCTAAGTCTGAAAATTCAATGCCTCCGTTTGCATAGTTCTACCCTTAGTTTGAAGTTATCGTTACAAATATGCTATAAACAAAAAAATTACGGAGTTCTATTAGTTGTGCACGTTTTAATGGTAGATATCTGAGGGGAAGGCAAAGAGAAAGATTCACAAATAACACAAAGAAGGGATTCACGTGTAACATGGATATGATGTCTTTATCCCTTTCCTTATCCCTGTCTTTATCCCAGTTGGGAGAAGAAAATGGGCAGGGCTGCAAGGAAGGCTTTGCTGAGAGAAGATATTTGTATTCAAAGATACAGGTATCAGGGACATTAAGGAAAACAGGAAGAGCTTCAAGTTACCTAGAGAAGGGCACACGAGCCAATTTCTAAACCAAGGGGAGAACCATGGATATAAATGCAGGAAAGATAGCTTAAGAAAGTTAGCTGAAGTGTTTTCCAGGTGATTAAATTTTTTTATTTATTAAATTGATTGGGGGGAGATTAGTCAACATGAACATATAGGGTTCATGTGTGGGTTTCTATGTTAAAGCATGCGGTGCAATACTCAGGTAATTTTTAAACACAGGTATCTGACCATAGGCATCTCATAGATTTTCAGTAAAGAGTTTATAAAGAGCAATGACCAGATTAAGAGAAGATTACAGTTTGGGCCAGTATTGTTTCTGGCACACTAGATAAGTCTTCACAACAATTCCTTGTTGAGGAGGAAATGTCAACTGTATATCCTTTACATTTCATTATATATGAAAGTAATCCAGGTATTTGTCACCTGAATGTCATTAAGTCCTCCAATGATATGTTGTCCATCTGGTCTTTAAATACAAACAAACTTCCTTGAGTTCCTATTTCACTTTATACAGAAATCCAAGCACCTCCTAAATATTTTGTATGAATTTAATAAACATAACTTGATACAATTTTTTGCTTCTATTGAATTAACAATTTTACATTCTTTTATTTGCTCTTTTTACTCCTAAACATAGAGAAAAAGCTCCCCTTTCTTTTAAACTTCAGTCATTGATTATGCTTATTTGAACAAAAGGGTTTCACTAAATATGAAAAATAACCAAAGTCAATTTTAGAACAGCATAGAGCAGATCATAACTTAAATCAAATTATCAAGCAACACAATCCTTTGGCCCTTTGGCCACACCTGCAACATCCCCTTGTCCAATCCTTTCACAGGTACACTTTTCATAGCTGACTTCCTTACAGAACCACCTGATGCCATGTTTATTCGATCTACTTCTCTCTATCCTTTTGTTTTTCTAATCTTCAAATGTCTGGTATTTGTGATTCTCAGCAATTTACTGATTTTTTAAAAATCTTTATTGTTCAGTTTATTAATTACATTGTTTCCCCTTTTTATCCCCCTATATCTTCCCTCCACCCTGTACCTATCCCATCCTCCACCCTCCCCTCCCCCTCCCCACTGTCCTCTCCCATTGTTGCTAGATTTTTGTCCAGTCTCTTGCTGCACTTCCCACAACCCTTTTCTCCCCAAGAATTGTCAGTCCATTCCCTGTCTATGTCCATGTCTCTGTTATATTCACCAGTCTATCCTGTTCAACAGCCTATCAATTCACTTGATTTTTATGTTCTTTTGCTGATAGATGTGTATTTGTTGTTCATAATTTTCATCTTTACCTTTTTCTTCTTCCTCTTCTTAAAGAATATCTTTCAGCATTTCATATAATGTTGGTTTGGTGGTGATGAACTTCTTTAGCTTTTTCTTATCTGCGAAGCACTTCATCTGACCTTCAATTCTGAATGATAGCTTTGCTGGATAGAGTAATCTTGGTTGTAGATTCTTGCTGTTCATCACTTTGAATATTTCTTGCCACTCCCCGTCTGGCCTGCATCGTTTCTGTTGAGAAATCCGCTGACAGTCGTATGGGTGCTCCCTTATAGGTAACCAACTGTTTCTCTCTTGCTGCTTTTAATATTCTCTCTTTGTCTTTTGCTCTTGGCATTTTAATTATGATGTGCCTTGGTGTGGTCCTCTTAGGGTTTCCTATATATTGGGGGTTCGGTGCACTTCTTGGACTCCTAAGTCAATTTCTTCACCAGGTGTGGGAAGTTTTCAGTCACTATTTCTTCAAATAGGTTTTCATTGTCTTGGCCTCTCGCTTTTTCTGGCACCCTATAATTCGGGATGTTGATATGCTTGAGGTTTGTCCCAGAGGCCCCTTACACTATCTTCAATTTTTTGGATTCTTTTGGTTTCTTGCTTTTTCAGCTGAGTGGATTTTACCTCTTTGTATGTATTTCACATCTTTAACTTGTTCTTGGGGTGCTCCAGAGCACTTTTAGGGTCTTTGTATAATATTTTTGTTTCAGTCAGTGTATGCTTAATTTCTGGTTGGTCCTTTTTCATATCCTTGAGAGTCTCCTTTATATCCTTGAGGGTTTCTTTTATTTCCTTGTAGGACTCATTCATTTCCACGTTGGTCTTGATCATTTCTTTGCAGCTCTCGTTTATATCCTTGAGGGTGGTGTTCATTTTCTTGTAGGACTCATTCATTTCCTTTGTGGTCTTGCTTATTGCCTTACAGGCTCGATCTTTTGTTGGAGCCTCTTAAAAAACTCTATAACCGTGAGGGAACACCAAGATGGCGGCATAAGCAAACACCTATTGTTCTGCCCCACGCAACGATTTGGGAACTACAACATAACAACGGAACAGACAAGCACCCAGAATCGCCAGAAAGTTGGCTGCATGAAAAATCCACTAATAGGAGCGGAGGTGGGACACTGAGACTCGGGACCGACGGGAGCGAAGCCTTTCAGACGGAAACAGGATAGGAGCCGCCCTGGCCGTGCGTGCGGGCTGGGGCTGGAGCAGCGTCCGGCCAGATTTCTCCGACAGGGAAAGGCGGAGGCATCCCACTGCCCAGATTTCCCGAGTCGGGTGAGGTCCGAGATCCTGGGTACGGGAAGAGGTCCCGCTGCACAGATTCCCTGGAACCAGGCGAGGTCCGAGGTCCAGGGGACGTACCCTGGAAGCGGGGCGCGGCAGAGGCTCCTAGTCCCAAGGGTCGCGCAAACCCGCGACTTGCCCCCTGGAAACTTGTCTCCTGGTTCCGGAAACCATCTATTTTACAGCCCTGGGCTGGACTTTTGGTGTGCAGGCACATTTGGGGGAAGGCAGAGTTGTCTGGCAAGGGGAAGAGACTAGCGGCTTTCTCTTTGAGGAGTCTGCAGCCATCCCCATCCAACACAGACCCACGCGCGTGAGCGCCACATAGGACCCAGCTGCTGCTGCGGCTGCCGCGCAGCTCAGAGACTCCGCCCATCCAACCTGAACACAGTCTCCCTTCACAGCCAATTGGCCTGGAGGTCAAACCCTCTAGGGCTAACAACAACAAGCTGGGTTTAAATTCAAAAACACTGAATACAACCCATAATGGATTGCAGTAAGAGTACCCACCTCAGGTAACTGGGGGAGACTGAGCCACTGTCCCTTTGAGGATATCCACCACATAAAGCAGCCACCATGCAGAGACATGGAAAGAAATCAGGTGTGAAAGAAATGGAGGAGAAAAGACGACAAGACATAGAGTTCAAAACCACGGTTATAAGGCTTTTCAAGAGGCTCCTACAAAAGGCCGTTCAACTTAATGAGAATTACCAGAAATAAACAGACCAACCAGCAAATGAATGACACTTACAAGGAAATGAATGATACTTACAAGGAAATGAATGAGACCCTCAGGGAAATGTACAAGACCTCTGAGGATACGAACCAGACCCCTCACGGATAAAAAAGACCAACTAGAAATCAAGCATACACAGACTGAAATAAAAATATTACACAAAGTCCTAAAAGCAGTCCAGAGGGCCACAAGAACCAAGTCAAAGATTTGAAATACAAAGAACCAAAATCCACTCAGCTGGAAAAGCAAGAAACAAAAAGAATTCAGATAATTGAAGATAGCGTAAGGGGCCTCTGGACAACCTCAAGCAAGCCTACATCCGAATTATTTGGGGTGCCAGAAAAAGAGAGAGAGCAAGTAATGAAAACCTACTTGAAGAAATATGTGACTGAAAACTTTCCCCACCTGGTGAAAGAAACTGACTTAAAAGCCCAAGAAGTACACAGAACCCCAAAATATAGGAATCTAAAGAGGACCACACCAAGACATATCATAATTAAAATGCCAAGAGCAAAAGATAAAGAGGAGAATATTAAAAGCAGCAAGAGGAAAAAAACAGTTGGTTACCTACAGGGGAGCAACCATACGAATGTCAGTGGGTTTCTCAACAGAAACGATGCAGGCCAGACGCGTGTGGCAAGAAATATTCAAAATCATGAAGAGCAAGAATCTACAACCATGATTACTCTATCCAGCAAAGCTATCATTCAGAATTGAGGATCAGATAAAGTGCTTCGCAGATAAGAAAAAGCTAAAGGAGTTCCAACACCACCAAACCAGTATTATATGAAATGCTGAAAGATATTCTTTAAGAAGAGAAGAAGAAAAAGGAAAAAATAAATTTTGAACAACAAATACACATCTATCACAAATGAACATAAAAATCAAGTGAACTGATAGGCTGATGAACAGGATAAACTGTGACTAATAACAGAAACATGGACATAGGGAGGGAATGGACTGACAATTCTTGGGGAGAAGGGTGTTGTTGGAAGTACAGCAAGAGATTGGACAAGAATCATGCAACAATGGGAGAGGACATTGGGGAGGGGAAGGTGAGGGCGGAGGGTGGGATAGGTACAGGTGGAGGGAAGATATAGGGGGAAAAAAAGGGGAAACAATGTAATTAATAAACTGAATTAAAAAAAAAGAAAAAAAACCCTATAACCGTGGTTTTGAATTCCATGTCCAGTAGTTTTTTTTCCCTCCATTTCTTTCACATCTGATTTCTTTCCATGTTGCTGCATGTTGGCTGCTTCCCTGAGTTGGTCAATTAGCTTTGTGTGGTAGACTTCCTACTAGGGATAGTGGCTCAGCCTCCCCGGTTACGTGAGGTGGATACGGGCTGCACAGTCTTGCTGAAGTTAAGCTCAGTTAATCGTTCTTAGCACTTGGAGGGTTGACCTCCAGGCCAATTGTCTGTGAAGTTCAGCTGTGCTCAGGTTGGATGGGCAGAATCTCCGGGCCAAGCAGACAGTGTTAGCTCCGCCCTATGTGGCCCCAGGGACTCTGTGCCAAGGGCAATGGCCACCAGCACCTCTGAGAGAGAGCCGCTGCGGAGCTCCACTGGCTGCTGGCTGCCAGGGAATTCAGACTTTCCCAAAATGAGTCTGCATGTGCAATGTCTCACCCAAGGTCGTAAAACAAAGCAGTCTGACGGTTTTCCTAATGAGAGTCAAGTCGCGGCGTGCTCTCTGCGCCGTCACACAGCCGAGCTGTTCGCACAAGCTGCCTTCTCCACAAGCCTGGAGACCCGGCAGCACCCGAGCTTCGGCGTGCCCTCCCACTGTCCAGTTTTCACCCCGTGTGATAGTGGGTTCTCTGGACTTTGCCCAGAGCTGGAGAATCAGTCCAGTGGGACATGTTTGTCTCCCCCTTCGAGAAAACTGGCCCGTTTTCAGCCGCCCGCCCTCTCCGCGGCGCGCACTCCAAACCTCTCTCCGTGTGAATCTTTCATCGCTGTTCGCTGCCGCTCCTCCGAGTCACAGTGTCTTATCTTCACTTTTATTTGTGGAATTTTCACTCGGCGAGCTTTCTGGTGCTTCTGGAAGGTGTTTGTTCTTTCGTTAAGTTGTAGTATTAAAATTGCTGATTATGACGGCAAGATAAGTGTTTTACCTTTGCCGCCATCTTAGTTCTCCAATTTACTGATTTTTGATGCTACTCCCCCATCCACATTTTGTAGGAGAAAGGACAGGATAATAAATCACCTTGTATAACTTAGCAGCAACCCAGGTAGGTGTTTCCTCCTTCCACCACCTGTTTTGTATAGATAAAACAGACCTATAACATTATTTAAGGTATACACATTATGATTTGATACATGTATATGTTGTGAAATGATTACCACAAAAGATTAATTAACACATCCATCACCTCATATAACTACTACTTTTTCTATAGTGGGAACACTTAAAACCTACTTTCTTAGCAACTTTCATGCATATAATACGGTGTTATTAACTACTAGAGGCCTGGCTCACGAAATTTGTGCAGTGGGGCAGAGGGGTATCCCTCAGCCCAGCCTGCACCCTCTCCAATATGGGAGCCTCCAGGGATGTCTGACTGCCCATTTAGGCCCGATCCTGGTAGGATCAGGCAGTCGGACATCCCTCTCACTATCCAGAACTGCTGGCTCCCAATTGCTCACCTGCTTGCCTTCCTGATTGCCCCGAATTGCTTCTGCCTGCAAGCCTGATCACCCCCTAAACACTCCCCTGCCAGCTTGATTGATGTCTAACTGCTACCCTGCCAGCCTGTTTGCCCCAAATTCCCTCCTCTGCTGGCCTGGTCACCCCTAACTGCCCTGCCTGCAGCCTTGATTGCCCCCAGCTTCCCTCCCTGGCAGGCCTGGTCCCTCCCAACTACCCTTCCATGCAGGCATTGTCACCCCTAACTGCCTTCCTTTGCAGGCCTGGTTCCTTCCAACTGCACTCACCTGCTGACCATCTTGTGGTGGCCATCTTGTGTCCACATGGGGGCAGGTTATTTGACCACATGAAGGCAGCCATCTTGCATGTGGGAGTGATGGTCAATCTGCATATTATCCTTTTATTATATAGGATAGAGGCCTGGTACATGGGTGAGGGACTGCTGGTTTGCCTTGAAGGGTGTTCTGGATCAGGGTGGGGGTTCCCTTGGGGCATGGGCAGCCTGGGCAGGGGGTCTGTGGTGGTTTGCAGGCCAGCCACACTCCCCAGAAACCCTGTTATTTGGGATTTATTTATCTTCTACAATTGAAACTTTGAAGCCTGAAGTGGAGGCCCAGACCAGCCAGGTCTGCAGAAGCTTGGCTTCTTCCATCACTGCTCTCTCCAGCTCCATGGCTGCCACCATTTCCATTGGGATTTATGTATCTCCTACAATTGAAACTTTTTAGCGTTGAATGGAGGCCTAGTCCAGCAAGGGCAGGCGAAAAGCTTGGCTTCCTCCATTGCCAAGGAAACCCAAGCCTCCCTCCTGCTCTCAGTGGCCACAGCAATCTTGGTTGGGGTTTATTTGCATACTCACTCCTGATTTGCTTGTAGGTCTGGCTTGTGGACATGGCTTGTGGGTATAGCAGAGGTAGAGTCAATTTGCAAATTATTGTTTTATTAGATAGGATAGGCACCATGCTATACATTAGATCCCCAGTAACTATCAATTTACTGTATCACTGGAAATTTCTCTCTTTGATCTCTATCTCTCCATGTGCCTTATCCCCTGATCCCTAAAACCTAACATTCTACTCTCTTTCTATGAGTTCAGCTTTTAAAAAAATGCCATGTATAATTGAAATCATACAGCATTTGGCTTTCTTTGTCTGATTTATTTTTCTTAGCATATATACTTAAGAGAGATGTTGTTGCAAAAGGCAGAATTTCCTTTTTTTGTTTATTGATTAAGGTATTACATATGTGACCTTATCCCCCCTGTTATCTCCCACTCCCCTACTCAGCCCTCACCTCCTTGATGTCTGTGTCCATTGCTTAGGCTTATATGAATGCATACAAGTCTTTTGGTTGATCTTTCCCCCTTACACATACTCTCACCTACCTTCCCTCTGAGGTTTGATGGTCTGATTTTATTTCTCTGTCTCTTGATCTGTTTTTTTTTTTATCAGTTTATGTTGTTTATTATATTCCATAAATGAGTGAGATCATGTGATATTTATCTTTTTCTGACTGGCTTATTTTGCTTGGCATAATGCTCTCCAGTTGTATCCATGCTATTGTTGCAAATGGTAAGAATTCCTTCTTTTTTACAGCAGCGTAGTATTCCATTGTGTAGATGTACCACAGTTTTTTTAATCTATCCATCTGCTGATGGGCACTTAGGCTTCCAAATCTTGGCTATGGTAAATTGTGCTGCTGTGAACATAGAGGTGTATATATCCTTTCTTATTGGTGTCTCTAGTTTCTTGGGATATATTCCTAGAAGTGGGATCACTGGGTCAAATGGGAGTTCCATTTTTAGTTTTTTGAGGAAACTCCATACTGTTCTCCACAGTGGCTGTACCAGTCTGCATTCCCACCATCAGTGCATAAAGTATCCTTTTTCTCCACATCCTTGCCAGGACTTGTTATTTGTTAATTTGTTGATGATAGCCATTCTGACAGGCATGATAAGATGGTATTGCATTTATGTTTTGATTTGCATCTCTAAGATGATTAGTGACTTTGAGCATTTTTTCATGTCTCTTCACTTTCCTTATGTCTTCTTTCGAAAAGTATCTATTTAGGTCCATTGCCCATTTTTCTGATTGGATTGTTTATCTTCCTTTTGTAAAGTTTTATGAGTTCCCTGTAAATGTTGGAGATTAAACCCTTATTGGTGATAACATTGGCAAGTATGTTTTGCCATGAAGTGTGCTTTCTTATTGTTTTGTTGATGGGTTCTTTTGCTGTACAAAAGCTTTTTATTTTGATGTAGTCCCATTTGTTTATTTTCTCTTTAGTTTCCATTGCCCTAGAAGCATTATTGGTGAAAAAATTGCTTTGTCATATGTCTGAGATTTTGCTGCCTATGGATTCTTCTAATATTTTTATGTTTTCCCATCTTATATAATCCATTTTGAGTTTATTTTTGTGTATGGTGTAAGTTGATGGTCTAGTTTCATTGTTTTGCATGTATTGGTCCAATTTTCCCAACACCATTTATTGAAGAGACTGTCTGGACTCCATTGTATATTCTTGCCTCCTTTGTCAAATATTAATTGAGCATAGTGGTTCTGGTCAATTTCTGGGTTCTCTATTCTCTTCCATTGGTCTATATGCCTGTTCTTGTGCCAGTATCATCAGCTTTGAGAATGGTGGTTTTGTAAAACAGCTTGATATCTGGTATTGAGATCCCACCTACTTTGTTCTTCTTTCTCAGGATTGCTGAAGCTATTTGGGATGAATTATTCAAGAGTACTTTCTATGTCTGTGAAATATGCCAATGATATTTTAATGGGGAGTGCATTGAATCTATAGATTGCTTTGGGTAGTATGGACATTTTAATGATGTTGATTCTACCAATCCATGAACATAGAATATTCTTTCATCTGTTTATATCTTCATTTATCACTTTTTTCAGTGTCCTGTAGTTTTCTGAGTACAGGTCTTTTGCCTCCTTAGCTAAGTTTATTCCTAGGTGTCTTAATTTTTTGGTGCAATAGTAAATGGGATTGTTTTTTAAATCTCCTTCTGTAAGTTCACTATTGGTATATAAAAATGCCATAGATTTCTTGGCATTAATTTTGTATCCTGGTACATTGGCAAATTCATTTATTTTATTAAGTCTAATAATTTTTTGATGGAGTCTTTAAGGTTTTCTATGTACAGTATCATGTCATCTGTGAATAATGACAGTTTTATGTTTTCTTTTACAATTTGGATATCTTTTATTTCTTCTTCTTGTCTAATTGCTATGGCTTGCACTTCCAGTTCTATGTCAAACAGGAGTGGTAAAAATGGGCACTCCTGACTAATTCCTGTTCTTAGGTGAAATGGTTTTAGTTTTTGTCCACTGAGTATGATGTTGGTTATAGGTTTTTCATATAAGGATTTTATTATATTAAGGTATGATCCTTCTATTTCCATTTTGCTGAGTTTTTTTTTTTTATCAAGAAAGTGTGTTGGATTTTTTTAAATGCTTTTTCTGCATTGAATGATATGACTGCAATTTTTATCTCTCAACTAGAAGCCTGGTGCACGATATTCATGCACTGAGGGGATGAGGAGGGTTGGGTGGTGGGTGGTGTCCCCCTCAGCCTTCCCTGTGCCCTCTCATAGGCCAGGAACCCTTGATCTTTACTGCTTGCCTGCTCACTCCTTTCCGCTCAGCTGGCTGCTCCTTAGCACTTTCATGGAGGTGGGAGAGGATCCCGCCACTGCCGCTGCACTTGCTGTGGGAGCTCACTGAGCACTAGCGGGCAGCTTCTTTCTTGACTGTCTGCCCCCTCGTGGTTAGTGTGCATCATGGCGACTGGTCGTTCTGGTCATTCCACATTAGTAGTCACTTAGGCTTTTATTATATAGATTTGCTTATGTATCATGCTTATTGATTGTGTGGGTATTGTACCATCCTTGCATCCCCGAGATAAATCCTACTTGGTCATGTGTGTATGCTTTTTCTGATGTAATCTGATTTGCTAGAATTTTTTTGAAGATTTTGGCATCTATGTTCATGAGGGATATTGGCCTGTTATTCTCTTTCTGGTTTTGGTATCAGGGTAATGCTGGTTTTGGTATCAGGGTAATGCTGGATTCATAGAATGATATTGAAATGTTCCCTCTTCTTGAATTTTTAAAAATATTATGAGAAGGATATGTTTTACTTCTTCTTTGAATGTTTGATAAAACTCCCCTGTGAAGCCATCTGGCCCTGGACTTTTCTTTGCTGGAAGCTTTTTAATGACTGCTTCAAGTTCTTCCATAGTTATTGGCCTATTGAGATGTTTAGATTCTTCCTGAGTTTTGGAAGGTTGTATTTTTCTAGGAATATGTTCATTTCCTCCACGTTGTCTAGCTTGTTGGAATAGAAGTGTTCATAGTATTTTTTTTTTTAACAATCCTATGTATTTCTGTGGGTTCTGTTGTTATTTCACCTCTTTCATTTCTGACTTGGTTTATTTGGGTCTTCTCTCATAGCTTCTTGGTGAGCCTGAATAGAGGTTCATCAATCTTGTTTATCCTTTTAAAGAACAGCTATTGGTTTCATTGATCATTTGCATTGGTTTATTTTTATTTTTTTATTATTTTTGTCTCTATGCCATTTATTTCTGCTCTAATTTTTATTATCTCCTTTTTTATGCTCACCCTGGGCTTTTCTTATTGCTCTCTTGCTAATTATTTAAGTTCTAGAGTTAGATGACTTATTACCATTTTTTATGATTTTGGAGGTAGCCCTGTAGCCCTCTCCGGACTGTTTTCACTGTGTCCTATAGGTTTTGCATTGTTCTGTTTTCATTATCATTCATTTCCCAGATGTTTTTAATTTTCCTTTGATCTCTTTGGTAACCCAATCATTGTTTCATAGCATGCTATTCAGCTTCCAAGTATTTGAATTTTATTTTTTTTTGGTTTTGTTGTAGTTTATTTCTAATATTATGCCACTATGGTCTGTAAAGATGCTTGATATGATTCAATCTTTTTAAATTTGGAGAGACTTTGCCTGTGACCCAATATGTGGTCTATCTTTGAAAATGTTCCATGTACACTTGAGAAGAACATTTATTCCCTGGCTTTGGGGTGAAATGTTCTGAAGATGTCAGTTAAGTCCATCTGATCTTGTAAGTCATTTAGGATTGCTGTTTCTTTGCTGAATTTTTGTCTAGAGGATTTATTCAGTAATGTCAGTGGGGTATTAAAGTCCTGTACTGTTATTGTATTGCTTTCAATCTCTCCCTTGATGCCTTCCAGAAGTTGTTTTTATATATTTGGGTGCTCCCGCCAAAACCGGTTTGGCTCAGTGGATAAAGCGTCGGCCTGCGGACTGAAGGGTCCCGGGTTCGATTCCGGCAAGGGCATGTACCTTGGTTGCCGGCACATCCCCAGTAGGGGGTGTGCAGAAGGCAGCTGATCGATGTTTCTCTCTCATCGGTGTTTCTAGCTCTCTATCTCTCTCCTTTTCTCTCTGTAAAAAAATCAATAAAAATATATTTAAAAATATATTTGGGTGCTCCCACATTGGGTGCATATATGTTTGCCAGGGTTATATCCTCTTGTGGTATTGATCCCTTTAGTATTATGAAGTGGCCTTTCTTATATCTTGTATGGCCTTCACTTTGAGGTCTATTTTGTCAGATATAAGTATTGCTACCCCAGCTTTTTTTTTTGTATTTTTATTTCCATTGCCTGAAAGATATTTTTCCATCCCTTCACTTTCAGTCCCGTGTTCTGAGGTGGGAATCTTATAGTCCAAATATATATATATAAATATATATCCTATCTAATAAAAGAGTAATATGCAAATTTGACCATATCTCTGCCAAACCCACCTGCCATGCCTGCCTGCCACGCCCACCAGCCAATCAGAAGCAGATTATGCAAATAAACCTCAACCAAAATGGCTGCCACCACTGAGAGCAGGAGGAAGGCTTGGGTTTCCCTGGTAACAGAGGAATCCAAGCTTTCCACCTGCTGTTGTGGGCCTAGGCCTCCAGTCAATGTTACAATGTTTCAATTATAAAAGATACAGAAATGGCGGCAGCCACTGAGCTGGAGAGAACAGAGGCTTGGTTTTCCCTGGCAATGGAAGAAGCCAAGCTTTCAGCCTGCCATTGCCAGCCTAAGCCTCCACTCTAGATTACAAAATTTCAAACAGAAATTGCTGCCACCCCAGAGCAAGCAGAAGGCTTGACTGCTCCAGGCAACAAAGTTTCAATTATAGACATAGATTAATCCTAGATCCCAGAGCCTCCACTTGGGTCGCTGGGGGGGCGTGGCTGGCCTGCAAACCTCCACAGCCTTCTCACCCAGGCTGCCCCTCACCCCAAGGGAACCCCTACCCTGATCTGGGGCATTCTTCAGGGCAAACCAGCTGGCCCCCACCATTCACCAGGCTTCTATCCTATCTAATAAAAGAGTAATTTGCACTCCAAAACACAAGATGGCTGCCCCCATGTGGTCAAAGATCCTGCCCCCATGTGGCCACCATAAGATGGCCAGCATGGGAGGGCAATTGGGAGGTTCTAGGCCCTGCAAGGGAGGGCAGTTGTGGGTGATAAGGCCAGCAGGGGTGGGCTGTTAGGGGTGACCAGGCTGACAGAGGTAGAAAAGTAGGTGCAAACAGGCTGGCAGGGTAGCAGTTAGACATCAGTTAGGCTGGCAGGGTAGTGGTTAGTAGGTGATCAGGCTGGCAGGCAGAAGCAGTTAGGGGAAATCAGGGAGGCAGGCAGGTGAGTAGTTTGGAGCCAGCAGTCCTGGGTTGTAAGAAGGATGTCCGATTGCTTGTTTAGGCCCGATCCTAAATGGGCAGTCAGACATCCCTCGAGGGGTCCCAGATTGGAGAGGGTGCAGGCTGGGTTAAGGGACACCCCCCTCCCATGCACGGTGCACAAATTTCATGCACCAGGCCTCTAATATATATATATATATATATATATATATATATATATATATATATATATGTCATTTTTTTTTTAAATCCATTCAGGCACTTGATGTCTTTTGATTTGGGCATTTAGTCCATTTATGTTTAAGTTATTATTGATAGGTACTTGTTTGTAGCCATTTTTATTTTTTGTGTCTGTGTTCCTTCTTCCCTTTTTATTTCTTCTTTTTATACCAGTCCTTTTACCATTTCTTGCATTGCTGGCTTGGTAGTGATAAACTCCCTTAGTCTTTTTTTATCTGTGAAGATCATTATTTCCCTTTCAATTTTGTAAGATAGGCTTGCTAGATAGAGTATTCCTGATTTTAGTACCTTGCTGGAATTTCCTTGTTTTTATTAGAATCTTATCTAATAAAAGAGCAATATGCAAATTAACCATACCTCTGATCAAGTCATGCCCACCAGCCAATCAGGAGCAAATTATGCAAATAAACCCCAACCAAGTTGGCTGCCGCCAGTGAAAGCAGGAGGTAGGCTTGGGTTTCCCCCACATGGAGGAAGCCAAGCTTTCCATCTGCCCTTCCTGGCCTAGGCCTCCACTCAATGCTACAAAGTTTCAATTATAGAAGATACATAATCCCAACAGAAATGGCAGCAGCCACAGAGATGGAGAGAGAAGAGGCTAGGGTTGCCCAGGAAATGGAGAAAGCCAAACTTCTGTAGCCCTAGCCTAGGCCTCCACTCTAGGCTACAAAGTTTCAAACAGAAATGGCTGTTGCCACGGAGTGAGCAGAAGGCTTGGCTCTGCTCCAGGCTACAAAGTTTCAACAGTAGAACATAAATTAATCCCAGATCCCAGGGCCTCAGCTTGGTTTACTGGGGAGCATGGCTAGCCTGTAAACCACCATAGGCCCCTCACCCAGGCCACCCCACACCCCAAGGAAACCCCCACCCTGATCCGGGACACCCTTCAGGGCATACCAGCTGGTCCCCACCCATGCACCAGGCCTCTATCCTATCTAATAAAAGAGTAATATGCAGACTGACTATGACTTCAACACACTTAAAAGATCCTGCCCCTATGTGGACACAAGATGGTCACCACAAATGGCCAGCAGGGGAGGACAGTTGGGAGGACCAGACCAATAGAGGAGGAAAGTTGGGGGCAATGAGGCTGGCAGAGGAGCAGTTAGACATCAATTAGGCTGGCAGGGTAGTGGTTAGGGGATGATCAGGCTGGCAGGTAGAAATGGTTAGGGGCAATCAGGGAGGCAGGCAGGCAAGCAGTTTGGAGCCAGCAGTCCTGGATTGTGAGAAGGATGTCCAACTGGCCTACCAGGATCGAGCCTAAACTGCCAGTCGGACATCCCTTGAGTGTTCCCAGATTGGAGAAGATGCAGGCTGGGCTGAGAGACAAACCCCGCCCCCGGTGCACAAATTTCGTGCACTGGGCCTCTAGTATCTAAATAATATTTTAGTGTTTGTGTGGGTGTCTCTCTCTCTGTGTGTGTGTATTCATCTTTTCTATCCATTCATCTACTGATGGTAACTTAATTTTCTTTCCATGTCTTTGGTGTTGTGAATAATGCTTCCATGAACATAGAGATGCAGATATCTTTTTGAGATAGTGATTTTATTTCTTCCCCATATATACACAGAAGTAGGATTGCTAGATCAAAATCTGGTTCTAATTTTAATATTTTAGGAACTGCCATACTGTTTTCCAGTGGTTGTACTAATTTACATTTTAACCAAATTCACATCAAGGTTTCCCTTAACTACACATCTTTTCCAAAACTTGTTTCTTGTCTTTTTGATAATAGCCATTCTAGCATGTTTGAGGAAATACCTCATTGTGGTTTTGATTTGCATTTCCCCAATGATTAGTGACATTGAATAATTTTGAGAATGAAATATAAATGAGGGACATCTTATTTGTCAACACCCATTTTGTTATTTTGTTAATGAGTAACTATTTACCTAGTAATACTGCTTTTTCCCTAACATGCAGCTCAGTAATAACTGTATTTATTCTTTCTAATGTAAAAGTTATATATATGGGAGTATATATAATTTTTATTATAGATTCAATTGTTTTTCAAGTGACAAGTCGTAAGTTACAGGTAATTTGATTGAGCAATTACTAGTCAAGAATTTGATATTCAGAATGAGAATAAGTCTTCAGTATCTTAGGACTATAAGTAGAACATATTACAAAGTTTGCCAAATTTCACATTTATTATTATAATTGGGAGAATTTTCTTGTCTTTTGTGTATAAAATATGAAATTTAGCCACTTTTGATATAAATATTTGCTTTATATTCAAATTTTAAAACTTATTAATTCAAAAGCTTTTAATTTTCACTTACAAATGTCATAATTCTACTTAATTAGCCAATTTCAACAATTACCTTTAAACCATCCTTTATAATAATTATCTTAAAATTTTAAATTGCCTTTATAAATTTAAAATAGTCGATTTTTTTTCTTTGTACTTAACTGCCTAATAAAACCTTTCTAAGTACTTAAAATAGTATTATAAGCCTTACAGTTTAAATTTATAAATGTGATAATTTTGCTCACTAAGGAAACAGAGTTGCCCATCATGGGAACTTTGGTATCACTCCAAGCAAATTAGGATTATTTTTCCTAAGGAATTTGGGGTTATGTGCCAAATTTAGCAGAAGTTGCACATCAACCAGAGATTATACAAGAGACCTGATGTCTGGATTTTTTTTTTTTCAGGACAAAAAGAAACACAAACAAATCTCACTTATAATTGCTATGTTCCAATTCCAAGTCCATACTTTCCAAATCATATAGTCTTTTAGCCCATATCCACTAGATTAATGTAAGCTAATAGACACTTAACAAGTCACAAACCATCATAGATTGCTTTACTTATAGAATAGATTCAAGTCTCTGTCTGTCCTTTTTTTTTTAACTTCAACTTTCTTCTGAACTATTTCCCTAATATTCCTATCTGGGAGGGCCAAAAATATTAGATATATTAATATTATTTCTTATTTGATTCTGTAGGTCTTGTGACTTCTGTTTGCATTCTGCTCAGAACACTAAACCATGATAACAGCACTAATAGGCCTAAAATGTGAATTATTAGTGCTTTCCAAGGGAGTTATATATTGAGGCAGAGATATATTGGATTTTCATCTCACATTCCATTGATAATCAACTCTGATAAACTCCTCCTTGAAACTACATAAAATAATGGATTAATAAATGTCTCTCCTTACTACTTTACTTAAAGTGAAGAATTGGCTTTAGTACATGGAATTCTTTCCTTCAGGTTACAGCTTTACTATGCTTATTCTTTTCCTCAGCCACTATACAGATCTTTTGTAACATGACAAAGCTACCTTCTCCCTCTTTCATGGCGATTCTGTCATTCTGTATGCTATCTTAAACCATGTGGTACATTTTTTGTCATGCTAGGGAATAATCCTAATATCCCATTCTGAGAATCAGAGACCCGTGCCAGGATGGTCCATTTACCAATTCTCTCATTTTTGTTCATATCTGTCTTTGATTTCCTGGTAGATAGTCCTATTTTACTAATTATACAATTTTCTGGCCTAAGTGTTCTCCAAAGATTCCTTTTATATTAACGGTATTCTGGCAGATACAATACACTATATGCATATAAGTAAGCTAGAATAGCTCACGTTATAAATAAATTTTGAACTAAAAGTTTTCTTTAATTATTTGAGTTGAGGTCCACCACCACCTCCAGTTTCCCAGTACTTCCTATTAAATAGTTCATGACACTATTATTCTGCAGAAAACACTTAGAAAAAATATCTGACCTGTAAATAATTAATTTTTTATTTGTTACCTAGATGCCTCTTTAGGGCATATGTGGTTTTTAAAGCTGAAAATTATGAAAAGCTCATCATAGGGGAAACTAAATATTCTATGTACTTGCTAACATTAAAAATAATTGTGGAAGCTTGGCAATAAATTCAACCATTTTACTATTTCATTATCTCTTTATGTCTTCATTTCATATTTTCTGGTTTTACCTAAAAAGGGTTTCCAATGTGTTTGGCTATAGCTAAATTAATATATCTCTGTGTAATATAGGTATTAGGAAGGCAGGATCATGATTCACCTTACTATGGTTCTTAAGCTGTAGCATACATCAGAATCACCTAGAGGGCTTGTTAAAATATAGAATGCTGGCCCCTACTCCCAGAGTCTCTGATTTAGCAGAGTTGAGATGCAGCCTAAGAAATTACATTTCTAACAAGTTCCCTAGTGTTGTCAACGTGACTTGTACAGAGGCCACACACTGAGAATCACTATCTTAATACAATGACAAATTAGGCCATTAGTTAGATATTGATAACATTCTTAAAATATGTCCAGAAGTTATTGATAAAGAACCACTCAGTATAACTTTTATCTTCCTAATTCTCAATTTATCTGTTCTTCCTCTCTCAATATCTCAGAGGAATTTGATGGTCTTATATTAAACAAAGTTTCAAAGAAAACAGAAGACACATTCACAATAAAAAAAAATCAAGGAAGTTTTGTTTATTAAAGAACTAGTTACAAAGGTGTATGATTAATACCAAAATGTGGAGCTTAGTGGTAATCAGGCTATTGATATTCTTAGTCATAGAGGAATATAGCAATGCAGGGCGTACTGAAGCCTAGAGAAAAAGCATTGCCTAGATCAATAACCTTTAGTCAAGTAACACAACTAGCTCAAAGTAGCTTTCCAGACAGGCATAAAATCCCTTCCATAGGGTTTCCCAATGACCAAAACCTCAAAAAGTTGCTGGTTATGGGAACCCATAGACATAAAAAGTTCATATTTTCTACTTCCTAGCACAGAATTTTATATAAAAGAATGCATTCACCAAATCAAATGCTCAATAGCATTTGCTCAAAGCGACATTAATTTTCTGCAATACATACACACATTCAATATAGCAACTTCATTAGATTACTCAATAAAGTTTGTCGTAATCCACTGTGATTCAGTTTTGGTAAGGATCAAATTGATAGATTGTATGGTAATATGATAAAGACCATCACACCTGTATCCTTTAATTATTTTAGGATGATATCAGGTACTGTTAGTGCCAAGAGAATACAGTATAGCTTGTAATTTACTATCTTGCAAGAGCAGGGGAATTTTCAGAGCTTCTGCTTGGCCCTTATCAGCATGATATATCTTACACTATATATCAAGGAGTCAATGTGAGGATTTTGCCAACTATATGTCAATTAAATTATTTATTCAGTGACTGGGATAATTATTAGCAGGAGGAATTGTGAGCACTGTTGACCCACTATGAGCTGGATCTAAGCCAGGACTCCATTTGGCTTCTGATTCTCTGTGTCTAACCATCCTCTCCAAATAGCCTTACTGCAAATTTATGTGGTAAACATTACTGGGTGTAATTGGACGGCGCTTCTTTCTTGAATAGCTGGCCCCCTTTTCAATGAAATGACTCACATAAAGAAACTGGGGAAATATTATTATTTGGGTGGTTGTTCTCAGCCTCCATTATTTCCCATCCTTGATTTCTTTTTATTGCATAAATTAAGCAACCTGTTTTTGGGGTTGCCCTTCTATCCTGTCTTAGGAACACTGGATTATCAACCATCTCCATACTCCATTTTGGGGCTGGGATGCCTGACTATTAAAATGTTGTCCTGTGGCTTTGCAAACTAAACCATCTATAAAAGTGTACTTGAAGGATATGTTTCTACCTTTCAGTGCTTTCAAGATGTTTACAATATGCTTAGTGAAAATTTCTGTCAGAAATTATATGGAACAAACCTTGATATAGCATTAAATCTTTGGTATAAACTTAAGTTTAAAAAATATGTCCAAAACTTTTCAGGGGACCTAGCAGATTGATTAGAGGGTGAATTAATTTAGATGTAGAAGCTAAACTCAGGACTAAGAATAAAATAAGCTGTGTCTTTGCTATCATCTATTAATTTTTTTTCAGGTGATTGAAAAATAACACAAGTAAGAAATTGCTACTTAGAAATTTTCTCTTTAAACCCAAAAGGTGTTATAATCCTATATAATTCTAAATTCCATGTGTGTCACAGTGGATATTATCTAATGAGAAAAGGTCACAGAACATGCTTCAAATAGCCTACTTGAATAATTTCTGGATAAACTGTGAGAACATATTTGTCATTGCTTTGTAGCAAATAGTTGCATAACCTTGAATAAGTTCCCATTCCTTTTAAGCCTCAGTTGAACAAAGAAGGGGCAAAATTAGATGTTTTCTTTCTTGTTACATGTGATACTGCTCTCTGTAGAGGCAATATGGAAGGGAGCACACATGCTTGCAAGGATACTGGAATCCACAAATGAAAGCAAAACCAAAATAGAATTGATCTGGGCTCTACCACTCACCAGCTGTATGCTAAATTAATAATTTGCTTCATTTATCTAAGCCTCTGTTTCTTCAACTGGAAAATTTGAGTGATAATAAATATAAAGATGAAATACAATAATGCAACTGGCATAGTGCCTAACACATGCTCCATGAGAAGAAACTGCTATTTAGTGAAATAGTTAAGAGTTCCCACTCTAGAGTCCAACTTCCAAGTTCATATCCTGGCGCTTCTAATCACCATCTGTATGACTATAGGCAAAAATTTAATGTCTCCATAATTCACTTTTCTTTTGTACAAAATACTGTTTTCATGAGGTAATCACATAAAACATTAAGCATAGTCCCTGGCAAATAATAGCTATCAGTAGATGCTAATTGCCATTATCATTAACTCTTAGATTTGTTAGTGATGGTAATTCATTAGACTTTTGGGGGTTTTTCATATTCCTACCCATAATAGTAAGCAATCTTCTTGGCCATCCTAACATATTTTAACCTCTTTTAGGAAGCTAGAAGTAATTATGGGTTAGGCAAATTATTTAAAGCAAGAGGAGAGAAGAAGACCAAATGCTGAGCCAGTTAACTATGGAGCATTTCCTCTCTCCAGATGATATGACCTGTGCATAGGTAATCACATGACACATGTGCTACCTGTGCTCTCAGCATCATTCTCACTGAGACCCACTTGGTAATCATTGCCTACCCACCATCTTCCTGAACACATCTCTTTGAATAGGCTACTTGCCCAATATTATTTTTTCTTTTATCTCTGGAACTATGAATCCTCGACTTGACAAAATGCCTTAGGTCCTTGCTTAGAAACAATATATAAAAATGTTTCCCAAATGCTTTTCTGTGCTTTTCTTCCATTAGATATTCAACTCTACTTAGTTTTCTTTAAGATATCTTTAGGAGATCTCTCTCTGGCTAGAATGTCTCTCTGATAAATGCATGTTGGTGAGTCTATGTCTCACGTACTACTGTTTCAAGACTTGCTGCTGCTGCTGTTGCTGGGCACTGAGGGGTCAGAAAAGACTACAGCCTGCAGGAAACCATGAAGCGAAAACATAAAGTGAGGGGAAGAGACCTGCGGGGGAATTGGGAACATCGGGCTTACAATTCAGTTCTGCTTAACTCATGTGTAGATCTCTTTCTACCACACCCTAATCATTCCCTAACTGAAAATATCTTTAAACTATATTTTTATTTATTTCAGAGAGGAAGGAAGAGGGAGAGAGATGCCTCCTGAATCTATGGATTGGATGCCTCCTACACGCCTCTACTAGGGATAAGCCTGCAACCCAGGCATGTGCCCTGGGTTGAACCGTGATCTTCTGGTTCACAGGTCGACACTCAACCACTGAGCTTGTCTGGTTCAAAATAGTTTTTTTTTAAAGTATTTTATCTACAGTAGTTTATCTTATTATCTTTTTAAAATATATATATATATATATTTTTTATTGATTTTTTATAGAGTGGAAGGGAGAGGGATAGAAAGTCAGAAACATCGGTGAGAAACATCCATCAACTGCCTCCTGCACGCCCCCTATTGGGGATGTGCCCGCAGCCAAGGTACATGATCTTGACTGGAATCCACCCCGGGACCCTTCAGTCCACAGTCCGACGCTCTATCCACTGAGCCAAACCGGTTTCGACTCTTATTATTATCTTATTATTATTTTTGTATGCCAAATGGAAATAGGCATAACAGTTATATCTGGTAAACAAGGTTTCTGGGATGATAAACTAAGATATATATGGCATTGCTTTGGCAAAGTTAAAGGTGCCATATAGCATGTTATAATTTTTCCAACCAGAGGATGAGGGCTAAAATGGAATCCTAAGAACCAGTGAGGCCAATATGGGTATTGCCTTGTTGAAGCAATGCAGCTCCTTCAGTGCTAACAAGCAGGAGAAACTGCCACAAAGAGGAAGGGTAGCATCTTTCGTCCCTAAGAGACCTGGGTTTCAATCAGTTTATTATTCAGAACATATGTAACCTTCAACAAATTTCTTAATCTCCTTTATGTTCAGCTTCTCAACTATGAAATGGGAAAATTAATTGCAATCTCTCAGTATTACATTGAGAATTAAATTAATTGATGTTTAACACCATGCTTGACATATTGTGAGTATTCAAAATGTTAGTGTTGTATTAGAATTAAAATGATGGCATTTATTCATTGGTATTACAAGTAAGGGGTGAAAATAATTTATCTTTTCCTTTATTTCTATGGGAACATTAACATATTAAATCACAGAATCATGAATTTCATCAGTAAAAGAACCTCAAGAGACTTAGTCTACTCTATACCCAGGCACAGAGGTGATAGTATTTCTCATTGGTGTATGAAGCAAGTGAGGCTTGAACTTGATAAGGTTTCATCACATAACTGCAATAGCAAAAGGAGACTTGATCCTAAATCATCTGTCTTTTATGTAACGTTTCATCCATTTCTTGCTTTTTAAAAATCATGTAAATGGATGTTTAGCTGATCGGAAATTTCAGTAGCACATATAATAGTTAGATATTGCAAAGTTACAAATATCATTTTTTAAAGATGCAAGGTTTCTAAATGTGCCAGTGAAATATCATTTCTTCCTGTTTCAAATGGAATAATTATGTCTCCCAATTTAGAGAGGTGCCATTTGATTATGTTTTTTCTAGCATTGTTTGTTTTTGATTGGCTGTCTCCTGCAAACCCCCCCCCCCCCCCCGCATTGGGGATTGAGCCTGCAATCCAGGCATGTGCTGCTGACCTTAATGGAATCTGGGACCCTTCTGTCTGCAGGCTGATGTTCTATCCACTAAGCCAAACAAGTTAGGGCATAGCATTATTAATCCTTGTAGAATTTTCTATTACCTCTTTCCTTATTGCTTAGAAACCCTCTAAGTAGTTTCTAATATCACTGAACGCATTTCCTTCTTCTCACTCAGGAAACAAAGTACTGTGACATGATATCAAAGATCATGGCTCTTAGTCATTTAAAACCAAGGTTTTAGCTGTAAGTGTCTTAAACATTGACAATTTCATATGAAGTAAGATTACTAATTCTTTCCCAGCTCAAAGTCTAGTTTTAACAACACCCTCTGTCTTATTTAGCTGAATTTATATGGCCACTTACAGAAAATGACTTTATGTTGTTGTAATAAACTATTAAACAGCCCACAGGAAGGATTGCTATCTACACTTGAAGAATTGTAAAATTGAGTAGGGCTTTTACCTGAAAAAAAGTTTTTCTCCACAAGATTCTGATATTAATTGTGATTATTTAATATTTCATCTGCTGACAAGGGCCTTTATGTGCTTAGAATTAGTAGTGCACTGCCTAGCAATCTTTTGAGTGCTATTAATGTTAATAAGATTTTATTATTTTGTATTACTAGTTTGCCTTTTTATGGCAAATCAACAGAACAAAATGTTAAATATTTTTGGCATGTTGTCATGTTAAAATACTTTCTAATTCATTCTGAGTGATCGTTAAAACCCTTTCATTCTACTTGCTGAAGAACGAATGCATTTAATCACTTGCTTTGCTTTGCATTTGAAAATCCCCTTACCCATTACACAACCCCTCTGATCACTTTCACTTTCCTGGAACGATTTCAGCATAATTAAACATTTTCTGATGATAATTATTCACTGCTGACTTATCTGTACTCTTTCATGTAATTACGCTGCGTATATGCTCGGTTTGAGGGCCCATGTTCTAGCTGTCCACTTACCTTCTGTAAAGACGAACATGTGATCTCATCAACCATGGTATGCATCAGCTGCATCTGCTCCACTGCCAGGCTCTTCATCAGTGCGTCATCTGGATTCCCAAAAATGTGTATGATGCACGTCAGGTTCTACCAGGAGACTGTGACTTCCCAAGGCTAACTAAAGATATGACAAAAGAAATAAGTTTATCTTTGTAAATAACTCACCGTTTCCCAAAGTACAGAGTTTCCCCACCTCTACTCCTGCATTTGATTTTCTCCTCTTCTATCTCAAACACCTTTTTTTTTTGTTTACGGAAATTATTCCATTGTGAGAAATATCATAAAGTGGTTCCTGATAGCAATATTAAGCAAAGTGATATTACTGGTATTGGGTATTTATTTGCAAAGAATCATTATTTTTATGAGGGCACACAAATTTAAATCAATAAACAACAAATTTAAAACATACTAAAAACAAAATTGTAGTAACATTTTAGAAATGTGGTAACATTTAAAAGTTTTATTAACTTACAATGTAAATGTAAGTTAATAAAAAGTATATATGCTAACCAATATCTTTGTAATAAAATTGTATGCATATAATACTATAAATAAATCAGACCAGAGTTTAAACTATCAATAAAAATTATATGGCATTATATTATTTGAGCATATTAAAAAGGCACAATCTTTATTTTAATTCACAAGTTTATTATGCCTGAAGTTTTACAAAGAAGTGCATTAAATACATTTTTATAGGAATAAATGAAAACACTTTCACTCCTATTTTTATACCTACTCCTATAATAATAAATGTATTATTAGAACAAATATTTTCTTCTGAATACCTCATTTCCATAGGTATTTATACTCAGATTCTTTAAAAAGTTAACAATTGAATCCGAAACAATGATGTTCATTGTACTCCAGAGAAAAAGCCTCAAACAGAATGAATCTAATGCTCAAAAAGATATATAAGGAGGTGTGGCTGATGATCTCAGTGGTTAGAGCATCAGCCTGTGCACCGAAGGTTGGTAGGTTCAATTCCCAGTCAAGGGCATGTCTGGGTTGCAGGTTTGATCCCTAGCCCCAGTTAGGGTGTGAGGGGAAGGCAACCATTGAAGTGTCTCTCTCACATTGATGTTCTCTCTCTCTCTCTCTCTCTCTCTCTCTCTCTCTCTCTCTCTCTCTTCCTCTCTCTCTCTTTTCTTCCCCCATCCATCCTCTCTAAAAATCAATGGAAAAAAATATCTTCAGATGAGAATAACAACAAACAATATATAAAGAAAGTTGAGAAAATTTTAATCTTTATTAACTTTTTACTATTCCAAGTTATGAAAAAGCACAATCTTAAATAGCAAAGTGTATCAGTGTTAGGTCATTGCTGAATCTGTGGCATGTCTTCCTACAATGATTTTTAGTTGCTGAACAAGATGTCTTATTCAGGGGAATGGTGACAAAACAGTTGTTAGCTAAGTATAATCTTTTAGTCCAACAAGAAAATAATCTCTTGTCTACTAAGTTTAAGAACCTTATTTTTGAACTACCATTTTCTTATTGTGAACTATACTTTCACTTCATCGAAAACTTTTCAAGTTAATCTTTGTCTCCTTTAGTTTAATGATGGAAAAGTAGCATTTCAGTGCAGAGGTAAATGTGTAATTCACCGTACTGCAATTTTTTATTCCATTTGTTCAGGAAATCTTTGAACTTTGGTTAAGCATTATCTTTCTGGAGAAACTACATTTTCGAAAGCAATTTTCTGCCTCTGCTTGAGGACAATGTAGGAAAAGAAGGATGCCTTTCAAATAAGTATTCCTTTCACTCAAAATACCAATGCTGACTAAATTTCTCTGCAGTGACTCAAAATGTAAATGATTCAGGTTCATATTTTCAAAAAGATTGAAAAGTCAGTTTAAATGAAAAACAAAACAAAAAACAAAACACAACAAAAAACTCACAGTATTTTAATACATATAAATAGCATAGTATGCCAAATTAGCAGAAAGTACTGGTCTCTCTCTTTCAAAACCAGTAGATGTAGTATTCATTCTATCACAATATCACAGAGTGGGCTTCTCCTTTCTTTTACTCTTATACTCCCCAATTCCTGACTCCAAGGGGTAGCCTTTGACCTAGACTAGATGTCTCTAGGTCATTGGTCATTCCTGCTCTTGACTCTGTAGCAAAAGGCATTTATAATTCATATTTTTGTTTTTGTTGTTACAGTGATGGCTTAAAAGCTACAACAAACATATGGTGTCTGGTTACATTTTCTTTGCCTGCCTAGCAAGATTCTTGCCAATTTTCTAAATCTTTCCTTTTTCTTTCCTATTTTCCAAACTGTCTTTTAGCCTTTTTAAAATTATTATTCTCTAAGCTCCCAGGAACTTTGCAATATATTTACTTTTTGTTTAAAGCTATATGATCAGTATTCGTGGCTTTCAATCAAGAATCATGCCTCATACTCTTGCATCTCCCTAATTCTTACTAATTCTTCCGTCTATATCAAAATTTCCTGGATATTTTCTTCATTTTCAAACTGAATGGGGAGGCTCCTTGTGCTGAATTCTCCCGTCTCCAATTTGTGCTTCTGTTTTACTTCACATTATGCTCTGTTTTTCTGGATGCTCCATTTTTGTAATTGTATTTTAGCTCTCCTACTAGTGCATTTTAAAATTTTACCCATTTTTGCCCTATGCACATACTCAAATTAGTGCCTTTTTAAAAGATTTTAAGATTTAAGAAGAATTAAATTACTCAGGGTATTCTGTTCAAAAATTAGAGGAACAGTTTGAACCAGCAAAAAAATTTGACATTTAAAAAAAACATATAATTTTATTGTTTAAAGTATTGCAAATAGTAGTACATATGTTTTCTTCCCCCCCCCCCCACTGACCATCCCCCGGCCTCCCCTACCCCCAACACATGCCCTTGCCTGCCCCCTTACTCCCAGTATCTTTTATCCATTGGTTATGCTTACATGCACGCATGCAAGTCCTTGGGTTGATTTCTTACAGCCCCACCCCCCACCTTCCTCTGCCTTCACACTGTAGTTTGACAGCCTGTTCAATGCTTCTTTGCCTCTGTATCTATATTTCCCTCATTTCTTTTCTTTAAAAAATCTTGCATCTACATATTAGAAATAAACATAAGAACAAAAACTGTTTGAGTCTCAGTTTCAATGTCCAACAGTTCTGAGTCCCAGTTTCAATGTCAAATAGTTCCTTATGTGTACCGTCACCGTCCTGCATCTCTGGACTATCTTCATGGTTGGAACAGACCTGTCAGTAATACATAGTTTACTGAAAGAATATATTCCACTGTAATTTAAATGTTTTATTAAATTATAGTAAGTGCCAGGGTGCTTTATATTTTACTAGGCAATTTTGAATGTTTGAAATATTTACTGATATCCCCCCAAAAAGAGGACAAACGATCATTTCAGTTATAACCAAGTTTTATATTTTATTTTTGTTCATCATGGTGTGATTTTAAATAACAACTTTTTTTTGGAAAATGTGTCAAAATCCACAGATAGACAGATGTTTTACTATTTATGGAATTGTCACCTCAAATCATTGGTCTCACACCCATCCTCTGTCACTGAACCCATCATACTGTTCGTATAAATGAGGGGAACACTCTTGTGTGGAGATGGCAGAACATGTTTCACAGCTTATGGGACTGACATTTTCACAGACCTTCATATAAGGAAGGAACAAAATTCATAGGGGGAGGGTATTTTTTCACAACATTTTACATGTAAAGAAGCTGAGTCTCAGAGAGGAATAACTTAAAAGAATAGAACTTAATTTGGAGTCTACTCTTATCAGATCCCAAAGTTTCCACTTTTTCTACTAGACTTCATGCTGAACAAAAATATGAGACATTAAATCTATTTAAATAAAAAAATACAAATTACAAGGAAAAGTAAAAACTTGAGTTTTAGCCTATGTATATTTAACATGTAGTGCTAATTAGGGTTTTATTTGTACCTGTGAAAATTTGTTTTCGATAGACACATTATCTCATCAAACCCATCTCATTGTTGTAATGAGCTTCTGATGGTGTTTAAACATTGTACGCTGTGTTTTCAAAGAATCTGTGATTTTAATTATATTCTCATAGGAATAGTTTGCACAGTGATAATCTTCCTATTGCCTAAGTCATTCTAAAGCCAGTCAAAGAAAGATTAGTAACTGAATTATTTTATAAGTATCACAAATAAGAGTTGTATCTTTACTAAAACTTCTTGAAGGGATAATAATAGGAAATGGACACCCAATACTTTAATGAGAGAGTAGTAGCCCCAAATAATATTGGCATTCTACACTTTTCTTATTTATATTTTATAGCGTGGTCAACAATTTGTAATGTTAACAATATTTCAGAAAAATATAACCAAAAGTTTCATTTTGTGCTTTGTGTACTCTATTTAGTGCTTTATGTACTATAGTTAGTAGACTTTTGGAAATTTTAACATGTTTCATAGAGAGGGAGGCATTATATAGTCACCTATGCCTTAAATGAAACATTTTTCTTATTAACACTTTTATTCTTCTTTATTCCCTGCAGCCTACCAATCTGAAGTTTATTGATGAGAAGCATCTTTTTAATAACAACAGTACTATTTATCTCTTGATCAGACTAGAAAGGCATTGTTAAGGGCATTACAAACATTCACATCGTTTTTGGAAGATAGAGGCCACGGCACGGGAAGCATTTTCTGCTGCTGGTATCACTGTAGTGCCCAATATAAGCTGTTAGTTGTGTGGGAAATTATTACTTTTGTTCATTAGAGTTTTAAAAACCAGATCTCTCAATTTCAATTTTTTAATTATTTATGCACTTAAATACTTGTACAATGCTGACTCTGACTATAAAGCTGCTAATTCCTTCACAAACTTTCCTTTCCCTTCGTCACCTTCTATTCCCAATATACTAATTTACAAATGAGAGAATTTTAGAAACTAGGGAGGTGGTAAGTTGATAACCATTACTGACTTAGAAACCAACACTTTTAGAAGCGATTCCCTGTTCATTAGTTTTGAGAGTGAAAGGGGATCTCAGGAAAATAGTGTCAAGCAGATGTTTTCATTTAAACATTACTTGGCAAACTGAACTAAACTTTTGGAAATGTTTACCATTCAGTCGTGGCAGTGTGGTAATGGCAGCCTCATTATCCCAGGCTTCTTGGTCCTTGTGTAGAGTGGAGTGCTGGAGCCAAATCATATTGGCTTATGAGAGCACACAGTTAAGTTCTCAGGAATTTTGCAAGCTGGTTTTAAATATAACTGTTATAAAAATTTAAATTACATAACTTAAAATTAAATAGATTATGCTAGAATCAGGTAATAAAAACTCAAAGTTCATCACTTCCTAATACTGCATCTTACTATTTTCTATGCTTTTTAATTTATTTACATTTATTTTATCAGTATTGTGGTAATGTTGATTAGTGCTTATCTTTTTGCAACTTATTTAGTAACTTTACCTTGGTGCTTATAATAGGCCATGATGGGATTCTTTACACCATAGTAATTGACAAACACTTTAATTCAGTAGGGATGGAGGGAGGGACAACAACCCCAGCTAGTCATCACATACTTATGGTAAGGTGCGAGGCACAGAAGATGGAAGCTGAAGACCAAGACATTTAAAAAGGGGAGGGGGGTTATTATGGAGTAGGTAGAGAAACCAGGATTAGAGGAGGGGGAGGAGAAGATGAAAAGGACCCAGCCGAACTGGCTCCCAGACCAGTAGAGAAGTCTGGGAGATTAGTAACACGTGGGGCAATGAAGACACCTTTTGAGGGGAGGAACAGGAAGGGGTGGGACCCGGGGTACTCAGCATGCAGTGATTGGTGGTTCAATGTCTCTAAGATGTCTCTGTGGCAGATGCTGGTTATGTTGTAACTCCACCCACAGGTTGGGGGGAGGGAGGTATACAGTTTGCAGGTGCATTGGCTCCGGACTTCCCCAGCTGCATTGACTTAACATTTACTAGCATACCCTACTGTTTGGGATCCTGTCTACAGTAGTGTGGTCTTGAACTCAGTATTTCCTATGGTGGCTTCCTGATTCTGCATGGTTCTGATTGTGTCACTGGCTCATCCCATATAATTAAAGGCTAATCTGTAAATAGACCGAATGGTAGAACAACCAAACAACCAGTGGCTATGATGTGTGCTGACCCCAGGTGGCCTGTGCAGAACATGGCAGGCATTAGCCATGGTGGCAGTGGGAGTGGGGCTGCCAGCAGACAGGGTACCAGGGGCTGTGGCAGGAGGAGCCAAGTGGGGGCATGGAGGATAGGCCCAGACCCACCTCTGTGCCTACCGAAGACTCACAGCCCACAGTTCCTTGGAAAGTGCATGAATTCGTGCACTGGGCCCCTAGTAAATTCTATAATGTACTTGGTGTGTTTCCAAGAATTCGTAGCTTTAAGGTTTTCCTGTTATCCCTTCATTTATAAGCACCTATTCTTTTGTATTAAAGTTCCTGCTGATTAAACCATTTAAAGTGGTGTGTTTCCTGAATTGAGCTTTAACTAATATTGTTTTCTTAATTTGCATTGTTCTTCCTGTTGCCTCATTTGCTTTAGAGTTCTGCTATTGTCTTCTCTGCTAAAAGGTAAAATTTATATAACTTGCAATCTTCAAAGCACAACACTAATCTTAGCAATTGTTCAGTTTATTCTGAGATACCATATTTCTTATAATTCTTTCCAGTTCATCCTCAATTAGTAGAAATGATGATAGACAGATGGGTAGTTTGCAAGAAACTGTAGAGGAGGTCCTATAATATTTAAAAATTGATTTTGGAAAGAGAGGAAGGGAAAGCGAGGGAGGGAGGGAGAGAGAGAGAAGCATCAATGTTAGAGAGATTGAACCTGCCACATGACTGGGAATGGAACTGGTTATATTTTGGTGTCTGGGCCACATTATCTGAGCCACACCATCCAGGGCTTCTATAATACTTTTGAATTAAAATGACTTTGTAAAAATATTTTTTGTATAAAGTTTAGATTAGGACTCTGCCTGACTGCAATGGAATGGCAGAAGATTTGTGATTTTTTAAAATGTAAAATTCTTAAGAGTAAATATTCTTTGGACTCTTTTAAGAGCTATAACACTGAACATAATTTTTGTCTTTCCCACAAAGAATTACAAACTAAATATGACAATAATGCATTCTGGAAACATAAATATTCTGCTTAGTAACTTTTTCTAGTTTACAGGGAAGAAATGTTTTAAAACCAGCTTTCCATTTTAATGACAATCTTTTTAAGACACCTCTAACCTCTTAAGTAGGGGTTATTCAACATAGTTTACAGTTTTAGTAATTACTTATTGACATGTGACCATTACAATTGTGATGTGTTCAAAATTACTATTATTACAGTTTTTATAGAATGTAGATCTGAATAAATATTAACTGTAATAAGGATCCTAGAAACTAAGTTCTTAAAATAAAAGTATCTAATTCATTGATTTGTGACAAAATTAGATGTTATTTTATAAAATATATTAAAAAAGAAATAAATAAGTTTTGATTAATTATGTTCAGGCTTTGCTATTATATCCTACTAGTAAGGGATATTTTCCACATGTTAATTATCACCTAATAGAGAAAACACATCACTGAAAATTATTAGAAATGCTTATAATTATGAAATACATCAAACAAATCTGTTTGAGCCCTTACTCTGTATAGCATTGAACAAACAAACTCAGTTGTTGATGTCATGAAAATGATCTCTAACATGGAATATAGTTAATGCACAAAACAGAAGGAAACATGATTTTTTAAGAGCTACTATGTAATATAAAAAGGGGCATAGCATACAGAGATGGAATATGACAAGGGATGCTCTTGTATATGAGGGAATTAACAAAGAAGGCTCTTCTAAAATATTATTTGTGTAAAAATCCAAGGAATTCACTATGGTTTGCCATGTATATGTATGACTTAAAAGTCTTCTAGGTAGAGGGATTTGCAATTGAATTTGGCTGGTATGCTTGATGAACAGCAAGAGACCATCAAGAGTGGAGCAAATGAACAAGGTAAGATCAGACGGTGATTGAGAGAGTAGACCATAGTGATGACAACATTATACAATGCAGAACTGTCCAAGGTCTCTCTGGTGAGTGAGTTAAGGAAACCTACTCTGAGGTGTGGACATTTGTGTTGAAACCCAAAGGATGACACTGGGCCAAACTGCCAAAGAGCTGGAGGAGCAGCACTAAAGGCCTCAAGGCGGAATAGCCTATGCAAAGATGAGAAGAGGAGCATGTTAAAGGACTAGAAGGAGGATTGATATGGCTATAGTGCACAGTGAGGTTTGAGAGTAGTTTGCAGTTTCTTCAAAGAGCAAATAAAAGCCATTTAATGTTTTTAAGGAGGTGTGTGGCACTTGCAGAAAGCCAAAGCATGCATATCCTTATTTCCCTCTCTACCTATGCCTTCACCATGTATATTTAAGGCTATATTTCAGGCAACACCATGCAGCCTGGTTAAAGTTCTTATTGTCTTCAACCTACTGACTTTCCTTGTACTAATGAACTAGCTATGTCTATGAATGTCTTTAGCACTTAACTACATAAATGATATGAAAATTAATTCACATAATTTAAATGAACTTAATTTTCTTAGTACTATACCCTACCACTAAATGAATTAATCTTCTATCAACATGTCATGTTTGTGACTCATAAGAGGTGTTTTTTTTTACTTAATTAGGGATACAAGATATATTCAAATATCAAACTATTAATTATCTTCCTCACTCTAAACATGTTGCTCCCCAGACTGCCCTATCCCAGTGAAAATTCCACTTCCCATCTGGCTGCTGGAAATGATTTTTTTGTTCCTCTTTTTGCTCCACTTCCCAGCAAATAGCCCATCACCTGTTTCTGTCATTTCTTCTTCCAAAATATATCACAAATCCCTTCTATTCTTTTCATCTTTTTCTACAACCATGGTCCAAGCCACAATCATTTTTCACACAGATCAGTGCAATAGTCTCCATATGGTTCTCTGCTCACATCCTTGACTCACCCAATCCCTGCAAGCAGCCAAGGCAATTCTTTAGGAACACAACTTGGACAACTATATGAGCACAATTAATGTATGTTTTAGTGGTGTCCTCTGACTAGAAGGCTTCTAGCAGGCTTCTTTGCCTGGTTAACTCTTACTTGTCCCATTATAACTGGACTCAGAATTTCCTTCAATAAGTTTACTAAGTTTTTCTCATTTCTAACTAAACTGGGTTGGGTGTCCCAGTATTTTCCTAAAGCATTCAATGCTTCCCTCTACCAGGAGCATTTCCTTCCTTTATTATATTACTAGAGGACCAGTGAAATCACACGAGGAGGCGTCCTGCCTCCCACCATGATAGGAGGCACCCCTTGCGGGGGAGCAGATCTATGCTTGATTTGCTCAGCGCCAGCTGCCATAGGAGTCAGGCAGGGCGTAGCCGTGGGGGGCCGATACCCATGCCTGACTTGTGCAGTACCAGCTACCACTGAGTCAGGCTGGATGCTGGATGGCACTACAGGAGGCCAGGATCCGTGCCTGAGTCGCAGTATCCCCCAGCCTCCGTGCCTGTGTCTGCTCTGAGGCTGTCTGAGCCACCTTGCCGGCTGGAGCAGGCCCTCCTGCCTCTGTCTCTATCTCTACTCTGGGGCCTCACCTGGGTGAGCAACCTCCTCCTGTCTGGTTGTGACCTCTTATGGAGTCCCAGACTAATTTGCATATTACCTTTTTATAATATAGACTAGAGACCCGGTGCACAAAATTGGTGCATAGTGTTTGTGTCCCTCAGCCCAGCCTGCACCCTCTCCAATCTGGGGTCTCTCTAGAGATGTCCCACTGCCCGTAGGATCGGCCCTCAACTGGCAGTCTGACATCCCTCTCATAATCCAGGACTGCTGGCTCCCAGCTGCTCACTTGTCTGCCTTCCTGATTGCCCCTAACTGCTTCTCCTGCCAGCCTTATCACCCCTAAACACTACCCTGCCAGCTTAATTGATGCCTAACTGCCCTCCCTTGCAGGCCTGTTCCCTCCCCAACTGCTTTCCCCTACAGCTTGGTTCCTCCTCAACTGCCCTTCCTTGCAGGCCTGGATGCCCCAACTTCCCTCCTCTGCCAGCCTGGTCACCCCTAACTTTCCTCTCCTGCAGGATTGTTCACCCCCAACTGCCCTCCCTTGCAGGCTTGGTCCCTCCCAACTGTCCTTCCCTGCTTGCCATCTTTGGTGGCCATCTTGTGTCCACATGGGGACAGCCATCTTTGACCACATGGGAGCAGCCATCTTGTGTATTGGAGTGACAGTCAATTTGCATATAGGATGTGTTGACTTGCCTACATCTCTGTTTTGCTCACTGGAACAGTGATTTCAACCTTTTTCATCTTCTGATGCACATAAACTAATTACTAAAATTTTTCAGCACACCAAAAAATTATTATGTTGCTGATATGACAAAAATAGGTGTCATTTTGATTTAATCACATTGGGTGACTATTGTTGTATTCCTATTTTCATTTTTTTATATTTGACTGTCTAAGGGAAAAGAGGTTAGTGCCACTGACTAAATAGGCATTGCCTGTTTTAACAATTCTGGCAGCATACCCATTGAAAATTGCTGCACTAGAGTGTTGGTTACTTAAGGACATTGTCTATAATTCTAATTTATATGTGTATCTGACTACCTGATAAATAATTAGTGCTTGGTAAATGTTGCCTATTTACAGCACTCATTAATAAATCAGTATTATATAAGTATGAACTGGAATGACTAGGAAAGACTTCATGGTGGTACAAGATTTCACCACACCATTTATTGAAAAGACTGTGTGTTTTTGGTATCCTCATCAAAAAGTAGTTGACTGGCCTTGGCCAGTTTAGTGAAATGGATAGAGCATTGGCCTGTGGAGTGAAGGGATCTGGGTTCAATTCTCATCCAGGGCACATACCTCAGTTGCAGGCTGGATCCCGGGCCCCAGTCATAGGCACATGTGGGAATCAACCAATCAATGTGTCTCTTTCATATTGATGTTTATCTCTCTCTCTCCCCGTTCCCTTTCACTTTCACTAAAAATCAATGCCAAAATATCCTTAGGTAAGGATTTAAAATAATAGTTGACTGTATATGGATGGGTTTATGTCTGAGCTCTGTATCTATTCCACTGATCTGTGTACCTGTTTTTATTATGTTAGTCCCATACTATTGCTGTAGCTTTGTAATGTAGTTTCAAATCAGGAAGTGTGATATGTCTAGAATAGTGTTGTGGAAATTGGAAATCCTCATGCAAAAGGATGAACCTGGATCACTGTTGTACATCACTACAAAAAATTAACTCAACATGGATTAAAGAGTGAAGTAGAAAATTTGAAATCATAAAATTCCTAGAAGATAACATAGGAAAAAATACCCTTGATTTAATGGGACTAAATTAAACTAATTTTTTGCATATCAAAAGAAACAATAAATTAAAAAGGCAAACTACAGACCAGGAGGATATATTTGTAAACCATATATTTGATAAGGGGTTAATATAAAATATATTAGAAACTAATACTATTTAATAGCATAAAAGCAAATAATGCAATAAAAATGAGTAAGAGAAATAGACATTTTTTTCTAAAGAGGAATGTAGGTGGCAAACAGATATATGAAAAAGTGATCAACATCATTAATCATCAGAAAATTCAAGTAAAAAACACAATGAGATATCACCTCACACCTGTTAAGATGGCTATTATAAAACAGATAAGAGATAATAAATGGTGATGAGGATGTTGAGAAAAGGGAACTCATACATCATTGGTGGGAATGTAAATTGATACAGTCATTGTGGAAAATGATATTGCAAAATTAAAACTAGACTACCATACAACCCAGCAAACACACTTTTAGGTATATATGTAAGGGAATTAAAATCAGTATATTGAAGAAATCCTGCACCCCTATGTTCACTGCAATATTACTCACAATAGCTAAGATATGAAAACAAAATGAATGTTCTTCAATGGAAAGAAAATGCAGTATATGTAGATTTTAAAATACTAGAGGCCCAGTGCATGAAATTCATGCATCACCAGGGGCAACCTAGCCTCTGCTCCCTCCAGCTCTGTGTCTTCCACCATTTCTGTTGGGATTATGTATCTTCTATAATTGAAACTTTGTAGCATTGAGTGGAGGCATAGGTTGGCAAGGGCAGGCAGAAAGCTTGGCTTCCTCCATTGCCAGGGAAACCCAAGCCTCCCTCCTGCTCTCAGTGGCTACAGCCATCTTCGTTGAGTTTATTTGCTCCTGATTGGCTGGTGGGCATGGCTTATGGGCATAGCTTGATCAGAGGTACAGTCAGTTTGCATATTACTCTTTTATTAGATAGGATTATTAGTCCATAAAAGAAGGAGACACTGCCATTTGCAACAACATGAACGATTCTGGAAGGCATTATGCCAAGTGAAATAACCCAGAAAGAGAAAGACAAATACTATATGGTTTCACTTATATGTGGAATTTAAAGGCAAACAAAAACAAACACAACCCCCCTCCCCCAATATTTTATAGAAACAAAGGATATACTGGTGGCTGCCAGGACCTGAAGGAAGAGGGAAATGGTGATGTAGCTCAAAGATCACAAAATTTCAGGTATTAGAACTAGAGGCTCGGTGCACGGATTTGTTATAATAATAGTACCTACCATACATGGGCTGTTATGAGAATGAAATAAATTAATCTAGTTTAAGTAAAAATTCAGGAAAGTACTGATGATATTATTCAGAGGCATGAACTGTCAAGATCATTCAGATAGGATTTGAAAATAAGAAAGAGGGTTGGGAGGAGAGAGAAGAGGGTATAGAGGGGATAAATTATGATGGAAGTATCCTGACTTGCAGTGGTGAACACATAATACAATAAGCAGATAATGTATTATAGAATTATACACTGGACACTTATATCATTTCATTAACCAATGTCACCACAATAAATGCAATTTAAAGAGGAAGGGCTCTCTCAGGAGCAGAGCAGTCAGAAGCACTGCCTTGCCTTTTACCCTCTACTGCCCCCCCCCCCCAACGTTAAGTTTGAAATTGCTTTGATTTTTTCCTGCTTTTCTCGTAAGCATAAATACTCCAAGTAGCTTTACACTAGATGTATAATATAGTTTCTACAGAAAATTGGTTTTGGGGTTTATCCTGAAACAAATGATAGACATCTTCCTCTGGGGATGCCTAATCAAGCTATTAGTCACTTAGTATCCTGATTATGGGTCAACGGTGATTTTGTTTTTCTGTAACTTCTGGTTCTGGGTTTATACCTTTCTAAAGCCCATTCAGGAGGAGATCTGCATTTTGCTGGTCATATTCCAGGCTTCGACCCCCTATGATTTGATTTCTCAGTCAATTTAATCCTATTCTATTATTGATTGCTCTAAAGAATCAACTTCTCTGAAGTGTAAATGAAATCTGTTTTGATTTTCAGGGTTACTTATGATTATTCAAATTTATGTATCTTCACTATCATCTCATGGTTGAGAGGAGAAAGAAAAAACAAAAACGTCTTTAACCAAAATTTCTGCAAAGATATACCCTAAGGCAATAACAAATTGCTTCCCAAGAACAAAAACATTTAGATAATTATAAGATTTTTTCCAATTTATATTCACCCCCAAAATAAATGTATTTATTTTTCCCTTCAATTTCTTATTTACCATAAATTATGTGATTTTAAGACTTAGCTTTCTGTAGTCATTGAAATAAATTGTGAGAAATTATGATGCACTTCTAAAACAATTTATTATAATGACTATAATTCATACATAACAAAAAATGTGCTTGAATATAACTGGAAAGATATATAATTGACAAAGCAGATTGATCTTTAATCTATTTCATCCTCTAGAGAAGATATTGTCCTGGTGGAGAGTTCATTTAAAAAGGTACTAGGAGAAAAATAACAAGTCTTAGGTCTTAACATCATAAGAAATTCCATAATCCCATATTATAGAATTCTTGGGTAATAATTATACCATTATAATTAACCCAGTTATTAACAATAGGTTAGGAGTAAAGGGAAAGGCAAATATTTTTTTATCTTTATTGTTCAGTTTGTGAATTACATTGTTTCCCTTTTTTTATCCCCCTATAACTCTCATCCACCCTATACGCATCCCATCCTCCGCCCTCCCCTCCCCTTTCAAACTGTCCTCTCCTATTGTTGCAAGATTTTTGTCCAGTCTCTTGCTGCATTTCCCACACCCCTTTTCTCCCCAAGAATTGTCAGTCCATTCCTTCTCTATGTCCATGATTCTGTTATATTCACCAGTTTATCCTGTTCATCATATTATTAATTCACTTGGTTTTTAGGTTCATTTGTTGATAGATGTGTATTTGTTGTTCATAATTTATATTTTTACCTTTTTCTTCTTCCTCTTCTTAAAGAATATCTTTCAGCATTTCATACAATATTGGTTTGGTGGTGATGAACTCCTTTAGCTTTTTCCTATCTGCGAAGCACTTTATCTGATCTTCTGAATGATAGCTTTGCTGGATAGAGTAATATTGGTTGTAGATTCTTGCTATTCATTACTTTGAATATTTCTTGCCACTCCCGTCTGGCCTGCATCGTTTCTGTTGAGAAATCCACTAACAATCGTATGGGTGCTCCCTTATAGGTAACTAACTGTTTTTCTCCTGTTGCTTTTAATATTCTCTATCTTTTGCTCTTGGCATTTTAATTATGATGTGTCTTGTTGTGGTCCTCTTTATATTCCTATATTTTGGGGTTCTGTGTACTTCTTGGGCTTTTAACTCAGTATCTTTCACCAGGTGGGGGACGTTTTCGGTCACTATTTCTTCAAGTAGGTTTTCATTACCTTGCTCACTCTCTTTTTCTGGCACCCCCATAATTGTTGGCATGCTTGAGGTTGTCCCAGAGGCCCTTACACTATCTTCAATTATCTGGATTCTTTTTGTTTCTTTCTTTTCCAGCTGAGCGGATTTTGCTTCTTTGTATTTCAAATCTTTGACTTGGTTCTTGCGGCCCTCTGGACTGCTTTTTGGACTTTGTATAATATTTTATTTCAGTCAGTGAATGCTTGATTTCTAGTTGTTCCTTTTTCATATCCTTGAGGGTCTCATTCATATTCTCGGAGGTCTTCTTCATTTCCTTGTAGGTCTCATTCATTTCCTCGTTGGTCTTGTGCATTTTCTCGTAGGTCTTGTTCATTTTCTCATAGTTCTCATTAAGTTCATCGGCCTTTTCTAGGAGCCTCTTGAAAAGCCTTATAACCGTGGTTTTGAACTCTATGTCTAGTTGTCTTTTTTCCTGCATTTCTTTCACACCTGATTTCTTTCCATTTCTCTTCATGGTGGCTGCTTTCCTGAGTTGGTCGATTAGCTTTATGTGGTAGATGACCTCTAAGGGACAGTGGCTCAGCCTCCCCATTTACCTGAGGTGGATACTCTTACTGCAATCCTTTATGGGTTGTATAGTATTTTTGAATTTAAGCCCAGCTTGTTGTTGTTAGCCCTAGGAGGGTTTGACCTCCAGGCCAATTGGCTGTGCAGGGAAACTGTGTTCAGGTTGGATGGGCAGAGTCTCTGAGCTGAGCAGGCAGTGTCAGCATCAGTTACGTCCTATGTGGCATTCGGGTCTCTGTATTGGGTGGTAATGGCTGCAGGCACCTCCAAGAGAAAGCTGCTGCTGGTCTCCACCCATTGCCAGACAACTCTGCTTCTCCCCAAATGAGTCTGCACACCCAAAGTCTCGCCCAGGGTTGTAAAACAAAGCAGTCCGGTGGTCTCCCGGACCAGGGAGCAAGTCGCCAGGGAGCAAGTCGCACGTCTTTGTTGTCGCACACTTTATGCGCAAAACTGCTGTTCCAAGCTACTCGCACTCTCCTCAGACTCAGAGACCTCTGCCGCCCCTGGCTTTTAGTGTGCGCACTCTCCTCAACTTCGGAGACCTCTGCTGCCCCTGACTTTTAGGGTGCATACCCCAGACCTCGGACCTCTCCTGGCACTGGGGAATCTGTACGTCTCCACCCTCCCCGTTGGAGAAATCCAGCCAGGACTGCTGCTGCCAGCCCTACAGCCCGTGCGCACCCAGGCTCTGAACCTCTGGCTCCATGGGTATTTTCAAGGCTGCGCTCCGCTGCTCTTCTGAGTTTCAGTGTCCCACCTTTACTTTTACTTGTGGAATTTTCACTCAGCCAGCTTTCCGGTGATTCTGGATGATGTTTGTTTTGTTGTTATATTGTAGTTTTTGAATTTTTGCACGGGGCAGCACAATAGGTGTTTACCTATGCTGCCATCTTGTTTCCGGGAAGGGAAAATATTATAGGTATGTCATCTTGGTGGCTTCACCAGGAAGCTGAAGCATTATACTCCCAGGGAACCATCAGTCTATTCCCCTCAGATTGCTGGGGACTGAATAGGGAGGCAAATAAATGCACGCCCAGAAAAGTTGCTGTCAGGTTGAGAAAGTACTTGTTTGTCAGTCACACCTGGTCATTGGACAGAATGGGTGTGCCTATTACAACAGTATGAGATTTGGGAACTTCAAATCCCTAAACAAAGAAACTTATTCTCTTGGATCAACTTGTTCTGTTGCACTTGACTCTTGGCTTGCAGGGCTCTCTCACTACTGCTTCCTGGCATTCACCCACATGGCCCTTGGGTATGTGGGCCCCACACACAATGGACCAATGGTCTGCCACTAGCCTAATGCTGAAATGGACCTGGCTGCAACATGGAACAGGAACTCTAGACACTGGCTTTGCTTTTAGCCTTACTGAAACCCCAGCTATGCTTCTTCTCTGACTGGAATAGGGCTTTGGAAATGTAATCCAACAAAAATAAAAATAAAAATCATTCATCCCCCATGGGAATCTCAGAAAATTCTTTTTTCTTGAGATATTGTAAGGACCCACACCCAGTGGGGAAGAGGATAGCCCAATTCACCCAATAACACTACCATAAATAAACAAAGAAGATGAACTAGCAGAGGGTGCATTGAGAGTGCTAGCAAAGTGACCTTTGCATTTCCGTTCTTTCTATGTGGTTAGCAAATATTGCTATATGTAAATCTTAATATTGAGCAAATGGTATCAGGGTAATGTCTCCTGGTCACACTAATTTATGGTCAAAATGAGTCAAAGTGGTTGTTTCTATTTCTCTTGAGCTTTCTTCTCACATTAGGCATCAAAGGCAAAGATGGCATGCATTTACGGATTCACTGGAAATTATCAATGTTACGTGAGTGGTGGTGCATGTATGTGTGGACACACACACACATCCACACACATCCACACACATTATCCCATACTTGTGCTGTCATGCATAATTATACAGAAGTTGACTTGATATATTACAAAGAAAGAGCTATAACATATCCAGGAGACATTTGCTTTCATGCGCCCCTCTCTCTAGAATATTTATATTACTACTTCACAATTAAATCATTGTTCATACAAAGAAGTTAAAGGAGACTAATAAATTTTAAAAGGTGAATTAATTGACCATTGCTGGTGGCAATGGATTAATGGTGCTGGATAAACATAATGTAGATTCAGTCAGCTCTGGCAACTTTTTCAAATAGCCTTGCCAACTTAGACACTTGGATAACCCATCTCCTCTAGCCCTTTAGACAGCAGGCATCAACTTTAAGAAGCAAAGACATCAAGGGAGTGGGAGGGGTTGTTTAGTACATTAAGTGAAACGAAAATGAATTCAACAAAAGATATCTAACTGTGCCAGGAGGTGGAATTTTGATGTCTCTGTTCCATAGTTATAGTCAAGTGTTGTAGTGAGTTTTATGAAAATGAGCAAAATAATAATATTCCATATTATCCAAATACTGGGTAAAAGAACTCTAGATCCTGATAATCATGGTGCTATTTCAAGGTAGTAAGGCATGTATAAGATTGTAGGAAGCAAAATTACCAACTGAGGAAACCCATTAATAGACAAAGATTTCTATACTGTGTACATACAAAATTAGATTTTTAAAAACCTTATAGTATGTATGTCTAGAATCGAAAATAAAATATATAAATGGTCCATTTTTTAGTCCTTTATCACCATTCGATGCAAATTGAATATCTTTTAATCCTATATCCTTTTGCTCAAATAAATTGATGTCCTAATGATTCATTTGACATAAACAATTTAATTGAACAATGTGATATGGAGAAGGGAGAGTAAAATGAGGTAAGGAAGATTTCAAAGAAGTATTTAGGATTTATCGAGGTGTATGGCAAAGTACCTCATTTTAAAAACACACACATACACTTGGACATTCTACCACAATGAAGAATATACAACCATCTCTTTCTTTCTCTTTCCCTCCATCCTCCGTCTCTCCAAGGAAGATTATTATTCCTGAAAAACATTTTTCATTATGTCAACTGATCCTTTGTATACTATACTCAAGGAATTATACAGTGAAGCGAGGAAAAATAATTTTCTAAATGAATAACTGCATAAGATATGTTATTTTGAGTACATATACACAAATATGTTATTCTGTGTATATGTACACCTTTGTGAATGCTTAAGGTTTATATGAGAGTAAAGCAAACACTGCATCTGCCTGCTTTTGCTGACAAGTGGTAGGAACTCTTAGCAAAGCAAATGTTCTGCTGATGTCTGAGAAATCTGAGATTGACATTTTGCCTGAAAAAAAAAGATGTGTATTATTATTATTTTTAAATTTTGTGTCAGCATATTGGGAAGAAATTTACTTAGTATGGGGTTCATGCCTTAAATGGCTTGATATAGAACACCTGTGGTTGTCTATCATTTTATCATATATGCTGTTATCAAACAAATGGGAGAATTAAACCCAGTAAAGGTTTATCTGTGAACAGACTATGGTAAAATCAGCATCCCACATTCTGACATAATATATCTTGGAGGTCATTAAATCCACATATGCAAGAGGTACATCCTTAGACAGAATTGCACTAGAGTTGTCTGGTTTTGCAGATACTAATTTTAAAGGAGCAGCAATAACAGCCGATGCTTACTGAGAACTTCCTGTGTTTTAAGTGGTACACAAACAGTATGCAAAGTGTTTCAAATGCATCATGTCACTGAGTCCCCAAACCCACCCTTTGGGGAAGTAATAATTAAACTCCCCTTTCCTAATGATGAAATGGATCTAGAGAGTAGTTAGCAATTTTCCTGAGTTCAAGCAGCCAGCCAGAAACCGTCAGAGCCAGCATTTGAACCTTGGACTATCTCTCAGTGACTGCATTATAAAACATTGTGTAACACCATTTTCCAGTAAATTCTAAGCAGGTTACTTTACATTTCCCTCTAAAAGACAGTATATTTTAAAAATTTGTCATAGAAAAATTTTTGCTCAGTAAGACCCAAAACAATAACATTAAGTCATTAACATATAGAACAACCCTAAAAAGCCCCGAGAAAGTAATGGATAGTAAAGAATTACTACCCATCAATAATAACAGGAGGCAATGCCATTATTTTAGTGAAAATTATAGATTTGATTAAAACATTTTATATGAAGAGAATGAGAAATAATTAAAAGAAAGCATCAGACAACTATTTGACAAAGTGCAGTATTTCAAACCGGTGATAAAACCAATGTTTATCCTATAAAAAGATTTTTCTCTATTCATTTTGGTTACATATGTTTATATAGAAATTAAATACACATTTGTGTAAAGGGTTTTTCATAGGTTTGCATACAGGTCACATTTATACAAGGTTGATATTCCTTTGTATGTGATGCCTATGGATAACAACTGTATGTTTCACAATATGGGGTCAATGTTGGTGAACCGTAGGGTTAGTATATCGAAGTATCTTGTTAGTTCCATGTGTATATGCATTTTTAAGAAAATACATGCTAATGAGCTAATGTGTGTTTCTTACATTTCTTCATATATGCAATCACATTAATATATTTAATATATCTCCATCTCTTCCTCCAAGACTTTGCTGACAATTTGATCCTTTCTTTTGGCCCTGGTCTTCTAACACTGCATGTGTTAGCATGCAGAAGCCTTCAAACTCCAACAAAGCCAATAAATTATAAGGCCAGCCAGATTGTAGCATCTCTCATATGGTCTGCTTCTGGAGTCCAGGAGCTTGGAACAGAAGTCATTTGCTAATAACTGGCTCAGATACTGAATACTTGGCAGGGAATAGAGTGCCGGGGAGGTGCCATTGTCGAGCAAGCCCAGAAGAGTCATGACGTGAGAAACTAGTCATTACACTGTGTGCACACTGCACATTTGGGCAGCACCATCCTGTCTTGAAAGAGAAGTCCCCTTTCTGTTTTGTTTTAAGAGCATGTTTCACAGTTAATCTGTGTATAGTCCTATTACAAGGAATGTTGGACAAATGTCTGCCTTCTATGATGTGTGTAGAAAAGACTCCAGCATAATCCAGCAAAGTATTGCCATCTGAGAAACCTGTGGTTTAATAGACATAACTTGAAATAATAAGGCCTTACATTCTAGAATGTAAATCAGAGGGCAGATGCAACACTCTCAAGTTACAGAATGGATATTTGCCACTTCAAAGTTAAAGGGATGAAACTCTGTGTTCTTTTTATTATTGATTTTAGAAACTTGGAATACCTAAGACTGCTTTGTGGTTGTGGTATGTTATTTTATATTATTCTGGCTCCTTACTAACCCTGAGGTTTAGTTATATTTCCCCATTTTACAGATTAAGTTAATGGACACTCAGAGTGATCAGTAATTTGGCTAAGGTCATAGCTATTAACAGTGTGGTGGTCGGATTTTTATCTAAATGTGTCTGATGCCAAATCCTGTACAAAGAAGACTAATTATAAATTGGGCTAATTGCTTGACTTTTCTGTCACAATCTTCTCTGTACATTTCTTCCACCTGATATATGGTGTGAGCACACTATTGCTCAATGCTTTTCATTTCTTAGTAGGCATTTTCCACACTTTCTAATGAAATAGTATGACCTTATTTGAATTGTACTTGTAACATTAGGAAGGAAGCACAGCTCTCCTGGCTTGAACACTTAAATCTATAACTGATTTTGTTTCTAATATTTCAAAAACTAAAACTTTGAGGTAAATTAGTGATTGTTATTAATACAGAATTTTGAAATAACTGGTACTACATAGGCATCATTTTTGTTCCATTATAGGAAACTTTGCATATTTTAACATCTCTAATGTTATACTACTATACTGGTCTGCTCGCCAGCCCTAAAAAAGAAGGGATATACTGGTTGAGAAAAGATTTAAAACAGCTGATCCTAGAACTATGTGAGCAAAAGAAACATTGAGTATAAATTCAAAAATAAAAACATTTTCAAATGTCATCCTGTTGGTGAAATTTTCTCTTGTGAGATTTAACTAATACTGTCCTATGCTCTTCAAACTTGATTTTGGTGTTTTTTTTTAACTTAACTTCATTTTTCTATTATTAAGACTCCCAGTTTCAATGGAGTTGAGACAGTCTGCTTTGCTTTTATGCCCCCTCATAAGACAGGTAGCCTATTATGTAAATTGCTCTGATTTTCAAAAGAAGAAAATAAAACCCAAGAAAAAGAATCTAGACAAGGCGTTAAGGGACTATGAGAGTTCTGTGAGATAAGAAAATTGTGACTGAAAAGAATCACAGTCAAATGCTCAAGATTATTCTTGTAAGACTGGAAACCTGGTGCATAAGAGTGGGCCTACGCCAGCATTCGGATATTCTTAGCACTGCTGCTGAGGTGGGAAAGGCTCCCACCAAGCCACTGTGCTCGCCATCAGTGAGCAGTTTCTGGCTGAGTGGCACTTCCTCTGTGGGAGAGCACTGACCCCCAGGGGGCAGCTCCTGTGTTGAGTATCTGCCCCCTCGAGGCCAGTGTGTGTCATAGCGACTGGTCGTTGTGCTGTTCGATCAATTTGCATATTAACCTTTTATTATATAGGATTAGTTTTTTGATTTTTGAAATGTGAATTTCTTATCCTGCAAATTTTATGAGTACAAAGGAACTAGACACTTGTTTCCCAATGTGTCAAGAATTTTGGAAAACATTTTCCCTTGAGGGTGCTAAGCAAAATTATTACCATTAAAATAAAACATTTTTTGTATCTAAGTTTATGCTGTTTTTAAAAAAATACTGAAATGTCATCTCATCCCCTTTTGAAATCCATCTTAACTTGCAAAACTCTGCTACCATGCTATACCCTAAGGTGAAGTTTCATGATTTCCATTTCATTCCCACTCCCAGTTCACTTCTACCAGATAGAATTAATTACAACTTCTTTTTCCTTCTTATTGTATATGACTAGTCCTTCTGTTTTGTACTATTCCGCTCTGCCTTGTATTATATAGCCTGATTTCCATGCTACAATGTAGAGTCCTTATTTAATCTGTCTGCCCACCCACAAACCTTACGTGCCTGGCATACAGTGGCAGTATAGTTTATGTTGACATTTAGACTGAATTGAATTATAATTCCCAGCTAAACTTCAGGTTAGTTTTACAAATACGGAGTGAAGTACAGGACTGGGGTTATTTAACAAATCTGGATCTTCTAGTTCTATGTTCCTATATGTCCAAAACTACCCTGCTAATGTATGCTGAGACCACTTCAAAAGTTCCTTGTAGCACAACTGGCCCTGTGTAAAATGTCCATGGGGACATCTGATCCATGTCAACTCATCTACCTAGTCCCATGAGTCATTACCAGCTGCTAGACTATGATGGCAAGAAGAGTTATTATTGCCAATACAGCTACAACACAATCATTGGACCAATAGAACATGATAGTGTTTTTAATGTTTTAATCCTATAAACCAAAAATATACTAGTAAATAAATATTATGGGATCGTTAAATCCAGGCATATTTTCTTGGCGCAGACATTTTGGACAGGACCCAATATCAGGACTTTTTGACGTGGAACACAGGTCTCCATGGATGATTTGGAGAGTCAAATGACCATTTATCCAAAAGCTTCCATGGAAGTGTTTTAGCAATATAAACCTGTGTGCCTCACACTGTGCAGCACTTTCTGATGCCTGTATTTTCAATAAGATCCCCTGTGTCATTATTGATGCATAGCCAGGCTCGTTAAGCATTGACTGTAGGTAAAGCAAAATTAAAAAAAAAAGTATTACTTATTTTAATTATTCAAATAGTGCATATTGACCTCCAATTACACAGTGTACAAAAATAGTGTTTATTATTGCTTCTTCCATTAAGATAGAAGCTGCATGAGAGCAGAACACTTCTCTCTTGTTTACCTCTAATATTCAATGTTCAATATAAAAATAACACAGCCACCTTCTAAATTTGTCTCTTCTTATTCCATTCAGTGGCAAGAATGATTTTCCAAATCAAGAGCTGATGATATAATTTATTGCATATCAGCCTAAAACTCCTTTTCTGTTTTAAACATTTGGTTTGGTTTTTAAACATTAATATGTATCCAAATAAGTTATGGGGCATAAAATATATTATTTTATGGATTTGGCCACAGAGATTTCTTCCTTCCCATTTAACCTTGGCTAAGGACTGACAGGGCAGCTCATAAGTATTTTGTAATCACAGCCAGTGTTGAAAACATTCACGTTAAGAAAAGTTAGTTATGGTATCTTGATATGGCTCTCAGGATACTTCAAAATTGGACCTTAATTCATGCCCTAGGTTCTTTCTCATAAGACATTAAACTTCTTGCATGAGTCTGATTGGAATACCTATAATTTCCCAAACAAAAAATCATCTTCCCTCTTACGTGAGGATGGAGAATTATTTACAACTGTAAACAATTCCCCATTCTCAGGATACTCTTCTATCTCATCACCTCACTTCAAAGAAGCTGTAAATATGGCTTAGACCTAGTACTAAAAATACCCATGCTATAAAGCTACTTGCTTCTCCTACAATTAATTACTCTCCGCATTACAATTCTCAAGATAATCTACACTTTTGTAGCGTCCACTTCATGATACAATGTTGTTAGTCTCTTCCATTTAAAGATTGTGAACTTGTTAAGTTAAAGCACATGTATTTACATGTTTATGTGCATGTTTCATTGTTATATCACTACCTTTTTAAATACTGATGGGCAAATGATAAATGCTCAATCAATAATAGCTGAATTTTATTAACAGTGTTTTACAATCTAGAATATGCACATACTTAACAAGTTACTTGACATTGTAAGTGCTAATTATGAGCCTATAATAATAATTAACAGCAGGTTGGTGAGTACAAATAAGTGAAACTTAATTACATATGTTATTTAAAAAAATAATAGTTTGGTAACTTTTTGCATCTAATTTTCCAAATAATAGCTTCATCTCTCTTTTGTTTTCTTCAATTCCTCTTTATTAGTCACCAAAGAGAGCAAGAGAATCCATTTACATCTTAAATCCTCTAGGGCCATGTATTTCCATAAAAATCAATCAAATTAGAAAGGTGAGCCTAAGTATTAAATGTTTTAATTGGTGCTTTATAAATGTTTGCTAAATGAATGCCTGAATAAATTATTATACTGGAACTGGGATAAGTCAGGCAGTTACAAAGAGAAAATATCAGCAAAATATTTTAAGCTTTAAAAATATTTAATGTAACTTTTGTCTACGTTAGTGTTTTACCAAAAGTATGATTTAAGATGCCTTATAAGAACAATCTAACCTATTTTGTCCTTTTTCAAAGTGGGAGGGTATTTCTTACCAGTTTATTAAAAGTAACAAAAATGGATTAAACAACTATTTTATGATATTAAAAATCCTTTGAGGTTACAAAGCTTTAAAAGTTTTATAGCTAGATGTGGAGAAAAAACTGGCAGCAGAACAGATGGATGAGTTCCGAATCTTGTCCCAGGGCAGACAGAGGGAGCAGTTGAGGGTCGCGCGGGGAGTGTTTGTTGGCGAGTTGGGGACAGCTGGGCTGCGGGAGAACGTAGGAACTACTGGACTGGCCTCCCCTGACTGAGTGGCCCCTGGTGCTACCGAGTTTCTCACAGTGCCAGCGGTTTGGAGGCGGACTGCGCCATCTCGAAGCGGGTGGATCTGAAAATATAGTTTCAGTACCCACTGGACAGCTGAGAGACCCAGAACACTGGTTCCCAGTTGGCACAGATGCACGGATTCAGAGGAGCTCTGCACTCCGCCACAGAAAGGTCAGATTTCCCCTGGGGTTAGGTTGGGCATGCAACCGAGGGAGCTGGCAGAGCAGGAAGATCTGTGTCTGAAAAAAGTCCAAGGCTGTTGGAGCTGGTAAACATGGAAGAGAGCCCTCTGAGCTGATGGCAGAGGGGATCCCTAGAAAGCAACCCATTTGGACCTGACAGAGAAGGACAGCCCAAAAATTTTGGGATGGTGCTGGCTGCTAAACCCAAGAGAGAAAGGGGATTTGCAGACATACATGTAGAACCTGAGTTTGCACACTTGCCTTTTTCCTCTCCTAATCCAAGCTTCTGATTGCTAAATCAGGAATGTGGGATCTTCTGATGGGGGATACCCTGGGAGGCTGCAGGAAAGAGCTGTTTTTCTGCAGGCTGGGGATAAAAGCAGGCAGTCACCATTAGAGAGGCAGTTCTGGGGCAGCCCATTCCCACAAATCAGTATTAAATACCACAGGGATATTAGTTCAGCCTGGAGAGGACCAATAGAGCTGAAGGTCAATCCAGAAACACTGCCACTCAGAGGCTGAATCACAAATTAAGGAATCAATTTTATTTCTATTACTATTTCACCTTTTTTTTAAAGTGTCATTTTATTTTCTCTTTATTCTACTTTGGGATTAGTGTTCTACAGAATATTTTAATCTACCCTTTAGTATCTTTTTACTCTACCTCAACTTTACCTTTATGCCAGCACTCTTGCTAAACTTTCACTATTTACTGTCTTGTTTCCCTTACACTTTTCCTGCTTTAGATTTTTCCTTATTCTTTCTTTTTACCCCCTGTTAAAATTTCACCCCACTTATATATCTAATTTCCAACCACCTGCTCCAAGTCCATACACACCTCTCGCTTCTCTGAATTCACTACCTAAATTGTTTTTCTCTCTGTCCTGTTGTTGTTTACTTGACTGTTAATTATATCAATTTTTAGGCATGTTTGTGAGATTGGTTTGCTTATTTTTTCTTTTGGTTTGTTTTGTGGAGGTTTTTTTGATGTTGTTTTTTGTTTTTGTTGTTGTCATTTGCATTTTTTTTTTGATAATTTTTACTTCTGTGTTCACCCACCTCCCTTGGTATTAGTTGTTTTATGTAGTTTGTATCAATCTCCAGTTACTTGTTGCTGGCTTTTGTTCAAATTAGTGGCTGTCTTATAGGAGTTTTCACCCCATATTTATAGTTTATCCCCCACCCCCCCTTTTTTTACTTCTTCCCCTTTTCCCAATTTCATTTTGGCATTCCCTTCTTATTTTTTTTTATTTTGTGTGTGTGTATGTGTGTGTGTGTGTGTGTGTGTGTGTGTGTGTGTATGTGTTTTCTCTTTCTTTCTTCTTTCTCACCTATCACCTAACTTGCCTTGCTCTGGTGATCACCTTTATTTGGAGTTACCAATACCATGAATATATTCCTGTTCAGTGCCTGGTGTGTTAAACCTAGTTGTGTTGTATTTTGTGCCTTTAAATCAACGCAGGAGAGTGAGAACTACATAACCAGACACATAGAGAAGAGAGACTATGGGGAGACAAAGAAATAGCCCACATATGAAAGAAAAACAAGCCTCACCAGAAAAGGAGGTAAACAAAATGAAAGCAAGCAACCTGTCAGAGAAAGAATTCAGAGAAATGGTCATAAGGTGGCTGAAAAGAATGAAAGACAAATTTGACAATATGAGTAAGAACCAAGAGGAATTGAAGAAGAAGCACGAGGAAATGAAGCAGACCCAAGAAGAAATGAAGAAGGGCCAAGAAGAAATGATGAAGAGCCATGAAGAAATCAAAAGTGACATCAGTGGAGTAAAAACTCAATAGAAAGTATCAAGAGTAGACTACAAGAAGCAGAGGATCACATCAGTGAGATAGAAGAAAAGGTAGAAAAATATACCCAAGTAGAGCAGCTTCTAGAAAAAGAAATTAAAAAGCAGGAGGAAAGGGAACTTTGGGACAACATGAAACAAACAACATCCATATAATAGGGCTTCCAGAAGGACAGGAACCTGAGCAAGGAATAGAAAACCTGTTGGAAGAAATGATGACAGAAAACTTCCCTGATATAGGAAAGAAAAAGCTCACACAAATCAAAGAAGCTCACAGAGTCCCAAGCAAAATGAACCCCAAAAGACTACCCCAAGGCACATTATAATTAAATTGGTAAACATCAACGACAAAGTGAGAATCTTAAAAGCCAACAGAGAGAGAGACAGAAAGTCACCTACAAAGGAATCCCCATCAGACTCGCAAGTGATTTCACAACAGAAACTTATCAGGCTAGAAGGGAATGGAATGAAATATACAAAGTCATGCAAAGGAAGGGTCTGAATCCTAGAATACTGAAACCAGCAAAACTAGCAATCAAAATTGGAGTCAAATTCGGAGCCTCACAGACAAAAAAGGACTAAAGGAATTCATTACCATGAAACCAGAAATGCAAGAAATGCTAAAGGGTATGCTGTAAAAAGAAATAGGAAGCGAAGAAGGAACACAGGGGTAAAGAACAAAAATGGCAACATATAAGCACCTATCAATAATAACATTAAATGTAAACGGTTTAAATGCTCCAATCAAAAGACATAGGGTAATAGACTGGATGAGAAAACACAACCCATGTATCTGCTGTCTACAAGAAACCCACCTCCGAAAAAAAGACGCACACAGACTGAGGATGAAAGGTTGGAAAAAAGTTATTCAGGCGAATGGAAATGAAAAAAAAGCTGGGGTAGCCATACTTATATCTGACAAATTAGATCTCAAAGTGAAGGACATAACAAGAGATAAAGAAGGCCACTTCATAATACTAAAGGGAGCAATTCAACAAGAAGAAATAACTCTGGTAAACATATACGCACCCAATACAGGAGCACCCAAATATATAAAAAAAACTCCTAGAGGACATCAAGGGAGAGATAGACAGCAATACAATCATAGTAGGAGACTTTAATACCCCACTATCACCATTGGACAGATCCTCTAAACAAAAAATCAGTAAAGAAACATCAATCCTCAATGACTCACTGGACCAGATGGAATTAATTGACATCTTCAGATCATTTCACCCCAAAGCCACAGAATATACATTCTTTTCAAGTGCCCATGGGTCATTCTCAAAGATAGACCATGTGTTGGGTCATAGGCAAAGTCTCTCCAAATTCAAGAAGATAGAAATCATATCAAGTATATTCTCAGATCACAGTGGCATAAAGCTGGAAATCAACTACAATAGAAACAATCCAAAGAAATCGAACACATGGAGACTACACAGCATGCTATTAAACTATGACTGGGTTACTAGAGAGATTAAGGAAGAGATAGAAAACATCATGGAAACAAATGACAATGATAGCACAACAATCCAAAAATCTATGGGACACAGTGAAAGCAGTTCTGAGAGGGAAGTTCATAGTTCTACAATCCTACTGCAAAAAACTAGGAACAGCGGCAATAAATTATCTAACGCAACAACTCAAAGAGTTAGAAAGAAAGCAACAAGAAAAGCCCAGTGTAAGCAGAAGGAAGGAAATAGTAAAGATCGGAGCAGAGATAAACGACATACAGTCCAAAGAAACAATACATAAGATCAACAAAAAGAGCTTGTTCTTTGAATGGATAAACAAGATTGATGAACTTCTAGCCAGACTCACCAAGAAGCAAAGGGAGAGGACCCTAATAAATAAAATCAGAAATGAAAGAGGTGAAATAACAACAGACCCCACTGAAATACAAAGGATTGCTAAAAAATACTATGAACAACTCTACTCCAACAAACTGGACAACCTGGAGGAAATGGATATATTCCTAGAAAAATATAACCTCTCCAAACTCAATCAGGAAGAATCTAAACAGCTCAATAGAACAATAACTGTGGAAGAAATTGGAGCAGTCATCAAAAAGCTTCAAGCAAAAAAAAGCCTAGGGCCAGACGGCTTCACAGGGGAGTTTTACCAAACATTCAAGGAAGAACTAAAACCTATCCTCCTCAGACTATTCTTGAAGATTCAAGAGGATAGAACACTTCCAAGCTCCTTCTATGAAGCCAGAATTACCCTAATACCAAAACCAGATAAAGATGACACAATGAAAGAGAATTACAGGCCAATATCCCTCATGGATATAGATGTCAAAATCCTCAATAAAATTCTAGCAAATCAGGTGCAACAGTACATTAGAAAGATCATACACCATGACCAAGTAGGATTTATCCCAAGAATGCAAGGATGGTACAACATCTGCAAATCAATGAATGTGATGCATCACATAAACAAATTGAGAGATAAAAATCACAGTCATATCAATTGATGCAGAAAAAGCATTTGACAAAATCTAAGACTCTTTCTTCATAAAAACTCTCAACAAGGTAGGAATAGAAAGATCATACCTCAACATAATAAAAGCTATATATGATAAACCCACAGTAAATATCAAACTCAATGGACAAAAACTACAACCATTTCCCCTAAGAACAGGAACAAGGCAAAGATGCCCATTCTCACCACTCCTGTTTGACATAGTACTGGAAGTATCAGCCATTGCAATTAGATAAGAAGAAGAAATAAAAGGCACCCAAATTGGAAAAGAAGTACAGCTATCCTTATTTGCAGATGATATTATACATAAAAAACCTGAAAGACTCCATAGAACAACTAATAGATTTAATAAATGAGTTTAGCAATATAGCATTTCTATACACCAATAGTGAACTTACAGAAAAAGAGACTAAAAAAACAATCCCATTTACCATCACACCAAAAAATTAAGATACCTAAGGAAAAGCTTAACTAAGGAGGTAAAAGACCTATTCGTGAAAAATTACAGGACAATGAAAAAAAAGATAGAGGAAGACGTAAGCAGGTGGGAGAACATACCATGTTCATCGATTGGGAGAATCAACATCATTGAAATGTCCATAATACCCAAAGCAATCTATAAATTTAATGCACTCCACATTTAAAAACCAAAGACGTATTTCACACACCTAGAAAGAACTCTCCAAATATTCATCTGGAATAAAAAAAAGACCCCAAATAGCCACAGCAATCCTGAGAAAGAAGCACAAAGTTGGTGGAAAAACTAATCCCTTTCAGAAGGAATTAAGGCACTGGGGAGGCACTTGAGCATTCTATATTGGCCCCTCTTGCCCTTTTTGCCAAGTGGGACCCTCTTCTCACAATCTAAATGCACACAGCTGTTGCCTGACCTTTCAGTTCAAGCTGAGGTTAAAGCCTCTGGGTGGCTAGCACTATGCATCTGTCTCTCACCCAATGGTGTGAGCTGGGCCCTCCCTGGAAAAGAAACCTCAGTCCCCTGAGGTATGTGATCAGTAACAGGACCCTGCCAGCTGATGAGGGGAGACCACGGGGCATAAACTACCAAGGAGACAGAACTGAACCTCACATCACCATGCTTGGCCCCAGAGGATGGCTGGTTAGCCAAAGACAGGTAATACTCCTCAGGCAAGGAACAACCTAAGACAGGCACAGTTGCAGAGGGGCCAACAGGAGAGAACTTAAATGTCAACAGAGGTGGGTCATAGTCCCTCACCCCTCTAACCTTGAAGGGGCCTGAACTCTCACCCCTTCTGAGGGAGGTCTCCTGCCCCTCATGGCTGCTTCACCTCCCATGCACAGCTCAGATCAGGACCCTGGGTACAGACAGAGACTTGGCCAGCAACAGCTGCTCTATATTTAAATTTGACAGTAAAACAGTAATCAAATTTTCAGATTAATTTAAATTGGCCAATTGAAAAAAGTGAGTACTCAATAAAATTTAAGTGAACTGGACAAATATCTGTTCCTAAAATTTTTATTAGTAGTTCACCTCATTGTAAAATTGCCTAACATCCAAACACATTAAAGCAGTCATATTTGTGTGCAAAAATTAAAATTTAAAGTTACCAAGACTGCAATATAAAATTTCCAAAAGCCCCCATTAATCAAAAAAGGGGGAGTAGTCTTGTAATATCATATAAAATATCCTGTAAGTAAATTACATCTAGAAAATTCTTACTCCAGAAAATTAATTTCCATTTGTAATGCTAACAGTAGGACACCCATGAAAAACACACACAATGTCAAAATAAGCCAAAGGAAAATAATTAAAAAAAAAAATAAAAAGAATCCCAAGTCTAATTTATAGAAAAGATCCCTTTATTAAGTTTTTGTTGAGAATATGTTTGTATATTTTCAGAAAACAACTCCAAGACCATATGGATTCCTGCAACAAAGAGGAACTGACAGGTCTATTACAATTGCAAAGACAGTCCACAGATGGAAGACTCTGATGACACCTTGCCTTGCTAGCATTCAGTAGCTATACGTTGCTGCAGGACCAAACCAGAGAGGGTGGAACCTGCATTGCCACCATCTGTCCACCATCCAGATACCATTGCTGACATGTACACATAAGAAACTATTTGACATTGAGACTGGGACTCAGAACTGCTGGACATTGAAACTGAGACTCAGACATTTTTTGTTCTTACATATTTATTTCCAGTATGCAGATGCAAGATTTTTTAAAAGAAAATAAATGGGAGAAAAAGATTGATACAGAGGCAAAGAAGCATTGAAAAGACTGTCAAACTAGAGTGGGAAGGCAGGAGAGGGTGGGGGCAAGGGCTGAAAGAGATCAACCAAAGGACTTGTATGTATGCATATAAGCATACCCAATGGATACAAGACACTGGGCCGGGAAGGGGGGCAGGTGAGGGCATGTGTTAAGGGGTAGGGGAGGTTGGGGGTAAGTCAATGGAAGGAAAAGAAGGGAAACATATGTACTACTATTTGTAATACTTTAAAGAATTAAAAAAATTAAAAAAGAAAAATAAAGTTTTACAGACAATGATAAGAGTTTTGTTTTATAGAGATATTATGTATAATGCCAATGAAATTTAATTTAAAATACATGCCATTGTTATGTTTAGTTTCTTTGATGTACTGTTTGGGTCAAACATCATTAAATTTTTCATTTTCTAAGATCACTACATTTTTTTTCTAATCCTGGAGGATAAACGTGTGTGTGTGTGTGTGTGTGTGTGTGTGTGTGTGTGTGTGTGCGTGTGCATGTGCATGTGTGTTTTAACTGGTTGTAGAGAGAGGGTGGAAAAAATAGATAGAGGTAGAAACTTTGGTGTGAGAGAGAAATATCAATAGGCTGCCTCCCACACTCACCCTAACCAAGGATAGAACCTGCAACCTGGATATGAGCCTGACATAGGAATTGAACCCACCACCTTTTGGTATACAGGATGATGTTCCAACCAACTGAGCCACACCCACAGGACTAAAATCACTACTTTTGAAAGCAATATTCTAATAATTTCCAAACTATGAAAGTTATAACACAATCTATGAATTTGAAGTAATTAAATTCCTAAAATCTATTAATCGTTAAAACTTGCAATGACTATTGTGATTGACCAGACAATTCCACTCATTTTATAAAAGAGGAGATTGAGTAACTAAACAATAATAAAGGAAAATAGGTGACTAATGTAAAGTACAGAAAAATCAATGGCAGAGCTAAAACCGGAATTCAGGATCCCAGGGACGCATGTAGAGCTCTTTCATCAACCTATGCTGTCTTGTGTTTGTATTTCCATTTTCCTGGTAAAAGCCACTGACCTCCTTGCTACTCAGTCTCATCCATGGTCAGTGTCTTGCTGCTCTCTGACCTCAGCATTTTCTTAAAACTCACGAGCAAACATTAAACCTATTGAATGTATGTTATTTTCACTTCAAAATATATGTTTGGGAAAGAAATTTGTCTGCAAACAAATAAGTTGTTAAATTAGATTAACTCTTGGAATATGTTTGGGAGGGCTTTCACATTATACATTACGCCTATCAGTATTTGCTGCACATTTGAAACAGCAACTACTATATTACTTTTGGAATAAAAATATTTAAAAGATTAGTAATAACAGGAAAAATCTATTCTTGCTTGCAAACCTCATCATTCTTAATCGCTTTCTGTGCTCCTTTTGTAACTCACTACATAGTTTATTTCTTATAGAATTTCATGAACGAATAATAATCCAGAATAATGCCTCTGCCTTTGCACTGTCACAACTCTATAATTTTTCTCCTGAGTTTTCAACATTTTTTTAAAAAAATTATCTTTGTTGTTGAAAGTATTACAGATGTCCCCTTTGTTTTTGTGTGTATTTTCTTTCCCATTGAACCCCTTCATCCTGGACCCACCTCTCCCAAGCATTCACCACACTATCGTCTGTATTAATGGGCTACACTCACCCTGTAAACATAATCAAGATTTCTTATTCTAGAACAAGCACTTATTCCATCTCATTTTCCCTTCCCCCATCGCCTTTGAACCTGCATCACTCTAGCTGACTCCTACTCTTACTATATTATATATTTTTACATCATTAGTGATGCCTAGCACATAGTGGGCAAACAGGAAACAGTTCATAAGTACTTTCGTACTCAAATGTAGATTGTTCAATTTCTCTGTAATGGCCATTTCTGCTAATTAATATAAACATGCAATTATAGAAAGGCAGTGATAAATTAACAAAAATTTCTCTTAAAACAAGAAAAAAGTTCAGATGAGTTTTCTGAATCTGAAAGTTTTTTATATATTTTTTACAAATATTTTATTGATTTCATAGAGGAAGGGGGGAGAGGAAGAGAGAGAGAGAAAGAGAGAGAGACAGAGACAGAGAGAGAATCATTGATCAGCCTTGATCAGCTGCTTCCTGCATGCCCCACATTGGGGATCCAGCCAGCAACCAGGGCATTAGCTCTGGGAATCAAACCATGACCTCCTGCTTAATAGGTCGATGTTTAAGCACTGAACCACACCAGCCAGGTTACATTTTTTTTAAATGGAAAAGAGCAATCCCAGACTTTTTGTTAGACACTCTCATAGAACCATGTTCTTTCCCATATAAGAAATTAACAAGCTGAAACTGGAAAACGTTTTGTAAAATCCTTTGTTTAACATCAGTCTCTCCATGTAGAATAAGAGTTTCATGAGGGCCAGAAATCTTGACTGCTCTTTCAGCTGTGTCCCAGGTTGACTGAAAATTCCTTGAGGGTAAGGATTCTGCCTTCCATATAGTAGAGGGCAACAACTATCTAATAAAGGACTGAATGAACTAACTGAGAATGTTTCAGAGGTTCACAATAATAAAACTATATTTAGGAGGGGACATTTAGCATATTTGGCAATTAGCATATAAAATATTGTACAAGTGATTTTTAAAACTTTCTGATGATTACTATACAGTGAAAACCATCCTACTCTTAAAATGAATTTATGTATAAATACATTAATATATTCTAACACTCTTTGTTGAATAATTAGCATATAATTCAAATATCCGAAAGCTTGCATGTAGATGGCTTTTCAAAGGTACTGTGTAAGGTTTTCTTTTTCTTCATTCTTTAAAGTTAAAAGCTAAAGAGTGATACATCCATTATTTCCTCATGCCATAGGAAACCCAGTAAGTTATAGCAAACTGTATAGCATACTCCATTTAGGGTGAAAAATAAATAATTTTACTATGTGTTTAAGAGTTATATTAAGTCACAAATATGGCAAAATTACTCTGAATCTATAACTAAGACCACAGGATCTATTATCTTTAGTACCTGTGTTGGCATTTGCCAGGTTTCAGTCCATTTCATCTCCTATGGACCGGTAAGCTCATCACAGTGAAAGTATACTCACACTCCTTTTGCTTCTGCTCACCATTGTTTTGCTGCAATTGTCAGGATTTCTGCGATCTTCCCTTAGGTAGGAAAATGCATACACCTATTATTTCATCCTTTTTTTCCTTAGTTTCAAATTATTTTTATTACAAATGGAATCATGTTTCAGTAGTAGAGAAAATTTTTAGATTATTTCATCTTTTGAAAGCTGTACTTCCCTCTTAAAGGATATTACCCTTTAGTATCTTTATCTTTGGGTGTTTAATTTGAACTTTTAAAATATTTTTATTAACTTATTTTGAAGGGCATATGCATTTATGTCAGTGCAATGATATTCATATTCAAATATGATTATTTTTAGTGATACTTGTCTTTTTAATATTTTTTCTTAGGGTTTTACTATGAAAATTCAGAGCACAAATGACAGTCATTTCCATAACATCCAGGTAAAAATAATGCTTTCACTGTCATCTGTAGGTACACTATTCTAAGCCTTGAATTGTTTGTAAAAGTTTTTAGAGTGATCTGTTTTGATTTTAGTCTTTATTCAAGTTCTCTCCTTGTAATGTTACATTATTGGACACTAGATATATACTTTCATGTAAAAGATCCAAATTTTTCTCATTATGGTAAAGTTCTGATATTAAGAAATTTTAAGCTGGGTAGTTGGTGACACTCAGGAGTGTCAGGGGTCATGGTTACCTCCGAGAACCTGGAGAGAAGCTTTTTAAAAGTGCGTTCTCGAGTTAAATTATTTAAATAAGTCCATAATAGGAGACAAAATTTATAAGAGATTGCCTGGAAATTTTGTGAATTATAGTTTCATTGATGATATTAACTAAATTAAAAGAAATTTATCAATGGAGTGTAGCTGACCTAAGAAAATACGTTACGGAGAAGGCAATTTCTTCAGATGTATGTGCATCAGAAGCCAGCATAGAGAAATATAGAACATAGGCAATTCTCAACCAATCATCTTCTGTAATAAATCAGTGAATTGTATCCTGCTTGGTATATCAGTTTTATGTGACTTCAACTATTACGATCAGACCAAAAATAATATTGCTTGTAAATATACTAATGCATTTTAGAGTCTAGATCTTCAAGGCTTAGACAACTCTTTCCATTACCAAACTATCACATACCTCTACTTATAATTTAAGAAAAATTGCAATGTCATGTCTCACATCTTTCTTTATAAGCTTTTTAAGTTTAGCTAAACTATTTCAACTACATATTTACTAGTAAATATGCATGTAATTTGCCAGTTTCATCCTTCTTAGAGATGAAGACTGCTTTTTGTTGAAATACTTTACATTTAATTTACAAAAGGTACTTGGTTTGCATTACTCATAAAGATACGGTAAGAATATACAGAAAGCCCTAACCGGTGTGGCTCAGTGAAAAGAGTGTCAGCCTGCAGACTGAAGGGTCCTAGGTTAGATTCCAATCAAGGGCATTTACCTTGGTTGTGGGCACATCTCCACCACCCCCCAGTGGAGGGTGTGCAGGAGACGGATGATCCATGTTTCTCTCTCATCTATGTTTCTGACTCTCTATCCCTCTCCTTTCCTCTATATAAAAAATCAATAAAGAAACAAATATATAGGGAGTGTGAACAGAGTCAAGTAAGCTGTGAAAACAAAGATTAGTAGATCATATTGCAAAATGAAGATAGAAAAGCCATGAAAAGCACAGCTTAGGGTCAACATGCACCAGATATAGTTGGTGCCAGATTTTACTAATTAGATTTTGTGTGCCATGAGATGAAAATGGTTGAGAATTGCTGTTACAGATGTTTTAACAAAACCTAAAAACAATCCCTGGGGTATCAAAGCTTGATAAAAGAAAAGAGCACGGCAACTTTTGGCCAATAACTTGCAATCTACATGAAACACCCACATTCCTTGAGAGAAGGAATTCCTTAAAAATTCATTCCAGAAGAAATAAACTGAACAGCTCCATAACTACTATTGAGATTGAAGGACTAAATGACTTCAGTGGAAATTTCTGCCTAAAAATAAAGGGCAAAGATACCGATTTTTCCTCCCAAGTTTTTGGCCAGTACAATAATACAAGCATGAGGAATAAAGCCATCTAGGTTGGAAAGGAAATCTATTTTTATAGAAGATGGCAGGATCATCTATGTAGAAAATCTTATAGAAACTAAGTAAATTGTGAATGTAGCTAGACTGCATAATGCAACATTATTAAACAAATTCAAATATTTTTTCTACATATAGTAGCACTTAACCTTCAGTAATTGAAGCAAGAAATAAATTAATATCATTTACAATAACAAAAATATGAAACTCTTAGGTAAAAATCTGTCAAGAGACACAACTCATTGTCTAAATAAGACAAAAATACTACTGAGAAATATTTAAAAAGACCTAAATAATGTAGAGGTATATCAAGTATAGGGGTCAGAAGAATCAGTAATTCTCTTCAATCTGATCAAGAGATTCAAAACAATGCCAATAAAAAAATCTAAGCAGATTTTCTCAATATGAAAATGAAAAGAATTAGAATTAACAAAAGAACATTGAAAATGAAGAATACATTTTAAATACTCTTAGGAAGTAAACAGACATGTGGTTTTGGAATGAAGGCTGACAAAGGAGATCAACATAGAAGATATAGAAGTGTAATAAGGATGACAAATAAGTATAAGGAAATATGCTTAATATAATTAGTTATTAGAAAAATGAAAATTATGAAAATAATGATATGCCACTATACAGCTATTAGTATGGCTAAAATTATAAGGATTGACCTCACCAAGTGTTGCAAGGGGATATATTTCAACAGAAATTCTGCTGTTAAGAATACGAAATGGTATAACCACTTTCTAAATCTATTTCATAAAAATTAAATATATACCTATCATATGACCCAGGCATTCTTCTCACAGCTGTTAACCTAGAAAAAAATTTAAAGCATATATCTAAACAACAACTTTTATGTTAATGTACATTGCAGATTTATATATAATAGTAAAAATCTATAAACATTACAAATGCCCATCAACTGATGAATTGATAAACTATGATGCATTCATACAATGAAAAATTATCAGCTATAAAAGGTAACACACTACTGATACAAATAATAAATGCATAAATCTGTATATATAAAAGCCAAGCGACCAGAACACCAAAACCACCAGAATGTTGGAACAACTGGGATGAACCAGTCACAGTGTTGGTCAACGTGCTCGATCAGGGGACAGCCCCTTCCCCTGGCTGACCCTAGCTAGATTGGGAGCTGGCATGGCTAGCCAACCTCCCATGGCCACTCCTCCCAGCCAGCTGATCTGATCGGCCCCCATCTAGGTGGGCTGGCTGGACCACACCCATGCATGAATTCATGTATCAGGCCTCTAGTTATAAAATAATTGTGCTGAGACAGACCCTCTGCAAAAGAATATATATTGTGTTTTTGATTATTACATTTATATAAATTTCTAAGATGATCAAATGAATCTATAGTGACACAAAGAAAATGAGTGGTTGCCTGGGGTCACCAAAAGAAAGGAACTCCCAAAGAAATTTTGGGACTTATGGTCACATTAATTAACTTGGTTGTGTTCATGTTTTCACAGGTGTATATATATATTCAAACTTGTCAAATTTATATAGTGTGGTTTTCACATGTAAATTATAGATTATTAATGCAGTTAAGTGATTAACCCTGGAACTGATATGCATACATGCATAACCCATGGATACAGAAATAGAGTGGTGAAGTCCTGGGAGGGATAGGTACAAGGTGGAGAGGGTCAAGGTGGAGAGGGTCAAGGGGGAAAATGAAAAGCTATAAACAAACAAAGAGGACATCTGTCGTACTTTAAGCAATAAAAATAAATTAAAAAAAAAAACAACAACACAAAATCAGCCTGGCTGGTGTGGCTCAGCAGTTGAGCTTTGACCCAGGAACTAAGAGGTCACCAGTTTGATTCCTGGTCAGGGCACATGCCCAGGTTGTGGGTTTGATCCCCAGTGGCTACCGGCCATGCAGGAGGGAACCAGTCAATGATTTCACTCTCCTCAATGTTTCTATCTTTCTATCTCTCTCCCTCCCTCTCTCTCTAAAAATAAATAAAAATATTTTATAAAAAGAGAATATTTTAAAAAAAGAATCATTAAAAATGATATAGTTAAAATAACAGAAATCAAATAAATTGTTGGGTATAAATTTAAGTCTTTTCAACAAATGATTCTCTATATTGCTCCAGAAAGCCATATATTCAATAACCTCAAACTCTACCACATGTAATTTAAAATAGTAATATGAGATTTTTGACCTAACCTAGAAATCTAAAATTATAGTTTCTAGAAAAAATTTTAGGGCATTATCTTTTAAACTTTGGAATAGGCAAATATTTTTCACACAGGACAAAGTAATAACTAACCATAAAAATAATAAATTAGATATTTAAAATCAACATTGTCATAAAAACATTGTTTAACAATATGATTAGGCAAACCATGAATTAAAAGAAAATGTTTCCAATATGTATATTTCACAATGGACTGGGGTTGAGAAGATATTAAAATGTCTTCCTAAATGTTAATAATAAAAACTATTAAAAAATGGGTAAACATTTGACCAGATACTTTACAAAGTACTTTACCTGAATAGCAAGAAATCCATGAAAAATTTTCATGAGTCATCGTGGAGATTAAAATGAAAATCAATGAGATGTCATATATTTATTGCTAAGATAAAATAAAATATAAATTTAAAAATAAAGTAAAAATCTAAGCCCTATTGTCACTAAATTTTGGGAAGAATATAATACAATTAAAGTCTTATATATTGATGGGTGGGAAAGATATTGCTAGTTTCTTATAAAATCATACCTAAACCTATCTCACAATCTAGAAAATTCTGTCATGCATATTTTTTAATGACAAGTAAATATACATGTCCACATAAAGACTTCAACACAAACATTCATAAAAATTTTATTCAGAATATTTAGAAACTGGCAACAATTCAAATGTCAATCAACAAGATAATGGATGACATTAAGGTATATTCACACAAAACAAGAAGAATGAATGATTGATATGCATAAAAACATGGATAAATAAATCAAATAGTAATTAGCAAAATAATTCCTACACTAACCAGTACCTATATTACGATTTTCACTTTAAAAATTCTAGAATAGATAAAACTAACCTATGGTGACAAATATCTTAACAGGTTTGCCCCTGAAGAGGTGCATGAGGAATCTTTCTTTTGTGATTTAAATATTCTATATTTTGATATGAATGTGTTTTCAAATTATCAAACTCTTCCATTATGGGCAATATATTTAGCTAAGTATACTTCAGGGAAGCAAGAAATTTTTCAAATTTTCTATGTTTTTCTAACATTTACAAATTATTCTAAATTGAGTTTTAAAAATCTTAATCATAATTAAGGAGGTCACATACCATGTGCTTGTTCCCTAGCTCCAATTTGTCTACAGCAATAAGTCTCTTTTCACATAACTTTGGGTTTCTTAATTAGAGACTGGAAGTTATTAGAGTTGTATAAAAATCATTAGAGGATTAATTTAAAAGTCTATAATGCTGGCATGTGTCACTACAAGAAACGTTTTTCTCTCCAAATTGGCTGAAAATGTAATGAACCTAATATATGCTTTGTTGTTTTTCAATTTAATTTTTATTAAATTATATACATACATATTAAAGACATCAAATAATCCTGAAAGGCTTCTAAAAAGAAACATCAGTCCCATTGTTCCTGTCTCCCAAAATAAATGGAATTATTTACTCTAGGTGAATTCTACTGCCTATTATCTTCTTTGTATGGTATTAGGGAAGTTCTCTTTCTTGCATACATGCACCATCTCTACTTCTGCTGTTTCTATTCTCCGAGAATTCTTTATATTAAGCTTTAATGAAGTGATAGGACTTAGAGTATTATCTGATATAATAAAGATCTAATATGCTAATTAGACAGGCCGGTGGACCGATCTTCTGGAACGACCTTCCAGAATGACCTTCTGGAACGACTTTCTAGAATGACCTTCCAGAACCAACAGTGGGCAGGGCTGCAGGGCCATAGAGCCATCAGGCAGCTGGAGCTGCAAGAGCTGAGACCCAGCCCCTTGCTTGATTTTCATACATTGGGCCTCTAGTAGTATCCTAATATATAAAAAGCCAGGGGCTGTCATGACCGATACAATTGGAAAGACGACTGAACAATGGGCTACATGAGGCAACCAGGTTGGCAGGGGAATTAGTGAAGGACAATCAAATGACTGAACAACAGACTGCATGAAGCGACCAGGCTGATGGAGGAGGGTGGTAATTGGGGGTGACTAGGCCAGCAGGAGAGGGCAGTTGGGGGTGAGCAGGCCAGCAGAGGATAGCAGTGAGGGGCAATCAGGCCAGTATGGGGGGATAGTAAGAGGCAACTAGGCTAGTGGGGGGGCAGTAAGGGGCAACTAGTGGGGGCAAGTTGGGGTCCACCAGGCTAGTGGGGGTGACAACTAGAGGTGATCAGGCCATCAGAGAGAGGTGTTTAGGAGTTATCAGGTTGGCGGGGGGGGGGCTGTTAGGGGAAATCAGGCAGGTGAGCAGTTAAGAGCCGGCGGTCTCAGATTGTGAGAGGGATTTCTAACTGCCAGCAGTCGGACATCTCCTGAGGGGTCCCAGGTTGGAGAAGGTGCAGGGTGGGCTGAGGGGACCCCCCTTCAGTGGATAAATTTCATGCACTAGGCCTCTAGTATATTTATAACCACTAAATAGTTTCTTTCTTGAAAATTATGGTTTATTCTGAAGTTAGCATTTTTTCCCTTAATATTTTTTACACATCAGCTGGTATTTCCCCCTAATATATATATATATAAAATTTTGTTTTGCTTTTATTTTCTTATTGCATTAACTGTCCAGCAATGATTCTGCTATGGTTATATGGAAAACATTGAAATCTAATTTATTTTTAATAACATAACAAAATGAATATTTAAATATATTTCTTAATTTGTCAACTTTAAATAACATATTGATTTTCCTTATATTAACTGACCCTACACATAACCCTCAACTTTTGGATGAAACTTCCTGGACCTCTTCCCAGTTGATCATGATTCTTTTTACTAATTACATTATTTTTGCACTATAGAGCTTTTTTCCAACATTAATAACATTTTTTGTTTCCTAAACTTTATTTTTTTATTTTTTAATATATTTTATTGATTTTTTTTTGCAGTATAACTTATATTTAATAGTAGTACATATGTTTTAAAATATATTTCAACTTCACAGCCAGGTTTGTTGACATCAAAGGACCTAATCACAATAAGTCGTTACCAAATTAGTGATATATTTTCAAAGTAGTACTGGGGAGTGAATTTCACCTTAGTAGCAATTATTCTCATTTTTTGGTGATGCAAATGTAACCTCTCTAGTACTGAAATTAAGCTCTACAATAAATGAAAAAATTATTGGATTGATTCTCTCAGAAACTGCTCATTCCCAAATAATGTCTAAATTACATATCACTGCTGGTTTGAAGTGAAACTGCTGCAATTAGCTTTTGCTGTAGCACATGTACCATTGAACCTATTTGAAATAAATTTTTTCTTCTTAAAAATAAAATAAAATAAAATAAAATAAAATATATTTCAAAAGCTAACAATATTTTCTTTCCAGTTCTCAAACACATAAATCAATATTTTAAATAACAGTATTTTATCAACTTTTACCCCTTCCCTTTCCTCCTACCTATCTGTCTTCCAACAGCAAATCTGGAAAGATTGCTATTGGTATCCAGAGTACAGCTGCTATCCTGAGAAGTGGCTTTTATTCCTCTTGCAGGCTCCCATGTTATGATCCCCGATCTTTCTCTTTCAGCTTTTCTAATGTCGATCCTCTTTGCTCTTGTAAGTTTTTATTTTTCTTAGGTTTGGGAGAGGGTAAAAAGATGAGCACAAGTGGTCACTGTGCCATGTTTGGACAAACTTCCTGAGTACATGCTTTGTTTTATTCTCTATCTTTGTTCTTTTAATAAGTAAATTACCAGACTTAACAAGAATGAACGGACAAATTATTTTGTTTGAAGCACATCACTCAGTCATGATGTCTGAAAAAATGGCAATCAATGAAAGTACTGAATCAAGGATACAGACTTACTGTAGCCCTACCCAAGCTAAATACTACTATGGATCCATTTTTAAAGGTGCTAATTATTACACTGCTAGTGCTTTATGTTAAAGTTAAAGTTAAAGACAATTACCCTTAACATAGAGTAACTGGAAAGGGTAACATACTTTTATTATAGAGAAACATCTATGATTAAAAGTACTTAATCACTTTCAAGCTACATGAACAAAGCATATTCTGTGTGTTATACAGAAAATGGAATTAAAAGTACCTATATTGTTATTTTGAAGAGGAAAAGGTTATCTATAGAAAATAATTTTGAATTAAGTTATGATTAAAGCATTTTTATTGACCTATAACACTAACAAAAAGATAATGTCATTAGCTGGAGTAATTCATCTGTAACAAATGAAAAGTAAAATAGAAATTACTATGTTTTTTTCCCTTTTTGGAAAAGGAATAAGTTTAAGGGGTAAGACTTGGAAGGCAGACAGAATTAAGCAGCTATACAGGTAATGGGGGAGAGAAAAGGGGGAAGAGGTGGCAGAGGGAGCTAGATAATCTAAAAAGAAACATGAAGGCAAATTTCATGTCTTAAGGGAGTTCAGAAGGGAGCAGTGCCTACTTCTTGGCTGCATCACGGCAGTCACTGGACCATTTAAGTACTATCATTGCAATGAGTTCCAATGCATTTACATATTGTTTACAAATACGATTAATTGACTTGCAAAGGTAGTTTTGCAGTGTGTGCTGTTGTCTGAAATATATGGTTGTGTCCAATTCTTTTCATGATCCATGTAGAGCTATGTGTTATTTAGGAGATAAACAGTTAAATAATAAAACCCATATGTTGATTGTGTCTCAAAAAACATCCAATAAAAGTAAAATGAAATGTTACAACAGCCATGTGTCATTATTTTTTAGTAGAGGAATTAATTTTCAGCTTAGAGCATTAAAAAAAGCATCACTTCCCTTCTGCATGTTTAGAGAAGAGATGAAGAAGAGAGAAGCAGTTCACCAGAACATTCATCATGAAGACAAGTGGTAAGCCAAAGCTCAATGGGCAGAAAGACATATGGGATGCAAAAAAGTAGGTTTACAGTTGTTCAAATGGAAAATAAGACAAACTGTATTTCACATGCTCACCACCGTAAACTTACTTTTCCACACACCAGGACAACAAGTAACTAGTGACAGCATATCGAGGAGCATATTGGAAGGCCAGCATATATTTGATAAAGATTCTAAATTAAAACTAAAAACTTAAGCAGATGGTCAATTTTAAATAAATACTACTCAGCACCATTATGCTAAGAGGCTATATATATATAGCATAGAATTCTATAGAACAAACATACCAAACAAAACACATGAAGCACAGAGAACAGTATTAACGAATAGTAAAACTGGACCAAATACAATGTAGAAATTTTCTGATTTTAAGTCTTATAGATTCCTTGGTGAATGATAGAGAGTCTTATAAAAATTCCCTTTATATATACAACTTATAATTACCTTGTAAAAGTCTATTATATAGAAAACTGGATATTATTATCACTTCCTGGAGATCAGATATGTTCAACTAGACCTTAAGTGCATCTTTATATATTTGAGAGATACTATGATACTTAGATATCTGTACCAGATGGACAGCATATGTCTATTGGCATATATAGATTCTGGTACCAAAAGTGGGAAGAGCTACATAAGCAGTGTTCTCTATAGGAAGCTGCTCTGGTGAGATGTCCATCTGGATGGATACGTTTGATGTTTCCCATACAAAACTTGTATTTGTTTTTGGAGTCATAATAACCTTAGAAGTCAGAAAACTAGAGTTTGAGCCCACAGTCTCATGTTTGCAGACATCTGACAGGTCATGATTATTGCCTATGTCATAATTTCATAGTCAGAGTTGCTGATCTAGACGTGAGTAGTGAATTCAGAGCAGAGCCAATGGATTCAGAGAAAAGGGCAAAGTCAGAATATAGGCAAGGTTCTAAACTTGAAAACTAAACATTGAAATTGCATAAAACATATCTAGAGAAGCTAAATGTGAACTCTAAAAGTCAGAGTTGAGAAATTAGAGATGGACAGGGAAGAGCTATACAAAATTAGGGCAAGAACAAATAATAGAGTATTTCTGAGTGAATGCTTCAAATCTTGGCTATTACCCCACAGTTTTCTTGCATATACTGGCAAATATGTGTAACAGGATGCTTTAAACTGACTATAAAGTATACCATTTAACACCCATTAGGATGGCCATTGTTAAAAAATACACACTAATAGAAAATAATAAGTATTGGCAAGGATGTAGGGAATTGGGAACCATTATGCATTGCTGATAGGAATGTAAAGTGATACAATTGCTACCAAAAATGGTATGATGATTCCTCAAAAAATTAAACAAAGAATTAACTTAGGATCTACCAATTCCACTTCTGGGTATCTACACTAACAAAAGAGTAAGATGCAAATTGATCATACTTTCGTGATGCCCACCAGCCTCAGGAGTTAGTATGCAAATTAACCCAACAAAGATGGTGGATCAATTTGCATACTCAGGTGCTGAGTGGCCAGGGGCGGGTGGGACTCTTGTGTTGTCGCCATGGCGTTCCACCCTGGTCCAGCCACTCCAGGCCTCTGAGCAGCATGGGAAGGTGGAAAGCGCCTCTGGCTACGTGAAGGTGGTGCCACAGTCAGTGTAAGAAAGGCCCATTTTTGCACAAATGTTTGTGCACCAGACCTCTAGTATACGTATAAAAAATGAGAGCAGGGGCTTGAAAGATATTTGTAAACCTTTCTTCATAGCAGCATTATTTGTAATAGATCTAAAGGTACAAGCAACTCAAGTATTCATTTAGGGATACATGGCTAAACAAAACGTGTTATGTACATAGTAAAAAAAAATTATTCATCCTTAAGAAGGAAGAAAATTCTGAGGCCTGCCATAATATGGATGAACCTTGAAGACATGGTGAATGAACTAAGCCAGTTGCAAAACAACAGCAAAGTTTGCGTTTACTTGTATGAGGTACCTAGAGTAGTAGAAATTCATAGAGATATAGAGTATAATGGTAGTTTCCAATAACCATGCGGAAAGAAAATGAGTAGTAAATATTTAATAGGTATAGAGTTTCAGTTTGAAAATATAAACAGAGATGGATATAACTAGAGATAGAGAATGGTGATGGTTACACAGCAGTGTGAATGTTCTTAATGAGATATAACTGTACTCTTAAAATAGTAAATTTCACATCATATACATTTTGCTACAAGAAAAAGAAGAAATGAAACATTATCAATGGCCCCCACAAAATACAACAACCCCCCAAAACAGGCTGATCTAAGTTTATACATGTAAAGATTGACCATATATTGTTTAATATATTAAATTATAGGACATTACACCATGATATTATTTACTAAAGAAAACACCTATGCTATATATGAGTATATAATTGTATGATAAATGAAATGTCTATAATAATGCATAAATTAAAAATAAATTTTAAATACTCACTATAATTTCTAATAGCCAGATTAAAAATGAGAGAAAATAATGAAAAAAAGGGAAATAAAATTATGTAAATAGTAAATAGTATATGAAAATTTGTTCTAACATGGCAGTCTCTGACCCTTCTACATTTTTATCCTTTGACTACATGGTAGCCAATTGCCTGTCTATAACTTTCCTCCCTTTTCTCTTTTGCCTATCAATACTGTTTGCAAAGCTTATACTCTGATCAAGGCTTACCATGATATATTAAATACAACCAGACTTTTCTCTGTAATTAAGTAATGGGTGAAGGGGCTCCATACACTGAGGTTTTTTCCCCTGCTCTGCTCCCTATTAGCTGGTTTGGGCTGTACCTGGAACTTCTTACAACTTTGCAAATTCAGTGCATACAAAACCTGTTGATGTCTTTGCTCAAAAAGAACTACCTTGTTTCGCTTTTAAGAAGTCAGTGTCTGCTACCACCCCACCAATCCAGTGGCCCTGAGAAAAATGTAAAGTATCTTCAATTCAGCAGACTTATCTAGCCTGGCAATCTATACCCCTCCCAAATGCCTATCAAAGTTCTTTCTTAGAAGGGTCTTTGTACTTAGTAGTTATCGATTACCCTCCTAAGTGTGATCAGTATGTAGAATATTAATTGGGGGAAGTGGGATTGAACAACAAAATGATTCATTTATACAGTAAGTCCTCAATTAATGCCACAAGTTCTGTGACTTTAAGTGAAACATATAATAGAACCAATATTGCCATTGGCTAATTAATATAAAAACAACAGGTAAGTTCCTATAGCATCATCTAACATTAAAATGAAACAACACTGAAGGAAACAATACTATTCTAGGAACTGCTGTATTTAGAATTCTGGTACCCCTTGGGGGTATACGTGTGGGTAAAGGGAAATAAGGGAGTTCTGTGGGGAGATATCTACATTAATAAAAGAGAAGTATGTAAATTGACCATACATCTGTGACACTTATCAGGAATGAGCATGCAATTAACCTAACAAAGGTGGCAGGTTAATTTGCATATGCAGGTGCAGAGTTGCTGGGCAGGCAGGATGCCTGCTATGAGGGGGAGGGCTGGAGGTGGAGGGAGGTACAGGAGCAGTGCTCCTTTTGGGAGCAAAACTTGCAAAGGCTCCCAGGCAGCTGGGAGCAAAGGCAGGGAGAAGAAGGCCTATTCTTGCACAAATCTTTGTGGAATGGGCCTCTAGTATAATTACTGTTGGGGAATCTTGCCAGCATTTCTCTATTCCTGCTCCAGGTGATGTGGTACTTCAATCAAAGGAGTTCTGGTCAATTAACTTTGCTATTTAATACATAAAAAGCAATTAAGTGATATGGTGAAACTGCTTAGAAACAGGGCATACATAGTAGGTTCAATGTTTGAAGGCATATTGAAATTTATTTTATCAATGTGCTATTGAAAAGAATTTTAGTATCCTATGAGTTATTTCCTAACTACCAGTTCTCAAAAGAGGATTTAAATAGTTTTTTCCTTATGCATTAGAGGATTAAGCTATCAATGTGTTTATAGTGTATAAATAGGTCAGGTTTAATTCATTCTTAAAATATTTATAACATCTGAGTATTTTAGAATTTTCAATGATAATAGTAACAAAGGATAAGGATACCAATAGGCTTGCACATATATCCCTTTAGAAATATTTTACAGAATATTCCCTATATGCTACTAAATTAATAAAGAGTTATAGAATACTTAAAAGCCTTCAAAAGATTTCTTGGTCAATTCAGTTAAGTGCAAAAGCAAATAAAAGAGACAGGAACTGTGGAATGCACAGCAAGGAAGAGAGCTAAGGTCCTGATGACCTACAATGTGCGATCCGCTGGAAAGTTCAGCATTTCATGATTTACTGACATCTTCAGTCTCATGAAAGGTGGACAGCACAGGAAAACAATAACTAATGGAGCCACCTAATTACTAGGGGGATTAGGAAGTGAACATACTTGAGTAAATGAGGCTCTTTCTTCTCAGAATGGAGCATAGGGACCAAGTACTTTGTCTGTGGGTGTGAGATTGGGAGTACTGTAAGCCATAAAAGATATTGGCAGGAGCTTGTTCAGAGGCACATGGGACATGTTTTCCTCATGTGTCTAATGTAATCATCAATACTACCAAGTAAAACAGGGAGAAAAAGTATAATATGCTACACAGGATTTTAAGAACTCTAAGTGCCAGGTACACCTGTTCCCTTTCTCAAGAAAGCATCCAGAGATGTTTTTTCCTTCATGAGGTTGGTGTGGTTTTTACTACTGTGGTGTGAGTGATTGGTCCAGTGATCAGTGTTGAGATAAGAGAAACCCTGAGGGAAAAGAGAAAGAGACTCACCAGATAAATTGTGGTGTGGCACAGAATCCTTCCCGACAGAAAGATGACATTTTTGGATGTAATATCACAATTTTAAGGCATTATTTAAATGGTTCTTGTTTGAAAGGCTCAGGGATTCCCAAAACTCTTTTTGAGCCACAGTAATTTCCCTCAAGACATTTCTCAGCAAAACCTACTTAAAAGAAAGCAATTCAACAGCCTGGTACTGGCACAAGAACAGACACATAGACCAATGGAATAGAATAGAGAATCCAGATATCAACTCAAACCACTATGCTCAATTAATATTTGACAAAGGAGGTATGAACATAAAATGGAGTCAAGACAGTCTCTTCAATTGGGAAAATTGGACAGACACATGCAAAAAAAATGAAACTAGACCACCAACTTATATCATACACAAAAATAAACTCAAAATGGATACAGGACTTAAACGTAAGATGGAAAACCATAAAAATATTAGAGGAATCCACTGGAAGAAAAATCTCAGACATCTGCCGAAAGAACTTCTTCACTGATACCACTCCTAGGGCAATGGAAGGTTAAGAGAAAATAAACAAATGGGACTACATCAAAGTAAAAAGCTTATGCACAGCAAAAGAAAGCATCAACAAAATAACAGGAAAACCCACTGTATGGGAGAACATATTTGCAAATGTTATCAGTGACAAAGGTTTAATCTCAAACATCTACAGGCAACTCATACAACTTAATAAAAGGAAGACAAATGATCCAATAAAAAATGGGCAATTGACATAAATAGAATCTTTTCAAAAGAAGACAAAAGGAAGGCCCAGAGACATATGAAAACCTGCTCAAAATCATTAATTATCTGAGAGATGCAAATCAAAATGACAATGCGGTACCATCTCACACAGGTCAGAATGGCTTTCATCAACAAATCAACAAAGGACAAGTGCTGGCGAGGATGCAGAGAAAAAGGAACTCTCGTGTATTGCTGGTGGGATTTAGACTGGTGCAGCCACTGTGGAGCTCCTCAAAAAACTAAAAATGGAGCTCCTATTTGACCCAGTGAGCCCACTTCTTGGAATATATCCCAAGAAACTAGAAACACGAATTAGAAAGGATATAAGCACCCCTATGTTCATAGCATCACAATTTACCATAGCCAAGATTTGGAAACAGCCTAAGTGCCCATCAGCAGATGAGTACATTGAAAAACTGTGGTACATCTACACAATGAAACACTATGCTGTGGTAACAAAGAAGGAGCTCCTACCATTTGCAACAACATGGATGGAGCTGGAGAGTGTTATGCTAAGTGAAATTAGCCAGGCAGAGAAAGATAAATATCATGTGATCTCACTCATTTGTGGAATATAATGAACAACATAGACTGATGAACAAGAATGGATTCAGAGACAGAAAAATCCATCAGAATGTCAATCCTCAGTAAAACAACTCCAAGACCATATGGGATTCCTGCAACAATGAGGAACTCTCAGGTCTGTTCCAACCGAGAAGATAGTCCAGAGATGGAAGACACTGATGACACCTTGCCATGCTAGCAGTCAGCAGCTTGTGTCGCTGCAGGTGGTCCAGGACCAAACCAGAGAGGGTGGAACCTGCCACCATATGTCCACCATCCAGATACCATTGCTGACATGTACACATAAGGAACTATTTGACATTGAAACTGAGACTCAAACAGTTTTTTTTCTTATACATTTATTTCCAGTATGTAGATGCAAAATCTTTTTAAAGAAAAGAAACAGGGGGAAAATATTGATATAGAGGCAAATAAGCATTGAACAGACTGTCAAACTCAGGGGGAAGGCTGGGAAGGGTGGGGGGGTGGGGGGAGGACAATGGGATTTGTATGCATGCATATAAGCATAACCAATGGATACAAGACACTGGGTGGGGCAGGTGAAGACATGTGCTGGGGGGATAGGGGAGGCTGGGAAGAGGACAATGGGAGGAAAAAAGGAAAACATATGTACTACTATTTGTAATACTTTAAAGAATAAAAAAAAGAAAAAGTTAAAAAAATCAATTCATTTCTTTCATTCACTTCTATAAAATATTTATTGAAATATCACTGTATATCAGGCACTATTCTAGATACAGGAGATATCTGAATGAGTTAGATAATGAGAAACAGAAAGTAAAGTGTCTCATTATTGTTAGGCAGACTTATGTGTATAACCCTTAGGGTGGATTATTTTCTCAGTCTCTGGTAAAATATCTTGACAGGTAATGAAGGTATTTGGTTACATGCAACAGAACATTATTCTGATTGACTTAAGGAGGGACTGAGAGGACTTAAATTGACAGAGCTTTAACAACTGAAGGAAGAAATGAACATTACACCTTGGGAAAATAAGGAATTGGGGCAACTCCAAGGATCATATTAACAGGAGCTACTGAATTTCTCCTCTAGAAGGCTACTATCATATAACTTATTTTTATATTTACATTGGAAAATTTCCAGGAAAAACATATAATTGGCTAAGTTTGGGTGATGTGTCTAACCCAGTGTTCAAAAAAAAAACATAACCCTAAGATCTACATTTGCATCAGAACCACATGGAATTGTTGGAAAGCATTTACCTAGAAAACAGGGTGTGCAGAAATAAGGAGGAAAGAGAAGAAAGCTAAGCAGGTACGTACAACCTATGTTCACTGCAAAACAGCTTCGCCTCCAGAGCGTGGCTTTCTTACTTTCACCTCCTTTTCTGGCAAAACACAAATGTCTAGTGGAGCCCAGCATATACATAAGAGAGTAGAAAGATACCAAGCAGATATCAAGCTGAATGGACCTGCTCAAAGAGGTTATTCAGGATTGCATTGCTAAGAGAGCTGCACAGAAAGATGAAGCAGAAGTTGTGAGCGTTACTTCATATATTCATTTACTTTTCAATGCATTTATTGAGTGATTAGTCTTTGGCATTGGGGTTACATCTCTGAACATTATGAACAAGATTCATAATATGAGGGAGCTCACATTATTTAGAACCAATATAAGATTCTTGGGTTATCTCCAAGTTCACCAAACTTGATGCTCTTATCCTTTGATTTTTTTAAGAGCAAAATGGTATAGGAAACAAAAGAGGATTGCTAAGCCTGTGACCTGATCCTTTGTCTTGGCATTGGAATATCATGAATACATGAAGGAGTAAGAGAAAACATTGTGCCAGTGTATGTTCCTTCAGCAGTTACCACATTTAGTAGTAAATATGACCAAATCAGCAAAGAGGGGGTGAAGTGGATATTGGTAACAATATTGAATATTAATAATAATATAAAGGTTACCTAAATAGATCCCTTTGTGTGGGATGGGGGTGAGTTGATGAGGGTTAGTTATAGATAGAAGAGCGGGTCATTAACACACACATGGAGGTTCCTAAAAGCAATATTTATTTTCTTTTGCTAAGAGTCTTATGTCTTGGAAAAACTGAATCCAGTGACTCTAAGGCATTTAAACTATTTCTTAGGCTATTTCACTTTTGTACCTGTGTTTAGATAATTCAAATGTCATCAGCTTCTTCAGCCTGCCCTCACCACCTGTCCCCCAAGCAATTTCTGAATTTTTCAGATACTGCCTAAAGGCAATCCTAATCAAATCCCAAATCACCCTCTGTCCAGACACTCACGTTGCCCCAGCATGGCCGCCTCTGCCATAAGCATCAGAGAGACTGCTTTTCATTTAGACAGCACTGTGACCCACAGGTCACCTCTGCTCCTATGCCTCGATGGCCTCCGGGAACACTGGTGCCCGTTTCCCACAGAACTAATGAGACCACATTTGCCTTGTGCAAAGATTTATTTATGGTTTAGAAATAACAGAAAAATAGCCAGAAGACTTATTTATAAGGTCTATTCAAAGTCACTACTCTTAGAACCCATGAGCTCAAACATGACCCTGCTTTCAGCATGAGGATGGCTTCTTCCCTAGCTTCTGAAATGTCTTCAGTGGCAGGAATCAAGTAATTACCATCAGTTATCCGATACCTCCATTCCCCAGACTCCAGGCTCCTCCTGACCCAAACGGAGGGAATCCTTATTTTCCCTCAGTCTAGAGTCCAGCTCTTCAACCAACTAGTATTCCCCATTTTTAGAATGACAATGGTGGAAGCCATTAGATGGAAACTTCATCCCTCAAGTGTGGAATCTGGTTTTACAAGCTCTAGAAACTATAGTCTGAAAGCACCTCTATGTACCTCAAATTTATTTAATTGTAAATAATCCAAGTCTAAGACCTTCCAGCATAAACTTAATCATGCTGAAGCCGGTCTCAAGGGATGACACTGGATAAGGTTAAAAGACTTGAAGTCCAAACACTTAGGTTTAAAGCCTGATCATGGAGACCTTACTTATATTCCCAGTTTTCTAATCTGTAAATTGGAGATAAGAATATTACCCATTTTATCGATTTATTGTGAAAATTAAAAAGATCATTGTATGAAAATTACTTATATTGTATTTAGCACTGTAGTCTAGAAAGTGCTTTTATATAAGAAGCACTATGTAAATGTTATCTGCTATTATTATTATTATTACCTTTTTCTCTGCATGAATTAATGTGTAGTTTAGAATTTATATGTTTCTTCCACCTGCTGTAGTCTGGTTTTGGCTCTTGATTGTGAAAAAGTTTGGAATAATTTTATATGAATATCTCAGAGACAAATAATGATTTTCAGATATAAAACAATTGAAATCCATATATTGGAAAAAAACAAATATTTTCCTAATTATATCCAAGTACAGTCTTGCTAATATACCCAAGTTACCTTATCAAACTGCACATTTGCACCTGAGGATGTAGCACCCATGTTGTATGGCTACACAAGCTTACATGTTTTTCTTGCCAACCACCAAAAATTATTTGTCTCACATTTTCATGACTAAGGGAGCCCAGCAATTCAATATTTTTAAGAAAAAAGAAAAGCTCAGTACCAAAATACATTCTATTCTTCCCTCTAAAAGGCAGAAATTGATTTGCAAACATCTACTTCAACAGAATTACTCGCATCCCAAAGCCTTAACACTCTCTCTAGTTTTGGTATAACTTTAATGAGTAGTCTCTGCTGGGCATCTAATACAGCTATACATTTCCCCATGCCATTACCCTCTATGTATGCTCCTTTCTTGCATCACAGAATACTTTCAAACTTTTAATGTTTCTATTTATGCATAAGGAAACCAAGGCAAAAAGCAGTTAGAATGAGTTGCTCAGGTCTCACAACTAGTAAGTGATGGTATCATTATTTAATTTCTTCTGAATCCAAACTCAGTGATCTTTTTTAATCTGTCCTTAGCAAAGATTGGATTTTTAAAATATGTTTGTTTGCTTTTGTTGATGAGAGAAAAAGAGAGATAGAGATAGATAGATAGATAGATAGATAGATAGATAGATAGAGACATCAATTCATCAATTTGTTGCCTCCTATATGCCCACCAACCAGGGACTGAACCCACGGCCTAGGCAAGGCTCCTGATCAAGAATTGAACTGTCATTTGGTGCCAACTGAGCCACACTGGCCAATGCTTGAATTTGTGTTTATATTGCAACCCAGCTCTTTCTTAGCTCAGTTCTATGGATGAGAAAACTAAGACTCATAGAGGTAAAGTCACTTGTCCAAATTCACATGACTGGTAAGCCTTCAGGTAAAGGGTGTATATTTATAAACATATATCCTCTTTCAATGCCCTGCGTGTGTATGAAATTTAACCTGATTAGGAGAAAATTATTTGATCTTGGAACACATTTACTCTTCTCTGCCATCAGATGGAAGAGATATATGAGTATGATCTCATTAAGTACAATGCTCTAATCAGATGACACGATCAACGGAGTTTTTCATTGATAATCACTGCTGTGAAGCTGGTATCAATTTATATTGAGCCCAAATCAGTCACAGAGACTGCTTTTTAGTTGCATAACCATATAATGAATCATCTAAATCAGGATGCTTTTAAGAGCAAACGTGCTATTAATAAAGATACCAGGACAGCAGAATAAACTGGGACTGTCCTAAGCAAACAAGAATGTGTGGTTAGCTTACAAGTAGCTTATGAAAATGAGGCTTTACTTGCATTACTGAGATTGCTTCTGGTAAGGAAAATGAATGATCATTCCAGGGTTTAAAAAAATTGAAAAGGACCCCACATTATGGAGGCAGACATGGCCTGGTAAATTTCATCTAACAAGTTTTGTTTATAAAAAGATCAGGCTTCATATTTTAATCATAAGTACTTTCATTCATCATTAATCCCCTGAAGAACAGAAAGCTCTTGAAATGTGTTTTAATAATAAATATTTTCATGTAGCTTCAATTTCCTTACTGCTCCATTTATCTGGTCAGTGGAGTCATAATGCTTGCCTTGTTAAACTGAGTAGATACTTTGGCCTGTCTCCCGCTATGTGCTTGCTAATTTCTCCTTGCTAGATGGCCTGCAGAGAGCGGCCCTGATTTCAAACACTTTCTCTAAACAGAATGACAGTGGGAGGCTAAAGGAGTCCACCAAAGAAAGCATATTTGAAGGATGTTTTAAAAAAATTATAATGGCCTGTCTTGATTTCAATGCTAATCTCATATTAAACCTGACAGTGTTTCTTTAAAATAATGGCATGGAAATGACTTAAAGGAATTTTACTCTCCCTAGGATTTTCTTTTCCTTATTAATGTTGGATTTATTAAACTGTTTTAAAATATTAAGTTGAAAAGATTGGTCTGTCAATGAACTGAAGGCTTTCACAGCAGGCAGCTTTTATTCGAATGTTCATATCACCATTTCTTTTATTCAGATTTACCTGTAGGCAAAATAGCACAGTCAACAAGACTTTTATACCCATCTAACCTTTTTCAGTGCCTGTTTCTCCCATCTTATGCCTTCTAGGGCCCTTGATATTAACTATCACTCCAGTGTCTTTGTCTCTGCACTGTCAAGTGATAATTTTATTAGTTTGAACTAATATAAGCCTAAGGTACTCTTCCTCCTAAAGTTTTCACATTTTTACTGCAGGTTCTTAAATTTAGCCTTATCCTACCAGTGAAATGAATCTGTGATGGTGACATTTCAGACACAATAACAGACAATACAGATAGCCTCTGGCGGGCACTGCTAGGTACTATAGAAATGATACTTGCTTGTTAAACATATTTGTGTAACTTGTGAGCACTAATAATTTACAGATCAGAAGAGAAATTAGAGATGGTTTTCCACTGAGAGACAAATATGTACCCCTTCCCCCCAAAATATTCATCAAAAGCAGATATACACCCTATCCAGTTTGGCTGAGTGGATAGTGTTGACCTGGGGACCATAGGGACCCGAGTTCAATTCTGTTCAAGGGCACATACCGTAGTTGCAGGCTCCTCCCCAGTACAGGTCCTGCTCAGGGACTGTGCAGGAAGCAACCATTCAATGTGTTTCTCTCACATTATTACTGTTTCTCTCTGTCATTCCCTCTCCCTTCCATTTTCCCTAAAAATCAAAGGAAAAATATCCTCAGTTGAGGATTTAAAAAAAAAAGGCATATATAAGAGACATAAACCAGAGATAAGCCACCATACTGTGAGGGTTATTGAAGGGTAGAGGCTATGTTTCATATCTGCTTTCTCTTTGTCTTGCCTTTGCAACATGTCCAATAAAAAGCACATCTAACTCACTCAGGGTTTTGTAGCTTTTTTGTTTGTTTTTGCTTGTTTTGTTTTGTTTTTTTGTGAAAAGGAGAAAAATGGCAAAGCCAGGATTTGAATCAAAGCCTGAACTTTTTTATCATGAATTTTCCTACAAGTTGACTATTATGAGTTGATTGCATATGCTATCACTCTATGTCATATACTTATGAAAGAAACCAGAATCAAACTTAGTCACTGAAGATGTTCTACTAAAAAGTGTGTTCTTTTCACCAAAAGCTTTTCAGGTAGGTAGCCTAAGGAGTTTCTATAGTGAGTATCAGCTCTAATCATGCGATCTTGAGCTTTAGAGAATCACTTGTCCAGTAAGAGAAGTAAAAAACTGATAAAGAAGTGAGGAAACGCATTCTTAATGTATAAACTTTCCAATGTCATCAATAATATATGTGGTTTGTTCTTTATTATTGGTTGAATGGATGAAGGAATAAATCGATAATAGAAACTGTTATTAAAACCCGTGATAGTCATGTAGTCTATGTTCATTGGTATTTGTGCTTTTACTACTTGCAGATATGTTTCAGGATTTTTTTTCCACCTCCTTGAAGGTATGTCCATGAGATTTACTTTGAGCAATGAAGTAAATGCTGAAATAAGTGTCACTGTCACATAGGCAACTTTAAAATGCATTATGTGTTCACCTATTATCACAGTGTTAGAAAAAAGAGTGAGATGCTATTTGGTGGAGAATCTATTAACTCATGGGCCTGAATGAGAATGATGTGGAACAATTAAACTATAATGAAAATGGGTTGTAAACAAAAAAAGAATATTTAGCTCTTTATGCCACTGATATTTAGAAGATATTTAGTATTATAGCAAAAACTAATCTGTCAACAGAAGCCAGAATTCACTACCTTTAGTGAGATGACCATATCATCTTTAGATGAGCTAAAGAGGAAGAGAATGTCTTGATATAGAGAGTTAATTCCAATTTTCTTCATGTACCACCTGTAATATTTATGGCAATTTAGAGAATAAGTTTTTATTGTGCCTTATACATTTACAATATTTAACTTATCTGAATTGTATAGATCATATCTGGTAGGTTTTTAAAAATAAACATTTCCTTTAATAAGAACTTTAGATTTATAGAATACTGGCAGAAAGACCTTAGAATAATATTGCTGATTTGTGACAATTATAAATTAATACTGATACAGTATTATGATATCTTATTTGGATTTCCTTAATCTTTACCTAATGTCATTTTTCTTGTGTAGGTTTCCATCTAGAATGGCCTCTTATGGTTAGTTGTGATACCTCCTTATGCATGTCTTGAATGTTTGAGTTTCTCAGACTTTTTGCGGTTTTGATGTTCTTGACAGCTTTGAGGAAAAGGGGTTATGTTTTTAAAAATTTATCTTTATTGTTAAAAGTATTACAAATGTTGCCATTTTCTCCTCATAGGCCTACCTCCTCCCCACTCTAGTCCCCTCACCAGGCCTTCTGCCCACTATTGTCTATGTCATAGGTTATGCATATATGTATATATGTTTTTTGGTTGATCTTTTTTAGAATGCTCCTCAATTGGAATTTTCCTAATGACTTGATGCTTCTTCTCGTGATTCAACTGGGGTTACATATTTTGGGAAGGAAAGTCATAGAAGAAAAGTAACATTTTCATCACATAATAGCACCTGGATCAAGTTATCTTTGTCAGGCTTCTCCACTACAGAGTCACTTTTTTGCTCTCTTTTCCATATAGTACTCTTGAGAAGAATTTTACAATACCTAGCTCATAATTTTATTTTATTTATTTTATTTTTTAATGATTTTATTTTATTTTTAATATTTTTTATCTTTATTGTTCAGTTTCTTAATTACATTGTTTCCCCTTTTTTATCCCCCTATATCTCCCCTCCACCCTGTACCTATCCCACCCTCCACCCTCACCTCCCCCTCCCACTGTCCTCTCCCATTGTTGCAAGATTTTTGTCCAGTCTCTTGCTGTACTTCCCACAACTCTTTTCTCCCCAAGAATTGTCAGTCTATTCCCTCTCTATGTCCATGTTTCTGTTATATTCACCAGTTTATCCTGTTCATCAGCCTATCAATTCACTTGATTTTTATGTTCATTTGTTGATAGATGTGTATTTGTTGTTCATAATTTATATTTTTACCTTTTTCTTCTCCCTCTTATTAAAGAATATCTTTCAGCATTTCATATAATATTGGTTTGGTGGTGATGAACTCCTTTAGCTTTTTCTTATCTGCAAAGCACTTTATCTGACCTTCAATTCTGAATGATAGCTTTGCTGGATAGAGTAATCTTGGTTGTAGATTCTTGCTATTTATTATTTTGAATATTTCTTGCCACTCGCGTCTGGCCTGCATCATTTCTGTTGAGAAATCCACTGACAATCGTATGGGTGCTCCCCTGTAGGTAATCAACTGTTTTTCTCTAGCTGCTTTTAATATTCTCTCTTTATCTTTTGCTCTTGGCATTTTAATTATGATATGTCTTGGTATGGTCCTCTTTAGATTCCTATATTTTGGGGTTCTGTGTACTTCTTGGGCTTTTAAGTCAGTTTCTTTCACCAGGTGGGGGAAGTTTTCAGTCACTATTTCTTCAAGTAGGTTTTCATTAACTTGCTCTCTCTCTTTTTCTGGCACCCCAATAATTCGGATGTTGGCATGCTTGAGGTTGTCCCAGAGGCCCCTTACACTATCTTCAATTATCTGAATTCTTTTTGTTTCTTGCTTTTCCAGCCGAGTGGATTTTGTTTCTTTGTATTTCAAATCTTTGACTTGGTTCTTGTGGCCCTCTGGACTGCTTTTAGGACTTTGTGTAATATTTTTTATTTCAGTCTGTGTATGCTTGATTTCTAGTTGGTCCTTTTTCATATCTGTGAGGGTCTCATTCATATCCTCAGAGGTCTTGTTCATTTCCTTGAGGGTCTCATTCATTTCCTTGTAAGTCTCATTCATTTGCTGGTTGGTCTTGTTTATTTCCTCATAATTCTCATTAAGTTCATTGGCCTTTTCTAGGAGCCTCTTGAAAAGTCTTATAACCATGGTTTTGAACTCTATGTCTTGTCGTCTTTTCTCCTCCATTTCTTTCACCCCTGATTTCTTTCCATATCTCTGCATGGTGGCTGCTTTATGTGGTAGATGTCCTCTAAGGGTCGGTGGCACAGCCTCCCCAGTTATTTGAGATGGGTACTCTTCCTGCAATCCTTTATGGGTTGTACAATATTTTTGAATTTAAACCCAGCTTGTTGTTGTTAGCCCTAGGAGGGTTTGACCTCCAGGCCAATTGGCTGTGAAGGGAGACTGTGTTCAGGTTGGATGGGCGGAGTCTCTGAGCTGTGCAGGCAGCCTCAGTGACAGCTACGTCCTATGCGGTGCTCGCGCGTGCGGGTCTCTGTTGGATGGGGATGGCTGCAGGCACCTCCAAGAGAAAGCCACTAGTCTCTTCCCCTTGCCAGACAATTCTGCCTCTCCCCAAATGAGTCTGCACACCCAAAGTCTAGCCCAGGGTTGTAAAATAGGTGGTTCCCAGGACCAGGAGACAAGTTTTCAGGGAGCAAGTTGCGCGTTTGTTCAACACTTGCATGCAAACTTCTTTTCCCAGCTACCTGGTTTCTTTGCAGACTAGGAGACCTCTGCTGCGCCCGGCTTCCAGGGTGCGTCCCACGGACCTCAGACCTCGCCTGGCACTGGGGAATCCCTGTACTGGGACGTCTCTGCCCTCCCCGTTGGAGAAATCCAGCCGGGGTTGCTGCTCCAGCCCTACAGCCCGCGCGCGCGACCAGGACTGGTCCTAACCTGTTTCCGTCTTCAAGGCTGCGCTCCTGCTGCTCTTCTGAGTGTCAGTGTCTCACCTTTACTTTTATTTGTGGAGTTTTCACTCAGCCAGCTTTCTGGTGATTCTGGGTGATGTTTGTTTTGTTGTTATGTTGTAGTTTTTGAATCGTTACATGGGGCAGAACAATAGGTGTTTACCTATGCCACCATCTTGGTTCTCCCCTAGCTCATAATAAAAAAAAAGATTATATTTTGCCACCCTAAGGGAAGAATATTTCCATAAATTATTTTAAATTGTTTTTGCATCGGAAATTTGGCTATTCACCCCTAATTGTTTATTTATTAAATACTGTATTTATACCAGTGTAATACACCAGGATAATAGCAGAGTAATAATCCAATATTATTTCATTTGTCTTGTTGGTGAAATCATTTCAGCTTTGGTCAATGGGAGCTTTTTTCCAGTTAACTGCTATGTCCTTTACACACACCCATAATTGTGGGTTTCTTTGTTGTTGTTTTGGTTTTGTTCTTTCTGGCATCTACAAGATGATCTGGATTCATTTCTTGCCCTAGTCCCATAATCAGTTGTTTCTCAAGGGATTCCTGGCTCCTTTTCTTAGAGAATGGCATTAGAAAAATTAAGATCTGAGTGTTAGAAATGCTTATAGTTACTGGGCATCATTGATCCTAGGTCATCTCAGTGGAGTGAGCAAGGAAATATATGTATATATACTCATGTAAACACAAATATCTATAGGTATTTCTATAACTATATGAATGTATATTAAGCTAAAACAAGTTCATACTGATTAATTAACTTGGATCCATTACCACATGGTCATTTTAGACTTTTTCCACTTGCTTATTTGTAATCTCCTACTATAATGGTGAGAAATCAAATTCCCCATCTACTGGGTATTTTTAGTCTCATATTGTAGCTATGAGCCCTAAAGATCAGAGAAATATTATGACGTACCTAAGTTCTAAAACTAATAGGAACCAGCACCCAGATGCAAATGCAGTCAGTTTGATTCCAAATTCAGTACGCTGAAGCTCTTTATCCTTATCATGTTATATAGGATGTGTTGGGTATTAAGTGTGGATTGGGAAGGCCTTTGCTATCACCTCCAAAGATTAAAGTGAGGAATTTTAAATCTTTTAAAGATAAATAAAAGGCCATGTAAATATATATAAGTGTACTCAATCATGCAAAAAGTATATGTTAGGGCCTGCTACATCCCGGGTACTCTTTTACACACCTAGGGTGCATTTGAACAAGCCATACAAAAACATCATGCCCCATGGTCTGTTACACAGCTTGTTCTAAAGCTGATAGGAGCTAAAGAGCAAACAAATCAGGATGCATTCAGTAAGAATTTTAGCAGGCTCCTTTTTGTTTAGCATATTTGAACTACCTGGTTAGCATTATTTTTTTCTTTTAGTTGCCACTTAATAACAATATTCATGAGATTATACCATTGCTTAGGTTTCTATATATTGGGAATTTTTGAAACAACATTGTTTATGGAAGGCTGACATATACTATCTACACCTTTTTATCTGTATGAGAAACAGATATTTTAGTTTTATTTTCTCTAGAATATTGTCACAGCTTTGTTGTTTCAGTCTATCTGAGTATTAAATTTTCCTGTGATTATCATGTTCTTCACATTCTAGTGGCATCTTTGTATACATTTCAGAGCAATATTTAAACTGTTTTATACACAGCCATCTGTCGGGCATGGCTTGAAAGCAATTCTGGCAGGAGGCAGATCCCTTCAGACTCTGAGTTAATATTCAGAAAAAAATGTTCTGGTAGAATATTTTTAAGAGATAGTAAATCTCCTTCCTTAAAGTGTATCATAGACAATTTAAGGATTTAAAACCTCATCTCTGATTAAATGATATTTGAAGATGGAGAAAAGTTTTATTAATACCTAATTATTATATTTTCAGTTAGTCTGTGAACATGCTCAAAGGCTAACTTCCACTCAATGCTAATTTGTTCTCATGTTCCCACTAGAGGCCTAGTGCACGGAATCTGTGCACGGGGGGAAGCAGCGGGCGGGAATGTCCCTTAGCCCAGCCTGCACCTTCTTCAATCTGGGACCCATCGAGGTATGTCCGACTGCCCGTTTAGGCCCGATCCTAACAGTGGACATCCTTCTCACAATCCAGGACTGCTGACTCCCAACTGCTCACCTGCCTGCCTCCCTGATTGCCCCTAACCGCTTCTGCCTGCTAGTCTGATCAACCACTAACCACTACTCTGCCAGCCTAACTGATGTCTAACTGCTCCCCTTCCAGCCTGTTTGCCCCCAACTTCCCTTCTCTGCCAGCCTGGTCACCCCTAAGTACCCCCCACCGCAGGCTTGATTGCCCCCAACTGCCCTCCCTTGCAGGCCTGGAACCTCCCAACAGCCCACCCCTTCTGGCCATCTTGTGGTGGCCATCTTGTGTCTACAAGGGAGCAGGATCTTTGACCACATGGGGGCAGACCTCTTGTGTGTTTGAGTGATGGTCAATCTGCAAATTACTTTTATTAGATAGAATAGAGGCCTGGTGCATGGGTGGGGGTCAGCTGGTTTGCCCTGAAGAGTGTCCCAGATTAGGATGAGGGGCAACCCGGGTGAGGGGCCTGTGGAGGTTTGCGGGCCAGTCACGCCTCCCCTGACGACCCCAGCAGAGGCCCAGGTATCTGGGATTAATATATGTCTACAATTGAGACTGTAGCCTAGAGCAGAGCCAAGCCTTCTGCTCCGTCAGTGGCGGCTGCCATTTCTGTTTGAAACTTTGTAGCCTAGAGTGGTGGCCTAGGCCTGCAATGGCAGTTTGAAGGTTTGGCTTCCTCTATTGCCCGGGAAACCCAAGCCTCTGTTCTCTCCAGCTCAGTGGCTGTATCTTTTATAATTGAAACTTTGTAACATTGGTGGAGGCCTAGGCAGGTGGAAAACTTGGCTTCCTCTGTTTCTGGGAAACCCAAGCCTTCCACCCGCTCTCAGCAGTGGCAGCCATCTTGGTTGGGGTTTATTTGCATAATCTGCTCCTGATTGGCTGGTGGGCATGGCTGTGGTTGTGGCTTGTGGATGTGGCAAAGGTACGGTTGAATTTGCATATTACTCTTTTATTAGATAGGATAGTCAGCTTATCCTAGAAATTTCTCTGCTGCTCTCCTGGCTTCTCATCTCACTATTCAATACATCCACACATCAGGTTAGTCTCCCTAAAACATACTTTCATCATTTCAGACTTTCTTTTTGAAAATCCCTATGATTCTTCTTTTACCTTATCTTGATCTCACCACTCAGAACAGGATTTTTGCTTTCTTCCCCTAACTTTTTGTCTGATTCTTTAAAGTCACTTAAATGGTTTCTAAACTGTCCCCAAACTTTCCATGTCCATATCTTCCTATGCATTTGCCAATTATATTATAAAATTGTTGCAAGGCTTTATGACTTCTGATTATTGATGTTTATATAACCTTGTGAAGAGTTGAGAGCATGATAAATACTGTACATAGATGACCCCCAATGAAAAAGCATTTGACGTACAAATAATCTTTACATATTAGCAAATTATATTCATCTTGCCTTTAGTTTCCATAGTCTGTCCTATTACTTCCATGGTGTAGAAAGATACTGTGAAAAATTTAGTTTTAGAAAATACCTGCATCAGAAATTTACAAGAAAAAAAAATGATTGCAAGTTATGCCATAATAAAATAAAGACTCCTGGATGGGACTATGTATATTTCCTTGTTTGTTGGTTTTGTGTTTGTTTTGTTTTTAATTTACTCAGTGAAAACAAAAAAGGTTTTGACGATGAATAAACTTGTGTCTTTTAGTCTAAATCTCAGACCCACCTTTTCACAATTGTAGAGTTTTAATTAAGTTACTACTACAGAAAAAAAAATAATATTGTGAATACCCAAAATACAGGGTATTAATGACTATATGTTCCTTCTAGTTATTATATATAGTACATATGCTACCTATTTTTAGTCTTTATAATATTAAAAAACTAAATATAGATTATTTATGCTAGCATTTATATTTTATAAATGTTAATCTAAATCCAAGACAGCTCAAATGATTTCTTCAATTTTATAAAACGAATTAGCCATTTAGAACACAACCCTGGTGTCTTGAGTTCAGGATCATGCTTTCTTGCCACACTGCTTCCTTCCCACCACACTCATTTCTTTACTTCTCCTCCTTGCTGTCCATGTGCTGCTTCCCCCCCTCCACTTTCATTCACAGAATGTTGGTGATCAATATCTTCCCATACTTTGGTGGTATTTACAGAAAGGATCCTCATCACTATTGCCTTTTGTGCTATGGACTTTGATATTGATTCTGAGAAGTTTTTATTAAGGAAACCAGGAATTTCATTTAAATAATAGAATAAATACTGGACGGCATTGAGAAGAAGGTAGACAAACATTTGAACTAATAAAATGGCCATGACTACAGCTGCCTCACAGTATCTCTCATCTAATACAGAGTTTTTAGAATAAAACCTATAGCTATAAAAATATATTTCCAGGATTTTGTTTTCTCTGATTATATCAGGTATTACATTGTGCTTGGTATGAATCTAAGATATAAGGTCTTTTGTATATTGGCTATCTCTTCTGCAAATGTATTTAAAGAGAATTAGGAAGTTTCCTGATAAAAAGGAAAAACATTTTTAAAAGACAGCAGAATTACGAATTAAATCAAAGGGAGGAAATTGGAAGGGACAACAGAACTATGTATGCCTAGCATCAGTGTGATGGAAGCCATAGAAGTCTGAAGAACCAGGACCAGGACTACTATGACCACTGCTCTTTAGGTTTCACAGAGATCTCTCTCCTGCAGAGGCCTGTGTATGTTGGTAAAATAGTCATTGATATTCTAATTTTCTAATTCATGCATCCTCACCTCCTAGAACACCTCCTTTAGTGACTTTCTACTGCCCTGTATATTCTTTCTATTTTTACTTGTAGCATACCTCACTATCCCCAAAGTTCTTCTCTTCTTCTGCTCTGATATTTGGTATTTTTGATATTTGCATTAGCATTTGGTAATGTGGCTAAGGAAATTCAATATAGAGTTAAAGCTTATCTTTGTTTATATAATTATTATTTTAATCCTAAAGAATAGGTCTTGCATAGGTTGTGGCAAGTTAATGTATAAAGTGGATAACCTTTTAAAATTTTATAAGAGTTGTAACTAGAGTGTGTGCATACATATTAATGCAATTCATAGTATTCCATTTATTTTATATGAAGCATATGCCATCCATGCACTTTAAAGAGGCAAAGGCCAAATAAAATAATTGTTCATTACCAACTAGAATGACTATGCTATTGCTATTAGTACATTTCTTATACCATGGTGTCCTCAAAAATGGTCCACCTGTAAACAAAAACCTTTTAAAGGAGAATTGTGATGGTAATAGAGGGAAGTGAAATACAGAAGACAGTAATAGGGTTTAGTGGATAGTATGTAAGATATCTCATATTATCTGAATGTGAATTCTGGTGCTATTATTTACTACCTGGAGAATTTATACAAACTACTTAACATTTCTGAACTCAATTTTTCAGCCCATTGATAAAATGGTATGCCAATACCGCTTTCAATGACTGAATGAGGACAGGAGTTACTAGAGCAGATATATAATTCACTATAGTTCACTCCCTTTAAACCTAAATGATTAGGCCATTGATTAAATAAATACAAAATCATAATGCTCCTGTTACCTCTGTGTTCCCTTTCACCAAATGCCTAGGCCCACTTAATTTAGCTTTACTCTTATTTTATAAAATATAATGATTATAACTTTTAAACATTATGACTTTTATCAAATATATAAAATAAAAACATGTATGTACAATTTAATGGATTATAAAGTGAACAGTAGGGTGACCCCTTAGTTCAAATACAGAGCAGAAATAGCACAAAAATGCTCCTGCATATCTCTTTTCTTATCATAACACCTCCTTTCACCCAGCAGAAAACTTGGTCTTATCCTTATAGTACTTTATTGCTCACCTTACTTTGTAATTTATTACCCACTTATGCCAATACAAGTGTGTATGTGTATACCTATGTCTGTATGTGAGTATGTAAATTTTGGAATTATACAAACTGTATTCCATTGAGTCTATAGAGTTCAAATTTTCCTCTTGGAGTCTTTAAGGTTTGACCATATTGCTATCCATTTCCATTACTTATATATTTTGTTAAATGTGTGTATCATATATATCTTACATCTTTATAGAGTTGCATTTGTTTTGCTTTCAGTTTGGGATTATTATGAATAATCTTTCTATGAGTATTCATAGATACAAATATATTATATATACTTTGTATACTTATATACAAAAGTCATATTCTTCCATAGGATATAACCTAAGCATGGAATCAATAAAGCATAGTGTAAGCATCTATTTATGTCAATTTGATACTGCCAACTGTTTTCCCTGAAGTAGTGGTAGCATTGTACGTTTTAACCAGCAGTGCATAAATTATTCCCACCGCTCAAAATCCTCTGTTTAGAATTGCCGTAGTTCTTAGTTTTATCATAATGACATTTATTTTTGTTTTGCCACTGCAGTATGTTTATTACCTTTATTATCTTTTTATGATTTTAATTTAAATTTATCTGAATAGAAATGTGCTTAAATATGTTTTCACATGCTTACTGGCTATTTGGCTTTTCTCTTCTGTGCAGTGCCGAATGTCTTCTTATTGTTCTGTTGAGGATGTTTATATAATCTGGATATGGGTCTCATAGGCTGTTTGTTTATATTGCAAATAGTTATCACATTGGGTGGCTTGCATTTTTAATAAGGAAATGGTGTATTTAATGAGGAAAGTCTTAATTATAATGTAGTCCATTTTATTAATTCATTTACTCTAGAATTAGTGTTTTTGTGTCTTGCTTAACAAATAATTATCTACTCCAAAGTTAAATAAATCTTCTGCCCAGCTAAAGAAACCATCAACAAAACAAGAAAGCCCACTGCATTGGAGAACATATTTGCCTATGTTATCTCTGAAAAGGGTTTAATCTCCAACATTTACAGGGAACACATACAACTTAACAAAAGGAAGATAAACAACCCAATCAAAAAATGAGCAACGGATCTAAATAAACATTTTTAAAAGAGGACATAAGAAAGGCCAAGAGACATATGAAAACCTGCTCAAAGTCACTAATCATCTGAGAAATGCAAATCAAAACAACAATGCAGTACCATCTCACACTTTTCAGAATGTCTATCATCAACAAATCAACAAATGACAAATGTTGGTGAGGATGCAGAGAAAAAGAAACCCTCATGCACTGCTGGTGGGAATGCAGACTGATGCAGCCACTGTGGAGAATAGTATGGAGTTTCCTCAAAAAAACTAAATATCGAACTCCCAGTTGACCCAATGATCCCACTTCTAAGAATATATCCTAAGAAACTGGAAACACCATCAGAAAGGATATGTGTACCCCTATGTTCACAGAGGCACAATTTACCATAGCTAAGATTTGGAAATAGCCTAAGTGCTCATCAGCAGATGAGTGGATTAAAAACTGTGGCACATCTACACAATGGAATACTATGCTGCATTAAAAAGGAAGTAATTCTTATAATTTGCAACAGCATGTATAGAATTGGAGAGCATTATGTTAAGTGAAATAAGCCAGTCAGAGAAAGATAAATATCACATGATCTCATTCATTTATGGAATATAATAAACAGCATAAACTGAAGAACAAAATCAGATTCAGAGACAGAGAAGCATTGATCAGACCGTCAGACCTCAGAGGGAAGGTAGATGGTGGGGGAAATGGGGAGAGATTATCCAAAGGACTTGCATGCAGGCATATAAGCCTAACCAATAGACACAGACACCTGGAGGGTGAGAGCATGGGTGGGGGGGGGGTGGACAATGGGAAGATAAGGACACATATATAATACCTTAATCAATAAAGAAAAAAATAAATTTAAAAAATAAACAAAGTTATAGAGTTTTTCTCCTCTGCCAAATTCTAAAATGTTTATTTTATTTGTACATTTGAGGTTATTGTCTATCTGTTTTTAACTTTTTAAGATAGATGTTAAGAGTAAAAAGTATTTTTATCCAATTGGTTTTTAGTTGTCCTATTTTTTCTCATTAAAGAATAATTACTTTTTCATCATTCTATAGTGTCAAATTTTTCATAAGTTTAAATGTCTATAAATGTGTGTTCAATTTCTGTATTTGCTATTTAGTTATATCGGTCCATATGACTGTTTTCTCAAATACTACTGTGTTTCACTATAGTTTTCTAAAAATTGTTATATTTAGTAGAGAAAACTCTCCCCCTTGTTTTTCTTGAATCTTCCCCATGTTTGGACCTTTAAATCTATATATACTCTAAAAAACAATTGTTAATTTCCACTGTAAAATCCCTACTGGGATTTTCATCAATCATATTGATCTTATATATCAATTTAGAGCCGATTGACATTTTATAATATTGAGTGATCCTATTCATAAGTATATGTATCATTTAATCTTTCTCATTAAATATTTATAGAGTAGACCATAGATCTTATATACTTTTTGTTAGATTTAGTTCTCAGAATGGAATATTATTGGTGATATTATAAATAATATCTATTTAAAATTGCATTTTATGTTTTTTCTTTTATATAGATATAAGCTTGATTTTATATATTCAGCCTGGTAAAATTCATAAACTAATTTGGTTGATGTTTGGATTTTAAAACACACAATCATTTTGGTTGCTTTACTCATTCCCAATTCTTATTTAAATATTTCTAACTTTTTGTTCTGGGTAGGATTATGACAATGTTGAAGAGCTGTGGTGGTAGCAGGCAATCTTATTTTATTCCTCATCTCAGAGGGAAAGCTTTTGATATTTGAACATTCATGATGCTATTCCTATTTATGTGGCCTCATTATTTTCAAATTTTGTGTTTGTCAATTCTGTTAATCACTAAAATTTGCAGTTAGCCCCCAAATCAATATTCACTGCAGAGTGGTAAAAAAAAATTTAGTTACCCGACATGCATGTTTCCTGCTGAGAATGAGCCAGGATCCTTATCTTCTTTTACCTCTCATGTTGTATATAGTGTCTTCTTTGTCGTCAAGATTTGGTGTCATATTTTTGTAATTTTTGTTGGTAATTTCATTAATATGGCCCCCAAGCATAATGCTGAAGTGCTGTTTTGTGTTCTTAACCACATGTTTTACTTGTAAAATATATACGGGATGGGCAGAAGAAGGTCTGTAGTTGTGATTACACAAAACACAATTTTTTTTCTTGTAATATTTATTAATTATCGTATTACATTCAATGCATGCAACTTTAAACCTACTTTTGTCCAGCCATGTATATTAGATAAACCTCATTCAGGCATGAGTTATAGTGCTATGTCTGTAACTTCAAAGTTGATGATTCAACAACATTAATTTATAAAGTTCTTTTGGCCTACTAGTATATATGTATCTTCTCTCAAATACTTTTGAGTCTCACTACAATTTTCTAATAAATTGTTATGTTTAGAAGAACAAATTCTCCCCTTAAAGTTATCTTTAAGATGATACACACAATGGGTTGATGAAAATGTGAGCACAAGCTCATAAAAAAGCCTGTATTTACCTCTAGAAGCAGTGGTTCAGAATTTTCTAATTTAGCATTCACAGGGATTTAAAGAATGATAGAGGCCCAGTGCATGAAATTCATGCCCTGGATGGGTGGGAGCTGTGGGAGGGTTTGGAAGGGTCCCTCAGACTGGCCTGCACCTTCTTGCAATCCAGGACCCCTAGGGAGATGTCTGACTGCTGGGTTAGGCCTGAACCCTCACTGGCAGTCAGACATCCTTCTTGCCATCTGGGACCACTGGCTCCTATCCCCATGCCTGCCTGCCTGTCTGATCGCCCCTAACCACTCTGCCTGTCTGCCTGATAGCCCATAGGCACTCACCCGCCTGCCTGATCACCCCTAACTTCCTCTGCCTCAACCCCCGCAGCAGTGGCTTCACCTGGAAGGATGGCCAGAAGGATGTCCAGAAGGTCATTCAGCTGTCTGGTCTAATTAGTATAGTACACTTTTATTATTATAGATAACTACTGGAGATAATGAGAATTAACTGCAAATATATGTGTTTATACCTATGTATGTGTGTTTTACATCTATATGTGTGTGTGTTTCATAAATATTCAACAGAATGGAAAAGATCTTTTTCTTTTTCTAATTGGTTAAAATGCTCTGGCTTTGTTTTTGTTCTGATAATGAATGATTCTTGCTTTTGTCAAAACTTATGCATATATTGAGATAATAATTTAATTTCTCCCTTAGCTATTAATGTGGAAAATTACACTGGCTGACTTTCTAATATTAAACCAATCTTATATTCTTGATATATACTCAGTGTGGCTATAATAATATATCTTATTTATATTACACTATTGCTAATGATAAACTGATTATAAACATATATATGTATATATACACATATACATATATGTGTATTCAGAGGTTGATTCACTATGTGCTTTCTAATTTTATTAATTTCTGCTCTTACTTTATTCTTCTTACTGTCTTTGAGACTAGTGTCATTTTATTTTTCTAATATCTTATACTGGATGCTGATTCATTGATTTTTTTTATCTTTCTTTTTTTTTCTACTACACACTTTTACATTATTATGTTTTTCTATAAAACTAGTTAATTCCACTCCATACTATATGGTATACAGTATTTGGGTATTTACTTAAAATATTTTGTAAATTCCATTATGCTTTATTTTTTGGGTCACTTGATTATATTGCTAATCTCTGCATATTGGAGGATCTCCTGTATATATTTTTGGTGCTGATGTTTAGCTTAGTACCACAATATTACACAATATATTCTTAATATTGCACAATATATTATTACACAATATATTCTTATGAGTTCTATCTAAGGAATTTTTCTGAGAACATACTTTAAAAAATTGTGCATTATCCTTAATCGAAGAGCTGGGAGACACTGTGAATCTAAACTAGTGACCCAGGAACACTTGCAGAATCAAACCTTGAATCTGATTGTTAGCTCTATCATATTTTAGCTATAACAGATGAGATATTTACTTTGTCAGTCATTAAAAAAAATTGGCCATTTCCTGGTGTAAATCCTGTAGTCTCTTGGGATTTGGAGCTGATTTGCCTTCAGTTAAGGATGACCTTAAAGGGTATCTTGCAAGGGACTATAAGTTATGCACAACCCTCATTCCAAATAGTCCTCAGTGCCTCCAGATCCATAAATGGAGTTAGATTGTATCAGGCTAAAGGGAAGGAGATCAAAAATCAAAACAGGTTGTACGTAGGTATTTCTTATTTTTTGTGAAGATATGTTCATTATACGAAGAGGAAACATGCTATTGTACCAACATTATTATTCTTTCTCCTGCTGCTTTTTATCCCTGTAAGCATACAGAAATAACATGAATTCTCTTGTCTCTGTATTTCACTCCTACCTCACCTGCCTTTTCTACTATCATTTATTGCAAAACCCTCAAAAAGTTATATATGCTAGTCTCTATAGTCTCTAATTTTTCTCATTTATTCTCTTTATGTGCACCTGTCAGGTTTACACTCAGCTCCCACTAACAACATGAAATCACCCTTGTTGAGGGAGCCAAAAACTCCTGTGTGGCTTTTCTATAATGATAAATTTAAATCTCAGTCCTCATCAATTTTGAACTATCAGCATCATTTGATAAGGTCTGTCACTCTCACCTCCTTAAACAATTTTTCACTTGGTTTACTGAGTTGAATAGTGTCCTACAAAAAGCCCTATCCATCTGGAACCTCAGAGTGTGTCCTTTTTTGGAAATAACGTATTTGCAGATGTAATTTTGTAATTTTAGAAATTAGGTCATTCTGGATTACAGTGGGCTTTAACGTAATATTAAGCTGGTGTCCTTACAGGAAGGAAAATCAGACATTGACACACACACACAAATACACACACAAAATGACCAGATAAATACATAAGCAGACATTGGAGTAATGGAAGCTAAGGCAGCCAAGGATTGCTGATAACCACCAGAAGTTGGAATAAGCAAGCTAGGATTCTCCCGCAGAGCCTCCAGAGCAAACATGGCCCTGTTGACGTTCTGATTTCAGACCGTGGCCTTCAAAATTGAAACAGGACAAATTTATTGTTCTGAACCACCCAGTTTGTGATACTTTTTTAGGGAAGCCCTGGGAAACTAAGCTCCTAGGACCTCTTTCACTCCTGAGTGTATTGGTATTCCATTGGCCTTTCCTTAGTCTCTGGGTAGTCCTTCCCTCAGCCCAGATCTCTCTCTTTTTAAAAATATTTTTTATTGATTTTTTTACAAAGAAGGGAGAGGGATTGAGAGTTAGAAACATCAATGGGAGGGAAACATCGATCAGCTGCCTCCTGCACACCTCCTACTGGGTATGTGCCCGCAACTAAGACACATGTCCTTGACTGGAATCAAACCTAGTACCTTTCAGTCCACAGGCCAACACTCTATCCACTAAGCCAAACCAGTTAGGGCTCAGCCCAGATCTCTTAACATTAATGTGTTCCAGTCCAAATGCATGAGCTCTTTTATCTATATACATTCACTTCCTTAGTGATTTCACCCAGTCCCATGACTTTAAAAACCTTACATTCACCCCAAACTCCCAAATGTATATTTCCAGCATGGATCACACTTTGACCTCCAGTCTCAGATATAATCAGCTGCCTATTTGACATCTCCATTTGTATTTTTAGATAATGGAATATAGTCAGCTAGTTAAAGAAGAAGTATATTTAATATTAATATTTCACATTTTAAGATATACTCCACCATCTCTCATCTGATTTCCAAATCAAAGTCCTTAATTACATCTGACTGGCAAAATCTAAATTTATTAATTCATTTTAATTAATAATTATTTAACCTTAACTCATTATTTCATCTATCAAATATTTGTCAGTTATATATTGGGTGTTGTTTTTGTTTGTGGTAACTTTTGAGCTTCATTTTTAGGCATTCTCATCTACATATTCTATGCACTTATTCTCATTTTGCTTAAATTAGCCAGACTCTAGCATATTTGGGGATGGGAATCCAGGTACAAAATAATGCCTTGAAAGTTATCCAAATCTTACATAGATTATCTCCATATGACCTTTCAGCATCAGTAAATGGCATGGAATTTAGTTATATCCATAAATATGTAAAAAGCAATTTTTCTATAACTGCTACAAACAGTAATAATTTTGTTGATTTTTGTATCTCAATATACATAAACCACCACTAAGAATACAAAATAATTGTATTTAGGTAAGAGTGGACAATGATTTAAGGCCTGAGACATTAAATATTGATACATCACAAATTTATTCTACTTCTGAGCAAGCATCTTTATTGATCATTAGAATTACAATAAGAGTTAGGGTATAAAAAATGCATGTAGTCAGAGAAATGGTGTGCTTAGGGACACAAATTATTGTAGACCTTTTCAGCAGTCACATGGCTTTGTATTAAATAGGAATGCAGTGATAAAATATGATGATGAAAGATTTAATCTAGCAATTCTATAGAAAATGTACAACAAACAAAGGAAACAAAATTGGATGTAAAGTATTTTGATAATAAAAGTGTAGATTAGAAACAGCTATTTAACTGGAGAATCCTTATCATGTTTTTTAAAAGAATATAGCATACTGAAGGAAGGGGTCTAACTATTCATTCTATACACTAAAGAGGCTATTCTGAGTTTTTGTTCTCTTATCCATATCCTGAGGGCATATATTTTTGAAACACACAAACACTGCAGAATTTGGGGCTCTCTGCTGACTTAGCTCTAGTTTTGTTTCAAGATCAAATAATCTTAGTGTTTGTAGAACAGCCGTTAAAGTTAATTTTTATGATCTATGTAAGATCAAACTGACCTGTCAAAATTAGCTCTCAGTTTTCTTTCTGCTACTAAATATGTTGTTAGTGCATTTATAGTTCTGCTGTAATGTCAACAATCTAATCTAATTAAAAAGAAAATTCAAGAATTAATGTTTATATGTACATACATATTGATTATTGACTGACTATACACAGTGTAGTAAAATTAGGAAACAGCTGTATCCTTTTTGTGTTCCACTCTGTGTCTCCTTTACTTGTAAGAACTATCACTCCATCAGATATCATATGATCTAATATAGTTTAAACCAAAATTTTAAACTTATTTTTTCCTTTTATCTAGCTAATTCTTGGTCTGAAGTTCAGGAGGATGAAGGGTCTCTTGTTTTTTTTCTTTTATTATCCAAAGTCTATTTTCTCTTAGGTCTTCCCTGTTGTCTCCAGTAGAGTATGATGTAGTGGAGGAGTTTGGAGACAGCTAAGTGAAAAACAAGCAGTTTCCTTCCCTACCTTTCCAGTGGAGTTAACTGGCTCTTCAGCTCGTGCTGATTGGGCAGCAGAGTGCCTGTCATGGCAGGAAGACCACAGGCTCTTAGTGATTCATTTGGGGATTTTTCTTTAGGGACCACCTCAGGGCTTTTGGTCCCTGACATGCTTCATAATCAACTTTCCAGCTGCCCTCATGCTCCTTATTAAATCCTTTCCCAAGCACTACTCTATGCCTTTTTATTTTTTCCAGTTGGAAAGTTCATGCCAGAGGCCACACATTTGGGACAACTTCAAGCCCTGCTACAGTCCTACTTAGCTATCCCCTCCACCCCATTAGCCTTTACCCCTCCCCCATCTCCCCTCTCCCTACATACACACTTGAGATGTAGATTATCCATTGACTCACTGACTGACATTAGGTCTCCTTCAGTCAAAATTTCTTAGGCACATATTGCAGATTCTCCACAAAACTCTCTCATGCTCAGTCAGATTAAATACACAGAGCTGACATACAAATTTCTTCAGCTCATCAAGTACCCAGCAGAAGGTAAACATGACCATTTCTTCCTTGCAAACCTCAAGATTTATGGTATGATTTCTGGGAGCCTCTTTACTTAGCTAGAATTGAAAGGAAACAATACCCTTCCTCCCTACAGGAATCGCCCACTATTTTTTTCAAGAGCAGTTCTAAGTGCATTATATACGTATGTACGCTGGGATCTCAAAGAGACCAAATAAAAATTGTTTCTGTTCCTTGAGTGAAGCTATGATCCAATTGAAAAATGTGACAGAGAAGCAAAAAGATGGGGATCTAAATTAAATCTTTAAAAATGACACATCAAATTGGGAAGATAGGACTTAATGCAAGGGCCAAATGCATTCTCCGAATACCTAATGCTGAATCCTAGAACCAGGCAGGTACTAACCCGATCGTGGAGCTCAGGATTGGGCCTCACTATCGGTGATGTTGCTCCCTGGAGGGGCCGAAGAGGGTGTGTGCTCTCTGAGAGCATACACCTCTTCAAAAGGAACAGATAAACAATGAGCTCAGTACTGAGTTCAGTGAAATGATAGAGGCCAGGAGTGAGGCAGCAACTGAATGTCTTCTTGGAAGGAATCATCAGAGGAAGGAAAGCATGCTTTGGACAGATGAATTCATTACTTTGTGTCAAATAATGACAAGGAAAATGGAATAATTAATATATAATATAGTAAATAATGTTATAGGAGTATTCTTACGATAGTGCAAAACATCTATTCTGAACTGGGATCTAATGTAATAAGGATATTACATTATATGTATTATGTACCTTATGTATATAAAGTAATAAGGATATAATGACAATATTTAACAGTTGGTAATTATTAAATATCTAACAGTTACTTTATGCCAGAAATATTTTATAGATAAATAAACTAAAGCACAAACAGGATCCCATTCCCAAGTCTCAAAAATGCAATAAGTGGTAGAATCAAGTTTCAAATCTGGATTGGTTTTCCTCCAAAACCAATGCCTTTAGGATTTCTGAAATGATTCTTCTGCTGAATCTTACAGGACAAGTAGGAGCAGTTAGCTAGATTGGAAAGATGAGAAAGTAAACAATAAACGTCCTGTAATCAGTGTCTTTCTTAGCTTTGGTTTTGTAACAGAACCAACCTAAAACTTAGGGGAAGCTAAAAATAATACTTTAGTTTAAGGAACTATAAATTAAGGTTAAATAAAGTTTCACTGGCACACAGCTCTATCCATTCATTTATCTACTGCCTGTGGCTGCTCTCTTATGACAACTATCTAGTTGAATAATTGAGACAGATCAAATTATCAATATGGGATTTGGAGAAACAGCATGAGGTATTCAGAAATGCAGCTTGCTATGCCTGGAATATGTGCGATGGATGGGCCAAGAGGTTAGGTGATGTGTCTAAAATCATGAATACATTTTAAAACTAAGAAATTTATAAATAAGAAATGACATATTTCCTTGTAGAATAGGAAACATAAAATGCTTTACAGTTATCCACTGACCTTTGTAAACTAGCATTCCAAGAATTATCATCCACCTCATGGAATGATTCATGAGATAGAAGCCCTCCACTGTAGTGGCAGATCTTGCCATCATTGCTGTGGTCACGGTGGACACCAAGGAAGGCTGTGGAGGGACGAGTATTCCTGCTGGACTGGTTTTATGGGTGATGTGTTAGGTTTTCCAGGCAGCTAGGGACAGAAATGAATTCATGTTTCATGCAAGTGGGGATAAGGGAGAAGAGCAAGCACTCTGACAAGGGACCCTGAATGTACATGAGAACAGCATGGCCTTAGAGCATCCAGCATTAGCTTTGTGGTCAGATAACAGTTCTGGTGGCTCAGTTACATCCGTAACTTAGCCTGCTATCCTTCTGAATTTTTTCTACTCATTTGTTTTTCCTATTTAACTTTTGATATTTTTCTGCTTTTTCTCTCTCATCACTTCTTTGGACCATGTTTCCTGTTTTCTCATCAATCATACTTCTTTTACTCTTCAAGACTCTCTATTAAAAATCAAATTTTATATGTATTCTGGAAGTCTCACATCAAAATTTTCAAGAGGGATGTGGCTCAGTGATAGAGCATCGGCCTGTGAACCAAGTGGTCATTAGTTCAATTCCTGGTCAGGGCATATGCCCAAGATATGGGCTCGATCCCCAGGAGGGGACATGCTGGAGGCAGCCAATTGATGTTTCCCTCTCATTGATGTTTCCCTCTCTCTTTCTACCCCTCTCACTCTAACATTAGTAAAATCATACTTTCTTAAGAGTATGAATTTCAAACGAAACAAAACTACAAGTCCTCATTCTAGGACATAGTAGCCATCCAAATCTCCTGAGACACCTTGGATTTGTTGAAGAAGATGATGCTCAAAGAGTAAACTCTACAAGCAGGAAATTTCTTCACATGGCTAACTCTTAGCTTGATTTCCAGCTCATTACAGAAGGTCTCCTTGTTCAGTGGTGAGAAGGTAATATGGGAGGCATTGCATCTAATCACAACTTACCACTATCAATCAAGCTTCTCTAGGGTCTGTTCATGCTTTAGTAATTTATATTTCACAGTTGTGATTCCATGTCTGTGAAATATAATCCCCAGATTCCTGGACTCTGCAATCTTAAACGTAGATGAGAGAGGCAAAATCAGTCAGATCTGATGGTTGCAGCTACATTATTTTGCTTGGAAAAAATCATGTATGCACGTAGCTCTTGAAAAATGTAGAAGACATAAAAAGTCTTTGCTCTCAGGAGTCCCATTTTAAGTAAAGCAGATACTATAATTATAAAGACATAATAGTAAACAAATACTCAGTAGGAAACAAAAAATGGTGAAAAGCCAAGAAAAGATCATTGTGGTATATGTTAGAAGCTTAAATCCTTTAAATTTCTGTTTTTATGTTTGTCTTTGTCTAGAAGCCCAACAAAAATCCCAGGGCATACTTACTTTCTCTACCCTGTTTCCAAATAGCAAGGCTGGTATGATGATGTCACTTTCTGAAATAAGGGTTTTTAAACTTGGGACCATAGCTAGTTTCAATGCATCAGAGAAAACTTTATAGCTATAGTCATACTTTTGTTTTACAGGCATTATGCAGTTATATTAAGAGTCCATAAATTATACTAGAGTCTCTGAACTAAGCATATTAACAACAGCACTCTAGAGAATTGCTGTCCAATACAAACTATATTGAACTACAATTCCAAGCCATATATGTAATTGTATATTTTCTAGGAATCACACTATAGAAAGTGAAAAAGCTGATAAAATTAATTTCAATAATCATTTTATTTAGTCTAGAATATCCAAAATATATTTCAATAAATGATCAATATTAAATTATTATCAAAATAGTTCTCCTTCTAAGTGTTCAAAATATGTGTATTTTACACTGATAGCACATTCATTTGTGACTAGTGAAATGTCAAGTGCTCAATAACTATTATCTTGCTTGTAATGAGATATTTTCTGGTTGGTGGTTACTATATTGGACAGTGCAGTTCTATATATTCTTTTTTACTCTATCTTTCCCCATGACATGGTTTCATGATTTTCATCCCATCCACAGGCTTGCAGTATCTCCTGATATCATTCATATCCTCTCTTTCTCTGTCTCTCTTTCTGCTTCACAGTGGCTGCTTCAGAAAAGTACTCCTAAAATGGAGACCTGATATTACACATAATGACCCAAATGTTCAAACTATTAAGCTATTGTAATAAAAAATGTTTCATTCTATTATTCTAGGCAATACAACTGAGACTAAGTTTCCATCAGCTTTTTAATCCAGATCCTTTACTCATTTAAAAACTACATGGGCTCTATTTTGTCAGTTTATTTTGTTCATTAGATTCCACATATGAGTGAAATCATGTAACACTTGTTCCCTGACTGGCTTATTTCACTTAAGCATATCACCCTCCAAGACCCTCCATGTGGTCTCAAAGGGTAAGAGAGCCTTCTTTTTTTTTTCCCCCACAGCTGCATGGTATTCCATTGTGTAAATGTACCACATCTTTTTCATCCACAAATTTTATTTTATCCACAAATCTACTGATCTGTAGTTGGGCTGTTCCCAAACCTCGGCTATTGTAAATAGTGCTGCTGTGAACACAGTGGTGGTGACATATTACATAGAATGATGGAACAGATTGATGAATCTCAGAGGGAAGGGGGGCAGGGCGGGAAGATATTAATAAAAAACTTATATGCATATATGCATAATCCATGAACATAGATAATAGCGTGATGTGGCTTGGGAGAGACTGTAGAAGGGGACAATGTGGGAACAAAGGGGGGGACATCTGTTATACTTTCAACAATAAAGATAAAATTAAAAAAATAATATGCCTTTTCCCTTAACTTATTTTTAATATAAGTAAGATTGTCTATTGTTTTGCAACTTTTAAAGCTATGTTGTGCTTAAATATTGGGCAGTCATTTATTTTCATCTTGTTTTTCATAACATGAGCAGCTAGTCTATGCAGAGTTTCTATTTTCTCAGGATGATGTAGATGACTTCTCCATGCTTCTCTTTAAACTTACATGACAACTGTTTTGCTTGCCTTTTGAGCTATAATTTAAGTCCTGGACCTTTCACAATACACGGATTTATGTAGCTTGAGAGCATAGGTATGTAAGGAGGAAGACAAATATATTTGCAGCCGTGTTGAAGATCCTGTGTCCTATATTCATGGTCTATTTAGTCTCTTGATTAAATTTATTAATAGAGGTGTATCTCCTCTCTTGCACCATCCTTCTACATCTACCTCTAACAGTAAAGTAAAAATTCATACATTTCTTGACCACTTGGTAAGTGTGATTAAGGAGTAAATTTTTAATTTTATTTAACTTATGTTAAAAAAGCCATAGGAAGCTAATGGCTACAGTACTGATATCAGAATTCTTCCCAACATAGCACTGCAGGAAACTACTATAAATCAAGTGATGTTAACACATAAGGTAAAATATAGCTGCTATGCTTAAATTTGACTGTATCTTTCTCAAGAGTGGAAACATTTTATTTTTTGTACCTCCTAATCTGTATATACTATTTATAGTGCATGACATCTTGCATAAAGCTCAGAGATAGTTTTTGAATGAGCAAATCCACATGCAATAAGCAATTTAAATTTTAATACAAAAACTCATAAAAAACTTTATCACAAAGGAACATACTGTGACATGCATTGCTTGTGAATGTTTAAAGATGCTGACTCTCTTTTCTCTCTTTTTCTAAATTTCTTCCTTTACCTGATCCTATTTTATTTTTATTTATTGATTAAGGTATTAAATATGTGTCCTTATCGCCTCATTGCCCCCCCTCCATACTCTCCCAGTCATGCCCTCAGTCCCTGGTGTCTGTGTATATTGGTTAGGCTTATATGCATGATCAACCAAAGGACTTGTATGCATGAATATAAGCCTAACCTGATCCTATTTATGGAAAGAATACAGGGGACTTATTGAAGACATGACCAATAGTTCTCAAAGTGTAGTCCCAGACTAGCAGCATCAGCTTGACCTAGGAAACTGTTATACATTCAAATTCTAAAGCCAGACCCCAAGACTGCTGAATCATAAACTTTAGGCTTAAGGCTCAAAAAAACTTTCTTTTAATAAATCCTGCAAGTGATTTTCTCACATATACTATTGATCCAACAATTGCCTTGAATAAGAAAAAAAATATATGAAAACCTGAAGCAAATGCAAGCAAGTTGAGGCATCTGTAAAACATAATTTCACAATTTATTAAGAATTTAGCAGATACTTACTGAAGACTGACTAGGAAGCCCTAGTTTTAGCAATTACTTATCTCCTCTCAGTGGCTCATGAAAACCTATTTTGCCACTTCAGGGCAAATGCTCCTGGTCTGGTAGCATGGTTCTAGAAATACTGTGTTGCTTAATTTATCTTCTACTATTCTCTCTCTTAAAGGGTACAAACATAATTTGTTCAATTTCTTTACATAATCATGATGAGATCATGCTTTGCATCTCAATTTGAATTGGTAATAAATTCATTTGCTTCTAAAACTATTTTAATCAATAACACAGGCATTATAACATTCAAGTTTTCACAGTGCCCACCTACTAGTTTATCCTGATAGCAAAATAAATTTCGCTTGAAGCCATCCATGTAATCATACCTTTGCTCCTGTGTTTTATTTCCTCTCAATCTTAACCTCGCTTTTCCTTTTTATCCTCTCTCTCCCAGTGCAACACAAGAGAGTATTATATGAACTCTCTTATTTCTATTCAAATAAAAAATGTCAATTACTTTCTTTTGTTGCTAGGAATCCATCCCTCATTTTCCTTCATTCACTAAGGTCTACAGGTTGATTTTCTCTGTCTTTTCTAATTATTTCAGGCTTACCAACATAGTTCTGCAAATTAAAAGATTTTAAGCAAAAGAAAAGAGTGGTAAGAATAGAAAAAAAGATTCATATATTGAGATAAATATGTTGAGTTGCTGGCACATAGTCAACATTCAATAAATTTCAATTTCCTTCCTCCCTGTGACCTTAAATAGAAAACATTTTTGTAGATCATATCCATGGAATGCATTTATATTCATGAAGAGTCACATCTCCTCAACTTCCTGCATTAGTAAAGATTTGTTTAATAGCAATTAGCCTCAGAAATAGGCTAGGCAATAGAAATGCAGTCGATGAAATACTATAGTTAAGTGAGATTATTTGCTACCTTACACACTGAGTGTTCCATAGACACGGGCAGGAAGACTTGGACTTCAGACATGAGAGAAAATGCATGTGGTACCGGACAAAGGATGACAGAGTAGGAAACAATACTGAATAATAGAGGGGTCTCTCTGTGAGCAGGCAATGGTCCATATAACCAACCTAAGATAAAATGTCACATTCAAGGGGACCCAATTAAGGACAAAGGTATAGCATAGCAGGAATTTAGGTGGCAGTTTTTCTCACCAATCCTGAGGTAATTTAGTTATAAATGAAGAAAGTGCTTGGGGGAAGCCAGACATTGCCTCACCAATAGAGATGTAAATAGAACAAACAGGAAACCTGGTCAAAGCTTAATGGATCTGTTTACCCATTGTTTAGGTGAGACTTTAGTTGCCCCTCCTTTAGTCTTATGTTAAGTATGAACTGTTTATTCATTGTTTAGGTGAGACTTTAGTTGCCTCTCCTTTAGTCTTATGTTAAATATGTACTATTCACATATTGTTTAGGTGACACATTGGTAATTGTAAAAGCTTCCACACCTTTTTTCTTATGTTAATTCTTGCTGGTTGATTTCATTGTTGGAATTTCCTGACCTAAAGGACATGGATGTATCACTTGGCCCTAATAAAAGGGGATAGGAAAATCAGAGCAGGGGCAATCCCTCCACTAAAGATGGGCCTCCGTGTCTGGCCCCCATGATTCCCCAAATGGATGCTTTTCGAGTCTCTCTTCATTTGTGTGCAGCCTTTTCCAGACGCTGAACCCTGACATGGGAACCCTGGACTTGCAGGACATGAAAAGGATTGCCACAGGTGCTTTGTAGTGAATTCCAGAAATGATAAACATGAGAACATTTTAGAAGAGGACATGACATGAATCACTGTTTCCACCAGAAACTAGTCTAGAAATCAGAAATCAGAGATATAGTCAAAATGTTCTTAATGTAGACTTATCCATCACCCAATGAATCACAACTAGGAAATGTCAGTTTAGTGGGGCTCATATCCAGCACCAAGTCATTTCATACTCTTTTTACTAGTTTAAGAATTACATTAGTTTTACCAACAGACATATTTCTTTTTAATGCAGGTGCTTGACATGAACAAGTCTATTGTGAGGCTTGTCAAAGAAGGCACAGGCTGGGAGATGCATCAAGTTGCTTAAAAGATTTAGTAACCAGAGCATTGGTTCTCAAACTTTAGTGCACAACAGAACTATAGGGCTTCTTAAAACAGAAACTTCTAGAATATCTGATTCAGTACGGTTGGTATGACCTGTGAATTTACAAGTTCTCAAGTAGCATTAACAGTTTTTTTTAAATATTTTTTTATTGATTTCAGAGAGGAAGGAAGAGGGAGAGAGGGAGATAAACATCAGTGATGACAGAGAATCATTGATTGGCTGCCTCCTGCAGGACTCAACTGGGAATCGAACTTGCTACCCAAGCATATACCCTTGACCAGAATTGAACCTAAGACCATGCATTATTCAAATTTTCTTTATTTACTTGATGTCCTTTTTCTGTCCCAGAATCCCACCAGAATTTCAAATTACATTCAGGCATCATATTTCCATGACAACTCTTGCATGTGATCATTTCTTACACTACCTTATTTTTGATGATCTTGACAGTCTTTAGAATTATTAGTCAGATCCTTTAAAAAATCTTATTTGGGACTTATTTGATATTTTTATCACAATGATATTGGCAGTTATGGGTTTTGGGGAACAAGACCACTGGGGCAAAGTGGCATTTAGATCACATCATGTCAAGGATCCCCAATATAAATGTGAGTTATCACTGTTCATGTTGAGCTTCACCTGTCTAAGGTAGTGTTTGCCAGTTTTTTTTGCTCACTGTAGTTACTCTTTTCCTCTTCTTCCATGCTGTATATCCTTGACTCCCCTGTGATTTGCATGCAGCATTTCTTTTGCATACAAATTAGGGTGTGTGGTGACTGCCTCTTTTGTGTGTGAAAGTGATTGAGCTTGGCATAGGTATTAAATAATTCATTAACATCTATCCATCCTGGCTTCAAAGGGTCGTTTTAAAACTCTAGTGTGCTGAAGATGGGATCTTACAAGGTGAGGAGACTTTCTCTGCAGTGTGAGAGATGCATTATCATATTCCATGAAAATGTGTCCCAGGTTATATCCTATGCCCCAATCAATAACATTCAAACTGAGGACTTTAATAGTGGTTTTACTTACATAAAGTTTTATATAGTAGTTTGCCATGAGTTTTTCTATATTTAAAGGAAAATTGATCTCCTGATAATAATTGGTACCCTAGAGAATGATTAATAATTAGTATTGCTTTTAGCAACTCATGCATCCAATCTACTGCTCGTGGGTTCCTAATTCTTACTTCTAAATAATTTAAGCTAAATGCTAAACGTTAAATCATATTATATTGCTACTGTATTCTTGCATTACCAATAACTTTGGATTTATTTTTACTCCTTAAATATTTCTAAAACTTTTTCTATGCCATCACACTCTGAAAACAGCCAGCAGCTAAAACTTTCTATGCCATCATACTCTGAAAACACACAGCAATTTCATGACTTACTAGAGTTGTCAATAGGTTTCAGGGACAAAACACCAGTTGATAATAAAAGTAAAACAGCAAAATGTAATTGTTAGAAGTATATGAGTATTTAAAGCCTGAGTAGAAATCCCAAAAGAGAGAAACCCACACAATTAAGGCAGAAGGACATTTTCTTGAGAGTACTGAACCACATTCCACCATTTTTAATTGTCATGAAATTTATGATCGTGAAGTTTTACACTAACAGCACTTGTGCCATATGATTACATGAAAATTAAGAATTAGACTGTCTAGATTCTTTATGAAGATAATTTAACAATGTGAAAAGTCATTCTATGGATTGCCTACAAAGTAACTGCTTATTGAGTTTGTCTGACAATTTTTCTCACCAGATTTAACAGTTTGGGGTTGGGGGAGTTATCTTCAGAGTAGAAGAACAAGCCATTTAACAATATAAGGTTTAGCTTTATTTGCCTAGGGCCAAATGTTTCATAATCATCTCTAATTAGGAGTGAGAATGATGCTGAAATAGATCAAACAGAATGCACGGATACTAAGTGGAGTTTTGTTTTTTTTCATATCTTTCCTACATTATAATTTATTTTTTGCTATTTTTTTAAGAAAAAAAGGAACAGGGCAAAATATGGTATAAATTATGAATGTAAAATATGAACGAAATTACAATGGGACAAAATCTGGATTTTCATTGAATAAATTTCTCTAGTAAGTAACACATAGAAATTACAATACGTTGCTTACTCCCTGTTAGTTACCTTTTAGATAATACTTTTCTGTCTGTATTACATATTTGCACATTACTAACAGCTGATATAATTATTTACCTCCACATATCTACTCTTAATATTTATCTGTGTGTATACATGTGTGTATTGTATTTATGAGAGACAGGGAAGAAACAAGAAGAGAGAGAAAAAGAAGGAGAGACTAAGACTTATTTTGTTCAAAAATATCATGGAAATATGTGCTTAATCTCCTAGTGCTTGAAATAAATCATGGTTCTAATTATGCCATAGATTATTTTTCATGATTCTTTAAAATGACCAAATTCTAGATAAAATATTGATGTTAAATAATATAAATAATACTAATGGTCCTAGAATTCTGTTTTATATGTATAAGATATTCAGCATTCATAAATATTCAACAAATATTTATCAAGCCCTCTTATGTAGTAAGCACCACATTAGGTATCCTAATAAAAGAGTAGTATGCAAATTGACCGTACCTTTGCTACACCCACAACCCACACCCACCAGCCAATCAGAGTGAGTATGCAAATTAACCCAATCAAGATGGTGGTTAATTTGCATTCTGCACCCAAAAGATGGTGTAGAAGGAAGCCAAGCACTGCAGAAGGGAGCAAAGCTGTAGAGAAGCAAGCAAGCAGGGTGGGAGAGAAGGGAGGGTGCAAGGCAGCAGAGATGAAAGCGAGGCAGAGACTAGAGCGAGGCAGCGGACACAGGAACAGGAGTGAGCAAGGCAGCAGAGACGGGAGAGAGCAAGGTACTGGAGAAGGGAGGGAGCTTTGCTCAGGCCACAGGTGGTTCTATTCTTGCAAGAATCTTCCTGAAATGGGTCTCTAGTCTATTATAAAAGCCTAAGTGACCATTAGACTCTTCGACTGGTAGCTATGTTGTGCATTGACCACAAGGTGGCAGACGCTCAATGTACAAGCATGAAAACATGGAACAAACTGATGATCTCAGAGGGAAGAATGGAGAGGAGAGGGCAGGAAGAGATTAACCAAATATTTTATATGCATACTAGAGGTCTGGTGCATGGATTCATGTGCTGGTGTATCTCTTAGCCTGGCCTGCAAGAATTGGACTGAAACTTTCACTGCAACATCCCCCAAGGGGTCCTGGGTTACAGGAGGGCACAGGCCAGGCATAAGGACCCCACTGGTGCACAAATCCATGCAGTGGGCCTCCAGTAGGGTATAAAGGGGAGTATTCTAAAAAGCCTCTTTTAGAGTATGCAATGACTGGAGGGTAACATTAAAAAAGAAATTAGAAGCATAAGTTAATTACAATAAATGTCCAGCACATACGGATAAATAAAGTATAAATAGAGAGGATAAAACATAGATTATTATGAGACAGGGGAAAGAGAAGCTAAATTTATCTAGATAGTGAGATGTGCCAATATGGAAATGATCCTCGAGAAAGTAGCTTTTACATTGAGAAAACAAAAATATAAATAATTAACCATGAATGGAACATGGGGTGGCTTGTATCCAGGTAAAAGAAATAGGTCCCTGTAGCAAAAAGATATATGTATATGGCCCAAGCAAAGGTGGTTTGGAAATTAGATATATAGTCAGAGATAAGGTCCTAAAAGTCGCAATTTCTTTTAAAACTAATATAACATTTACAACAAAACAGGGCTAGATAAGACAAAGATAATTATTTTTAAGTGCATAGTGTGTTCTCTATAATATGTAATGTGCTGTTAAAGTTTTAGTCCTCAAAAACTTCCCTAATAGGTTGATAGGAGAGAGATTTTCAGAGGGAAATTGGAAAATTAAGTTTGTTTCCAGGATCACCCAGCCAGGATATAGCAGAATATTCTGGAAATTACACCCAGATCTGCTGGATTCTATTATTCCCCCCCCCCTCTATTTTTTCCCCTCCTCTTTAATTTGCTACAACTATTTTCTACTTTTTTCATAAATTCAATATACCTGGACCCTCTGGATTGGTGAGTCAGTATCTCCCTCCTTCCTGCTTGCAATTGACCTTTCTCTCATAACAAGGCAGGGATGGTATAAGAAGTCTTCTCACAGATTCATTTTAACTGAAATGCTTTTCAGTTGTTTAATGCCATATGATTATAGAACAACAGAACAAGAATTAAAATAGTTTAGTAAGTAGTTAACTAAAGGTAAAGGCCTTTTCCCAGACACTAAGCTGTCTAAGATAATTTGATTTATTACAACCTGAAGGGATAACTCCATACTAGATGATGTTAAGGTTTGAGGATTTATCTCAAACTTTCAGTTTGTTTGTATTCACTTCAATATTTTTATGTTTGTTTCTAGCTTATCAGTGTGCTGGAGGATAATTTCTCTGGATGATGAAACAGAAGACTCTCCTTATTTCCATGAAATTTCTCCACTAAAACAGTGTTGTTCATGTAACTGCTGCCTGCCCATTTAAGTGAGTTTCACTGTCACATCTATCAATCAAATTCAGCTCTACTAAGAATGAGTGAATAGTTATGCCTTTCTACGGGTAAAAATTGTGAAAAAAGGCAAATCTTAGACTATTTATTGCATGATTTAGAAGCAATGAATATTCTATAGTCTCCAAGTTGATCAGCATCTAATTGAGGATCTAATCAATAAAACATTTAGTCTTGCTCCATGAGATTACACAAAACTTTTGTGTGGAAATGTAAGATTATGTTATTTTTAATTTTTATATCAGCCTTGAAAAGATAGATATCTTGTCATCTGTGATAACATGAATGAATTTTGAAAACATTATATAAGTAAGCCAGTCATAGGAGAACAAATAATACTCCATAACTCCCCTCGTAGGACATACCTAAAATAGTCAAATTCATAGGGTAGAATAGTGTTTGCAAGTGTCTGGATGAAAAGAGAATGGGTAGTTATTGTTATATGGGCATAAAGTTTCAGTGATGCAAGATGAATATATCCTGGTGCCTAAATTGTTAACATTGTATTGTACACTTAAAATTTTTTATAAGGGTGGACTTCATGTCAAGTGTTATTATAATAATAAAATATTTTATATACTTGATTTGTTATTGAATTTATTCAAACCCTGAAAAATAGAAGTCAAGTTACATTGCATTTGGAAACTAAGGAGAAAGAATGGAGACATGGTCTTATTAAAATTTTCTCAGCCTATGCTTGTAAAGAAAGCTTTGGGTTCAAGCTGGTTCGGGCAGTACATAGCATCCGAGTTGCAATTCCATGCTTTTAAGAAAATTTCCACACTGAGATGGAAAGCGAAAAACCTCTCTGTACAGTCGCTTAATTTCAGTTTCTACATTTGAGACATGAAGCTAATTCTCTGAGTCAGTTTAACAGTCTATGACAATTAAACACAAAGGAATTCTAAGGCTCTTTCTTGAGAATAAATATAAACTTACAAAGGCAAGAGCAGGTGCATTTCCAAGCAGCATAAACAAGTATTTTGAACTTTTTTTTCTCACTGAACTTGTCTGAAAGAACTAATTACAAACATTATTTTCTTTCTGATTTTAAATCAGGTTGAAAATAAAATAATTATATATATATATATATATATATATAAATCTACTATGGTACTAGTTTTCTATATGCATTGAGGATATTATAATCTTAAAATCAGAATATGTGATCAAACTTTTAATTTGTATAGAGTTTTTAAAATTTGTAGAAGTTAAATTAACTTTAGTTATTCATTTAACAGAGTGGCTTAATTAAAAAAAATAATTTCAGGAAAGCAAAACTGTCCCATAAAAGCCAGTAATTACAGTTGCATTGCTTTTATAGAATGATCCCCTGAAGAATAAGTCACAGTCCTTTGCTCAATCTTATTTTAATTTTGTTAGGCAATGGCCCTTGTATCCTTTTCTTTGGAAGACACAGCTTAAGTAGATTCTTGCCATTAAAAGGTTTTCTTTAATAGGATTCCTGCTGGCAAGAGGGCTCCTACCATATTCTGTATCTGGGTCTGAGTCACTAAAGCCTAATAGTGGAAGGTGTGATGTTCAGAAGAGATAATTCAGTCGTGGTTAGAGGGCAACAGAAAAACTGCCAAACAGCACATTCAAGAGTAGTTCTCATGAAATTTTTAGAGCAGATACTTCAATGGAAGTAAAACCTGGATACATTTAGCAATGTTTTGAAATAATGTCATAAAGCCTTTTCTTCAATATGACAGTAGGCCCAGTTTCATTGTAAGTTATGTAATGCTGCTGATTGACATTCTTCTTTATATATATATATATATATATATATATATATATATATAGACCTTTCCCTTTTTTAATGGGTACCATTTTTACTGCACTAATCTCATTTTTATAACAGGTCAGTCAGTCTCAGGCTTTCATATTCTTCCTGAACGCTTTTTTAAAAAATTTCTTAAGGATCCCTCATATATTAGAACACACACACACACACACACACACACACACACACACACACACAAATCAAATGATGAAAAATTCAAAATAGCTTCCATGTACTGAGCATTTCCTATAGGATAAGTGGACTTTATAACTGATCTTGGATTTTTATTGTACTGGCATGAGAAAATCATCAATCCCAGCAAATTTGTAATTAAGGAAATTGATTCTCAACAAGGTGAGCAAAAATGCTTAGGAGTGGCATGGAAAGATTACACGTGGCTCTAAAACGTGTATTTTCTCTCTAGTTATAAGATCTGTTTCTAATAATAAATTATTTGGTGGCAACAGGAAACACATGGGGGCAACTAGTTAATTATAGTCATTTATCAGAAACAAAGCATCATGAAATAACATTGTTTTTCTTTTAAAATTCAATCAGAAAAAAGTAAGTCACTAAAATTGTGCTAAGCCACCAGAATTTGCAGCTTTTTTTTCTAAGCCTCATTTTCAGCCTCTATAAGATAGAAATCAATGCCTATCTCACAGGTTTGCTGTAAGTTAAATCCATGTACCTGCTTAAACCAGTGTCTGGCACACACACATACACACACACACACAATAACCCATAAATTTGAGATGTGTCCTAATATAGCACTTCTAGGATGTGAATCCTAACACTACTACCTCTTTATGTGATTTTGACCTCTGTATCTCAGCTTCCTTTTCTGTAAAACAGATTTAATAGTAGCACCTATTTGATGGGGTTGTGATGAGGAGAAATGAAGTTGTAAGTGTAAAGTTCATAGAAGAAGAGTACTTAGCCCATTTTAAGGGATCAAAATGTTACTTGTTAATAAATGATAGCTGTTATTAAATCTAGATCTTTTTATCTTGTTCTTTTTTAGTACCAAGCTCCTTGTACCTGAACCCCACCTCTCCATACTATACATTTGTTTGTTTGTTTTTCTTTTGACTTTGTCCCCCCTCTACTTCCTTTCAAATTCTAGTTGTTTTGACCCTGGATATTCTGCTGTGCTTCTCTTCTGTGAGACTGGTTATGAAGATTTGTTTTAACAGATCTTTGTAAAGAATCAAGCTAGCTGAAAAGAAAGCTACGCTCTCTTTTTAAAACCCTAAGAGCTGCTTATGGAGCCCTCAATCGGTCTCATTTCCCTGCTATATTTCTCAGTTGACTTGAAATATATTCAAAGCATTTGACAAATTCAAAAAAAAGAAAAAAATCCTAACACTATGTAAACTTTTATATGAATTTGCTACCGTTCAATTAAAACTCAACAACAACAACAATGGAGACAGGCAGAAACTTTTAATTTCCCCTCAACTTCTCAAACAGCATTTAAAGAAAATGGAGGCAAGGCATATTTTTATTGTTTGACATGCTTATATCTTCCTTTTCATTCCTTTGTATTGCCAGTTTCATCCATTATATTTCAGTGAAATTTTGCAGAATAAAAATATATATTTGCTATCTCTCTGGGGTACTGACAGACAACAAGTACAATATTTACTGCCACACAAGCAAAAAATATATATTTTTTCTCCTTATATGGGAATAACAAAAATAATTAGAAAATATTTTAATGTAATATATAAACCTCAGTGTCAGCAAGGTCTGATTTTCTATAACACGATCCTCAATGCTGAGATCAGAACAGGTGGTCCAAGTGTAGGCATCCTCTCTAAACTTCTTTTTTCCTCCACTAATTCAATTCTGACACCAATCAGAAGGAACATCTGTAGTTAAGCAAATTCAAAATCAAATAAACTGCCCAGTCCTTTGGCAATTCATATGGTTCAAATTGTAGTTTTATTTGCAGAAAAAAATAAAATGCCCTTACTACATTTAAGCCATGGGATGAAATTCTTAGATTAGCTTTAAATATCTGTCAGTTAAGAGTAGGGAAATGATTTTTCCAGTTAACATTATCTTAAATGTAAGTTTGGGTTTCCCATTTCATTATATTTCTCTAAAGCAGATATTAAACTTGTTTATTTACAAGCCCTTGGAGTAAAATGAATTACATTTTAGAAGCAGCTAGTTAACTCTGCTAGCAGAGGCAGCATTCATTTTTTAAGATGCATCACGTTAAAACTAATCTGCAATGCATATAGATTCAATAACAGAGCAGCAGATGTTGTAAAAATGCACTCTAAAAGCAAAGTCATTTGTGGCAGTTGATTTGAATGCTTAGCATGAGTTGTGGTTTGGGAGGCAGAAATGAAATGTGATCTGTTTTCGGTTACTTTATAAAAGGCATTTATTTAAGAGGATATTTGATAAATAATTATTGTATTTGTCACCTTGAGTAAAGGTTGGGAGCTTTGAATTCATTATATTTTGATGCACTGAGAAAAATCCTAGTGAGGGACATCATGTTGACTACGTTTGCTGCTAGATGTCACTATTGTTTCAATGTTGTGCAAGTCTAAGACTGAGAAGGGAGGCATTTGTTGGTCATCCTTGTTGGTCAACACATGATTCACCACAGGAAAACCTTTCTACCTGGTAAAAAATCATGCAATACACATTCAGAGTGCACATTAGAAATTTAATCTCACTAGAGATCTCGTAATGACACTTTTCATGATGCTGATCATCAACATGACAGAAGATAGTGGAGTAGCAGCTGGTGGGAGATCTACAGTTCTGGCTGTTTTCTAAGATTTGTTGTTAGGAGCATTAAGAACAAGTGTTGAACTTTACCTCTAAACCTACTTGTTTGGTTTTATCCTTTTTTTAAAGATATATTTTATTGAATTTTTACAGAGAAGAAAGGAGAGGGATAGAGAGTCAGAAACATCAATGTGAGAGAAACATCTATTAGCTTCCTCCTGCACACTCCCCCCACTGGGGATGTGCCCACAAATAAGGTACATGCCCTTGACTGGAATCAAACCCAAGCCCCTTAAGTCTGCAGGCTAATGCTCCATCCATTGAGCCAAACCGGTTAGGGCTACTTGTTTGGTTTTAAAAATACCCCGATATGTTTATGTTTTCTAATGTATTTGATTTACTTTAATGTGTACGTAAAGAAACATATTTTTCTCCCACACTCTACTATTCCCTGGGGAACTTTTACATGTTATTAAACATATTGTTGTGATACAAGTTACTGGAGGCTCCCCCTGCTTCTCCAGTTAAAAACCTCCTATAATATTTTCCCTCCTCAACAGAGTGTAATGTGATTAGCGCCTCTGGAGATTAAACCCAAACATTAGTGAGTTCTATTTCCAATATTTAGAAGAACAAGTCCCGTAGAACAGAAGTTGTATGTGTTTGAACACTGCCCATAACTTTAACCTAAAATCATTTGGTTTCATTGTTTTGTTAAACAACTTACTACTTACTTACAGGGTAATGAGACAGGTCATTTTGATTTCATAGCACTGTTTTGTAAACAATGTAGCATATTATTAAACCAAAATAAAAATATTTTTATCTAAAAAAGCAATTATGAAAAACCAAGAGGGTGGCATAGGTAAACACGTAGGCTTTTGCCCCACACAACAATTTCGAGACTAGAACTGAAGGACATAACGGACACTGTCCAGAACCACAGGAAGGCTGGCTGACTAGAAGATCTGAAACTGGAGGGACATAGAAGTGCACACGGATAATCAGAGCTTCTGCAAAGCCCAAGTAAGGTGGAGACTCGCGCACGAGAGAGGATGGGGTGTCTGGACCTGGCAGGGGTGCTCTGGCGGAAAGGAGACAAAAACTCCAGGCTGCGCTGAACCCAGTTCGGTTTGCACTGAAAACCTGGAGGAATAAGGACCTTATGGGGAGAACCTGGATTTGGGGCGGAATCCCAGGAGAAGAGCCAGAGGCAGACTTCTGGAGGCGTGTGTACAAGTGTACACAGAGGAGAAACGGGTTGCTGGCTGTGTCTGTTAGGAGAAAGGAGCTCTGGCCAGAGGCAGAACTCTGGGGGCACACACAAGAGCTCACAGTGAGGGTGTTCTGTTGACTGTGTGGCTGGTGTCTGGTGGAAGGGAAAAGGAGTTCCGATTGCACTGAACCCAGATGCCAGGCAAAAATCTGAGATTCTGGATTCATTGGGGACTGGTAGTTCTGTTGGCAGGCAAAACACGAGGGCACCTTTCTCACAGAGGTGCCTGCAGTGATTGCCTGCAGATGGTAGGACCCGGCGACCTTGTGGGCTGGGGTTGATTGGAAGTAAAGGCTGTCGGCTCCACCCTGAAACTCTGCCCCATCCAGAAACTCTGCCCCATCCAAAGTGTTTACAGAGACTTTGGCAAGATTGCAAGTCCTAGTGCATAAGGCTGTCTCCTAGAGTAGACACAGCTGATCCTCACAGACAGTTGGCCTGGAGGTCAATTCCTCCCAGTGATACCAACAACAAACAAGACTTATCTGCAACAAGGCTGTATACACAGTCCACAAAGGGGTGCACCAAGAGTGTACACCTCAGGTAACAGGGGAGGCTAAGACACCCTAGCACACAAAGCTACCCAACCAACTAGGGAAGCAGTGAAAATGGAGAGAGAAAGAAAGAGATCGCAAACAAAAGAAATGGAGGAAAACAAATGACTGGATCTAGAGTTCAAAACCATAGTTATAAGGTATTTCAAGAGGCTCCTAGAAAAGGCCAATAAGCTTAGTGAGAACCTCAAGGATATGAGCAAGACCCTCGAGGAGATGAGTGAGACCCTCGTGGATATGAAAAAGGACCAACTAGAATCTAAACATACACTGACTGAAATAAAAAATATTTTACAGAATCCCATCAGCAGACTAGAGGAATGCAAGGATTAAGTCAAAGATCTGAAATACCAAGAGGACAAAACATCAACCGGAAAAAAGAAAAGAAAAAAGAATCCAAAATTTGAGGATAGTGTAAGAAGCCTCTGGGACAACTTCAAACATACCAACATCAGAATTATGGGGTGCCAGAAGAAGGGAGAGACCAAAATACTGAAAACATATTTGAAGAAATAATGACTGAAAACTTCCCCCACTTGGTAAAAGAAATAGACTTACAAGTCCAGGAAGCGCACAGAACCCCAACTAAAAAGAATCCAAAGAGGACCACACCAAGACACATCATAATTAAAATGCTAAGATCAAAGGACAAAGAGAGAATATTAGACGCAGCAATAGAAAAACACTTAATTACCTACAATGGAGCACCCATATACTTGTCAGCTGACTTCTCAACAGAAACTATGCAGGCCAGATGGTAGTGGCAAGAAATTTTCAAAGTGATGGACAGCAAGAACCTACAACCAAGATTACTCTACCCAGCAAAGCTATCATTCAGAACTGAAGGTCAGATAAAGAGCTTCACAGATAAGAAGAAGCTAAAGGAGTTCATCAACACCAAACCAGTACTATATGAAATGCTGAAAGGTATTCTTTAAGAAGAAGAAAAAGGAGAAAAAGGTGTCTGCTTCAAACTAGAGAATGGATGGAACTGGAGAACATTATGCTAAATGAAATGAGCCAGTCAAAGAAAGATAAGTATCTCATGAACTCACTCATTTATGGAATACAATGAACAACATAAACTGATGAACAAAAACAGATCCAGAGACAGAAAAGCATTGACTGTCAAACCTCAGAGGTATGGTAAGGGAGGGTGGGAATAAGGGGAAGAGCTCAACCAAAGGACTTTTATGCATGCACATAAGCCTAATCAATGGACATGAACACCAAGGGGGTGAGGACATAAGTGGTGAAAGGGGGAGGAGGGAATTGGAAAAGGTAATGGGTGATGAGGACACATATGTAATACCTTAATCAATAAAGAAATAAAAAAAATAAAAAAGCAATTATGAGCATTCTTAGAAGATTCTCTGTGTGAACAAAGAAAAACACTGAACTTATAATTCAAGAAAATATTGTAATTTAAGACAAAATGAGAATGATAACTCATAATTTTCTTTATGAGATCAAGAGCCCTCAATTCTTTCACTGTACACTATGGAATCTATGAATATTTTTACCTGCCACACTATACACATTATTAAATATTTAATTCATGCAAAATAATAGAGAAATTATATCTTTGCATTTGGATGAGGTAATTTGTTATAGAAATAATACCAAATGACAGTTCAACATAATGTGATTTGATGTGTGGCTAGTTTCAGAGTATAAATAGCTTCAGAGGATACAAGCCATCAGTAAGGATGGCTATAATTTTTTCTAAAGCAAGCAATTGTGAAGTTGCAGGTGTGATTTTAATTTTCATGTCTTTGTTTACTGAGAGTAATTGAGTGATACATGTAGAATTACTTTGTATTTTAATTTCTATTTTAAGATGTAAACCTTCCAAATATATTTTATAAGCTATTCTTGTTTTTAACAACACAAATAAAAAGATCAAACACAAGCGAATTTACATTTATATCTGTTTTAATAGTTATTTATTCAAAATATTATACATAAAAGGGTTTCCTCCCTTTGTTTTAAAATCCTCACTGGAGGATATTTTTTCCACTGATTGCTAGAAAGAATGGAACAGAGGGAGGAGTGGGAGAAAGAGAAAAACATCAAGGTTAGAGAGTCACATCAATTGGTTGCATACTACATGCCCTAGGCTGGGGAACCTGCAGCTAAGGTATATGCCCTTGACTGGGAATCGGGCCTGTGACCCTTAGATCCATGGGCTGACAATAACCACTGAGCAAACCAACCAGGGCAAGGAATTCCTTTTTGACTAAGACATAATATGATGTGTTTATGGCATTTGTTCTGGGGATAAATAAATCAGTGAGATTGTTTCAGCTTTTTGACCCTGGTCTGTAGAATGAAGGAGCTGGTCGAAGAGAGGCTTAATTTTCAAACTTTTCTACAGAGAGGCAAAAAACCAACACAGCGGGTGTTGTGCCAATGTAGAGCTTCATAGAACCCCACCCATCTGTAAACCTGAAATCAGACAGATCAGTATTTCCATCTTTTGGTTGTGAGGAAAAGGTAGCAACTCCTGCATTTATGATAACATAAAAGCATAAGCTTTAATGAGGTTATGTATGAAATCAGACTACTGGTCTAACCCATTCACACTTCTACTTTGAAAGTTATTCCCAAAGATAATGTATGGAGGAACAAGGCTGTTTTTCTCAATATGTTACAAACACTTGTTAAATTTTCTTGGTAACATCTTAAAAATATTTGGTATATTTATATATAGTATTTTTTCCTGGAAATAGAAAAGTTTTTCCTCTATTACATTCACTACAATAAAAAATGAAAAAGTAGATATTAAAAATTATTCCAGGAGCTTCAATAAAGTGCATATTACATCTACTTTTCATAATGAAACGAATCAGGTGAGCAGTTAGTTAAAATTTTAAAAATACTTTAAATTGAAAAATATCAAAGTTATAAATAAAATAGCAACTATTCCACATGTTCAAACATTTTTAAGACTTATTATCAAACATAAAATTCTACTTTTTCTTAACTCTCTTTCCTCTAACAATTGCTTTTCTTTCCTTTGGCACTTCCTTCCATTTAATGCATAAAGCTATTTTTAATAAGATAATTCATACAAATATATATATATGTATATGATAATATTATTGGGGCTAGCAGTCAGACACATCTTGTTTTAGAAATAATATATATTTTGTGGAACATATTTCCACAGAACTAGTTTGATTCAGATAGCTACTAATCTATACATTTTTGCTAGGGATCTTCAATTGTCCTCGGATAATTTCCTCCAGGTGTTGATGTGACAGTGTGACTTAGTCATTATGTAAGGCAGGGGTGGGAATGCTCAGCCTGAGGTCTGTATAAGGCCTGAAAAATCTTTGATCTGGACCTGTCAAGGCATTAGGAATAAGTCAATTAAATGTTTGACCAAATATAGCAGGCTAATATTTAAGCTGATAATTTTGTATAACCTGCAAACGATATTATAAATATTCAATATCCCTTGGCAGAAAAGGTTCCCCAACCCTGATATAATGGATCTGGAGCATGGCAGACCACTTACTGCAGGTGAGCAGTTAGGAGCCAGTGGTCCTGGATTGTGAAAGGGATGTCCGACTGCCATGCTGAGGGACATCTCCCCATGCATGAATTTTGTGGACCAGGCCACTAGTATATTAATAATGCAAATTGGTTGGTTAGGACGCCCTCACAGTAATGACCAAACAGCAGGCTGTGTGGGAAGACCAGGCTGGCAGTAGAACATCCCCCAAGGGGTCCCAGATTAGAGAGGGTGCAGGCTGGGCTGAGGGGACCCACTCCCCACCATGCACAAATTTCATGCACTGGGCCTCTGTATATATGTATTGATTTCAGAGAGGAAAGGAGGAAGAGAGAGAGAGAGAGAGAGAGAGAGAGAGAGAGAGAGAGAGAGAGAGAGAGAGAGAGAGAGAGAGAGAGGACAATACACACCTCACACTGGGGATCAAGACTGCAACCCAGGCATGTGCCCTGACTGGGAATGTAACTGTGACCTCCTGGTTCATAGATCGACACCCAACCACTGTTCCATGTCAGCCAGGCTTATTTAACCCTTTGAGCTACATTTTCACAATGTGGAAAAGAGTGAGGACTATTGGGGGATTTTATCAATTGGTTTCATAAGATACAAAGTTAGGGATGGTAACTGGGTAAAGAAGTTAACTGTTAAACCCTGAGAGTAAATTTTAGCATTGAGTCATGGTTCAAAGAGAGAGAATTGAATTGAAAAAACTTGAATGAGGACTTAAATGTTTGACCAAGGAAGAGATCATCTACTGGGGAAAACCACTGATTTTATTGGTAATTCGCATGGTGTAAAATGGGAATTCATAACAGAAAATATTTTTATCTGAAATTGCATTTCTTTTAGAGATGCTTTTATCCAAGGGGCATGTACTCAGTCATATAGGTAACAAGATATTGATCACATTCTATTGTTTAATATTTGACGCCAGCACAACTGAGAAAGATTTTAGTTAAATACTGTAGACATTTATATATCTTTTCTGGAGGTATTATGCATCAAAAATAAAACTTCAAGGTGATCCTGTGTCCATCGTGAATGTTCTACACTTGTAGTCCCCTGAATGTGACATCTGAACTTTTTACACAGTGGTACCACAGAGATGACATCCTTACTTGGATTCAATCTTCAAGAAGTCACAGAAGTCACCTTTTTCAGGATCCTTTTTTGTAGCCATTCCCAGGTCATCAGGCTGGATTGAATGCTTGATATTAGTCAGAATCTTTAGGCATAGACACTAGAGACATTCTAGATAGTTGAAGCAGAAAAGAATTTATTAAATGCTATCAATAGCTCATAGTATTTTTAGGAAGGGCTCACAATATTTTCTAGAAGGACAACTTAAAAAACTCTCAGATAAGCTTTTAGGAAAACTTTCAAAACTGTAGCACAGACAAGGTCAAAGAGGCTGCTGCCTCTATGATGATGTGCAGATCCAAGAAACGGCCTCTGTGGCCACTGGCTTCGGTACAAGCTACCTCTACCATAACTGGGTGGCTGCCAAATTAGAAAGCCAAGTGCTTTATTGCACAGCTGTCAGTGCTAGAACTACACCACTTCTGTTGATGCACAAAATCAAAACAGAATTTTTCTCCCTTTTGCTACTCTTCCCACATTATTCAATTTTTTTGCAGGCTTATACAAGCATCCATGATTGGTGGAAGCTAAATCATATACAGAACCCAGGCTGCAGAGTAGGATACAAAATTCAAGTTCAAGTTGTTAAATATTCTAAACTCCTTGTCTTTCCATAAAGAATGACATGCCCCAAAAGTGGTAAGCACAGAATTTGCCACATGCCCATTCATTGTGCTCACTAATAATTTTTATATAGCATTCACTCCAGATGACAAATCTTATAATACCAATATAGAGTAATTTTTAATCAGTTTAGGCAAGTGAGCATACCTCATAATACTGTTATAATCTCAAATAAAATGGTTACATAAAAATACTTCAGCACAGTGCCATTCACACATAACTACCATTATTTCTACTACACACTTACTTATACATATACCTATTCTGGACTCCTTGAAGATAGTGGGTATATGCATAATTTTAGATCCCAGTCCCTATTAAAGTATCTGGCACATTTTAGGCAGAAAATAATCTTAGCAGAAGAAAGATGGCAAGAGTGAAAATAAATTCATTCTGTTGCAATACCTTAAATTATTAGCCCTACATAAGTACTAAGTATATGCATAGGTATTTATTGAAGAGTCTGGAATTTTCAAAAAATTAGGACAGTTTGCATAAGTAATGAAATCAAATAACTCTATATTTGCAAGTCAAGAAAAAAGGGAAGTAGTTAATGAGTAGGCTTTTTAAAATACTAGTTATATAGTAAAAATGTGACAGACTTCTCAGATAACACATATTAATTTTAAAAGGCTTTAAACTAATCAATCATCAATATACTAATTGGCATACTATGGAGACTATATTCTTAGAAATACATTTAGCATGCCAGGTGCTCTATTACTTATTATTCATAAACCAAATAAAACTTAGTTTGGCTTATAAGAGATAATACTATCTGTACTTTATTTAAGAAACTAGGTGGGGAAATTTTACACTTGGTACTAATGATCTGAAGTTGGAACTTCAAGAAAAATCATGTAAAATATTTCCTTAACCAATATTTTACACTTTATGAATTACTAATTTTGTTCTGGATTTTAGTGTTTTGGAAATAATTTATTTTGATAGCTTAAATAACCCTTGCATCTTAGGATTGAAAGCACTATTTGATACCTGTTCATGTCTTATACTCAGAGTGGAAGTCTCCTTCAATAATTCCTTTCAGGTGATTGTCCACTCTCGGCTTTAGTTGCGCCTCCCTTTAATGGTAATCTTATGTCTCAGTTCTAAACCCTATTGGAAAATTAGCAAAATTCACTCTCTTAGACAGTGTTGGTTAATCTGAGGTATAGTTTTATTGGATTAAAAAAACAATAACAAAACACTGGATATTAACCCATTTATTATCAGGCATGAAGAACACAAGAATATAAGGGGAAAAATCAAATGCCTTATTGATTCACTAGAGGCCTAGAGCATGAATTCATATACAGATGAGGTCCCTCAGCCTGGCCAGCCCAGCCAGCCCCACCCATGATTGGGGACCATTGAGGCCAGGACTGACTGGTGGGGAGGGGCTGCAGGAGGTTGAATGGCCAGCCCCACTCCCCATTGGGCCAATTGGGGCTGGCCAGTAAGGGTGGGGAGGGACCATGGGATGTTGGCTACCAGCACCCATTGGGGCCATTTTGTACATTTTGGATTCTCAAAATAAATCCACTTTTCACCAGTCACAATTTGATGCAAAAAGACTTTCTTTTGTGCCGTTGAAGCAACTTTTGACTGATGGCTTTTCAGTTTTCCATTTGTCTTTTGTTCAGTTGATGTGGCATCCATTTTCCTTCCTTTAAAATCTTTCTCATTGCTTGTAAATGATCAGAAATTGCTGAGCAAAGTTTAATCTTTCTGAAAGTTGTTTTTGAGTTTGAAATGCATCATCATCCAATAATGCTTATAATTGTTGGTCTTCAAACTTTTTCCATTGACCTGGATGTTCTTTGTCTTTCACATAGAAATCATCAATTTTAAAGCATTTAAACAAAGTTCACAAGTATCTTGAGATGAAACACGTTCACCATAAGCTTCCTAAAATATTCAGCAGCACTTTTCTTCAAAATAATGAATGATAAATTCCTGCAAATGCTCTTTTTTGGCACAAAATTTGACATTTTTAAGTGTAAAAATACCTATAATGTTCACACCTTCAGAAAATTTGACATATGAAGTTTTGAAGCTTGTTGTCAATACAACAAAATAGGATACATATCAAATCACGTATATATCAACATATGTATAATTCCATCTATTGAAAAAATCTACTTTATTAATCAGTATACCTAATAGATCTAGGAAATAGTGAAAATGAGGAAGCTGGTCTATTTTACTAATTCCTTGGTTTTGTACACATTATTTGTACTCTCTGTAGGATGATCAGATAGTAAAACAGAAGTGAAAGAAGGCTAAGTCAAGTATAATTGGTCATCCTTGCAACATTTGTAACCTAGACCCTCCTCTGTGATCTTGCCTAGCTCTTTGCCATACTTAAAATTATGACTATGAACAAAATCATGTAGAGTATGGAAAACAATAAACTGAAGACAAAACTCTACATAAGGTAGCATTATTATTTTTGAACTTGGATGTTATATTTATTGAGACTTAGGGTGGTCCTGGAAGTATGCCACTGAGACTTCCTTAGAAAGAACTTGCTATAAGAAGCACAGGTAGCTGACAGTGTCCAGCTGCTGCATGTTTGGACCTGCCAGAGTTTACACTGAGGCCTCCAGTATGAGTGTACCACCATACCCTGCCCCATACCATGCTTACCTCTACTCCTTAACATCTGAATATGGTGAGGGTTCCATTATAAATCAATACCTAACTGAAGCAGGACTTCTCTGACATGTACTCTTTGCTCTGGGAGTTGCCCTGGGCCTACCTGAGACCTTCCCAGGCTGCGCTGTAGTCATAGGCACTTATTATCTAGTCAGTCCTCCTTTTTCTCTCTCCCTTCACAAGTGTCAGGTCTGGATGGCTTTATGTAGACTGATCACCCCCAATCCTGCTCCAGCTCCCCTTTTCCTTTTGTGGGCATTTCCTCCCATCAATCACTTGCAGCCCAATCCATTCTGTCCTAGTGTGCATCTGAGGACCCAACCTATATAAAAATGTAGTATTTAAAAGGACAACAATAGTATATTTTTAATTCTTACAATTGTATAACATAAAGGCTTATCTGTAATCATAGAGTGAATGGATAAAAGGTATTAGAGATTTTGGAGACTGAATGACAACTCTAATTGTGTGATGAAATTACCCACTTTTCATTGTTTCTTGCATATTGAGTGGGGCTAAGCATGACTATTTGAAAGGGTTTGTGAAATATAAATTATATAAACCACTATGTAATAATTACTAACTAAATATTAGGCTTTCCTCCCCTTCTCTACCTCTATATTCTGCCTCATTCTCTAGACATTTTAATTCATTGGATTCTACACTAATTGTCATTTTATCTAATTGTCCTATCTAATAAAGAGTGAATATGCTAATTGACCCTCATGCTGTCACAAAGATGGTGGCACCCACAACCAATAAGGATGAAATATGCTAAATGACTGTCCCACCCTCAAAATGGTGGTGCCCACAGTAAATAAGGAGGGAATATGCTAATTGACCGCCCTACCCTCAAAGATGGAGCTACCCACAGCCACAAGATGGAGGTGCCCAGTCGTCTCAGCCCTGCTGGGGTAGCAAGGCCCAGCCTTGCTGTGCACCTGCTTCTGGAGTCCCTCAGTGACCTCAACCCCTCAGCCACTCAGGGCTGGCTTGAGGCACAGAAAAGCCTCAGATAGTGGCTGCCCAGCTACCCAGGGCCACCCAAGGCTCAGGTAACCAGGATCGGTCAAGGCTTGTGCTGCTGGCAGTAGCAGCAGCAGAGGTGTGATGGGGGCATCTCCTTCCCTTTATTGCTGGGTTGCCTCCTGCCCCTGAGGGCTCCTAGATTGTGAGGGGGGCAGGCCAGGCTGAGGGACATCCCCTTCCAGTGCATAAATTTTCATGCATATGGCCTCTAGTATTTTCATAATACTCAATAGCTAAGTAAGGCTTCGTAATACCATTCCTTTGAAAATACAAAAAGATTGATCTAGGAACAGGATCCAAGACTCCAAATTCCTCTGTCTTGCTCCCATAAATCTCACAAAATCCAAGTCAGGCATATATGAACATTGGCTTCATTTTTACAGCAAGTTAATTCTGGAATAGACAGGCCAATTTTCCATAGAAAACAAATTCTAATAATATCAGGTTAGAAAAAATAGTGGCAACATAGTGAGCCATGTCTTTTTCCTCTTTGTTGCTGTTTTTGCTGGAAAACATAATCTGAGGGTAGCTATTCGTCTCCCATTATTGATTTTTCTGCACTTTCATTATTTTGGGTCAGGTGAATGCTGGTTTCTTTTGTGAATTTACAGAAGGGACATATCAAACAGAGATTTACAGCCCCCACAGAGACCATATTTAAAGAGAATACTTCAAATGATCGTGACTTATGAGACAAATATCTAATGGGGTAAAAGCCAGATCCACTTGTTTCATTTGATCAGAAAACTTAGTATTTGTAATAATAAAAGCTTGATATATTTATTTCAGAAAGCCTGCATCTGTCTGGTATATGTTTTATGTGGTAGAATCTTGTAGCAAAAAGAGAAAATGGAAAATGCTTTGGAATTACACAGATTTATATGTGTGCTGCACTAAATATATATATACATATTTTACTATGCAAATGTAGTGCCTACATTATAGAGTTTTTATATACATTAACTGAGATGATATATGTAAAATATTAGATAGTTTGTCAGATCTATAGGGGGGACTTAAGCAATGTCCTTCTCAAATCTCTATTAATCAATTGAAAATCACCCATTGATTCACTTATTTACAAATATTTATTGAGCATTCCCTATGTTTCAGATGACAATCTAGATACCAGAGAGCACTGGTAAACAAAACAAGATACTGTTCACCAATAAATATGTAACAGTAAAATGTGATACAGAACAAATTAAGCATATTAAGTGGTTAGTGATTACAAGTGAATATTATTATAAATCAGGTGTTCAGGCAGCTATCTTTGAGGATGTGACATTGAAATTGAGAATCCAAAGATGTAAGGAGGCACATCATGCAAATACTGAGAAGAGCATTCCAGAGAAAAGAGCAAGTGCCAAGCCTAGAGTTTGTAGGGCCTGCTGCAGATATTTGAGAATCAGAATGTGGTTGAAGTGAGAAAGTGGAGAGTGGTAAGAAATGAGGTGGGAGAGGTAGTCCAGGGAAGGCTATTTCAGACTGTATTTAAAATTTATTTCAAATGCGATAAAACTCTCCTAGAGAGCCGTGAGCAGAAGGCTGGCTGACCTGCCTGGCATTTTTAATTTCTGGTTTGAGACTATCAGAGTCAGGAGTGAAAGCAGGGAGGCCAGGTGAAGGCCATGGAAGTAGCTCAGGCAAGAGATGTGGTCGTTTGGTTTGGTAACGCTGATACACTGGTGGACATTGAGAGATCATGGTAATTTTTAAAGTGGAAAAGAATTATCTGGCAGCATATATATGAGTTTGGAGAGAACAAATAATTTCAAAAATGAAACAAATTTTGTGTACATTTTGCACTTTTAAATACATGCACATGTTGGCAAACACTACAGTGAGTCTGATTTACTTATCATCCAAGTAAATCAGACTCATTGTAGTGACTTGAAGACACAGCTGAGCTTGTTTGCTACATACTCACTATGAATTACCCTGATGCAAGCTCCAGAAATTTCATTAGCTGTAAATACTTCAATGTGTATTTATAAGTATTATCATTCCTTAAACTTTTTACCCAAAGCCCCATAAAATTAACAGTACCAGTTAATGAACAATAAAATAATCAAAACCCAATTATTATTTAAATTTACCTGAATAACTTACACTTTGTTTTTATAGTATGTTTATTTGAAGGAGCCAATAAAGTACATATAATTTATTGATATGCCTTTTAAGTTCTCGTGCTGTAAGCTTATAATGTTTCTTTTCTCTCTCTTTCTCTATCTGTCTCTCTCTCCTTTCTATTTTCTTTCTCAAATTGCAATTCATTTTCTATATATCCTGTTAATTGATAGTTACAGATTGAGTTTTTGCTTTCATTTGGCTAGACCCATGGTCGGCAAACTGTGGCTCACGAGTACATGCAGCTCTTTGGCCCCTTGAGTGTGGCTCTTCCACAAAATACCATAGCCTGGGCAAGTCTATTTTGAAGAAGTGCCATTAGAAGGAGTTTAAGTTTAAAAATTTTGGCTCTCAAAAGAAATTTCAATTGCTGTACTGTTGATATTTGGCTCTACTGACTAATGAGTTTCCCAATCACTGGTAGGCTATTTCATAGATGATATGATTTATCATCATCAGGTGATACCAATATCTTGTTCTCTCTTTTTAAAAAAATATGTTTTATTGATTTTTTTACAGAGAGGAAGGGAGAGTGATAGAAAGTTAAAAACATTGATGAGAGAGTAACATCGATCAGCTGCCTCTTCCACACCCCGTACTGGGGATGTGCCCATAGCCAAGATACATGCCCTTGACAGGAATCAAACCTGGGACCTTTCAGCCCACAGTCCGACACTCAATCTACTAAGCCAAACTGGTTTCGGTTTGTTCTCTCTTTTTGTACTAGGATTAATCATTAACTTTACCATTAGTCATTAACTTTCAGAACCATTAAACTGAAAATTCAAACTTTTCTTCATTTTTAGCTAAAATATTTCTGTAAAAAGATCCTTCCCCTCAGTAACTTTTGGTTACAGAGAGGTACAAACACTTAAATTTGATTCTGAAGTGTCCTTTAAAGATGACTAATGTGATTTATGTTTGTTCATTTGTTTGAATCATTATGAATCATAAATTTAAACACATTTGATGCTCAAATTGTCCTACCTTTACCAAGTGAGTTTCTTCAATTTGGCTTTTGAGTCTTTTCACACAAAACTCAAATTTCTTCCCTTTTTTCCTAGCATGAAAAAATAAATCCAGGCTTGTCAGACTTCTAATTGCAGATTTGGAACTAGACATTTCTTCTCATAGTTCTAATTCCTCTTAATTGGATATATTTGCAGAGCACAGTCTATAATCTGGAGGTGTCATTGCACTGGGTTGTTCATCATTTCTAAGCCTTTTCAGTGGACAGAAGAAAAAAAGTAATTTTTGAAAGATAAAAGTACATTATGAGGTCTGATATTTATATTTCAAAGTCAAGACTATGTAGTTTTTATTTAGCATCCTTGATTTTTCACTTTATCTCCTTTAACCACTCTAAATCCTGGTTGATAATATCAATATAATCACTTGTTCTCTCCTGCAGCATGAGTGCATGTGCATATGCATGCCCACATGTGCACATACACACGAATCTCAGAGTACAAATACTACCCCAAAAAATATAATTACTAGAAGCAATTTAAGATATTTTGCCTTTCTCTTTGTCCTTAAGGAATATACATTTAAATAAGTGAGTTTAAAAGCTTTGTGGATATTTCCCTATGTGCAATTATGCTACCAAATGGACACACGTTAGGTTCATTTGTATAATTTCTCTTTTGAATTTTACTTATTGATTTAAAATTTTTTTTTAATTTTTATAACACTGTAAAGGTTTTCATTATTCACTGGAGTTATATTCTATAAAGTCTCCAGGAACACTAAATTAGAGAATACTGAATTATTTCTCCTAAGGGAAATACATGTTTAAGTTTCTGTGAGCCTCTGGTCACATTTTTGTCAACAGATCAATATAAAACCTTGTTTTATGTGCATTTATGTTTAAAGATATCTTTTTTAATGTATATTGTCAGTTCAATACGACTGAACTCACAGCAACAGCAGTATAACTCATGCCCGAACAAAGTTTATCTAACACACACATCACCTCCACAAGGCAGGCACATCACAGCCTTCCTGTACTTAGAAATTCCAGACAGTGTGCTAGCACTACGCTTGGGCCATTTTAAAGAGTGAAATCACCAACATAAAACACAAAGAGCAAAAAATATGGAAGCAAATAGATCACAAAATGACATTTGCAAGAGCTGAAGTAAGAAGACACATGGCCTTGTTCAACCTCCGCTGGGAATATGAGCCATTAGACAACTCAAACTTTTTGCTGCTCTGTGCCTGTCAGCCAAGGACTGAGTAAGGTATCTCTCTGGGTACTTTGGTGAATGCCTGTGACTTTTAATGAGAAAAGGAACAGTAGGAAGAAACAAAGTTCTTGAATGATATTTGCAAATTTCAGTTTCATATGTGTTATGCTTCAAATGCTTAATACCTTCCCAGTTGGAATAGTCAGGAAGAGTATTAAATGAAAGGAAAGTTAGTGCTAAATATTCTAGGAATTACCAGATGATGTTATTTAGATATATAAATAGATTAATCTAGATTAAATTGGCAATAGAATGATTGAAAAGAGGTCTAATTTCTGGGACATTTTAATATTTAGGGGCTGAGGAAAATTGAAGTTACATATATTTTTCTTTGTAAATTATATTTGTTGGGGCGATGATGGTTAATAAGATTACATAGGTTTCAAGTATGTAATTCTATGATACATCATCTGTACATTGCATTGTGTGCCCCCCACCCAAAGTCAAACCTTCTCCTGTCACCATATATTTAACCCCGTTTACCTTCTACTACCCTTCAACTCACCTTCCCTCTAGTAACTACCATACTTTCGTCTGTCTATGATTGTTTATTTTTTTTGTTTGTTTATTTATTGCTTTTAGTTTATTGCACATGAGTGAAATCATTTGATTCTTAACTTTTTCTTACTTATTTCACTTAGCATGACATTCTCAAGATCCATCTATGTTGTCCCAAATGGTAGTATTTCATCTTTGCTTATGGCTGAGTAGTATTCTATTTTATATATCTACCACATCTTCTTGAAACATAATGATCCATTTGATAAGAGGGAAATCAAGAGAATATGACATCCCAAATGCCAAGAAAAGAAAATGTCAAAATAAACATTTAAACTTTGCAGAAAACTTAAATTAGGTGAAGCCTGTTAGTGACTATTTCTTTTGGCATCATAGAGATTACTGGTAATCCTGGAAAGAAATGGTTATGTGGTAGAAGGTCATAGAGTAATTATTTTTATTGAGGTATATTTTATAAATTGGTGAGAAAAAGCTAGCATTGATTAAATAAATGTATTTACAAGGAGAGGGGATAGATTATGAAAGCAAATTCCTTATGTAGACTGAAGATAATGCAATGCCAATTTTTTCTAGTCCTCTTGTTGACGTCTCCCTTAAGGCAGATATATAAAGTTGAATTCAGTGGCAGTGACTAAGAATTAAAATTACTTGGGATAGGCTACTGTATTAAACAATTGCCATCCTACTTCAATAACAATTAAAACTACTACTTTTCTCTCCTCACAGTGCTACCAATAGAAAAACTTAAATTTGGAAGGTTGATATATGTATATATTGCCAAGTTAAAAGAAATGGGAGATAGGCAGGAATGGGATTTAAAGAAAAGTTTTAAAAAATCTTCAAATTGTAAGGCACTGTAGGAATATTTCCTTCATTGACACTTGGCATTTTTCCTCTGATATGAATGAATGCAGCTGCTACTCTCAGCCAACTATAATTTATTTGGCAGTAATTCTACCCTATCAGTGGGCACATGATTGCTACTTAACTAGCAGAAACAAAGCCAGTGTGATGTGTAATTCCGTGCTCATGCTACTTCTTCATTACTATACTTTATAAATCATTTATTCTTTCTGCTGTTTTTTAAACCCTAAATAGTTCAGCCTGGCATGATATGTTTTATTCTAATCTACTAACAAAGTACTTATAATAGAGAAATCAACCAAAAATAACAATTATAATAATAATTGTAATAAATTCAAAAACTGACATTTACAGGGTGGTTATTACGATTTGCCAGGTAATATGCAAAGGACTTTGTATGCACTACTCATGTAATACAATAATATCAAATACTCTTACCACTTTATGGATGAAAAAAACTGAGGGTTAGGTAAATTAACTACAATGGCCCAAACTGCATACTAATATACTGTAGATTACATATTGGCTATACATCATTGTGTTAGGAAATAAAGGGTCTTTCAATTTACTTTTTATTTTTCTCTAAAAGAGAAGACTGATGAGGAAAATTTAAAAACAGATAAGACATATTTATCTACTTATTAAAGATTTGAATATTAATAATAAAAATCATGACATAAATTCATTTTTTAAATAAATGCCCAGTAAAGACTCTATATTGAGTTTTTAACCCAAGAAATATAGCATCTTAAAATATCAAAGGATTGGTATCAATGCTTTAGAATAGAGGCCAGAATTAAAAAAAAAAAACAATTAGTAAATCATCAAATGATTTTGAAGCTCTTATCGAGGGAAAGAAGCCCTCTAAACAGTCTCTAAATATGATAAAATATATAGCAATTGAAGCACCAGTAATGTTATTTTTGAAGACTGACATCACATTTGTATTTCCACTCAGTACTCAAAATTAACATAAAATTTTTAATTACTGTATTTCCACAGGGAAATGGAAACATGAATTTCAGCTCAACAGAGCAGGATTAAATCAAATTTTTTTTAATGTGGCAAAACTAGTTTGCCTCTCATAATATTTACATTAGCTTAGATTCTGTAGTTTTTCTTTTTCTTTTTTTCCCCAAGCTAAGTAGATATCTTTTCTTTTTATCCTCAGCTAAAATTTCTGAGAAAGTAGCTTTATTCTTATGCATGTATTCTTCGGTGTCAATAACACAGTCTTTGACTATAAATAGAGATTTACTAACATATATCTGAGATAAAATATTTTGAAATAAACTGGGTTTGGTGGACACTTACTTGATGGTATAAGAAAGGAAGACAAGTATTACATGAGGGGGTAAGCATAAACCAATTGAATAATGTAATACTAGCTTTTTAAACGCTGTTGAAATTTATTTAGTAACATAGTGAAGAAGTTTTTTTATATCCATGGATGAAAGTCAGGACTCATAATGCAGCATACAAATCTCTTTGTTAATGTCTCTAAGAACACTCATAATGCACTAATACCCATGAGAATGTATTTGCCTGACTTTCAGCATAGACTGAGCCCCTATTATCTTTGAACCCTAAACACTGGTTCTGATATGTAATTAATAAATTGACATATTATTTGGTTTTCAAATAATAATTACCCAATAATAAATAATGAATTTGCTCTTCACTTTGACACTTTTGGAGCTATTATTCATTCAACATATAACCAAGATATTGCTGTTCTGGTGACATTAGTCATTTCATGTAATATACAATATTAGGGCTTATCACACTTATTTATATTATAAAAATAAAATTTACATTTTAATATTATAAAGATTACATATTTTATTATTAAAAATTGAAAATTTAATGTGAGCATAAAATAATTAAAAATGTATATTAATTTCCAATATGGGTGAGGGGTAGGCAGGGCATATTGCCCTGAGGTTGGATCTGAGTATTACATAAGAATTTGCTGGTGGGAAAGGTGTGAGGAAAGGGAAAAGAAAATGGGGGGAAGTAGTTATGATAACAGCAAAGACTGGAATGCATGGCACTTGTTTCCTAATCTCCCTGGAGTGAACTTTCTCATAAAGCTTCTGCCACCATTGTCATCCATGTATTTATTCGTGGAATGCCATCATCATCAGGATATGTTTACAAAATTTTTTCTGACCAACGAACTCATTTCACAGCTGAAGAGATGTAGCAACGGAACTATGGTTGAATTTAGTAGTAAAATAATAATATGGCTGTTTTGCAGAAATAAATACAATAACTGTTTGGACTCTGTGCCTTCTTACTTTTAAAATTCTGTGAACAAAATATTGTTCCATCTTGTTTGAAATCTAGAGTTTTTATTGTTGCTTTACAGAAATTTAAATATGTGTTGAAGGGTGTTATGGAGTAGGAAGAAGCAAATATTTGAGCTACTATAGTCATTAAGCACGAGATTGTTTCTCAGCTTCAAATCCACCCTTCTAGATTCTGTTTTGCAATGCTGAGGCTGGGATTCTGCAAACCATACTTATCTTTTGTTATCTGGCTTCCTAGAAGGCTCTGCCAATAGTATTCTGGATGAAAATGCAGGTCTAGAGGAGTTATTAGGGATAGTCTCCAATCAGTTTGCTTCCTGTTCACTTTTAGAGGTGTTTCCTCACTGGCAAAGATTCTTCAATGTGGCAGCAGAAGTTTGTTTGAAGCAGTTAAATCTATTTTGAAGTTTTTCTAATACATCAACAGTGAGTTGGAATCTCTTCTCAGAGGCTTGAGTTCCAGCTGCAGAGAGAGAAGGAGAGAGAGAGAGAGAGAGAGAGAGAGAGAGAGAGAGAGAGAGAGAGAGAGAGAGAGAGAGAGAGAGAGAGAGAGAGAGTGAGTGTTTTAGGATTCACAGACAGGAACACCTGCCAAGCAGCAGTGACTTACAGAAAATGAATTTCAAAGAACATATGAATGTAAATGTCTTTTTAAATTAGTGTTTGGGTTTCTTGGAATAAATATCTGGAAGTGGAATTACTGAATCCTTCTTTGTCTTTGTTATAATGCCTTTTTGTCTGGTAGATATACTTTTACCCAAGATGGTGTGTTTGCCTATTTCTGTTTCCATGAAATATCTTTTTTTATCCCTTTCCCTTTAGTCTAGGTTTCTTTCAATCTGAAGTAAGTTTCTTGTAGACAGCAATGTAACTCTTGTTTTTATTCAGAATATGGAAGTAACCTAAATGTCCATCAATCTACACTAATAAAAGAAACACGCAAATTAACCATCACTCTGCTACACCCACCAGCCAATCAGGAGAGAATATGCAAATTTGAAGGGGAAAGATGGTGGCTACCCAGCTGTTCCAGGCATGGAGTGCTTAGGTGGGCAGGAGCAGGATGCTTGCTATGAGAGGGAGGGCAGGGGACAAAGTGATCTACAGGTGCAACACTCTAGCCACAGTGAAGACAAAGACTGTAGACTCTAGAATCTGCAGCAAAGACGAAGATGGCAGACTCAGCTGGAGTATGCAGCAAAGATGAGTTTGGCAGTCTATAGCAAAGATGGCAGACTGCAGCCAGAGTCTGCAGGGAAGACAAAGGTGACAGACTCCAGCCAGTGCTAAGGCCTGGGTCCCAGTGCTGGAAGGAAACTGGTGCTGGTAGCCAAGGGAAGGAAGGCCTATTGCATGAATCTCTTCATGCAATGGGCCTCTAGTAGATTAATAAAGAACATTGCATGTATACAATGAAATATACTTAGCCATAAAAATGAACGAAATTTTGCCATTTGCAACTTGGATGGACCTAGAGAGTATTGAGGCTTTGTGCTGAGTAAAATAAGTCAGACATAAAAGCCAAATGCCATATGATTTCACTTATATGTGGAATCTAAAAAACAAAACAAAACAAACAGAAACAAATTTACAGATACAGAGAATATTTTCATGATTATCATATGGAAGAGGGTTGGAGATATGGATAAAAGAGGAGAAAGAATTAAGAAATACAAATTTGTAGTTATAAAAGTCATGAGAATGTAAATTATAGCTTAGAGAATATAGTAAATAATATTATAACAACCATATATGGTGTCAGATGGGTACTAGATTTATCAGGGTGAAAACTTCATAAGTTATATAAACATTTAATCATACTGTTGAATGTCATTTTTGTAATTGAAAAATTTAAAAAATATATTTATATATAAAGAAAAGAAAAATAAGTTCTACTTCTGCTTACTGTTCTTGTCACTGTTATATCTATGACTAGAGACCCAGTGCACGAAATTCATGCATGGGGGCAGGGGTGTTGGGGGATGTCCATTAGCCCAGCCTGCACCCTCTCCAATCTGGGACCCCATGAGGGATGTCTGACTGCCCATTTAGGCCTGATCAATCCCGGTGGGATTGGGCCTAAACAGGCAGTCAGACATCCTTCTCACAATCCAGGACTGCTGGCTCCAAACTGCTCACCTGCCTGCCTCCTTGATTGCCTCTAACTGCTTTTGTTTGCCAGCCTGATCACCCGCTAACCACTACCCTGCCAGCCTAATTGATGTCTAACTGCTCCCCTGCCTGCCTGTTTGTACCCAACTTCCCTTCTCTGCTGGTCTGGTCACCCTTGCAGGCCTGGTCCCTCCCTTGCAGGCCTGGTCCCGCCCAACAGCCCTCCCCTGCTGGCAATTTTGTGGTGGCCATCTTGTGTCCACATGGGGGCAGGATCTTTGACACATGGCGGCAGCCATCTTGTGTGTTGGAGTGATGGTCAATTTGCAAATTACTCTTTTGTTAGATAGAATAGAGGCCTGGTGCATGGGTGGGGGCCAGCTGGTTTGTCCTGAAGAGTGTCCCGGATCAGGGTGAGGGTTCCCTTGGAGCAAAGGGGCAGCCTGGGCGAGGGGCCTGTGAAGGTTTGCAGGCTGGCCACGCCCCCCAGTGACCCAAATGGAGGCCCTGGGATCTGGGATTAATTTATGTCTACAATTGAAACTTTGTAGCCTGAAGCAGAGCCAAGCCTTCTCCTCACTCTATGGTGGCAGCCATTTCCATTTAAAACTTTGTAGCCTAGTATGGAGGCCTAGGCTGACAACAATAGGTGGAAAGCTTGGCTTCCTCTGTTGCCGGGGAAACCCAAGCCTCTATTCTCTCCAGCTCAGTGGATGCTGCCATTTCTGTTGGAATTATGTATCTTCTATAATTAAAATTTTGTAACATTGAGTGTAGGCCTAGGCCAGCAATGGCAGGTAGAAAGCTTGGCTTCCTCTGTTGCCGGGGAAACCCAAGCCTTCCTTCTGCTCTCAGTGGCAGCAGCCATCTTGGTTGGGGTTTATTTGCATAATCTGCCTCTGATTGGCTGGTGGGTGTGACTTGTGGGTATAGCGAAGGTATGGTCAAATTTGCATATTACTCTTTTATTAGATAGGATTCCTCAGTATTCATTTATAATACTGTTACTTACTTAAGAATTTTTTTTTGCCGAGGTAACAGTTGTTTTATACTGAATTATCTCTTTTTATAAAAATGTTTTTAATGATTTTGAAAGAGAGAAAAAGGGAGAGGATGGAAGACATAGAGAGAAATATCAATGAGAGTGATAAAAACCTATTAGCTGCCTCATGACCCCTATCAGGGATTGAGCCTCAAACCAGGACATGTGTCCTGACTAGAAATCAAACCAACAACCTTTTGGTGCTCAACCAATTGAGCCACACCAGCTAGGGCTGGCTTATCTCTTTTTAAATAACTGGTGTGATTGGTTTCTTGATTGGAGCCTGATTGTACAACCCAATCTCTCTGAATCTCAGTTACTTCAGTTTATAAGGGGAAAATAATGCCATCTAATTCATAGAATTACTGTTAAATTAGGAAAACAGATAATGTAAACAAAGAATTTAACAAAATCTCTAACACACATTAAGCAGTCAGTAAATGTCATTCAAAAAAATGTTGAGAAGGGGGACAAAAGCGTTTAGGCTCTGAAGGTATAGGAATGAGAACACTGGATTGAAAATAGAGATACAAATGAAGAATGGTGGCCTCAGAAGTTGAAAGATTTAATGATCCTGGTAACCTTTGGGTTTCTTGGGACTTTTAAAAGATAAACAGATCAATAAGAGAAGAATCCTTAGATATTTCAGGGATAAAGCACTGGCTGAGAACAAATTTGGGATGTGTTAATACAAAAGGAAACTCATTATCAATGTTATGCCCCTAACATAAACCAAATATTTTTCAACTTTTGTTTTAGAAGATAAGGAGGTCTCAAAACCTCTCTCATAGTTAGGCTAACCTCTGTGATTTAGGTTTTCCCAATGTAAAATAAGAAAATACTTTTTTTAAGTGTGTAGTTAAAATTATTTCATGTTTATAGCATGGCATGAATTAAAACGATGGGTTAAGTGATAAGTATCTCGTTTTTATTGGGTAACTGACACTCTTATATTCCAACTCTTGGAATATAAGCTGGATACTGAACACCTCATTATCAATAGAGAAAGTCAAACTCACTGGAAATTCAGAGAAGATATTTTAAAATCATGATTAATGGACTGGATAAAATGGCTATGGAGGAATAGTGAAAAACAAATGGCCAAAAGCATGGCTTAGAATTTATGAAAATGTGTGAATCTCAGGTTTCTCACGTAAAGAGAGTTCTTTGATGTGTTTTTTATTTAATTGTTTCCACATGCATAAAGGAAAAGTCTCGTTATCTGAGCCAGAGCTCTCAGAATATTGCAAACCCATGCATTGTTTTAAAGTGCAAACCAAGTAAAGCAGATGAAATTTCCAGGCCTTGGGGAGACAGGTTATGCTACGAATATTGCTAAATGTGAAACATTAAAAAGAGGGAGAGATTTAATTTACAAATCAATTAGGCAAGTTACAATTTTTTTAAAGCATCAGCAATATTACACCTGGAGATAGTATTTATTAAGGAACTTAAAAGGTTTACAACTGACAAGGAAGACAACTGCTGTGACTTTCTACAAAGTCAACACAAGCATCAGATCGTATTCACTTTAGAGAGCAGTGAGTTCTCTGGACTCATTTCCTTTATTTGTAAAATGTAGATAATAATAGACTCTACAACTAAGGTAGCAATTTTCAACCTTTTTCATCTTATGGCACACAAAAACTAGTTATTAAAATTCTGTGGAGATAAAAGTGCATATATTCTCTAGTTTGCCAATCCAACAAAAAAATAGGAATAATTTTGTTTTTTTCGTGTGGGTGGATATTATTGTGTCAGCTGTTGTCATTTTTTTCAGTTTCACAATCTAAAAGAAAAGTGGTCAGTGCCACTACCTAGTCAGTTATTGCTTGTTTTGCAGCACATTGGTTGAAAATCTCTCACCTAAGGTAATGTATGCAAGCCCACTTTATAAATTGCTAAACACCATGAAGGGTAAGTTCCCATGAGCCATCTCTGAGAGAGGTGATAGGACAACTAAAGACAAATTCTGATGGCTACATGCTTTGCAGATTTGAGAACATTTGAATGAAATGACTGGTAGACAGTTATTATGTAATGTTCTTTGAGGGAAAAAAAAAAGATGATAAAAAAAATTAAAAAATATGGGGTACCTATCATATGCAAGCCACTGTGTTGGTGCCTCACGAGGTTTTATTTAAACTTCAAAATAACTTGGTATTTACATTATATCACCTACATTAATCAGATTAAAAATGGAGGCTTTGCACTGTGAGAATAAACAGAAACTTCATTTAAAATACAAGCAAGGCAGATGGACAGGAAAAAAAAAACTTACACACTTGTCCCTTAGTGCACATTAATACCCCAACAGGAGTAGATGTATCTTACATCTCCAACAAGAAGTGATACCACATTACTGCCTCAGCAGGAGGGAAAGATTTTCCCTTACTCAGTAACAGCTCATCCAATGGGAGACTGCCATAAATAATTCAGCCAATGAAAAATCACTATGCATCAAAATTTCAGTTTCCTCCAATTGACTGTTCATTCACAACAGCCCTACCCAAGTCCATAATAGAGTGTACTTCTCCTTTATTTCTCTGGACTTGAACACAGTTCACCATTAAACCACATGTCCAGAATTACAATCTTTGTTGTTCCTGAATAAACCCAGTTTGCTAGTAAATATTTGGCTATCTATGTCTTAAAGTTCATCACATTATATTAAATAATACACATTTATATGCATTCTTCTCATTAGTTACATGAGAATTTGCATCCCAAAGATATTAAACTTATCCCAGTGGGCTCAGCTAGTGAGTACCAATCTATATCTTTTCATGCAACTTTACAGGACTGGTCTCATATCTCCAAACATCTTTCTGGTGAGCATCACACTGAGTTTGAGTGACTATAATTAGTATTTTTTAGATTGAGCAATTAAAAGTCTCTTTCAAAATGTAATCTTGTTAAGAAATGTCAAACTACTAATACATTTCATGTTAAATATAGAAATAAATAATATTTAAGCATTTCATAGATGGATTGCAATGAACTAGATGTTGTAGGTTAAAGGATACAAAACAGGGAGGTGGTTTTTTTTTTTCTCTCAAAGAAATCAATGTCTAGGAATTGTCTACAAGGAAGGAAGTGTTAGGAGATAAAAAGATCAGAGGTTGGGCCCAGCTTAAAGTGTGGTGGGAAAACACCCTTCTATGGATGAAGGCCAAAATCTGACATACATTAACACATACTCTTATACTAATACTAGAGGCCAGGTCCATGAAAATGCGTGCACTCAAGGGAATCCCTCAGCCCAACCTTCACCCTCTTGCAGTCCAGGAGTGCTTCAGGGATGTCCACCTGCCAGCTTGTGCCCATCTCCAGGGAATCAGGCCTAAGCTGGCAGTCAGACATCCCTCTGGACCCTCGGAGCCATCAGGGGATGCCCCAATTGATGCAGGGAGTGGGCCTAAGCCACAGTTGGACATCCTTAGCACCACTGAGGCGGCAGGAGAGGCTCCCACCACCGTCGCTGGGCTCCCAATCTTCAGCCTGACTTATGGTTGAGCAGAGCACCTCCTGTGGAAGTACACTGACCACCACGGGTCATCTCCTGTGTTGAGCATCTGCCCCCTGGTGGTCAGTATGTGTCATAGTGACTGGTCGTTCCTGGTCATTCTGCCATTAGTGTCATTTGCATATTACCCTTTTATTATATAGGATTATACTAAACTGAATGTATCTCTTATTCCACAGTAAAGGTTAGTATGTCTTGACTGATATTTTATTTTCCTTTACATAAAAAAATATCCTCAAGGGATTGTTTTAACCACATTTATGTCATCAGTGGACACTTCTGGACAATAAAAGTTAAGATTCTATTGCCTAGAATGGGAAAATTCAAATAAGCATCCTCTTTACCGAATTTTACTTTAACAAGCCATATTTCTATATGGCTATTGCAATATTAGATTATTTGAAGGAGCACAATTATCAATTTCTTAAATCACACATGTATAAAAAGTAGTGTCTATCTTGAAAGTTGTCTTTCCTAGGTTTTAGAATAGCTTCTAAGCATGAAAATTAAGTGTTTAATACTTCCTGACACATATACAACATTCTATAAACATGTATTAATAGAATTAATCATTCAAAAATAAATAGCAAATCCCACATTTTATTAAATGCTATTTGCTTTCAAAAGTATGATTATTTAAAAGAAAATTTCTGAAAGCATTCATTATTAATTTTCATTGCTAGGCCCTGTGATATTAATAAAATGAAAGAAGTTAAGCACAAAACAACTCCTGAATTAACCTTTGATTTATACTTGAATGTGTGAATTGGAGGAAAAAAAAACTGATGAGCACACATTGTGTGAATGTGGTGTTGTCTGTAGAAATACTATATATGCAAACCTTGTGAAATGCTATAAATATTTGGAGGATGCAGGCAAAAAAACTTGGGAAATTATCATTGAGCAGTTGTATCAAACCCAATAGCAGACATTGGTCTGCTGTCTAAACCAGCAAAGAACACTGGTTTGTGCTCTATATGAAAATGAAACTCTCCATGGAGCTGGGTGAGTATAATCAATAGCCATGATTAAGGGAGAAACACTTCAGACAGCTTCATGCAGGGCGATGCAATGCCTCAAGAAGCAGAGCTGAGGCAGCTGCCAGAGCTTCCTATTCTTTGAGAACAGGCAAACTCAAAAGCAGGCTACTATTGAACATGCAATTGAGTTCTATTCCTGAAATTCTAAAAGCTGAAGGATGCCTTTCAAAGGAAAAGACTCTTCTTCAGAGAAATTTCAGATAGTTGGGTAAAATAAACAGACATTTTCTACTTAAGTATATTTTAGCTTCACTTCCTAAATTGTAAACATGTGGAGAACAGCATCAATTGATTGTGTTAAGAAAGGGAGGATGGGATGTTATAGAATCAGAAAGCTGGCAGACAGGCCAGTAGCTAGGAATTAAAGGCCATTCAGAGGAAGCAAATATCAGTCTTTGTAAATTAAGTTGATCAGATACTGATTAAAGAAAATCCACTATATAACAGCGGATTATAACTTGGCAACTACATTTCTATAAAATTGGGTGTTGGATCTCATGACTTGAGAAATTACAAAATTTCCATGTTGAGCATTTCCTTCTCTTTTCCTGTTAATCTTGACATGCAAACTTGTCACTCCAACTGAAAAACTTTCCTAATTTATTTGAGATGCCATATAATCATATAATCTTTCTAAAACTCACAAATTAAACTAAAAAATTAGATCACAGTTTGCTTCTGGATAGACAAAGGCAAAGAAAAGAAGTAAAACAAGATATAAGGAAACTGTGAGGGTGATGGATGTGCTCATTATTTTGCTGGTATTTGCTTTGTAGGTGAGTGCTTATCAAAGTGTACTCTTCATATATGTGCAGTTTGATAGATATCAATATATATATATATTAGTAAAGCTGTAAAAATGGTCTATAAACAATAAATAGTACACATTATGACAAAAATAAACACAAGATACTTAGGGACCAGATATAGAATAACTACTACTCTACTAGAGGCCTGGTGCACAAAAATTTGTGCACTCGGGCAGGCGGGGTCCATCAGCCCAGCCTGTACCCTCACACATTCTGGGAGCCCTCAGGTAGGATCCCTAGGCCTGGCCTGACATCAGGGCCTATCAGGGCTTTCTTTCCCTGGGCTGCAGGCAACTGGCCCCAATCCCGCAGCTGCCACTGCTTGCCATCTATACAGTGCTGCCACCCCTCCCCTGCCACCAGTGGCCTCCCTCTGCAGGTAATAGGCTAGGGTGCAATGGCTTGGCTGACCTGGGCTTCCCTCTTTCTTTGCCTGTGGTTGGGGCCAGCCCTGCAAGGGGCCGTATGCCTACCCGATTACCCCTAATTGCTGGTCTGCCTACCCGATCACCCCTAATCACTCTGCCTACCTGCCTGAATGCCTTTAACCACTTGCTTGGGGGCATGGCCAGCCAGGCCAGGAGCCGTCTGCCTACCTGACCTTCCCTAACCACTTGCCTGCCTAGTTGATCACCCCTAAGAGCTGGTCTGCCTACCTGATCTCCCCTTATACTTGTCTGCCTATCTGATCGCTCCTAACTTCTAGTCTACCTACTTGATAACCCCTAACCACTCTACCTGCCTGCCTGATTGCCCCTTACCACTAGCTTGGGGGTGGGGCCACCAATGACTTCTAGTTGATCAGCCTCTAGTTGTTACTGTTCAGTAGGATCCAGGGTTTTTATATATTAGAATTGTGGGGATGTCTTATACAAATATCATCTAAAATATTATTAATAACACTGTTAGAATTTTTCTTTAAGTATTTGTTTCTACATGGTGAATAGCTCAATTGTATATTTTCATTTCATACTCAATATTTTAAAGAAACTAAGTTATTGAGTAAACAAATGTTATGACATTTCTTAGTGATAGGGGAGAAGTTTGAGTGATTTATTTTAACTACGATGTGACAGATTCCTTTTTAAACTGGAGTTTTCACTACTAGCATACATTTAAAAAATGAGCATACCTATAAAATCTTAAAATGTGCAATGATTACATAAACCTCTATTCCCAAAGCCATTGTGGAGGATATATATTTTTGGAAGAGTGGAACATGTTAAACACTGCGAACTTGATAGCTAGTATAGCTATTTGGATAAAATACTAACACATGTCAGGGTCTCTTCACCTGCATTTGTTTGTTCCATTAGTTATACTTCATATATATTTTTCTCACCACTATAATACACAATAATCACAACAAATAAACAAAACTATAACCCAAAGTTTGTGCTCTAAAAATATGTAACTGAGGTAATTCCACCAATAGAAAGAGGCATGCAAGAAAATACTGAATATCATTCTATTTTATGCTGTATTGCTTCTACAATGTGCGAAAACTTTTGAAGATTAGCTGATAGTGAATATTCTCTTAAAATTTTAAAAGTGTCACAAGAGTATTAAACATGTGACAGACCCAATGTGGGCTTTCTGAATTGATAATGGGACAGATCTTGTCTCATTGAATATATGATTTATTATTATTGAAAACAGATTTAACAGTACCTGTTTTCTAAACTTTTTTGGTTTCTTACATTTGCTCTGGCACACATATATAGTCTCCCTTATATGTATCATAATGTATTAAACATCAGGAATGAGCTTGATATATACTAAGTGGCCAGATTATTATGACCACCTGACATTTGTAGGCAAATTAGTCATACACTGCATCATATGGGATATGGAAGCCAAAGGCCTGCCCGAACACCTTCACTGTCTGCAGTTACCAAGATAAAACATCTCCAATTCACACAGGAACACAAGGATTGGACAGTTGAGCATTGGAAAAAAGTCATGTTATCCAATGAATCATGTTTCCAGTTGCATCATGTAATGGCAGAGTGAGAATTTGGCAGAAACAGCATGAAAGCATGCACCCACATGCATGAGTACAACCCTTCAAGCCGGTGGGGGCAGTGTTATGGTTTGGGGCATATTTTCCTGGCATGATTTGAGCCCTTTATTTTGTGTGGAACAATGTCTGAATAGCACAACATGCCCAAGTATTGTTGCTGATCAAGTTCATCCTATCATGTTGATGGTGCATCCCAATGGAGATGGCTTCTTCCAATAAGGCAATTCACCATGCCATGGTGCTCGTATTGTGCAGGAATGGTTTTAAGAACATGAGGGAGACTTTACCTTGCTTAGGTGGCCCCCACAATCACCAGATCTCAATCCAATTGAGCATTTGTGGGACAAAGTTAAAAGAGCCATCAGGCAGCTGGTTCCACAACCATCAAATCTCATAGAACTGGACAGTGCTATTCATCAGGCATGGTGTCAGATTCCTTGAATCACCTTTCAACATCTTGTGGAGTCAATGCCAAGAAGAATCACTGTGGTATTGAAGGCAAAAGGTGGCCCAATGAAGTACTGGCCACTCAGTGTATTTTGAATGCAGTAGAATTTACAATGTAAAGTTATCTTGGTAAACTGCCTTGGAAACTACAGAATCCTGAAGAAAAGGCCTACATTAAATAGAGTGAAGTTCAATGTTCCTGACCTTTTGGAGAAGTGGCATACATAAGGAAATCAAGATAAAATGCTTCATTATTACACACACACACACACACACACACACACACACACACGCACACACACACCTGGTTTAACGAAGATTATTCTTGTGGATGAGCATCCCCAGAAAGTATGCCAAGGCTGACTAGTAATATCTGGATTTGTTCTAGAAGAGAAATTTGACAATATTCCTATAGGCCACATCATTTATACTTTTTTAAAAATTCTCACCCCAGTATATTTTTCCATTGATTTTTAGAGAGTGGAAGACAGAGGAGACACAGAGAGAAACACCGATGTGAGAGAGACACATCAATTGGTTGGCTCCGGCATGCCCTGGACTAGGGCTAGGAGCCAGCAACTGAGATACATGACCTTGACTAGAATTGAACCCAGGAACCTTCAGTCCACAGACCAACACTCTATCCACTGAACCAAACCAGCTAAGACAGGACCACATCATTTAGAGTGAAATCACATTGTAGTTACTAATGAGTTTAAAAAAAAATTCGTTAAAGAAAATAGATAGAAAAGATGCTTCAATAGTTCATGATGTTGAACTGTATACTACAAAAAGTTGTAGTTCCTATAGAATTATTGCAACTTCCAATTTTCTTCTGCTTAAATATGTATTTTTAGTATTTCAGAATGCTTATCAAGTGAGAAAGGATTTTGTCCTGTCATTCCTTTCAGAGTAGCTTGGGTTGGGGGGAGTGCTAAAACACCCTTAGCTTGGAAGTCAGTATTTACAGAATGTATTCTAAGTTACTTCTTCCTTTCCTCAGATAAAGGTCTCCCATAGAGTTTTGGCTGGAGAAAAACATGAATTGAAAGCTATTTTTTTTTCTTCTGACATCAAGTCAGATTCTAAATTCAATATTGGTTTTGGAGTCCCAGTTAAAACCATAGCTTTTCAAAAAGAGGAGTTAATACTAAATAATTTCAAAGAATACACACACAGACAGCCCACCGCTCCCCCCTCCACAAACATACCCACACACTATAGTTTATTGTTTGCTTTTCTCAAAATAAAAGCTCAAGAGAGGTAAAGGGAGGAAGTTGTACAAGAAGATCAAATGCTAAAGCCAGTATGCCATTTGTCTCGAAGATTCCAGAGGAGGTTTTGTTCTCACTCATTGGGGTTTGTTAAGCATAGTGATCAGATACTTTATCTCTCAATGAGGCAGTTATTATGTGTTCCAGAAAAATGGGAGGTTTAATAACTATTATTGGGCCAACCCAAGGAACTATGAGATAACACAGAAACAAATCTATTTTTTATGTTTCTGATACATTTTACTCATATTTAAATTCCGGTTCTGGTTCATAAAGCTAAATGACTTTAGACAAATTTACTTAGCTTATCTGATCCTCCCCTTTTTGATTTGTAAAATGATGACAGTCTTATCTCCAAGCATGCCTATGAGGATTAAATACAGGAGTTAACAGTACATAAAATTCTTAGGTGAGAAGCAGTAACATGATAAGCATTTAATACAAGTTACTCTTTAGTATTTATGCTTCAAAGCAGGTCAGCATCAGTAACTATTATTCCTTGAAGCTTTATGTTCTGACATTTTTCTTTACTAAAAGTTAAAATTCCTTTCCTCTGAGCCTTTAGGACACATTGTTTATACATCTGTTAAGGCCAAACCTAACTTATATTCTGCCTATTCTGTTATGACTTGTAATTGATTGTATTTTTTTGCCCAAAACTGTAGGCACTATGATCAGATCGTATTTATCCTTTTACCCCACACAGGTTATGTACCTGTACCTTGTAAGAGCAGGTATTTAATGAATGTTGAGTGTATTGTAACTAAACTCATTATAACCCCATGGATACAGTAGCTTGTATAACAAATGTGGGTTTTGTTTGTTTCTTTTCCAAATTTTTTTACTGAATTTCTAGGAAATCAGAGGTTTTCCAAAATAGTTCCTTTTTCTTCATTGCTTTTACAAAATATGGTGATTGTGAGGACAATGAGAATTCCCAATAGATAGGCTAAACATATTTTACCTTAATATAAAAAGAAACTGAAGCAGAGGTGCAAATGTGCAAAGAGAAAACTCAGAGTTGAAGCTAATTAAACATGCTTTCTTGTAGCCATAAGTGAACATGGCTTGGCCTCTTAAATCTTGAAGTTGACCAGGTTTGTTACTCTCAAGTGATGCTATGCCCAGGAAAAATGTAGAATGATATTCTGCCCAATGGGGAAACAGACCAGGTTAATTCACTTATTTATTCACTCAACCTGAAGTAACTGCTGAGAACTCTGTATGTGTCAAGAATGTAAAAGTATGCAAAAATAAATGAGGCATAGAACTTACTCTCAGTGTCCAAAGGGAAGAGACATGATAATGGAGAAATAAATGGGAATAACATTGTTAAGAGAGTCACTTAAAATGGAGTCGAGTAGTCTTGAGAAAAAGGGGCTTTTGAACATCTCATGTCACAGTTCTATAGTTAACTTACTACCCTGTTGCTAAACTCAGCTCAAGACTGAACCACAAATATCCTGGATCCATGATTGCCACATGGACCTATATGACCTGTACTTCCTCCTCAACATAGAGACAAACCGTATGCATTTTTCACCTTGAAAGGAACCAATTAATTTCCACACCAGCACCCTTCATATCTATAATGGGTATAATCAATGCCAACTGATCTATCCACCATCCTTCATTCATATAGAGGACTGAGTGAGAATAGATTTTATGGTTTTGCTCATCATAAACCCTACCTTTCTTTGTTCTTCTTGTAGCACAATTTAGGTTGTTACCTAAATCTATCACCTAAACTTCAATCCTTCCCATGTTCCAATAAAAATTATTCTTTACTATTGGTGTTTTTCCATGGTGTTTTTTTATTGCAGCTTTATTATTCTATATCTTCTTGATTCTTAAATAAGTTATTGATTTTTTTTCCCACCCATCTGGTATATGAACTGTATGACCCTTATTCTGAATTATTTTTATGACATATTGCATGCCTCTGTTTCACTTAGCTGCTTTTCTGATACTTCCTCCTTTTCTTTCCTTTGGGTGTGTCCTTGTCTCCGCATTTTTGTTCTCACCAAAGGAACTAGGTGTCAAGTCATGTGGGGGATGCTCCTTGGGTGACAGTGGCTCCTTGGGCAGTGGCTGCTCCTCAGTTGGAGGTGGCTCCTCTGGTGAGCACTGGCTGGCAGAGCAGGCTGCTCGCACAGCTGCTGATCCTTGCACAGGGTGGGCTGCTTGTGACACTGCTGCTCCTCATACAGGATTAGGTTGCTCACATGGCTGCTGCTCCTCAAATGGGGGGTACTCTGTGTGAGGCGACTGCTCCTCAGATGGTGGTGGGCTGTTCCCGTGGCTGCTACTCCTTTGATGGGCATGAGCTGCTCATGAAGCTACTGCTTCTCAGATGGGGCAGGCTGCTCGCACAGCTGCTGCTCCTCGGATAGGGATGGGCTGATCAAAGGGCTGTCTAGTATTATATCTTCATCTCTTCACCTCTTCTGATGAACACTACAGTCATAGTGGGTCAAATTCCACTCTATTCCTGTATGACCTCAACTTAATTACATCTGCAACAGTGCTATTTCCAAAGTTTATAATCTGAGACACTTAGAACTTCAGTTATTTTTTGGAAGGGAACACAGTTCAACCCATAACAGTTAAATAGACAAAATATTCAGGATAGGCAAATTCACAGAGACAGGTAAAATTTTTGTGGTTTTCATAGGCTTAGGAGAGGAGGGAATGGAGAGTGTTTAATGGGTACAGGGTTTCCTTCAGGGGTGGTGAACCTGTTTCAGTTAGAGTTGCAATGATTGTACAATATTGCAAACATACTAAAGGCCACTGAATTGTATACTGTGAAGTGATAAATTTTATGTTGTATTTTATCACAATCATAAATAAATAAATCTCAGGTCAAGTTACTTTTGTTTCTCTTAACCACAATCTAAACATATCAACCTTCCAATTTTAGAGCTCTTCCCATTTTTATATTCTTTGTTCTATTACATCCTTCCTACCATGAATTATGGGGTCAGTTTATTGCCTTCTTGCTGCAGTTCTCTTTATTTCTTAGAATGTCCTCTACTCCACGTGTTTCTTTTTCTCATTTAACCCAAATTATTCTAAATACATTGTTTAAGTTCCTACTCTTGATTTTCAAAGAGAAACTAATTCTCCTTGAGTACTAAGACCTAAAAAGGGCATTGTGGGTTTTCCTACCTTTGGCAGTAACTCTCCCCTATCCTTCCCCTGCTGTAGACTTTAATATCCACACATAAAAGGTGATCAATGTTAAAGAATTTCTTATCCCTGAAATGAAACTACATGGCCATTTTTCTGCACATTAACTTTAAGGTCTCCCCAGTGTTAAGTAAGGTTCTCTCTAACTGTTTTCCTTTGTTTTGTTCTGGGAACTCACTCAGAATGATGAGGACCAATCCCTGCTGGATTGTGAATCTTGGCAGCAGGCAACTGGAAACTAAAATAAGAAGACAACTAGTAGGGAAGAGCTTGTTTGTAAATGGTGCGAAAAATGATAATGGGATAATATATTCAATAGGAGTGTTAGATCTTCCTTGCTTCCAAGGACAGATCTCCCTGAACTCCTTGAGTTCATCTATTTTACTTTTCCTTACATTGAATATTTTAGCTGAACAAGCAAATAAGGGCCACCATAAAGTCGTGGTAGTAGTAATAATAACAACAACAACAGCTAATGTTGGGGAGTAGATTTTATTTTCCCTTAGTCTTAAATTCCTATATGGAAGAAGTTTGACTACAGTAAATTTGTGAGTGAAATTCATTGGCCCACATTTTTGAGTTATTTTATTAAATTGTGGCAATCACTTGGGGTTAATTATTTTCCTTTCTGTCCCAGACCAGTACGAGATGGCATTCCTGGGTAAAGAGATCTGCTGCTCTGCACACACAAACTTTTCTTGAATATGTTTCTACAGTGTATACATGTAGAAGGCTTGGGGATAATGCTAGCAAACCCTTTGCCCACAGAACAAATTTACATCCACCTTTTAACTTATCAGAAATGAAACATTTTCACCTACTTATTTTGTGTACAATACTTCCAAATTAAGAAGATCCAAAAGAGAATATGAATATATATTAACATTCTAATATTCCAGCTAATATTTATTGTTCCTCCCTTATGTGCCAATCATTTCTCTAAGAGCTTTATCTCATTTAATCCTCACAAGAACTGTATAATTGCACTGGGGAAAAAAAGTGATGAGAATTTCTTAAACATGTATGTTTCCTCAGCAAAAGGATGTTTACTCATATGACCCTACCTCACCCAGAGAAATTTGTCACACCAATCTGAATCCTACCTCTCAGGCATAGAAAGGTTTGTGAGGGCAGGTTCCTCAAGATACCTCAGAGACAAGTCCAGACTTCCTGGAAATACCTAGATGGTTATCAAGAATATTACTCCATGCTATCATCCTGCTAATTTTACTGGGAAGAGAGTTATGCTCACTGGAAATAAAATAATTTATAAGTTTTAAATATTCAACATGATTTTTGTGATATCACACATTTTCATAAAACATCTCTTGTCCTGGTTTCTGAGCTTAATGGTTTGTGCTTGACTTGCTCTTCTGCCTAGTGTCCAGTTATTATTTCTAAATAACTAATAACATAAATCTATATTCTTGCACACTGGAAAAACTTCATCTTTGTGTGGATAAATATTTCTTAAAATGCTTTTACATAAAAAGCAAGCATTATCTCTCTACTAACACATATGGTTCAGAAAGAAAGCTCATTGCTAATCCTACTGAAATGTCAATATTAGTACCATTATCTCCTGCTGATAAGAACCTATAGATGTGAAAATTAACATCTCTTGCAGAAAAACAAAGGAACAACTGTGGGAGAAAATCAGAGAAATGCCCCTTATAATGAACCAAGGAAAACTACAGCCAAAAACCTGACAGGGGAGCTAGTCCATCAACATCATTTTACCTTCAAAAAGCTCCCATTTTGCCTACCCCTCAAGCAATTCACACTTCACCCTAGGGAACTCAGCAGCAGCATTTGGCTCAAGGTGAACACATCTGCATAGATTTCCTTGTGGGTAATTTGATTAATTTATCTGCTTTGGTCTCTCCTTATAGTGTGCATTGACAAGTCACAACACCACTGTGGTTTTGATAAGCAGACAAGTCTAAACTGGAGTTTCCTTTAACAACAACAAAAAAAGGTTGCACGACCTTGAGAATAGGCGCAGAACAACAGAAAAGAGACAAAAGGAGGATGGGAGCTTTATTACCCTAACTCAGGAGTTACAGGGGCATTATAAGCTTATATGCTCATTATGTAAAATTGTAACATGTGAAATCAGCTGCGTTTAAAAGAATAACATATGCTACCAACGAACCCAACATCTCCAGAAGCAAGGTAATTCCTGCCAGCTGCAAGCAGTAATGCTTGCTCCTTGGATTGGAACCAATATGCCCTTTTCCATTTGCATAAGATGCACAAAGACAAGGGCAGCTGTTTCCAAGGGCCAAGATTGGCATTTTGGTGCTCTTGGCTCAAGGTCATAGGCAAGTCTGCTTGGGAGTTTCCTAGTCAGTTAGCAGTTGCTAGGATCTCTCTCCAGGGTTGCCATATAGAGACAAATAGGGACAGGAAGCTAGTTGTCAGAAGGAAAGGGAACATTTCTAAGCGGTTTCTTTTTTCTTCTTCATAGTGGAGCAGTATAACTTTGAACACTAGAGGGAGGTCTGATGTTGGTCAGAGTCCTATTTTGATTCTGTAATTCAGTATTTGAGTAGTTAAAGGGAAAAAGTGAACTTACTGTACAGAGCACACATTTTCTTTTCATTGAATAGGAAAATTTACTTATTTTTCCTGTTGGGAGAATGGGGAGATGTTTCACTTTCTTTCATTTCTGTAAGATGAAAGTACAGAGGTTTAGCTTTAAAATACTAGTAAGGATGTATAGGAGAAACCTCTCCTGTTTACCCAGCTTGCACCATCCTCACATACCTAGTACACACATTTATTCCATGATGTCTTTTTTTCATATGCTGTCTGAACCAAGTACTACATTTTTAAATATTTTCAGAATTGGAAGAGCAAGTGGAAGAATTGGGAGTTTGCCAGAAATTTTAGAAATTATTTGTGCCAGAAAAGGAAGAACAAAGCGTGAATTATATGCCTTTTTCTCTAAATACATTAAACTGAATCAAATTATAAATTATCCACATAATAAGTCCACAAAAATGAACTTGAGTGTTAGAGTACAATTTTAAGTAGTTCCTTGTTATACATATAAAAATGTGGAAATGTAAACTGGGTTCTGAGAGCATATTTTGAAATCCAAACTTGCTTTCACTTACTAATGGGCAATAATGGGTGTGTAAAAAAGGACAGAAATTTTTAGGCAGATAACAGATTAGCCCTGCCAGATATTTTTTGCCCTCATTACTATCAGGGCAATATCTTTGGGAAAGGAAATCTGTACATATTTTTTCAGTTTATACTCATCTTTACAATACAACTCTGACATTTTCAATTATTTTGACTATATTTTAGTCTTAGAATACAACTAGACCCATGAATCTTCAGATTTAGATTTTTGTTCTGCACATATATAGAATATATAATCTAACTCCACAAATGCATATATGCAAGAAACATCCTATTATTTATTTTAAGTAAATGAGTTCTAAGTCTGAGCCCCATTTCTGGCTGATAAATTCTATCTCAATGACTACAAGCTGTGTCAAGATCCTGTGAAGTTTGGTATACAAAGGTAGGAGTAAGAGACTTGATGAAAAACATTTGAGAAGACATCCTGTTCTCAGGTTTTAGTAAGATGTCTACTGTATAAGTCTCCACAGTATTTGAAAATCTGAGCGCTCTACTTTTTCTGTAGTTTCAGAATAATTTTAAATCAGGATAATTCTCATTTACATCCACACCCCCTAGGTCTGCCACCTTCTCTTAAGATATTAAAAACAATTGAATCATGTGTCTCAATCCCTTTCAAACCCAAGATCTTGCATTTATCATCTTTCATAGCCTTTGGCCCATTGCAGACACTTCTTTCTTCCTAAAAACATATATCTGTCTTGTTTCCCAAAAGTCACTTTTTGCCCTAGGAGCTGAGATTTCCAAAAAATTAATCCAGAAAAAATATTACATGCAAACAAGTTTTGCTTTCTACTTGGTAACAGAAATCTTCCCTGAGTAAGGAAGAACAAAGAATTCTAACTGCTCTCTTGTCAGGTCATGGGCACCATTAGGCCAGTTTTTTTACATTTGGCCCTATGTTTGCTGTGTACTGTGAGTTTTGAGGACTCTACCTTAGAACAGAATGTACTATTGGCTACTTTGTTCTAGACCAGCAATATCCAACAGAACTTCTGTGATGACAGAAATGTTCTCTATCTGTGTTGTTTAATTTGGTAGCTACTACATACATGTGGTGACTCCACACTTGAATGTGACCAGTATGACCATGAGACTGATTTCTGTTTTCCTTTCATTTTGGTTGATTTTAATTTAAATTCAAAGAGACACTTGTGGCTGCCATATTGGAAAGCTCAGGTCTTAGACTCCTTAAACTTCTTGTAAGCAAAAATTCAATTAACAAGCAGTTTATTCTTCATATTTGAGATTACATACCTATAAGGTTGGAAATTCCAGGGAGACATTAAAAATCTATTTTTTTCATTGAATAAATAATTTCCTGTCAAAGATATAAATTCAAAACAGAGAAGTAGTTCAGTTAATGGTGACCATTATTCATTGAGTAGTTAAAATCTGTATTGTTTGTCTGCCTGTCATACAGGTAAAATCTAGATATTGCCTACCATTTCCTCCTCAAATCAATGAGATTAACAGTGGAACTATGAATAGAAGTCCATCAAGAACAAGACAGAATCAGGAGGAGGCAGCTAGATGTTTAGAAACTCAAGGGGCTTTGCCCAGCCAAGACTCTATAAAAAGCATAGCTGGAGATGATGCAAAGGTGAATACTGCAAAGGCCAGGTATGAGATGTACAGAAATTACTATTACTATGAAAAACACACCTTAATAATAGCGCTTGTTTGCAGAAATTTCAGTGATAGGGTCCTGTGTTAAGTACTGTCAATGTTTCAGAAATAGCAAATAACATTTACAACAACCTGTTATTAAAATGGGGGTTTCCAGATGGCAAGGGATTGGCTAATTACCATTTTTAGGAAGATGATTTGAGTTTTCTATTTGATTATCAGAAGCACTTACAAGAAGTGATCCAAGTGAATTTTTGCTTGTTTTTTTTTCTAATAAAATAAATTAATTTTCACTTATGTGGTTTAAATTGTTTTGTCTGCTTAGGGGATTTTCAAGTCTGGTCCCTATTTTGTATTTAACTATAATAATACCTAACATGCATCATTATCTTTCATTGACAAGTCAATGAAGAATTAATAACATTCCCATTTTACAGAGATTAAGTATTTTAATTCATGCCATAATAGTTAAGAAATAAACATGACAGGCTAGAGTGGGATTACAGGAACTGGGGTAAAGAATGAAAGATGTGCAAGAAACTAGTAAATAGACACAGCAAGATTTGAGACCAGATTAGCAAGGAAATGGAACAGGGAGATAGGATAATGAAATATTGAAGCTAGTCATAATTAGCAGAGTGCATCAGCAACTTTGCCTTAAAAAAAGACATCTAATTAAAAAGATGGTTCATCTGGTGCTAGCCAACCCTTAAGTCTATACTCTGAATTTATACCAACCTCAAAACTTCCTTCTATCAGAGGAAAACACATTGGACTTCCTGAGCCTGTCTAAAGTATTACTGACTGCTTATACAAACTGCACCATTTGTTCAGAATAACAGTGGAAGGACTGGCATTGGCTCAGTCATTTATAAATTGCATTGAGATGTGCTAATATGGAAGCTTTTAAAGACTATTGTAAATTTTAAGATTTAATGCTAGTTAGATGAATTCAGTTCCATTTTTAATAACTACATCTAACAGAAGCAATTGTGTATTAAAGTTCAGATGAAAGAATTGAAACACAGTATTAAGGATAAGTCAGCACAGCAAGTTCTGATTGGCATCTATGTAACCTGAAGCAGGAATTATCAAACTTCAGTGCAACTGGCAAAGGGAGCAGGGGCAAGCGGGGGTGGGGGGGAGGGACTTCCTCACTGCTACCCCTGCCACCATCCCTGCCCACATGCATGGATTCTGATATACATTCCCTTGGTCAGCTGAATTGAGAATGGCCAGAGGATTTAGGTGACAAGCACTCTCATGGTATTAGAAATTCCAAGGATTTTGATTGCTCTACCGTGCAGTCTATGGAAATGTGTATTTTATATCTCTAAACACTGGAATGAAAAAGTGTACTAATTCCAGTGCTCATTTAAAAACCAAACAACAACAAAAAACTGCCTTTGTGGCATAGATTCAGATCTCCTGGAAATAGGTTATTTGGGGGAAGAACTCTGTGGACTCCTTGAAGTTCTTATTTTTTCACTAGGAACACAGCTGTCACTTATAACAAGATTATGGAGAAGAAAGTCCTGCTGTAGTTGGTCATTTAGTACATAGCCAGGAGGCAGCTCTGGCTAGTATATTCCCTGGTGATTTGTATAATCTAGTTTAAAATGACTAAAATGATGAAGCCCCAAGCACTTTCACTGAGACACTATTAAGTAGTCTAATAGACACTAATTGCTCCTATAGTTCAACCAGATTCATCATTTGATGAAAAAATAAAATAAAAATAGCCCAGCTGGCAGGGCTCAGTGGTTGAGCATCCAACTACAAATCAGGAGGTCACAGTTCAATTCCCAATCTGGGTACATGCCCAAGTTGTGGGCTTGATCCCCAGTACGGGTTGTGCAGGAGGTAGCCAATCAATGATTCTCCCTCATCATTGATGTTTCTGTCTCTCCCTTCCTCTGTGAAGTCAATATATATAAAAGAAAAAGCAAATTTTGAACATTCAATTTAGAAATTAATTTTTTAAATGCATATAGTACTTGGGTAGTCTCAAGAGTCAACACAAGAATCTTCAGTCTGAGAATTAACTGGTGATATTTAGTTTAGATATAAAGGAAAGTAACTGAAGACAGAAAATGCTTTGGTAATGGTGAGAGATATTCCTTTGGCCTAGTAGAATCATAGAAAAAATGTACTGGCTACTTAATACAAGGCTTCATACTTATTTACTATCAGGCTTCATAGGTTAGACACAGAGTAGTCAACTAGCTCTAGACAAGGTGAAAGTATTCTTCACTTGGTTTCATTCATTTCTTTACCTTTGTCCTCTCCTCTCCATTGTTCCAATGACTTCTGCTACAACTTTGTCACATATCATCCCCTGGTCTTAAAGCCTAGCCCTTACCAGAATCCCTTAGAGTCTAAAATATTGTTGCTTTCTTTCCTGCAGCGTGTACTCCCTGATTCTTCAATATTAGCTGTCCTTTTCCACTCCATTAGACATTTGACCAATGAAGAATCTGACAAGCAAATTAAAGTTTATAAAAATAGCTTCAACATACATATTTTCTACTCTTTGTAAGATACTAATAATTCAAAATGTTCTTTATCTTAAAAGGGAGTAGTAGTGTAATGCCAATACAGCAGATCCCATCAAGAAAACGTATAATATTATAGAAATTCATTTGAGAACAGTAGGCTTAAATCCCAGAAGCCAAATTATGAATTTTGGTTAGGTGACCAGTGAGCCTATATAAGTCTAATTAGTCTTTGTGTATCCCTACACTGTGTTCTGCTGTTGCCAAAAGAAACCCTTAATTCCCAATAATAATGCATGCAAGTGGGCCATCTCTCAATTTAAGTGCTAGTTTCCGCCTTTTCCCAATCAGACTTCCATGACTTTTCCTCCTTTGTGGTTATGTGTTAAAAGGGGCAGAAAGGTATTTTTTGTCTAAAAGAAGATAACAGAAGGTGGGGCAGAAGGTGGTGCAAGGGTATTGTAATCGAGAAAATAATAAAACACCAGTTCTAATCAATATAATAAAACAAAGAATAATGTTTCTGTGTACACATTAAGAATTTTATCATATGCTTTTATTTACCAAGGGACTTACAAAAGACTAAATTGATTCTATCTAGAATGTTTTTCTCCATGTCCCAATTTTTAATAGTTTCCTAGGTGCCGCGCGTGCACGTGTGTGTGTGTGTGTGTGTGTGTGTGTGTGTGTGTAATAATTCCAAGTGCACTGCTTTTGCTAATGTCATGGACAGACTAAAATATTCACAGTTTTTAGGATGAGCAGCTTTATTTGGCTTATGCTGAACATAATTAATCTGATATAATTTAAAATTAAGTTAAAATAATTGATGTATTTTCTACATAAAACCAAAATTTTTTTGTTAAGTGATAAAATTTATTAAAAATAAGTTACTTATAGACTCTTAAATAAATAGATGTTTACCTAAGGAAAAGTTTATATTTTCTTGTACAAGTATTTATATTTTGTTTCTGAATAATCTTATTATGATAAATGTAATTTTTGGTCAATAATATTTGGAATCTATTTTATACTGTTTATTCACTTATGATTAGATTATTATGCATTTAAAGATAAAGGAATTTATAGAATGAATAGTGAAGATTCCACACAATTTAGCGTATCTCTGCCATAATTTTAGGAAATTATCAGTAAGGAAACTCTTCTGTTGTGAGCTCTATAGATTACTAATGCAGACACTCATTAAAGAAATTGGAACTGGCCACCTGCAAAGGTAGTAACCCAGTGCCAGTGGAGATAGGCCTCTGCCTCTGAGAGAGTGCTCTATGGCAGCAGTTCTGTGGGAGGCCGTTTAATAGGACACAAGTTAACATACACTAAATTAAAACACAAATTAAGTTTCTTAACTAATTGACTAATTAATGAACTAATTAACTGAGCAAGGCTATTTCTAAACATTTAAGTTAACAATTTTAAAAGAGATACATAATATGCTGGTTATAAGTGAGCTTTTATTATTAAGAATGTAATTTACCTATGTTACACTGCTGCACCTTGAGTATACTCATTCAGCATTTTTTATATTATGCTAAACAATTTCATATATTATTTCATATCCCCTCATTGGGCAGAGTATTATGTTAAATTAATAGGATTTCCTGCCCTGTCCATACTTGCACAATTAACAGCAGCGCAAGTACTAGAAACTCAATTCTGATACTCCACCTCTGTATTAGTTTCTCCCTTTATTTTTTCTTTTGAATTCATCTTTATTTTATTACACTAATACATGACTAATAGCTAATACATAGCATCATCCAGGATCTCAAGGAGAAAATGCTGCAGAAAGGCATTTACTAACTTGAATGAAGATGGGTTAGAATGAAGTAATTTTACTCAACACAGGTTTCCACAGGGGGCTTAGGGGCAAATGGACTACTCATAGAGAGCCATCACACTTACCCCACATGCCCAGAGACTAACAGCTCTTTCACTTTCCTTGCAAGAGTTAAAAATAGAAACATGAAAACAAAACTTCTTGGAAAATGCACAGCACAAAAATGCAGGTAGTGGGAAGTGGAAGTCTACAAGAAGGCCTGAGCCTGCTCCCATTCCCCCATTGACTGCCAACAACAAAACACTCTACTGTCATGTGCTATTACCCAAACAAAGCATGACCCAGAAAATACATAAAATTGTTTTACTACTGGGTCACTCTTTTATTCAAAAAATGAATCAAATGAATAAAGGATCAAAGAGAAGAGTCAAAGAGTGCAAAAATATCAATTCACTGATATACCAATTTAAGCTATCTTACAAAATTAGATCATCTAGATACATAAAACCCTAATATGCAAATAGACAAAATGGGGGAACAACCAAATAACCAGTCACTATGACATGCACTGACCGCAAGGAGGTGTGCACGAAACACAGCAGGCATCAGCAGCAGATGACAGAGTGTAGAACATGGCAGGCATCAGCTGCAGTGGGATGGTGGAGCATGGAGAGTGGGGGTGCCAGATCAAGGTTGGGTGCTGGTTGCTGTCATTGGGGTGAGCTTCTAGTAGTTACTGAAAATTCTTTGCTCCTGCACGCCATGGTCCCACTCAGTGCTAGCAGCTGCTGCTGGTGCCTGCACCTCCTGCTAATGCTGGCCCTGCTCACATCCGCTGCTGGTGCTAGCCCCAATCACTCCATGCCTTCAGTGGATGCAAGTGGTGCTAGCGGGGCTTCAGGCAGACAGTGGACTGGGGACCATGGTGAGAGGGGCAGAGTGGGGGTTAGGAGGATGGGCCAAGACTCCTCCCTGTGCCCACTGCAGCCTTGTGTTCCACAGTTCCTTTTAAGGTGCATAAATTTGTGCTCTGGGCCTTTAGTATCTTTATATCTCTCTCATTATTCTGCCTACAATGAGTGAGAAAAATGACCCCATCTAATAAAAGAATAATATGCAAATTGACTGTACCTCCGCTATACCCACAAGCCAATCGGGAGTGAGTATGCAAATTAACCCCAACCAAGATGGCTGCAGCCATGGAGAAAGCAGAAGGAAGGCTTGGGTTTCCCTGGAGATGGAGGAAGCCAAGCTTTCCACACATCCTGGCAGGCCCAGGCCTACACTCAATGTTACAAAGTTTCAATTATAGAAGATAAATAAATCCCAACAAAAATGGTGGCAGCCATGGAGCTGGAGAGAACAGGATGCTAGAGTTGCCCCAGGCAATAGAATAAGCCAAGCTTTCCGCAGCCCTGGCCTGCGTTGGCCTCCCCTTAAGGTTACAAAGTTTCAATTATAGAAGATAAATAAATCCCAACAGAAATGTCTGTGGCCACAGAGAGAGCAGGAGGCTTGGCTCCACTCTAGGCTAAAAAGTTTCAATTATAGAAGATAAATAAATTTCAGATACCAGGGCCTCCACTTGGATCACTGGGGGCTGTGGCAGCCTGAAAATCACCACAGGCCCCTTGTCCAGGCCACCCATTCCCCAAGGGAACCCTCAACCTGATCCAGGACACCCTTCAGGGCAAATCAGCTGGCCCTCACCCATGCACCAGGCCTCTATCCTATCTGATAAAAGAGTAATATGCAGATTGACCATCACTCCAACACACAAGAGGGATGCCCCCATGTGGTCAAAGATCCTGCCCCATGTGGACACAAGTTGGCCACCACAAGATGGCCAGCAGGGATGGGCATTTGGGAGGGACCAGGCCTGCAAGGGAGGGCAGTTGGGGGTGATCAAGTCTGCAGTGGAGGGCAATTATGGGTGACCAGACTGGCAGAGGAGGGGACCAGGCCTGCAGGGAAGTATAATTAGGAGTAAACAGGCTGGTAGGGGAGCAGTTAGGCATCAATCAGGCTGGCAGGGGAGTGGTTAGGGAGTGATCAGGCTGGCAGGCAGAAGCAGTTAAGGATAATCAGGAAGACGGGCAGGTGAGCAATCCTGGATTGTGAGAGTACGATTGGACATCTCTCAAGGGGTCCCAGATTAGAGAAGGTGCAGGCTGTGCTGAGGGACACCCTCCACCTTCCATGCATGAATTTCATGCACCAGGCCTCTACTATACAATAAAAGTTAGGCAAGAAATGTGAATTACTATAAATAAGAATCTTGAATTGTATAATACAACAGCTCTAACAAGTTGTTAACTGCAAAAAATGTTATGGGTTGCATGGGCTATGATTATTACTGACCTTGCATTAACATGTGCCAATTTCTTAAAAAGTTGTCTTTGCTTGTGATTTATCTTGCCAAATCTTTTTGAGAATAACAAATTTCTTGCCTTCATCTTTGAATCAGTCTGTGCTGTACTATTGGGGAAGAAACATAACCTGTTCCTTCAGGTCTGAATCCTCATCAAATATCTATTTTTCATGACAGTCACCACTACTGCTCTTTTACAGTGAGGTGGAAGACTCAGTGGAACCACCATTCCCTCATTAAAGCTACTAAGTAGTTTAGCAATTTTGAAACAAGAGAAAATAATTTTTTTCTTCTTTTTTCTTTGCTCATACATGGGCAACCTGCTTCCAGTTGGCTTGGTCCCTAACCTATGAACTAATGGATTCTTTTTAGGTAAACACAACATCAACCATACCAAAACTTTAAAATTTTCTCTATCTACATCATTGCCTGGTGACATCATCATGTCTCATGGATTAAGATAGATTCTATAGATTGATAGCTTCAAAATTTCTAAGCCCAATCTTATTTTCTCTTCTGAACTCCAACCATGAATATTCAACTGCCCACTTAACATCTCCATTTCCATATATCCAAGAACGCCATTAATCTCATGTTTCCAAAACAGATTCCTGGGCTTCTTTTCTCACCTATTAGTCTAGATCTCAATAAATGCCACCTCAATTATTTTCCAAATACTCAACTCCAAATTTTTAGAGTTTCTGCAGTGCTTTCTTTGTCTCACTTAGCAAATCCATTCTTCCAACATATCCTAATCAAATGGGCTTTAAAATATATCCAGAACCTTGCCTCTTTCTTACCTTACCACCTCCACAACTATCACTCAGTCCAAACCACATCGTTTCTTACCCGAATTATTCCTATAGTCTTCTTAACAATCTTCCTATTTCTATATTTGTCTATTGTCCACATAATCACCCATGAAGTGTTTTTTGAAAGCTTAAATTAGATAATGTCATCTTTCTCTTCAAAAATCTAATGATTCCCTATCATTCAAGACCCTTCACTTTAAGGCCCACATCATCTGACTCTTGCAAACCCCACTCACTACATATTTGACTTCAATTCTTGTTTTTTCTCCCTTAGTCCTAGGTGCCAGCCACTTCTGCATGGCTTGCTCTCATAGTCTCATCATGTTTCTCACAAAATAATCCTGTCTTTAGGGAACCCTTCCCAGAACACAATATAAAAAACAGCACACATTCCACTTCTCTTAATCTCCCTTAATCTGCCTTATTCTTATTTATCATAAGATATACAGCCAACCTCCTTGGATTTCTAGTTCTCCCATTTAATGACTTCATCTTAGCCAAATTATTTTGTGTCTCCTTTCCTTTATCTATAAAGTAAAAATACTAATAGTATCTTTCTTTTAATACATTAAAAATAAAAATATTTTTAAAGATTAATAATATCTTGTAACAAGAAAAAATTCTGAGAATCACTAAATTAAAATTATAGTGCCCAGAAAGTGAAAGCAAATTGTCTGTTAATAGGTGTGGATCAGGCCTGCAGAAAGAATACTCACATTCCTGTATATCTGTTGAAAAAATTTTGTTCCAACACCTCACCCAAAGATATTTTTCCATTGATTTTTAGAGAAAGTGAAAGAGAGAGGGAAACACAGAGAGACATATTGATGTGAGAGAAACACACTGACTGGTTGCCTCCTGCATGAGCCTGAAGCAGGGCCAGAGCTGGGGAGGACCCTGCAACCAAGGTACATGCCCTTGACCTGAAAGGAATCCAGGACCCTTTGGTCCATAGGTCAATGCTCTATCCACTGAGCCAAACCAGTTAGCAATCTTATCTAATAAAAGAGCAATATGCAAATTTGACTGTACCTTTGCCATGCCCACAAGCCACGCCTACCAGCCAATTAGGAGCAGATTATGCAAATAAACCCCAACCAAGATGGCTGCTGCCACTGAGAGCAGGAGGTAGGCTTGGGTTTCCCCAGCAGCAGAGGAAGCCAAGCTTTCCGCCTGCCATTGCCTGCCTAAGCCTCCACTCAATGTTACAAAGTTTCAATTATAAAAGATACAGAAATGGCGGCAGCCACTAAGCTGGAGAGAACAGAGGCTTGGGTTTTCCTGGCAATGGAGGAAGCCAAGCTTTCTGCCTGCCATTGCCAACCTAGGCCTCCACTCTAGGCTACAAAGTTTCAAACAGAAATGGCTGCTGCCCCAGAGCAAGCAGAAGGCTTGGCTGTGCTTCAGGCTACAGTTTCAATTGTAGACATGGATTAATTCCAGATACCAGAGCCTCCACTTGGGTCACTGGAGGGCATGGCCAGCCTGCAAACCTCCACAGGCCCCTCGCCCAGGCTGCCCCTCACCCCAAGGGAACCCCCACCCTGATCAGGGACACACTTCAGGGCACACCAGCTCAACCCCACCCATGCACCAGGCCTCTATCCAATCTAATAAACGAGTAATTTGCATATTTACCATCAATTCAACACACAAGAGGGCTGCCCCCATGTGGTCAAAGATCCTGTCCCCATGTGGACCCAAGATGGCCACCACAAGATAGCCAGCAGGGGAGGGCCATTAGGAGGTTCCAGGCCTGCAAGGGAGGGCAGTTGGAAATGACCAGGCTGGCAGAGGAGGGAAGTTGGGGGCAAACAGGCTGGCAGGGGAGCAGTTAGACATCAATTAGGCTGGCAGGGTAATGGTTAGTGGGTGATCAGGCTGGCAGGCAGAAGCAGTTAGGGGCAATCAGGGAGGCAGGCAGGTGAGCAGTTTGGAGCCAGCAGTCTGGATGTGAGAAGGATGTCTGACTGCCTGTTTAGGCCCGATCCCTCATGGGGTCCCAGATTGGAGAGGGTGCAGGCTAGGCTAAGGGACATCCCCCACCCCCCACCCCTGTGCATGAATATCGTGCACCGGGCCTCTAGTATAATATAACAAGCATAATAAACACTTCCTTTTAAAAAGATGTTCAGTCATGGAAGCTAATTTTTTTTTTAATACTCAGCACTTACTCGCAACAACATAGTGTATACTTCTTTGTTAACTCATTCCCCATTATGATGTAAGTCCATGGGAGTTTGGACTTAAATGTTCTTTGTTTTGTTACTTAAATAATGCTCAATGCTTTAATAGTGCCTGACAAGTGCTAAGTACTCAGTATTTGTTGCATGAATAAATGAATGAAGGTGATTGTATTGGAACATATTTCAGCTTTCTTTGTAGGCTAGTTCCAGAATTAGTATTATTCTTCATAAGAATAATCTTTTTGCTTAAACATAACACGGACAAAAAAAATGTTATATTTGTATGGCTCTTATTTTTCACTAGGAAAATATCTGAAAAGTATACTGGAGGCAAATACACAAAAATCATGATAGCAACAAATCTTTCTAACCCCTCAGATTTTCATGATCATGTGAATGAAAAGGGGCTACATAATAAATTCACAAGCTCAGGAGGGCTACCTGGCAGGCTGGACAAGCTAAGTGACCAAAAATAACCACACAGGACAGTCTGATCATAAATTCCTAATTAGGCAGGCTATAGTGGTTAGTCATGTCCCACACCTATAGCTTTGTTAGCAAAGAGCAAGCTTTACCGTAAATAAGCTCTGTCCATCATTCTTATGCATCTAGGATAACATACCTTTAAAATGTCAGAGTAATTTGTTTTTTTTGCCCCTCAAAGGCACAACAGCCAGCACGGGAGCATAAAACCACAGAATCCCTCATTGTGTTGTTCCCTGCATACCATTTCTATGTGCTGTCGATGTTAATTATTAACTATCATGCTTTTTACGGACCCAAGAGATTTCCCCGCTTTGCTTTCTCTCATCTCCTTAATCTACCAACAACGAATTTCATGTAAACTTCCTTACATGTTCTCCTTGGATTCTAAATGCATAAAAAGAACTGTAAAACTGCCATTTTCTGGAGTGTTTTCTAAAACTGTTGTTGCTGGGAATGTTCTCATAATGTGGCTCAAGTAATTTTTCCATAGGTTTGGACATTATTTTTTTGACCATCAATCACTATACAGAAGGTTTTTATGTGGGACATTTAATATATTTTACTGTAGATATCCTATATAATAAAGAGGTAATATGCACATTGATTGCCATGCCCTTGCACAAGATGGCCATCCACATGTAGTCACAAGATGGCCACACTCATGTTATAAGATGTCCATCCCTATGTTGTCACAAGATAGCTGCCACCAGATGGCCAGTAAGGGAGGGCAGTTAGGGGTGAAGAGGCCAGCAGGGAAGGGCAGTTGGGGGTGATCGGGCTGGCAGGGGAGTGGTTAGTGGTGATAAGGCTGGCAGGCAGAAGCAGTTAGGGGCAGTCAGACAGGCCAGCAGGCAAGCGATTAGGATTCAGCACTCCCGGATTGTGAGAGGAATATCCAACTGTGGGGTTTGGGCCTAAACCTGCAGACAGACATTCCGCAAGAGTTCCCAGATTGGATAGAATGCAGGTTGGGCTGAGGGGAAGCACCCTGTGCCCCAGTGCATGAATTTTGTGCACCGGGCCTCTATTCTTATAATAAAGAATGTTCCAAAGGGTTGATGTTGATCTGAAAGGTTTAGATCAAGGGTGACTTACTAGAGCCTTTCATAGCATCTGACACATGGTTAGTGTGCAGCGCCAGCACAGCTAAAGGTTTGGTGAGACTGATGAGGAGCAGTGAAGGATTAAAGAAAAGACAGACAAGAGAATACAGCTGGGGCTCACAGATCTCCCATGCCTGGATGAGGACACAAAAAGACCCAGCCTGAAAACTGAGGCTTTATTTTATAGATAGATCTAAACAAGGGTAGTGATCAACATGTTTACAATGTTCTTGTGAGTTTCACTTTATTTTGGCAGCACTTGCTGTACCTCCTACTGCCCATTAGCTACCTAGGAAGGAACTAGGGAGGGCTTTAAGCTAAATTATGATAAGAGGACTCTGATCTCCAACCTGGGACTGATTACAAGTCAGTCCAAGACGTAACTTTAGAGCCACTTCTGACAGTTAGTACTTAATATTTGTTGAGCTAACTTTAACTTAGCTTTCCACTTGAAGTGATTCCTAAGTTTCAGGCCAGCCGGAGAATGGAGAAGGATTCCCCTTTTAAAAATATGTATACTAATATTCAATTAAGTATTATGGTCTTTTCTGTGTCCTTTACAGACTACAAAGGTCTAAACCAGAAAAGGCAAAAATAAAGCACAAAATATGGATTACATCTCTTGTGATCAATAACTCAATTGCTCTTGCCTGGCTGGTGTGGCTCAGTGGTTGAGTGTCGACCTATGAACAGGAAGTCATGGTTTGATTCCCAGTCAGGGTGCCCATGTTGCAGGCTCAATCTCCAATATGAGGTATGCAGGAGGCAGCCAATCAATGATTCTCACTCATCACTGATGTTTCTTTCTATTTCTCTCTTCCTCTCCCTTTTCTCTGAAATCAATTTTTAAAATACTAAAGAAAAAAAAATTGGATACTCTACACAACTTGCATCTAATTTACCATTCCCTAATGTACAAGTATGCCCTACCACTGAAGCATAATTTCTGGTGCTTGTTCCCAGTGGTTTCTTTATTTTTCTATCTCAGCACACAGGATTATCTTAGTCCATTTATTTATATTATCAGCAGACTACAAAGTTATATCCATTTTCTGAATAGTTGAGTATATAAATTCAATCCATTTCCTACTGTCATTGTCACCTTTTGCCTTGCCTCAAAGATTCCTATAATTATATTCCATCTTCTCATCCTGTTCCACTGACCTATTTTCTTGCTCACAGCCACCAATGGTTTTAAACAATAATCAAAAACCTCTTGGTAACTTGGGTAACACATGAATACTGATATAGGTAGAGTCTACTGCAAATATTGAGATGTCAAGTTCCTAGAAGGGCCAGAGACCCCAAACCCCTGGTGTATCCCATCTGTGATTAGACACATCCCCAATGTCTTAGATTTAAATAGATAATACCACCAGTGTGAGGCTCTTTCTCATTTCACCTGGCTTTCACCATCTCACTGAACTTGGTGTTTTCTTAGCATAATCACTTTGGTAGAATAGTGAAATAATTAATCGCAATTGGATTGTCTCTCATGCAACACCCTGTACCCTCATCTCATAAGGCAAGGAATTGGTTTTGAGGTACCCAGTGTCCTGTTTAGAAGACCTGATAATGACACCTTATGGTACTATACCATCCAGTAAAATAAAATAGTATTTACCCTAGGAATTCATAAAGAGGGGCTAGAAATCAAATTAAGGTTCATTGTGTGTTGTTGTTTTTCTGAGAGGGATTTTCAAAGATTCCCACTATATCTTTGAAAAAGCTTATAACCTAATTTGTAGCTGTGCAAATGAGAATTAGGTTATATGGATAGCTTTTATTTCCTACAGTCATATTCAATACTCATACAAATATGTGAGTCTCAGGTGCTCTTAGTCTTCCTGGAGGAAACCTGTAATTTGCCTCTCTCTAGTAGGAAATATATTTTACTTGATCTCTGAAGAAACCACACACTGCCAGAAAAAAAGAAAAGGAGCTTCACTTTAAATCAGAAACATTCCATGATGTCAGAAAAATTAAACAGAAAATTCAATTATCTTCTGGGAACTTGTCTGATCTATCCTAACTGTGTGACCTATCATTAAGTCAAAAGACACTTTCTAAATGCCCTAAATTACTTGGCCCTCTCACTATGGAATAAATGAATTCAAAAAGGATCTTCTGAGGCCACTTCAAAAGCACTTTTAATAAGGATAACAAAAATTGGAATTTTTTACTAAGTAGGTATAACTTGGTGCATATAGGTTTTCATTCACTTTCAGATCTTTTAAATTTTGAATACTATATTGCTAAACTTTATCTGATACAAACATTGATGCTGTCTGTCTTTTCAACAGAGCTTTTGACCATTTACGTTAAAAATGATATTGATACAGTTGAACTATTATCTACCATATTTGTTTTCTATTTCTTGCCCTTGTTCTTTTTTCATATTTTAGTCTTCAACTCATTTTCTGCTGTTTATGTGATTTTTCAAATTCAGGTATAATTGACATACAACATTATGTTAGTTTTGTGTATATATATAACACAATGATTCAATATTTGTACATATTTCAAAACGATCCCATGTCCACTTAGCATCCATCATCACATAGAGTTATAATTTTCTTTTGCCTGTTGTAGTTTTAAGTGAGCATTTCACATGATTGCATTTTCTTTTTCTTCTCTTTATATATATTGGTTATACTTCTATTTCTTGTATTTTTCTTCTTTTACTTATGTTTTAATGATTGTCTTTATCTTTTAAAATATAATTTCTTCATCTTTCTCTTCTTTATTTCTGGAATCTCCAGTGTACAGTTGTACTCTCTACTCTATGTCTTTTACTTGCCCTTTTATATTAAAAAATAGAGTATTTTCAATACTTGAACATTCTGTGACATATTCTATGTAATATTTAAAATATATTTTAAATAAATATTTTACTCTTCAGTAAAATCTGTTTTAACTACTCATATCATATTAAATTTAAATTTCTATTTTTTTCATTTCTATGAATTATTTTGAAATCAAATCAGATATTTTAGTGGTTTCTTAAGTTTATATCTTTAATAACCTTTTATTTATTTAGTTATAGCAAACATATATGTGTGTGTGTATATATATATATATATATATATATATTTGTTCTATGTCTGATAATTTCAATATCTGAAATATTTGTGATTTATATTTTGTGTCTGTTTTGCTTCTAGAGTTTTCAACTTTGAAATTTGAAATTTGCCTTTTTTTCTTCATTTGTTTGATGGATTTTTGTTGTTAATACTCACCCAGAGATATTTTTTCCATTGATTTTTAGAGAGCGGGGTTGTGGGGGGTGGGAGGGAGAGAGAAAAAAATATATCTATGTGAGAGAGACACATAGACTAGTTGCTTCCCACATACACCCTGATGGGAGCCCAGCATGAAACCTACAACTGAGGTAGATGTCCTTGATCTTGATTGGGGAATGGAATCTATGACCCTTTGGTACAGAGGCTGATGCTCTAACCACTTAGCACACTGGCCAGGACTGTTTGGTGGCTTGTGATTGGAAGCTCATATTACTTTGTTGTAATTATTCATATTGTTTTTGATGGTGTCTTTTTTCTTAATTTGTTTTTGTTGGCTTTTTCCAGGGTATTGACTATACCACCTTAAAATAATTATTATTTTTATTTCATCCTTACAAGTATTGCAAATTTCAGATAAAAAGTCAAATGAAAACCAGTTTGATATGATCACCTCCTATGAGAGCTAACTCCTTCCAGTTTATCCACCATCAAGGTTGATACTATCAGTGTCCTACTGTTCCTTTGGACAGCTGTTATGTGGGAATCTTTTATTAAACCCCTTCCTCGGAGGCTTATCCCGCTTTCATCAATGTCCTGCATTAGAATTAAAGCTGAAACTCTACGTACCTAGAGCTCACAAGTTCTCCATGTTGAGAGCTACAATGAGTGCTGGTTTAAATCTCAGGACTCCTGCTTTTCCATCATTTGAAGTGTCTGTGGATGGCATAAATCTTTTCCAAGAGAGCAATACATTGAAAAGTTTGTACATGTACAAATATTAGGTATTTATTACATGAAAAACAGCTAGCATTTTCCTGGGGCTTTAGTGGCAGCATGGTGGGGAGTATCATAAATGACAAGGTAAGAGTAATATATGGTAATTAGAGTTTGTATTCAGCTCTTAAATCAGAGGAGTATTTTTAGACAAATGTCAATATTTATTCTAGGTTAATGGAGTTCAGATGGAAAAGCAGTATATTATGCTCTGCCTCTAGGACCATGATAAATTGTTATGATATCAAAAGCTCTGAAAAATGCTATAATGGTGAATCATAGTTTTTTCTTAACATTATTTGATCAGAAAAAGTGTTCTTATTGACCATGTAATTATCCCAGAGAGTTCCCAGTGTTTTCTGATAACTTCCAGCTATAGCACCAGTCTCATTTCTCTTATTAAAACTCATTCAAAACAAAACTTTAATTTTATATTTACATCATAGCTTATACTCTCCCTTAAAAATGTACCTGACCCAATGGGAGGGGTGTATTGTTTCATTCTTTCTCACCTTTTTCTGTTCTTCATTTTCTGATTACCTCAGGGTGGTAGTAGGGGGAGAGTATATTAGATGTAGAGAGACAAGAAATCTAATATCATTGGGCAGCTGAAGTTCTTACTTAGATAATAATTGCTGGTCTTGGATCATAGTATTAATGAGTCACAGTCCTGTAATCTATGGAGTCTCCACATGGACGTCTTCATTATATTGTCACATTCCTGACATGTGATGCATTTTCTGAAGACCTGTTGCAACTTCCACTTACAACTTGTTCCGGATGACTCACCACTTATAAGCTATTCTTTTGTGCAGGTTATATTAAGATGGTATAACACTATTCACATTTTATACTAGTAGTATCAACATAGTTGATGAAAATTCATGTGTCTTTGTCAGGCACCATTTTTGCATATGAATCCCTTAAATGGGAAGCAGTTACCAGCTTTTATGTTCATACTAGAGGCCTGCTGCATGAATTCGCGCTCAGGTGATGTCTGGTAGGCCTGACCCTGCTGATTGAGTCAGGCCAGCTGGGGGGGAGGGGTTGTGGGTGGTTGGCCAGCTGGCCCCACCCTCTGGTCGAACTCCTGGTGGAACTCCCTGTTGAGGGAACAATTTGCATAGTAGCCTTTTATTATATAATCCAGAGGATGTGTTAAGCTTAATTAAGAAATTATGAAGTTTCATTTTTAGTTTGAATTGCCACTTAACCCAGTGATCTCACTTCTAGGAATATATCCTGAGATTCAAAACAATAATCTCAAAGAATATATGCACCCATATGTTCATAGCAGTGCTATTTACAATAGCTAAGATCTGAAAACAGCCCAAGTGCCCATTAGTAAATGACTGGATAAAAAAGCTGCAGTACATGCAATTCTATGCAGCAGCAAAAAAAGAAGGAGCTCTTATCCCTTGAGACAGCATGGAGGGATCATAGAATTTCACTTATATGTGGAATCCAATGAAAAAATAAACTGATGAACAAAATGGATCCAGAGACCTGGAAGCATGAAACAAACTAATAATCTCAGGAGGAAGGGAGGAGATGGGAAGAGATTAACCAAAGGATTTATATGCATGTAACCCATGGACACAATAGTGTGGTGAAAGCCTGGGGAGGGGGCAGGAGCCAGGTGGAGTGTATCAAAGAGGGGAAAGAGGAAATTTGTAAAAGTTCAACAATTAATATAAATTAAAAGAAATTGTGAAGTTCTACTGTGGTGACAGCATGAGGAGGACTATACTAATTGGAGTAAATGAGTACGAAGAAGAGGAGTGCATTGCCCAAGTTTTCATCTTCAAGTACTTAGGTTCCCTGCAGTTTTCTTAGAGTCCTTCCAATTGCTTTGGGGGCCTTTCTTTCCCTTTCTGATGGGGTAGAAAAGATCACTGTACAAAGCTCTTTCCTCTAGGCCTATGGTTCTCAACCTTTCTAATGCCGTGACCCTTTAATACAGTTCCTCATGTTGTGGTGACACCCCAACCATAAAATTATTTTCATTGCCACTTCATAACTGTAATTTTGCTACTGTTATGAATCGTAATGTAAATATCTATGAGCCACATGTTAAGAACTGCTGCTATAGAGCCTAAGACCATCAAAAAAACACAGATATTTATATTACGATGCATAACAGTAACAGAATTACAGTTATGAAGTAGCAACGAAAATAATTTTATCGTTGGGGGTCACCACAACATGTGGAACTGTATTAAAGGGTCACGGCATTAGAAAGGTTGAGAAGCACTGCCCTAGGCTAACAGCTCATTACCTCAAGTTTCTAGTCTGCTCTGAAAGCACTATGGGGTAGGATGAGGCTCGAAGGAGCAGTCAGCTACATCCTGAGTTCCTCAGGAATACACTACAGTGAGTGCCCTTGTGGAAATATTTACAAATGTTGTTTTCATTGGGCCTTTGGTAAGAATTCTGACACAAGAATGAGCATGTCATTCTAATGTTTGTGTCATAGAATCTTTTCTTGAAATTGAGGCTGAACCCAAGTTCATCCCTTTTGCAAAAGCTTCAAATAATGTCTGTTTCAGGAAATAAACTGTCACAAAACTAATCGTGTTTACAAGACAGTGTGAAATATAGGAATCTGCCTGACCCACAGATGCAGGACTGAAGTTGGGGATAGGATGGTCACTGCAGGCTGGAGCAATGAGGGAGCACTTTGATGCGGGGGGCGGGGGCGGCAGGGTCTGAGCAACTGGGTATCCATCTGCTCTTTCTGCCTTTCCAGGAGAATTCCACTTTTGTGGGATTTTGTGGAGGGCAGCAATGAACTTGGTTTCACCCACATCCACAATAATAGTGACATTTTCCAGTTTTTCTAGCATATGTGTGGGGCTATATGGCACAGCAGGTCAGACTAAATACTAATTATAAAAGCTATATGACATTAAATAAAAATAATATTTAAATATTTCTAGAAATAAATTTCAACTTATCAAATACAAGTAAAGTGCCAAGAAGCTCAGTAAATATTGATTATAAATAGTCTTTATTATGTGCTTTCTCTCCATGAGTATAAATTAGCTATAGCATTGCTTATGCCTCATCAATTAGCATAACATGTTAAGACTCAATAAATATTACCACTGCTGCTATCAGAAAATATTAACTTAGTAGTTACTTTACGGTATGCTAACACTCTTTGCTCTAGTAATACAGATGTAAACAACTCATACAAAAATTTCCTAATGTTATATAGTTTATTATCAGATGATATAAAAATTAAGTAAATACAGAGTATATTAAATAAAATATATAATATATATTTACGATATATTGATAAATTAATAAGCAAAAAGAGGAACATTTCTGATAAAAATTAGTTACTTTTAACATGGAATATATCTCATGTTAGTATTTAGTACTAAGTGTCTAATTGTCCAAAAAAAGTGATACAATAGGGGATGATACATTTTAAATATGTCTCATTATATAATATGAAGTTAAAACATTAAAATTATATATTAGAAATGATATCTGACATTCAGATAAAAAATGCATTGCCAGTAGGAATCAATAAACCTCCAACCTAAACCCAATTGTTGTTATTTCTAACAGTAAGATAGTCATGCTTCACCATTTCTGGAGATAGACTAAATGACCCAAGCTGCTCTTATGGTTATGATATTCCCTGTCTTATTATATACTTAATACATCTATAGTCAGCACAGAAACACTTTTGAATTATTAATCTTAAAGGTGAAATTGAAATGATGGAGGTTAAAAGAAAGGGAGAATTGCTTTGCTCTCAGAAAAAAATATGATTATTAAAGTAAAAAGAAAGAGAAAATATAGAGTGTAATATGACTTTAATTTTATTTGATTGGCTATTGACTTCAGGCCTTTTAAAAAAGAGAAAAAAAAATCAGCAATAAAACAGGTTTAAATAGAGAGCTTGCTCGCTCTAGTTTCTAGTAGGACAATGGTGCCAAATAGTAGAGTGGGTCATTTTTTTTCCTAATGGTTCATTTTTTTTCCTAATGGTTCATTCTTTCCTCTAGGGGTATATAGCAGAGCTCGCCCTGTTCTGAAAAGGGTACAAATGGATCATTTGTCTGATACAGGGATGGTGCTTCAAAGCTGTGCTTCTGCTATTTTACAGGCAGCTAGGAAATGGAAATGTGGCATTGAAAGCCTTCACAAGTGCTCTCATAACTTCCCAATACCCACCAAGTCCTGTATGGAGTCAGCCTGTCCAAGCTTCTGATTCATTTTCTTTCCCTCAACTGGCCTCAACTACTGGATATGATATGAATTCCACTTTATCAACAATGCCAATGATTCTCCTTTCTCTCTCTCTCTCTCTCTCTCTCTCTCTCTCTCTCTCTCTCTCTCTCTCACACACACACACACAGCCTCCAAGCATGATAATATTTACCTATCATATAGCATTGATATTATCCAATATTTGTCTATTATTTATTGGTAACTAGAGGCCTGATGCACAAAATTCATGCAAGAGTAGGGTTTCCTTACCCTGGCTGCCAGTACCGGCTTCCCTCTGGCACCCGGGACCCGTGCTTCCCTTGCAGCCCCAGCTTCATCAAGAGGAGAATCTGGAAGGATTGATCTAATTAACATATTACGATTTTATTACTATAGATGAGTTATTGTTGTTGGTGTTTTTTATTTTTTAAATTTTTCTGTGACTTAAGTTTCCTCATTTCCAAAATGTGGGAAGACGTGATATAATATGCATAATTATATATATATATATATATATATATATATATATATATATATATACACACACACACACACACACACACACACATATTCTCTAAAAAATAGCACACATCTTTTTGCTGTTCCCATTTATCACCTCAGAGGGAAATTGTGAGTTATTTTTTCTTGTCTCTTCTTTCCTCTCTATTTTTCATAATCCTTTATTTTTTTCATTACTGCCACAATCCCCTGGAATCCGACCTCCAGCCTGGATAAGCAACACAAGACTTCATGGCTCTGTATCTCATTCATATACATATTTTGTAAACAGATGCAGATCTTTCTAAGAAAGCATTTTAGTTCCATTAATACTTTCTGGGTAAAATATCTACCAGACAACAACAAGCAAAGAGAATAAACAACGATATTTTTTTCTTTTGCTAATATTGAACAACTTTCCATTTCACTGCATTATTTTCTTTGTACTATTATGCCTTCAAAATATCTTTCTCTTTTCTCTGCTCTTTCCATTGACTCTGTCTCATCAGGAAGAATGTGTAAGCAAAGGAGAATGTAAGGGGGGAAAATCTGAAATTGCATGAGATTATTATTTAGTGGTTAAAATTATAAAGGGCAAGGAACTAGATAGAAATCTTAACACAGAAATCTTGAACTAGAGTGAATTATCTATTCACCAGTAGAAAGTAGACCATGCTAATGTGGTTCTGAATGATGATGGCAACAAGAATTAGAAAAGAAAATCTGTTTTGCCCTGAAAAGTTGGAGTGGGTCCTTTGAAGGTGTGTGCCACTTCTACTCACTCTGGCCTAGGTTTGAATGATATATTAAGGATGAAATTTTCAGGACAAAGGACTGGATAGCTGAGAACAACTGGCAGGGGGTTAGTGTCACTATAAAAATTCCTACTGTCAAATCCAAAAGAAATCTATTGACCCTTGATGGTATGTACTTTATATCATGAAGTATACACACAGGTTAGAACATTGAGGAAATAGATATTGAGGAAAGAGATACCTCCGACAATTTACTTTAGGTGAGGGTGAACAAATTCATTGACTATAATTTTCAATTGGGCTAAACAATTTTCACTGTTATAATCAGGTCCATGGTCCTATTGCATTTAAAACATAATATTTAAGTGTGCTTAAGAAAATTAACTTGAACATTGGGGATATTTATATTTGAATCCTCACTACTTCCCAGCTACCTATCTGAATGGATTTTTGCCTATTTCTCAATTTTCTAAAATGGAGAATCAAATGTATGCAAAATGAACAGGACTGTGCCTGGCTGGTATATTTATATATGAGAATTTTTATTTTGAATAGTGATTCATATAATGATGAGTTTTAGTCAACAGAGCTAACTATGATTCAATTGATGAAAATGAATTGCAGAGATTTTCCTTCTGTTGAAGATGCTAAATTGTAGGTTTTGCCACTCCATTTTCATTCTCTCTGAAATTACAAATGGAAAACTATACTAATGTCTTCACAATGTCTGTGCAGTTTCCTGGCCTGAATAAGATGTAAGAAGAGCCTCTAATGAATGAGCATGCCACAGAGTGTTCTGGTTTGTACTGCCACAAATTAGAATTGGGCTATAATTCTTTTCTCCATCAAGGTTTTCACTTTAAATGTGGTGTAAGAGCGAAGCATGGACAGAGCAGTGTGGGAAAGCGGCTGCCTCCCACTAGTCAGCACGACATCTTCTCTGCAGTCATAGAGCAGTGATTCACATCGGCTGATCTGTGCACAGCCGGAGTCTCCTCTCACTAGAGTGGTGAATGGGATGAGAACAGGTATTAGTCACAAAACTAACCTGCTTGGGTCAATGGAGAAAAGGGCCATGACTTGCTTGTCTGATGCATGGCAGTGAACCCTGGACTAGGAATCAGGAAGCCAATGGTGTTAATACTTACTGTGTTTTTGTGTGGACACAGTGAAGTGGCTTAAATTCTCTCATTTAAGGGGTGTGTGTGTGTGTGTGTGTGTGTGTGTGTGTGTGTGTGTGTGTGTGTGTATGTAGAAGAAAGGGAGAGGATTTTTCCAACATGTTTGAAAGAGTTCTAATTAGTAATCAATGAAACAATTGCTAAGAAAAACTAGTGTAAAATGCCTTAAACTAGTGTAAAATTCCTTACAAATGTGAAAGGTTATTTATTATTATTGCCCTTCTTGAGAGAAAACTCATTCTCAGAATGCACAGATAACTCACAAGAGATAGTCTTATGATTAATCATTATCAACAGTTTCTTACAGGAGTTTCAGGGTTACATATCCAGAAATATCAGTCCTATAGCTTGTTATTTTGCTATCACTGCTATACATTTCTCTTGACATTTAATGCACATGAAGTGGCATGCAAACAGCAAGATGTTGTATAAATTATTCTTATCAAGTAACAGCTGGAAGAAGTACTCCTCTTGTTATCAGTAAATAACTTCAGATGATTGACTGACCTCTGAATTTGAATATATGTCTGGAGTGGAAAATAAGTTTCAAGGCAGAAAAAGAGGGTGCTTGGTAATGCGAAGGGATTTTGAAGGGGAGGAGGGTTGGCAGGAAAAAGAATATTTCTGGATTCTAATATTTGTTCCATTTAAATCTTGCAACTAAATTTATATCCATGCATCCATCCATCCACTCAATAAATACATATTAATCCTCTGTTATGATAAAAGCGCTATCTAGGGTGTAAAGACATGATTGTGAATAAGACATGTAAACTGTCTTGGCCTCCCAGAGAGATAAGCAGCAAAGTGGGGCAAGAAGAAGGCACCAGTCACACAGGAGAGGTATCAGAGGAATCATGGAAGGCTTTTTATTTTTTTTTATTTTTTAAATATTTTTATTGATTTCAGAGAGATAGACAGAAACATCAATGATGAGAGAAAACCATTGATTGGTTGCCTCCTGCATGTCCCCCACTGGGGATGGAGACAACAACCCAGGCATGTGCCCTTAAATGGAATCAAACCTGGGACCCTACAGTCCACAGACACTCTATTCACTGAGCCGAACCAGCTAGGGCTAGGGAAGGCTTTTAGAAAAAAAGTAACATGAAGTTGAGATCATCTGAAAATGAAATAGGAATTAACTTATTACAAAAGAAGAGGATGGAACAGTATCATTGGATCAAGAGAAGATGGCCTCTGAAGGGAACTGAAAGTTCAATAGAAACTCTTTTAGCCTCCCATCACTCAATATTATTGAGACTATTCTGCCAATTTTATGCTGAAATCTCATAGCAAGCAAGCCTTTCTCTACTGTGCCAAGGGCATTTTCTTCCACTGCCTTTATCAACTAAACAAAGAGGTATTTCACAAGCATCAATATGAGAGCTTCTATAGTAATTTAGTTCCTCTAAAGGGTAGAAAATGGATGTTTGACATTGGGAGATGATGTGTAACGGTAAGAAAATATGTAATATTTAGTGTGTGAAGCAACAGATAGATGTGGGGAAGTGGGCAGGGACCATGACATAAAATGTGATTTGAGTGCTATGGCAAGGAGTTGGAACTTCCTCCTAAAAAGAACAGAATAGACATATAAATATCTTAAATAAAAAGAGTTATATAATTATAATGCAATATTTAAAAGCATGACCCTTCTTGGCTGAGGTATTTAAACATTTTTATCAGGTCATGTGCCCCTCTTAGTAAATTATCTTGACCATTCTCCTTCAATAAATAGTGTGTGTGTGTGTGTGTGTGTGTGTGTGTGTGTGTGTGTGTATGCACAATATCACTCTATGAATACATGTAATAAAGCACTTAAGTATGCATTAACAAAGTGAAATAAAGTTCAATTAAGAGTCTTTAATGTCTTGCTAATCTTTTCAGCCTTTTCCCTTTAGTGGCCAGTGTTTTAAGGCAAATTACACATTTGTAGAAGGTTCCTTCTTAATGAACATGGAAATGAATTCATATTTAAAATAGACCGTTTTATGTTGGAGTGTTGGACTCACTTCTTTCAGAGATGATTAAATTACCATTACTTTATGCTACTTTGCAATGTAGTAATAAAGTACTCACAGGAGTAAGAAAAGTGCCCATGCTATTTTTTTCCTTGTGGTTGCTTCTGTTTACTTCATTAATACAACACTGGATCTGAGGAAAGATGCTTCAAGTCAACTCTCCATGTTGTGTGACATTTCATATAAACTAGGGTATATAATCTTTGTAACCATTTAACAGAACACGTATACTGTGACAACAAAATTAAAAGGAAATAAGCATGAAGGCATCATGTTTCCAGTGTCCCTTCTGTGTTGTTGAATGTCTGTCCTCACTGTAGGAAACCTCATTAATGACATGTGAGAGAACCAGTGTTAGTGTGGATGCCAAATAGTAGTAAACGTGAATATTTGTTCATAAAAATTTACGTGACTTTCTAGTGTTTTCTCATATATTTATGGAAGAATTTATGTTCAAATTTAGTGTTGAGGGTACACAGTTATTTAAGGGGACAGTGGTATCACAAATAAGTCAGATTTGTTAAATCAGAGCGGAAAGACCATTCGGAATTGTGTTGGCATAATTCTAGCAAGAGCTGATGATATTCAGGACTACGATTTGGCAATAAAGATGGAAAAATATATAGAATAACTTGGAAGATTTGAAAGAGGGAGAATCTATTGGATATCATGACTGTCAATGTTGGAAAATGCAGGCACAAGTTTGAGGGTCAGGTGAACTCAATGGTTAAGACACTGAACAGAATCTGTTATCATCAGCCTGTTCCAAAATTGTAAAATAGGGGCTTGCCTCTGTTGGAGTGCCATCCATATCTGTCCTCTTCTTTCAGAGTAAATTCTGAGGAACTGTTTTGCCAGCGTTCATTGTCCTAATGCTTACTCCAGTGGGGCCTGCCGTGGACAGCCCAGCCCAACTATTCATTCCCGCAAGCAAGCAAAATCTCAGTCTGAGTCATCAACACAGAAAACCATGCTCCTATGCTAGAGGCCCAAATCTCTGTCTGCTAATTTTTGTAAATACTCATATTTCCTTGATAATGACCCAACATGTCCATCCTTCTCGGGGAATACATATTCATGATAGCAGGTGCTATATGAAGACAAAGCCTTTCCCAGACTGACTGTTTCTGAGTAAGAATAACAGAGATACTAGGGGAAAGGTTAGGGAGTAGTAAGGTTTGTGTGGATGTGTAGCTGCAAAGGCAGCAGCCAAATCTGTATAAGTATGAAAAAGATTTATAATATATTTGGAGTCAAATTCCAAAAAAAACCCAGCTCATTCTTAAATATTTTGCTTTTTTATATATATATATGGCAGAATGAATAGCATTTTAAAGTAAAAATAATCAAAATGCTCCAAGTAAACCTCAATGATATAAAGACAAAGTAAATAAGAATGATGAAAAATTAGCATACTTGCTATATTGTTTCATCATCAAATACAGTATAGATGTGATAAGTAAATCAAAGAGTAAAAGATTATTTTAGGACTAAAATTACACATGTGTTAACAACCTAAAATAAATCTAGGACATCAAATCCTCACCACTGAGTTAGCAGTAATTTCTAGACTTGCTTTGACACTTAACATTTGATATGGCAATGTCACATATTTCCTACATTTATTTATGTGTTTTTTTAATTAATTTTAGAGAGAGGAAGGAAGAGACAGAGACAGAGAGAAAGAGAGTCATTGATGTGACAGAGAAACATTAATCAGTTGCCTCCCGTAGGTTCCCTGCCTGGGAATCAATCCCACAATCTGGTTATGTGCTCTGACTGGGAATCAAACCCACCAGTATTTTGGTGCAAGGGATGAAGGTCCAACCAACAGAGCCACACGGTCCGTCCAGAGCATGTCTTCAGCTATTTTTTTTAATTCTTTTACTTCACTAAGTAATATTTTTAACTTTTTAAATTCTAAATTTTTGCATTCTTTTGCTCTCTGGCCAAGTTTGAATATCCTAATTGTTTGATTGCTTCAACTGTATTGCAAAAATAATAATAACCCAAGCTAATCAAAATCTTTTAGAACTTTGTCCACTATGTTTTATTAGTAATTTAAAGTGCTCCCATCTCCAAGTGCTGGGATTTTACTTGTCACTAATTCTTCAAAGGATTTTACTGACATAGGCACCCCATCTGGAACTTATTCCAGTCTAGACTCCTCCCTGCTACATCTGCTCATGTGCTTAAATCAAAATTGAAGATCTTGCTCTTACTTCATTTTGTCCTGTTTCATTTGTCAGCAATATTTTTAAGTTTAACATTATAGAATACTGGAACATATTTTGAAGGAGACATTATTCTAAATAGATTTATAAAGAAATATATTTAATGGCACAATCTTCATGGTCTTTTTTCTGAGCATGGAGTTCAAAAATAAATCTATGAAAATGTTTGGCTATGTGAAATACAACGCCATTTAAAAAAAAAAAGTCATATTCCGGAAACCAGAAACTCTAGTTGGTGAAGTCACTCTCTCCTCACAGTGTCATATTCATAGATAAACCTTAGTCAACTTACATATTAAGTGATAAATAAGGAATTTCAACATATTGTGTTCCCAACTGATGCTTAATAATGCACAGGGGAAGTATTATTGTGTTAATAATATGAAAGACCTATTTTCAAATCTGTTTCAAATCAGGAGCTTGCTTCCCCCCGCCAAAAAGGGAGATTTCAATAAAGTAATTGAGTCTAAGAAGTGTAGGGGGAAAAATGCCAAAAATAGAATGTAGCTGGTTGATGAATTATAGGGATGGAACTCTTTGATTAATAAGATAGTAAGCTGGGGCACCTAAACAAAGATGAAGACCTATGGCTGTTTTGCAAAATGTTTGGGGATGCAGGAAACATTATATGAGATCAAAATAATATTACCCCTCTCCCCAAGAGAGAACCTCTTTATAGTCTTCATAGAATTTATTCTCATCAGCCCACTATTTCAAAAGTAATTACCAAAGAATAACTAAAAAATCAGAAGCTTATTTTAGTCAGTGTAAGTCAGTGGGTGAGGATGGGCCTATGATCAGGGCACATGACCAGGTTGTGGGATCCATTACCATGGAGGACATGCAAGAGGAAGTGGATTGATGATTCTCTCTCATCATTGATACTTCTCTCTCTCTCTCTCCCTCACCCTTCCTCTCTGAAATCAAGAAAGTATATTTTAAAAAGTTTGAAGCTTAGTGAATATGCTTTATTTTATTGCATAAAATTAATATAGTAGATGGCACATAAACATACTATGGCATACACAATATTAATTTCTCATCATTCTTAATTCAACTTCATTATCTTTATAAAATGTTGGGATAAAATGCCATCTAGCTATTGCTACAAAGACTGTTTGTAAATGGCAAAATCTACCCAATCATTAAAATCAAAATTTTTTTTATAGAATAAGCAAATATCTGGAAAGTAACCCTGCTTTTCCTAACATCACCCCTACCCATCACCCCTACATCACAAGTATACCACTAATAGAATTCTATCTGCTTGTTATATATTGCAATTCTACTTTGTTTACATGAAAATACTTGTAATTTACATTGTTAACTATCAAATGTAGGTAGTCTCCCTGCTTTATATCCAGATGGTACTGTGAATATATCTTGAACTTTATTACTAGCAGGAACATGTGCCATGTATTTATTTCCCCAATGGTGGAAATACATATTTCTAATATTGAAATCTATTTAAATGTAAAAATTGACTCTATCATTGGCCAAATAGGCCATTAGTCAAGCAATTCACATTTGGATCACAAGTAGACTCAATTTCAAAGAATTGATGAAATAGCAAAGTAGCAATGCTGTCCTCCAAGATAAATATACTAAATTGAAATGGGGAAAATGAACCAAAAGCAATTCTACATAACACCTGTTCATTTATAGTGGATGTGGACAGAGTTCTCAACAAAGCTATGTTGCCTAAAGCAAATTAAACACATTGGATTTAAAATATGTGAAAACAGATAATACTCAGGTAGTCACTCAGAGAATTACACACTCCGATTATCAAAAAGCTAGAGAGATAGGGGCTAATAGACAACAAAGAAAAACATATTTTAAAGGCTTGGCAGTGGTGCTTTTCAAAAGGTAAAAAAACAGACAATAGGAAGGTTATAAAAGGAGAGGACCTAACCTAATAGATGAATGGACATGGATGAGAACTGGAGGTAGAAGACCGTGGAGGAATAACTGAAGATCATTGTTGCCTCCACTTTGATTCAAATCCACATTTACAGGTAGTGTCCTGAGCAGGAAGAGCTTTGTTCTTCGAAAAGGGCAGATCTAGTGTCCAATTCCAACTGTAATGTTAACTATGTAATTTGATTCAAAGTACTTCTCTGAGCCCCTATTTTCTCTTATTCAGATGAGAATAAAAAGCTTTACCTCTCAAAATTGAGATAAAGATGTAGCATCATAATATATGTGTAAATGTTTATGGTAGACACACATATGTACTCATTTCTATCTCAGTGCTTTTTATCATCATGAAAGTAGTATCACACTGGAATAAATATCAGAAGACTAGAGATGTTAGCTCAGTTTCCCCAGTTCCAACAGGGGGCACATCTGGCATAATGTGCTTTTCTTTTCTTTATATAATTTTTTTTGCAATATACCTTAGATTTAATAGTAGTTTATAAAGCTATTAGCATGAAGATTTATGCAAGAATGGGCCTTCCTTCCCCTGGTTGCAGGTAGTGCCTTCACCCTGGCTGGAGCTGCCTTTCAGCCTTCCCATGCTGCCAAGAGGTCCAGAGTGGGGTTGTGCAAAATGCCTTGGCAGTGATACAAGCATCCCACCCTGCCCTGAGCCACTTGGTGCCTATGTATGCAAATTAACACACCATCTTTGTTGGGTTAATTTGCATACTCCCTTCTGATTGGCTGGTGGGTGTCACAAAGGTACAGTCAATTAGCATGCAACTCTTTTATTAGGTAGATAAACAGAACACCCTCAACAGTTTCTATTAGTATTTAAGAAACAAAAAAGTTATGGTTAGATAACAGGATTTGTTGAATTAAACTGAATTTGTTAAATAAAAATGAAACAATGCACAGTTCATAAATATCAGTAAGGGAAGCAATAAAAGTCAATGTTTAAAAAAATGTTCTTATTGATTTCAGAATGAGGAAGGGAGAGGGAGAGAGAGAGAGTCACATCTATGATCAGAGAGAAACATTTATCCACTGCCTCCTGCTGGGGATCGAGCCTGCAACCTGGGCATGTGCCCTGACTAGGAATTGAACCAGTGACCTCTTGGTGCATGGTTGATGCTCAACCACAAAGCCACACCGGTCAGGCAAATAAAATCAATTTTTTATAAAAAGATGAATTCAACATTTTTACTTTCAAGGAGTTTAAAATATGTTAAGAAACAGAGGAATTACATATAGCTAACTATGTGAAGGGTCAAATGGGATTGCTCAGGATAATGGGCCACAGTGACAGGCTGATTAGTATCCCTATTCCTGTGTGTTGAATCAATAGAATTTACCAAATGCCTGCTTGTGCAAGCAAAGATTCAAAGACATTGCCTATTTTTTTTAAAGAATAGGTGTTCTTCTGGACTAGAACTAAACTGCTTCTTTGGGGCTATACTAAACTTTTCTAAAGTCACACAAAGCAGGACTTTTACCTGTATCTATTTTTCTTTTCATGTTATTCTCTGAAACTGTCATTTAATTTTCAAAAGAAAATACAAAAGGAAGTGATGCATTATACTAACCCTAAAAGAGCCACTCAATTGTGAGTAACTTGAATTTCACATGCTGTTAATTTGTGCTTCTTCGTGTTCTAAAATAAGATGGAAAAGTATTAAAATGAGCAATTGAAGCCAATGGGACCATATCATTGTTATCGATAGGACACTCCCTGTGCTCCCAGCTGTTACAGGTATAATGGGGCTTCCTGAGGCCCCCATGAAAAGATGAGGGATCACAGAAAGCTCTATTTCTGTGGAATTAACCCCCTGGATTTCTAAGGTCCCATCTCCTTCTGTCCTTCCTTGGAAAAAGTCCTATTTTGTCTTAAGAAGAGCGAAGACTGAAGCCCATTGTCCAGAAATAATGCTCCAGGTTTACACAGTCCTATCCATCATCCGGCTAAGTTTTCTTGTGCTCCCAGCTGCAGTCCATTGCATGTGGGCCTGGGTCATATGGCTTCTAGGGCCACATGGCAGGCTAGTGTGGGTCATGGAGCTAGAAAATACAAAGAAGGAGGACCAAAGCAAGAAGACTAAGAGAGTAAGAGTGAGAGAATTGTTTATGTGGGGATAACGTACTCCTAACTTTTCCCATGTTTGCATTGGGGTCCACCTGCCTAGCCAAAACGTTTTGCTCCCAGGTTAGACTCACTGGTAAGCACCCACCCTACATCACCCCAACTTCACTGGGCATGTGTCCATTTTCCTTCCCCTGGTGATTTTCAGGGACTGAACCAGTGGCTGCAGCTTCCTGGTGAAGCTTCCCAGGTGACCATGCTTATAGTGTCTGGCCTCCCTTAGCTCCTTTTCTGTTATTATTTTTAGCTAGCTAGTTATGATGGTTACATTATGATCTTATAGATAATGACGCTTATGCTAGCCATCTCAAATAACAAGTTAATAATGAACATTTTGGGCATGCAACGGCCTTAAGCAGCCTCTGTGTGTGTCTAACCTTCTACAGAATTTGCAGAAACAGGCCCAGCACTGTAAATCTGCTAATTTGTGACAAAACTATGACAAGGGTAAATTATTAGGTACTTACTGATTTCTAGGTACTTTAGTATGTATTCTTTATTCTCATTGCAGCTATGTGAATTAAGTAACATATCAATATTTTTCATAATACAATTAATGCAAAGAGAGGTCAGGTAGAACAATCAGAACCACATTGCTAGGTGTAAACAGTCATATTTTCGATCCTTTGCACTACATCACTATTTCCAAAATTGTAAACATTTAAAAATATATATCATTTTGGATGCAACTTAAAAGTAAATTACCAGATCTCTCCTTTAGAAATTCTGACTTGGTATTTTGGAGTTGGGCCAAGAATCTGTACTTTTTAAAAATTGAATTTATTGCAGTGCCATTAGTTAATAAAATTATGCAGGTTTCAGGTGTACAATTCTATAATACATCATCTGTATATTGATTGCATCATGTGTTCTCCATTCCAAGTAAAGTCTCTTTCTATCAACATTTATCCCCCCTTTACCCTCATTTACTTCTCCTCAAGTCCCTTCCCCTTTGGTAATCACCATACTACTGTCTGTGTGAGTGTTGTTCTTTTTGTGTATTTGTATTGTTTCCTTAATTCCTTCACCTTTTTCATCCAGTCCCCCAACCACTCTCCCCTCTGACAGGTGTAAGTCTGTTCTCTATCTGTGATGCTGTTTATATTTTGTTTTTTAGTTCATATTGTTCATTAGATTCCACAAATGAGTGAAATTACATGGCACTTGTCTTTCTCTGATTGCCTTATTAAAAATGGGCAAAAGATTGGAATAGACCCTTCTCCAATGAGGACATACAGATACCTAAGAGGCATATGAAGAGATGCTCAATGTCACTAGTCATCAGACATGCAAATTAAAAACACATTGAGATATATCATACCTGTCAGAATGGCTATCATCAAGCACTAGCAAGTTTGGTTCAGTGAGTAGAGCATTGGTGTGCAGACTGAAGGGTTCTGGATCTGTTTCCAGTCAAGGGCACATGCCCAGGTTATGGACCCAATCCTCAATCCCCAGTGAGGGCATGCAGGAGGCAGCCAATCAATGATTCTCTTTCATCACTTATGTTTCCTCTCTCTCTCTCTCTCTCTCTCTCTCTCTCTCTCTCTCTCTCTCTCTCTCTCCCCCCCCAACCCCGTTTCCTCTCAGAAATCAGTAATACACACATACACATACACACACACACACACAAACAAACAAACACGCGTGCGTGCAAGGCGTGATGCACAAAATTCATGCATGGCATAGGGTGGGGGATGTCCCTCAGCCCAGTCTGCACCCTCTCCAATCTGGGACTCCTCAAGGGATGTCCCACTGCCCATTTAGGCCCGATCCTGGTAGGGCCTAAACAGGCAGTCAGACATCCTTCTCACAATCCAGGACTGCAGGCTCCAAACTGCTCACCTGCCTGCCTCCCTGATTGCCCCTAACTGCTTCTGCCTGCCAGCCTGATCACCCCTTAACTACTACCTTGCCAGCCTAATTAATGTCTAACTGCTCACCTGCCATCCTGTTTGCCCCCAACTTCCCTCCTCTGTCAGCCTGGTCACCCCAAACTGCCTTCCCCTGCAGGCTTGATCACCCACAACTTCCCTCCCTTACAGGCCTTGAACCTCCCAATGGCCCTCCCCTGCTGACCATCTTTTGGTGGCCATCTTGTGTCCAATAAAGGCAGGATCTTTGACAACATGGGGGCAGCCCTCTTGTGTGTTGGAGTGATGGACAATCTGCATATTACTCTTTTATTAGATAGGATAGAGGCCTGGTACATGGCGGGGGTCAGCTGGTTTGCCCTGAAGAATGTCCCAGATCAGGGTGGGGGTTCCCTTGGGGTGTGGTACAGCCTGGGTGAGGGGCCTCTTGTGGTTTGCAGGCCAGTCATGCCCCCCCAGCGAACCAAGTGGAGGCCCTGGGATGTAGGATTAATTTATATTCTACAATTGAAACTTTGTAGCCTGGAGCAGAGCCAAGCCTTCTGCTCCCTCTGTGGCAACAGCCATTTCGGTTGTGACATTTACCTTCTATAATTGAAACATTGTAGCCTAGAGTAGAGGCCTAGGCTGGCCAGAGCTGAAGCTTGGCTTCCTCCATCATCCAGGCAACCTTAACCTCTGCTCTCTCCAGCTCCATGGCTGCTGTCATTTCTATTGGGATATATCTAATATAACTGAAACTTTGTAGCATTGAGTGAAGGCCTAAAATGGTAATGGCAGGTGGAAAGCTTGGCTTCCTCCATTGCTGGAGAAATCCATGCCTCCCTCCTGATATCAGTGGGCACAGCCATTTTGGTTGGAGTTTATTTGGATATTTGCTCCTGATTGCCTGATGGGTGTGGCTGCAGGCCTAGGCCTCCACTTAAGGCTACAAAGTTCCAATTATTGAAGATAAATAAACCTGAAAAGAAATGGCTGCTGCCATGGAAGGAGCGGAAGGCTTGGCTCTGCTCCAGGCTACAAAGTTTCAATTTTAGAATATAAATTGATTCCCAAATCCCAGGGCCTTCACTTGGGTCACTGGGAGGGCATGACCAGCATGCAAACCACCACAGGCCCCTCAACCAGGCTGCTGCATCCCTCAAGGGAACCCCCATCCTGATCTGGGACTCCCTTCAGGGCAAACCAGCAGGCCCCCACCCATGCACCAGGCCTCTATCCTATCTAATTATGCAGATTGACCATCACTCCAACACACAAGATGGCTGCCGCCATGTGCTCAAAGATCCTGCCCCCATGTGGACACAAGATGGCCAGCAGGGGAGGGCATTTGGGAGGGACCAGGCCTGCAAGGGAGGGCAGTTGAGGGTGACCAGGATGGCAGAAAAGGGAAGTTGGGGGCAAACAGGCTGGCAGGGGAGCAGTTAGACATCAATCAGGCTGGCAGGGTAGTGGTTAAGGGGTGATCAGGCTGGCATGCAGAAGTGGTTAGGCGCAATCAGGGAGGCAGGCAGGCAAGTAGTTGGGAGCCAGCAGTCCTTGATTGAGAGAGGGATGTCCCAGATTGGAGAGGGTGCTGGCTCGGCTGAGGGACAACCACCCAGCCCCATGCATGAATTTCATGCACCAGGCCTCTAGTTATTTATAATAGCCATGATTTGGCAGCATCTTTAATACCCATCAGTAGATGAGTGGATAAAATAGCTGTGATACATTAACTCCATGGACTATGACTCAGCCATAAAAAGAAAGAAATCTTACCCTTTGTGGCAGCATGGATGAATCTGGAGAGTCTAATGCTAAGGAATTTGAGATTTTAACAAAATGTATCCTAGGTTATTTGTCCCCCCGCAAGTTAGGGAAATACTGGGCCATGTCATGATGTTGAGGTGGCCCAGGGCATCCTCTTTTATGAGACTTTTATGACCCTACTCTCCACCCCTTTTTAGAGTATTTCCTTACCACTTGCCTCATGTCAAAACCTACCCTCTGGGCAATAGTTTTGTATAAGCCATTGACACCTGAGTATGAATTTATAGTGCTTCCTCTCCTTGAGAGTGTGAAATTTTATATTTAGTTCAGGTTGTGGGAAGAAAGGCTATGCCTTATGATTAGGGAAGGGAATATTCACAACTCTGGCAGGTGAGGAATGTGGGAGGAATGAAGAAGAAGAAGCTATTTTGGGGACCCTTGAAATCACAGCAGAGGAAAGGTAAAACTATTCTGAGTTAAACTGAGGATGTAAAGAATAATTATGTGAATTTAACATTTTTGTGTAGGAATCCAGGTATTCACTTGGAATTTATACTTGAAAGTGACTGAGGGTAAAATGTAAGGAGAAAGAAGAAAGCTATGTTGCTGACAGGAGAAAGCACAGAGATTTCCCCATAAATACACTGCCTACACCTGCGCTGTGAGAAGCACACAGACTTCTGGTTTAGTGCAAAACTCAATAGTTGAACTGCCAAAGGGTCTTATGGCTTATGGTGAAGCATTTAATCAGCTCAGAAGTTCAATTTCCAGGGTAGTAAGGGATACATACCCTCCCTTGTGTTTTGCAAATCAATACATTGTTTATCTTTCCCTGCACCCTGTGGAGTGATGCTAGATATAATTATAAAACCAAAACACTGACGGGACAGAATATGCTTTGAGGCAGCATGTAAATACTGTCGTTACAAGCTAAAATGATATAGGAAGTAGGAAAATTCACATTTAGGCCTACTAGGTGACGTAACTGAAAATGGCAGATATTTTATTTCAGATGCCATAGTTCATGCTGAAGTAACTTATGTCCAATAACTTTTTTATTTTCATTTCATGTATGGAATATATGGAAAATCCAAAGCCGTAACAGTGAGCATGCAGTTTCCTGAAAATATAGTTATGCGTTGCTGGTGTTTTTGCTGATGCTAATAGTATGGTCACAAAAAATTCAATTAATTATTTCTAAGGGTGACAATATAGATAATGCATGAATAAGTAAAAATTTTGTTTAATAGAATGACAGTTATGTAGAGGGTTTTTTAGCTAAACTCTGGAGTGAGACTGCCTGCATTGTCATCCTGGCTTCACATATTAACTCACCGTCCCAGAGAAAATCATTTAAACTCTGTCTTATTTTTCATTTCTGTGAAATGAGAACAAAAAGATACATAGTTCATTGTGATTGTGTGCATTAAATGAAATAATAGAGAACATATTGTTAGTTAAGGTCCCAAAGGAAATATATGTGGAACACTCCAATTAAAATAGTGAGGAAGAGATTATTATCAAAAGAACTGATAACAAAAATGTAGGTGTTTAGAGAAGGCAATAGAAATTGTGCAGGAACTGTGAGCAAATAACAGCAATTCTGCCACTAGTCTAAGTGCCCAGAAACAAGAAGGGGTCTCTGAAAGCTGAAAGGAGAGTGATGTTAGCAATACCCATTGTGTTTCAGGAAGATATGATTTTTTCTGGTCGCTTAGGCAATGCTTCTCAAGCTTGTGGTTCCAGGATCCTTTTTTGCTCTTGAAAATGATTGAGAACTTCCAAGATCTTTTTTTTTTTTATGTAAGGTTTTATCTCTCTGTATTTACCATCTTGGGAATTAAAATGTAAACTTGTAAATAAGTGTATTACGTTATTTAAAGATAAAAACAACGAGCTCAGAGATCAGCACACTTTGTCTGTGAAGGGCCAGGTAGTACATATTTTTGGCTTGGTGGACCATAGAGTCTCCCCTGCAACTATTCAGCTCTGCTGTCGCAGCCCAAAGCAGGCATATACAGTATGCAAACCAATGAACATGACACTATTCCAAAGAAAACTCTACAAAAATAGCAGGCAGGTTATTTGCAGTTTTCAGGTTGGATTTTGTCCATGCACTGTAGTTTGGCAACTCCAGATAAAGCCATTAACATAAACCCATTCACCTGTTAAACCTGGCAATATAAATGGCATAGTTTCTATGATAAACATTTTCCAATATGGTGAGAAAAGATGCAGTTTATTGGTTTTATTGATCTTTTATGTCTGGTTTAATAAGAAAGCTGATTCTCAGATCTGCTTCAGCATTAATTTTATTACAATGTTATTTTGGTTGAAGTACACATATTTTTTTACGTGTATAAGGCACCTCCCACTTAATTCCAAAATTAAGAAAAAAGTATTTTAAAAATAAAGAGAAAACATTTTTATTTAGTAATTACTGCAGGTAATGTGCACATACCAGTGCTATGATATTATGCAGCATATCGCTTTATTCATCCTCTGTTGCATCGCTGCTCTCTTTATCATTACTATTAGTTCCAGACATATCAATTTCTTCAACTTCTATTGTGTCACTGCTGTCTTCTGAGTCACTGTCTATATATGTGAAATCAGCCTCAGAAACTGGTGGCATTTTCTGAGCTAACTTTGTTCCTGTCCTCATGGCCCACCCTTCTCTCCTCGTGAAATTAAAGCACCATTTTGCCTTTCTGTAATATTAATAATGTTCATTTCGCTTGCAAACATTCTTGCCTGACATTGAATAAGTTTGGTTGAGACACATTAGCCATTCTGGCGCTGCTCCATAATCCAATCCAATTCTCTGCTCCAAGTTTGCTCATTTTGCTGACTTTCCTCTTAAGGGTGTCTTTGTTTTGTCATCCTTAAGGAGTTGTTCTTCCTGTTTTCTCCACTGTCTGATCAAACACTCAGTGGGAGGTGGTCCAAATTGTCTCTCTGCTGCTCTATTTCTATGCTTTTTTGAATACCTGATTACATTCAGTTTGAACTTTGCAGAGTAAGACAATCGCTTGCCGGTATTTATCTTTTTATTTTTTGACATCGTTATGGGCTCAGAACACTCTGGTCCCTATTGCATCTGCACATTCTCCACCTCCACGGCCAATGATAGCATCAGCTGAAGTCAATAACAATAAGGCTCATGATTGGAGGAAGCCTGTTTAACAAGGTACGGGTAACTATGCACCCACTGCTTTGGCTGACTTTCATGTATAAGATGCCCCTCTATTTTCAGTCCATTCATTTTAGAAAAAAAATAGCATCTTATACATGGAAAAATAGCATCTTATACATGGCATATGAAGAATGTTCATCCTTATCCATATGTATGCTAGAAATATTGAGAATATTTTAATAATCTTTTGAGATAATTGTGGATATTCATTTTTAGTACTACATCCAAATTCAAATGGTGGTTGTATTTTATATTTAAACTAGGGGCCCACTGCATGAAATTTGTGCACTGGGGTGAGTGTCTCTCAGCCCAACCTGCCCCCTCACACATACTGGGATCCCTCAGGGGATGTCCTACTGACCACCCACCTCAGCCTGGCCAAGGCTTTAGGGCTTGGGCACCCAGCCATCGCCCAGCAATGGGGCCAATGACTGGCTCCATCCAGCCCTGTCCCCCTATCCCCAGTGGCCTGGGCCTTCACCCTAGCCAGCTCGTGCCTGGCTAGCACAGGCCTTGGCCCTGCCCCTACGGCCCAAGCCTTCTCCCTAACGGGCTCTGGCGGCCTCGACCCCGCTACCCCACAGTCCTGGCCGCCTAGGCCCTGCCCACCATGGCCCTGGTCACCGCAGCCCCCTCCAGCCAAGGCGTGTGCTTGCTGGCTGGCTCTGCCCCAGCTCCTGATTGGCTGGTGGGCATGGCTGATAGGTGTGGCTGGTGGGTGCACATTACTCTTTTATTAGATAGGATAGTTAATATAAAATTTAATGCATCATTTTTTATATTAAAACAACTGATCTTCCAAATATTGACAAATTTCATTATACAATATTTTAAAATCATATTTACTGATGTTACCATTTATCTCAACAGAAAAGTCTATTGAGAAGGTACCAAGCAGATACAGCTTTTCCATTATACTAATTTTTGCTTGAAAACTTATCTCTGACAACAAATATTGTCCATGGTTTCCCTTGTCATGGCAGTCTCACTTTGTTCATTTTTCAAGGCAATATCTGCCAAAAGGCTGTTTAAATAACCAGAGCTTGCAAATCAGTTCTTTCAAGTAAAAATAAAGCAGTTAGATCAGATTTCCCATCATATATTTGCCCAATTGTTTTTCTTCAATAGTCCTCAAATGTTGGTGTGCAATGAAAGTGTTTTATTTGTACTTTCCATTTCATCACACAGAACATTAAAAAGATATATACTTAAGAATAGAAATATAAAACTTTATTTTTATTGTTTCATAAAAACATGATGATAAATACAGTAATACTATCATGGCTGGGTGCCACTTCCTTGATTTGTGGGAGCTAAGTACTGACAATTTTACTCACTATTGTTTTTGTACCATTAATGCTAATGTCAACAGAGTGAAAAGACAAATACTATTTTAGTGCTATTATAAAAATCCTTTTGGCCTCTCATACCCTTTAAAGGGGTTTTGGGTAGGTCCAAGGAATCATATACCATACTTTAAGAACCACTGTCCTACAGCTTACAAATTAGAAAAAAGAAAGACTTGAGGAAAAGGAAGTTTGGTGTCAAAAACTCAAATAACTTGCCTGTGACAGAATCAAGACAAGCGTTTGTATCTCCTAACTGTATCGCAGAGCCGTGCCCAGAGTACTCAGTGATCTTATTTGTATACTAAGAAATCTTATCAATGCTTGTATTACTGACTTGGGAAGATTGTTGGAAGGGTCAAAAAATGCTAAGGAACTCTGAACTTCATAATCCCTACCGATTTTCAAGGTTTCAAAATAATTCTTTATTTCAATACTTTTACACCCTGGGGACAGATGTTTGACTCTGTAGCAGTGATTTTCAGCCAGGATACAGTGGCAGACAAAGGAATTTTTAAAATTTGCAATACCTGACTATTTAGTCAGGAGCATGGACCTCTTTTCCATCAGAATTTCCATAAAAAACTGACAACACCCAACACAACAGCCATCCAGTGTGAATGAATCAAAATTATATCTATTTTTGTCATATTGGCAAAATATATACATTTTGATGTGTCACAGAATAATTAGTAATTAGTTTGGATGTGGCATGAGGTGAAAAAAGTTGAAAATCCCTGCTCTTTACATATGGCTATAGAATTACAAGGCAGTGAAACAATTCTGTTAATCCAGAAAATCTGATGGTTTGTTGGCAACTGACTGAGATGCATAGTTAATTTATATTTTTACTTTGAAATTCTTTATTTTCTTATAATTAGGCATCATCCTTTTAACCATCAAATATAAATAATTATGTGCTGCTTCTGCTTTTCAAAATAGTTTTAAAAGTGTTACCTAATATTTCAGAATTAAAGACAAATATTTTTCTGAAGTGATTACATTCAAACATGAACAATATTATGTAAATTAGAATAAGTCAGGCTTCATGCTTAGATTTTAATAGAAATTAATATAAAAGTAAATTAAAAGCAAATCCATCAAGATTTTAACCAATTTTTTATACTATAGCTATTCATTTCACTAGGAAATAGAATTAAGAACCAATGATAATTGTACCTCTACTTATGAAAAATATTTGTTATCTTTCTACATTTTCTATATCTTATCTAATAAAAGAGTAATATGCAAATTTGACCATACCTTTGCTACACCCACAAGCCATGCCCATAGCCATGCACAGCCATGCCCACCAGGCAATCAGAAGATTATGCAAATAAACCCGAACCAAGATGGCTGCTGCCATTGAGAGCAGGAGGAAGGCTTGGGTTTCCTCAGCAACAGAGGAAGCCAAGCTTTCTGCCTGCCATTGCCGGCCTAGACCTCCACTCAATGCTACAAAGTTTCAATTATGAAAGTTAAAGAAATGGCGGCAACCACTCAGCTGGAGAGAACAGAGGCTTGGGTTTTCCTGGCAATGAAGGAAGCCTAGCTTTCTGCCTGCCATTGCCGGCCTAGGCTTCCACTCTAGGCAACAAAGTTTCAAACAGAAATGGCTTCCGCCACGGAGTGAGCAGAAGGCTTGGCTCTGCTCCAGGCTACAAAGTTTCAATTGTAGACATAAATTAATCCCAGATCCCAGGGCCTCTGCTTGGTGGGGGAGGAGGGACGCCGCCAGCCTGCAAACCTCCATAGGCCCCTCGCCCAGGCTTCCCCTCGCCCCAAGGGAACCCCCACTCTGATCTGGGACACTCTTCAGGGCAAATCAGCTGGTCTCCACTCATGCACCAGGCCTCTATCCTATTTAATAAAAGAGTAATTTGCAGATTGACCATCACTCCAACACACAAGAGAGCTGAGCCCATGTGGTCAAAGATCCTGCCCCCATGTGTACACAAGATGGCCACTACAAGATGGCCAGCAGGGGAGGGCCGTTGGGAGCTTCCAGGCCTGCAAGGGAGGGCAGTTTGGGCTGATCAGGTCAGCAGAGGAGGGCAGTTGGGAGGGACCAGGCCTGCAAGGGAGAGCAGTTAGGGGCAATCAAGTCTACAGGGGAGAGAAGTTAGGGGTGACCAGGCCAAGAGAGGAGGGAACTTGGGGGCAAACAGGATGGCAGGGGAGCAGTTAGACATTGATTACACTGGAAGGGTAGTGGTTAGCGGGTGATCAGGCTGGCAGGCAGGGGCAATTAGGGAGGCAGGCAGATGAGCAGTTTGGAGCCAGCAGTCCTGGATTGTGAGAAGGATATCCGACTCCCCGTTTACACCCAATCCTACCAAAATTGGTCCTAAATTGGCAGTCGGACATCCCTCGAGGGGTCCCAGATTGGAGCGGTTGCAGACTAGGCTAAGGGACATTTCCTGCCTCCCGGGCATGAATTTCATGCACTAGGCCTCTTGACTCTAAATAAAACCTAATAATATTTTCATGAAACACCAAATGCATATATCATAATTCATTCTAGTTCTTAAATGATAATTTTAAACTAAAATTATTTACCACTAAAATTTTTTATTTACTAGGATTCCAGTTCAGTGTTAGTAGAGTTGATAAGAGCTTATTTGTGATTGGACTAAGGGGTTATTGGACTAAGATAATACTTATGATTCGTCAATTTGACTTTATAATACCCATTTTATATGTGATATGCCCATTTTATCTAATATCTGTGAAGGTTTCCATCTGTTCAAATACAATGTGAATTCTCTGTAACCAATTTAACACTGGACAAGGCCTGATCATTTTTCAGACATCTGACTCAATTATTGGGATGTTTTTCCCCGAGTTTCATCTTGCCAGACTATTCTATCTAATAAAAGAGCAATATGCAAATTGACTGAACCTCCACCACACCCACAAGCCATAACCACCAACCAATCAGAAGAGAGTATTCAAATTAACCAAACTAAGATGGCTGTGACCACTGAGGAAACAGGAGTCTTGAGTTGTCCCTGGCAATGGAGGAAGCCAAGCTTCTGCAGCCCTAGCCTGCTTGGCCTCCAATGTAGGCTACAAAGTCTCAATTATAGAAGATAAATAAATCCCAGATACCATGGCCTCTGCTTAGGTCACCAGGGGGCATGGCTGGCCTGCAAACCACCACAAGCCCCTCATCCAGGCTGCCCTACACCCCAAGGGAACCCCCACCCTGATCCAGGACAGCCTTCAAGGCAAATCTGCCACCCCCTACCTGTGCACCAGGCCTCTATCCTATCTAATAAAAGAGTAATATGCAAATTGACCATCACTCAACACACAAGATGACTGCCACCATGTGGTCAAAGATGGTTGCCCCATTTGGCCACAAGATAACTACCACAAAATATCCAGCAGAGGAGGGCAGTTGGGAAGGACCAGGCCTGTAAGAGAGGGCAGTTTGTGGTGATCAAGTCTGCATGGGAGGGCAGTTAGAGCTGACAATACCAGCAGAGGAGGAAAGTTGGGGGTGACCGTGCTTGCAGGGAAGGGCAGTTATGGGGAATCCAGGCCTACAGGGGAGAGGTTTTTTTTTTTTTGCGGGGGGAGGGCAGGCTTGCAGAGGAGGGCAGTTAGGGGTGACCAGACCTGCAGGGGAGGGCAGTTAGGGGTGACCAGGCCCGCAGGGGCAAACAGGGTGGCAGGGGAATAGTTAGGCATAAATCAGGCTGGCAAAGGAATAGTTAGGGGGTTATCAGGCTGGCAGGCAGAAGCAGTTAGGGGCAATCAGGAAGGCAGGCAAGTGAGCAGTTGAGAGCCAGCAGTCCTAGATTGTGATAGTGATGTCAGACTGCCTGTTTAGGCTCGATTCCAGTAGGATTGGGCCTAAATAGGCAGTTGGACATCCCTCAAGAGGTCCCAGATTGGAGAGGGTGCAGGCTGGGCTGAGAGCACACTCCCCTGTGCACAAATTTTGTGCACTGAGCTTATTGTAATTTATAAAAGAAAGTGAAATGGTAAATCCTGGGTTAACACCAGAACAGTCAATGATATTTAAGTTGTCGAATTGTTGCTAAGGCAATATGATTGCAGACAGAAACTTCTGCATCAGTCCTTTTGGAGTCACTGCCCAGAAATATGTACTGAACTGGTCACTCTCTACAGCCAGGAACAAGAAGAGTCAGGATAAAATTAGAAGCAGGGTGTGAACTTGGCACCCCTACATTTATAAGCCAGAGATGTAAGATTCTGTTTCTAAGGACAATTACTAAGTTTGTTCAGAACCAGTAACTTCATGAATGATGTTCAGATAATGGTCAAAGCCAATCAATGACTTCCAAAGTGATAGCTTCAATTATGGTCATAGTTAAACATTTCAGAAGCCAGGATGATTCTGATTGTAAATGGTTACTTTTCTGTGTCAACTTGACCGGACCATGAGATGCCTAGGTATTTTATTAAACATTATTCTGATGGTCTCTGTAAGACCATAGTTTTGGATGCGATTGACATGTGAATTAGTACCCTGAGTAAAAGAGATTGCCCTCCCTAATGTGGGCAACCTGCTTCAAACCAACTGAGGGGCTGAGTGACACGAAAAACACTGAGTCAGAAAGGCCTTTTCTATTCTGTCTACTTCAGCTGCAACATCAGTCTATTCCTGTCCTTCTACTGGAGTTTACACCAATGGCTCTTCCAGTTTCCCTCGGTTTGGACTCATATTTACATCATTAGTTCTAGTTCTCAGACCTTCAGATTCTAACTGGAATTTATACCACTGGCACTTCTGAGTCTGCAGTTTTCCAAGTAAAGATCATGTGACTTCCGAGTCTCCATAGTCAGGTAAGCCAACTCTTTCTAGCTTTCTCTCCCTCACTTAGCTCTTCCCTCACTTCCCATTCCCTCCTTCTCTCTCTTTCTCCAGCTGGACTGGGTGCGAGTTACTTTTATTGTGTATGCTTAGGCATTTATTTTTCTGACTACTTTTTAGATACAGGGTAGAAAAAAATACCATGAGAGGTTGTTAATAAGAACTGAAGAAAGTCATCAACAGAAGGTACAATAGTCAACTAGTTAACATGAATTAGTTTATTTTAATCAAACTGTACTCCATTCCCTAAGTATAACGCATTTATAAAATAAGTTTATCTGGATCAGTTGAATGCCACATAGAGTTTTCATGCAGTGTGGGTCAAGAGTAGGTTTACACTTGTGAGTACAAAAAAAGTCTATACTTGTACTTTTGTTTATTAATTATTTCTTATTTTCCATACAAACAACTATAAACCTACTTTTACCTCACCTTTTATATATCTTATAATTGCAGTTTGAGTTTATTAATGAGTTATGTTTCTTTATTTATGTTACCAGCACAATTAATAATAATGTTTTTCCTTTCTTTGCATATATATTACTAAAATCCTTGGGATTTATATGTGGTCATTTGGCTACAGCTAGATACAAATAAAATATACTTACATAGTTAAAGAATTATTGCTAGTTTCCAAAATAAACATAATAGTGTGATGAATAAAATTTGATGCTGCTGAGAATGGACAGATATTTGCATAATATCAGAGATAAACAAAAGCCGTAGTTACAATGCCTATTATGGTTTGAGAAATTAATTCAGTAAAAGAAAGCAGTATAGACATCAGTCATTGGAATAAGGAGAGCAACTTTAAATATAAACTTGGCTTACATTTAAGACATATTTAGTGAAAAACATTACTTTATTTTTGAACTCTTTCATTACTATAAACAGGTGTCTCCCCAAAAAATGTATACTCACTTTAACAGCTGACAACTCAATCAATGTTTCTTTATTTTCAGATTTAACCCAGTATACATTATAATGTAGACTAAATATACACCCTGTATTCTTAAATAGAGGTTGATGTTTAGAAAAAGAAAGCTGGTTTGTTTTTTACAATGAGAATGTATCACTATTACTTTAATATTGAAATTCTAAATATAAAAATAATACCCCTTCATAAATATTCTAGCAAAACAAAAGGACATAAAAATATACATAAATCCACCAATACAAATTTTTTTGCTATAATTTGAGTGTTTTCTTCTAAATGGACCTCTCAGATGATTATTTACTTAGTTGAAATTAAGCATATTATGATATTTATATACACATTTCCTTGATAATATTATAAACATATATAGTGTGTTTATGATACACAGGTTTACTAACTATCCATTTTAATAGATAATAACTTTACACTGGGAATTTATTTTTACCATAAATTCAAATTTTACATTTTCAAATAGAGATCAAAAAAGTTTTTTGGAGGGAAATGAGAAGAGGAGCTTGAAAGTTATGAAAGAAGTTAGAATACTGATTTATTATAGCTGATTTATTTAAAATAAGTGTACAACAAAGTGAGACATATATGCATGACCAACATTGGTTACATGACTAATTATTTGTCTGAAATATAGGTATAAGGATTGATGGGAGCCAATTTTTACTTGCAAATTCAAATCAAATTGGAATAAAGCAAAAAATAATGTGTCATATAAATGTTCAACAAATATGTACTAAGTAACAAATACATTTAAAATAAAATACTGCGATGACTTACGATTCAGATAAATATTGCCTTTAGAGCTTAATACACGAGCAAGACATTTACATATCTACACACCAATACTCACACAAATGGAAATCTTAACTAATTAAAAATGAAGTAACTAGAATATTATATGTGACACAGATGTTTTCAGAAAAGGAAGAAAACATTTCTCTGTGTGGAACATGTAAGCAAATATGAGTGGTTTTATGGAATAGTATTTTATATTAATCCTTTAGATTTTTGCAGAATTTGAACATGAGGAGATAGAAGATAGAGGGAAGGTAATATCAGACAGGAAAAAAAGAATAGGTAAGGAGGAAATTACAGGAGATATAGGGAGGACAGTAAATTCACAGAAAATTTTTAAAAAGCAGTGTTTATTGGTACAAAATATGACATAAGGAATTCAGTCAATAATATCATCAAAACTATGCTTGGTGTCTGATGGGTATTAACTTTATCAGAATGATCACTTTATAAGTCATATAAATATCCAATCACTATTTTGCATATCTGAAACTAATAAAATATTATATGTCAACTGTAATTAAAAAGTAAAAAGCACTGACAATAAAATAAAATATTGTCACAAATTGATTTTAAGAATATCTTTGAAGAAAAAGAAAGAAAGAATGAATGAATGAATATATAATTGCTTAAAATACTACTCAAATCTGTGATGGTGAACCTATGACACACGTGTCAGCACTGATATGCTTAGGCATTTTCAATGACACACGGCCATATGTGGTCGCATTCAGAGAAGAATGGGGCCACATTCCGAGAAGGATGAAACATTTGCTATAGTTTATTGTAGACATTCTGTGCCAGAGGTCTATAGCCCAAAACAATAGAACTCCAACGCAGAGCTTCTAGTTCTGGGACTTCTGGTTAGGCCTTTAGGAGATCTTTGACCTCACTTCTGACTGGCAGAGCAGGGAGCAGCAGAATGCCGTGGGGGACACATCTCTGGGGGCCCTGTGATTACCATTACCAGCAACCACATAGCCACAGCAACCATCATCCAATCTACTGTTCTGGGGTGTTGTGGATTTCTAATTGACCATCATTACTGAGATAAGTGATGGGGACGGTTGGGGGAGGCAAGGGCCTTTGCTATGGGAGCTGTTCCCCGCCATTAGAAATAGCGGCAGCCATTTTAATTGATATAAGGAACACCATTTTGCAGCATAGTGCAAACTCCATTTCACCACTATTACTGTTGTGCATCCTTATTAACCCCTATTTCTGCTTATTAACCTCGCCCTTTCCTAAAAGTGAGTTACATGTGCCATCTTGTGGTCAGTTAGGCTATTTAACCTCTAATTGCTGGCTGGGCTAACAGGCTATCCATAATTCTTACTTTTGTAAGAATTTTGGAGAACCTAAAAAATAAAAAACCAAGGTTAAACAAAGGAAGTGGTAATAGCAGTAGCCAAACCATTCAAGAGACATGGACAGAGATGTATGGTATTATAGAAAATAATGGCAGATCATTTTGTGTTCTATAAACTGAAACGGTAGTAAGCAAAATGTGGAATATAAATAGACATTTTGAAACTAATCATTCCTGCTCTTGAAAAAAAGAGATGAAAAGAAGGAATATATTTCCAGGCAGCTCACCTTTATAAGAGCCAATCTAATTCCATCCTTAAATTTATAAAAGGCTCTACAAATTTAACATCTGCAAGTCTGAGCATTGCTCACTCCATAGCTCAGCATGGAAAAGCACTCAGTGAGGAGAATTTATGAAATAAACTCTCCTAAGATGTGCACCAGTTCTATTTCATGATATACAGAATAAAGATGCAATTATTAAGAGATTATCTGAGTTACCACTCAGTAGAAATATCATAAAAGACCAAATAATGACACTGAACACAAATGTACATCATCAATTAAAGAGAGACATAAGTAATTGTAAATATTTTTTATCTCTCTTGATGAAACTACTGATGTCACGTCATATGCTCAGTTGGCCATCATTGGTCGATATTCTGATGGTCTCACAATGAGAGAAGAGTTGATAAAGTTAACATCAATGCCAACAAGTGCATCAGAAAGCAAAATATGCAAGGTTGTTATACAAACATTCTGTGACCTAAACATTGATATCTCTAAAGTTGTGACAATGACAACAGATGGGGAAACAAACATGGTGGGGGAAAAAGACGGATTTGTCAAATTGTTTACGTAAGCTATTGGACATCCGATTAGGCCTTTTCATTGTATTATCCATAAAATTATCCAGGAGGTTTTATGTGCCAAGGCAGGATTCACCGACTCATAATGACTTTATGTCAGTTGTTACAAAAATAGTTAACTTAATAGCTGCTCGCCCCCTTCACAAGTGAGAACTTTCTGCACTTTTACTGGAGGTTGATTCCACTGCAGTGGACTGCTGATGTACAATAATGTAAGATGGCTGAGCCAAGGCAAAGTTCTTGAGTGCTTTGTGGAGTGCTCTGAAGAAATTAAGGTATTTCTTGAGGATAAAGGCCTGGGAAATTTTTCTCAGCTCAATGATGGTAAGTGGGTCAACACCTTGATATTTTTTACAGATCTCTCTGTTCATATTAATGAACTGAACTTAAAGTTACAAGGTTTTGGCAAAAGTATTGACATTGTGTTTGGATATATAAAAGCTTTTGAAAGTAAATTTAAAATTTTCAAGTGAGATGCAGAAACTAAGACTTATAAGTATTTTCCTCTAGTAACAAAGTATTTTAGAAGGCCAGTGCAGCTGTACAAAATGAAATGGAATCCTTGCATATAAAATACCAGCATGTTTTAGATTCATTACTTGACCAGTTCAGTGATAGATTTAATCAATTTAGAAGCCTAGAACAGACCATAAAAATAATTAAGTATCCTGATGTAGTGCTCTATAGTAGTTTGGAATTAAATGGTTTCCAATGGATTCAAATTGATAATTTGGAGATGCAACTTGCAGAATTTCCAGACAGCATCTGGGCTCAGGTGTTTGTGGACTTGAGGTCAAAGCTTGAGAATCTGGAAAGGTGCGGCTTAGACAATCAAGAGGAGTACCACTACGAACAGGAAATTTGGAGTGCCTGGAACCCATTACCAGACACTTTTAGCACCCTGACAAATATAGCAATGGCTTTACTCACAATTTTTCCCTCTAGATACTTTTGTGAGACCTTATTCTCAGCATTAAATAATATCAAAACCAACAAAAGAAACAGATTGACAGATGAAGTTAGTAGCACTTGCTTGGGCTTGAAGTGTACAAAATACCAACCTTCAATTGAAGGTTTATCCAATGAAATTCAGCAACAAAAAAGTCACTAATAGGCAGGTTAGTTCAAGAATCCCCCCTCACTTATCTTAGTTCATGGCACCCCACACAAGTTAAATAATATCAAGAGCAACAAAAGAAACTGACTGACAAATGAACAAAGAGTCACTAAGCAAGTAAGTTAAATAATTAGTTTTTGGTTTATTAAATACAGTTATATATTACAACTAGTGGCCTGGTGCACAAAATTTGTGCACATTAAAAGGGTATTAATTAGAGGAAATATTTTAATAGTGCTATTTTCCCTTTCTCTATAATAAAAGTGTGACAGATAAAAGGTAATGAGTACAATGTATATGAAAATAATAATTTCATTAATAAATAATAACAAAAATGATATAACAATAACAAACTCATGATATAAAAACAATATTGATGCAAATAATGACTGATAAAGTGATTAATCTTATTCTAATATCTCCCTGTATACCACATTAACAGTGAAAACACTTTCAGAGTGCTTGACTAATTTCCCTTGAGATAAAGTATTTATAACTTTAACTTTAACATCACATGCTCTTCCAACACGAAAGAAAGCAACATAACAACTGACCATGTGTGAAAACGGGTTCAGGTGGGAATATTCCTACTCTGTCTAGAGTTTGTCCTTGTTATTTATTAATAGTCATTGCAAATGCTGGCATCACGGGAAACTGTCATCGAATTAATTTAAATGGGAGGCCAGTGTCAGATGGGGACAAATCAATTCTTGAAATAAGAACAACCTCTCCCTCTCCCTCAGAAGATCCTCTTAATACTTCAGCTTCGATAATGTTAGGTAGTAATCTTTTGAGAATAAATCTGGTACCATTACAAAGACCCATTTACTATTAAGATTTCTCAATAGCATGATGATTGCACCCACTTTCAATTCTAATTTATGACACGGCATTCCTGAAGGAGTAATACTATTAAGAAATTCAATGGGAAAATTTTCCTTTTCAGCATCATCTGTTGAGTCAATGGAATCATCACTTAAATAGGTTTTGAAATCTCCATCAAGTATATCCAAAATTTCTTCCTTTAATTTTTGAACATGCTCATTTTTTGGACAAAGAATTGCAGTTAGATATATTTTTAATATTATCTATAGAGGATATACTATTTCCAAAGGTGGCTTCAATAATAGATCCATTACAAATCATTTCATGGAGAATTTCAATAATATCCATTCCTAAATGAAAACCACTATCAAGTTTGCCATCTCCAAGTTTTATTAACCATTCTCTATAAGCAAAATCCTCTGATCTCATATTTGTTTTAAGAGACAACTTTCTGAAACATCTCCAAAAATCACAGTATTTTAAACTTGTTTGTACTATGGCCAATCACATAGCATGTGGCACGATACTGACACATTGTCGAAAATCCCCTCTGAGAAGGAGAACTTGTCCACCAAATGCAACATTCAATTCATAATTTTTCTTAGTAATCTGTCTATGGAGTTTATAGCATGACTGGATGTCATGGTGCATTCATCAATAATAAGAAGTTGGGCCTTTTAATGGTTTTAGCAACTTTGCCACACACAGCAGCAGCCACCATGGGTCCCTCAGCCTGACCTGCACCCTCTCTAATCTGGGAACCCTCAGCGGACCCCCTCCAATCTGGGAGTTTCTGTCTCTCTTTGCAATCACATGAGCGAATTGTCTGAGACCCCAACTGTTGCTTTCCCTCCACCCCGCACCCTCAACAGTAACTTCTTCCAGACTCACTTTGATCAGTGTGTCTGCCACCAGAACTACATTTCCCAGTATTCCTGGTGCTCCGCCACTTGGGGCCAGAGCACACACCCCTGACAACTCACAGCCCCACCTTGAGCCTAGTGCTCATTACCCAAGGTGCCCCTGGCGCTCGTTTGCATGTCCCATGTGACAGGTAAACCCCACACCTCAGTCACAGCCTAACTATCAGAGCAACCTACATGTGAGCCTTGTGAGGGGATATCATGGCATCAAATTCCCCTAACCATCCCAAGGTCACCGCAAAAGGTCCCAACTCAGTCAACAGTAAGTATAAGGAGAGACGGATCTTGCCAGCCCTTAAGTACCATGTGGGCAGAGCTTATAGCGTGGTGCTTGCTTACTTGGCACTATGGCCACACCCCTGTCTGCTGGCCATGCCCCCTGTCTGCTGGCCATGCCTGCTGGCCATGCCCCCTGCTCCTGATTGGCTGGTAGCATAACGGAGGTATGGTCAATTTGCATGTTACTCTTTTAATAGATAGGATTATACATTTTTGTTATTTAAACTATAAATATCACAAAATTATGTGTGTGTTTTTTTTCTCAAAGTGACATACTACCCAAGTTATGCTCGGTTTTTGGGGGGAATTTTGACACACCAAGCTCAAAAGGTTGCTCATTACTGACTTAGAAGATAATAAAGTAATAATGTTTAGGAATTATGAGGAAGCAAATTAAGAGGTGAGAAAGTTGATATCTCCAATACTATGGATATTGATAGTAAATCCTAATTCCTTCATCAGACTGTAAATTGTTTAGCAGCCAAAGCTATAACTTTATTTCAATACTCTAATAACATTTGTCAATGCCATATTTTCTGCTTAATAAAGTGTCTATCACATAGTAAATGTTTAGTATTTGTTGAATGAGAATGTTGTTCAATAAACAATTTATGAAAAACTTTTCAGATATCCATCAATTAGAAGAAGAAACAATAGAAAAAATTCATGAATTTGAGGAAAAAATTAGGGTAAAGCAGTGCCATGTGATATGTTTAGCAAAAGAGAGGTAAAACACTGTTAAATTTTGCAGAAAGAGAACAAAGTTAAATCCCTGGTATTTATCTAGAAGATTGTCTTTAGTTACATAAAAAACAAAACAAACAAACAAACAAAAAACTATGTTGTTTCCACAGGATGATGATGACTAGAAGAATCAAAAGGATCAATAAATATCATCATCAATTTATTGAAAGTAAGCAATTTTATATCAGAAAATGATACAAACAATGTAAATATATTTATATTACCATAATAACATTTCAGGGTACACTACTGAGTAGAATGATGACATCTGTGGGTTATGGGCAGGAGAAAGGATGACTTTGAATTTGGGGTTATAATGATGGTAGCAAAGTATTTTATAAGATTTAAAGATTCCTTTGATCAGAGGAGAAAACATAATGACACTAAGATAGATGAAAAGCAGAATTATTTGCTACTCCCAAAGAAGAGAGGGCTACCAACTTGGACCACACACAGGGGCTTTTACTCAAACTTGGACCACACACAGGAGTTTCTACTCAGGGACAGGATAACAGCAAGTTGGAACTCCAGGAGGCAAGTGAGGTAGGATTAGCTAGGTTTATCAGGCTCCTCATGGATTGCTAATCTGAATAATTTTTCTGGCTCCTGGGCATAGGGTTCTCCCTAGTTGATTGATACCTGGGCAGGGAAGATTAGAGCTGGGAAAATAGTGGCCTAAAATGTGAAAGGAAAGTAATTAGAGTGAATACTTTATCAGCTGCTCAAAGATACTGAGCAGCCTCTTATCAGAACTTTCAAAATTTAATGAAGACAGCATTACAATAACAAACAAACAAACAAGCAAAGCCAAAATGCTATTTTACAAAGGGCCTAGGCATAAATAAGAGGATACTTTGGAGGAAGTAGATAGAATTGTCTCATGTGTTGTGAATTGGATGGAAAGGGTTTGTACATTAGTTTACATGTGAAATAATGTTTTGTGAGCTGTGGATTTTGGATGAGTTATGTCCTCCAGATGAGGTTATCAAAAAAGGTGGCTAGTCCAGGAAATACAGAGTCCCAAACAAGAGTAACCCAAAGAGGCCCACACCAAGAACATCATAATAAAAATGTCAAAGGTTAAAGACAAGGAGAGCTTCTTAAAAGCAGCAAAAGAAAAGCAGTTAGTTAGCTACAAGAGAGCTCCCAAAGGACTGTCAGATGATTTCTCAACAGCAACTTTGCAGGCCAGAAGGGAGCGACAAGAAGTATTCAAAGTAATGAATAGCAAGGACATATAAACAAGATTATTCTACCCAGCAAAACTCTCATTTAGAATCGAGGGTCAGCTTCACAGACAGGAGTCAATCACCACCAAACCTGTATTACATAAAATGTTGAAGGGTATTCTTTGAGGAGGATGATGATAATGATGATGAGCAGGGGAGGAGAAGAAAAGATAAAAAAAATATGAACAATAAAATGGCAATAAATACATATCTATGAATCCAGAAATCAAAATACTATTAAATAAACAAGGAACTTAATGAACAAAATAAACTGATGAATACTAGTAAAATAGAACCAGAGACATAGGAACATGGAACAGATTGAGGAATCTCAGAGAGAAAGGGGGAGAGGGGAGTGGGAATAGATTAAACAAAGAATGTATATACATATAGGCATTACCTATGGACACAGATAATAGGGTGGTAAAGGCATGGGATGGGATGAGAACCGGGGGCAGTGGGGAATGATGGGAAAAAGTGTACATCTCTAATACTCTCAATAATAAAGGTTTTTTGAAAAAGGACAAAAAGAGGTGGCTAAAGTTTCCTGAAAAGAGTTCTTTTTTCCCCCAGGCATTTGCTTAAAGGTAGAGGAATGTCGTCTTTAGTCAGTGCCAGCAGTTTGAGCAGCACTTAGATAATGAGTGGTAAGATGCTGTATTGATGCTAACTGACAAATCCTTAGACTTTTTAAGGTCTCTGCTCTAGATGAGTTAACAATTTAGTTCCATATGGTCATAAAATACTTGAAGACAATTGTTGTAGTGAAAGCTTTCCCCAAGCTGTATAAAATCAACTTTATAGTTCTCTGAAACTTTCCCATGTAATAATAATTATTGGCCTATATTTTTCTTTTCTCTCCTAAGAGCTCCTCACAGTTTTAATAGTATTGTTTCTCTGAAAAGTCTTATGGGGATTTTATGGACGTTAATATTGGTTTTCTCGAAATCACCTAAACAACATTCAAAAATAAATAAAAGAGCACCTGCTTCTCGATATTCTATAGCTCATCATAGCAACAGCATATCATTGCTTTTTCATGCTTTTTTTTTTTGCCAGGAAAGCACCTACTTGTCTTGATGGCACTGTTGTGGAATGGTAACCTCAAACACATTACAAGTGTAGCCTGAAGACACTAATCACTTTGAAAATGCCTAAGATTTAGAGCTCAGCAAGAGAAAACTCCTATGCCATGCAAACTATTCAAATGAGTTAAAATGCTTCCTAGCAATGCTTTCAAGTCAAGATTTCATCTCTGTTCTTTTTTTTTATTATTATTATTCACTTGAGATGGAGAAATATGGCATTGCATTATGAAAACATGCATATGTAATTCTTGAAACGGTCAGTAGTTTTCTAAGAACACAATAGGTACTACACTGTTAAGGATGGACTAATGGGCTGCATTGGAGGAAGAAAACTTTATGAAAGTGCTTAACTCTATTCATGAATGCTAGCACAGCTTTTCTCCTGAACTTATTGCAGAAGGACACATATGATTCAAACTCCAATGCAGAAAGATGTGCCAGCCAGCTGAGAGATATCTGAGTTTAGAGGCAAAGCTAAGGATTTGTCAGTTAGCATGAATGTAGCATCTTACCACCCACTGTTTGTCATAATGAATCAAGCTCAGATTTGATCCTGTTAACTTCAAGATATAAATATTAGAGAATACGCTTATTATTTGTCAAAGAGAAACAGGAGGGGAGGGGAAACATTGTTTTTATAGATAATATTGTTGAGTAAATCACTCTTCCTCCATGGCCTGCTTGCCTTATTTTATCTGTATTCCATGATTAGTAACCTATGTCTTGCTCAAAAGTTCAATTTGGAAATTATTAAGAGAGTCTTAAAGTAGTTTTTAGAAAGTTAATATTATCTGATTTCATTTATAATAGCACAGTTCTTACCCACTATTGAGTCACTTATTTGTTGCGAAGAACCTACTGGCCCAAGTAGATTGGTAAATTTTAAGCCTATGAGGCTTTGTGCCTAGACAGGTTTGCTATTCTCAACAAAAATCAGAATTTTTGCTTAAAGAAAAAAAATATTTTCCCCCAATATCTCCTATTTTTTCAATAATTCTCCACAATCAGCATACTTCATATGCTCTGCTATTTAGCCTGAATTGTTGACTAAGGTTATTATTGTTAACAAAAAGCAGTTCAACATCTCCTTCTTATTCCTGCATTCTCCTCTCTGGTATTTTTCCTCAGAGGATACTCCAAAATTCTTGTACACAGGGTGTTCTAAAACCGTATATCCCCACAAGGACAAGTCACTGGATGAAAGCTACCTCCAGAAAGGGAGCACAGCCTCGGTCAAAGCAGCTTCCTCTGGCTGAGGGCAAGACTTCGCCACTGTCTTGATCTCACAGCCAATGTCCCTTCCTCAGTCTTAACTGTAATAAGGTTGGCTGTGATTGTCTTTTCCATGTGTCAACTTGGGATAGCCCAACACAATGATTGGCAAACTGCTGCTCACAAGCCACATGCGGCTCTTTGGACCCTTGAGTGTGGCTCTTCCACAAGATACCATGGCCTGGACTAGTCTATTTTGAAGAAGTGGTAATTAGAAGAAGTTTAAGTTTAAAAAATTTGGCTCTCAAAAGAAATTTCAATCGTACTGTTGATATTTGGCTCTGTTGACTAATGAGTTTGCCCACCACAGACCTAATGGCCTCAGCTATTTAATCAAATACTACTACTACTGCTACTACTGCGTGTGTTTCTTTGGAGGTTACTTTGTAGATGTGATTAAAGTTCATAATCAGTGGACTTTAAGTAAGGCAGATTATCCTCAATATCCTAGGTGGATCTGATTTAATCACTTGAAAGTTTTTAAAAATAGAGCTAAGATTGCTTTGCAGAAGATATTTCGCCTGTAGACAGAAGCTTTAGCCCATGTCTAAGATTTCTAGCCTGTCCTTCCTGACAGCCTGCCCTACAGATTTGGGTCTTTCCTAGTCAACTTTCACAATCATGGAAGCCAATTCCTTGCAATAAATCTCTTAAATATAATCTCCTACTGATTCTGTTTCTTAGATTGCACTTTGTCTGATAGAGACAAACCACAGCATCCATTGATAATGTCAGTTCTATTTCTGTAGTAATGAGAGTTATTTTCCCATTCTAGAATGGCAATCCACATTCTTTCATTTCCTATAGGTCTCTTTGCATAAGGAGTCTGAAGTAAGTGTGGGTCCCACATATTACAGTTTATAGGATGCTTGTTTTGTCCCTAGATGAGAGTATAATCATGTACTGCTTAACCATGGGCATATGTTCTATGAAATGTATCATGAGAAAATCTCATCACTGTGTGAATATCATAGTGTCATACACAAACTGGAGGGTATAGCCTACTACGGTCATCTGTGCTGTGCTTTCCCATGACTGGCAGCTCAGTAGGTTTATGTTTATTAGCGTCACCACCAACCCTTGAGTATAATTGTCTAAGCCCTGAGAGTTGGCTTTTCGTTTTGTAATTCAAGTTCCCAACGTAAGCTTTGATTGATGAGGTAACCACTTCAATGGAGGCTATTTAATAGACACATTATCAGCTGCAGGCCTATATAAAGATCAAGGCCTTCTCCCCTCATTGATTTAGAGATTTGGGTTGGTTCCTACAACTGCCCATTTGGGTTATTTGTTTTTGCTTTTTTTTCTTCCTGTCCACTCTATATTTTAAATCTACCAACAAGGAATGAGCCTGAGAAACTCTAAGCCTCCACCCCTACCCAATAAATACAGAACCTAAGCCCATTCTTTCCTTTTTTTTCTCTCTCTCTCTCTCGCTCGCTCGCTCATCCCCTCAACAAGATCTTGCTGTGCTCCCCAGCATGCCTTATATACCCCAGGACCTTTAAGTAATAAATTATTTTCTTCTTCAAAGTTTCCTAATGGTCATTTCTAAAGGGTTCCATGCAGTTATAATAAGAACCAAAAGTGTTGGTTGTAACACTGATTTAGAAAGAGGAGATGTCTGTGAGAGGCTCCCTAGAAGCTTAGGTGAATGCCCCCAGTCATTTCTAGCAGATATCATTATGATCCATAGACTAAGATTAAGACAAAATAGTAATATGTTGAGCTACTATGTTATATGCCTGTGACTCACTAGATAATAAAACATTTTGAGCTGCATTATAATCTTATGCGGCCACCATTGTGTAGGCAGTCTATTGTTGATCAAAATGTTGTTAAATGGCACATGACTATATTCCTATTTTGTCACAGAGACTAAAATTGTGGAGGAGTGCACCACAGATTTCCCAAGTGAACATTGGAAGTGATGACAAATGAGATTATTCCTACTACTATATGTTTGTCCATGAACACAGATTCTGCATTTTGGGGACATAGCATCAGACAATAATTATTAATTCAGGGTACATTGTCATGGGAGATCGGTCCCCATCATCTCAGACACATTTCTAAAATGCCACCTTACCTTTACTAATAAATGATCATTCTCTTGCTCTTTTAAGTTGGCAGCTTTTGAGTGGTACAGAGTGTGTAGACAAATCCTGGTTATGTACTCACTGCCAAACCATCTTGCTTTGGATCCCTTAGTCTGATATGAGGTTACATAGTGTCATGTGTTTGCCAATCAAACATGTTTTAAATAGTCTGAGAGTGGTTCTGATTGAGGTATTTGGGGTAGAAAAGGCAGACACAAATCTGTGCTGCATATAGTAAAGATGAATTGCTGACTCTTCAGGTTGAAATGACCTAATTCATCAACTTGCCACAACATCACTGGTTGGTTTCCTTAAGGAATGAAGTCATTTAAAGGGATCAGCATTGTTAGTAGATGCTCTCATGCTTTTTGCCCATTCCTATAGTTCCCACAACATCTATCTTCCCCAAAACTTTGTCCTCAACCTCCAATTTTTCTTCTTCCAAGCTCTTGCGTACTGCCCATGAGTCTTCTTATATTGCTACCTCAGAATACTTCTTTTTCCACACAAATTAGATGAGCACATTCACCGATCAACATTCTGCCTATTGGGAAGAGTGACCCTATTATATACAATTTTTGGAGGCTGAGAATTTAACCCCTATTATAATTCTTCTACAACTTAAGTAAATCCTGGGCCTATGGAGCTTTTTTCCCCTTGGTTAAAGAAGATAAAAGTGACCTTTATTTGTTGGAAAGGAAGTTCTGCCAAGGAAGATCAACAGCTTCAAATTGATGATTAATTGCCCTCAATATTTTATTATATTTCTATAATGTATAAATTGCCCAGCAATAGCTATATTGTCCTTATAATTACTATTTTTCAAAATTTCTCAATTGTTTGAGATATTCTATCTACATGTGGATTTCCTGTTCTCATTGTCTTACCCAAGTTACCATCATTAAAAGTTTTACCAGTTTCTTTTCCTAATTATCATCTAACTTCAAAATGTCATTTTAGGGTCTGCCTTCTACACCTATTTTGGGCACCAATTGGATGATTTCTCAGGGAAATAGATTTGGAGATCCTGAGATTTGCAGGCAGCAGGTGTATTGAGAATGATTGGGGTTATTTCTGGAATACCCATGTGAGGAAGTGAGGAAAGCAGGTTTTGGCAGGGGGAAAAGCTGAACTACATGCAGTCATAATAATGGCCTCGGTCAATCCTTTGGGGAGCTCTGGGACAGGGATGGCCCCAAAATTTGTGCTCCATCAAGCAATAGACTGGGTTTTTATACTGCACTAGCAATCACATAATGTATTACTATGGCTTATTTACCCAGTAAGGGATGCACTAGCATGCAACACCCTTGGCAGCTGAAAAACTGAGGTCCTGAGTCCAGAAGTGTCTTCCTGTGCATCCACTCTAAAACAAGTAATCAAAATGATATTAATTTACAAATTTATTTTCATTGCACTATGTTCTTCCTTATTTACTTATAACATAGGTTTTGGGACTTCAAACTCATGAGATTTCAAAACAACATTTTCCATTTAGAAACTGAAAGATCTTCACTTCATCAGTTAGAAAAGATAAAGAAAATGGAGGTCCCAGAAGTCAGACTTCTGGTGGTATCGTAATCATGTCCCTACAGCCAACCACTCTTCTTTCATTGCCACCCTCATGCCCTTTAGAACCAGCTGAACCTAAACAATTATAATTGTAAACACAGTTGCACTATATCCTAAACATAAGACTCCATAAGTTTGCAACATGTTCTGGGATCAATTACCTATGACCTGTCTCTCAACAACTTAAGGAAACAATAGATAACACCTTAATGTCTTTGTTCTTCCTCATAGAAAAAAGTAAAGAGAAAAACAATCAGGAGGGAATAATTAACAGGTTGACTTTGCAGAAAAGAATGAGAACTGAGATTTTCCTTCTATCCCACCCTACCGCCATTCTGGTCACATGTGATCATCCAATGGCTCTTCAAGTCTGCTCAAATTCTTGAGATCTTATCAAGAAACCATGGAAGTTTATCCTAAGTCTCCTCCCATTCCCCTTCTGGGGCTTCAAAAACCTCTAAGTCACTTCAGCCAGCAAAATGGATTTGAAGCATTTCTAAGTCTCCCATCTTTTCAGTTAACACCTTCTCAATCCAGAAACCTCTCTTTGCTCCAAACTCTGACATTTTGGATTTTTGGCTTTGTGAAGCATGGGGTACATGAATCAGAGTTTGGTAACAGTGCCTAAGGGTGTAAGTAATAGGGATCTTACAATATATCTAATCTTCTGAATAAAATTAAAAAGCCAAAAGTTACTTTATATAAATAAAAAATAGAACCACAAAGCTTAGAATTAAGTGTTTTTAACTATAAGGAGAAATGGAATTCCTAACTCATAATGACCAATACACATATTTCCCCTATGTAAATAGTTCACATTAACCATGAAAATAAGACCTTTGAATACATTTTTAAGCTATTAAGATTTTGCCATAACTTTAGCAGTTATGTATCTCTGAAAAAAGAATTCATCACCAGTATCAACATTTTCACAAATCATAAGTCACATTCCATTACAAAGAAGCTTACCAGAATTTTTGATTACCATAAATCAACATCAGATTTCCTCATTTTACTGCGATGAATAACACTTTAGAAGTTCTAAGCATTTCTCTCCTCAAATCTAATAACATTTTCTATTTTCCATTTACATGTGGTTAGACTTAAATGAGTACTTAATCAAAAATGAGTATTTGCTGCTGTTTGATATGTATTATAAATATCATTATACTATGTAATTTTGTATGTGAGAAAGATTTATGTGGGGAAAGCACTACTATTTAGTTTTATATAGTCTGTTCTAAATGATCAAACTATCAAACTATGATGAAATTATTTAGAAAGGTGTGTGTCCTTTAAGAAAATTCACTTTTAACAGAAGGTTAACGTATCTGTAGATTGAGGACTGTTCCTTATTGCTAATGAGGCAAAGAGAGAAGACAGCCCCCAAACTGGAAATAATCTAAGAAAAGTTATTTCTTTGTTTCCTGCTTCCCTCCCTCTTTCTTGCTTTCTCACGCTCTCTTTCAACCCACTTTACACATTCAATTGTCTTTCAAGGACAAAGAATAACTTGTATAAATAAATATACCTGTTAATGTATTTTTACATATATATGATACAAAGATTTACATTAATTAGGGTGAGTGCAATAATAATTTATCTATCTATTGGATTAAGTCATTATGAAACTTGAGTTTCACTGGGAGACCTACAAAAAAGTGTGACTTTTTAGAAAAACTTTTCTAAATATGATATAGGAACAGAGAAGTGAAATTAGAAACTTAGAACAGTATAAAGAATGGAGGTGGGAATTAATTAGAAAGTAAACAATGCCTAAAATATTTTGGTGCTAAACTGTATATTGCTGTCTGCTGATTGAGACTACAGACAAACATGAAAAAGTATACCCCCTGGAAATGATTTATGTGAGCAAAATGAAGTGTTAGCCCTCCTTCCATGACAGCTGTGAAAGGTTTAAGAACTGGGGCAGATGCAGTAAAAGTGCAGGTGGGTTTAAGAGGTGACATGTGTTTGTGTCATATACTCTCTGCTTCCTCTATAAAAAGATGAAGTAATGCCATTTGACCTTTTTGAGAGAGATAGTCGCAGGAAGCTGCAGTGGATTTGCGGATATGGGGAACATTTGGCATAAGTGTTTAGAAGGATGGAGAAGGAACTGCCCTTATAAAGTAAAAATAATAATACATAATAAAAATACCCAGTAATATTGAGGGTACCCAACCATAATTGGGTATTCTTTCTGATATATTTTTTCTTGCAAGAGTGTTGCGTCACCCCGGCTGCATGTAGAGACTATGCTTTGATATACTGCTGCAGTAGTGGAGAATTTTTGCACAGGCAAAGAGGTTGAAATTAGAAGAAATCAGTTGGTGCTATGTTGGCTCAGTGTGGAAAAAATAAGGATGAGCAATATTCATATGAAAAGTATAAGACGAGTCCACTTTGACCTCCCTCTTCTGAAGCCCCCGAATTTGAGAATCTCTCCACAGCAAACCTGGATTTGACAAAGGCTCTCTTGACTGTCAGTGTCTGCTCAAGTCAGGGCTTGCCAGATACTTCCTAAGTCCAACCAAGAGAGACTAAAGCTGTTGCACAGGCTCTTGCTGGTTCCACAACTTGTACTAAGAGAGAGAGAGAGAGAGGAAGGGAGAGGAAGAATGAGCACTAGAGAGAAACATCGATGTGAGAAACAACGATCAGTTGCATCTAGCAAGCACCCCAATGGGGGATCAAACCTGCAACCCAGGCATATTCTCTGACCAGGAATCAAACACAGAATGACACTCAACTAACTAAGCCCTACTGATTTTCACCCAGCATACATGGATGTGGGACCAGCTTGTTCTTTGTCTTTACCCTTCCCACCAAACTAAATGTGGCTTCTGTTTTTTCTTTATTCACCAACTTACACCATACACACACACACACACACACACACACACACACACACACACACACAAAAAAAAAAAAAAAAAAAAAAAACGACAACAACAACAAAAAAAACTCAAAATGGATAAAGGACTTAAACATATTATGGGAACCCATAAAATCTTAGAGGAATCCATAGACAGCAAAATAGTAGACATTTGTCATAGCAATATCTTACCCATATAGCTCCTAGGGCAATAGAAACTAAGGAGAAAATAAACACATGGGATTACATCAAAATAAAAAGCTTCTGTACAGCAAAAGAAACTATAAACAAAACAATAAGAAAAACCTCTGCATGGCATAATATTTGCTAATGTTATCTCTGATAACAGTTTAATCTCCAATATTTACAGGAAACTCATACAACTTAACAAAAGGAAGATAAACAATCCAATAAAAAATGGGCAAAGGTCCCAAATAGACACCTTTTAAATCAGGGCATAAAGAAGGGCAAGAGACATATGAAAACATGCTCAAAGTCACTAATCATCTGAGAGATGTAAATCAAAATTCTAATGCGGTACCATATCACACCTGTCAGAATGGCTATCATCAACAAATCAACAAAGATAAGTGCTGGTGAGGATGTGAAGTAAAAGAACCCCCTGTGCCCCGCTGGTAGGAATGCAGACTGGTGCAGCCACTGTGGAGAACACTATGGCTTTTCCTCAAAAATTAAACATGGAACTCCCAATTTAACCCAGTGATCCCACTTCTAGAATACATCCCAAGAAATCAGAAACACAAATCAGAAAGGATATATATGCACCCCTATGTTCAGAGCAGCACAATTTACAATAGCTAAGATTTGGAAACAGCCTAAATGCCCATCAGCAGATGAGTGAATTAGAAAACTGTGGTATGCCTACATAATAGAATACTACGCTGCTGTAAAATAGAAGGAAATCCTACCATTTGCAACAGCATGGATGGAACTGGAAAGCATTATGCTAAACAAAATAAGCCAGTCAGAGAAAGATAAATATTACATAAACTTAATCATTTATGGAATATAATGATCAATATAAACTGATGAATAAAAATAGAACCAGAAATATAGAAGAATTGAGCAGACTGTCCATTCCATGAAGGAAAGGGGTAGGGGGTGACAGGGCAAAAGATCAATTAAAGGCCTTGTATGCATGCATATGAGCATAACCAATGGACAAAGATAGTGGGAGGTGAGGGCATGTGCGGGGAATGGGGGCGGTAAGGGAGAGGTGGGGGGGGAGGAAGACCCATATAATACTCTAAACAAAGAATTAAATAATTAATAAAAGAATAAAGAATTAAAAGAATTAAAATAAAGAATTAAAATAAAAAAATTATAATAAAAAAGAATAAGACACAATAAAAACTTCAAATGACCTGTCAACATTCAAAAACCATTTTTTTTCCATTTTAATTTTTCAGTGAAGTGTTGAAATATGCAATTAGCTCATGGTATAATTGTATTCTAATGACCTATTAACTTAAATATTCAATCAACCAAATCATTATATTCCCCAACCAGTCTAGATAAATAGGAGTTTGATTTATGCCTCTGCGTCAGATACATATTTCAGAAACCATTGAAATCCAAATCAAATCCTAAAATTTTTTTGCATTGTATGAGTCACTGGAACTCTTGAGATTTATAATACTTTACATATACCAGAGGGCAATTAGTGAGAACGCAAGGTAATTGAAAGATTATCTGCATTTAAATACCAAATACAATTACTGCTAAATTCTGTTTGAATTTATTCCATTAACTACCAGAGTGACTGTGCCCCATCTTTCAAATGTTTCCTAACTCAAAGCTATTACTCTCATAAAGGTGACTTTGATGAGACCTTATGGGGTCATAAATAGACAAATCTTCTATGAAAATGACTGGAGATATATATATATATATATATATTACCTCATCTTATATTACTGTTTGCTGTATATTAAATACTATCATTATATATATATATATATATATATATATATATATATATATATATAATTTAATAGTGGGTATGTACTGGTACAGTGATATAAAAAGCATGATGTAAGCATTTTATCTTTTAAACTTCACATGAGGATTATTATTATTTTATACTTATTTTCCAAATGAGGAAATTAAGTTTAGGGAGATTAAAGGACTTGACCTAAATCACATAGCTGATAACCACTTCCCTTATCTGAATAGGTCAATCCGATTCTTGAATCCAAGATTTAAACATTCTGCAATTCCACTCACATCTCGTTCCTTCCACATACTATTTTCCCCGTCTCCACTGGCACTAGCCTTTTTAAAGCAAAAAGATTCTGAGCAATACATTTCAGTCACTGATTCTCCCAAAGTTATTCAGACAATATCCCCACTTACATAGTCTGCTAGACTACTGACCTTCTGAACCCATTTCCTGTTTATCACCTGCCTGCTATCCTTTTAGATTTTGCATGCAGAACTCTCAAGTCCTTCTAAAAGTTTTAGCATGAATCAATCCCACCAATATCCTAGATAGAATATTCGGGATTTTTTGTCCTTTAGAATCTAATCTGTTTGCCAGTTTCTGCAGTGAAGTCCACCTAGCACCTTTGAGTTGGATATAATTATGTAGGGTGTCTCAAAAATGTATACACATACTTTGAGTAATTATAAAGGCAGTGCTTATTAAAACGCATTTCGTTTTCAGAATCAAGCTATCAGCTTTTAAAGTGTGCATACATTTTTGGGGGACACCTTGTATATTCAGACATTATAGTATATACATGAAAACCTTCCTTTAAGATTGGCTCATTACTGCTTATATATGTATTTTTAAATTAATCCTCACCTGGGGATATGTTTTTTATTTATTTTAGAGAGAGAAGAAGGGAGAGAATGAGAAAGAGAGAGAAACTCTAATGTGAGAGAGAAACACTGACAGGTACACATCATAACTGGGGATTGAACCCAGAATCTAAACACGTGCCCTGACCAGGAATCGAATCTTTTGGTATGCAAGATGGTGCTCCAAACATCTGAGATACCTGGCCAGGGCCATTCTTACGTAAATTTATTTCCTGTTGCACTGTGCAAATTCTTGAATATAGCTGTCTTAAACAAATGGAAAATCTATGACAAATGCTACACTTTAAAGAACATTGAAAGCATGAGGATTAGTACATGAGGACTATTTTGGGCAGACGAACATATATTTGCAAAGTTCTTCTGTTGTCTGAGAGTACACACTGTTTATAACCATGAAACCATGACAGTGAAATAAAGGAGCGGTTTTGCTTCCCCAAACACAGTGTTCTTATAATTGGATTATGTGCAACCAATTCCACTTGCAATATTTTCCAGAATTATTGGTAATTAAAGAGTAAAGAAAAAAATTTAGTGGGGTAAAGAGAGTGGTTACAAGTTAAAGATTTATTAATAAGTAAATAAATTATTAATTCTGTTTCAAAGAGAAGTTTGTTGACAGTCACTACTAATAGACATCTGAGGAATCCTGCTTTCTGAACTATTTTTTCTGACTAGGTATTCCTCAAAACCAAAGATCAGGTTGGCTATGGTTTTTGATAAGCATGAGGGTCTTATTGCTGCAAACATTGTTGCAAAAACAAACAAACAAACAAACAAAACCAAAGGGAATTTCTTTAATATAGATTGCATTGAGAGTTAACTATGGTACCTTCTTCACTCCCAAATGTATAATTAAAGTCTTTACTGTTTATGCTCTTCTAATAATACCAATAGCATTCATTGTTTACAATGTAACATGCTTCCAGCTTATATTTTATTAAATGCTTATTTCTCTCATATTAGACACATCATTAAATAAAATCATATATTTGGATATATATTAAAATGCTTGGGAATATAAAACTATAAGATTTTTGCCTCTATGTTTCATTGCTATTGACCTAAAGATTAACTCATTAATAGTATTTAAAGGATGGTTATAAAAAATGTTTATTTTGCTCTGTCCAGTACACTAAGTGCTCTGGCCTGAGCATCAAGACATATTTTGCCGCAGAGCACTGGCCTGAGCAACAAGACATTGAGGGTTCAATTCCCAATCAAGGGCACTTTACTTGTATTGGAGGTCTGATCCCCAGCCCGATCTGGTCAGGGTGCGTATGGAAGGCAACTGATTGATGTCTCTCTTATATTAATGTTTCTTTTTGTCTCTCTTTCTCTCTCTCTTTTTTACTTTTTTTTCTCTCTCTCCCTCCCCCATCCACCCTCCTTTCCACTTTCTCTAAAAATCAATGAGAAAAAAAATCCTCAAGTGAAGATTAACAACTAAATGTTTATTTTGCCAATGCCACAGATATGATAATTAGCAATTATAGTATTTCACAGTAAAACCTTCAGCTTTATCAGTAATACTTTCCATAGGATGAGCAAATTCCTCAATAAAAATCTCCAGTTGAAGGGGAATAATTTGATAATGCATTTGAATTAATAGGATGATATAAAACTTATAAATAAACTATTTCCCTTTTCTAAATAATTAATGGCAGGCACAAGTTAAATTTTGATGACTAGTAAAGATTAAGATGATTGTAACAAAGCTTTATTATAGTATAGATAAAAAGGACAACAAGTGAAAGAAGAAAATCAACATTCCTTTCATTTTTCCACTAGTCAATAGAAGTATCCCTCATAGAAATATACATCAATTGATGTAAGAAAAGGAAAAACTTTTTACTAATACTGAGAGGTAAAAAGTGAGCTGAGCCACGAATGTGCATAAATATATAATTAAACATATAATTAATTTACATTTTATATTGAAATTTATTTTTTGCTAGGCATATTCTGAGAGATACATAATACCATAGGTAACAAAAAGTACATTTAATTCAACAAAGATATCTTTCTTACTCACCCTCTATGCTCAGTGAGGGTTTCACAAAACACTCACCTCGTCCAGTGGTGGTCTGGTCCACTTGGTCACTCGTGGACTCAGGCTGATAGAATTTCACCAATCTGTGGCAGGAAATAGAGAGAAAAATAGAGAACCACAATTAAAATTTTCTTTTACTCTTTCATCCAAGAAGTAAAAGGACTGTGATATTTATGAGAATTATAGTTACATAAGCATATCTATCTATCTCAGAGACAATAATTCTATACATATAAATAAATTAATAAATAAATAAATAAATAAATAAATAAATAAAATGAGGTAGTTGACTTCATTCTCATTTACAAAATAATTTTCTATAAGTTATAAAACTAGAAAATCTGGAAAATCGAGACGCCACCACTGAAACCCAAGTCTTCTCTGTATATTCTCTTTCCAATATACCACAGAACGTCAGCAGGTTAAGAAGTAATTCAAAATATATTCATAGGTGCCAAGTTTCTGTTTTTTTATTAGAATTATAAAGAAAAGTTCTTTAAGAAAAGACTGTCTTTGCTAAATCAGTAGAGTTATGTCACTAATTACAAAAATAAATTATGGAAGAGATTCTGAAGAGAAATGTTTATGTGGATAAATATCAATGCCATATGATCAAAGTGTCTTTTACTGAGAAAGAGTTAAAGAAAAAAATTCAAGAGGAAGGCACACTTCCAAGCACTTTCTATGAAGCCAGCATTACCCTAACCTCAAAACCAAAGACACTACAAAGAAAATTACAGGCCAATATTCTTGATGAAATAGATGCTTCAATCATCAACAAAATCGGATCCAGCATTACATTAGAAAATGTCATTATTTGTAGATGACATGATATTGTACATAGAAAACTCTGAAGACTCCCTAAAAAAACTACTAGATTTAATAACTGAATTTATCAATGCGGCAGGATACAAAATTGATATCCAGAAATCTATGGCATTTTTATACACCGATAATGAATTCACAGAAAGAAAAACTAATAAAACAATCCCATTTACCATTGCAACAAAAAAAATTAAGATACCTAGAAATAAACTTAACCAAAGAGATAAAGAACATGTACTCAGAAAACTAAATTACAGGATGCTGAAAAAAGAGATAAAGGAAGAAATAAACAAATAGAAGAATATAGAGTATTCCTGTACTGGTATAATCAATATCATTAAAATGTCCATAATACCCAAAGCAATCTATAGATTCGATACATTTTCCATTAAAATACCCAGGGCATATTTCACAAACCTAGAACAAACTCTCCAAAAATTCATCTGGAATTTTTTTTTAAAGACACTAAATAGCTGCAGCAATCCTGGAAAAGAAGAACAAAGTTGGAGGGATCACAATACCAGATATCAAGTTATATTACAAAGTCACTGTTCTCAAAACAGCCTGCTACTGGCACAAGAACAGACATATAGACCAATGGAACAGAACTGAGAACTCAGAAACTGACCCATTTTGCTCAGTTAATGGGTCATGTTGACAAAGGAGGCAAGAGCATACAATGGAGTTGACAGTCTCTTTAATAAATGGTGTTGTGAATATTGGACAGATACATGAAAAAAAAATAAAACTAGACCACCAACTTACACAATATACAAAAATAAACTCAAAATGGATAAAGTAATTACATGTAAGATGGGAAACCATAAAAATCTTAAAAGAAACCATAGGCAGCAAAATAACAGACATATGTTATAGCAATATCTTTACCGATACAGCTCTGAGGAAATGGAAACTTAAGGAGAAAGTAAACAAATGGGACTAAATCAAAATAAAAACCTTCTGCACACCAAAAAACAAACAAACAAACAAACAAAAAACAACAACACAGAAATAAGAAAGCCCACTGCATGGGAGAACATATTTACCAATGTTATCTCCAATAAAGGTTTAATCTCCAAAATTTATAGGGAACTCATACAATTTAACAAAAGGAAGATGAATTTTTAAAAAATGGGCAAAGGACCCAGAGACAATTTTCAAAGACCAAGAGACATGGAAACATGCTCAAAGTCACTAATCATCCAAGAGATGCAAATCAAAACAACAATGAGGTACCATCTCACACTTGTCAGAATGGCTATCATCAACAAATTGACAAAGGACAAATGATGGTGAGGATGTGGAGAAAAAGGAACCTTCATGCACAGCTGGTGGGAATGCAGACTGATGCAGCCACTGTAGAAAACAGTATAGAGTTTCTTCAAAAAAATTAAAAATGGAATTCTCATGTGAGCCAGTAATCCCACTCCTAGAAATACATCCCAAGAAACCAAAAACACCAATCAGAAAGGATATATGCACCCCTATGTTCAAAGCAGCAGAATTTGTATTGTTGAGTACTGTGAAGTTCTTCACTCAAAAAGCAAAAATAATTGTCCTTTCTAATCATGTTCTTTCCATTTAATTTATCTAATAGTTATCACACTTTAGTTATATCCATGGTGATATATCCACTGTGATGTGACAAATACTAAATCTGGAGATAAAAGACAATTACAGAACAAAGTGCTCCTTGTCCATACATACATAATCTGGTAATCATCAATTATGATAAAGTTTAAAAGAAAATGAAAGTGTAGTATGAAAGGCAGTCTAATGATCATAAAGACATGAAAAGAAGAATTAATAATTTAGCTTCCTAACGGCCCTAGGGTGTAGTAAACTGAACAATCATTTCTCACTACAGTAAACCACTACTTTTTCAGGCAACTGAATGATTTATTCTAATTTTGATAGGATAGAAAGATCAATTTCTGAGAATTTCCAAGATGCATGTGTCCTTCCTGTCATGGTAATTAAAAAGTGAGGTGAGCTTTTCTACAGAGCAGTGATTTTCAACTGGTGTGCCAGAGAATTTTATCAATACATTTTTCTGGTTTGAAATACAGGTAATTATATTTTCTTACACTTTTACACAACTGTGGTGGCAAGTACCAACATGATGCTATTAAAACTAAATTAATATTCCAAAATCAACAACAGCAACAACCAATTTAAATTCTTATGCCACTAGCAATGCAATTAGATCCATCTATCCCCTGGTATTCATTATTAATCCATAATAATAATAAAAGTGTAATATGCTAATTAGACCAGACAACCATCCAGACAAAGCCAGAGCTGTGTGGGAAGCCTGCGTCCTGGGTGCCAGAGGGAAACAGGTGCCAGCAGTGAAGGGAAAAAAGGCTACTCTTGCATGAATTTCATACATCAGGCCTCTAGTAGTAAGATAATAAAATGGATAATTAAGCATTTTCGAGTTACTCCTTTTATCACTAAACCAAACTCCTGAGGAGAACAGATTCAATAACATGTCACCAAAAGGATAAAATCTTAATGAGTCATCAATTAGCTGTGATATTGTCAGGCACAGAACAGAGTTACTGTTTTGACCATAAAAGAGGAAGTAAAAGATGTAATAATTTGTGTGGTATTTATTAGAACAAATGAATGCATATATCCTAATTCTGGATCTTTATTTTCTCAATTTCAGATGCTCTAAAACATAGGTAGACTATTTTATCCTTTATCATGAGATATCTTATGTAAGAGTGATTTAAGAAAAACATTTCCAAACCTCTTGCTAGCATATATAAGTTTGTTCTAATTAATTCAAAAGTTATCTTGTCTTAAAATGCCCTAGTTTCAAAGTTATGTTGTGGGTGTTTGTCTTTTGTTGCCATGTAAATGGACACATGCAATAGCCAATTCCCTATTTTTATCTCCCCTAATTCAGGCAGTTTAGAAATGTATTTATGTATTACCAAGAGGGGTGACAGAGTGTAGACACTGTTGTAGTCTCTCCAAGGCAAGCGACTTGAGCCACCGAAAGAAAGATGAATTCCCACTTGGCATGAGGGATACAGCTATGTCCTTATGGAACACAGCTAAGTAGTGGAGCCCTGACAGGAATTTTACAGGTAACCAGTAGCCTTGAAATGAAGCCTACAGACCAGCCTTAGAACCAGCTAGAGGTTGCCATGGATTCTGACTAGAGGAGGGTAGAAAGAATCCCAATCAGCTGGGCTGCCATGTTGATTGAGAAATGTTTTTCAGGGCCTAGGGAGAATTATCACAGGGAGGATTTGAAGAGTAGCATGGTTGCATATTTTAAGTATTTAACCTGAGACTTCATATGTGGGAAAGAAAATGAGGACCACTGAAAGGGTATCTTTGGGATCATTATTCAGCTCAAGGAAAAACTGTCTAGGAAGTAGAAATCTTCAAACAGAAATGATTATAGGGGGAAAAAAACATAGGGGTAAACTTCTTGGCAATGATTTTTTGGATTTGATAGCAAAAACAAAGACAAAAAAAAATACAAATAAACAGGTGGGAGTAATCAAACTAAAAAGCTTTTGCATAGCAAAAGAAACTGCCAATAAATTGAATGAAAGCTCTAAATGAGGAAAAATATTTGTAAGTCATATAGCAGATAAGGAATTAATAAACAAAATATATAAATAACTCACCAACTCAATAGTAAAAAAATCCCCCAAATGGGCTGATTTTTAAATGGGCAGGGGAACTGTATAGACACCTTCCCAAGGAAAATACCCAAATGACCAACAGATAAGTGAATCTGCTGGTCCAATAGCATTAACTATTAAGAAAATGCAAATCAAAACCACAATGAGATATTGTCTCACATCTGTTAGCATGTCCAAATAAAAAAGACAAGAGATAAAAAATGTTGGCAAGAATGTAGAGAAAAATAAATCTTTATGTACTGTTGGAGGAAATATAATGAGTATAACCAATCTGGAAAGCAGCATAGGGTAAAGGTCTCACAAAATATTAAAAATAGAACAAACATATGATCCGCAATACCTTTTCTGGGTGAATAAAATTACTATCTCAAAAAGAGATCTGTATCCCTATCTTTATTGCAGCATTATTTACAATAAAGAAATGGAAACCACCCAAGTGGTGATTTCAAGGAATAAATAAAATTTTAAAATGTGGTATGTACATAGAAAGGACCATTATTGAGTCATGAAAAAGAAGGAAATCCTCTCATTTGTAAAAATATGGATGGACCCTAGGGAATTATGCTAAGTTAAATTAAGTCAACCAGAGAAAGACAAATACCATATGATCTCTCTTATATGTGGAATCTAACCAACAATACCACCAAACTCTTAGAAACAGAGAACAAATCGGTGGTTGCCAGAAGTGGGGTTTGGTGGGTTGTGGAAATGAATGAAAGTGGTCCAATGGTACAAAATCTCAGTTTTAAATTAAATAAGTTCTGGAAAAGAAATGTATAGCATTTAGTTAACAATACTGTTGTATATTTGAAAAGTTCTCATGACAAGAAAATAATTGCAACTATGTGAGGTGATACATGTGAATATAATCATATATTGCATCATTATGTTTTATTCCTGAAGTTAATACAATGTTTTAGTATGCCAATTATAACAATAAAACAAGGAAAAAAGACAAAATATATTGAATGTTAAAAATAATCTACTATGAAGTAGTTTCTTAAAAGTATAAATAATTACCTATCAGAGAGGTAATAAGTGAGATGTCTACATTTTGTAAAATAAATATCTTGTGTTATTTATATAGTCATTATAGTATTTAAATTATTTGATTCATGCAAATCACATAGAATGATCTCTGCCACATAGTAAGTGCTTAATAACTGCTAGTTATCATCTCTATTACTATCAATAATGTGTCTACCGTGTCTTATCAACCATAAGAGGCACTTTTTTACATTTTATCTTCTCCAAAATTGAGTTATGTCTTAAACAACAGCATTTGTTTCCTATCTTGAAAACACATAAAAAATGATGTCTTAAAATCAATGGTATATTGGATAAAATATGGCATTAACTTTATTCATAACATTATTTGCAGTGTTCAACTTTTCAGATAAAAATATCATCTGTTCAAAAATTCTGCAATTAGCTGGCATTTGTTCAGGAACAGCCCTGAATTATTCTGGAAGTTACACCTGACTCAGGGCCAGTCACTCCATAACTTTGCCAGTAACCTTAAGCTGGCACCCGGAAAGAGCTCTGCTGAATGCTAACTGCTTGTATGTATTTGACTAGCTTCCTCCACAATTTTTATTATAGAATATAAATGAAGATTGCTCAGAGGGAACAGAAGAGAAATAGAGTAGATGCACAAAGGGAAACATGAATACTACTGTAAAAGTGCACAAACTTCATTTCTTTACTATGACCTTTTCTCCTTTCTTTCTTTTGATTCAAACTGGCCTTATCCAGCACCCTGACTCATCCGTGACCTCTCTCTTGCACATCCACTCCCGTAGTCATTAAGCCTTCAGGACAACGAGGTTATGATTGGCCTTAAATAATCTTAGGAACAAAGCGTTGGGTCTGTGGTCACAGAAACAGATTTCAGTCAAACTAGAGATAACATCTATGTCTCAGTTGTGTTTCATTCCAGACCCATAAAATCAGAACCACCACACCCTTTTGAAATCAGACTGAGCGACCCTGTGGCTGACATCAGGACAACATGCAATGATCAACTACTCCCTACCCTACTGCTGACCAATCAATAGAGACCATGACACTAACTCCACCATGATTCATGATTTTCGCCTTTGTATCCCATCCCGTTGAAGCCACTGGGGAGCCAGGTCTTAGAGCAACAGTTCACCTGTGTCTCCAGGCTAGATGCTATTTTCTAAAATAAGTATTTCCTTGCAGAAAATTCCTGGTTGCATTTGATGGAGTTTTAGTATGGGGCAGGTGAACAAACCCCTTTAATCCAATAACACTATAAGAAAGAAAGGCTATGAGAGTGATTTATCCCCAAAATAGGTTCTCTCTTGTTCTGAGAATCAATGACTCTCTAACAGTTAAGATATGTCTAATATCAGCCCAGTGAGTGTAGAAAATATTAATTTCAATTCCACAAATATACTAGTATTTATGCCTGAGCTTGGGAAGGCATTCAAGAAAAAATAGAGACCTGGCAATACAGAAGATCTGAGACATGATTTTAAAAGCAAAACTTTTTTTAGTTTTGAGTGCTTCATGTTCATAATAAAGTTATCAAGTTAAGCATTTGTCCTTAGCTGGCCTTTTCACTAACTGTAGAAAACACTTGTTTTATCAGTACCACCAAGATTTTATGATTGAATTGCTCATATGTGATTACTGTAAAATGTTTGCCTATTGATGAAGGATCTTTAGAATTATTAGACCATGATGTATCTCTATAGTAGAGACTGCTATATCTCTTCCCGCCATCTATTCCCCACTTCTTTTTCCAGTAACAGAATTATTGATAAAAGCATACTATATAACCATCCATTGGTATTACATTCCCCAGCCTTCCTTGCAATCGAGAGTGACCATTTATTTGACTAAACTTTTGCCAGTGGGACATGAGCAGAAATGATGAATTAAACTTCCGAGTACTTTTAGGTCAGAAATCTGTTTACATTTTTTATCTGGAGAAATGTGGGGCCAGAATGAAAGCCAGCATTGACTATGCAGGTAGGAGGAACACTCGAATGAACGCAGAGTCACAAGCAAGGAGGCGCTTTGCACCTCATGGAGCAGACATTCCCTTTGGAAGGTGGCCTCAGCCTTGGCTTCTGACAAGCTTCCCTTTATTTGCTCCCTGCATATGCCTCACCACATGCATGCCTTTTGCTCTACTTCCTGTTAACCTAGTCATTACAAAGAGAAATTTCTACCTTGTTTGACCCCCAATATTCCTTGTCTCATATTTCTTAAGGAGCTTAGCCAAGACTATAACTAATATATACTCTAATGTATTTTTAATAAAGTTGGGCTGATTTCTCTTTTTTTCACAAACTAATTGGTTGTTGATGTTTTTCAAAATAAATGTGAATCATGTCAAGGCCCTTGTTTTCATATAAGCTATATGCTGAAAAAAAACCTCTCAATATCGTGTTACTAAATCCATATTTGTACATCAAGATGGCTTTTAATATTTCTGCCTAGCCAGTGTTGCTCAGTGTTGCTCCAGGAACCAGGGGGTCAGGGTTGATTCCCCTTCAGGGCACATGCCTGGGTCGCAGGCTCATCTTTAGTAGGGGGTGTGTAGGAGGTATCTGATCAATGATTCTCTCTCATCATTGGTCTTTTTTTCTCTCCTTCTCCCTTCCTATCTCTAAAATAAAATAAAAAATACATATCTTTTAAACATTTCAAATTCATAGTTAAATAAATAATTGCATAAATGCATACATAGTTTTTGATTGAGTACTGAGTACTTTAACCATAGATGTCTCTAGAAAGGACAGCTATAAGTGGAGTGAAGGCATGAAATATGCCCAAAAGTAGATCAAGAAATTCATGAAAAGAAAGAGTTATCAGTTTAATTATTTTGTAATCTTGAAGAGGTTACTGTTTGCATGAGAGAATATAGGGGATGATTTTAAATCCTTTTTGTTTTGACTACATATGCAGACACACATGCATTTAGGTATTTGGATTTGGAACTCATTTTATTAAAAGGACCCTGTGTCTAAAGTGAGGTGAATTATAATGTGATTTCAGAAGTGTTATATCCACAGGTAACTTCTATATAAGTTTTTTTTAGATACATAAAAATTGTACTGCTCTCTGCATTTGTCTTATATCTCTCAGTGGATAGTCCAAGAATGCCCAATTCATATTGTAGAACTATTGCATCTAAATCAGGAAGAACTGAAATGAAAATCATTTTAAAAATCCTGGTAGTTGGTTCTACATGTTCAACATAAAATGCAGATTCATTATTTCATCCGTCATGAATATTTGAGCTGGAAACAATTTTAGCTCTTCTCCCTAGACTCACAATGAGAAATCAGAGGCCAAGAGTTAGACAATGTAATAAGATTAATCAAGGTCACAGAGCTAATTAGGGACAGAGTCAAGATTAGAACACTGGTTTTTGATTTCCAGTCTTGGGCTCTTCCCACTAAGCCAAGCTCTCCTAAGGGCTCTATTTCAAACTAATCTGGTTAAAAATATGGCTAAAGAGAAAAAGAAAGTCTCTCCAGGTAGCTCAATCAAATGCAAGATTCCTGAAAGTTCATTCACATAAAACATATCTGACTCGAGCGCCAGGCTCTTGCTCCAACAGTGCATGTTAAGTCAAAGAATTTGGAGTGAACATGCCCAGGAAGGGCTGTGAGATTCAGGCCACATGGTGAACTGCTGTAAAGACATGGGAGGATTTAAGCTCCAAATGGGGCCTAAAAGGAGAATAAATCTGTTAGCAGAGCAATTACTCATGTCCTCGGTAAACTGCCTCCTTCAAGGATTAGCAAATAAATCTGGGCCTAGGCATTAGTGTTTGCTTGGCACATCTTCCTCCTTCTGCACATCAATAACAATGTATTTATCCAATTATCAGATAATCCCACTTAAATTGATCAATTGATAGCTTCCAGTTCCCTTCAAAGCACTGCTTTGTTTTCTTTGGCCTCAAACACCTAAAAAATATTTCTAGAGGTCAGGAAAGTACAAATTGCAAATTTATTATTTCTTGGAGTTGCAGGGTGACCTTTAACTCAGTGTTTCAGAACCCTGTGTGGTGCCTTGGAAAAGTGATTTCCATGAAAATAAATAGGAGTTCTAGGGCAAAAGGCTGAGGGGAGCTTTGAGACTTAACCCCTTCCAGGCCTCTTCCCCCACTGAGCAAAGGAATTGGCAATCATAGGTGGTATTTGCCATTTTTAAATTGTTTCACTCTGAATGGCCGAGTTGTATTTTTCATTTATTTATTTATTTGTTTGTTTGTTTTTCTGTTTGTTTATTTATGCTTGTTCATCTTTGCAACTAAGCAAAACCCTGCCCCAGTTGTTAGAAAGTGGTAACTCAAAGGGAGAAGATCATTTTCCCTTCATGGACAGGAGATGTTAAACATCACATGGGTTTAAACAGGAATGCCACAGGTAGTCAATTTCTCATTTAAAACCCTTAGGACAAATAAGAACTGCCCAAAGCTAATTGCTTTTTTAGTTCTGGGAGGAGATCACAGATTTAGCAAATAAAAAACAGTGCAGTTTGGATATCTGATAAACAGTGGGTATTTCTTTTAGTGCATGTCTTACATATTTCATGAGAAATCCTTGTACAAAAGAATGTATATATTGTTTACAAATTAAAATATAACAGGCATTCTGTAGTCCAGGATTTTTTTTGCCAACAGAATAATGAGAGACCCTGCCATTTCAGCTCTTACTGGTGTTGTGGTTGCCAAAGAGCTGAGCAAGGGAGCAGCCCAAACACAACATAATTTAGGCCTGACTGGGTACAGATCATGTGACATCAACATATGGCCTGTTGGAATACTGAATGTTTTAAGCTGAAAGAGTTTTAGAAAATGGTATTAGCAGGACGGTCTCTCTGCGTCTTGAAGTCCTTCTCTGAAGCAGATCAATTCTCATGTGAGAATTTCTCTTCCTATACCTATGCAGGGAAGGAAGGAACATCCTTATCTCCAAGAGGAAGGAGAAGAATCTGAATGGACAGGCCTTACTAAGCTTTCCCACCTCACTACACTTTGCTCATTCTTCTTCTCCTATCACATCTTTCCAGGGCTACTGTCCACTCTCAAATAATTTTTAAATATATTGTTATTGATTTCAGAGAGGAGAGGAGAGGGAAAGAGAAATAGAAACATCAATGATGAGAGAGAATCCTTGATCGGCTGCCTCCTGCACAACCCCTACTGGGGAAGAAGTCGGCAACCAGGGCATGTACCCTGACTGGAATTGACCTGTGACCTCCTTGTTCACAGGTCAAGCTCCATAACTGAGCCACATTGGCGGAGCAAGACTGTTCACTTTTGATCAAATATAGCATAAAAGCATTCAGGTTTGTTTCTTTGGGTCTTTATTTTTTTTTATAAAGTCCCCTGTCACATAAAATTAAAATATTAAATCAAAATGCTTTTCTTCTGTTAATCTGCCTTTACCTGCTTAATTTTCAGGCTCTGCCACAGATCCTAAGAAGGGAAAAGACACATTCTATCATATTTGAGTTTTACAAAGAATCCACAGAGCAACAGATTTCAGCAAGGTGTATGATGGAGAAAAGTTTTCTTCAAAAACATCACTTTTACAATTTGCCTAATGTCATTTCCAGCATGTCTCAGACCTTTCTGGTATCATGAACCCTATAATGGTTTTCTTTTTCTACCCAAGAATGTGTTTGGCTATTCCCCACATGTATTTCAATCACACTGTTCATCCTTCTGGTACTCACTTTCCCCACCTGTATCTTCTCTAGTCATTTAATCCCAGTCACCATTTAAGTCCTTTTTCTGCTTAAAACTTCTCCTGTCAGGCAATGGTCTCCTCATCTTGTAGAACTACAGAGTATTCCAGGTTCTTATTCGACACTAGTATTTCAATGTGGTTCTTTAGTTGTTTATTTTCTCTATCCCTCCCTCTCTCTGCCCTCCTTCACCCACAGGCCTTGGCTTTTTTAAAACAATAATCTCCTAAATGGAGACACAGGGTTTTATTTAATTTATCCTAAATATCTTAATAAGTTATCTTAATAATAAATGTGCCTAGTATTTAAATGATCTGTGTTAGTGATTTCAATATTTAGTCACTCTCCTAACTTGGAGTCATTCTCTATCTCTTTGAATTAATTCAAACCATTTATTCAATCATAAAATATTTATCGAGCCCCAACTGGTTAGGCTCAGTAAACAGAGCATCAGCCTGAAGACTGAAGGTTACTGGGTTCATTTCCAGTCAAGTGCATGCACCTGGGCTTCAGGCTAGATCCCCACTAGGGGGACATGCAGGAAGTAGCAAGTGTAAGTTTCATGAGGGCAGAGACTGTTTGTTTTGTTTAGCTACATTTCCAAAAACTAGAATATGCCTGGCACAAAGTAAGTGCTCATTGATATGTGTTAAAGAATTAAAATAAGACCTAGAATTTATTTTTTATCTTAAATCTAGCCTTCCTTTCTTACATCTTGATAAGTCATTCTTTTTAAACAATGGCAGCAGCATCTATAATGGTAAGACTTTGATTTTTCATTCATATCTACTACACAGGAGTTACTATTAGAATTATAGCCCCCAATAGAACACTATTGAAGGCTCATGAAGTGAGAAGTAAAAGCATTAGAACTGACTTCAGAGTTCTAATGCTTTTACTTCTCACTTCATGAGCCTTCAATAGTGTTTTATTACATAAAAGACAAGGTCCATACTCTTAAGAATGTCTTGAGCCACCCTTCACAATTTGATTCTAAGTTTTCAGATTCAGCTGTTCATTCTCTACCTTACTGTTATGCTTCAACCAAATCCATCCAATATCCAGATGATAAGGTTGTAAACAGCTTGAGTTGTGTGGGATCAGGTTTTTAGTAAAAGAAGGGATATGAGCCACTGGAAAGTTTTATCATTTTTAAACTCACTAGCCATTCTGTGTATAATGTTTTGCACACTTTGCTAATATATGAAAGGTTTCTTGCTCATCTTTGCCTGAAAATCCTATACTTGGGTTCCTCCTCACACATACTTTGTTATTTCCATCTGCCTTTCCAAAAGAGAAGTTCTATTTGTGTACTCCTTTAATACTTTGCTTTGTCCATTTGCCTGTCGGTGAGTTAGACAAGTTATAACTTGACTAGTGTCTGAGCTCCTCAAAGGCAGAGACTTTGCCATTATTCATCTTTGTGTGTATCAATCAATTTCTCTAATATGATAAATAGAATGTGAATTATTTTGATAAGGAACTTCCATTTGTGCAGAGTCTTTATCTTCTTTATGGCCATTATATACTAATAAATATATTTCCTCTTAGATTCCTTTACATTTTGCTGAACACCAGAGGTATAGGCAAGAGTAATCTTTCCATAATTGTGCAGAGGCAAGAGAGACAGCAGCACACTTATACAGATTCATATAGGTGGATAGAACTTCAATCTTCTCTGGCTCTGCCAAAGCTGTTATAGAGGGGCCCCTGGGAAGGTACATTGGCATTCTTTAATTATTGTCAACTGAACCAGTGGTGTCAGCAAAGCCATGCCCTGGGAACACACCTTGCCAAAAGGGCAAGGGTGTTGTCAACTTGACCGTTTTGATATCTAAATCCAGCCTAGCACCAGGAATGCTCAGGGCCTACTCTAGAATGCAAATAATCTCCTTTGTCTTAACCTTTTGGTGAAACTTCCTGATATTTGGGGATCCTATATAATAAAAGAGAAACATGCAAATTTGACTGTACCTTCACTCCTGATTGGCTATGCTACCAGCCGATCAGGAGCGGGGGCGGGGTCAAGTGGCGTGAGTGCTGGGCCTCTGGGGTGGAGATGAAATGGTGGTGGTGGTGGTGAGTGCCTAGCCCCCCGGGCGCTGTGAGGGGAAGCGGCAGCAGCAGCAGCAGCAGTGATGGCAGCGGCAGGGAGCGTGGTGCTCTGAGCAGAAGAGGCGATGAGCACACAGCCCCCGGGACTGGGTGGTCGCAGGCAGCCGGGGCTGAGCTGAGCAGGGCGATGGCTGGGGGTGAGCCATCAGTTGGACATCCCCTGAGGGATCCTAGTGTATGAGAAGGGGCAGGTTGGGTTGAGGACCACCCACCCCCAGTGCTCGAATTTTGTGCACCAGGCCCCTAGTATAAAATAAACACGCTTTATCAGCTCTAGGTCACTGTCTCTCCATCAGAAGAGGACAGCGGTCCACCCAGCCCCAGCTTTTATTTCTTTATCTGTGTCTTATCTCTTTATTTCTCAATCCCCAGCCACCTCTATTCAGGAACTGGACCTGCTCTCTAGCTGTGCTTGATGTGGAAAAAAGAGAAAATAGTTACAATTACAACTTTGCCATTACAAATGTCAAGCCAAAAGCTTATTGTAATTCTGAGGAAAGCTAGGAAGACAGGGACACGGATGGGGGAGAAGGGCAATGAGGGAGAGAATGAGAAATCCAACTAGGCATTTACTAAGACAATCCAACTGGGTAGGGGAAGAAGGGCACATGCGTGAGCAACAAACTTTAAAATGCATAGATAGATGTTACTAAGATAAGCAGCATACAGGTAACCAATTACAAGACAATGAGACATATAACCAATCCCAAACATGTTATTAAGGCAGCATTTTTGGAAAGGACCAATTGGGAAGTGGCAATGTATGTATCCACCCCTAGATTAAAAAGCCCTTGCTTCCTCTCTCTCTCTGTCTCTCTACCCAGCATACTAGATTTTTGGATTGATCCCCTGCACCCACACTCTACCCAAGGACTAATAGATTTTAACACCCAACTGTGACATGAAAAGGGAGCTCTGGACACTGGTATGCTCCTGGAACCCCAGCTGCACTTTTTCCAGAACTGGCTTCTCTCAATAAACTTTCATTGCACTAACCATTTTTGTCTGCAACTTCATTCTTCAATTTCACAAGACAACTTACTTGGACTCAAACACCCCACATTTTGCTTTCAATCCTAGGTACTTCACAGAGGGCCCATCTAGAATGTACACTCCAAGAGAAAAGCTTTTATCTCTTGTTCACTTCTCTATTCCAAGTACCTGTTATTGTACCAGGGATATAGAACCAACAAGTTAATACTTGTTAATTGGTTAAAAACAAAACAAACAAAAAATGGTTGTCTGAAGCCATATAGTGGGTAAATGTCAAAATCATAACTGAAAATAAGGCTAGTCTGATTCCAAAGACTATTCTCTTCTAAATAGACTGCTAACTTTTAGATGACAATGATGTAATCTAAACTCAAGTTCTAAAGTATGCTAATAGAGACTTTCTCATTTATTCAATCTAATCTGTATATTCAGGTTTGATCTTCAGGGGCTATGTGCCTTGTTATTCTCATGTAAATAACTTGCACTAATAAATCTTGCATTATTAGTAGGTACCACTGAAGGCATTTTAAATTTATGAACATAATTAATCATTACAAGAAACTTATTAGTGCTATTCTGAAAATGATGAAACTGAGATAAAGTGAAGTTAAGTGATATGCTCAAGGTCAAATACTAGTCACTTTGGAGCTGGTTAGTTTAGCTTCAACTATTAGACCCTTAACCTCTACAATCTAGACAAATCAAATTAATCAGGATCACTAAAATCAGCATCAGCAAGGAAAAGCTATTAGCTTGAGCCTAGAGCACCAGCTTTTGAAGGTTCACCAGTGTCTTAAGAGTAGCATGTAAGCTGACTCCAACTATGCTACTGTCATTGATGATATGAAGTGAGGTTTCCCAACCTGCTTTTGTCAGTAACAGCGAGATTTCACAGACCCTGCTACTTAACCATAAATAGGCAGGAAAATAAATAAAATTAAACACACACACACCATTAAATCTTTTAGTGTATCACCAGATACTAACCCCATTATTAAAAATATAAAATTTATGTTGAGGTATAATAAAAAATACATAACTTTCAAAAAATCATTTTTACTTTTTAAATTAGGTACACACACACACATACACACATACACAACTATATATTATTTTTAAGAATTTGGCAGCACTGTGTGTCACACATGGCTCTTCCATTTTTTAAAAAAAAAATAGTTTATTGATTGTTAGAGACAGAGGAAAGGAGAAGAGAAAAATATCAATGTGAGAGCTTAACATTAATTAGCTGCCTCCTGCATGGCTGCTACTGGGGAAAGAGCCTGCAATCTGGGCATGTGCCCTGACCAGGAATTGAACCAGCAACCTTTCAGTACACAGAACGATGCCCAACCATCTGAGCCACACCAGCCAGGGCATGTTCTAGCTACTTTATAAAAAAGAAATTATGTAGTATGTATTTTTTTATAACTGACTTATTTCACTTACTATTTAAAGGGCATCTATGTTTCATTCTTTTTTATCGCTTAAAAATATTCAGTTGTATGTACATACCACAAGTTGTATTTTTTTGTTTGTTTTATTTTGTGGCTATTCAAATTTTTTGTACCTGTAAAAAAAATGTCATATCTCCATAACATTTGGTTTTCTTGTGGTAAAAAATATATAACATGAAATCTACCTTCTTTACAAAATTCAGTGTATTACAGCATAGTTGACAAAATGCACATTATTATAAAGCAGATCTCTGGGACTTTTTCATCTTGAATGACTGAGCAATGACTCCTCACTTTCTCTTTCCCCTAGCTCCTGGAAACCACCATCCTACTTTCTACTTCAAGGAGTTTGACTACTTCAGATACTTGCTGTAAGTGGTATCATGCACTATTTGTCCTTCTGTGACTGATACAAGTTGTTTATTTTTCAGAAGATGGGCATATTTGGGTTTTCCATTTTGAAGCTATTACAAATAATGCTGCTATAAACATTCCTAAACACATTTTTATGTGGACATATGTTTTCATTTCTTTTGAGCATATACTTAGGAATGCAATTGCAAGGTTATAATTTAAGTCTGTTTAGCAATTTTAAGAATGGCTAGGCTGTTTTCCAAAGTGTCTGTACTACTTTGTATTTTCAACAACAGTTTGAAAGGGTTCCATTTTTTCACACTCCTCACTTTTACTTCTATCATTTGACTACTTGATTACAGCTACACTATTACCATAGTTAGCTAGTTATTAACAGGAAGAGAGCAAGGGAAGTCAGACATTGTTAAGCCTGGTCAGCTGGAGGGCATGAGCCTGTCTGCCTAAGCAGAAGGCCACAGAGTCACACACACATTCCAGCGGAGAATTAACACCCCTCCTTTCCCACCTCAGGTACCTGACTGCAGGGTAAGCAGGAGGAAATAAGGACCTAGGCAATAGAAGTCAACGTGGCACAAGGAGAGGTGCCTGATCACTGATCACAGCCTTTAGTCCAATCGTCTTTCATTTATTATAATTTTATAACTCTCTGTCATACTCACCTGGGGAAATGATCATTAGCTGGGGGTGGGCCTAATGCAAGCCCACAGAAAGCTTGGGAAGTTGGTTATTTAGAAAAAGCATCTAGTTAAAACCTCATGGGAACAAAGAACTTCCTATCTATCTATCTACTATCTATCTATCTATCTATCTATCTATCTATCTATCTATCTATCATCTAACTATCTGTCATCTATCATTTATCATTTATCTATCTACCTACTTATCATCTACCTATCATATATTTATCTATCTTCTCCCTCCTTCTCTCCACCTACACTTGCCCCATGTGCTCATCTGTTCTCTTCATAGTAGCCAGGTGATCCTAGCTGCCATGAGTCTGAGAGCCATGTGGAATCCACACCCAGGCTCCAGGTAGGAGCTTGGGTACTGCAGCAAAGCAATGAATACAGCCAGGAGCACAAGCTAAGCAAGCCGAATGCTGTATTGGACTCAGTTTTAATAGGGTACAGGGTCTCTGGACATTGCCTCTATTCCTGGTCCTGACTTCCTCTGACAGGATGAACAGAGATGGGACATTGGGAAACCAGGAGGACACTCCTTTGATTTGGCATAAAAAGTAAATCTTCCCATGAAACCTCATTCTCCCTCAGGGGTCCCTGAAAATGCTTTTGCTCCAGACAAAGCAAGAACCCCTTTCACCAGCAATAATACTAGTGATCTGAAGTGCAGTCTCATTGTGGTTTTGATTTTCCTTTCCTTGATTAGTGCTATTCTTATCTTATCAGATAAGAATATGGGGCTTCCAGAAACTGCCACAGAGTCTATTCTTATAATTTGGAATCATAATACCACAGATTCCAGGAATCTCAGGGTCAGAATGATGGAAATAGACAGCCTTTAGTCCAATCTTCTTTCATTTTGTATAATTTTATAATTCTCTATCAAATACATTATTTTTAATTAAATCTATCAAATATATAGATGTGACAAAGTCCAGTAAGAAAGAACATAATAGTGAAAAGCCATCTTTTCCTCTCCTACCCTCTTCATCTTTTATTAACAAGCAAACAAAAATCATTCATGTTTAACTTTTTGAAGTTTTATTTATTCTGATTAAATATGCATTAAATTACATATAATTATGTAACTTGTAGTTACATATAATTATCTCTAACTGTATGTATAGAGTTACTAGTACTACACACACAAACATGTAAATATTATCTCTAGACTCCCATTTACTTCTTCCTCACTTTCAACAATTATTGACTATTTCTCAATGTTTAAATTTTATGTCCCTTTATGGCTTGATACAATATGGAAATACAGGTTGCAGAAACTGCTTGTATCTATACAAAACAGGTCATATTTCCTCTGTAATCTAGCAGCTAAGGCCAGGTTTAGCTAATTGGTGCACCATGCTGGTGTTTTGCTCTGTAGTGATTTAAGGAATCAGAAAGTGAAGGGTTCAGTCTCAGAATCATCATCGCCCTTTGCCAGCAGTATCAGTGTGGCTGTGGAGTCCAAGGCTCTGTGATGTACTACAGGATTGGACTTATTGTGAGAGACCATTGAGATGTGGCTCTGTGGATCTGGATGCTTAAAATCTTGTCACTATTATTTTTATTCCATTTTCTGGTTCTCCAGCCTTCCGAGAAAGGAATTCTATGAGCCACACAGAACCCTTCTTACAAATTCCTTTTTGATTTAAATCATCCTGAGAAAGATTATATTTCATAAGCGAAGAACCTTGCCTAAAGCAACTTTAAAGGGAACTTAATACACATAAATTAACATCTGATTTCCTGCTATGCTGATATTTAATTTTTCTGCTTTCAAGCCATCCTCTGCCTTTTATCACACTGGCAGGTTCTACGCCCAGCCTTTGGAATGCTTCTCTCTCCATCACATGCTTTGGGTATGTTTAGGTGGTAAATTTCTTCCCGCCTGACATTATGCTACCATTCACCTCAAGTCCAAAAAATTGAGTAAACTATTTTATTTCTTGCTGACTCCACTCTTATCATTTTCAGTTATAAATTTATTTTTCTTAAAATTTCATCAATATAAATTTTAAAGTAAGAAAAGAGAAAACTGTGTAAGCTCATGTGGCCATCTTGAAATAGTAGCCTAGATAGCTATTTAAATGCTAAATCCCAGGGTTGGTGAGGTTTTTACTCCATAAACTAGAGTTGATGCTTTTGTATCCAGAGCTGCTTCTTTTTCTCTGTTTTCTAAGTTAATATTTTACATCAAGGTTCACTGACAAGTTAACCATGGTGTTTAAACAATTTTAATATTTGTCTGATTGGTCAGGAGTTCAGTGGCTCTCACTGGGTCTTGCCTAGTAAGTTTTGGCAAGAAGAGAATACCATTGCTTATCTGAAATATCCAAACCATACAGGCTGTTATAGCATTCCTTGCCTAGAAGTGATCATAAGATTTTTAAAATTTAAAATTTTTAAAATTTTCAGTTCAAAGTATATGTGGCACACTTTTTAAGATTTTTCCATATCAAATTATGAAGCATTAGCCCAAATATACCCTCCTCCTCCTTTGCCAGCATGGCCTCAAGGTTAAATAATGTTAAATTAATAAACTCTGAGTAAGCATTGTCAGACTTTGGAATTTAACAAGTATTATATGCTTTAATATGTAACTATTGCCTACTAAAGTCAAATAACATTTTTATTGCCAATGTAGCACTTAATGTTAATTTAGCACAGCTCATAAAAATCTCAATGGAAGTGTTGAGAATAGACATTTAACCACTGACCTTCACCAAATGAATCAAGTCTAAGCAGTACCTTTTGGCTTGGGGACACCTTGGCCTGATTAAACCAGCTGTCCTTTTGAGCTAGGATTTTCTTTCTACCTTATTACCCCTGCACTGTTACTGGCTTATGCCCACTTGAATAGGTTACTGTCTATCTCTGGTTTGTTTTCTCATTTATAGAATGCATAATGAAAGGAATTGTACTGAATTAATTTAGTCAGCCAAATTTATTGAGTGCCTACTGCATGCTATATATCCTTCTAGTTGCTAGGACTTCTCTAATAAACATTCATTCCACTAGAGCTTTAATTCTGCTGGTGGAAATAGTTCACAGTCAACAAATAAGTAAAATATATTATTTATCTGATAGTAAAAAGTGCTCTGAAGATAAACAGAATCTATAATAATAAAAGCATAATATGCTAATTAGACCAGACATCCTTCTGGACAAAGCCAGGGCTGCCAGGAAAGGCCGGGTCCCAGGTGTCTGCCAGCGGCTACAGGGAAGCCTGGGTCCTGGGTGCCAGAGGGAAGCCGATGCTAGCGGCTTCAGGTGGGGGTGAGGCACATCAGATCTCTAGTTAGATAGTAAGAATACAGATAATTGAGGCAGAAAGATTACCCATTTTAAATAGGATAATTAGGAAAGGCTTCATAGATAAGGTGATATTGGAACAGACATTTAATAGAAGAGAGAAAGAAAATCTTGAGGGTATCTGGAGAAAGGACTCTCCATATAAAAGGAAGAGCAAATTCAAGTGTCCTAAGGCAAGAATATGCATGGCATGTTAGAATTTAGCAGAATAAAGTTATAGGAAGAAAGGTCATAAGAAATACTGAGGATGAGAATAGATTATGAAAACCTTGGCCATCTTGAAGACATTGGCTTTTACTCTGAGTGAAATGAAAAGGAGCTGAGGTTTCTGAATATAGAATTGATATGATGAGATTTTTATTTTAAAAGATTCAATTTAGTTTGGATTTTAAAAAATGTACCAACAGTGATGGCAAGGATAAAAGTAAGGAGGCATCTTAGAAGATTATATCAACAAATTGTGAGGTGATGGTGACTTGCACCTGCGTGGTACTGGTGTTGTTGAGAAGTATACCTGGGAACTGAATATTTTGATGATAAGATAATCATAATTTTTTTGGTAACTTGAATATGGGCTATGATCTTAGGGTCAAGGAGGGCTCCAAGATATTTGGGATAAGTATATAAAATCATGGAATTTACATTTACTGAGATGTGGAAAATGTGGGAGGTGAAAGTAATTTTGGAGGTGAATATACTTCAGAAGTTTGGTTATGAGACAAATTGAGAAGTAATTTAAAAGTACAGTTAAAAAGTCAGGTAGGCAGTTGAGCATACAAGTCTGGAGATGTTGGGTATTTAAGCTAGAGATATACTTTGGTAAATTATCATCAAGATGATATTGAAGGCCATGTGACCTGATGTGGTAATCTATTTGCTTCTTCACTTAAGAAAAATTAGAGTTAATTTCGGTCCTACCTAATAAGTTGCTTTCCAGTTATTAATTTCTTCTACATTACAAATAATTTTAAGCTGAGGATAGATGACCCAAGGAATTTGGTTAAGAGTTTCAGACATAAAAAAAAAATAGTTAAGATCAATGACAATATAGGTAAATAATGGATAGGGTTAGGAATGGAAGAATTTGGAGGAAGGAATACTAATACTTTGATCATAGAAACAGTGTACCTGATGACAACCTGCTCTTACTGAGAGGATTAGTTTCATCATGGGCACCAAACTCATTTTCAGAACTTAAGGAAACCCAACAACTCTGAAGCATTCAAGTACATAATAGAAATGGCAAGGGCTGTGTAATTAGAATAACCCAGTTTGTATCCTAATCAATTGATTGCATGTGTTACTTCAGACTGTTCATTGACATTCCCGGTTGAGGTTATCTACCATTGAAATATACACAGCGATTTCTTCCTTGAGCACCTCAGAAATCCATATCTCAAGATCACATAAAACAGTGTCTGTGAAAGAGAGTTTTTTGAATCAAGTCCTTCCTATGTAATTTAATTATTGATCATAAGATAAGTAATGTTTGATAATCCTGGTCTGATGCAAATGGACATTAGAAAATGGAAAGTTAACGTTCCTTCCTGAATATTAGCAACAGTTTTATCCTGACTTTGGGTTTTTTTCTATGTGCAGTTTAATTGTATTTGAGAGGGTGCAGGTGGCAGGCCTTTGTCAGGGGAAAAAGAAAAAAAAAGAGTACTAGGCTGTGGAAAATAAAAGGAAAATTGAACACTCCACAGCATGGTTGCTGAGCAAAGGAACTGTGGAGAGAGGAAGGAATTTGGGATAGCTATATGGTCAGCAGCATGTCTTCCATACTCCATGTTTCTAGTTGCCTAAACATTTTTTCCATAGTTATTTGTGCGTGGATGTTTCCTATGTGGTTTTTGATGTGATTTCTTATATCATCTCACTTACAGTTGGTAGAAAATGTTGAGATAGGATGCAAAGTAAAAACTCCTGGAGCATAGTCTAGCAAGTCATAAAAAATAACTAATAGTGACTAACGCCTGTAACAGTTTATGTCAGCAATTTTCAACCAACGTGCCACTGCACACTGGTGTGCCTCAATAATTGTGAAAACATTCAATACCTCCTTAGTCAGGGGCACTAACCTCTTTTCCCTCAGTCAAAAAGAAAAATGGTAAGAGCCAACACAACAATAGTTGTCCAGTGTAAATGTTCTGCTTTAAACCATAAATATATGTCATGGAATAAAGTTGTTCTTCATTGGTTACATAGCATAATTAGGCTGCATCTCATTGGTTAATGCTTGGTACTGGAAATCCTAATATACAAGTATTTGTACCTCATTTGAAAAATTGAAAAATTTATATTCTTATTAATTTCAGGGAGGAAGAAAGAAGAGATAAAAACAATCGACGATGAGAAAGAATCATTGAGGGGCTGTCTCCTGCATACCCTTCAACTGGGGATCAAACCCACGAACTGGCCCTGTGCCCTGACCGGGAATTGAATCTTAACCTCCTGGTTCATGGGTCAATGAGCAACCACTGAGCTACATGGACCATATGTAGGAAATTTTGACTTAAGTTTTACTATATTCTTAAAAGTAAAAATAAAATGAAATACTTAAACAGCAATTATCATGATATATGAAAGTTAACATATTTCAGAAAAACAGAGCAAAATATAAGAAATATTAATAAATTTAAGACCTAAGTGATAAGTATAGAAATACTAAGCCATTTCCTTAAATTTCTATATAATTGAACATTTTATAACATATTTGCTATAAATTACACAGAATTATTTCATTAACCAAAGCAAACCGTAAACATCAACTTTAGTAGTCAAAGAACTCAGAAGACAGACATTTGAAAAGTTACAATTGCAGACCAATGAGCACTGTACACAGTAATTGCCGTCAGATACAGTAGGTGTTGTGAAAATATATTTATCAGATTGACCTGAATCAGAGATAGAGTTACAAATAGGAATAATCTCAAAATAACAGGAGCCACATCCTGTGTGTATTCTAGTCGAAAAATTCACTACTTTCCCCACCTCTGGATTTTGATAGTGCAATGTGTATGGCTATTATATCACCAAAAAAAATAATTTTCCCTAAGTGAATTAAGAATGCTGGCAAGAAGTAAAGTGAAGAGAAATACAACGAAGTCAGAAAAGGATGTTATAAGTGAAAAAGAAAAAAATATATAATTGAGTTCACGTTTGCCAATAAGTTAGAATAATAAAAGGACTTAGTTTTTACTAAATTTGTACAAATGTCTTAATGGAAAATAAAATACATAATACATTTCTAGATAAAGATGAGATGTTAATACATATAGAAGAAATCAAAAAACAATTCTAAAGACATTTAATATGAACCCCTAAAAACATATAAATGGAAATATTAGAGATACAGAATTATAAAGAGGAAACTATGACAGCTATTAGCCAGTAAAATTATTAATTCAGGAGGAAGGATTTAAATGTTAAGGAGATTGTGAAGTTGATTTATAGGTTTACCAAGAAATGAAGGTGAAAGTTTAGGTTTGCATTTGGACATTTTTGTGTCATCCCAGCAAGAAGTTAATTGTAAGGTGCTTAAAAAAATTTAAGGATAACAAGTGACAAATTAAACAATAATGATGACATATGTGTTCAGTGAAATACTCATCAGTAATATTTTAGTAGATACATTCCTAAGGCTACAGATGGCTATAGGTATAAAGACAAAGGGAGTATTTTAGAAACATGGGGTCTACAGGAGAGATAGGCACATAATCAATCACCATAAAATTAGAGAATTTGTATTTAACATAATCCACTCATTTGTAGTGTTAAAGGGGCCAGTCATTAAAAAATATATATAAACTTTATAAACTTGGAATAGCTGAAAAACAAAAAGATAACTTGAGTACTAATAAACACCACAGAAATATAGAAGATGACCTCAGGAAGTACGAAGGAGCTTATTGTTTACATTACTATGGATTATGGTAAAATAATCCATAATTTTATTCTAAGTCATTAACAAAGAAAAGGCATCGACAGTTGTGAAGTAGAGGAGTGATGAAATCTGACTTTGTCACTTTCACTGTTATTAGAAAACATTGTAGAGAGAGCAAAAGTAGCACTGGAGAGTGGGATAGAGACAAACACATTGCTACAGATACGTATGAATAACAGTGAAACATGAGATAAGCTTTTCCTGGGATTTACCTTTACCTAGAAAATCTAGGGAAGGTTCTCAAAGTAAATATTAATGAATCTGCTTAAGAATGAGTAGGGAGCCCACTGTATGTAAGAAAATATTTGGCAATGATACATCTGATAAAAGGTTAAAATTCAAACTATATGAGGAACTCATACAACTTAACAAAAAGAGACAAAAATCTAACTAAAAATGGGAAAAGGACCTATATGGACAATTCTCCAAAGTGGACATACAGATGGCAAAGAGACGTATTAACAAATGCTCAGTCACTAATCATCAGAGAAATGCAAATTAAAATGGCAATGAGGTATCACCTGACACCCATCAGAATGGCTACCATCAACAAATCAACAAATGACAAGTGCTGTCGAGGATGTGGAGAAGAGGGAATCCTAGTACACTGCTGGTGGGATCACAGACTGGTGCAGCCATTATGGAAAACAGTAGGGAGTTTTCCAAAAATAAATAAAAATGGAACTTCCATTTGACCCAGTGATCTCACTTTTAGGAAGAGATCCTAAGAAAACTGAAACAACCATCAGAAAGAATATATGCATCCCTATGTTCATAGAAGCACATTTTACAATATCTAAGATCTGAAAACAGCCCAAGCACCCATCAGTAGATGAGTGGATAAAAAAATTATGGTACATTTATACCATGGAATACTATGCAGCTATAAAAAAGGATATCTTCTCTTTGAGACAGCATGGAGGGGCCTAGAGAGTATTATGCAAAGCAAAATAAGCTGGTCAGGAAAAGATAAGTATCACATGATCTCACTTACATGTAGAATGTAATGAACAACATAAATTTATGAACAAAATAGATCCAAAGATCTAGAAACATAGGACCGACTGATGGATTTCAGGCAGGGGTGGGAGAGGCAGTGATTAACTAGAGAACTTATATGCATACCCCACGGACATAAACAATAGAGTAATGAAGGTCTGGGAGGGGTGGATATGGGGTGGAGGAGGGTCAATGGGGATAAATGAGGGGCATATGTAATACTTTCAACAATAAAGATTTTTAAAAAGAATGAGTGAGAATGAGTATTTCTGGCAGCTACAAACATATTTAGTCTTTTTTGTATTTATTTTGAAAAAATTAAAATACTACATTCTTTTTCAGGTTTATCAAAAATCTTAAAATAACATACAGAGATTTCCCATATATTTCCTGCTCCCACACATACATAGCCTCCTTCATTAGACATCACTCACCAGAACGGTACATATTTACCAAGGATAAACCTACATTGACACAAAGTCCATAATTTACCTTAGATTTTAGTCTTGGTATTGTATATTCTATGGTTTTGGACAAATGTATAATGACTTGCATCCATCACTATAATATCATAATAGTATTTTTATTGCCTTAAAATCCCCTATGTTCTGCCTATTCATCCTTCCTACCCCTATCCTTCGCAACCACTGATCTTTTCTTCCTTTCCCCCCTCCCCCACTGATCTTTTTAGTGTCTCTATAATTTTTCATTTTCCAGAATGTCATATAGTTGGTATCTTATAGTACGTAGCTTTTTCCAATTGGCTTCTTTTGCTTAGTAAAGTGCATTTAAGCTTCCTCTATGTATTGTTATAGATTAATAGCTTAGTAATAGATTTATAGATTAGTAATTTCTTTTTAGTATATTCCATTACCTGGATATACCACAGTTTATTCAATCACCTAATGAAAGGCATCTTAGTTGCTTCCAAGTTTTAACAGTTAACTGCTATAAAAGTCTATGTGCAGGTTTTTGTGTGGTTATATGTTTTTGAGGGATCGGGCCTAAATCAGCAGTAGGACATACCCCAAGAGGTCCTGGATTGGAAGAGGGTGCAAACTGGGCTAAGGGACCTCCCATCTCTGTGCATGAATTTCATGCACCGGGCCTCTAGGTTATATATGAAACCATATAGTATGTGTTCTATTTTATCTGGATCCTTTAATTCAGAATAATTATTTTCAGATTCTTTTTTTAAATCCTCACCCAAGGACATGGAGAGAGAGAGAGAGAGAGAGAGAGAGAGAGAGAGAGAGAGAGAGAACCTAAGGGGGAGCAACCTCGATGGGCTGCTCTCCATACATGCCTCAACTAGGGATCAAATCCACAACCCAGGTACCTGCTCTGACTGACTGGGAATCCAACCTGAAATCCCTCTGTGCACAGAATGACACTCAATCGACTGAGCCACTCTGGCTGGGATTCAAATTATTTAAAAAATCTGTATATATCGGTATTTTATTTTTTATTGCTAAGTAGCATTTCATTATTTGGACATACCACACATTGTATAGACAGTTGGGTTGTTCCCAATTTTGCTATTGCAAAAATCAAAACAAAAACAAAAAATAAATGAGTATGAGCATTCATATGCACATCTTTTTAAGAACATATATTTTAATGCTATTTTAAATACTTATTTTTACATTTAAATTGCAAATTTTAACTAATTTTGAGAAGTACATTTAACCTATTTATATATTTTTATAACCTACCACCACATTCCTAAATTTATTTTTTGTTTTAATATGTATTTTTCAGAGATTCTATTAAATTTTCTATGCAGAAAAGTCATGTCATCTGCTAAACAAACACATTTTATTTCCTTTACACACTGTATGCCCTTTCTTTTTCTTTCCTGATTGCACTAGCTATAAATTTTAGTTCAATGTTTAATAGAAGTGGTGAGACATGACTTCCTTTCCTGCTTCCAATCTTAGTAGCATTCTGTTCATACCATTCTAGTATTGTGTGAGATGGAGCTCTTCTTTCAGATGTGTTTTATCATGGTGAGAATGTTCCCTTCTTTTCTAGTTTGCCGAATTTTTATAAGGCAGCAATAATAGATTTTAGTAAATGCCATTTGTGTATGTTTATTAAAGGGATCATTTCAAGTATTTTTTCAGTTTATTATGTGATATTTTATTGATTTTTTCCTAGCATTAAATGAATTTTCACAGGATAGACCTCACTTGCCCATAACATATTGTTTTTTATATGTATCTTTGAATTTGACTTTCTACTTTAAAAATAAATATTTTGCGTCTATATTTGTGAACTTTATTGTTTTGTGTGTTTTTTTCTTGTAATGTCTTTGTTTAGAGTATAACAAAGTTTTGTTTTTAGAGTACTAACACTTTGCTCATTATCTCTGAATGACTTTTTACAATCTATTTCATTTCTTTTTTTTTCTTTCTTTCTTTCATTTTGCTTTCTTTTTTTCTTTTGCAACATCCCTTTCACAATCAAAAGAACACATGCCTGTGTTGTAATAATTGATTGGGATCTTTAAGCATTTTTCCAGCTCAGCTAGCACACATGTGAAACTTGTGGCCCGTGAGCCACATGCCTCATTTATCTGGCCCGTGTAAACCTTTGAGTTTGACATGCTTGTGCTAGAGGCTTATTATAAGAAAAAGCTTCTTTTCTTTTTTCCTGTTTCTGTCTTTTCTCCTTCAACTTCTGTTCTGTGATCAGAGGAGCTTTGATGCAATCCAAGAGCACAATATCTCTGTGAGCTTGGATTCCTCCAGTCCCACCCCACTAACATCTCTGCTGCCATCATCTCCAGGAGGACACGGCACACTCCAGATGCACCACCCTGCTGTCAGTGAGTATGATTCTGATCCATGATTCCTGTGCCTGTCTCTTGACCTCTACCTGCCTTCAACACAGTCGCTATTTCTTGTGGCCCTTCCAATATGGACACTGTATTTCCTAGGCTGGACAGTACTGGCATGTATGTTCCCAGTGTGCCAATTCCCTCTTCTTTCTGACTCACCAATCTTGGTCCACCTACATTCCAGGAAGGTTTTTCCTCCTAGCATACTGATTGTGGATCAGTGTTGGCATGGAGCCTGGTGAACTTCTCCAGGATCAAGTAAACTGCAGCCACATCTTCTCCCAATGAGGCCTGATTCTCTGCCATGCAGGAAGATCCCCACCCCTGGTTTTCCTTCCTTGATTACTCCCCTTCAGGGCTAGGATATTATTTTGAGTTTTATCTTTAATTTCTTTATAGTTATTTTACTTTTATACTTAATATATATAGTAAGCTTTTACTGTTCAAATTCCTTTGAGGCCTATTACTCTGATTTATAGGTTCCACAACTGTGAGTTGTTTTATTTTCTCCACCAATCCATGTTAACTCCCATTGCCTGAAAACAAATACCTCTGCTGTTAAGGATTCACTACCTCACCAAGAGCTGTAAAATTTTAAACTGTGTTTCTCCTGAAACCACTTAACTATGTTCATAATATCGAAAAGTTAAGTTGTTAATATAATCTTACAGCAAATAATGAACATGTTGCTCTCAGCCAAAACAACGCACAAGAGACAATCCAGAATAGAAAGCGTAATTCTTTGTGTCAGACTCGAGGTGCAAACTACAGTTTATACATTAACCTTTGGAGAGGATTTAGCAGAGATGCTCCACTTTCTTCATCTTGTTCTACTTCCATCTCACTTATACTTCTTGGAGATCTTCACCTTTTCTCTAGGGAACATTTTTCTAGAGAAATGCTGTCTCTTCGTAATTTCCTCATGAACCCCCTCTCTCTTTAATGCATTAGCTCTCCCAAAGTTATAAGATTCTAATTCACCTCAACTCTGGCCAGGTTCCAGACATTTAATGTGTGTGTGTGTGTGTGTGTGTGTGTATTTTCCTGATTGAAACTAAATGATACTACAGATTTTTCCTGGATAAGAAGAATATTGTAACACTGACAGAAAATAACTGTGACTTTCTGGCATCTGAATCTAACAAAATAACTTCTGAATGTTTTTATATTGAATAGGTTTCTATATCTATTTTATGGCTATAAATAATAATACAAACGACTCCTTATTTAAGATCTCTTGGTTTATGATAAGTCCCAGAAATCAGTGTCTGGCAAAAGCAAAGAGGAGGAGTAAGAGGTAACATTTAAAATATTCCCTAATATAATTACATAGAATCAAAATCTGCCCCTTTAAAATTTCTTCTATTCATCTTAGTTATTTTTTTCCAAAAATATCTGCATTCTAGATGGGATCCCTGAAGTATGAAAAGATTTACAATTCAAAAACAAGACTGCAAGATCAATTCAAGTAATATTTTTGAAAGAAACTTCTCTTCATCCCTCACATTACATCATGTAAGCAAGTGTTGATTCATAAATCTTATCATAAAAAATCCATGGAGAATCTATCAAATAAAAAGAGCCACATACATATATCAAGCATATTTTCTGAACAAAAAGGCATGCCACGAGAAATCAACTACAGGAAGAAAACTACAAAAACACAAACACAGGGATATTAAACAACATGTTTCTAAACAACAAATGGATCAAAGAGAAAATCAAACAGAAAATATAAAACTACCTTGAGCCAAATGAAAATGAAAACACAACCTTACAAAATTTATGTTATGCAGCAAAATCTGGAAAGTTATATAAGAGGAAAGTCAAGAAGTAGGAAAATTTTCAATAAAATAATCTAAAGTTTTACCTAAAGGAACTAGAAAAATGGGAAAAACCAAAACTCAGAGTAAATAGAAGGAAGAAAATAATAAAGGTTGGAGTGTAAAATAATGAAATGAAAAACTTAAAAAAAGAAAATATTAGTGAAACTAAGAGCTGATTATTTGAAAGGATAAGTAAAAGACTCATACAGTAAAAAGAAAACCAAATAATTAAAATCAGAAATTAAAAAGGAGAGATTACAGCCAATGCCACAGAAATACAAAGCACTATTAAAGGATATTATGAATAATTATATACTAACAAATTAAACAATTTAGAATAAAAGAATAAATTTCTAGAAACATACAACCTTCCAAGTCTAAATCAGAAAAGAAACAGCAAATCTGAACATACCAATTATATGATTTATATGTATGTGCAGTAATAAAAAATATTCCCAGCTAGGAAAAAACTTAGGACCAGAGAGCTTCACAGGTGAATTCAGCCAAATTTTTAAAGAAAAATTAATACCTATCTCTCTCAAACTAATAATGAAAAAACACTGAAGAGGGGAGAAAGATTTAAACAATTATATGAAACAGCATTACCTTGATTATAAAATCAAACACACTACAAAAAAAGAGAGAATTATAGGCCAATATATCTGATGAATATAGATGCCAAAATTTTCAACAAAATACTAGTAAACTAAACTCAACAGCACATTAAAAGGTTGATACACCATGATGAAGTAGGATTTGTACCAGGGAGAAAAGGGTGGCTCAACATTCACAAGACAATTACTGTAATTTATTAAATCAACAAAACCCAAAATAAAAATAATATGATTGCCGAGACCGGTTTGGCTCAGTGGATAGAGCGTCGGACCGCAGACTGCGGGGTCCCGGGTTCGATTCCGGCAAGGGCATGTACCTTGGCTGCGGGCACATCCCCAGTAAGGGGCGTGCAAGAGGCAGCTGATCGATGTCTCTCTCTCATCGATGTTTCTGACTTTCTATCCCTCCCTCTTTCTATTCTTCTCTGTAAAAAATCAATAAAATATATTTAAAAAAAATAATAATATGATTATCTCAATAGATGCAGAAAAAGCATTTGACAATATTCAGCATCCATTTACAATTAAAACTCTCAACCAAATGTGTGTAGAAGAAAAATATCTCATGTTGGTAAAACACAAGCCTACAACTAACACTTTTCAATGCTGAAAGCAAAAAGTCTTTCCTTATAAGATCAGGAACAAAACAGGGATTCACACTCAACACTATTATTCAATATAATATTGAAAGTCTTTGTCACAGCAATCAAACAAGAAAAAGATTTTTTAAAAAGCCATTCCAATTGGAAAGGAAAAATGCCATATTTAAAGAATACATGATACTATATATAGAAATCTTAAAAGAATCCATGCCAAAATTGATGTAATTAATAAATGAATTCAATAAAGTAGTAGGATACAAAATTTGTCACATCCCTATACACTAATAGCAAACAATCAAAAGGAGAAATTAAGACAATAATGCAAGGGGTAGTGTCATCCACTGGGGACTAGCTTTAGCTCTTCAGGGTTTGATTCCACACGTGAGGTACACTAGGTTCTTAAGGGCTAGACGCTGACCTTCTGGGCTGGGCTCAGCTGTTAGGGGCTTGACTCTGCTCTTCAGGATTTGGCGAGGCCTTTCAGGACCAAGCGGGACTCTTTGGAGCTGGGCTTGCCCCATAGAAACTAGGGTCATCCCATTGGGACTATATTCAGTTCTTGAGGCTAGACTTGGCCCTTTGGGCATAGGCTTGGCTCTTTGGAGTTAGCTCAGCTTTGTGGGACTACACCTAGCTCTTTGGGGCTTGGCTGAGCTTCTGAGCCTAGACCGGAAGTGTCTAACCTATCTCTCTACTCCTATAAGTAGTCAAATGAAGTAAAACTTTCCTTAACTGAGTACAAGGCTCTGTGGACCTAGGCTCCACCATTCGGGAGTAGATTTGGCCCTTAGGTATTAGGTTAGACTTGGGGGGCTTAGCTCTACCCTTTGAGTCTGGGGTCAACTCTTTCGGGCTAGGTTAAATTTTTTAGGGCTAGGGTTATCCACTTCACACCAAAATAGTAGTAGTAGTAGTAGTAGTAGTAATTAATTTGATTTACAATTGTATTAAAAATAAAATATTTAGGAATAAATTTATTCAAGTAGGTTAAAGATTGGACTCAGGAAACTCTAAGACACTGCAGATAAAAACTGAAGAGGACATAAATAAATAGAAGGAATTATCTTGCCAATAGATTGGAACAATTAATATCATTAAAATGACCATACTACCCAAAGAAATCTAGAGATTCAATGCAATCCCTATCAAATACCAAGGACATTCTTCTCCAATCTAGAACAAATGATCTCAAAATATACCTATATATATATAAAAGCCTAAGCAACCTAATGACCCAACAACCGATCAACTGATCACTATTATGCACACTGACCACCAGGGGGAAGACACTCAATGCAGGAGCTGTCTCCTTGTGGTCAGTGCAATCCCATAGTGGGAGTACCACTCAGCTGACTACTGGGCACCAGACGCCAGGCTCACTGCTGGCAAGCGCAACTGCAGTGGCCCAAGCCTCTCCCACCCCTACGACAGCACTACCAAGTGGTGGTGGTAGCAGGTGCAGTGGGGCCAGGATGAGGAGTGGCATGGTGCCCCACCTGGGCTTGGGCTCCTCCCCAGTGACCTGCCACTTAGCACACTACTACATCCCTTATGGGATGTTGGACTGCTAGTTTTGAACCAATCCCCACAGGCCATATTGAGCCAAAATTAAAAGTTTGACATCCCCACAAAGGTCCCAGATTGAAAGAGGGTGTGGGCCAGGCTGAGGGACCCCATCAGTGCACTTATCTGTGTACCAGGCCTCTAGTATGGAATATAAAAGATCAAAATTAGCAAAAGCAATCTTGAGAAAAATAACAAAGTTGGACGTATTGCCTTAGGGAGCAATATTTCAAACCATCCTATGGATATAAAGATGGAACATGCAAATTGACCGTCACCCTGCAACAAAATGGTGGCACCCACAGCCAACAAGGAGGGAATATTCAAATTGACATGACAAAGATGAGGGTGGCTGCTCCAGGCTTCTTGGTAGTGTGTGCACACAGGCAAGGAGTGGCCAGGGCAGGGCGGGACACCTGCCATGGGGAGTGGGGCAGGGGTGGAGGGAGCTACGGGATGGTGGCAGGGCTATATAAAAGGCAGAAAGCAGTTCTGGCCTGAGCAAAAGTGGAGGGCAGCAGCCAGAGTAAAGGCCAGGGTCCCGGGTGCCAGAGGGAAGCCAGTGACAGCAACCAGAGGAAGGAAGGCCTATTTTTGCATGAATCTTCATGCATCAGGCCTCTACTACTAAAATAAATCAATTGTTAATTATACATATGCTGTTGACCTTAATAAGTAAAGAGGATATAAAAGAGAGGTGGGTGTTTTTTTTTTGCAATTGAATTAACCTGTGGGAAAAAAACAATTATTTTGACTATTAACTGTTAGAAAAGTGTTTGAAATTTTAGTAGTTATTAAATTTATGATTATAGCCTATGTAAATTAAATATAAACCAATGACAATTTGCATAAATTCAATGTAGAATTTTTTAAATATCATATAATTCTTTTCTTCATAAACTGGAACTAAATTAAAAGGGATAACATGTTCAATATTTTATAATCTACCATTTAGAAAATTAAGGTACTTGGACATTCAAGGTGGTGGTTTTCCTAAATAATAAAGCATCTGAATAAAAGCATATATCTCTAGAGGCAGGGTGTCCTCGAACAGGCTGTCAAGCTACAGGGGGAAGGCTGGAGTGGAGGGGAGGCAGACGCTGGGGGAGATCAACAGAAGGACTTGTATGCATACATATGAGCATAACCAATGAATGAAAGACTCTGGAGTGGGGAGGGGGGTAGGTAGGGACATGTGCTGGGGGGTAAGGGAGGCTGGGAGGAGGATATTGGGGGGGGGGAGGAAAACATATGAACTACTATTAAATATAAGTTATATTGTAAATAAAATTAAAAAAATAAAAAAATAAAAGCATCTATCTCACTAGGGGCCTGGTGCACAAAATTCATGCACTGGAAGTGAGTGATCCCTCAGCCCAACCTGCCCCCTCAAACATACTGGGAGCCCTCAAGGGATGTCCTACTGACCACTCATCCCCAGCCTGCCCAAGGCCTAAAGCCTCTGGCCAAGACTTTAGGCCTTGGGTATCCAGCCATCTACCTGCAATGGAACTGATGGCTGGCTCCATCCCAACCATGCCCCCCCTCGGCCCAGGCCTTTGCCCCAGCCAGCTAGCGCCCGGCTAGCATGGGCCTTGGCCCTGCCCCTCCTCGCCAGGCCTTCTCCCTGGCCAGCATGTCCTGGCTGCCTTGATCCCACCCACCCCTAAGGGCCCTGGCCACCTCAGCCCCACCCCCCGTGGCCCTGGCTGCCGGGTCCTGCCTCCCCTCAGCCCAGGTTTCCTTGGCCCCAACCCCTTGGCCCCAGCCACTTCGGCCCCACCCCCCACAGCCCTGGTTGCCTCGGCCCTGCCCCAGCTCCTGATTGCCTGGTAGGCGTGGCTTGTGAGTATAGCTAAGGTAGGTCAATTTGCATATTACTTTTTATTATATAGGATGAGCTCAAATATAATTCTATCAACTTTAATTGCCAAAAAATTTTGATAAAAACCCATTTTTGATTGCTCATTCTTTTCAGTGATTCCTTCCTTTTGCACAAAAGAGATACTAGCACAGCAATGCTAATCTATAAGTCTATCATGCCAAAAGAACAGTTAAGAATTTCAGATACAAATATAAATTTGAGAGCATGAGGGGGAAACAGCGTTAGCAATGGTATCACTATTTGTAAGGATTCTTTAAATATTAGAATAAATATCATTATAAATTGTGTGACTTTACAGTTCTTTACTGATTGATAGTATACATTAGCTTATTTAAAAGATAAAACCGCATTAGTGAAATAAGGTTTGAAATTGTTTGTATCAAATTATTTCTTTAAATTCCCTCTTTATTATATTTCTTGGAAATAAAATCAGTTTAAAATTGCCAGTTTATTTCATGCTTTTAATGATCCAACAAGTAAATGTACTTGGTTTAACACTGCATCAATTTTTTATTGGGATAATCACAATCTTATGCTATTAGTTCTGTATTTGGCAACTATGTGGGTGTAAAATACTATGAAATCAGGCCCAGGAGCCTTATTTGTGCCAATAGTAGAACTCATTCAACATCAACACAACTCATTTTTTATAGCCTTATGTTGCGATTATAGGTGGAACTTGTCCTTTTATATACTAATTTGGCTTGTGTTTCAGGATATAGTTCTGAGATCCTTCTACTGGTAAGTAATAAACTACACATTGACTGTTTTGTTTTGGGGTTTGCCTCTGAAGATGGTTTTGGTGTTAATCCCCAGACAAAGGATTTTATCCATTAGATCCATGATTAACTTTTGTTATTGCAATATATCAAGACAATAAAACAGAGATGTGATATGCTACAGGGATATTGAAAAACTAAACATCACGTTCATCAGAATACAAACCCACAGTGGAAAGGAACCTTCAGATCAAGACAGAAAAAGTGCTGAATAGAAGAAAAAGAAGGTGGCAACAGCCAGCAGAACTATCATTCTGCCCTTCCCTGTCCTCAAAGCCTAAGGGAAATCACATCACTTCAGCTGCACCTATAATTTAAGAGTGTCTGCTATATTCTGCTAGAAGGTCACATGCTTCTCCTGGACATTGCTTTTTTTTCTCTTTTTAATATTTTTTCATTGTTTTGTTGTTTTTGTCTGTTTTTTTGTATAAATATTTTATTGTTTTTGTTGTTCTTGTTTGTATATATTTTTGACAGAGAGGAAGGGAGAGAAAGAGCAAGAAGGATATATATATATATATATATATATATATATATTGATGTGAGAGAGAAAGATCAATTTGCTACCTCCTGCAAACATGCTACTGGGGATTGAGCCTGCAGCCCAGGCATGTGCTCTGACTGAGAATGGAACCAGCAACCTGTTGGTGCACAGGACTCTCAACCAACTGAGCTACATTGGACACCACCTTTTGGATGACAGGAAATGAAGGGATCACAAATCAAATACAATACTGTGAAAGAAGTAGCACCTATGGAAAATAAAAGTTGAAGTTTGACTGATGTGGAGGTGAAAGGAAATTCCAGCCTACTTTCTGAATGTACTTATACAATGAACTTTCAGAAAATTCCAGGGGGGCTGAATAGTGATGAAATTGAACCCAAAGTCTTAATATTTTTGTTGGATTTTATTCCTCCCAAGAAACTGTTTATTATTTAAGGGTCATTTGAATAACTTTCCATACTGAGGGCACTCTAAACATTTTAATGCCTATATATAGTCAAAAGACTTAATTTTATATTAATTGAATACATTTATAAAGATTTTTGACAATAACACCTATATTATATTTCAGACATTCAAAAGGATTACTAGGAAAGGAAAAGGATATATTTTACCCACAAAAACTCCACGAAATTAATATAATTTCTGAAAGACCACATATATTATTATACTATAGGTGTCTTTTAAAAGATAAGACAGAAAATAGCGAGGACACCAAGATGGCGGCATAGGTAAACACCTATTGTTCTGCCCCATGCAACGATTTAAGAACTACAACATAACAGCAGAAGAGACAGCACCCGGAATCGCCAGAAAGCTGGCTGAATGAAAACTCCACTAATAGGAGTAGAGGTGGGAGACTGAGACTCAGGAGCGGCGGGAGCGCAGCCTTTCAGATGGAAACAGGTTAGGAGCTGTCCTGGTCGAGCACACGCGGGCTGGGGCTGGAGCAGCAACCCCGGCCGGATTTCTCCAATGGGGAGGGTGGAGACGTCCCACTGCACAGACTCCTCAGCGCCAGGCGAAGTCCGAGATCCGGGGTACGTGAAGACGTCCCACTGCACAGATTCCCCAGTGCCAGGCGAGGTCCAAGGTCTGGGGGACGCACCCTGGAAGCAGGGCGCGGCAGAGGCTCCTAGCCTGCTAGAAACCCAGAGGCGGCGAAAAGAAGTTTCGGCCCAAGGGCCGTGCAAACCCACTACTTGCCCCCTGGAAACTTGTCTCCTGGTTCCGGAAACCATCTATTTTACAACCCTGGGCTATACTTTTGGTGTGCAGGCACATTTGGGGAAAGGCAGAGTTGTCTGGCAAGGGGAAGAGACTAGCGGCTTTCTCTTGGAGGTGTCTGCAGCCATCCCCATCCAACAGAGACCCGCGCGCGCCAGCGCCGCATAGGACGCAGCTGAGGCTGACGCTGCCTGTGCAGCTCAGAGACTCCGGCCATCGAACCTGAACACAGTCTCCCTTCACAGCCAATTGGCCTGGAGGTCAAACCCTCCTAGGGCTAACAACAACAAGCTGGGTTTAAATTCAAAAATACTGAATACAACCCATAAAGGATTGCAGTAAGAGTACCCACTTCGGGTAACTGGGGAGGCTGAGCCCCTGTCCCTTTGAGGATATCTACCACATAAAGCAGCCACCATGCAGAGATATGGAAAGAAATCAGGTGTAAAAGAAATGGAGGAGAAAAGACGACAAGACATAGAATTCAAAACCATGGTTATAAGGCTTTTCAAGAGGTTCCTAGGAAAGGCCGATCAACTTAATGAGAATTACCAGGAAATAAACAAGACCAACCAGGAAATGAATGAGAATTACAAGGAAATGAATGAGAACCTCAAGGAAATGAATAAGACCCTCAAGGAAATGAACAAGATCTCTGAGGATACGAACCAGACCCTCACAGATAAAAAAAAAGGACCAACTAGAAATCAAGCATACACAGACTGAAATAAAAAACATTACACAAAGTCCTAAAAGCAGTCCAGAGGGCCACAAGAACCAAGTCAAAGATTTGAAATACAAAGAAGCAAAATCCACTTGGCTGGAAAAGCAAGAAACAAAAAGAATTCAGATAATTGAAGATAGCGTAAGGGGCCTCTGGGACAACCTCAAGCATGCCAACATCCGAATTATTGGGGTCCCAGAAAAAGAGAGAGAGCAAGTTAATGAAAACCTACTTGAAGAAACAGTGACTGAAAACTTCCCCCACCTGGTGAAAGAAACTGACTTAAAAGCCCAAGAAGTACACAGAGCCTCAAAATATAGGAATCTAAAGAGGACCACACCAAGACATATCATAATTAAAATGCCAAGAGCAAAAGACAAAGAGAGAATATTAAAAGCAGCAAGGGAAAACAGTTGGTCACCTACAGGGGAGCACCCATACGATTGTCAGAGGATTTCTCAACAGAAACGATGCAGGCCAGATGGGAGTGGCAAGAAATATTCAAAATAATGAATAGCAAGAATCTACAACCAAGATTGCTCTATCCAGCAAAGCTATCATTCAAAATTGAAGGTCAGATAAAGTGCTTTGCAGATAAGAAAAAGCTAAAGGAGTTCATCACCACCAAACCAAAATTGTATGAAATGCTGAAAGATATTCTTTAAGAAGAGGAAGAAGAAAAAGGTAAAAATATAAATTATGAACAACAAATACACTATCAACAAATGAACATAAAAATCAAGTGAATTGATAGGCTGATGAACAAGATAAACTGGTGAATATAACAGAAACATGGACATAGAGAGGGAATGGACTGACAATTCTTGGGGAGAAAAGGGTTGTGGGAAGTACAGCAAGAGATTGGACTAAAATCTTGCAACAATGGGAGAGGACATTGGGGAGGGGGAGGTGAGGGTGGAGGGTGGGATAGGTACAGGGTGGAGGGGAGATATAGAGGGATAAAAAAGGGGAAACAATGTAATTAATAAACTGAATAAAGGAAAAAAATAAAAACAAATAAAAAAAGAAAATAAGATTAATGATTATATATATTCTTGGAAAAATCAATAGCTGAAACATTTTTTTTCCACTTTCATTGACTCCTGTTTCTTAAAACTTTATCTCTTATATATCTATGTTTTGGATATATTATGGTTTTAAGGGGGAGTCAGAGAGTGGTTAATTAAGAAGGAAGTATGACTAGACATTCATTGAAACCCTAAAGCATGGTTTACCAACATCAGTGCTGTGGACAGACAATTCTTCATTATAGAATTTGTAGGATAATTAGCAATAATCCTATTTTATCCACTGGATACTACTAGTCTCTTTTCCAGGCCCAGCTAATTTTGAAAACGAAATTCTCCTAACCAAATTTGTAAAATGTATTTTTGGAGGCAAAACTGCACCTCGGAGAAAACTGCTGACATAAGATGATTATAGCAATGCCATTCTAGTCCCAAGTGATTAATTTAAGCAAAATAAACAACATTTAAGTCACGATCAAGTTGCTTCAAGACACATAATCAAGGAGGCAAAGAAGGAAGTAGATCTGAGTTAAACATAATCAGATCCAAGTTATGATTCTGTAAACTTCATTGCATTGCTTAATTTCACAGAGCCTCACATTTTTCAGCTGTAAGTAAAAACAATAGCATATATGTCAGAGAATTGCTGTGGAAAAGAAAAATTAGCCAGGGAAAATACCCATAGAGAAATAAATTAACACTTGATACACTAAATATTTGGCAGATTCAGTCCTTTAGCTCCTCATATGTGTAAGTAAAGAGAACTTGAGAAATACGGAATACCTTGTAGATTTTTTAAAAATTATGTTTTATTGATTTTTTTACAGAGAGGAAGGAAGAGGGATAGAAAGTCCGAAACATTGGTGAGAAACATAGATCACCTGCCTCTTGCACAACCCCCACCGGGGATATGCCCACAGCCAAGGTACATGCCCTTGACCGGAATCAAACCCAGGACCTTTTAGTCTGCAGGCCGACTCTCTATCCACTGACCAAACTGGTTTCGGGCCTTGTAGATTTTTAAAATCTTCTATTTTTTTAAGTTAAAAAAATAAAACATGTCATTTTGTTAATATGTCATTCCTTCAACTTTAAAGGTAGGAGTTTTAAAGAAAGGAAAGATATTTGAAAGGACAAAGAATTGGGGCAATAATAAAAAAAAATAAGAGAGAAACCGACAGAAAGGAAAGACAACCACAGCAACAAGAGGAAAAAGCAGACATATAGGAAAGACAATTAGTAAGATGTTCTTCAAATGATCTACACTGTCACTTGTTGCCATATATAGATATTTCTGCTTGTGATCCAGATTATGTTGTGCTTTCATATCTATATTTACAATTGGAATATCTATGTCTCATCACTACTTAAGCTGCTGTATGGAGTTAAGCAGCAATTTATTCTGGGATAACTGGTGAATAAAGCTATGTCTGGAATTCCCACATAGGTCTTTCTTTCCTCTTTGGGACTTAAACTATCATCCCAGCAACTCCTCCTGCCAGGCAAAGTGTTGTGAACGGAGAAGTAGTTAGAAGCTGTTTGCCTACAAATCTTTCTTTACTTCTTTGTACTTTTCTTGTTACATTTTTATAAATATAAACTAGAGAGGCCTGGTGCACGAAATTTGTGCACAGAGGGGAGGTGTTCCCTCAGCCCTGTCTGCACCCTCTATAATTCGGGACCCCTGCACCTTTTTCTTATCTAGCTAGCCTCTTCACATTAAAAAAAAAAATAACTGAAATATCACCCACTCTAAGAAATCCTCTTTGAACAAAGGTCTTTACAATCTGTATTAAGTATTGTCATAGTATGCTATTCTTTTTAACAGCTACTTAGAGCAGATGCAATGTGGTTTTCATTCTTGCATCTGCATTTCTTTCTTCTTGCTCTTGTAATAGCAAAGCTTATCCAGTATACATTTGCCCTTCAAGGGCTTATATTTGGTTCAGGTTCTAGTTGGCTCACTGTGTTTTTTATTTTTAAGCAATAAATTTGGATTGTGTTAGTAAGCCTCACTTGTAATCAAGCCTGTAGGTCTCTCTATCTAAATATTTCTATAATGCCTATCATTTTAGCATACCAGAGATTGTGTTCATTTATAGAAAATAACAATAAATGTCACCTGATCATTTGATCTTCTAGTAATATTCTATAGCAAGATGTATTATTCTAGTACAAAATTGAGGCATACAAAAATAAATTACATTGAACAATACAGATTGACTCAAATGTCAAAGCATAGTATACTTAGGGCCTCCCTTGTCCTGTGCCTCAGATATCATTGCATAGTACACAATTCACATGGAACTCAGCTTCCATTCAAATGGGAAGGGATGCCATACTCATGAAGCAGCTACTTCCACAAGTATTTTTTACTTAATTCATAGCAAATACTCTTTGTACTGATTATTGGAAAATCATCCTAGCAATTGCCTCTGTTCCTCTCTGCACTGTTGCCTTACATTCTCATGTTATTACTGTGCTTTTATCATCCACTCGCTCTAATCAGATTTTTAGGGCAGAGATCATGACTTGAGCTTGTGATTCTCTGTTATAGTGTCTACATAAATACTCAAAGGCTATCCAAACCAAATGACTTGTGATGAGAGAGACCCATCCTTGCTGGAGAGCTCTGATTTCTATTTAAGGGCCTCACTTGTTCTCCGCCTTTATAGAGGGGTGAGTAGGGGTTGAGGGAATTTGAGGAAACCCAGACAGAATTCTCTTCCTAAAAGATCTTGCTAAGCTGACCACAGGGACCACAGGGCATTTGTCCAGACACACAGGAATAACAAAGGCACTGGTCTCCTACTACTAATGCATGGGGTCAAACCCCAGCCTGCAGGAACTCACCGACGCAGTCAGGACCAGACCACTGGGTAGACCTGGGCTGGTGTTCCTAACTCTGGGAAGAGGGAGACTTCCCATGGTTGCAAGGTAGAGGCCCTGGACTTCATACCATGCACCCAAAGAGGTGCCAGGCGTGGGTTGGTCAGCAAAGTGGCTTCTTTGCCTGGAATTGCAGGGCTGCCTCTCCTGTTCCCTGGTAATCGCGGGTCTAGGCTCTGCCTGTCCAGTTGGTTCCATGATCACGATGGCAGTCTCAGCTCTGCCTGTCCAGTTCCCCAATGATCGCGATCACTAGTCTCAGGTCTACATGTTCAGTTCCCCTGTGATCACGATCGGGGGTCTCAGCTCTGCTTGTCCAGTTTGCCCCATCCCATGATGGTGATGGCGGGTCTGGGCTCTGCATGTCCAGTTCCCCCATGATCGCTATCGCAGGTCTCAGCCCTGCCTGTCCAGTTGGCTCCATGATTGTGATGGTTTGTCTCAGCTCTGCTGTCCAGTTTGTTCCACGATCACGGGTCTTGGCTTTGCCTGTCCAGTTCCCCTGTGATCGAGATGGTGGGCCTGGGCTCTGCCTGTCCAGTTCTCTGCGATCGTGCACACAATAGTGGGTTTAGGCTCCGCCTGTCCAGTTTGCCCCACCCTGTGATCACAGTGGTGGGTCTGGGCTCTGCCTGTCCAGTTTGAGCCATGATTGTGATCTCGTGGTCTTATGGGTCTGCCTGTCCTGTTTTCCCAGCCCCATGATCAAGATGGCGGGTCTCGGCTCTGCCTGTCCAGTTCCCCATGATTATGATCATGATGGCGGGTCTGGGCTCTGCCTGTCCCGATTGCCTTGAATGCCATGGTGAGTTTCTGCTTGGCCTGGCCTCTTCCTGGGGTGATGGGTAGCTTGGACCCTGCCGAGGCTTAGGGCGCTGCCAACCACCACCATGTCCCTTTGGATCCCCTGGGAGTTATAGGGCACTGCCCCCCCCTGAATATGCAAATATACCACCATCTTTGCTGGGTTAATTTGTATATCACTCCAGATTGGCTGCGGGCATAGCAAAGGTAGTCAATTAGTATATTACTCTTTTAGTAGATAAGATGTTTGATAATATAATAAAAGTTAAAAGGCCTAGAAGTCTCACAAAAAAGTGAAGATTATTATGCTCTGGTGGAAATCAGGCTATTATTAGCTATACTAGGGGCCCAGTGCATGAAATTTGTATACTGGGGAGGTATCCCTCAGTCCAGCCTGGCCCCTCCCACATACTGGGAGCCCTCAGGGGTTGTTCTACTGATGGCTTAGGCCCTCTCCTCGTTAAGAGCAGATCTAAGCCACAATCTGGCCTCCCTTTGCAGGAGTCAACCAGGCTGATCAGGGGAAGGTGCCAGCCCCATCACCCCACTGCTGCTGCTGTAATGTATTTCCATAAACACGGACTCCAGTCCCTTTACCATGAAAAAATGACAGCTGTCTTTAGGCATTTTCAAGATGTGTCTTTCATAGGATACGAAATTTCTTTCTTTATGTTTCTTTTTATCCTGACCTGATGATACGTTTCCATTGATTTTTTTTCTCCTTCTCTCTGATCCCAGGCTCGATCCCTTGCCAAGCCTAAAGCCTCTGCCCCAGGCTTTAGTCTTAGGAAGGGGGACCCCCCACCCCTCTGATGGCCAGCTGGGAGTGACGTGAGTGCTGAGGAGGTTCCTGGGACCCAGGTATGTATGGAAATTAACCGCCATCTTTGTTGGGTTAATTTGCATACTCTCTGATGGGCTGTGGGTGTAATGGAGGTAAGTCAATTTACATGTTTCTCTATTACCTTTTTAATGCCACAACCCTTTAATACAGTTCTTCATGTTATGGGGACTCCCAACCATAAATCTGTTTTCATTGCTACTTCATAACTGTAATTTTGCTACTGTTATGAATCATAATGTAAATATCTGTTTTCCAATAGTCTTAGGTGACCCTGCTAGCGAATCTCAACCTGTGGGTCATTATACTTAAACTAATTCTGGTATATTATTAGACTGCAGGCTCAGTGCACAAAATTTGTGCACAGGTGCAGTCCCTAGGCCTGGCCAGCAATTGAAGCAAGAGCATCTGGCATGGAAAGGCAGGTCCCAGCTGACCTCTGGACCCTGGGAAGCACCTGGGCCCCTGTGTGATCCCCTCTGCCTCAGTTATCAGGCCTCCGCCCAGCTCCCTAAGCACCTAGGTGCTGGACAGTGGAACTGCACCCAGCCGCTGTTGCTGGTTGCAGTCTGCAAGGCAATTAGTGGGGTGATGGCCTCACTCCCCACTTGCACCTGCCTTGGCCTGGCACCGCCTACTCACCAGCTCCATCACATCACCACAGTCCCACTCTCATCAGGGCTCATCAAGGCTGGCAGTGCTTCCACTGTTGCCCACTGCCAGCATCATGTTGCCGAGTCCCACCATGTTCCTTGCTGCCCTTTGGTGGTCAGTGCATGTCATAGTGAATGGTCAAATTTCACATTGAATTCCCAGTATAGGGACAATTTGCATATTAGGCTTTTATTATATGGGATGGGAAAAATTTTAAAGTTTGAGTTCCTTGGTCCATGTAGCATCACATTATTGATACTTAGTAATTTGTTTTTCTTAAATTTTTTTTTCTTCTTTAAAGATGTACATAGTCTGGGATCTCAGAAAATTATTTCAATATTTTACTTTGAAATATTGTTGTAAAAGGAAAGATTAACAAAATTAATTAACAAATGAAAATACCTCAGTTTTGCAACTTTAGGTCATCACTAAGATTATCATTTTTTAAAAACAAGATATTTTTCAGAGACTATATTTTATAGTTGAACAAGATCCATTAATAGATATTTATGGAAAAATCATCTATAGTGAGTTTTGCTATTATTCTATATGCATAATTTTATTAGATAAAGGTGAAATTCTTATTCATCTGCTTTACGGAATTGGCAGAGTTACTAAAGATGTTTCATTTCTAACAGATGCTAGGAAATTGTTCATATGACAACATAATACACCTATTAAAATCACTTGCTTCAGAACTGAAACCGGGCGATTTTACTGACTGAAACTAGTGAAGGGTATTGTATGATTTATATGTAAGTATTGATTCCTTTTTTGAAAGATAGATGTACCCAGTTTTTATAGACAAGACTGAAATATTAGGTCAGCAAGAGCAAAGTGAAAGAATTTTCTAGAGAAATGGAAAGAGGAGAAAAAGAAGAAAAAAATTAGAGAAAAGAAAGTGGTGAAGAGAGGAGGAAGTAAGTGGAGGCAAGTAAAGAGGATTTAAATGGGTGGGGAAGGAGTGAGGAAGGGAGAAGAAGGAAGCAAGGAAGAAGAATTTAGGAAGCAGAAAGAGTAGGGAGAGGGAGGAAGGAAGCAGTAGGAAAAGATGAAAAGAAGAACAAACAGCTGAAAAATGGAAAAGAGAAAATAATAAAGAAGAAAAAGAAAAAAGAAAGGAAGGTCAGTGAAGCAGATAGTCAGTTGGTTGAGGATTCTAAGGTGAAGAATTACACTTTACACTGCCCTGAATTGTCACTTTGAAATCTTAATTAAATGCCATTTTCTTTAACTATGAAAGTAGATGAATAGGTTTGTTTTATTCAGTAGATTCTACATATGAGTAAAATCATAAAAAACAAAATAGAAACAGAATCATAGATAACAGACTGACAGCTGTTAGAGGGGAGAGGCATTGCAGGCCAGGATGAAAAAGGTGAAGGGATTAAGCAAAACAAAACAAAACAAAACAAACAAACAAAATAACAACCTCATAAACACAGATAACAGTACAGTGATTACCAGACAAAAAGAAAAGAGATAGAAAAGGGTATAGGAGGATCAATACTGATGGAAGGAGGCTTGACTAAGATTGAACACACAATAACATATTCATATTATAGAATTGTACACTTGAAACCTACATAATTTAATTCACCAATGTCACCCCAACAAATTCAATGAAACAGGAAAAAAATAGAAAGTAGTTGAATATGAAGAAGAGCAAAGAACATGTTTTTAAGACAACAATAAAAAAAAAAGCCAGTCAGTTCTTTTATATTTTCAAGTTACTTCAATATTCAACTGAATGTATGCATTCCTTTTATAACTGGTGAATATGCATTCATTTCTCCTTGCTCTCTTTTACATTGCTAAAATTTTTAATTATCTTGGCTAGAAGTAGAATTTCTCCTTTCCCAGACTTCAATTTCATACACCATAGACTGCTGGTGAGGTGTGGCAGATTCAGTCCAGACACTGGGACTTGTGTCCTCCAGTAAAGAGAGCCTGGGAGGGCTAGAGAAAGTTCCACTACAAACACATGAGCTGTTTCTGCATGATCTGCCTGGGTAGTCAAATATCAACACATCCCTTCCTCCTCTCTTTATTCAGTTTATTGAAGTTTTGATTGCATTTAATCCTATCTAACAAAAAAGTAATATGCAAATAGAGCATATCTCCACTACACCCATAAACCATGCCCACCAGCCAATCAAGAGTGAGTATGCAAATTAACCCAAACAAGATAGCTATAGCCACAGAGTGAGCAGGAAGCTCTGGTTTCCCCAACAATAGAGGAAGCCAAGCTTTCTGCACACCCTGGCTGGCTGTGGACTCCACTCAAGGCTTCAATTATAGAAGATAAATAAATCCCAGGAATCAGGGTGTCTGCTTGGGTCACTGGGGGGAGTGGCCAGCCTGAAAACCACCACAGGCCCCTCACCCAGGCCGCCCCATGCCCCAAGGGAATGCCCACTCACTGTAAAACCCTTCAGGGCAAACCAGATGGCCCCATCCATGCACCAGGCCTCTAGCCTATTTGATGAAAGAGTAATATGTAAATTTACCATCACTCCAACACACAAGATGGCTGCCCTCACATGGTCAAAGATGGCTTCCCCCATGTGGATACAAGATGTCCTTCCATGATGGCCAGCAGGGAAGGGTAGATGGAAGGAACCAGGCCTGCAAGGGAGGACAGTTGGGGGCAATCAAGCCTGCAGGGGAGGGCAGTTAGGGGCAAACAGGCTGGCAGGGGAGCAGTTAGGCATCAATCAGGTTGGCAGGGGAATGGTGAGGGGGTGATCAGTCAGGCAGGCAAAAGTGGTTAGGGACAATCAGAAAGGCAGGCAAGCGAGCATTTGGGAGCCAGCAATCCTGGATTGTGAAAGGGATGTCCGACCGCCCGTTTAGGTCTGATTTTACCAGGATGGGGCCTAAATCAGCAATTGGACATCCCTTGAGGGGTCCCAGATTGGAGAGGGTACAGGATGGGCTGAGGGACACACACCCCTGTGCACGAATTTCATGCATTAGGCTCTAGTGATACTATAGGCATAAATACAAGGACACACAAAATATAATTTGCTATCTGTCCCCACCACCAATTTAGTCCATATTAAGTATACTATACATGCAACATCAGAATGTACTAGATCAGTGATCCACAAACTCATTAGTTAACAGAGCAGCAAATCACAGCTTGCGAGCAGCATATGGCTCAAACTAGCCACAGTTTGCCAACCACTTTACTAGATGAATTCAGTAGTCTTCCATTAATTTCTGAGTCAGTATTACAATGCATAGCAGGTTGAATTGAATCACACAGATAAAACTGGAATCCTTAATGAAATCTAATTTTTCTTCATCTAAATCTTGAAATTTGTACACCTTCTGGCCAATTTTGAGGAAGAAGGTTAAATAAGAGATGGGTCATGATAGAGGGATTTAATAAGCAAAGTATATAAAAATTCATACAGCCAGGTACAAGGGACCAGGGAGAGATGAAAAGCCTTCAGATTTTAAAAGAGGGCACAGGTCCAATGTACTTATTTAGATGCATAAATTAAGATAAAATGGACATTAATAAGAACAGAAGATGAGTTTCTGTTTCTAAGACATAAGAACTTCACCCACGTAGAAAGACTGCCCAGTGAATGTCTGGAACATTAATAAACCAGTTAGGGGACCTAGATATGGGGAAGCCAGAAACTAATTTAGATAGAGAAATAGAGCTAATAGTCCCCTGTTCCTATATTCCAATGAAGGTGGAGCTTATGAGATTTTTTAAAATATATAATTTATGTTTAGAGCTGGACTCCCCAATTAATATGGAGCTGGGCTGGGTCTGTGGAGAAAACTGGAAATGGCTTTGTTCCCTAACTTTAGTTATTGTGGCCCAGACACATTAGATAGAACGGATGGCTATTCTGGAAATTTACTAGTGTATTGGAAGCGTAACTAAAATTTACAATCACAGGGTGATATGGAATGGTTTTGAGCTAGTATAACTAATTGTTCCTTTAAATAATTATGTGACTTAGAATTTATATATTATCTAATATAATCCTCATAAGCAATGAGAGAAATGTGAAATATATAAAAGATTTAGAAACTAGTTTCCTTGTTTATTAATTAACTCAAAACTAACTAATATTTAAATATAACAGCACTGTTTTTCAGTCTTTTGCTTTTGGGATTTATTTTTTATGCATCCAAGCTGATCTGGGTCACCTCAGATTTTTCAGAGACATGCTCAGGGGAGTTTAATCATATGTGGAAGCCGCTTCAAAGGCTGAAGGTGTTCTGACCCATTTCCTTATGTCTCCTAGGGCAGCCATTACTGCAACTAGGATGTCTAAACAAATTCCATTACCTCACTTAGAGAATATAATAGGCCAGTTTCTCTCTGTTCCTTAGTAGTAGCAATAAATGGCAAGTGTTCAACAATTTTTGAATAAGGATTTAAAAAAACACACACATTTTTCTAGTTGTACAGATTATATTTGCTAAAGAAACACTGATTTTCTTTTTCTGAGAAAGATTACCCTACAGATCTTTGAAACTTACTAGAGAATAACATAGAGTCACTATTTCCACCAGAGGGAGGGAAGTAAATACATGTGTACAATCAGGAGGGTTCAGGCTCATGAAGACAATTTCAGTCAAGGCTTTGAACATGAGGTAAAATAATTTACTGAATGCAAAAGAACATTTTTTTTTATATCCAGGACTCTCTATAACTAAATCCCCTGCAAGTGTTATTATATTATAATTAATTACATTTGGGTAGAATTTATGCATAGTTTGTCAACATAAATTGTTTATATCATGGTGAGGTTTCATTTGCAGTCAAACCAAATTCTAGGGCTCTTGACACTAAAATGCTACTGATGCACTATTTGGGGGTTCCTTAGAAAATATATTTCTCCTAAAGGGGCAACATCAGGATCAGAATCTTTATCCTCTTCTATGCCTCCAACTAAATCAACACAAATGATGACTTTAGAGTTTAGGAAAATATATATCAGAAACTATATTGTGAATCTACTATTTTCCCCTTGTTTTTTAGAGCATTTTGTTTATAGTTATATAATACTCCAAATCCAATCTACCCTGTGGGTTTTCTTTTAATTACTGGTGTTTATATTTTTATAACAAATGACAAATACTACATGGGAGACTTTAAACATATGCCAAATAAGAGAAAATTTTGCCTTTACCTCAAATTCAAATTTTCTATTAGAAGGGAAAGATGACAGAAAGCAAAGAGAAGCCTGATGTCAAGGTCAGCAAAGTCAAAAGACAAAGAATCATGGGTTACTTCAGAGAAAAGGCAGAAAAACCTCAAAGGAAAAGAATAAGTATTTGATCAAAGAGAAAATAGAAATATAAATCAATAATCAAAATACGTATGCTTATCTGCATATAAAGAAGGATAGAATGTATGTATTCAAGTACATACACTTCACTGCATATAAGGAAGAATAGAATGTCTATATTGTGTTTGCATTTGGCTCTCTGGAGAGGCTTGCAGAGGTAACATCTGTTTTCCAAGACCACTCGTTCACATTAAAAGACTGGTGTACAAGCATCAAAAAGTGCTGAGTTCTCTCATATGATTTTTTAAGATTTTATTTATTTTTAAATTAAGTGTATGGGAATGACATTGGTCAATATGATCACACAGTCTTCAGTGTGGGTGTTTATGTTAGAAGATCTATATATTGCACTGTGTGGCCACCACCCAAAGTCAAATCTTCTCCTGTCACCATATATTAGGCCCTCTGCATTCCCTACTCCCTCCCTTTGGCAACCACCACACTGCTGTTTGTGTTCACAAGTTTCAGTTTTACATCCCCCATATAAGTAAAATTATATGGTTCTTATCTTTTTCCGACTTATTTCACTTAGCATACTATCATCAATGTTGTTACAAATGGCACTATTTCATCCTTTCTTATATCTAAGTAGTATTCCATTGTGTATATGTACCACATCTTCTTTACCCAGTCATTCATGGAAGGACACTTGGATTGTTTCCATGTCTTGGCCACCGTGAATAACGTGGCAATGAACATAGGGGTGCATATATCTTTGTGAACACGTAGAACAAGAAATAATCAAATTTGTAAAGAAGATTTTTAAAAATAAATTTTAGGTTTTCAACAAATTGAGAGGAAAGTAGAGATTTTCCATATACTCTCTTCTGCCACACTGGCATAACCTCCCTATTCACTGGAATTATACTTTAAAAAAAAAATTAAGGATGAACCTACATTGACACAAAATAAGCACCCAAAGTTCATAAATCTACTTTTGGTATTGTGCATTCTATGGGTTTGGAAAAATGTATAAAACCATGTATCCATCATTATAGTATCATCGAGAGTATTTTCACTGATCTGGAAATCCTCTGTCCTCTGTCTAATCATCCCTCCCTGCCTATGCCTGCCAACCATTGATCTTTTTACTCTCTCCATAGTTTTGCCTTTTCCTGAATGTCAAACAACGCAATGTACAGTATGCAGACTCTTCAGGTTGGCTTCTTTCATCTAGAAATCTGCATTTAGATTCCTGCATATTTTTCATAGTTTAAGAACTCATTTATTTTTAGTGCTGAATAATACTGTGTGGATGTGCCACAGTTTATTGATCTATTCACCAACTAAAAAGCATCTTGGTTTGTGTCCAAGTTTTGGTAATTATGGATAGCTACTATAAATACCCCTAGGAATACTTTTTGTGAATATTAGTTTTCAACTCCTTTGGGTTAAACCAAAAAGCACAATTGTTGGATTGTATGTTAAGAATATGTTTAGTTTTGTAAGAAACTTCCCAACCATCATCCAGAGTCACTGGACCATTTTGGATTCCGACCAGCAATGAATAATGCTGCACTAAATACTGGGGTACAATGAACCAGAGTACCTATTGCTCCACAGCCTGACCAGCATTTGGCATGACCACTATTCCAAATTTTGGCCATTATAATTGGTGTTAAGTGGTATCTCATTGCTGTTTTTCTACTATGATTTTAATGTGTGCTTCATTTCAGTTCCTTCTGCAAATTTCCTGCTAATTTTACATATAACTAGTTTTGTTCAAAATATCCTTCCTCATTCTTAATCATTGGCTTGAGCTAACTATTCCTCCTTAAGAATGGATTAAACTTTAAACTAAACTACAGATGCCATTGACAATATGAAAATAGAATCAGAACATTTTGAGTGTATATTTTTATAATTTAATCTTGGTAATTCTAGATATATACAAAATGGATATCCAGTTCATAACTGATAATGATGTAATATAATTTTGTGATATGTAAAGAGATCATCTGGCATTTTCCTATTAGTATAAAAATTTAATATGTATTGTTATTGATTTTAGAGGGAAAGGAAGGGAGAGGGAGAGAGAAAAACATTGATGTGAAAGAGTAAAACTGATCATTGCCCTCCAGTATAGCTCCTCCTGGAAACTGAGCCTGTAATCCAGACATGTGCCTTGACCGGGAATAGAACCAGCCCTCTCTCCACGCATGGCATGACATTCAACCAATTGAGCTACACTGGCCAGGGCTTACTATCAAATTCAATTATTTTTGACCATTGTGACTTTGTGAGATATTGTTGAAATGCTTACATGGTCAATGTTCTTTGCAATGTGGCTTTGCAGCTCCTCCAGCAAGCATGCAATGTTTCCTCACCTCGTAAGTCTGGCTGCCTTGAGATTTGTCTTAACTAATTGTGTGTGGCAAAAGCAAAGGTTGCCAGTCCTAAACCTAGACTTTAAGAGGCTGTGTGCTCCACTTTCTTGCTTGGACCCATATGACCACCAAGTGAACAAATCCAGGTTAACCTGCTAGAGGCTGAGAAATCAGGTGGTACAACATTAATTCATCCCAGTTGAAGCTATCTCAGATAAAAAACCCCAATCAATTAACCAGCTAACCATAGACCTATGAGCAAAACTAGTCAAGATCAAGTAAACTCTAAACAAAGCAATAGAACTATCCACCTAATCTAAAGTCCTGTGAGCTAAAGTTAAATAAATGCTTATTTTTTAACCACTCAGTCTTGAGTATATTGTTAATGAAACAACGTAGTGTTTTAAAATATTTAACTTAGGATTCAAATTTTGGAATAATTTTTTTTTCATTACAACCATCATGTCAACAGAAAACAACTATATTTGAGTGCACAAATATGTAGGTTTGTTGTTATCTTTAGTATACCTACTGATTCAGTGTTACTCTATATCTGGTGTTATAGATACAACACTGAAACATTAAAAATAAGTATACTAGATACTAGGCGCACAAAACTTGTGAACTTGGGGAGGGGAGAGTCCCACAGACTTGATTGCAAGAGGGCACAGGCTAGGCTGAGGGACCCTACCAGTGCACAGTTGAGGCCAGAGAGGGATGTGGGAGAGCTCCAAGGTATGTCTGGCCCGTCTCGCTCAGTCCCAATTGGCCAGACCCCAGCAGCAAGCTAACCTACCAGTTGGAGCATTTGTCCCCTGGTGATCTGTGCACATCACAGAAAGCAGTTGAGTGGCCTTAGCATATCATTAGTATATTACACTTTGATTGGTTGAACAGTTAAATGGATGACCAGACTTAGCATATTAGGCTTTTATTATATAGCATACAAGTAACAGGTGGTAGGAAGTGATAAGTACTAAGAAGAAAAATATAGCAGAGTGAAGTAAAGAAGGATCAAGAATTGCAATTTTGCATAGTACCATGAAGGAATACCTAGCTATGGAGGTGGCGTTTGATAAAAACTCCCAAGAAAAGAAGGAGCCTTAGGATATGTGAATAAAGGGCATCCCTTATAGTACAATGTGCCAGGTTAAAGATGGAAAGATGACGGTGTTTTGAAGCAATTGAGAGGAGGCCAGTGAGGCTAGACAGTATGAAAGATGAGATAGTAATTAGGTTTAGAGTAATAAAGTCAGAAATATAGTTGGGAACAGATAACCAGAAGGTTTTTCAGATTAGTCTAAGACTGGCAGTTTCTGTTTGTTATATGAAGAGCTACTTGAGAATTTTTAGCAGAGGAGTGTCAGGAGTTTGCTTTCATTTAAATAATATCAGTCTGGGTTCTGAATTGAAAGTATACTAACAGAGGCAAGGACAGAGATGAAAGATTAAACAGGTGCATGTATCAATAATCTAAGTGATAAATGATGGTGAGTTGGCTCATGGTAATATCAGTAAACACAAAACTATTAAGATCATGTGTTTTTTGTTTTGTTTTGTTTTGTTTTGTTTTCGGGTATTGGTTAAGGCTGTGCAATAGATTCAATATGGGGAATGAAAGAAGAAAAAGGGTTTTGGTCTAAACAAGAACTTACTGCTATATTATTCTCAAGTGACATGAACTTACAACCTGAACTAACCAATGTCAAATGATGCTTTGATTTTGTCAACCACAGGTAGAGCTGCTATTCCATTGTTTGGTATGGCAGATGGTTTTCAAAATATTACTCTTTTGATGCAAGAGAAAGGGAAAAGATTTACAAAGAGAGAAGATGAATTTCCTTCTCTCTCCTTCCTCCATGAGGATTTGCTGGCTGTAAACCGTTAATAATTCATTTTGATCATTTGAGATATTTTATATTTGAAGCCTGCATATAATGTACTGATTAAATCACATTATGCGTAGCTGAGTGAATATATTATTAAACAAATTACCCTTTTCCATAACCATGAACTGTGCATCTGTAGCAAATGCTTGAACATTTTAATAAGGGGGAGTGTAATTATATTATAGTCATTGCTTTTTGCAGGCTTATTGGCCACACTTTAGGGGTGAATATTTTCTAATAAAAATATGTACTGTAAAGGAGTAAATTTTCAAATTATAGTCAGAATTCACAACTCACTGAATATATCCCTGCTTAGTAAGTAAGGGAGAAAGAGAGTGGAGCTTTTGGAGAAATTGTTAAACCTAAAAACAATAAATCACCAACTTTATCATTTTTTTTCAGGAATCAGTCTTTGGTATTGTCTAGCACCTATCTATCCACCTGCCTACCTTATTATTAGTTATTAAAGCAAAACAATATAAAGCAAATAGACAAAATAAAATATCCTGTCTTTTTATTGTTATATGGAAATAAAATGCTCCAGCAACTGGAAGTCTTGCATGGAATCCTTTGACATTTGTCTTTAATCAATTGTACATGCTCAATACTTATCCAATAGGAGGGCTCCAGACAATCTATTTTATCTATTTCTGACTATGGTCAGATGGGATAATAGAAGAAAGAAAAAGAGAGCAAATAGTACCTATTATCAGAAACAAACTCCATTAATACATTATCTACCCATCCAGAAAGATTAAAATTATTTTTGCTTTATTTTCCCTTTGTTCATTTCCCCACTAACATAAGAAATGTTAATAATAGTTAACCTTATATCTCAGTATTTAAATCACAAAATGTCAGGATGGGAAGTGTGACTGCTAGAAGAGAAAATCATCGAAAGAGAGGTAATTTAGGCTTTGAGGAATTATGTTTTGGGAGAATGTCAGTGTTCTTGATTATATGAAAGCAGGGCTCACGTGTACTAATAAAAAGAAGCATGACTTTGCTCCCACCTTTATGTTGAAGTTATATTTTGCTAAGAAGGGCTGTGTAAATGTCAGGTTGAGAAGGATGAGCTGAGTTGGATTATTCTATTGTCACCCTCCTTATGTTGGGAACTACATTTCCCAGAATCTTCTTTACTCTATTATTTCAAGTTAAAGTTGACAAAAGTATGTGTGTGTGAGATTTGGCTGATACAAGAAAAGTAGCCCTAGGCCCACCACCATACACTTTCCAAAAACGTCTATGTGGTAACCCTATAGCGCCAACAGCCTGCCATAAACAGCAACATCCTTTCAGGCTCCCACTCCAGTGGAAGATTTGGCTATTCTTCCAAATTTCCTTCAAGCCCAGACTCATTTCCTGTGCCACCGCTGGTTAATAACTTTCTATGATCCTATGACAATTCTTTTGATGCTTTTATTTCCCTAGTTTCTCCTACAGTGGTTTAATTGCTGTTATAAATTTCTTATCTCATAGACTTATAGTAATACTGATTGAATATAGATCAATACATGGAGAGAACAGACTTGAAGTCAAAATCTGTAGAAATTAAGATTAACTAAGCTTAATTAAAGTAGGAGAATGTGACTTAGAAAATACGGGTAAAGCTGAACACTATAATGAGCTTTGAAAGTGTTTTGAGATAGGGCTTACATTTCACTCCAACTAATACTATTATGTCACTCAAACTTAAAGAAGATGGTTGCCAGGAATGCTTTTCAATTACCTTCTAATGAGTCACAGGGACACAATTCTGAAGGTGTCTGCTCACTATCTTCTTAAGTCTGTGTTTAATCCCAAATATATTACTTCAAAAGTATTATTGTGCCAAACTTTTGCTAATATATGAAACAAATGAGTTTATTAAATGTGTGTTCAAGAAAATAAATGAATTGACACATGACGTTTTAATATTTATGCATAACTATTAAGATGAGTCTTTTTTATATTTATATATATATATATATGTAGAGAGAGAGAGAGAGACAGTCCTCAGGTTAGGTCGGACTCAACATCTGTCCTTTCATGGTTACATCACCATCTCCCATCTTATCTAATAGACAAACATGTAAATTGACCATACCTCCGCTATACCCACAGCCAATAGAAGTATGCAAATTAGAAGGCCAAAGATGGTGGCCGCCCAGCTGCTCCAGGTGTGGAATGGCTGGGCGGAGCAGGACACCTGCTATGAGAGGGAGGGTGGGGGTGAAGGGATCTACAGGAGTGAAGTGCCTCAGTGAAGTCAAGATTGCAGACTCTGGAGTCTACAGCAAAGAGGAAGATGGCAAACTCTGGGCAGAGTGAAGGCCTGTGTCCTAGGTGTTGGAGGAAAACCAGTGCTGGAAGCTGAGGGAAGGAAGGCCTGTTGCACAAATCGCTTCATGCAACGGGGCTCTGGTTTATTTATATATATAAAAAAAGTTCCATAATTTTGACCTATGTACATATGTATGTGCTTTATGTTTTTTTATTATTTATTTACCACAAGTAAAGGTCAGGAATTGTTATCTTTCTTTTATTTATTTTTTTACTGTTTCACTTCATTACTGCTGTGTATGTGCTCCGTGTGAATGACATAGGTGCTTATGTGGGTGGGTTCTGACTTACAGCGAAAATCACATTATGTGGCACAGTAGGAATGAATCTTCAACATTAAGATTCATTAATAATGAATCTTATTATTAATGGACAGTCCTCAGATTATAATCTGAGGACTGTCCTCACCTGAGGACATATTCTTATTGATTTTAGAAAGAAGTGAAGGAAAAAGAGAGAAGCATCAATTGCCAAGAGAAACATCCATCAATTGCCTCCCACACGTACCCTGAGATTCAAACCCACAAGTCAGTGGGTTTGTGTCCTGACTTGGAATGGAACCCACAACCCTTTGGTGCACAGGAGGACAGTCCAACCAATTGAGCCATACTGGCCAGTGCTGTGGCTCAATATTTTTAAGTAGGTTGAGTAGTATGGAAACTTTTTTTTTCTTTCTGTTTGTTTTTCTTTGGTCCAGAGTTCTGGTGGCAGTTTTCAAGTTCTGTCATGATCTGCCATTGAGTGATCTAAAGAAATGGTATCCAAGACCATGAGAAGCAGGAAGAAAGATTATTAGAAAGATTTTTCAGAGGTCAAAAATCAAGAAAATGCAACATTTTATTTTCAGAGACACATATTGTACTGAGGAAGACATAAAACGATGACTTAGACAACTGCTCTAAAATATCTAGATGAATCTTGACATATATGTTTTAAAAATGAATCCAGAATGAGAAAAAATAAAAATAAAAAGCACTAACAGCTACTTAGCATAGCAGCTTTTTCTGTGGTTTATATAAAACACAAATTTGCAATTTGACTGAATTTTTCATATCTTTCAAGATATTCTTAGGTCTCATGTAAAGAAATAAGAAATAATCTCCAAGTCTCATGGTAATTACTGTTTTTAAAGGAGTACTTGCTTTTATGTTCTTGTACTTTGGTAGACAAGAACAGTTAAGTTGATATGATGAAACTTTTTATGTCAAGAAGGGCCTGTTTGTATTAATTATATATTAAAAGTTCTGTTTATTAGGGGACTGCTTCAATAATTATTATGGAATAGTTTTAACAGCAGTGAACTACATTCAAAAAAAAAAAAAAGAGCAACTAAGACTTTCAAAGAACCAAGTTGTAAATAGGATTTTATTTATTCCTAGAGGCCCAGTGCACAAAATTTGCACATGAGGGGTATGTTCCTCAGCCCAGCCTGCACCCTCTCCAATCTGGGACCCCTTGAGGGATGTCCAACTGCATGTTTAGGCCCAATCCTAGCAGGTCTAAATGGGCAGTCGGACATCCCTCTCACAATCCAGGACTGCTGGCTCCCAACTGCTTGCCTCTTGCCTTCTTGATTGCTCCTAACCACTTCTGCCTGCCAGCCTGATTGATATCTAACGGCTCTCCTGCCAGCCTGTTTGCCCTACTGCCCTGCAGGACTGGGTCTCCCCCAAACTGCCCTTCCCTGCAGGCCCAGTTACCCCCAACTTCCCTCCTCTGCTGGCCTGGTCACCCTTAACTGCCCTCCCCTACAGGCTTTGTCACCCCCAATTGCCCTCCCTTGAAGACCTGGTCCCTCCCAACTGCCCTCTCCTGCTGGCCATCTTGTGATGGCCATCTTGTGTCCACCTGGAGGCAGCCATCTTTGATTACCTGGGGGCAGCTATCTTGTGTATTGGAATGATGGTCAATTTGCATATTACTCTTCTATTAGATAGGACTATTTGTTTTAAAGAGAAAATATGTTCAACGAAAATTACATTTCCCATATTGAAACATAAAAGCAAAGCATGACTTTTTCAGTTATCAGTGAACTTAGTTTTCAGTTCTGCTTTGGAATATAGCCAGTCTCAGAAAAAGTATATTACTTTACTTACTGTTTTATCATGAACATTACTCCAAAAATATTCTTTACACATATATATTCAAGGCATACATCATAATACTCCTGCATTTGAACATATCCTAATAATATGCCCCTGTTCATAATAGGTTTCCATAAAGAATACCAAACTGGCTTTATCCAAGGAAATCTGCATTCAGAGATATCTACAGGAAATTAGTTTTTGTTGTTGTTAATCTTCGATTAACCTATTTAAGAGACTAAGGTTGAAGGCAAATTTTTTGTACAGTAGCTCCCATTCCCAATAAAGGCTTCCTAATATAACACCTTCTTATTTATAATTATGAATCATATTTTGTGATCTTATAGTAAACTAGAGGCCTGGTGCACAAAATTTGTGCACTTTCAGGGGGCTGTTTCCTCAGCCCAGCCTGCACCCTCTCATAGTCCGGGAGCCCTCAGGGGATATTTGTCTTCATCAAACCAGTAGCCAAGTGCAGGCCCCTCGGCCTGACACAGCTGCCCACACTCTCCTTCTGCTGCCTGATGCACTTCTGTCTCCTTCAAATGCATAGGCAAATAAGTTTGAAGGAGACATTCTTAGCACTGCTGCAGAAACAGGAGAGGTTCCCACCACTGCCACTGGGTTTGCTAGCCATGACCTTGGCTTCTGGCTGAGTAGTGCTCCCCTCGTGGGAGTGCAGTGACCACCAGGGGGCAGCTCCTGTGCTGAGCGTCTTCCTCCCGGGAGTCAGTGCGCATCATAATGACCGGTCATTCTGCTGTTTGGTCAATTTGCATATTAGCCTTTTATTATATTGGATTGAACTAAAAATATTCTCTTTAGACTTCTTGATTATTCAACAAAAATGAAATGCTCTAGCCACTTGAAATAACAGCCAAATTCTATGTCTTTAAGATGGTGGAGAAGTAAGTACAATTAAATCTCCATGGAGAACTTAGAAAATGTTTCAGAGGACAAAATGCTCTATAGATACCATGGTCATAGGGAAGAAGATATACAGCATTTCAGAAAGAAAAACAATGTGCAAAAACATTTGTGATAGGGATTATTGTTTTCCAGTATCCACTCCCAATTCTTTTAAAAAGTAACTGTCCTCTAACATTTTTATTGGCTAAATGTGGCCATGTGACATTAGGAGGTAAGCAGAAGTCATGTTTGCATCTTCCAGGTCATTGTAAGGACAGAAAAAAAAGTTCTTTTTCTTTGCTGTGGCTCTCCACAACTTATGAGAAGCATATGGTAAGTAAAACCCAAGATTGTTAGCTACTACGATTCAACCAGCCCCTATGTCCAAACCACAAGACAAAATAAGCTGTTTTCAAGGCTGCATTCTTACATACCCCTGCTCCCTATAGTTTCCATGACTCTGGGGAAACCTGGCGAGAAAGTTTCTTGTTAATAGAAGGGTTCTATTCCCTCCCTTTCAAACTCAACCCTTCCCCTTTCAAACTCTTTCTAACGTTTGCTCTTCTGTAACTTTTACAAGATTTTGAAGGTACTGATAAAGACACTTCACTAAGACATCTGCCCCTGCCTGGACCTTCTGAAGAACTAAGAAAGACCATCACTCTAATGTCTGCTCAATTTCAGCCCTGCTTCCCTTCCTTGTCGCCTAGCAACAGTAGCCAAGGCTTTAAAGAGCAGGACACTGTTTATTTCTTGCCACTGTATTGATTAGCAATGTACTGGCCCTTTCCCTTAAGGGAAAGTAAAAAAACTTTCTTTCTGCATCTAACTCTTCTTCTAGTTGTGAATTCTTTCACAGCCCATGTCACTGGCCAAAAACACTAACAGTCATATTATTTTTAAAAATATTTTTACTTAAAGTCCTCACCTGCAGATATGCTTAGGAAGGTAGAGAGACAGAAAAAAAGAGAATCAAACCAGCAACTCTTTAGTGCACAGGGCAAAGCCCAACCAATTGAGCCACTTTGGCTGGGCACATATTCTTCTTTTAAAAAGGTACTTCGCCTTTGCCTCTTTTTGTTCCTGCTTAATACATTGAAAAACATGCAATGTGATATCGAATCATTTTTCACCACAAAGATGAGGGCTCTAGCCTAGAAAATGGTGGAGCAGCCTAATAAAAGAACCAGATGGGAACTAGATCGTGTCCATTATAAGATTGTCTGCTTACATTTGGACTTTCAAGGAGAAAGAAAGAAAACTGTACCTTCTCAAAGCTTCTGAATTCACTATTTCCCTTATAACATTAGCTTGGTCTATGGTCTAGTCAATGCATTTTTAAAACTGAGATAACATGGCATGCTTGTGGTATATTTAAAAAATGTAATACAGTGATATGAGCTAAGTTTGTAAGTAAATAACATTACTAGATTTTGAAGACATATAGAAGAGGTTTGCATTGCTGTATTCATGGATCATCAGATGAATGCAATCTAGTAATGTGATCAGTTTAGTGTATATATGTAATCAACCAATTTCTAGAAATAGCATCCCAATGTTTTTTGGGGGGAAGGAAATTCCTCCTACCTCTTATATGCAGAGTCCACACAATAGCAAATCAGGTGAGCCAGTAGTCATCTGATAGGTATGTGACCTAACCTAGGCAGTCAGATCCTATTGTCTAGAACTTGAAATTAGATTGAACTTGTATAAGTACAGAAATATATTTATTCATTAAACATGTATATGCTGATTTTGGGAGACTCTGTGCCAGGTTCTTTCTAGAGATAGAAATCAGTGTACAGAAGAGATTAAAAACCAACAACAGCCTCCTCTCTCAGAGGCTATATTCTATAAATATTCACATGTGCTAAATCATTTAACTAATACAACCCAGAAAGATATGACAGTATTTCCTGTTCATGTTCACTAGTGCTATTCTGGTTCTTGTATTTTCTTAGATATTTTTTTTACATTCTACTCTTTTTTTATTTTTTTAAATTTATCTTTATTGTTGAAAGTATTACATATGTCCGCTTTGCTTTTTTCCTATTGACCCACTCTACCCCATACCCAGGTCTTTACCACACTATTGTCTGTGTCCATGGATTGTGCATATATGCATATACTGGTAAGTTCCCTGGTGAACCAATCCCCACTCCATACACCACTCCTGCCTTCCCTCTGAAACCCATCAGTCTACTCCATGCATCTATGTCTCTGGATCTATTTTATTCATCATGGGATACCTACCTTTCTCAGACTAGCTTATTTTGATTAGATATTTTCACCAAATTCCCTGTCAATTCTGTGAGTTAAACAAAAGGTTTCCAAAAATGATTTCATTTCTTCAAGTTAATGGGAGTCAGTGTCTACTGATTGTAATCAAGAAGATCCAATATAATATTTCAATAAAAAATTAACCATTTGATTTAATTTAGTTTAATAAACATGTATTTCTTTTTATCTGCTAAGTAGAAGTCACTATACCATGCTCTGGTGGAAAATAAATAAGACCTTATACTTCCTGTGGTAAACTGAATTATTGGAAAAATTTCTCCATATCCTGCATCCACTCTTTTATACATTACTAGAGGACAGGTAGATGAAAATTCGTGCACTCAGAAGTCTCTCAGCCCTATGGGCCCCTTCAGAGGTTGTCCACCTGCCAGCTTAGGCCTACCCCCTACTGGAGATCAAGCCTGCAACTGGGTCATGTGCCTTGACCAGTAATGGGACCCTGACCTCCTAGTTCACAGGTCGATGCTCAACCACTGAGCCACGCTGTCTGGCTCATTCCTTTTTATGCCTGATTAAAATTCCAGTGCAGGAATACACTGCATTTGCTTTACCCATTTGTCAGATGATGAACACTTGGATTGTTTCCATCTGTTGTGAACTGTGCTGCCATGAATTTTAGTGTACATGTATTTCATCAAGCTGTGCAGAACAATGCACAATTTGAAACACATGAATTGATCATTTCTAGAATTTTCCATTTGATATTTTCAGACAATGAAACCATTGAAAGTGAAACAATGGAAAGAAAAACTGAAAAACAAAACCATGGGGGGAGGTGGGTACTGTATGTCTCTGAGTTCTGGTAAGATTGATTCTGCTAGTTTTTGCTAGACATTTCAGTATTTCTGGAGCATAATGAACCCCAGAATTCCTTACTTAGCCATTTTCACTATTACCTACACCTGCATTTCTTAACATGACAAATTCTGTATTATTGGGTAGAGAACACATGACTCTAGTTTTTAAATCTTCCAATATATTAGAGGTCACGTTTATTATACAGAAGTGTGTTCCCCATACTGAAGAAGGCTAGAGCTGAAGGGAACATTAAAATCAGTCAATCAAGGAATATGACTTAGTATTGTTCTGTTATTTTTTGACAAAATGAGGGACAGAGCCCATGTCAGCTCATAGCCTTTCTATGCACAGTACTTTAGAAGAGAAGATTGTTATTGAAAATTCCCTAGAACATATTTTGCAACTTCAGTTTATTCTCATGTTGATGACATGAAACCTAAGCTATACATATCTATCACTAATCCACAAAGCCAGTAGCATTGGTCTTCAAATCGGTGATTTTGAGATACCTTTAAATATCTGACACAGAGATTAAAATTTAAAATACGTATTTTTTTCCATTTTACACTGTGTAAAAGTCACATAAAGGAATTAAGGTCCAATTTCTAACTCTAACTCTTCTTATTTTCTTGCAAAGTTGAATATGCAGTTGTGGAGGAAGAGGGCTACAGTTGTAATACAAATAAATGATAAATACAGTACCACAGAAATTAATACAAGAATAAATCCTGTGTATATCATACTCACAACTATAAGCCTACTTTTGTCTACCACAGCATTTTAGCTTTTAATAATGATTCAAAGTGAGACCAAATGTAAAAAATGTGTTTGTGTAAAGGGGGGAGGGATGTAAAAATGATGGAGTTATCTAATGGAATTACTGCTTGAGCAAACTGTGCAAACTCAAATTAATGTGCTGCCTAGTAAAATGTAAGAAGATATTTCATGAGAGTTTATTGAATTAGGGCCAGTTGAGTCTGGAGCTGGATAAGATACAAAAGCAGTAAGCACAGCCCAAGAATCCTACATTGTACCTGATATCCATGACCCATAGTCAACTGTTTTATTAGAAAGAAAAAACCAGGAGTCAGGCATTTATGTTTCACCTACAAATGTCCATTAAAATTTTTCCTACTTTATTATTTTTTAATTATATTTTTTAAATCAAGGGTTTTTTATCTTTATTGTTGAAATTATTACTGATGCCCCCTTTATTTCCTCCATTTACCTCCTTCACCCAGCTCCCACCCTCTCCCCAGGCCTTCACTGCTCTATTGTCTGTGTCCATGGGTTATGCATATCCTATATAATAAAGAAATAATATGCTAATTAGACCAAACCACATATCAACTGTCTGGACAACCTTCTGAACAAAGCTGGAGATGGGAGGGTCGAGGCAGCCAGGGCTGCGAGGTCTGAGCCCTCTTGCATTAATTTCTTGCATCGGGCCTCTAGTATGCATGTACGTTCTTTAGTTAAGCTCTCCCCTCTCCTTTGCTCTGAGATTCGCCTTTTTTCTTTGCAGACAGTTTTAATGAGAATTGTGACTTTTGTCTCTTCTCATAAACCAAGTCTGATGTCATTCTTCTTAGTAATAATCAGTTACCTCCAAAATCCAGACATTTTTAATGTAAATGTCTTTCCTGTACTTTGCCTTGTAAAATTCCTAGGTGATTTCTACAACCAAGCTTTCCCACCTGAATCAGTCCCCCCTGTGTTGCTGTAACGAAGTTTCCCAGCTGGAGATTATTTCTGGTTGGAGAGATGGTGATATATTTCCAAAGTTTCCAAAGAGCCTAAATTGGAACAAAGGCTTTCCCCATACTTGAATTGCTTGTAGCATACTTGAAATTTTATCTGAATGTAAAAATAAATCTCAACCATCAAGTTTTGTTGTTCTGCTCAAGCTTGGAGTAAGAACTATATTCAGCATTAACAATAAATCATTTGAAATAAGGCAACCATTATGAATGATTTCTCCTTTCCTGATGAATAGTGACTCAGGGGATATATGCCCCAGAATCATTATTCTTAAAAGAAAAATAATACTCTATTAATAAAATAAGACTGCAAGGCCTCATTTAAAGATTTCTAGTTACTGTACATTCTGGGAGGAAAAAAGCATTTTGCTATTTTAAAAACAAGGAAATGGATATATGTGTTAAGTGATTTATCCCAGGACTGACTGAAAGATTCAGGTTTACCTTATATTTTTGCTTACTCCCAATTTTAGTCTAACCCTCAGCTGGTATTCCTCAGCATAGAGAGAGATGTCTGCCACATGGGTTTCCCTGATTGTATTCCCTCTTACCATCTAACCTGCCACATTCTCTTGGGAATTATCTTGATGATCATTTAGGAAAAATAGTGATACATCATTGAAAACAAAACTCGAAATCTTAGATAATCCTTAATATTTCAGTATGACGTTACTTTGAAATTTTAGGACAAGATATTTTGACATAACTTCATACTATGAGAGAAATTAGAAATGCTGAAATTAATACCAAAGGCTGGCACATTAATAAATAGTTTCCCACAAAATAAAGGGAAAATATCTGGGATCTAACATGTGTGGTACAGAGAAAGATAAGAAAAAATAGAAAAATGAGCATTATTACGATTGATCAGTTTACCCACCAATATCTCTAAAAGATATTGCAAATCCATGAATTATTATGTTCCAGTTGCCAGTTACCATGTCATTGCCATTTGCTTTTTTTAAATTTTTTTTTATCGTGTCTGGTATTCTTTTCTTGAGGCTTCAGAAGACCATCCTATCTAATAAAGACAGAATATGCTAATTGACCCTCACGCTTTGGCAAAGATGGCATGGTGGCACCCATAGCCAATAAGGAGGGAATATGCTAATTGACTGCCCCACCCTCAAATATAGTGGCACCCACAGCCCACAAGGAGGCAATATGCTAATTGACTGTCACGCCCTCAAAGATGGCCGTGCTCACAGCCACAAGATGGTTGTGCCCAGGCCCCTTAGCCCCGCTGGGGTGACAGGTGTGCAGCAAGGCCAGGCCCACACCCAGGTGGGTCTGGTTGCTCTGTGCACCTACCTCCAGAGTCCCTCAGCCCCCCAGCTACCCAGGGATGGCTTGAGGTACACACAAGCCTTAGATGGCTTCTTCCCAGCCATCCAGGGCCACCCAAGGCTCAGGTAACTCCGGAAAGCTGAGGATTGCACTGCCCCATTGGCAGCAGCAGAGGTGTGATAGGGCATTGCCTTCCCCTGATTGTCAGGTCACCTCCCACCTCTGAGGGTTCCTGGTCCATGAGAGAGGGCAGGCTGGGCTGACAGACCCCTCTCCAGTGCATGTATTTTCATGCACTGGGCCTCTAGTTAATATATAAATGTCTCTTGAAATTTATATGTCAGAATTTCACCTCTTTGTATTTCACCTTTGGAACCTCACTTTTTACTGATAATAACATAAGTTTCAGGCTTGTAGCAGAAATAAGCTGACTTACATTTGGTTTCTGATTAAAATTCAAACAGAAGGCAAATTCATGAATACGATTATGATCATCCTCTGAAATACATTAGTTCTTGTTGGGCTGTTAGTATTATTATCAATCTTTTGAACTGGGACTCCAAATATAACCAACGAAGTGTTCAACAACCACTCTATGTGTTTTTTAAATCTAAAATCACTGATGTAAATTATGAATGAGTATTTATTGATTGTCTACTCTAATTCCATGGCTGGATTCAGTATTATTTGCATGGAATAATGGTCTATATATTCAAATGGCCATGGCACCCATGTCCAGACTGTTCCCTTCTTCACTGATGTGTGACCTCCAGTCATAATTTGCATCTCTCTTGTTTCCTGCCTTCAATCCCTAGTAAATTTAAGTCTTAAAAATAAATTATTATAAATTATTATATCCAAAACTTAGGTTTATTTTTTAAATTTTCTCAGGGTTCCACAGTGTTAAGCTCTTTCAGTTAAGGTTCTAAAACTATAGCAATAAGGTAGGAGCACACAACAGGAAGACTATGTTCTTTGTTCCTCATTCTACCTTAATGGGCGACAATGTCCTAAGTGTATTTTATGTTGTCACCATGGGGGGGGGGTGGTGGAGAGGTGATAGGCAAGGTTACTAATATTGCTAGAATATTCTGGAATATCCCAGTTATAAAAGCACTAGTAACCCTGCACACAAATCTGTGCACCAGTAGTTCACTGCCACCCTCCAGTAGCTCTCTGTCCTCTGCCCCATCCTCCTGTAGCTCCCCCTGTCCCTCCTGTAATCCCCATAGCTTGCTGCCTTGACCCCTTCTGTAGCTCTCCACCTCCCTCTTATAGCCAGTAGCTTGCTGCTGCCATCTAGTAGCTCTTACTGGCTGCTCCATCCTCCTGAAGCTCCCTCCACCTTATAGCTTGCTGCCCTGCCCCTTCCTGTACCTCTCTGCTGTCTGCTTGTAGCTCACTGCCCACCTTCCTGCTGATACATGATCTGGTCATTACACGGTCGGTCAATATGCTTCACAGTGTAACAACCATTTGCATATTACAACTTTATTATATAGGGTTGTACTCATACCATGAAACTTACAAATATATGTATGCATATTTTTAATGCATAAAACATGTAAAATATAATCCTAAAATATTTATCTATAAAACATTTAAACCTATATAATTTTAATTTTAATATTAATTAAGTTTTTCAGGAATATAATATAAGATAAATTATTAGAATATCACATGTCATTTTATTGGCATCTTATCATGAATTGTTCACTTTTATAAAAATCACATCATAGGTAGCTATGCCAATTTGGGGCATTTGAGTCAGCATACAATCATCCATTTGAATTTATGGCTGATTCATTAATATTCATTCCATTTATAAAAACAAGCCTATGGCCATTTCATTACATATTCTAATGTAGCTATGCCAAAGTATTTACATATTGAATGACAATTATAACCATATTTTAAACGTTTATTTTGTTTAGTATTCAAATTTTATTTTCATTTTTAAGTAACATAAATATTTACTATTTTTTTGTAAATTCCATTAGGATACTAAAAGGTGTGTTCTATCATAAAGTTATTAAAAACATTGGGCCCTGGCCAGTTGTCACAGTGGCTAGAGAGCATCAGCATGCAGACCACACGGTTGCAGGTTTGATTCCTGGTCAAGAGCACATATCAGTCAATAGAGTTAATATTTATTGCTATAAGGGAACAACCAATCAATGTGTCTCTGATATCAATGTTTCTCTCTCTCATATTTCCCCTCCCTCTTTCCTCTCTACTCTCTCTAAAAATAATAATAATAAATGGACATGTGGATTAAAAAAAGAAGAACAACAACAACATTAGACCTGCTAGTATTGGAATCTCAGTTCTATTATATATGAAACTAGAGGCTAGTGCATGAAATTCATGCATGGGAAGGGGGTCACCTCAGCTTGGCCTACACTCTCTCTAATCTGGGACCTCTGGCTCCTAACCACTCACCTGCCTGCCAACCTGATCCCCCTAAATGCTCTCCTCTGACAGCCTATTTGCCCTAACTGCTCTCCCCTGCTGACTTGGTCCCCCTAACTGCTCTCCCCTGCCTGCCTGATTGCCTCTAACCTCCTCTGCCTTGGCCCCACCAACATGCCTTTGTCAGAAAGAATGTCCAGAAGGACATATGGAAGGTTGTCCTGAAGATGTTCACTCTAATTAGCATATTAACCTTTTATTAGTATAGATGCCACCTTGTCCTAAAAATGCAGGTTGTTCCCACGTTTTCCTGTTGTGGAAGGGGAGCCTGCAGTAGCATCTTGAGTTCTGAGCAAGGCTTATGTGCTTGTGCTTTATCTCAGCAAATGTGATTCCTAGAAGACTCTTGGATGTACCTTGAACATTTCTATCGAATTTGCCAATTCATCCTCCAAAAATGTTGAACTACTTTAAACTCCCATCAGCAACCATGTGTGTGCCCTCCATCACATTTTGATGCCAATATCATTGATTTCTCTCTAGAAGCTTCCCTCCCACCAGCTGGGGCTACTTGGTACTTGAGCCAACCTCATTGTTTAGCTGGGGACTTGATTTTCTGAGATAGAATTATGGAGAAGGGAAAATAGCTTCCCTCTACCTTTCTGAGTTCTTAGTGGAGGCCCTTGTAATGAAAGACATATCACCAAGAGAAAAACAAAAGTTCATTACCATGTGTACCTGTGTATATGTGGGAGATCCCAAGGAAAAATGAGTAACTCTCCAAGATGGTTTAGAATGCAGATTTAAGTACCTTCTTCCTAGGAAAAGGGGACGGGAGATATAGGCCTCTTAGAGGAGAGTAAATGATATTTAGGAAAGATGAATGGGTGGGGGAAATAGTTTGTAACAAAGTTTGGGTGTTATGTCAACTTCTATTCTCCTGTCCTGTGACAGGAGTCAGTCTTCTCTGCCTGATGACACTTCTCCCATCAAGGGGACCTATAACATTTAAGCTCCTTTATGGAGCTCTGGTTTTAGGGAGATCAGGAGACTTAAGTGAAATCCTCCCTGTGCATTGGCTGTTTTTCAAGCATCTGCAGCTCAAGATCATCAATATAACAACACACCATATGTTGGGGTGGCATGTTCTCTGACCTTCAGAATAAACCCAACAAAAGCTTGTTTCCTCTCTTAGATGATTTGCCACAGAAGCATTATTCCCTGGAGACAGTATTCTGACCAGACCTTCTTGGGAGTGATCATAACATTACCCTGTGATTGTAGAAAGGTGTTGGCCACAGCATTAAATAATCCAGGGGCAGTTTTCTCATCTTGTGGAAAGGGAGATAAAGTTATGATAGTTTATCTCCATTTTCGGGTTTGTGTCTCTGCTGCCCCAACCCACACCCCTCAGCAACCCAAGCACCTCCACCTGAGGCCTTGGGGCTGCTGGGTGCCAGGCCTTCAGGTTTTTGTCTTTAATCTATCCCTCCCCCTCCCCCCACCCCCAGGTTTGCATGGCTGGGCTTCAGGGGGTGGGGGGCTGGATCTTCTGATGGGTCTGGGGCTGCAATCTGGACCCTCACTGTCCCAGCACCACCATAGCCAGGCTTCAGGCAGTGGAGGGGCTGGCCCACCATCTTGGTTGTGTTAATTTGCATATTCAATCCTATTGGCTGGTAGTATAGCAAAGGTATGGTCAATTTGCATGTTTCTCTTGTATTAGATAGGATGAGTATGGGAAAAATCTAGAATTGCCCACATTAGCTGGGACTGACTTCAAGTTAGAATACTGGATAGAAGAGGGTCTAAAAGAAATCATAATAAAGACATCAGATGTTATTCTGACTCAACTAGACTCGGATTGCAAAAGTGGTTACAAGTTACTGGCTGGTTAAATTCAAAGCACATCAGTTCTAAGAACAAGGAGAGGAGCGAGTAAGGATGAAAACAGGCAGGGTGTGAAAGCACTTGTAGCTGAAGTAGAGAGAAGGTACAGTATCTGATGAGGAGAAGGCAAGAATACTGTTTGAAAAATTCCCATTTAGCACAGAGGCTTGCTGTGCTATAAACTCCTAGCCAGGCTATTTGGCATTTTCATAAAGGAAACTGAATACCATGATTACTGTGTTCTTCTGTTTCCCACCTATCTCCTCTTCCATTCTTTCCTGCCCTGTTTTCCATGAGCTCTTATTTCTTAGTTTCCTCTCTGAATGTTTGGCCCCTTCATCACCTTCCCTTAGGTCCTTTTATTCTACCCTGGATGTGCAATTCCTGAGGTGCTTTTCATTCCAGTTTTCTGTATCTCCCTGTGCCTGATGCACTGGTCTCTCCACAAGGTATCATTGAATATGACGGTTTCTGTGGAGACCAACATTTTCATGAGTTTGCTGACCTCCCACCTACATGCCTTTCATTTCAAATATAGTCAGCACCCCTGACCCGGTCTCAACATGGTTACACATACAGGAGGTTAAAACAGGCCTGTTGAAAACTGATTAACTCTTTGAGGTTGTTTAAGCACCTTTTAGCTGATGGATGTCTTACTGCAACAAATGGGTGAAGCTGTTCACTTCTGAGCCCTATAACAAACAATACGCAGAGCCCATAGAAAATCCTTAACAGAAGATAGTATTTAAGTAGTCAATTCCATTTGACATGCAATAAGAGTATTAACTACTGCAGGGTTTGGACAGCTTTTCATTAAAGGGCCAGAGAGTAAATATGTAGACTGGGGCCAGGTAGTATTTGACACAGCTACTTAATGTTGCACTTGTAGTGTAAAAGCAGCTCTAGGCAAGGCATGAGTAAGCAAATAAGGCAGTTTCCCAATAAAACTCTATTTACAAAAACAGGTGGTAGCTGTATTTGGGCTCGAGGCCTAATCTGGGACTATTACATCTACAGCTAACACTGACTCAGTTAATTAATTTGAAATTAAATATCAAGTTTTTGTCTTCTGTGTAGTTTGTGCCCAAAGATGTTTCCAATAGAAAACCACCACTTTACTCATCAAGTTGAATCAACTTGAGCTCATATGAGGTGGTTTGCAATATAGAACATTATGTTTACTGTATAAAGTATCTATGAAAAAAATTGTTAAGTCTTGCCAAAATTCTGCACACAGGAGTGATGCCTAAAAATGGAAGAGAGCAGAGAAGCTAAATTACATTGAAATGGAACAGCAATCAATGTAACAATAACTTAAGATTACACAGTTTGTTAAAATTAGAACTTCCTTGTGACCCAGTGACTCTACTTCTATATCCGAAGAAATAGAAAACACTAATGAAAAAAGATATGTGCACCCGTATGCCCTATGTTCATTACAGCATTACTCACAATAGCCAAAATATGAAAGCAACCTAAGTGCCCATAAATAGATGATTGAATAAAGAATGTGGTACATAAATACAAAACTGGGATAGAGTTAATATTTATTGCTATAAGGAGACAACCTATCCTTTTCTTTGCCCCCTTTTACTTACTATGCAAATGTTTTATCATATCTAGATGACAAGCAAATTACAACCAAACCACCCCTCTCCAAACAGTCAGAGCTCATTTAAAAAATGTCAATACTCCATAAAATTAAAGGAAAGAAAACATAAAATTATACAGCTAACAGAACTATAAGATTGTAAAAATATTTACCTAGATGTTAATATTAACATTATCCACTCTTGGCTTGACCAAGAAATGTGTGTGTGTGTGTGTGTGTGTGTGTGTGTGTGTGTGTGTGTCTTTCTCAACATAAATGACTCCCTAAGTCTCTTGCCATTTTTCAAAAATTTTTACATGGCTGATTGAAGTTATTGTTACCAAAGTTAAAACCAAAGCTTGAGAAGTGTATTTTTCCTAAATTTAAATCCCATTTAATACTTCTCTTTTGGATAATTTCTGCTTTAAAGAACTTTTTCTCAAGGTATCTCCAGTTAATATTAATTTAAGTAATTAAAAATTAGCCATAAAAAAGGTGGAGATTTTGCCATTTGTGACAACATGGATAGAACTTAAGGGTCTTATGCTAAGTGAAATAAGCCAGTGAGAGAAAGGTAAATATCATATGACTTCGCTTATATGTGGAATCTAATGAACAAAATAAACTGATGAAAAAAATTGAGCCAGAGGTATGGATACAGGCAACAGACTGACAACTGTCAGAGGGGATGGAGTATGAGGAGGACTGGATGACAGAAGGTAAAGAGATGAGCCAAGGAACATACCCATAGACACAGACAGCAGTGAGGTGATGGCAAGACGGAAGGGAGGGCCAGAGCTGGCAGAGGTGGGCCAAGTGGGAAAAACTGGATATCTGTAATAGCGTCAACAATAAAATAAAGCTTAAGAAAAAGAATATATAGAAATGGCTAAGAAACATTTGCATAGAATATATAGAAATGGCTAAGAAGGAAAGGTGCTCATTGTCATGAACAAGCTACAAATTAATCCTCAGATATCACTTTACTATTAGTGTAATGGTAAACAAACACTAAAGTTGACAATAGCAAATACTGTCAATAATACGAAATTAGAATTTGCAAGTTCTAAAAGTTAAACATGTACTTACTCTCCGAACCAGAAATATTATCCTTATTATTTACCCAGAGAAATGAAAACATATGTCCATGCAAACACTTGTATTCTGTAGTACTTTTTTCACATGCAGAAACTAGAAACAATCCAAACAACTGCCAAGAGTTAGCGAATAAGTTATGTGGCATTCACATACAACCACTCAACAATAAAGTGGAATGAAATACTGATACACAAAACAACACAGATGAATATAAATAATAGTATATATTAAATCAAAGAAGCAAGAGATAAAAATGCTGTTGTGAGTTTTCACTTATATGAACTGGTAAATGTAGGCTATTTTGATAGAAATAAAAAACATATTGCCTCTGGGTACAGAATTGTCAACAAAGGGCACAAAGGTGCTGTCTGTGAATAGCTGTGAAATCTAACTATACATTTAAAATCTGTGCATTTTATTGTTTGCATATTTCAGCTCAATAAGCTAAAATGCATGCATAGAAAAATAGAGACTATTTGTAGGGATTGTATAAAACACACAAGTAGATAAAACACTCATTCACAAGAAAATAATAAAACTACTTCAGTATTATATGAGTTGTTATGTGAAGTGAAGAAAGGGCTCCAACAAGTCAAAGGGAACAATCTTTTTTTTCTGGAACTACAGGAAAGAGGACTGGGACAGGAGGAAAAGGGAACAGAAAGGAGAAGTATGATAGGTGAGAAGAAATGTTAAAAAAAAAAAAACAGTGGTATAAATAATTGACACTTTACACTAGATACTGGGCTCAGAATTGCCTCTTAGCAATTTGAAGCATTGTGAGATAAATGGACTTGTATAAACTTCTCTCATTTTCTCTCTCCCCCTTTCTCAATGCATACATGTGTGTGTGTTAAGATAACTATAACAAAATTATTATTCTTACAGTTAAAGGACATAAAAATAAATAAAGTCCCTAAATTATAAATTACTAGAATGACTATTGAAAATTATGATGAAGGTATTATTTCTAAAGTTACTAGTAGAATCATTATTTTCTCTTTGTGGGATAATTTCTATGTCCTAGGGCAGTGGTCGGCAAACTGAGGCTCTTTGGCCCCTTGAGTGTGCCTCTTCCACAAAATACCATGGCCTGGGTGAGTCTATTTTGAAAAACTGGCATTAGAAGAAGTTTAAGTTTTAAAAAAATTGGCTCTCAAAAGAAATTTCAATTGTTGTACTGTTGATATTTGGCTCTGTTGACTAATGAGTTTGCCAACCACTGTTAGGGGACATAGACTTGATTTACGTTTGCCAAACCTCACTGGGCATAAAAGTTACCCTCAGGCCCTGGCTGGTGGCTCAGTCGGTTGGAGCATCTTCCTAAACACCAACGGATTGTGGGTTCAATTCTTAGTTAGGGTCCATATGGGAGGCAACTGATCAATGATCAATGTTTTGCTTCTTCTCTCTCACATTAACGTCTCTCTCTCAAAAAAGTCAATAAAAACATTTCAGGTGAGGTTTCAAAAAACATTACTCTCAGGAGTTGTTTATAACAGGGATCCCAAGGCACAACCCGGGGAGATTCTGACTCAGTAGGACAGGTTTGTGGGTGTGGAATCTATTTTTTTTTTTTTTTGGACAAATTCAATTAGGTGATTTTGGTGCAGCCACCCTGGTGCCAACATTCTGTAAGCCACTCTGTCAAACACCTGGGCTAGATGAGTCCTCTTAGCCTCATCTCTTCTATGTCCTAACATACTTAGTACAAAATATAAAGGGCACCATTTTTTATTTTGAAACATTTTAAAAATTGATTTGTATTAAAATAGAAAAAACTTACCTGGAAGAGTATATGACATAACTTAGAGCAGTAGTAGATTGTCTCTCCAGGTAATATGATTTTCCATTTTTTGAATTTTCTTAGAAAAAAATCTTTGAATTAAAAATATTTTATCATTTGAATAACTATTTTGAAAAGTTGACTTAACTTGAAAGTGCAAATACATGACTTAGACATGCCCTGCAAGCTAAATGTATTCAGTTAATTTTTCTAAAGTTAACTGTTCCATGTGGTTGAACAACAAATTAGATTGGATAAATGTTCCCCAGATATCAAAATGCCTTCTTGTATACTAAGTTCATTATAAAAAAATCACAGTCTTCTTTAAAAAATATACTTCCACCCCCCACACTACTAAGGAATTGAGCATATTCATCACACAGTAAATATATGGTACTTGAAGCACCAACCTTCCAAAGCACATAACCGGTTTATTACATTTCAAATTTGTTTTAAGGAAGGGTTAGTAAATAAAAGACTATTTTCTATTTTTTATGAATTGCCAATGATATGATATGTAGGACTTCTCACATCTGCCATTCCTATATATACGGGAGGTATAATAACCCAGAGGTGAGGAGAATATGAGAAAAAAAATTAAAGAGCAAATAATGAAAGGAAGAGATGTATGGAAAAAAGACTGAAGAGTCGTTAAAATTTGAATTTGATTGGACATTAGCATGCTTCCCTTCCTATCAATGGTCCTCCGTTACAGAAAACTGGAGAAGAACCAAGCAATATTTAGAGAGATGGGGTTACATTTATTATGTGTGGGTCCAGAGGAAAATGTCTCTCAAATTCTGGGCCCCAATATGGAGGAACTTTCCCTATTTGTATGTTTTTACCTTCTTTGTCTCCCAAATATGAGGTGTTTCTGGCCCCTGTTGCAAGTTCTTAAAAAGCCCCTATGTGCTGGGGCCTTGAGACCTCAATCAAAGGCTTGGCCTGGTGCCAGCACTGATAATTTTGTCCCGGGAAGGTTTAATGGCCTCTCTAAAGTAGGAGTAGTCTTATTTTCCTTATTATTTAAGCAAGCAAGTATTTACAGAAGCCAAATAGCAGGGTTAAAATTTTAAACAGCAGTTTTTCTATAAGATGGATGCTTTATTCCTGCTAAGCTAAATTCATCACCTAAAGCTGCAACCACATTGAAACCCAGGACCTCTTTAACAATTAAGGGGAAAATGGGGAAAAGAGAGAGGTTATCAACTAATTTGTTACTATAACTAAACTGGACAGATCTGTTCAAAATCACCACTATGAAGAGAGATAATAAAATATTTAAATTAGAAGACCTGGACTGAAAAGTATCCTTTACAGAGTTAGCTTTACAATCTTAAACTTGTTATTTCAAATGTTCTCCCCTTTGGCGTCCTTATCTATAAAATGTACAAAATAAAACTTTCTGATAGGGTGTGGAACAGGATTAACTTTTTAACAATTCATAGCAAACACTGAATGTCCTTAGGTAGAGTCTATTTTGCTTGTTTTCCTTTGGTGTGACTGGCTGTACTTGCTATAGGGCAGATAAAATGATCATCTAAAATGAAACAAGAGGAACAATACATAGAAACAATAATGAAGGAGGAATTTTGGGGGAACATAGGCAGGCTTAGGGATTTTTTAGAATTGGGGTCCATGGAAAAGTGCCGGACTGCAGACTGGGAGAAGGTACATTTCCATAAGCCAAGGAAGCAGCAACAGGTATATTTCATAAGACAAGGGAATTGGAAGTAGCCAAGGTCTATATTTACAAAATAAAGAGAAGGAAGCCCTTCATCCAGAAGGAAAAGAAGAAAGCCTAAAGGGAATAGGAAAACAAGAACTAAGGAGGGGGAAAACATCACAACCTTTGAGCCCAGGAGTTATTATGGTAACCAGTCTAAGGGAATTGTGACCAATCAGAGGGGATATCAAGGCACCAGCACATACAGCCTATATAAGCCATAGAAAATGAGACTCTTTTCCCCCTCCCTACATGGGAGTCTGTACTTGTTCTTCAATAAATCTCCATCTTTGCTATACCACTTTCTGTCCATGGATTCATTCTTTGATTCCTGCAGATAAAGAATCCAGGTTCCAGTCCAAAAATTTGCTATCAATAGTAGCAACAAATAGGGATGCTTATTGAACTATATATGTTGAACATCTCACATGTTTAATTCTTAGAACAATCCTTTGAGATAAGCACTACTGTTTTTATTTTGAAGGAGACTGAGGCACAGATTGATGCACTAAATTGCTCAAGACCACTCTAGCTAATGACCCTATAACACTCTAATGAGCACATTGTGAGAATGTTACCAACACAGACAGTGCCTCTTATATGTAACTGGCCCACACCAACAATAGAAGTCCACAAATACAGCAATCATTTGTCATTTGTTTGGCTTCATAGATTCAGGGAATGTTACAGTTGCAAGAGACAGTAGAGATGCCAACGTCCAGTGGTTCCAAACTAGAGCTGCTCCATGACAGTAGGAGAAAAATAAAAATATTTTACTTTATTCAAAAAACTAAATATATTCCTCTAAAATTATCTGTATTAAATACCTCTTTGTAAATCAAATAAGGTAGGTTTATATGGCAAAATAAAAGTAAACCAATATTATCACCTCTTCTACTTAGTTATTTAAGTTTTACTAAACCATAAAATCTAGAAGTTTTGAAATAATTGTGATGGCTGATTTTATGTGTTTACTTGGCTAGGCTATAATCCCCAGTTATTCAATCAAAAACTAATCTAGATGTTGCTGTGAAGATATTTTATAGATGTAATTAAATTCTATAATCAGTTGACTTTCAGTAAAGAGATTATCCTGGATAATCTAGATTGGCTAAATTCAATTAGTTGAAAGCCCTTGAGAGTAGAAATAAGGTTCCCCAAGAAAAAGGAAATTTGGCCTGTGGACTGAAGCTTCAGCTCCTGCTCAGAAATCCCAGCCTGCCTGCTCTCTCTCTCATATATATATGCAAACCATGGCTTTCGACCCATGTGCAGCTCTTGGTTTGCTGCTCTGTTGACTAATGAGTTTGCAGACCATGACCTAGACCACCTCCTTCATTTTACAGATGAGAAAATTATTATCTATATACAGTGAGAGTTGCTCAACACCACACAGAAGTTTAGAAACAGAAGTGGGACCTGAACTGGTTTTTCCACTGAAGATCTTTATGCGGGTTTCTCTGTCAGACTGTCTAATTTAGACGTTTCCATCAGTAGATGCCATGTTTTTCATTATAATTCCAAGTTTCAAAGATAGGCTGGAAAGTCTCATGACATATGAAAAACAGATACAATTAAGTTTTAAACAATGTTCTATAATTATATAGAAAAAAAGGTGTCATTAATGCAATTAATTCTGTATATTTTATGCCTTTACCTTTTGCACTGAATTAAAAGTTATATTAGACATTAAAGGCACAGGGTTAACTTTCTTAGCAATAAAGTGTTGTCCTTGGTTTGGCTACAATCGTGGTGCTGAAATATTTTAATGCTTTTCTGTATCTTCTATTTTATTTCTATCAGATTTCACCAATGAGGATAAAATATATATTTATAAAGGAATGTTCTGTCTTTACACTGAAAACACAAATTTATGTCTTTATCATGACTCTGAGGTATTTTTATACATATTTGCCTAAACTGACCTAGCAAGTTCATTGCTGTTTGAAAGTTCATACTCTATGGGGCACAGACTGAGCTTTTTTAGGTCACTGGGATATGGCAAGTTTTACCTAAGAGGAAGTTTGTAGTGGATATTCAAAAAGCCAGTGTATTTCCATAAGCAGAGAAATGATGAAGGGAATGAAAAAATGAGAAATAGAAAAAATATTCTTAATCCCAATTACATCATAATACATTTTGCTCCTACACATGTCTGTATAATTTATCCTCTATATTAGAAGCCCATTCCTAGACTACGTAAGACAAAGGGCCTGTATGTAATAAGTGGATAAATAAATGACTTCTCTTATATCAAATAAGATTGATTTATTAAGCAAAAAAAAACAAAATAAAAAATATGGCCATTCACAGTATAGGTGCCAAAAGCAAAAGCATCATTTGACTCAAAAGACCTGATTTTGAATTCTACCCCTGCCATTACTAAATATATGACCTTGGGCAGGCTTTTGTTTATTCACATCTACAAACAGGATAACATCTATTTCCAAAAGGTTGCTATAAGAAACACAGGAGTTGTGTTTGTCAAGAATGAGGTAGTGTTCCAACAAATTTGAAGTGCTTGCCCAATGACCTCTCAATGCCTCCAGGATATGCGCACCTGCCTATTTTCATCCTGGACTTGTTCCTCTTCTCTCCTCTCCTCCCCTCCCCTCCCCTCCCCTCCCTAGTGTTCCAACAAATTTGAAGTGCTTGCCCAATGACCTCTCAATGCCTCCAGGATATGCACACCTGCCTATTTTCATCCTGGACTTGTTCCACTCTTCTCCTCCCCTCCCCTCCCCTCCTCCGCCCCCCCCTCTCTCTTTCCCCACCCAAGGATATATTTTCCCCATTTATTTTTAAAGAATGGAAGGGAGGAGGAGAGACACAGAGAGATAAACATCAATGTGAGAGAGATACATCAATTGATTGCCTCTTGCACATACCCCTACTGGGCCAGATCAAGCCTGCATCCAAAGTAGGTACCCTTGACTAGAATAAAACCCATGACCCTTCAGTTCTCCAGCCAACACTCTAACCACTGAGAAAATGTGACTAGGATTCTCCCTTTCTTAACAAGTTCATAAACTCGAGCAAATCTATATTCAATTCCCTTCATCAAAAACATCTAGAAAAACCTTTATCCTCTCATAGACTCTTCTTATATTCTTATTTTTAGAAAACTCTTTTCTCACTTTTAACTTGGCTGTTCCTTCTCATGCTTCATGTTTGTGCTTAAATGTCTCTTTCTCAAAAGGCCCTTTCTGAGCACCTCCTTAAATAAGTTTCTCTGTTTTCCCTGAATAATACTACTTGGGACATTTTCTATTGAATGTATTGAAACTTTAAAATTATGTATGTACTTTTGTTTACTAGATTTTTTACTGATTCACATGATTATAAACTGAGGTCATAGACTATATCTGTTTTATTCAGTAGATTGTATTTGTCTAACTTAGAGAGGTGTGCATAGTAAACACTCAAAACTCTTTACTAAATTAATGAACAAATGAATTGAATGAATTGTTTGTTTTGTAATAACCTAGTCCAGAGTTACAAAATTAATAAAAAGCATTCAGATGCAAAACAGAGGAGAGTCAACTTCCTGTCATGTGTATGCCAGTTGTTGGATATGTACTATTGCTCATATAGAATCCCCAGTTTCCTCTGATATGAAATACACAGTTTGGAATTAGGTGTCTTACCAAGCAACCTCTGAAAGAAGTTCTTAACCTTGACTGTGACATGGGCCCCTTACGTGGGTGCACTTATGCGTACAAATTTATGCAAAATATTGAGACAATTTTGATAGAATGATGTGTATTTATATGTATACATTTATGGAAAATATGGATACAATTTCAACAATTTCCAAACCCATTAAAACCTATGCAGAGAATTCCAGGGATCCATTGATCCCAGGTTAAGAACAACCCTCCTTTCAAGCATAAGCATTCATTAAATTACAATATTCTATAGAATTTGGCAAATCTGTTAGCAACTTTGAATTTATCTGTAACATTAAATGGACTCCAGAGTTTAGAAAGTTAACTGTAGAAATATTATCTGGATTTTCATTAAGAATCTTTTCCTGATAATAAGTTCTTATATGTTATAGTATTTCTTTGGTCTGTTAAACACACAAAGTAACCTATCTTGCTTACTGAGCATTTATTTATTTATAAAATTATTATCACAAACGCCCAGGAGAAAATATTAAGTATGAATAAAAGTATGTATAGCAAACATATGTGGCAAAGAAAACATATGTGGCCAAAAATATCTGACATATCTTTCATAAACCCATACCATGTGTGTGTGTGTGTGTGTGTGTGTGTGTGTATTTTCCAGAATACAGTTTGAGAAAATAAAAAGGTATATCAAAGAAAAAAATACAAAATAATTAGTATATGCTGATCAAAACAAAATTTAGTAAATCTTAGCAGGAAGGAAAAATCTAATTATGAAAACTAGAGTTGTACTTTTCCCCTCCTGAAGAGTACTTTAGTTTTCCCTCCTCTAATTGGCTATTATATAATGGGAAATAGGAACTAACATTGTGAAGGTATTTTAACAAATTAAACAAAGATATTAGAAAATAAGTAATTTTAAAGGAGCTTTCACAACCTGAAGGAATTGGAGTAAAAAATCTCTACTAAGATTTAATATATCCAATTTTACTCTGTCTAATTTCTATGGGCAGCAAACTTCAAGATATAGTAATTATTTGCAATTAGATGCATCTGTTTATAACTTAATTTATGTTCAAGTCCCCTAATGACCCCAATAAAATCCAAAAACACTTCAATAAGTCTCATTTAAAGTACTTTAAGTAATATATATTTATTGAAGATATATTATCCACTAGAGTGTTTTAGTTTCAGGGAGCTAAACATATGTCATAAAAAAGTGCTCAGGGTGCTTTTGGAGAAAAGTCTGGGTGAGGGGTAGTTGTCAAAGAACCAGAACCTAGTAAATACAGTGCGATGTGTGTCATTATGGAGCCCAGATGAGGCAGCTCATGAGATAAAGAAAGGAAGTGTAACTCTCAAAGTTATTTAGCCTCTAAACCCCACTTAGTTCAATTATAGTGAACTGAGGCACCCCATAATTTGTTCATTATCTATTGTGTGTTGCACATATAAGCCTAATCTTAAAGCACCATTATCCTTCTTTTTGGAGCCAAACTATGTGTTGCCTCAGACCTCCATACCTTCCTGGCCCCCCACTTGTGGGGCAGCCCAGCTTGCCTCTTAATTATGAGGACCATGAACCACCGCACATGGTCAGAGCACACAGAGGGGCGGCAGCAGGGATTTTTCTTTCCCTTATCCAGCTATTATGTGAGGCACATCAGGGAAGTGTGTATAAAACTGGCACCCAGGTGTTAAGAAAAAATACACCGAATATGCCAGGCTCAATTGAAGTCATTGTACTTTCTAGAAACCACTCCCGCTCCAGGTGGCCTTGAACTGTCTGGAAGAGTCACAGCAGAGTTGGAGAAAAGTACAAAGGAAGGTTAAAGGAATATTTTTTTAAAGAAAGTAATTTTTTAAAAAACTATTTCTGTTAGCTAACTTAAAACTAAACAGGAATTGAATGTCTCATTTTTATTATAAAGAGACAATACCATTTTAGAACACTATATAAAGGGACTAATAACACCCCCAAATTGTACAATTCTAAAAAAGATCATTATCTTCATCTCTCTATTGTCCCCATGCATTATATACATTGGGTAATTCCTGAACTTGCTTATTTTTCCTTATGGTATAGGCTTGCTTCCCTCTTCTTCAAAGTTTTCTCACGATTATTGCCAATGGATCTTGCAGCCATCGGAAGAAACACAAGGGTTGGTTGGGTTTTAACACTGGTTTAGAAAGGAGAGATGTCTGTGACAAACTCCCCTGAGCTCAAGTGAGTGCCTCAATATTTCTAGCCAAGAGTATTACTATTAATACACTGTGACTACCATAAAACAGTAACACATTTTAACCATGCTTAAAAGGGCAGTAGGCAATGGGAATTTTCAGCTTCATTATAATCTTATGAGACCACCTCCATGTACTTGTTCCATCATTGACTGAAAAGTCATTTTCATGGAACATGATTGTATACAAATACCAAGGACTAAGTTTAGGTTGGTTGGTTGTTTTCACTACTTCAGCCAGTTATTTAACCCTTAAATCCTAAAACAGTGTAGATTTGTGTTCTATCTGGACAAAAATTTGTGCATGTAAATTTTTTTTAAAAAAGAACAAGGACAAGTTTTATGTTGTCAGAATGAAGAAAGGAGTGACAAGAGATCAGGTACAGTAGAACATTTAAAATGGATAGTGCAAGCCTTTTATAACAATTAAAGTAGTTGGAACTTTATTTTGGATTTTGGGGATCATGTGTGCTATTGGAGAGTTTTAGGCAAAGGTGTTACAAAACAAGGTCTCTTACTGAGAACCTTCTAAGTGCCAGGTGTGGTGTTGGGCACTGTAGTTGCATGGAATGAATACATTCAACCTGCCTTCACTAATAAGAACAATGATAACCTAGGGTGAAAAAATGGAATGCTAGACAAAAAAGCATGGGGGTCCAGTTTGGATCATAAGAATGGCACTCTAACTTGGTTAGGGAAGCAGATGAACACCAAGATAGGCACCAATAATTCTAAATGATAATTAATCAAGGAAATGTTTAAAAAGCAGGCTACTTCTTAAAGAGATGGTTTCTTTTCTCATTGGGTACAAATATATTTTTAGGTCCATAATATTGTCCTAAGAGATTTGTTCACAAAGAATATTATAAAATAAGCAAGAAACTCATACTTGAGTGGCTACCACAAAATTAAATATATAATAATAATTGAAAATTTTGCACAGTTTATATGTGTTGGGCCCCAATGCTATTCTGCAGTTTTCTTTCTTAAATATTATTAGCAAGTCTTGATTGGAAGTCAGGCCTAATGATCTGAACAGTACAGGGGAGAAACTCTTTCTTCTATTGGTGTATAGTGGAGTTCAAGTGATCACCTTTATCCCTTCTCAAATTCTCATTGCTTGAATATACTTTTCATATTAATAAATGATCTTTCTATCACTTAATTCAATACTAAAGGCACCCAGATGAAACTTCATCTCCAATAAAAAATAAGCTATTCTAGTTTTCTGCATGCATTCTTTCACATTTATTTTATTCTGGATATAATTTTTTGAGGCTACCCCGAGGAATATAGCTTCTGGGTTTTTTTTAAAAAACATTTCTTAAGGCTCTTTTTTTTAAAAAGTTTAAATTCACAGAATAACTGAGAGAAAAGTACAGAGATTTTACATATGCCCTTCGCCCTCACATATGCACAGCCTCCCAATCATCAACATCTTCCAGCAAAGTGATCCATCTGTTACAACTGACACATTGTAACCACCAAAAGTCTAGACTTTACATTAAGATTCACACTGGTATTTTATATTCTATAGGTTTAGATAATTATCTGATAACATATGTCCATCATTATGATATCTTACAGTGCATTTCAACTGCCCTAAAAAGCCTCTCTAGTCCACCTATTTATCCCTCTCCCAACCACCAAACTCTGGCAAACACTGATCTTTTTACCATCTCCCCATTTTGCCTGTCCCCGAAGGTCCCATAGTTGTAATCATACAAAATGTATCTTTTACAGATTATTTTCTTTTACTTAGTAATATGAATTTATGTTTCCTCTATGTCATTTCATGGTTTGATAACTCACTTAAGCCAATCTTGATAGCTCATTTATTTTTAGCACTGAAAAATATTCCCTTTTCCTGCATGTACCACAGCTTAGTTATCCATTCATTAACTGAAGAACATCTTGGCTTCCAACATCTGGCAATTATGAAGAAAACTTCCATAAATATCATGTACAAGTATTTGTATGGACATAAGTCTTGTATAGATGTAAGCTTACTCTTTTGGGTAAATTCCCAGGAGCAGAGTTGCTGAATCATATGGCAAGAATATGTTCAGTTTTGAAAGAAACTACCAGCTATCCTTCAATACATGAGAGTTGCTCTGCATACTGGGTGCATTTGGTGATATCAGTGTTCTGGATTTCTGTCATTCTCATAAGTGTGTAAGAGTATCCCGTTGTTTTAATCTGCATTTCCTTGATATCATATGGAACATCTTTTCATAAGCTTATTTGAGATACTCCATATATTTTTTGAGGGAGGACTTGGTAAAACGTATTATATATCTCCTTACTATCTTTAATCAATAGAGAGATTAATACTCATTTGGAAAAAGAAACATAGCACTTCCTCAATATCAATTCTATCAGACTCTCTGAAAATATTACAACTTTGTTCTGGGAGCTATTTTTCAAATCCTGGCTGAAAATACTTTAATGAAAGTTCAGATTATCCTAGTACTAGTATTTACAAAGTTTAGTGCTTTCAACCTGACATAATCATGTGTCTCAAGTTTTTAGATTGTTTTATTTTCTTTTTATATGCCAAAATAGAAATTCTGAGAAACCTGAGAATTTAAAATACTTGAGAATTCACAGAAATTGAGTGGAGATTTTTTTAATCTGTTTATTTTAAGTGTGTGTGTGTGTGTGTGTGTGTGTGTGTGTGTGTGTGTGTGTGTGTGTTTTAAGTAGAAGGTCCACAGTTTTCATTAGTTTTTCAGAGGAGTTTGTGATTCAAAAAATGCTTAAGGTGGACTGGATTTTAAATATAAATTTAATTATCACAATTTTAATTCAAAATAAACTTATAGCCACAATAATTAACTTTTAGTTTTAGCTTTAGATCACTCAGAACTCAGTTATAATAGTCAATTTTAGAATTCGCTTAAAGGTGACACCACACCATACTTTCAGCTTATCTGTTTGATATCGGTGTTACCTTTCATTCTTCCATTCTGTGCCTACTTCTCACCTATTAGACTTATGTCTGCTTTGAAGTTTCATAACCAGGCCATTTAAATGTATCCTGTTCTAATCTTAGCACCACAAATGATTCATTCTGCTCTTCATCACCTTTTTGTATTTTACTTCAACTTTCTCATAAACAAAAGTCAGTTTTAGATGATTGATGTGGTAAAGATAAATTCTACCCAGGCCATATCATTATTTCATCCAATAGGATATGAATGGTAATGATAGATGCCACTTCCATGCCTGACTGTGTAGAATTCTCTGAACACATTTCCTCCTTGCTTATTATTGGACAGCTGAGACCAAAAACTCTGAATTATGCCAAAACAACTTGAGAGAAGCATCCTGAACCCCCCAATCACCATTCGGAAGGCCACCTATATACCAACTAGTGATATGGGAGAGAAATTAACCTCCAGTGTTAATTTAGGGTTGCTTTCTATAACTGCTAATATTAACTATCTTCTTCACACACAGGAATTTATTTTGTGCCTTCTAATTTCCTCTTTCTTTAGGGATTTTGACATTGTGTCTTAATTTCTATCACTGCAGAGTAATCAAGTTTTCTCTTCTTTCTCTATCACTCCCATTTGATCTCACTGAACTTTTAAACAAAATCTTGACCTTTTTAACTATTCTGAGCGTCTATAAAGCTAAATCTTTGTAATACATGTTCACCCTTCTTTCCCACTCCCACATTTACTGTGACTGTCCCTGAATGTTATCAAATGATGAGAAACACCACTGTGGGTGTTTACAGAAATTAAAGTCATTAATACCCCCAGGAGGGCAGCTGGACTCTGTTGAGCCCTTTCAGTTCATAGCTCTGTACTTAAAAATAACGACCTCACATTCTCAGGATTCAAGTTATCTCTATGACTGTGGATATTCTTATATCTCATAAATGTCCATATTTGCAATTGTGACTTTCAGTATTTCTTCAATTGTTTTGGAGTTTACATTTGAGGTCACTTTCAAGGTAAACAATCTTATTGCCCTCACTACAGTGAGACTCCCTATAGCATATTTCTGATTAAGGACATCAATTTTAAACCATACACACCTGGATTCTAATCGCAGCATGGTATATAAGAAATCTCTCCATGTACCTGAAAAAGCTCTCAGCTATGACGTCTCTTCTTCTTCTTCTTCTTCTTCTTCTTCTTCTTCTTCTTCTTCTTCTTCTTCTTCTTCTTCTTCTTCTTCTTCTTCTTCTTCTTCTTTCTTCCTTCTTCTTCTTCTTCTTCTTCTTCTTCTTCTTCTTCTTCTTCTTCTTCTTCTTCTTCTTCTTCTTCTTCTTCTTTCTTCCTTCTTCTTCTTCTTCTTCTTCTTCTTCTTCTTCTTCTTCTTCTTCTTCTTCTTCTTCTTCTTCTTCTTCTTTTAGGGAGGTCACTGCTGAGTAGCTTTCTCAATACATGCAACATGTTATTAGTTCAGCCCAGTGAAGGCTGCTGGACCCTCACCTTTTGCATGTATTTCTGACTAAATTCTAAATATGGATTGAAAAGATTTGATCACCTAGGAAATCTATACAGACTTAGATCCACCTATATCCACAACAAGCTATTCTAGAGTAACACCACAAACTCTGATTTGCTTGAGACATTCAGATATAACATGTAACAATCTCCAACAAGAGAGATTGTCTGTGATGCCAGCAGTAGTCTCTAGCCTTTCGCCTCAATTACTATATTCTGGTTGGATAAAAATATGTTTTGAAGAATTTAGTATAACCCACAAGTCAATTCTGAAAGGACTTAGAAGCTCTTGTTTCAGAGCAAACCCATCCTGGACTAACACTTTCAATTCTGATTTAAACATTTGGATACAATCTTAGTGTCTAAATTAGGGGGAGGGATAAGAAAATGTTCAACAAATGGCAGTTGGGAAGGTACAAAACACCTGCCTTCTGCTCAGAAGTGAGTAATGCTGTTACAGGTATGATGATATGGCTATTTTAATAATATGGAGAAAATGACTTCTATTAAAAAAGGCGGAGGGGAAAATTAGATGACTACTGCTAAATCATACTGATGCCCTGAAAAAGGAAAATGATAAACCAAAGATGATAATGGTTCATCTTATGAAGATAAGAGCTTCTGTGGTAGCTTAAAAAGAAGTTCTCATCTCCTATAGTGGACTATTAGATGCAGTTGAGTAGCAGACTAAAGACCTAATGCCTTCAGAGTTAACAGAGCTGCAAAGACACTAGTCAAGACAAATCTATTCCACAAAAATGAGGACTCTGGTGAGGAAAATCTATGACCCTGAACACTCAGAATATGATATATGAATGAAAGCTCCTGAGGATGTTGGCCCTCCAATCACACACCCTTGCCTAGACTCTCTGCTTGTGCTGGTGGCCAACACTTCAGGAAGCTTCTTAAACTGAAATATTTTGCAGAAATTTACCTCTCATAAGGCAACATATGCCTCACACAGGGCCATTCTCCATCACATTTCCTAGTTGCCAGGCCAGAAATTTGGGTTCCATTTTAATATAACCAGGTGTGAATGTGTTGATTCTGATAGTTGAGGAAAGAGGCTATATATGTAAATAATTCCAAGCACTAGTTGGAATACTTCTAGGATTGGATTTTCAGGGTGCTTGATCAATGGGGCCAGAGTGCAAGCCTAGATAATAAAGAATTTATTATGTAGGGGATACTTGCTTAAGACATGAGATCCAACACACTGTCAGTGACTTAGGGTAACAGGGTAAATTCACTGCTTGGTAGTTCTTTGACACCTGGAAAATCATAGCCAATACTCAGTATACCTAAGCTGTCCTGAAACATGATAGATTTCAAGCAGGACCAGTGGACACAAGTAAATTCTCTGAGCAGGTAATCCAGACACCTCAATTCACAAGTCATATGCAATAGAGCTGGCAAGAGCTGATTTTGTCTGCATCATTTGCTTGCTAGTGTCTTTGTAAATTCAAACTATACTGAAATATTTTTTCACAAATCCATGTTTCTAAATTCATGTCTTTAAATAATTTACCCTTTTTTCTATATTCCTTCTGACCATTTTCAGGACTGCTTCTACAAGCAACTCACATTTCCTTATATGCAAATTATGTACAAAAGAATAACAATTCATAGTAATTAATGTATATGTCATGGAATTATGTGTAAAAATCATCATGTGTAATATTATAAAATAAGGATCGATTTTTATAGCAAGTTTTAAAGAACTCAGATAATTTTATTTATATCAGGATAAAGAAAAATAATGAATACAAAGAAATAGTTAACATTTAATGAGTTTCTATTACTGAAGTTTGTGGTGATAACAAAATAGGAAATAGAGTATTTATAAACCAAATTATATTTAATTTTCAAGTATAACATATGAATAGGAAATTAGGTGGCTGAACCCTCATGTCTGGGTTAAATCACTGGACCTTTAGGTGTCTTATATGGTATCACTAATGTGGCTCAATAAAATAATAAAATACAGAAATGCAGAGAGCAGCACAAGGTGTGCCACATGGATGGAAAAGACATTAAGACAAACGCAGTTTCTGAGCACTACCAATGCAACAGCCCTCATCCCTCATGGTCTGCATTCTGCATTTGCTAAGAAATGAAAGCTTGAAATGCAAGGCTTTTAGTTGTAGACTTTTATAACTTATGTAAGTCATTATGAACCAGCTCAGATTTTAGAGTCTATCTCTTGTGGCCCAGAAACTGAAATATGAATAGTTTTATTTGCTATATTGTTAGGTTTATGTTAAAAATTCTGAAAGCAGACAGTACCATAGTTCTACATTAACAAAACTCTCATGGAAATGACAATTATGACTTCTTTGCTAAAGGAAACATTATGGGTCTGATTTTGAGGAGGCAGCCTGCTTCTTCACAATCTAATTTGTAGGAAGGCTAATCAAAAGTATGGGAGAATTGATTGGATAAATTACATGTACTCACTAGTCCAATTCCATGCCAAGTGGTTGCCATGCTGAATTATGTTGTTAGTAGCCAGCTTGGGCCCATGCTTCTGTCAACAACTGAAGAGAACTGGCATTGCTGGGGGAAATGTGTCAAACTATCAAAATTGCACAGTATTTTTCATTGGCACAGTAGCTCCTTATGGTGTGTGGATAATTAATTCACATTCAAATTTGATGGGTCTCTGCTAATGCCAGTGACCATAAATGTTACTGATGGTCATAACTGCAAGCAATGCCTTTTAAAATGTTGCTATTCTCTCTTTCTCAGCTACTTTAGGTATCAGACCACTTGGATTGATTTTTTAACATTAAGAATTTATAGTTTCCCAGAGTTCCTGAGTTAATGTTGATTCACTTTAAGAGAACATAAAATTAGGAATTACAGTGTTTTCAGTACCACAGTTCACATTTCAAAAGCTAAAAGACACCTTTAAATTATGAAATGTGGCTATGGTTATTTTTGAAAATATAATTTGTGTTTAGAGTTATATATAACTATGAAAAGTTGAAAATTATTTTTCTTAAGTATAGGTGCAATTCATCATTAGCCCTTAACTCTGTTACTTTGCAACATGTGTATTAATAGTACAAAACTAGTGTCACGTTATTTAAATAGAAGTCTCAGTGGAGTATTTACTTTTATATTAATCCTGTCTAAATCTAAATGTTAAATGCACTCTGCTTAACATAATATCACTCATGTTTGCACTTTATTACTTTATGGAAACATGTTTCTTGGGTTCGGATAATATAGTGAACATTTCAAATATAATAATAAAAGCAGCACACCATCATTTTAAATCAGATTTAAAAATAAATATATTTTGTTCTATATTACAGAAAATATAGAAAGGAGAAAAGAAAAATGCAAAAAAAATCAAAATGAACATATATGGTTATATCATCAAATTAATTTAAAGACAAATTTATTGTTAGGAATAGAAAAGTCATTTGATAATTTTAAAAACTGAAATACAATGGGTATAAAAATTAAAATGTTTATCAAGTATAATAGCATATAAGCATCTGAAGCAAAAACTAAGTAACCATTTGGATATATAGACAAGTCCTTAATATTTATGGAGATTTTTCAAACAACTCCCTCATTACCAGGAACTTGGGGGTTGGGAAATTGGGGCAATGTTGTTTAAGAGTATAAACCTGCAACTAGTCCTGGAGTTCTAATAGGAGTCTAGAGATTATAGTCAAAAATATTGCACTATTGCACACTTTCAAGTTGCTGAGAGACTACATTTTAATTGTTCTTACCATAAATTAAGGAGTAAAAATTATGTGATATGATAGTTCTATGGTGATCATCACATTGCAATATACAGATGTATACTATCAATGCATTGCACAGCTTAACTTATGCAATGTTGTATTTATATCGATTATATATAAAATAAATAATAAAGAGTACACAAAATTCTGTCAGCATATTTACCAATCATCGATTGATAGACAGTATAGATTATCTAACTGTACATTATCTTAAAGTATGCATAGTACATTTTAAAAACTAATAGTATCCTAGGTTATAATGCAGTTTTCAATAAATTTGACATTATTGATATATGATCACAATGTTGTAAGCAAGAAATCAAAGTAAAAATATAACTAGAAATATTTGATATTTTAGAATTTAGAAAAAAATCTAAATAATTCAAGGTTCAAATGTACAACCAAAATGAAAATTATAAAATCATTTGAACAGAATTAAAACAAGAGTTTTAATATTTTTTTAAAACACTGAAATGCTGCCAAAGCAATATTTACAGAGAAATGCAAAGTTTGAAAAGGCTAAATTAGAAGAAAAGATAGTCTGATAATCACTAATGATCTATCATAAAGTTATTATACAGTCAACAGGAAAATAAACTCAACAATGGAAACCAAGATTGTGGCATAGGTAAACACCTAAACTGCTGCCTCGCACAACAATATCAAAATTACAACTAAAAGACAAAATGGACACCATCCAGAACCACAGAAAAGCTGGCTGAGTGGAAATTCTACAACTAGAAGGCAAGAGGAAAGTACATTGAGACTCAGAGGAGCTGCAAAAGTCTGGGGTCCAGAGATGCATGTGTGGAGAGGACTGGAGACTAAGTGCATGGACGGCTTAGTGCCACTGGCTTTCTAAAGCCAGAGGGAGATAGAAGCTCCTGACTGCACTGAATTCCAGTTCTGGGCAAGTTTCTGGGAACCCAGACTCATTCTGGGAAACTAGACTGTCTGGCAATGGGTGAAACTTGAGGGCGGCTTTCTCTCAGAGGTGCTTACAGTGATTACCGAGAGACACTGAGACCCTGGGGCCTCATAGGGCAAGGCTGACAGGAAGCCAAGGCTGCCTGCTCTGCCCTGAGACTCCACCCCATCTAAGCTGAGTACAGAGGCTTTGGCAATTTCACAAGTCTTGTCTCATAAGGGTGTCTCCAGCACAGAAGTTCTCCCAGCATAGACACAGCTGATCCATAACCAATTGGCCTAGAGATCAATTCCTCCCAGTGATACCAACAATAACCAAGATTTAACTACAACAAGGCTGTGATCATAGTCCAAAAAGGGTTGCACCAAGAGTGTTCACCTCAGGTAATGGGGGAAGCTGAGCCACTGGGCTGTATAGATTACCTACCAGACAAAGCTACTCTACCAACTAAGGGAAACCGCAAAAATGCAAAGACAAAGAAACAGATCACAAATTAAAGAAATGGAGGAAAGCAAACGACTGGATATAAAGTTCAAAACCACAGTTACAAGGTTTTTCAAGAATTTCCTAAAAAAGGCCAATAAATTCAGCAAGACCTTCCACAATATGAAAAAGGACCAACTAGAAATTAAACATACACTGACTGAAAAATATATATATATATATATATATATATTATACAGAGACATAACAGCAGATTAGAGGACCAAAAGAATCAAGTCAAAGATTTGAAATACAAAGAAGCAAAAAACACTCAACCAGGAAAGCAAAACAAAAAAGAAATCCAAAAATTTGAAGATAGTGTAAGGAGCCTCTGGGACAACTTCAAACATACCACCATCCAAATTATGGGGGTACTAGAAAAAGAGAGAGCAAGAAACTGAAAATCTATTTGAAGTAATAATGACTGAAAAGTTCCCCCACCTGGTAAAAGAAATAGACTCACAAGTCTAGGAAGTGCAGAGAACCCCAAACAAAAAGAATCCAAAGAGGAGCACACCAAGACACAACATAATTAAAATGCCAAGAGCAAAAGACAAAGAGAGAATATCAAAATCAGCAAGAGAAAAACAGTTAGTTACCTACAAGGGAACACCCATACGACTGTCAGCTGATTTCTCAACAGAAACTGTGCAGGCAAGAAGGGACTGGCAAGAAATATTCAAAGTGATAAATATTAAGAACCTACAACCAAGATTACTCTACCCAGCAAAGCTATCATTCAGAATTGAAGGTCAGATAAAGTGCTTCGCAGACAAGAAAAAGCTAAAGGAGTTCACCACCAAACAAGTATTATATGGAATGCTGCAAGGTATTCTTTAAGAAGAGGAGGAAGAAGAAAAAAGTAAAGATAAAATTATGAACAACAAATACATGTCTATCAACAAGTAAATTTAAAAGTCAAGTGAATAAAAAAGCTGCTGAACAGAATAATCTTGTGAATATAATAGAATCAGGGGCATAGAAAGGGAGTAAACTGACAATTCTCCAGGGGAAAGGGCTGTGGGGGGAGTGGGAAGAGACTGGACAAAAATTGTACCTCTATGGATGAGGACAGTAGGGAATGATAAGGGCAGAGGGTGGGTGGGATCCGGGTGGAGGGGAGTTATGAGGGGAAAAAAGAGGAACATCTGTAATAATCTGAACGATAAAGATTTATTAAATTAAAATAAAATAAACCCAACATTTCCATGTTAGTAAGAATGACACAGTAAAAATAAGAGCAAAAATAAATGAGAGGAAATACCTATGTAATATAGCTCAAGATACCTAAAAATGGTTTTCTCTGTCAATAACAATGTTTCCCAAAGTTTTGATGAGATTAATTAGAAAAATGATAAATGCAAAAATAATTATAACCAATATATAATTTAAAAAGAGATATTACTATGACAGCACAGGAATTAAAGCGAGAATAAAAGCCCACAATATAAATTTATATGTCCAATAAAATATATATAAAATATTTTCAAAGAAGCTTTATTATTAAAATGCAAACACTGAAGATAACTTAAATATCTATTCATAAGAGGTGACCAGGCTGGCAGGTGGGGAAGTTGGGGACAATTAGGCTGGCAGGGGGGGGGGGGCAGTTGGGGGTGACAAGGCCATCTGATGGGGACAGTTAAGGGTGATCAGGCCAGCAGAGGGGGGTAGTCTGGGGTGACCAGGCTAGTGGGGGGCAGTTAGGGGTGACTTTGGGGGTGGGCAGTCAATTAACATATTCCCTTCTTATTTGCTATGGATGCTGCTATCTTTTGTGATGGCATGAGGGTCAATTAGTATATTCCCTCTTCATTAGATAGGATAGGATTTATTTGTTTCTCAGTGTTGAGCTCAAGTCTGTTAAATGCTTAGGCTTCATTTTTCTCCATAGGATTATATAATAATATTTGTTTTCATAGGCAATTTCATAGGCTTCTAGATACTGTGAGTGGCATCTTGAATCTCTGATACCTCTACTAGGGCAGTGGAAGAGGCAGGGAGGCCAGTTAGGAGCAACCAGGCCTGCAGGGAGGGGCAGTTAGGGGCAACCAGGCAGGTGAACGATTGGGAGCCAGCGGTCCAGGATTGTGAGATAGATGTCCAATGGCAGTTGGACATCCTCCGAGGGGTCCCAGTTTGGAGAGGGTGCAGGCTGGGCTGAGGGGACCCTCCTACCCATTGCATGAAATTTGTGCACTGGGCCTCTAGTGTGTGTGTGTGTGTTTGTGTGTGTGTGTGTGTGTGTGTGTGTGTGTGTGTGTGTATTTCATATGAAATATTTGAATACATAAATTTCCTATCTAGCATAAATATCCACAGCTGCTAAAAAGTCCAAGATGCTAAAGACTTCATAAAAGTGTAAGTCCTCAGAAATTTTCAGGGAACTTGTAAAGTCTCTTCTGTGAGCTAGAGCTCTGTGTGTGTGTTTGTGTGTGTGTGTGTGTGTGTGGTGGGGTAAAGGTTCATCTTCTTAAGATTTACAAGTACTAAGAACAACCAGTTGACACTATATTGATTGGTATTCTTTCTTTTAGTTTAATAATGTTAAATGCTGGTCTCATGTAAATAGTACATTTGAAAAAGTGGTGAGTCCCCGTAGAAGGGAAAATAAATTAAAGGGCCAGTTTTGTCATTATCGCTTTTTAATCCAATATGAGTTAAATCTCATTAGGCTAATGCCACATGGGCATGGAATGTGGTCGTCTTTGCATACTTTTATCCTTAGTGATGTGTTATTATAATACAAACATTCTATTTCTGCATTGTTTGAATTTGGATGAGCCCATAGAAATTAGAAAACTTTAACTGAAACATGTTTCCATGACTAAAAAATATGCATGAAGTTCAATGTTTTATAGTATATTACACTTATTTTTATATATTTTCAATTCAGAATAGGTAATGCTTAGTTCTGAAATTGTATTTCCAGAAACTCTTTATGGTATTTTTCAGCCATGGGAGTCTTGTAATAATCTTTACTTTTGGGTCCTGGGAATTCTGTCAGAATTCTGACTCAGACTGCCCTAAAAGCATTGACCATGTTTACATATTTCTGTTGTATTAATTTTGGAAAACTATTCTGTGTTTGGATAATGTTTTTGAAAGGGAGGTTTTATAATAATTTGTCACTAATTCTACAATTATTCAAGGCAGTTGAGATCTGGAGACTGCTATAGGTCTGAGCAGTTAAACTATATAGGTGGGCTTTCTTGAAATCAATGCATTTTAAGTGGGAGGCATATGATATCTAATTTTAAAACAGTCAATATAGTCATAGAACTTTAATCAAATTGGATGAGAGAAGGGAGAGTTGTTGATTACACCATAATTCAATTCTAGTGGCTTTGAGATATTGATTATTTTATGAGTTCTGCTTTTATAAGCTAGATGCTAAATAGTGATGTTGACTACTTATGTGTATTTGTAGTATTCTTATCTCGCAGGCCTTTGCCTTCAGATTTTTCTTCACTTCCAATAACAAATTATTGTAATTTTTTGCATTGACTTTGGGTTCCTTATAAGATGTCATTTCTTTGACATATTTGATTTGACTCCAAACCTCCATTTTCATCCTTCACAGAGCTTCTCAAGCATCATTTGAGAGACCCACTCAGTGAGCTCATTATGGAGTAATTTGGGAGGAAATGCTGATTATTTCCTTTAGGAAGTTGTGAAAGAGATAATTGCTACCACAAAGTGACAATGCCCTGCAATGATATATCACAGTTCCTATGGGTATAGTAAATTGAGAAAGGAATTTTGATGATTTTCTCTGAGTTACTTGTACTCCATCTCCCTGCCACCACATTTATTTTGGCAATAAAGGGAAGATATATACAAAAGGTTAGTTTATGTGAGTGGATTCTTGGTTAGCACTGGATAATTCTGTAGCCAGTGGCATTAGGATCAATAATGATAACTGTCTCTCCCTTTCACAATTCTCCAGAGCCAGAAAGAAGGGCTTATTTTGCCTCAAATTCTCTCTCCCTAACTCAGATTTTCTTTTCCCTGATTCTAAACTTTCTGGCTAAACCTTAATGGAAAAATAGGTATCTTTAAATAGATATTAAAAGACTATAATTTGAAGACTCTAGACTCACTAAAATGTACTTTTCAAATCAATACTTGGCTATTATCTTATTCCATATTCTATTTTTCACATCTCACAGCTAAGTATGATTTATTTCTCTTTTCATTACATCAATAACAAACTGTAAGCCATACACCAGGGACAGATATTTTAGATCAAATAAACAAAGGTCATGTACTCAGAAGGATAAAAACAAGAGAAGTGCATATTATTCACCTCTATAAAGATTGCCTCCATTTCACTAAGACTGGAAATAAAACAGTCCATGAAACTTATCTATTTCACAATCCTCCAGTAAGCTCAGAGTGTAGTGTATGCCAAATGTGCACATCTTTTGAAACATGCTGAATTATCCAATAAAAAATACAGCCCAAGAATCATATCTTGAGGCTCTTTTTATAGCGTACATAAGAAACTTAAAAATGAATTCAAGAAGGCTGTTCTTCACTGAGCAGTCATACTGAATGACTACTTATATAGACCATGACTTCATAGTTCAAACAAAATCTCAAATCTTTCCCTAAATTAACAGTGACATATTCAAAAATTTCAAGGCCTTCCCTTGGCTCTCATTGTACTCTTGTCAATAAAGGTAATTTGCTATTGGATATAAAGTTTTAATGTATATAATTTAGCAATGCTTTTTTATAAAGCGTCATAAAATAGAAAAAAATTAATGTTTTCCTGAGTTAGGACTCAATAAAACAGATCTGGAAAATTACTCATGTTTCTCCTTAGTTGTTCATATTACAATTGTTCATATTTGTATGTTTATTATAATTTATCCTTAATCTTATTTAACTATAAAATACATGCCTATATACAATATATATTCAAGAGTATATATGTGCATATTATATGCCTAGTCCACAATGAAGATGGTGGAATTTAATAAAGCAAAAGAAATGTGAATGAAGGGAAAAAATTAAAGTGTCTCAATTTGCATTATTTCTGTTACAAATACTTGGATATTCTGGCAAATAGGAAAATGTGTCATACAGTAGAGAAAACATGAGAAATCTATGCAGGTGGAAGAGAAGAAACAAAGAAATGAAGAAAAGAATGAGAAAAAGAAAACAAATATAAACTAATAAGAATAAAATAAAGAGAAAAAGAAAAGGGATAATGGGCCTTGAGAGCTTGTTTGGAGGTTCTAGCAGGGAAGCGCAGCTACTCGTATACCCTTGACCGAAGACAGGTCCTCTCCTAGGGGGGGAAGGTCGTCCTCTTCGTCCGAGCGCACAGCTTCGGGAGGGCTGAACACGGATCCGTGAGAGAGGAGGGGACACCCGCCTAGCCAGCCAGATCAGCGGAATCAACCCTGGCGATCAATGGGGTGACAGATGTCGCAGCCAGATCGCCCTCACATCCAGAAAAGGGCTAATGAAGCATTCAAAGGACATGGCACTCCTTTTGAGGATCCCTATATAGAGACTGAATCTGTGGCTTAAGTTTAGTTAACTTCTTGCCTTAAGCAATTCAGCACATCTGCACTTATACTTTATGAATTAAACAGAAGAGTGTTCTTAGTGTGAGGTACCCTTGATGCTGAACATGAGATGTTGAACCTTATGTATATAAAGTATGCATATATAAAATATTTTCTTGATAATAAAGTGTTCCTTGATTTTTCTAAAAGTTTCTTTAAGAAAATGTATTTAATTTTATAATTCATGAAAACAGTAAGTGATAAAATAAAAGAGCAATGTATCAAGCAAGACAGTTGAATACAATGTCCCTCAATATCGCCCTCATTTCTCTCCCAACAACAATAATTAAGTTTGGCATCTTCTATGAACAAAAGTGCCTTTGTGGGAACTGTGGGATCCAACATCATATGCCGAAAGACCCAGGAGGAGTCTTGCCCACAGGTGCATTGGGTCATTGGCAGACAGACTTTGGTCCCAGGGTCAGACTCTGAACTGGCCTGTGACCTAGCTCCAGCCCCTCTTGGGGGCAGTCTTAGAGCACATGAACAACACTGACTTCAACAATAACCTACACACAAGAGAGACTTTGTGGAAGTCCAGCATCCAGTGAAGTTTCAACACATTGTTGGAGCAAAAAATATCTGAGAATGGATCCTTTTGAAAGGATAAGAGGAACAGCTTGACTTCAAATGCATCACCCCCTCCCAATGTAGCATAGGGACCAAAACAGTGAAGAGTGGATGCATGGAAGCTTGGGCTTCTCCAGTTATAGGGGATGTTGCCAAAGGGGCTCATTCCACTCTCAACCAAACCAGAGTATAGGGTTGTGAGAGCTGCATGAAGGTGGTGGGGGTTGAGGTTGGAGGGTTTAAGTGGCAGGGAGACAGCAGCCAGGGATCAGGAATGTATGAAAGGGATAGCGGTCCTACTAACTACATCATAGACTCCATAGCCACTATGTTGCCTTACCTGCTGATTCCCCACACACCTTGGCCCATGAGTACTCCCAGAGCTCCAGATGCCTCACCTGCACACCCTTCCACCCTGTGGCTGACTCCCTGTGCATGCTCTTGATTGCAGCAAGAGTGAGCTTTGGCAGAAATCCAGTAAGCATGTACAGAGAGCTGGCTGGAATCTGTGGGCCAGGGAGAACTATTAGTTAAGCTTTAGGACCAACCTTGGGAAAACAAAAAGGAGACCGTCAGCAACCAGGCATAAAAACATGACATATCAAAACCTATAGGCTGCAAAAACCAATCTAAGAAGAAAGTTTATAGTGATAAAAGCCTGCGTTAACAACAACAACAAAAAGATATCACAGGCCATTTATATGCAAATGCTGCTGTGCACTGCCCTGGCGGATTTGCAGATTGTGCGGGGTGGGGTCTCAGGGAGTCATTAAGCTAGGCCTTGGAAAACAGCAATAGTTGCCACGCAGCCATTTTTGCATCTCCGTGTTTCCAAGTCCCCCGTCCCACGACCCCACGCAGTGAATAATGATTGCTGTGGGCATCTCTGCAAGGGACCCACCCTCACTTTCCGACCCGATGGCTTTTCCCCATAGGAGTCTGGGTTGCCAGGGTCTCCCCAGAAATTGGAGTTCAGAGTAATCAGGAGCTGGTTTCCCTTTGGGTTGAAAAAAGCAGCACCCCGTCCTCGCCAGCCGCCAGCCCGGTTTCTGTGCCTCCGAACCTCAGCTTTTTAGTGTTTGTGCACATCTCAGTGCTCTTTTTTCTTTCCTTCTAGTTGCAGAACTTCCACTTAGCCTGGTTTCCCGTGGTTCTGGGTGGTAGACGTTTTGTCTTTTAGTTGCAGTTTTGAAATTGTTTTTGGAGACATCAGTTTAGGTGTTTACCTTGCCACCATCACAGCTTAATTTAAACTGCAGCTCTGGTCAGACCAGGAGAAATCTGCAGACCTCACTGTAGCTCCTGCTGGGTCACCTCAGAGAGTAGCTGACTTGCATCCCATTGGAGATCCAGAAGCTAGTATATCTAGAGTTCAATGTGAGACAACACCAGAATTCAACTACTCACATCCATAAGTGATACATTCAAGAGGCATACTTGGTAAGCACCAAAGCCCCACTGAAGCAAGTCCTGCCCCAAAGGCATATCTCTAGTACAGCAGTTCTTCCACTCCATCAGCACAAGGAAGGAGCAAAATGGAGAGACAAAGAAACTGTCACGAATGAAAGAAATAGAGGACATAGAGTTTAGGACCACATTTATAAGGTTACTCAAGAATATTCTAAAAACCACTGAGAAACTTGATGTGACCTTCAAGCACCTTAACAAAAATGCCAAGAAAATGGAAAAGGACCAGTCAGAAATTAAGCGTACAGTGTGAAATAAAGAATATATAGAAATTCAACGGTAGATCAAAGGACTCCAAGAATCAAACCAAAGATCTGAAATATGTGGAGACAAAAAACACCCAACCAGAAAAACAAAAAGAAAAAGGTATAAAAAAATATGAAGATAGTGTAAGGAGCCTCTGGGACAACTTTAAGTGTACCAACATTTGAATTATTGGGGTGCCAGAAGAAGAGAGAGAGAAAATATTGAAAAGCTATTTGAAGAAATAATGTCAGAAAACTTTCCCTACCTGGTTAAAGAAATAGACTTACAAGTCCAGGAAGCACAGAGAACCTGAAACAAGAGGAATCCAAAGAGGACCACACCAAGATAAATCATAATTAAAATGCCAAGGGCAAAAGACAAAGAGAGAATCTTGAAAACTGCAAGAGAAAAACAGTTGGTTACCTACAAGGAAGTACCCATATGACTGTGAGCTGATTTCTCAACAGAAACTATGCAGGCCAGAAGGAAGTGACAAGAAATACTCAAAGTAATGAACAGAAGAACCTACAACCAAGATTACTCTATCCAGCAAGGCTATCATTCAGAATTGAAGGTCAGATAAAGAGCTTCACAGATAAGAAAACATGAACACTTTGGTGTTCATCACCACCAAACCAGGATTATATGAAATGCTTAAGGGTGTTCTTTAAGAAGACAATGAAGAAGAAAAAGATAAAGATAAAAACTATGAACAACAAAATGACAACAAACACATACCTACCAACAAGTGAATCTAAAAATCACGTGAATGAAGAATCTGATGAACAAAATGGACTGATGAATATAATAGAATCAGGGACATAGAAAGGGAGTGGACTGACAATTCTCAGGAAGCGGGTGTTAGGGGTGCGGGAAGAGATTGGACAAAAATCTTATACCTATGGATGAAGACAATGGTGGTGGATAAGGGCATGGGGTAGGGTGGGGGATCGAGTGGAGGGGAGCTATGGGGAAAAAAGAGGAACACCTGTAAAATCTGAACAATAAAGATTTATTTAAAAAAAGATATCAAATAAACGACTGACCTTTACATCTCAGGGAACTACAGAAAGAACTATCTAAGCCCAGTGTTAGCAGAGGAAAGGAAAAAACAAAGAATGGAGCAAAAATAAATGAAAACAGAGACCAAGACAATAATTAAAAAAAAAATCAATGAAATTAAGTGTTACTTTTTCTGAAAAATAAAAAATAAAATTGACAAACCTTTAGCTAAGCTAACTAAGAAAAGAAAAAGACTTAAATTCAATCAGAAATGAAAGAGAAGATATGATAATACCACAGAAATTAAAACTCATAAGAGAGTACTATGAATAATTATATACAAATTAGATAATAAATGGATAAATTGCTAAAAACATATAACTTACCAAGACTGAATAATAAATAAATAAAAAGTATAAAGATACTAACAATGAATAAGGAGGGTGAATCAGTAATCAAAACCGTCCAACAAAGGAAAGCCCAGGACTAGATGGTTTGACAGGTAAACTCTACCAAACATTTAAAGAAGAATTAATGCCAGTCCTTCTCAAATACTTTTAAAAAACTGAAGGGGAGTTCATACTCCCAAACTCATTTTCAAAGCCAGCATTAACCTACATACCATAGCCAAGTAAGGACACTACATAAAAAGAAAACTACAGATCAATATTGTTTTTTTAATCTTTATTGTTCAGTTTATTAATTACATTGTTCCCTTTTCCCCCTAGAGCTCCCCTCCACCCGATACCCATCCCAACCTCCACCCTCACCTCCCCCACACTGTCCTCTCCCATAGGTGCATGATTTTTGTCCAGTCTCTTGCTGCACCCCCCACACCCCTTTTATCCCATTTCCCTCTCTATGTTCATGATTCTGTTATATTCACCAGTTTATCCTGTTCATCAGCTTATTAATTCACTTGATTTTTAGATTCATTTATTGATAAATGTGTATTTGTTGTTCATAATTTATATTTTTATCTTTTTCTTCTTCCTCTTCTTATAGAATATCTTTCAGAAATTCATATATTGGTTTGGCAGTGATGAACTCCTTTAGCTTTTTTTTATCTGTGAAGCACTTTATCTGACTTTCAATTCTGAATGATAGCTTTCCTGGGTAGAGTAATCTTGGTTGAGAAATTCGCTGACAATCATATGGGTGGTCCCTTATAGGTAACTGTTTTTCTCTTGCTGCTTTTAATATTCTCTCTTTATCTTTTGCCCTTGGCATTTTAGTTATGATGTGTTTTGGTGTGGTCCTCTTAGGATTCCTATATTTTGGGGTTATGTGCACTTCTTGGGCTTTTAAATCAATTTCTTTTACCAGGTGGGGGAAGTTTTTGGTCACTATTTCTTCAAGTATGTTTTCATTATGTTGCTCTCTCTCTTTTTCTGTAACCCCTATAATTCGGATGTTGCTTTGCTTGAAGTTGTCCCAGAGGCCCCTTACACTATCTTCAATTATTTGGATTCTTTTGTCTTCTTGCTTTTCCGGCTGAGTGGATTTTGCTTCTTTGTATTTCAAATCTTTGACTTGGTTATTGCGGTCCTCTGGACTGCTTTTAGATCTTTGTATAATATTTTTTATTTCAGTTAGTGTATGCTTAATTTCTAGTTGGTCCTGTTTCATATCCTTGTAGGTCTTGTTCATTTCCTCATAGGTCTTGTTCATTTCCTTGTAGGTCTTGGCCTTTTTTAGGAGCCTCTTGAAAAACCTTATAACTGTGGTTTTGAACTCTATGTCTAGTTGTCTTTTTTCCTCCATTTTTTCACAACTGATTTCTTTCCATTTCTCTGCATTGTGGCTGCTTTCCTGAGTTGGTTCATTAGCTTTGTGTGGTAGATGTCCTCTAAGGGACAGTGGCTCAGCTTCCCCAGTTATCTGAGGTGGATACTCTTGCTGCAGCCCTTTATGGATTGTACAGTATTGTTGAAGTTAAGCCCAGATTATTGTTGTTAGCACTAGGAGGGTTTGACATCCAGGCCAATTGACTGTGAGGGTAAGCTGTGTTCAGGTTGGATGGGCGAAGTCTCCAGGCTGAGCAGGCAGCATCAGCTCCACCCTACACAGCACCTGGGTCTCTGTGTCGGGTGGTAATGCTGCATGCACCTCTGAGAGAAAGCCGCCGTTGATCTCCACCCTCTGCCAGACAATTCAGCCTCTCCCCAAATGAGTCTGCACCCCCAAAGTCTCGCCCAGAGTTGTAACACAATGCAGTCCGGTGGTCTCCCAAACGAGAGAGCAAGTCATAAGTCCTCTCTGCGTGGTCTCGCACTTCTGTTCCCAAGTTTGCGTGCAAACTGCTCATCCCAAGTTTACGCACAATCTCCACAAGCTTACCCTCTTCACAAGCCTGCCCGGGCTTCAGCGTGCTTTCCCACTGTCCAGTTTCACCTCGTATGAGTGTCAGTTCCCTGGACCTCGCCTGCAACTGGGAAACAGTGCAGTGGGAAGCCTTTGCCCTCCCCATTGGAGAAAGCCAGCTGGGTTTGTAGCCGCCCGCCCTCTCTGCTGGTGTGTGCGCATGGCTCCAAACCTCTGTTTCCATGCAGATCTTCAATGCTGTGCTCCGCTGCTCCTCTGAATCACTGTGTCCTATCTTTATTTTTATTTGTAGAATTTTCACTCAGCCAGCTTTCCAGTGATTCTGGATAATGTTTGTTCTGTCCTTAAGTTGTAGTTTGGAAATTGTTGTGTGGGGCAGCAAGATAGGTGTTTACCTATGCCGCCATCTTGGTTCCTCGAGATCAATATTATTGATGAACATAGATGATATGTTACTTCACATATATCTATAATAATGAAAGTGTAATATGCTAATTAGACTAGATATCATTCCAGATGATTTCGGACAAAGCTGGCAGCCTGAGGGAAGCTCGGGTCCTGGGTACTGGAGGGAAGCCAGTGCCAGCAGCCAGAGGGAAGGAAGGCCTACTTTTGCATGAATGTCATGCATCAGGCATCTAGATATTTTATAAAAAAGACCACCAACAAAAACATTTGCAAACCTAATGTAACAGCTTAACACAAGAATCAAACACTATCATCAAGTGAAATTTATCCCTGGGATACAAGAATGATTTCACATATGCAAATTCATAAATGTGATACATCAAATTAATTAGAATGGCAAAAAAAAGGTCATTTCAATAAATGCAGAAATAACATTTGAAAAAATACAACATTATCTCATTATAAGAGCCATGAATATCTTGAGTAAAGAAGGAATGTACAACAATAAAATAAAGTCCATATATGAGAAGCCCTTAGCTAATATCATACTTATGCTGAAAACTTTTCTTCTAAGATCAGTAAGAAGACAACGATGTCCATTCTTAGCACTTCTATTCAACAAAGAACTAGAAATTCTAGACAGAGCAATTAGTTGTGTTTCTATACAGTAACAATGAAATATCTGAAAAAGAAAATAATGTTTACAATAGCATCAAAAAAAAAACAACAAAATATAAATTTAAGATCTACACAGTGAAAGCTGTTAAGACATTGATAAAACAAAGAATATAAAAATAAATAAAAAAATATCTTACGTACATGTATCAAAATGTGTAAGTATTTTTCTTTATCGTAGTATTTTCAAATTATCTTACTAGCCAAAGTCACCTATAAATTCAATGACATTCCTATCAAAATGAATTCCATTGGTATTTTTAATAAAATAAAAAATACAATCCTAAAATTTATATTGAATCACAAAATACACTGAATAGTTAATGCAATTTTGAGAAAGAAGACAGCTAGAGGTTTTGCACTTTTTTTTCCAAACAATATTATAAAGCTGCAAGAATCACAACTGTTTATCTGGCCTTAAAAACAAATATGTAGACAGAATGAAACAGAATCTAGAACCCTGAACTAGATCCTTGCATATACTCTCCAGTGATACTTGACAGGGGAGTCCAGAATATTCAGTGGGTAAATCATAGTCTCTTCAATAAATGGTGTTGGTAAAAATGAAATATCCATATATAAAAATATATATAATTAGACCCCTATTTTATACCACTCACAAAAACTAGCTCAAAATAAAATACAGGCTTGAACATAAGACCTGTAACCATGAAACTCTCGAAGAAATCATAAGAAAAAAGGCTCCTTGACAATGAACTTGGCAATGAATTTTTAGATGTGACACCAAAAGAACAAGCAACAAAAACAAAAATAAGTAGGACTACATCAAACTAAAAAGCTTCTGTACAGTAAGGAAAATATCCAAAAAAATGAAAAGACAACTTACATAATTAAATAAAGTATATGCAAATCATTTATCTGATGAGTGGTCAATATCCAAAATATGTAAGGAACTCTTAAACTCAATAGTGAAATATATATATACAGAAAAATACACACCAATATAATTAAGTAATGGGCCAGGGATCTCAATAGATGTTTCTTACAAAGAGGATATACAAAGATGAATAGGTACACAAATAGATGGTTAACATCATTAATCACCAGGAAATGCTTTTGTAAATCTCAATGTGATATTACCTCACACCTGTTAAAATAACAATTTAAGAAAGATAAGAGTTAAGTTTTGGCAATGATGTGGAGTAAAGGGAAGATTTGTGCACTGTTAGTGGAATGTAAATTGGTGCAGCCACTATGAAAAACACTATAGAGCTTTAAAAAAAAATTTAACAACAAAACTACCATATGATCCAGTAATTCATTCTGGGTATATAACTAAAGGAAGTGAAATCATGATCTCGAAGAGATATCTGCATACTCATGTTCACTGCAGTACTATTCACAATTGCCAAGATATAAAAACTTTCTAAGTATTTAGCCATGAGGAGAAAAAGAAATTCTGCCATTTGTGACAATATATATGAACCTTGGGACATTATGCCTTTAAGGCTCAACATTAAGTGAAAAAGATAAATATGCTGGATGATCTTCATATATAGAATCTAAAAAAGCTGAACTCATAGAAATGGAGACTAGAAATGGTGGCTGCCAAGGGGGGCAATGGGGTGATAATGATCAAAGGGTACAAACATCTTGTTATAAAAGAAAAAAAGTTCTGATTTTATTGCACAGTATAGTGACTTAGTGAACAATACTGCACTATATACTTGAAAGTTGCTTTAGAAAGACCTTAAATGTTCAAAAATAGTAATTATGTAAGATGATGAAGGTGTTAATTAATCCTTGCTTGGTAATCATTTAGCAATATATGTGCATCAAATCAACATGGTATTATACCTTAAAATTATACACTGTTATATGTCAATCATATCTCAATAAATTTTGGGGGGACAATATATTTAAGATACTCAATAACTGAAAGGAAGAGAACTACCTTTTACATGTAGAAATTAATATAACATAAAACATACGCTTTATCTAAATATGGCCATGTTCGTGACAGAAAGTTTTTCTCAAGAAATGCAATTTTAAAACAGGATTAAAAATCCTATATAATGAAAGGCTAATATGCAAATCAACTGAATGGTGGAACGTCTGGTCACTCTGATGTGCACTGGCCACTAGGGTGCATACACTCAATGCAGGAGGTGGTCAGTGTGCTCCCACAGAGGGAGCACTGCTTAGCCAAAAGCCCTGAGCCAGGCTGACAAGGAGTGGGCCTAAACCATCAGTCAGACATCCCCCGAGGGCTCCCAGCTGCTAGAGGGCACAGACTGGGCTGAGGGATCTCCCTTCCCCCTACCCCCCCCCCCCCAGTGCACAAATTTCATGCACTGAACCTCTAGTTTGAAATAACATTGATACTTTATCTCACTGAAAAAGAAACTACACTTCACTAATTCTTTTAAAGTTTGTCCAGAGTTGGGTCAGCATGTTTGACATTATACACAATAAAAAAGCTACCTCCTTTGATTGTTAAATAATTTAGTTGGTGAGCTGAGCTTAATTTTTTTTTTTTTTTTGCTTGTAAATAGGGCAGAAATTTTATGATCAGTGACCCGTAAAGCAAACTATGACTTAGGGACATTTAAGTTACTTTGAACTCTACTAAAATAGAAAAAAAAAAACGTATTTCTGAAACAAGAAGGAAATGCTCTGGTGAACACTAAGGCTTTAGATGAGATAGAGGCTTACCTATTCCACTTTATATCAGTTTGTTCTCAAAGGCAAATTTATTGTAAGGAAAGGTCATGATCTCCTGTGAATACTGTACACTAAGGCAGGTATGAGCAGAGCTGCTGGTCCTGCACAGAACAGGGTGATCAGTAGGTCCTTGATTATTAATTATCCATCAGTGTTCCTACATTTCATGATTCCCATTCTCTCTATCTCTCCCTCCACACATCCTCTTTAATCTACTAAATTAATTGTTGTAAGATGATTGCATATTTTTTCATCTGCATAATTCAAAGTTACCTGAAGATTTAGGACTGATTTCTATGAACCAAATAGTTCATTTCTAAAAGCCCTCCACATTGATCCTTCTTTCCTTTCCTCTTTAACTTGATAATCATTTTTCTATTTCCCAGCATATATTATTCTGAAGATTGGTTGCAGATGTTAAAATGCATTCTTATTCTAGAAATTTTTCATAATTTGTATTATCTATACTTTCATCTCTGTTACATAATGGGATACATTAGAAATATAAATCAGGTATAATAGTTGGCTACTCATAAACATATAATGTATATTTTAAGAAATATCCCCTATCTTAATTAGTCATTGGTCTACTGAACTTAACATAAAGGAGCAAGTTCTAATGGAAAAATATAGAGTGTGTATGTGTGTGTGTGTGTGTACACTGTAAAGTTAACAAGGCAGTGAAAAATTATAGGGCTTGGATACAAGAGAAGAACATGTAGAAATGTCACTGCATATTTGAAACCACATTGCCCCTGAGGTTTCTGTGCTTTGCAGAAAAGCATCTGTGCAGAAGGGGAGGAATGTTAACTGTCTTGTATGTCTAACAGGACAAAAATTAGAGCTGAAGGATATTCCTAGAGAAGTACCGTGGAAATCCCAAGAACTCTGGGCAGGGACTCTAAATGGATATATTATAGGATTAAGGCAAGAGACACAAATAGAACTTCCCTCAAGGACTAAAGCAAAGTTTTATATTACTTTATTCCCTAAGATTAGATTTATATGATCCAAATAGCTAGTGTCTCTAGCCATCTGCCAGAGCAAATATAAATTTAAAGTATAGATAATACAAATTATGAAGGAAGCTAACATTATATTTAGCCTCCAAGCTTTATCCCCCACTACATTTAAGAAATGCAATGCTCATCACTCAAACAAAAATATCAGGCTCATAAAGGAAAGGAAGAAAACAAAGCAGAGGCAATATCTGAAAAAAGAATTGCTGAGAAATTTTCAGAAAAATAAATGACATTCAGCTAACAGATTAAAGTTGTTCTATGAACCTGAAGTGTGTCAGAATGTAGTGGCACCTGGGAGATAAAAGAGAACAGACTTATACCACAAGGCATTTGTGGACTCTCTAAATCATGCTATTATTCATAGACTAAGGAAGACTCAATATCAGGGCTTGGCAAAATAATAACAGTAATACATTTCAGTAAAGTACTTACTATATTATCTCATCTAGTGCAATAATACTACAGATATTATACTATTACTAGAGGCCAGGTGCATGAAATGTATGCACGGGTTTGGGGGTGTCCCTCAGCTCAGCCTGCACCCTCTCCAATCTTTTATTCCTCTCACAATCCAGGACTGCTGGCTCCCAACCTCTTGCCTGCCTGCCAGCCAGCCTGCCTGCCTTATTGCCCCTAACTGTTTCTGTCTGCCAGCCTTATTACCCCTTAACCATTCCCCTACCAGCCTGATCGACACCTAACTGCTCCCCTGATGCCCTGATTGCCCCTAAATGCCCTCCCCTGCTGTCCTGGTCACCCCTAACTACCCTCCCCTGCAGGCCTGGTCAGCCCTAACTGTCCTCCTGTGCAGGCCTGGCCACCCCCAACTGCCCTCCCATGCATGCCTGGTTCCCCTCAACTGTAGGCCTGGATCCCCCCAACTGTCATCTCCTGCAAGCCTGATTGCCCACAACTGCCCTTCCCTGCCAGCCATCTTGTGGCAGCCATCTTGTGTCCACAAGGGGGCAGCCATCTTGTGTGTGTTGGAGTAATAGTCAATTTGTATATTATCTCTTTATTATATGTGATTTCTTCTAATTTACAAATGAGGAATTAATATTGGGAAATGTTTACTCAAGGTCACACAGAATAATAAGAGCTATTAGAAATGCATTCACAAACCCAAATTCTTAACCCCTCTGTCCTACTAACATATTGACATATGCATTTCTTTTTAGTCTAACAAATTATGATCCTCAAGGTCTATTACTTCACAAATATTAAGATATATTCACATAAATGCTATCAGTTTCTTTCTTATTTATTCACTAACATATAAACTCAATATATATTAAGTATGTTCAAAGAGCTGTAGGTATCTGAGTTCCATCAGTATTAATAAGTGTGAGAGTCGGAAAATGTCTCCCTACTTTCAAGATAACAAGTTAGCCTGCCATGGCTTTATAGATGCTAACAACAAGAAGCGGGACTCCTGGAGCAAATACAATGGGAATCATAACTCATACAGACAAAATGAACCTGGTGTTAGAACCAACTTTTCTTGCTCTTTAAGCCTTAGAGCATGAGAGGCTATGGTTTCTGAGGATCTATGTACACAGTGAGTTTGCATCATTCCTGAGGAAGCCCAACCTTAGAAAACCTCAATCTTCTGTAGTGGAATGCAAGCAAACATGGTCAACTTTTGCCCTGAAGAGACATATTATATTTATTTTACTGGGAAACAACAACAAGAAGAAAACCTGCCCTCTGTTTTGAATGGAGATAGGATCTATAATTTCTTCCAATGGTGTTTGCTATATAAAAATCCTTAAAAAGACAATCTTAATAAAAAAGCTGTAGTGTTTCTCCTTATAAGAAGTCCAGAAATAAAAATGCCCCATGGAGAACTTTCTCAATAACAAATCAACAAGCAACGAAGCTTACAATTTAGGGCAAAACCATTAAGCATAATAAATAAAAAGTTTTTTAGGAGATCAAATACTGTGGGGAAAAATAGAGTGAATAAGGAACATTGGGAGATTTGGTTAGTACAACATAAATTTGGGTGGATCAGATTAGGTCTAGATAAGAAGGTAAAATGGCCTGGCATGTCTGGCTCAGTTGTTGAGCATCAGTCTATGAACAAGGAGGTAATGTTCAATTTTCTGTTAGGGCACATGCCCAGGTTGTGGGGTCAATCCCCAGAGTTGTGCATGCAGGAGGCAGACTATCAATGATTCTCTATCCTCATTGATGTTTCCATCTTTCTCCCCTTTACCTTCTTCTCTGAAATCAATAAAAATATATTTTTTAAAAGAAGAAGGTAAGATGCCCTAGCTGATTTGGCTCAGTGGATAGAGGGTTGGCCTGCGGACTGAATGATCCTGGATGTGATTCCAACCAAGGCACATGCCCAGATTGAAGGCTCAATCAATCCCCAGTAGGGGTTGTGCAGAACCAGCACAGTCAATGATTCTCTCTCATCATTGATGTTTCTATCTCTCTCTCCCTCTCCCTTCCTCTCTGAAATCAATAAGAATATAAAAGGTAAACCTTCTTTTTATTTATTTGATTTTTTAAAATATTTTTTTATTGATTTCAGAGAAGGTAAAGGGGGAGAAAGATAGAAACACCAATGAGGATAGAGAATCATTGATAGTCTGCCTCCTGCATGCACAACTCTGGGGATTGACCCCACAACCTGGGCATGTGCCCTAACAGAAAATTGAACATTACCTCCTAGTTCATAGACTGATGCTCAACAATTGAGCCAGACCTGCCAGGCCATCTTACCTTCTTATCTAGACCTAATCTGATCCACCCAAATTTATGTTGTACTAACCAAATCTACCAATGTTCCTTATTCACTCTATTTTTTCCCACAGCATTTGATCTCCTAAAAAACTTTTTATTTATTATACTTATTAGTTTTGCCCTAGATTGTAAGCTTCATTGCCTGTCTGTTGATTGGTTATTGAGAAAGTTCTCCATGGGGTATTTTTATTTCTGGACTTCTTATAAGGACAGGCACTACAGCTTTTTTATTAAGATTATCTTTTTAAGGATTTTTATCCTCAAATAAATAAAGAGAAGGTAAGAAGAACAAAGAATCAAAGCCTTCTTTTTTATTTATTTGATTTTTAAAAATATATTTTTATTGATTTCAGAGAGAAAGGGAGAGGGAGAGAGAAAGAGGGAGTAGTGGAACAGGAAAGATCAACCAAAGGACTTGTATGCACGAAAATAAGCCTAACCAATGGACATGAACACCAGGGAGGTGAGGGCATGAGTGGGGAGAGGGTTTGGGGGGGTAAATAGAGAGATAAGGACATATTGTAATACCTTAATCAATAAAGAAATTTGGATGAGAACTAAGATGGCGGCAAAGGTAAAACACCTATCTTGTCATCATAATCAGCAATTTTAATACTACAACTTAACGAAAGAACAAACACCTTCCAGAATCACCAGAAAGCCCGCCGAGTGAAAATTCCACAAATAAAAGTGAAAATAAGACACTATGACTCGGAGGAGCGGCGGTGAACAGCATTGAAAGATTTGCACGGAGGGAGGTTTGGAGTGCGCGCCGTGGAGAGGGCGGGCGGCTGAAAACCGGCCAGTTTTCTCGAACCGGGAGACAAAGATGTCCCACTGGACTGATTCTCCAGCTCTGGGCGTAGTCCAGAGAACCCACTATCACACGGGGTGAAAACTGGACAGTGGGAGGGCACGCCGAAGCTTGGGTGCTGCCGGGTCTCCCGGCTTGTGGAGAAGGCAACCTGCGCGCGAACAGCTCGGCTGCGTGACGGCGAAGAGAGCGCACCGAGACTTGTCTCTCATTCGGAAAACCGTCAGACTGCTTTGTTTTATGACCCTGGGTGAGACATTGCGCATGCAGTCTCATTTTGGGAGAGTCTGAATTCCCCGGCAGCGGGTGGAGCTCAGCAGCGGCTCTCTCTCAGAGGTGCTGGCAGCCATTGCCCCCCGGCACAGAGTCCCTGGGGCCCTGTGCCCTGGGGCTGCATAGGGCAGAGCTAACACTGTCTGCTTGGCCCGGAGACTCCGCCCACCCAACCTGAGCACAGCTGAGCTTCACAGACAATTGGCCTGGAGGTCAACCCTCCAAGTGCTAACAACAATTAACTGAGCTTAACTTCAGCAAGACTGTGCAGCCCATATCCACCTCAGGTAACCGGGGAGGCTGAGTCACTGTCCCTAGTAGGAAGTCTACCACACAAAGCTAATTGACCAACTCAGGGAAGCAGCCACCATGCAGCAATATGGAAAGAAATCAGATGTGAAAGAAATGGAGGAAAAATAATTACTGGACATGGAATTCAAAACCACGGTTATAGGGTTTTTCAAGAGGCTCCAACAAAAGATCGAGGCCTATAAGGAAATAAGCAAGACCACAAAGGAAATGAATGAGTCCTATAAGAAAATGAACAAGACCCTCAAGGATATAAACGAGAGCTGCAAAGAAATGATCAAGACCAACGTGGAAATGAATGAGTCCTACAAGGAAATGAAAGAGACCCTCAAGGATATAAAGGAGACTCTCAAGGATATGAAAAAGGACCAACCAGAAATTAAGCATACACTGACTGAAACAAAAAAATATTATACAAAGACCTAAAAGTGCTCTGGAGCACCCCAAGAACCAAGTTAAAGATTTGAAATACAAAGAGGGAAAATCCACTCAGCTGAAAAAGCAAGAAACCAAAAGAATCCATAAAATTGAAGATAGTGTAAGGCATCTCTGGGACAACCTCAAGCATACCAACATACGAATTATAGGGGTGCCAGAAAAAGCGAGAGGCCAAGACAATGAAACCCTATTTGAAGAAATAGTGACTGAAAACTTCCCACACCTGGTGAAAGAAATTGACTTAGGAGTCCAAGAAGTACACCGAACCCCAATATATAGGAACCCTAAGAGGACCACACCGAGGCACATCATAATTAAAATGCCAAGAGCAAAAGACAAAGAGAGAATATTAAAAGCAGCAAGAGAGAAACAGTTGGTTACCTATAAGGGAGCACCCATACGACTGTCAGCGGATTTCTCAACAGAAACGATGCAGGCCAGACGGGAGTGGCAAGAAATATTCAAAGTGATGAACAGCAAGAATCTACAACCAAGATTACTCTATCCAGCAAAGATATCATTCAGAATTGAAGGTCAGATGAAGTGCTTCGCAGATAAGAAAAAGCTAAAGGAGTTCATCACCACCAAAACAACATTATATGAAATGCTGAAAGATATTCTTTAAGAAGAGGAAGAAGAAAAAGGTAAAGATGAAAATTATGAACAACAAATACACATCTATCAACAAATGAACATAAAAATCAAGTGAATTGATAGGCTGTTGAACAGGATAGACTGGTGAATATAACAGAGACATGGACATAGAGAGGGAATTGACTGACAATTCTTGGGGAGAAAAGGGTTGTGGGAAGTGCAGCAAGAGACTGGACAAAAATCTAGCAACAATGGGAGAGGACAGTGGGGAGGGAGAGGTGAGGGTGGAGGGTGGGATAGGTACAGGGTGGAGGGGAGCTATAGGGGGATAAAAAGGGGAAACAATGTAATTAATAAACTGAACAATCAAGATTTTAAAAAAAGAAATTTGGAGAAAAAAAAAAGGCTTAAAGGAAACTTTTCCCCTAAATACTCCTTTTTTTTAAAAAAAAAATCTTGAATTGGTTATTTTGGGGGAAATGAATATACTTAAAATAAAATACATTTCTAATTTTATACATTGCAGATCAAGGCCTCACATGAGAATGGTAAGAAAATATAAAAGAGGAAACTTGTCCTAAACAACATTTTTGCTTATAGTGTTTATTAGAGATAAGAATATATACATATATTTGGGGTTTGATGAATAGTTATATTAGAGTCTAAATAAAATGTTGCTCTGTTAACACAATATGAAATCCCTAAAGTGCATTGTCCTGTTTTAAAAACCTTCGGGGACCCATTTTCTTGTAAATGAGAAAGCAATTTCCTCAAAAGAAGCAAACAAAACCTCATCTGAAATTCTCAGTGGTTTAAGTTGACTGTGCAAGTCAATGCCCATGAGGTGAAAGTGTTTCAAATTTTGGCAATGAACTTGTTCCTTGCTCATGGTATCTTTTCTGGTCATTACCCATAGTGCTCTCTCAACTCAAACTTAATTCATCCAAACTGGCTTGTATCCTCTGGGACAAAACGGGGAAGGTTGAGCCTACTTATGGCTGTATAAGTGCTATTCTGTCTCAAAATGAGGGAACAGAAAAAAAATGATGGTTTGGATGTTATAAAATCCTGCAACCTCTTGAGGACAATATACTTCACATAAGGAATGATAAAAAGATACAACAAAAGATTTTTACACTGATCCACCAAAGCAAGCTCATAGACATAATATTATAGAAAATTTATACTACCATGTAAATGATGTTTTTTATGTATATATAACTTATATAAATATCTGATTACATTTAAAGACAGTGAAAATTAATATATTATATATACTTTACTAAAATAAATTTTATGCTGACTCAGCACCAAGAAGATTATTTGCTTGACAGAGAGTGTAAGAAATATAGTTTTGGGTACAAAAATGATATCTTTTATCATTTATTTTTCAAAATAAAGTTATAGTTGTGGTCAGAAGTTTCATAAAATCTATAGATTTTGTAGCAGTTATCTCCTAAACTCTTTCCATAAGGGTACTATATTGCTAAGATGTAAATTAGGCTTGCAATACTGTCAAAAGTCATATCAGTACTTTCTTATACATATGGAAAAAAATGATTTGCATTCTCAGAAAAACAGAATTACCACTTATCTAGAAACCTGAAAAAAATAAAGTACAGCATAGAGAATATAGTCAATAATATTGCAATGACTATGTTTGGATACTTGAACTATCAGGAAGGTTGCTTTGTTAAGTATATCGTTATCTACTACTACTGCTATACACCTGAAACTAATACAAATAATATTGAACATACACTGAAATAATAAATAAAATTTTAAAAAGCATAGTTTCTATCTTTAAATCATTAGAAGGACATAATAGTTGACTCTCATCCATTTCATCATATTCTACTTATGAACCAGTTTTAGAAAATAAAATTAATTTACTGTTAAATAATATGGTTTGCAAATTTTTGAATGATTTGTTTTGTAATATTATCACACCTTAACAAACTCTATAACCCACTGTTATATAGTTAATCTTATAAATAAAAAATTGGGCAAGGAAACAATATTGGAGAAAACATATTTGGGATGTACTTCCAAGAATGTAACAGTTTAAAAATTTGTCTATTGAATTGGGGCCCTTTAAATTTTTCTGACATCATAATCTGAGTGAAATATTAGAAAAGGGAACCCTCTCAGGAACTGTAAAATATTCAGTCCAAGAACGCAATCCCACAGAGAACGCAAATTCATGAGATTAACCTCATGATCATCGTCGCCTTCTATCTGAAGAATATTTTCCAATGGCAACAGAAAGCTGGACTCCAGGCTGCGTGAGGTAGTCCTGCTGAGCTAAAGAATCAGAGTATGCTGCTACTGAAGGGGCTGGAAATTGGTTGAGCATGGGGCTGAAAAGTGAGGATCCCCTTTAACCCCTACACTGATGTCTCGATTTACATGCATAGAGACTATAAGGGTACCAGAAAGCAGTTGCCATGGAGTTAAAAATGAAACAGAGATATTATAGGTCAGTTTTGGAATGGAGGAGATCTGCCCCTGGGTAGAGGAAATCCTTTGCCATTAGCAGCATGCTGAGATGTGAGAAAGACTTCCCTCTCAGGATAAGGATGCTCTCAGGAGTATGGGCTACTCTAGACTCACTCTAACCAAACCTGAAGACAAATTCAAACTATTTAAAGAAAGACCATGTTAGGAGCTTGAGTCCTGACCAAGTAGTGACTTGGACTTGTCACAGATTTATCCTGACAAAGGGTAAAACCATTATTATGCAACAAGGGGCCTGATGCAGGAAATTTGTCCCAGAGAAGGTTTTCCTTCCCCCAGCTACCAGCACCGGCTTCCCTCTCACACCCAGGGCCTGGCCTCTGCTCTGGCCGCCAGCAGGCATCTGGGACTGGGCTTCGCTAAGGCCTCAGCTTCATCCAGATGGACGTCTGGTCTAATTAGCATATTATCCTTTTATTATTATAAATGTAATCAGAAATTACTGAACTGCCTAATACAACAGAAATTGACGAACCTTCAGAAGAGAATGGATACAGTTTCTCTAAATCATATCATAATTAATGTCTGGTACACATAAAATTAATTAGACATAGAAAGAAAAAAATATTTAATCCATAATCAAGAGAAGCTCAAAACCACAAAAACCACAATGTAGAAATATAAAAAGTACACAGTACAAATGATTTAAACTCATAGAATAAAAGTTTCAATATTTTCAATAGGATATGAAAAGTAAGCGCCATATCATATGTTAAGATCGTGATACCAAAACTGGTGAGCAGGAATTCTTACCGGGGTAGTGTCTCAAGGTATCAAAGAATGAAGCCGAGGACCAGAGGAGCTTAAGCAAAGCAGGAGTTTATTGCAAGCAAACAGAAGCTCCTTGCTAGGGAAGGGGACCCAAATGGGTTGCAACGAAGTCCCCTTACATCTGCTAAAGGCCTGCTCTTTGTCTATCTGTGCTATTCTCTGATTGGTCCCTGGCTTTTTTGCAACATTTTATTTTGCACTTGCAAAAATAAAACATTCCCTGTTTCAAAACACCCTGTGTTTTTGCTATCCTGTTTTTCTGCTAAACATTTTGTGGTTTCAGCTAGTTCCACAATTCCTCCTTCTTCCACCTCTTTCCCTATCTACCAAATTCTACTTTGACTCCTTCTATAGGACAATGGTCTCAAGGTCTGGGCCATGCTTACTAAATACTATTTTTGTTAAATGTTAAAATCTAGTGCAGTATTTTGCAGACCAGCTATAATCAGGATGAGCTTGACAGAAACACAACACAACAAAACCTGATAACACAACCTGATAAAGGTAGTCAACTGTAAACAAGAAATCAAAACATCATTAACCAAATAGTGTATACAAGTATAAGCAATGGCTAAGTCTCCTTTCACAGAGCTTTGGATATAATTCCCTGTCTCTTCTACTTGCTACAAGTAAATAAAACTACCCTGTGACAATCACATCTCATTCTTGAATAGAGCACCCCAAGTAGCAAAACCCTTACATTTGAATTTTTCTCAATTAGTCATAAAGAAAATACAAATTAAAACCAAAATTAATTACTACTTTACACTTAAATAAAAATACAATAATGTCAAGTATTAACAAGGATATAGTATAGCTGAACACGTCTTAAGTTGTTGTGGGTAGTTACTTATAAAGCTAAACATATTTAGCATATAATTTAGCAGTTCTAATCACTGGTAGATTATTCCAAAGGAATGAGAACACATGTCCACAAAAGAAGGATTATGACTAGAAGCAGTAAGCAGAGATCAGCAAAGAGTCCTTTGTGTTCACACAGGCTCCCATAAGCTGTGTGCAGGCTGCTCTGTGTACTGCTACCTGCCATGTGGCTGGAGATGGGAGATTGGTGGCTACTACTGTGCTAAGAGCTTAAATTGATGGAAATTAATCACAATTTACTTCTGTCTTTCCTTGGAAGTTGTAAGCCTTCAACACATTCCTGAGTTCTAAAAAAGCTCTATCAGGCAGATTCTGTCCCTGCAGTTGTCTAGATGGGAAGACAAGATTCTCTGTGCCTCCCACTCTGCCAACCTCCCAAAATCCCATTCTCTATTGACATTGATATTTGACTGTTCAAATACCTTTATGTTTCAGGAATAAAATTAACTTGGCTGGGGCATATTATCCTTTTTAATATATTTCCCCAATTTTAATTTCTAATACTTGGATTAAAGTTTTTAACTATTTTTATCTTATATAATAAAAGACTAATATGAAAATAGATTAAATGGTCAAAGACCAGTTACTATGACATGCACTGACCACCAGAGGGCAGATGATCAACACAGGAGATACCCCTTGATGGTCAGTGCACTCCCACAGGGCGAGTGCTGTTTAGCCAGAAGCTGGGCTCATGGCTGGCGAGCTCAGCAGCAGTGGTGGGAGCCTCTCCTGCCTCTGCGGCAGCACTAAGGATATCCAGCTGACATTTGTGGAAAACGGGCCTAAGCCATCAGTCAGACAACCCATGAGGACTCCCAGACTGTGAGAGAGTGCAGGCTGGGCTGAGAGGACCCTCCCTCAAGTGCATGAATTTAGTGTACTGAGCCTCTAGTGGGGAGATAATTTTCCTTCATATAATGTCTTTTTTAAATTTTTGTTATCAATGAGAGTCCCATGAAATGAGTTTTGAAGTATTCTCTCTTTTTATTTATCCACTGCAGGCCCAATGCACAAAATTTGTGCACAGGTGGGGGGTGGGGTTCCCTCAGCCCAGCTTGCACCCTCTCTCAATCCAGGACCCCTTGGAGGATGTCTGAATGCCAGTTAGGCCCAATCCCACAGGGATCTCAGTGGGATAGGGCCTAAACTGGCAGTTGGACATCCCTCTCGCAATCCAGAACCATAGGCTCATAATTTCTCACCTGCCTGCCAGCTGATAACCCCTAACCACTCTGCCTGCCTGTCTCATCACCCCAAACCATTCACCTGCCTGCCTGATCACCTCTAACCACCTGTGCCTTGGCCCTACCTGCCACTGCAGCCCCCTCTGCCTCGGTCCCTGGGCTCCAGCTTCATCCAGAAGGTTGTCAAAAAGAAGGTCTAGAATGACGTCAGGAAGGTCGTTCAGCTGTCTGGTCTAATTTGCATATTATGATTTTATTATTATAGACCATTATACTTTTGTAAGACTGATATTACTTCTTTTTCTAAAACTTTGGGAGAACTTACCAATAAAGCTGTGCAGTCCTGGAGATATTTTTTTAATAATATTTAATTACATATTCAAGTGCTATGGGAGGTATATAGATTTTCTAATTCTTCTTGTATCATTTTTGACAGGCTGTGTTTTTCAATTTCATTCCCATTTAAGTCTTTGTTATACTAAAGTTGTTTAGACTAATCTCCTGTTATCTTTTCAATAATTTTATAATCTCCAGCAAAGTCACTACTTTACTGTTTGTTTTTTTTTTCTTTTACACTTTTGTTAACAATCAGGGTAAAGGGTATTGTAAAGTTTTAACCTGAAAAGTAAGACTGAATCTGACCAAAGCCAATAATTGACCAAGACAAGCAGGGTACCAGTGAAAGTTCGCATTTATTAAATGCTCTCAGGTGAGGTCCCATGGTCCGACAACACGAGCCAGGGGAGTCACACCCATCTTTGCTTGGCAGGGTTTCTTTTGTGCTGCTGTTGGCACGTTATGAGGGAGTTTGTGGCAGGTGATTTATGAGCGGGAAATTCATACAACTCCAACCTGGCCACCCTTGATAAGTCAGAGTGGTTGTTTATTGTCCAGCATGATGTCAGCACAGCTCTGTTATGTCCTTGGGGGCCATTATTGTTTAACTCAGCAATGGGATAAGGGAAGTCCCTATTTTCCCAGCCCCAGACCTTACAATTATAAATTTAATTAATCTTTTCAAACAAATAACGTTTGGACTTAATTATATTCTCTCTTATATGTTCGATATATTTTCTACTTTTATTTCCTTTTATCATTAAGTTAATGTGTTTAAGTGATCTTTGCCCAGCTTCTTGAGATCACTGATTTTCAGTCTGTATTCTTTTCTTTTATATGGCTATAGAACCCACATATTTTTAGGTGTTTTATTTTCATTACCATTCAGATCAAAATATATTTTAATTTTCATTAGAGTTGTTCTTTGACCCGTATAGTATCTAGATGCATATTGCTCAATTTCCAAATATTTTAGAACTTCCTTGTTACCTTCTATCACTAAATTCTAATTTTCATTTAATCAGGGAGCATAACTTTTATGATTTAATCATTTAAATTTGTTGAGGTTTGTTTTATGACCCAACTTGTGACCAATTTGATAACAGCTTCAAGACCACTTAAAAGTAATATTTATCCTGCAACTGTGCTACAGAGCTTTCTATAAGCAAAGTAAAATGATTTGTCTTTAAATTTCCTATATGTCTTTAATATTTTTCTACTCATAATTAAAATAGTTATGTAAAAATTCCTCTGTGGATTTTTCTAATTCTCTTCTTTTGTTGTTAATTTGTATTATATGTTTAAAAGTTATGTCAAATATAAGTTTCATTGCATTGGCATTGCCATCATGAATACAGTCCACCTTAATTTCTAGTAATGTTTGTTAACTAAGAATATACTTTGACTTGTATTAATATTTATCATAAGGGCTTTCTTTTGATGAACATCAATGTGGCATCCTTTTGCCTTCAGATTTCACGTGTCCTTATATCTACAATCTCTTACATGCAATATGTAAATTAGATTTTTGTAATGTAGCATGACCATCTTACACTTCTAAATGCACATAGAGCAATTAAATAACATTAAAATGTAATTATTTATATGTTAGCTTTAATTCCTCTTCTTGCTACTTGGTTTCTTAATGTTTTTTACTCCCTTTTCTCTCCTACATACATGCCTTCTATTGTATTCAACAAGTCTTTTATTGTTATAATTTGTAATCTACTGTCAAGTATATGTTATGCATTCTTTAATATTCTTATAGATAATAAGTTAATAAAGCTAATGCAAAAGTTACTCAGCTGTCTCTTAGTTTTAAAGTTAGCCATCTACACTCTGTTCTCTGATGATAGGGCTGAATGCTCCCATGGCATTTCTTTTTTTCTCAGATGACTACCTGTCAGGTTTTGTCCTAGAGTGTAATTATGAAGTAAAAGCAAGGGAGGACAGCCTTTCCCCTCTGTTTTTGCTTTTTGATCCTATTGGTATTTTTCCAGAAATGGTAGTAGCCCTGGGTTTCAGACCCTGGATACTTAAACATCACCAGACCCAACTTCAGCATGATTATCACATACCAGCACCAAAGAGACGAAGCGACACATCAGATCAGAGTTCCTGCTGCATGCGGTCTCACTCCTGGTTACTCAGCTCCAAATGCATTTAGCACAGCACCTAATTCTTCAGTTTCTTTAAAAATTAAATGATTTAAAGACTATAAAAACTCAGAAAGGTACTTGAATATCGTTAACTGCTACATAATATAATTTGCTATTACTGGTATAATAAAATGTCATTCATATCCTATATAATAGAGAGGGAATATGCTAATAACCCTCAAAAAGATGGCAGCACCCACAATCAATAAGGAGAGAATATGTTAACTAACTGCCCTGCCCTCAAAGATGGCAGCACCCACAGCCAATGAGGAGGGAATATTCTAATTGACTGCCCCGTCCTCAAAGATGGCAGCACCCACAGCCACAAGATGGTGGCATCCAGTCCATTCAGCTCCAGGCACCTGCCTCCAGAGTCCCCCAGACCTCTCAGCCCCACAGCTGCCCAGAGGGCTGGCCCAAGGCACAGGCATGCCTTGGATGGTGGCTGCCCAGCTGCCCAGAGCTGCCAGAGGCTCAGGTAACCAGGGCCAGCCGAGCCTTGCACTGCCAACAGTGGCAGCAGCAGAAGTGTGATGGGGTGTCGGCTTCCCCTGATCACTGGGTTACCTTCCACCCCTGAGGGCTCCTGGACTGTGAGAGGGGGTAGGCCAGGCAGAGGGACCCTCTAACCTCCAGTGCATGATGTACTGGGCCTCAAGTATATATATAAAATCTCCATTCCTTAGCCTTGAGATATTCTATAAACATATATTTAATTATTTAAAAATAAAGTCTAATCACATCTCATCATTAAACACGGCATAAACAAGCTATCACTTTTGGAATCATTAAAGTTGCAATTATAGGATTTGTAAAATGATATATGAAAATTACACTACATACCTTTATTGGTTCATGGATTAATAGTAAGATAAATTAGATTTTCATTTAAAAATCATTAATTAGACTATAAAAAGGGGGCAGGTTTGATGTTTACATGTGATTTTTAAATGAATATTGAAAATGATATCTATTCTCATCCAGAGATGACTCCTTTTGAGTAGACTTCAGAGGCCAATTTGTATTTAAAGAAAATGTTATTTATAGCAAGTTTTAAATTATACTCTGAAAAAATCTTGCTTTAGTTATGAAAACCAATTATATTAGTTGTTGAGAGAACTGTAGAGCATTTCAAAGAACATAATCTATAGAATTAGATAAATTATTTATGGTTAGTTCCTAATTAAGTTTAATAACATCAATAATTAACAATTCCCCAAACTCATTGCAAAATGCTTTATTCTTTTCAAAGAGCTTTCTTTTTATTTCCTTGTTAGATGTTCACATCAACTCTCTAAGGTAACTTGGGAAAATGTTACCCTCATATATTTGGATGAGAAAAATGGAATCTTGGAGATGTCTGCAGTTTGTTTATAATATATGTACCATCATCACAGGATTAAAAGAAACGATGGTTATACTGTTGTTTCAATAAATACTTCATAGTCTGTGACATATACTGACATTCCATTGAAAGCACCCCACTCTTTTCTGGGTTCACAGAACCTATAATAATTTGTTAAATCAAGTTTGCACATGTACTACATTTAAATATAAACAAAAGACACAAAGAAGTAAAAAAACAAACCAACAGAAACATATGATGACTAAGTGCTGAGGGACTTGCCATAAGAAGAAAATCTGTCAGTTTTCTAGGGAGAAACAAAATGACCGCAATCTGAATTGAAACAATAATAACTTCTCTATCCAACAGTTTTTGTTTTTTTAAAGGCAGATAGAAATCAAGAAATAAAGAAGGAGAGAAAGAATGAAAAAGGAAGGCAGGAAGGAAGGAAGGAAGGAAGGAAGGAAGGAAGGAAGGAAGGAAGGAAGGAAGGAAGGAAGGAAGGAAGGAAGGAAGGAAAGAAGGAAGGAAGAAAGGAAGAAAGGAAGGAAGAAAGGAAAGGAGAGAGGGAGGGAGGGAGGGAGGGAGGGAGGAAGGAAGGAAGGAAGGAAGGAAGGAAGGAAGGAAGGAAGGAGAGAGACAAGGCAGGAGGAAGAGAGAGAGAGAGAAAGAAGACACTTCCAGAAAGGGAAAAATACAAATGATGGCATGGTTTAGTAAAAAAATATATATGTATATCACCTTGAAATCAGAGACAGAGCACAGAAAACAGGCACCATGCAGCTAGAAAATGAGCCACTATGAATATTAAATGAAAATGCATAGAAAAAATCTTTTTGATAGGACAACACTCTTCTACCACATTAATATAGGTGAGGAATTTGGAGCACTTTTATATCTTTACCCACTGCCAAATCTTTAAAAAGTTTAAAATTATGGAAAATCATTATTACTTAATTATTCTCACATAATTCTTGACATTTTAATTAGGCCTGTAGTCATATTAATAGCAATTATTCAGGATTAACCCTGCATTTTGATGTTATTACTAACAATTTTATATAATTTTTTTCCTGTTATAAGAGTGTACATTTCTCAGTTAACTAGAAAAACTTCAAGTGTATTTTCAATATTTTAATATTGCAAATATATATTAAATGTTAAGATACTTTTATAGCTAATATATGCTTAAGTTCTCTAGTTATGTGAGTTATTTTTTTATTTTTCTATAAATTTTTCAAGAGATTTTTTTTTCATTTTTGGTTATTATTTTCAAAGCTTTTATTGTCTTCTTTAAACCTATGTTAATTTAATCTACCATTATATGACCTTATTTCAGAGAAACCATATATTATTAAGTCCTAATTAGAATGGCAAGTTATTCTATAATATCTTTTAATAAAATAGTAGAGGCCCGGTGCACAAAATTCGTGCATGGGAGGCGAGGATGTCCCTTAGCCCAGCCTGCACACTCTCCAATTTAGGACCCCTCAAGGGATGTCCAACTGCCCATTTAGGCCCAATCCAGGTAGAATCAGGCCTAAATAGTCAGTCAGATATCTTTCTCACAATCCAGGACTGCTGCCTCCAAACTGCTCACCTGCCTGCCTCGCTGATTTCTCCTAACCACTTCTGCCTGCCAGCCTGATCACCCGCTAACCACTACCCTGCCAGCCTAATTGATGTCTAACTGCTTCCCTGCCAGCCTGTTTGCCCCCAACTTCCCTCCTCTGCTAGCCTGGTCACCCTTAACTGCCTTCCCTTGCAGACTTTATCACCCCCAACTGCCCTCCCTTACAGGCCTGGTCCCTCCCAACTTTCCTCCCCTGCTGGCCTGATTGCCCACAACTGCCCTCCCTTGAAGGGCCTGGAACCTCCCAAAGGCCCTCCCCTGGTGGCCATCTTGTGGTGGCCATCTTGTGTCTACATGGGGGCTGGATCTTTGACCACATGGGAGCAGCCCTCTTGTGTGTTGGAGTGATGGTCAATCTGCAAATTTCTCTTTTATTAGATAGGATAGAGACCTGGTACTTGGGTGGGGGCCAGCTGGTTTGCCCTGAAGAGTGTCCCAGATCAGGGTGGGGGTTCCCTTGGGGCAAGGGGAGGCCTGGGCGAGGGGCCCGTGGAGGTTTGCAGGCTGGCCACGCCCCACAGCGACCCAAGCAGAGGTCCTGGTATCTGGGATTAATCTATGTCTACAATTGAAACTTTGTAGCCTGGAGTGGAGCCCAGCCTTCTGCCCGCTCCGGGGCTGGCATCCATTTCTGTTTGAATTTTTTTAACCTAGAGTGGAGGCCTAGGCCAACAAGGCAGGCTGAAAGCTTGGCTTCCTTCATTGCCAGGGAAACCCAAGCCTCTGTTCTCTCCAGCTCAGTGGCTGCTGCCATTTCTGTATCTTTTATAAGTAAAACTTTGTAACATTGAGTGGAGGCCTAGGCAGCAAAGGCAGGTAGAAAGCTTGGCTTCCTCTGTTGCCAGGGAAACCCAAGCCTTCTTCCTACTCTCAGTGGCAGCAGCCATTTTGGTTGGGTTTATTTGCATAATCTGCTCCTGATTGGCAGGTGGGCATGGCTTGTGGGTGTGGCAAAGGTACAGTCAAATTTGCATATTACTCTTTTATTAGATAGGATATTTTATTGATTTTTTTGCAGAGAGGAAGGGAGAGGGAGAGGGATAAAGAGTTAGAAACATCAATGAAGGAGAAACATCGACCAGCTGCCTCCTACACCCCCCTATTGGGGATGTGCACACAACCATGGTATATGCCCTTGACCAAAATCAAACCTGGGACCCTTCTGTCGGCAGGCCAACATTCTATCCACTGAGCCAAATCATTAGTGCTAAAATATCTTTTTAATATAATTTTTGGACAGTTATTTGCCAGGCCCATATAAGGTGTTAGTAGTAGAAGGGTGAACACTGCTCTCAAGGAATAAGACACTGCCTTAAACACTGCTGTCAAGGAATAAGTAGTAAGCAAGATAGGGCTCACAACCCATTCCAGGTGATTGCCATTTTTGTGTTGTTTTTGTAGTACACACACACACACACAAACACACACATACACAAACACAGGGTGACCCAAAAAAATGCATATACACTTTACCAGCTGATTCTATACTTTTGAAAATGAAATATATTTTTAATAAACACTGCCTTTATAATGAATCAAAGTGTATATACATTTTTGGGGACACCATGCATGTGTGTGTGTGTGTGTGTGTGTGTGTGTGTATGTATTTTTTTTTTCAGAGAAAGAGGAAGGGGGACAGAGAAACATCAGTGTGAGCGCAAAATATTGATCAACTGCCTTCTGCACCCCTCCTGGGGATCAAGCCCACAACCTAGGAATGTGCCTTGACTTGGAATCGAATCCACAACCTTCCAATACACAGAACATCAACTGAGCAACACCAGCCAGGACTACAGTACCTTTTTAAAGCAACCTGTGATGGTCAATTTTGTGTCAACTTGAGGGGGCCACTGGCTGCCCAAATACTTAGTCAAATGTTATTTTAGCTGTGCTAAAATAGATTAGATTATATTAACATTTAATTTGGTACACTAAGTAAACAGATTGCCCTCAATAATGTAAATGGGCCTCATTAATCAGTTGAAGACTTACAAGAACGTAAGGCTGATTCTTTCCCAATAAGAGAAAAGTTCTACTTTTCCTGCCTTTGAGCTGGAACACCGGCTTTTCCCCAACCCCCAACCTTCCCCCCACCACACACACTTTAGTATTCAGATGGAAATATCTGCTCTTCCTGGTCTTGAGCCTGCTGGCCTTCAAACTGGAACTACACAAAGCTGGAGGGAGGCAGAGGGTCCTAGGCTGCTAATGTCAGGGCAAATATACATTTTGGTCAAAAGCTTGTGAAATTTCCAGGGGGTCCACAGCATTGATGCTGGTCATTAGTATCTTTCCTGGCAAAATGTGCTGAGTTGGCTGCAGAGCAGGTAGTTGTGAAGCACAATCACTCCCACAGTATACCTGCAATTGATAGTTCCTGCTTTGTCCCCTGGTTCTGAATCATCCCTATAGGTATCAGCTGTGCCTCTCTGGGTGGCATAAAATCAAATAGGTCTCCAAAAGGTGAGAAGCTGCTTTTCACCCCACTCTTTCTAGCTGGGAGGGGAAATAAAAAGAGGGGGACTCTAGCTAGGAAGTTTCTTTTTGGCACTGTGCCATACCTTGGGTGTACGGGATGATTGCAGACAAAATGCATCTGCCTTCCTCTTCCGTGTGTTTGTCGTCATGTTTTTGTTGCACTGTTTCGCTGAAGCTTCTTAAGTGGTATCCAAAGTAATCCAAGAGTTGATAGCTAATTTCTGACCCTTGTTGTGGGGATGAAGGCATGGGTCTCCTCTGTTGCCATTTTATTTATATAACTCCCTATTGGTTCTGTTTCAATGAAGAACAGTGACTATTACAAGTTCAATGTTTTTATTGTTTTGTTTTTCTTTACCTTTTATACATTAGAAAAAAAAGAAAAAATACATCCAGTTCTTGAGATTGTGCTTAAATTGATTGTCGCTTGTTATTGACAGCATCATTATCCACTTAGATGTGTCAGATCAAATACAATTCCTGGTCTTATAAACCTTAAGGTTTTATGGTACCTATGATAATTATATTTCATACAAGGATAAGTTGACATTCAGAACGTGACTTGACAGCTCATGTAGGTCTACCTAGCGAGAGAAAATGGTCTGATCATAAGGGGTGCAAATGTTGTTCCTATGACAGCCAGATTTTCCACAGCGAATTAATCATTAGTCATTTTGAATCTATAAGTGTCTTAAGAGCTTGCTTAAATGTCTATCTTTGAGGTATTAATGTCCTCTTGGTGTGCTGATAAAATCAGTGCGCTGAGCCAGCAAAACAAAGGACATATCAGAAGCTTAATAAATTCATCAAGATAATGAAATTTAACCCCCAAAGGCCCCTCTGCAGTATTCTTGTGTGTATTCCCAGGCCACTGATGCAGAAAAAATGACATTTCTCTTTCTCTAATCATGGCAACTAGATATTTATTTTTCTTTTGCAATCTGTACCAAGTATGTAGAATGCAAAGGAAAAGAGACAAAGAAAATGTTTTTTTTCCATGTATAGATTATTTAATTTTAGTTTGTTTAATTAAAAGAAACTAAATGTAAATAATCTGTGCAAACTGGTTTGTGTAATTATATACTATATAATGGAGCAATTAGCACTAGAATACAATGTTCTCAAGGGCAGTAATTGTAAATACTAAAACTTTGCATCCCTCAAGCCAGCACAATACCTGCCACAGGGTAGATGTTTAATGAAGACTGTTAGAGGGAGAAATCTTTTCAATGGTAATGAATTATTAAATTATAAGGTGATTGATAAATTGCTTACCTGATACTACTTTTATTTATGAACTATCTTGGGCATTGTCCCTCAGTATTACTCTTTCCTTTGTCCCCTAGTAATAAAATATTTAGATTTCAGTTTGGTTCATGATCATTAAGAATAAAGTTCCCATTTCATAGTTTCTTTTCTATCTCCAGGTAACAATGTGCTAACAAAAGGTTTAAAATAGAAGTGTTCTATAACATATTTAGGAAGTTTATTATCACATTTCTTTGACTCTTCTTTCTTCATATACTTGAAATACAGGTATGAGGGATGGGAATTCCAGTCCACATTTTGGTCCGTAAAAATGAATACCACATAGGCCGCGACCGGTTTGGCTCAGTGGATAGAGCGTCGGACTGCGGACTGAAGGGTCCCGGGTTCTATCCCGGCAAGAGCATGTACCTTGGCTGCGGGCACATGCCCAGTGGGGGGCGTGCAAGAGGCAGCTGTTTGATGTCTCTCATCGATGTTTCTGACTTTCTATCCCTCTCCCTTCTGCTCTGTAAAAAATCAATAAAATATATTTTTTTAATGAGTACCACATATTGGGATTACTGAGGTAGAGGTTCTGAATACTTAATTCTATAGGGCTGCCAAAAAAGAGACAAACTGCTAAAATTCCAAAGAGGCAATAGAAAAGATTAGTGAAACTAAGAGCTGGTTCTTTGTAACACAATTGATTAACTAAAAAAAGAGATAACCAATTTTAAAAAAGGAGAGGGCTCAAAAATGTAAAATAAAAAATGAAACAAGAAAGATTAAAACTACAGGGATACTGCAGATTATGAGAATACTATGAACAAGTATACATCAACACATGGGACAACATATATAATAAAAGCCTAAGTGCTCCTGCCCCCACGGCTGCTTCGCCTCCCACGCACAACTCAGACCGGGACCCAGGTGGCAGACAGAGACTCGGCCAGCAATAGCTGCTCTATATCTAAATTCAGTCTATTACCAGGAATGCTCAGGACCTACTCAAAAATGCAAATATTCCTTTCCACCAATATTTACAGGGTAAACTAAGATTTCTGCTTGAGTATTAAAATTGACAGTAAAATAGTAATCAAGTTTTCAGATTATTTTAAATTGGCCAAGTGAAATAAGTGAATACTCAAGAAAATCTAAGTGTACTGGACAAAAAGCTTTTCCTAAAACATTAACTAAAATATCTAATAGTCATTCATCTCACTGTAAAATTGCCTAACAGCCAAAGAACCTAAAGCAGTCATATTTGTGTGCAAAAATTAAAATTTAAAATTACCAGGACTGCAATATAAAACTTCCAAAAGTCCCCATTAATCAAAAAAGGGGGGGGCAGTGGGGTAATATCATGTAAGGAAAAATATCCTGTAAGTAAAATACATCTAGAAAATTCTTACTCCAGAAAAGTAACTTCCATTTGTAAAGCCAACAGCAGCACACATGAAAAAACACACATGGTGTCAAAATAAGCCAAAGGAAAATCATTTAGGCAAAAATAAAAAGAATTCCCAGTCTATTTTGCAGAGAGGATCCCTTTGTTAACTTTTGGTCCAGAATGTGTTTGTGTGTTCAGAGAACAGCTCCAAGACCATGTGGGTTCCAGCGACAGTGAGGAACTAAGAGGTCTGTTCCAGTCACGAGGACGGTCCAGAGATGGGGGACACTGACGGCACCTTGTCATGCTAGCAGTCGGCAGCTGTGCAAGGCTGCAGGCAGCCCATGACCAAACTAGAGGATGGATCTTGCATTGCCACGATGTGTCCACCATCCAGATAGCATTGCTGACATGTACACATAAAGAACTATTTGACATTGAAACTGGGACTCAGAACAGTTGGACATTGAAACTGAGACTCAACCATTTTTTGTTCTTATACATTTATTTCTAGTATGCAGAGGCAAGATATTTTGGAAGAAAAGAAACAGGGGAGAGTGATTGATATAGAGGCAGGGTGGCCTTGAACAGGCTGTCAACTACAGGGGCAAGGCTGGGGTGGATTGGAGGCGGATGCTGGGGGAGATCAACCGAAGGACTTATATGCATGCATATGAGCTTAACCAATGAAAGAAAGACACTGGGGCGGGGAGGGGGGCAGGTGGGGACATGTGCTGGGGGGTAAGGGAGGCTGGGGGGAGGATATTAGGGGGGGAAAAGGAAATTAAAGTCAATTAAAAAAAAGCCTAAGTGACCATTTCAGCAGAACAACCAGTTGCTCTGATGTGCACTGACCACCAGGGGGACACTCAATGCAGGAGCTGCCCCTGGTGGACAGTGTGCTCCCACCAGGGGGAGTGCTGCTCAGCCAGAAGCTGGGCTCACAGCTGGCGAATGCAGCAGCGGTGGTGGAAGCCTCTTCCACCTCTGTGGTAGCACTAAGGAGCAGTGAGCCAAGCAGTAAGGAATTTCGTGCACTGGGCCTCTAGTCTAGAATAAATGAACAGACTTCAAGAAACATACAAGCCTTGCAAGTCTAAAATCATGAAGAAATTAAAAAGTCAAAATAGATTAATTATTAGTAAGGATATTAAATTAGTAATCAAAACCTTCCAATAAACATAAGCCCAGGACCAGATAGCTTTACTGGTTAATTCTAATAGTCAAAAAAGAATTGATGGCAACCCTTCTAAAACTCTTTCAAACACAACAAAAGAGAGAAAGAAGTCATTTCAAAATAATTTCACAAGATCAATCATTGCCCAAGTATCTCTAATGAGCATTGATACAAAATGTTTAATAATATATTAGCAAACTGAATTCAACATTAATTAAAAAATCATATGCTATGGCCAATTGGAATTTATTCAAGGGATGCAAGGATGAAAACTACATTATTCCAATAGATGCAAAAAATTGATAAAATTTATAATAATAAAAGCATAAAATGCTAGTTAGAATGACCTTCTGGATGACCATGCTATGACACCCACTGGCACCAGGCCAGCCAAAGCAGGTGCGATGGGATTGGTCAGGGGCCGCACCATCATCTCATGATCACCCTAAAGAGGGATGCCTAGGCCCCCGACCAGTGGGCTGCAGCTAGTGGGTGAGGCCTCCCTCTGGGAGGGAAGCCCGGGTCCTTGGTGCCAGAGGAAAGCCGGGGCCAGCAGCCAGGGGAAGGAAGGCCTATTCTTGAACAAATTTCATGCATCTGGCCTCTAGTTCCACTTATAAAAACACTCAACAAAGTAGGAATGAATGTACCTCAACACAATAGAGATCATATATGATAAGCCCACAGCTAAAGTCATCTTGGTGGTAAAAGGTTGAAAGCTTTTTCTCTAAGATCAGGAAAAATAAAAGAATGCCTACTCTCACTATCTTTATTCAATGTAGTTTTGGAAGTCCTAGCCAGAACTGTTAGGGGAAAAAAAAGAAAGAATGTAAGGAAGAAATAACATGATCACTATCTGCAGATGACATATGAGGAAACCTTAGAGACTCCACACACACACACACTCAAAACCTGTTAGAAATAATAAACAATTTAGTAAAATTATAGGATACAAAATCAGTGTTCATTTTCATTTCTACACACGAATAGCATACCATCAGAAAGAAAAATAAAAAATACAACTTACAATTGTATCACAAAGAATAAAATACCAAGGAATTGATTTAATCAAGGAGGTGAAAGTCCTCTAGACTGAAAATTATAAGACACTGATGAAAGAAATTGAAAAACACAAATAAATGGTAAAGTGTTCCATGATGGTGGATTGTTAATCAATACTGTTAAAATGTACATACTACTCAAAGCAATCCACAGATTTAATGCAATCCCTATCAAAATCCTAATGACATTTTTTTTCACAGAACTAGAACAAATAATTCCAAAATTTGTATAGAACCACAAAAGAACTCAAATAGACAAAACAATCTTGAGAAAGAACAAAGTTGAAGTCATCACAGTCATTGATTTCAAACTATATTATAAAGCTACAGTAATCAAAACATTATGGTATTGGCATAAAAGAGACAGTCAGATCACTGCACAAATTTCATGCATCTGGCCTCTAAGAATGGAGAGCCCAGAAGTAAACCCAGGCATACATGATCAATTCATTTATAAAAAAGGAGCCACACTATACAATAGGGAAAGAATAGTCTCTTTATTAAATGGTGGTGGGAAAACCAAGCCATATGCAAAAGAATAAAACTGGACAACTATCTTACATCATATACAAATTTTAACTCAAATGGATTAAAGACTTAAATGTAGTACCACAAACCATAAAACTCCTGGAAGAAAACATAGGCAGTAATCTTGTCCTCAGTCTTCCTGATGACCTTTTGTATTTGGCACAAAAAATGACAATTAAAGCAAAAATCAGCAAGTCAGTGAATGGGGTAAAAAATTACAAAGTAGCACTTATAAAATAAATAAAAAATGGAACCATAATGTACAGCATAGTAACTATTGTTAACAATACTGCATTGCATATTTGAAAGTTGCTTAGGGAGTGTATCTTAAAAGTCCTCATCACAAGTAAAATAACAATAATGCCCTTAACATTAAAATTGAAGATCAATAAATAGTCTGTATTTTTATTGCATTTGACACTCAAAACTGAACATAATCTCACACACAGAACAAACAAACATACAGAAAACAGCAATAGCAATTTCTGACCCCTTTTTTCTCTTTACACCCATTAAAATCTGTTAGCAGGATCAATGGGAAGTGAAACCATGGAAATGCTTTTAGAAGTCAGTACTCAGTTGTGATGCAAGAGTAGCCATTACATAGAGATAGAAGCATAGCTGGACACAGTTAGTTTACACTTAGTATACTGCAACATAAAAAGAGAGCCCAAAAGAATGAAGGTGCACATGCTCAGTTCTTCTTCAAGTATTGTTTTAAATCACATAAGCCACTAAAAAAAATAAGATAAGGCATAAGAGATGAAGACTAGTAGCATTATCCTACATAAATCTCAAGTCCCATTGAAAGAAATCTGAGATTAAGGCCAAAGTGATTCTCTAACATATATAAGCTTAGAAGAAAGAAAAAAAAACGGTGATTTTGATATTTCCTCCCCTGAAATTTGACACAATGATAGCTATTTGAAAAAGAGTACACACTTGATCCAACCAATCATCTCCAAGGAATATGTAATCACATACCATGAAAGGATGAATCAGTCTCTATGAGAAAGAAGGTCACTTTTATACTCCAATAACTGGAAAATGGCTATGTTATGCCATGTGGACTATGAAGGACCCGTTTTTCTTTAGTTGCAGTTAAAAAGCTTTAAAGAGTTTCATGCTTTAAGAAAATATGGAAGATAAAGAAATGACTAATGGCTTTCAGATCCTTAGATTCAGTCCCTCCTCCAACAATGTTATCCCTGCCCTTGGGCTTCTACTATATATGATTTGAATACAGAAAATCCCATTTTGTGTCCCAGTCCCCCCAAATTATAAATCCTAAATAGTGATGGCTCTTATTGGTTTAGATTATGCAAAAAAATATATACATATGTTTATGTATACACAACACACAAAGTTGACACTTGAAGAGCATGGGTCCTAATATAGGTTTTTATTTTTAATAAATATATTCTAAAATTTTTGGAAATGTGCAAAAATTTTCAAAAAACTCACAGACATACTATGTAACCAAGACTAGAAATATTGAAAACAATAAGAAAAAGTGAAGTATATTATTAATACATAAAATATAAGCAGATACTAGTCTATTTATTGTTTATTACAATAACACATACACAAATCTATTATAAAAAGTTTAAATAAAAATATGTATGCACACACAGATCATATATGATTTTATCTATGGTTGGAAAATATATAAATATAAAAATGCAATATTAAAACTAATTTCAGTGCTGGCCATTTTGACTCAGTGGATAGAGTGTTGGCCTGCCAACTCACAGGTCCCAGGTTTGATTCTGGTCAAGGGCATGTGCCTTGGTAGCGGGCACATCCCCAGTGGGGAGTGTGCAGGAGGCAGCTTATCCATGTTTTTGACTCTCTATCCCTCTCCCTTTTTCTCTGTAAAATATTAAGAAAATATATTTTAAAAAAGAATAATTACATAAAATATACTATAGCACATACCGTACTATGGTAAAGATTTTATAGCCATCTCTTGTTGCTATTTCAGCAAGCTCAAGTGTTGCAAATACTGGATTAAAATGCCAGATGATAATGATCATCTCCACATGAGCAGTTCCTTTCTCCAGTGAGTTGTGTTTTGTAGTAGAAAGGACCTCTCATTGTTCTGGAACATTTTTTATTAATGTTTACTACAATGCTACAAACTTCGAATGCCACCATGGGTCCCATATGAAGTGCCATTAGTGACGGTGGAAGTTCTCCTAAGAAGCAGATAAGTCATGACATTACAGGAAAAAGTTGAATTGATTGATGTGTGCTGTAGCTTGAGGTCTGTAGCTGTGGTTGCTCACCATCTATCTGTCTATACAAAAGGCTAATGTGCTAAGTGTTCTTCCCTCAGTCCAGCCAGGTGAAAACTCTTTACACTGTAACCAAATGTTTGTGAAGCATTTTCCTGTGACTTATCTCATTTGATCCTCACAGAAGTCCTGGAGTAGGTACATAGGAGACTCGGTAGGATCCTATTTTCTTTTCATTAGCCAGAAAACAAAGATTTAGGAAGTTTAGAAACATGATCTGACTGAAAAGAAGAAATGGTAGGCCTTGAAAATGACTTCAGGTTTTCTCACTGCACAGAATATAGTCAAACACTGCTTCAGTTAAATATTTTACCCTTTGTTCTCCCTGTGTGATCTATAATAATAATCTGCTTTGGTTAATTTTCACTGCTGTGTTGCTGAAAATTACTGGAAAGAGAAGTTAGGGTGCTTTACTGGGCTGGAAAAAGTTTAGCTAAATCAGAAAGCAGGTCTAATTAAGCAAATTTGTTCTACTTCTATAAAAGGCTAAGTTGACTGGCGCATGCACAATACATACATGTAAAGCTCTCCTGGCACTAATAGCACGTGTGTGTTTCGATCTGTCATTGTCAATCATGATTTTGGTTGACAATTCTATTATAGAGGGCAAATAGATATATTAAAATATTTATTCTAATTAACTTCATTTCAATATGCATGAATTCATACACTGGGACACTAATTTCAAAATAAGTAAATCCAGTGTAAGGGTCAAAAACAGAAAATGAAATCCACAAAGCTGTGGCTGCAGTTACTCCAGCAGTAGAAAACACTTGTGCTTTTTATGAAATACCTTTTTATATTTATTGAAAATGCAGCTCTGGGATGGGGGTTGGGGGGTGAACAGAGATGCTATAAGAAAGGCATGCCTATAGACTTGAGTATGATTTGAGAAAAAGTAAAGTCATTACATGACAACTTAAGGTAAAAGTAAAATGAAGGACCTAAAACTAAGGAAGTTAATGCCAGCAAAATAGGTTTGATAATTTTAGAAAGGGGTATACTTAATAAATGTTAAGATATCAAGACAAATAGCTCTACCCACCAAGAGGCAGCAGACAAGCTCCACAATGCCTTTAAGAAAATTAGTCATTAAGGAGAAAGTGCAACTGCCTAAACAGATTTCTAATATAGGTCAAAGTGCCCTACTCTGGGAAATAATGCCACAAAGGACATCTATTAGTAAGAAAGAAGAACAAGTACCAGGTTTAAGGCAAATTCAGTTGGGTTTATTATGAGAACTGCTTTTACCCATAAATCTGCTAATCCCTGAGCAGTGAAGGGAAAAGACAAACAGCAGCTGCCAGTCCTTTGGCTGAACCATAAGAAAGCCTGGACAATGAGAACCTTTTTTCTGCTTTGCCCCCAAAGTCAGGAAGCACCTTGGACAATACCCCTAGCCATCCAGAACCCCATGATTCCACACCAAAGGGATCAAAGTGTCTGTTTGCCTCTGAACACAACCTCTAATTCAGCCTTTAGATCATAGAATCAATAGGACCTGTAGTAGTAGTAGTAGTAGTAGTAGTAGTAGTAGTAGTAGTAGTAGTAGTTTTGTTACATTTATGGTAATTTTATTTTTCACAAGAGTGCCAAGACCAGTCCAAGGAAAAAGAATATTTTGCAAAAAATGTTACTGGGACAACTGGATATCCATATGCAAAAAAATATAAGAGCTAAAATGATAAAATATTGGAAGTACACACAGGAGTAAATAGTTTTTACTTTGAATTAGTGAATGCTTTCCTGAATATGATACTGAAAGTACAAGTGGAAAAATAATATAAGTTGATAAATTGATTTTGGGCAAAATGGAAAACTTTTTCTTGATCTGAGGGAAAAAGCATTCAATGCTTCTTCATTTTATAATATTGGCTATACATATTTTATAGATGCCCTTTATTAAGAAAGTTCCCTTCTGATTTTCTGAGTTTTTTTTTAATTTTAAAATATTTGTATTCCTTTCAGAGAGGGAGGGAGAAGGAGAGAGAGATAGAAGCATCAATGGTGAAAGAGAATCATTTTGAGGGGCTGCATCCTGTGAGTCCCCAACCAGGGATGGAGTCCACAACTGAGTCATGTGCCAAGACCAGGTTTCCAACTGTTGCCTCCCAGTTCATAGGTCAACGCTCAACCACTGAGCAACGCTGGCCAGCTATCTGAGTGTTTTTTTGTCATAGACAGATATTTTTTCCTAACTTATTAATAATTATAACTTCAGAAATATTTGTGTTTAAATATATGTAAATGATATTATATATTTGATATATGTAATTATATATATGTGTGTATATGGATGCACACATATGCACATAGATATTCAAACTACTGCATTGCTATGAAAACCGACCAGACAGGCAGAACAAGCTGCCTTACTGCAACAGATAAGTGATAAATGAACCGGATGCGTTCATCTGAGGAAAAGCATTGTAGTCTCTAAGCAGAAGCTAGAATCTGAAAGTCATTATTAGTCTTCACTATAAACATCAAAGTGAAGTTTTCCAGTCACAAAGGCAGTCTTGCAATTGTACAACAGTAATATCCCAATATTAAAGGTAAAATAAACATAGTTTAGATCCCCTTTTCAGATTTTAAGAGGCATGCATTGAAATTAAGCAGCATAACCATGGACACCTTTACTTCATCGATCTGTCAGTAATTTGAATAAATTTTATTTTTTAAGCTTTAATAGAAATAAAATATTGAAGAAACAACCAGTGTCTTGTTACTTATGCAGTATTTTTAAACCAGGGTCAAGATTCTTGAGAGCCATAAACTGAAGAAGACAACAAATGATGACCATCAATACTGGTTGTTGGGACAGAGCTCCAATTAGATCCCTGGGTAACATTAGATGTTCCAAAATTACTTGCAGAATATATCACCAAAATATCGTGTCAGGTCTTTTTTTAAAGGTGGAACAAGAAAATTTGTTTTTAGCTTATTTAAAGTCAGTTTGCTTCATCAAATCCAGTTCCTTATTTGTACAACTGTTTTTAAAGTGTTGGATTGACACTCATAAAACACACACACACACACATTTTTAAAGGTCTTTGTAAAAAGCTATTCTGAAATTTCTTTTGATAAGTCATCATCATATTTTATTATTTTTTAGATTCTACAGTTTCAGCCAGAATCTTTCTCTTCTATTATGATAACAGACATTTTATTTTTTATATTTAAAAAGATAATATAATTTCCCATCTTTCTTCCAAACCAGATCTCCTCCCATTTTGTTTGGGGACATGTAAGAGAAAAGGACCCACATTCCAGTGGGAGCAGTACTGAGGAAGAGAGTGGGTGATCTCAGCAACAGCTTTGGCCTCTCTCGTACAGTATCTTTGTAATTCTTACTACTGCAGTGGGCTCTTACCCTCAGGCCAGCCACTTTTGTGTCCTTGAGAACCAGTAATTGCAAAGATTTGTTGGCCTCCTAATGTCTCTGCCTCTTCCAACCCCTCCCACCTCCCCGACTAAAATATAAAGTTCTCAAACAATGCAGTATGTGAAGAGAAATGACACTAATCAAGGGGAAAACTCAAGTAACCACATATATCCCTGCTAGAATATATGTAGATCTATACAAACACACACTCACATACACACACTCACATGGTTAGTTTAGAGAACCGGAATCATTTCCAAGTATACATAGTGGAACCTCTGATTTTCCTCTCCTTATCCTACCAGTTATCATGTCTCCTTACACTTACTTCCCCTCTTTGCTTTATTCCTAAATTCTAATACATAATGAAGATACTCTTATTGAGTTTATATTGTTGATCTGAAAATGTATTGGTGCCTTGACCTTTAAGATTTCAAAGCAAAAGTAACATATCTGTAATTTCCTTTTATTGTTTGACTTTGTTATATATAAAACCCAGAGACAATGCAATGGGTCCACTTTTATAAAACAATTAAATGAATAAATTATGAACAGATGTATCAGTTCCTGTATACTGTATGTTCTCAGAGACTGAAGACTGAGGAAATGACTACATTTTCAAACCAGTGTATAAATAAATAAGCATTTCTATATCTGGGTACAGAGTGCCCTTATGCAAACTACTTTCTTCATTTCACATTTTTAAAGTGTCACATTCCACAGCTGATAAAGACAAGAGAGTATTACATAACAACCAGAGGCGGGAAAATGGCCCATGCTTCTATTACTTATCCTTATTATCATCACTTTTGGGAAACGGATCCTTAGTGGCATTTTCTCTGACTGGGAAGAAGGCATCAGCATTTTAATGTTTGATGCCCAACATAGAGAAAGGTGGGAAAGCCACCAGAGAGGGCTGTGACCCTCGTGTACATGCACTTCAGCAGCCACAGCAAGGATGTGGGATTCAGTAAACAAACAGCCTCCCTACAGGACCAAGCACAGTGGTCTAAACTTTAGCAACTGCATGTCACACTGTAGGGACAAAGATTATAATGAGATGTTGCACAACATAAAAACATCCTTATAAAACAACAGCAAGGAAAATTGAAAATAAACAAGAAGTCTTCCCAATTTTTGTTATCATTTGATGGCAACTTTATAGGTCTTCCCCAGAGCTTTTCCTCCTCTTGCAGAATAGTTAGAGCTTTCATGTTCATTCATTGTTGTTCATAAAAGCCCGCCCTGTAATTCTTATATCCCTTAACCTTCCTGGTTTTACTGTAGTAATGTTTATAGATGACATCTTTCTGAGGTAGGGCTAAATAGCAAGGCACAAAAAATGATGTAAATACCATACAGTACAAACCTTAATCATATAAGTAAGACAAAAATTCTTTTAAATGATTCTTTGTATTTGTTACTTCACATAATCCTGATGCCTTGGGGAGGGGGGAGCACTCTGTGAGGTTTTTTGATGCCTCTATCTTATAAATGATTCTCTTTGATCAAAATCTAGTGCAAGCTCTCCTTTCTTTAGAGTCACAGAGCAATGATTTAATATCCCAGTATTTCAACTCTTGACAGCTCAGTGGGAGAAGAAAGGGGAGGGGAGTTACCTAAAAAAGAGGAAAAGATGGGGAGGGGAATTCCGAATCAGGACAAAGATGACAGGCAAAGCCTGGAAGCAACTGCAAAAACTGGTACTTGATCTCTTCCTGAGATTGGGGTACTGGGGTGAATGACAACTTCTAATTAAAATGGTGGCTGATGATCATGTAAGAAGTGACAAATTTTGTCAAGACCTGGAGTAGAAGATGAATCACTTTTATTTGTGGAATATTCTAATTTAAAGATATGAATTTTTATATGAACATCTGTGGTGTGTTTTTGAGGGGAGATGTGATAATTTAATCCTTTTTATTTTGAGGCTGAAATGTGCATATTGTATTTTTGTCATGTCTCAATTTTTATATTTCCATAAGCAAGAATAAAACAAGTCCTCAATGTTCACATGTAAAAGTGAAAAGTTTATAGGATTTATAATTTGCATATTCTAATTAGATATCAAGATCATGATTGCATATTCATACCCCACCATGAAATTCAATGGCATTTTCATTTTTAAAGCTAAATGATCTTGTTAGTGGACTTTTATGTATTAAAATTTACGTATATTATTGCTTTTTCAGGGCAAATGTATATACCTGCTCTCAAAAAACTTGCTGCCAAGTATTTTTTAGCTTTTTGAGAAACTGAAAATAGTTAGCTTTGATTTTGTTCCCTTTAATGCATATATCTCAGAGTTAAGAAAAGCATTTTCCAATTATTCATACATAGAAAGTGATTTTACTTTTCCAAAGGGAAGACATACCTTTTTTAGTCTGCATATTTATGGTTTGGCAGAACTAGTTTGATTAAGTAAAAAAAAAATGCCATATGGATGGAACGATATTGCAATAAAATAAACAATAGGAAGAACTAATATGGCGGCATAGGTGAGCACCTATCTAGCTGTCCACACAACAATTCTGAAACTACAACTTAACAACAGAACAAACAACGTCCAGAATCACCGGAGAACTGGCTGAGGGAAAATTCCACACATAAAAGTAGAGGTGGGATGCAGTGGTGACTAAGGAGCAGCGGTGCACAGCTTTGAGGTTCAGATCGCAAGCGAGCGGTGAGGGACGGGCGGTAGACAGCAAGCCTGGCTGGTTTTCTCCCACGGGGAGGGCGGAGGCCTCCCACAGCACCGACCCCCCAGTTCCAGGCGAGCTCCCAGGTCGGGGAAAGGAGGATCCCGGGCGCGGCTGAGGTCTGTGTGTTTGGGGAGAGTGCACAAGTAAATTGGAGTGCGCAACCGGGCAGAGAACGCGCGACTCACTTGCTTGGAGACCACTATACTGCTTTGTTTTACACCCCTGAGTGAGACTTTGGCTGTGCAGACTCATTTGGGAAGAGGCAGAGTTGTCTGGCAACGGGGAGACCAGCGGTGGATTTACATTGCCACCCAACACCGAGACCCGTGAGCTGCACAGATAAGCTGACACCACGAGCCCCATAGACCTGAAGCGGTGCGCCAGGAAGGGCGGACCTAAGGCTGACACTGCGCGCCCATTAGATGCTAAGCTGTGCGCCAAGTAGGGCGGACCTAAGGTTGACGCCGGGCGCTGCATAAGGAAGCTGAGCCACTGTTCCTTAGAGGATACCTATCACACACCGCTAAGGGACCAACTCAGGAAAGCAACCACAATGCAGAGAAAAGGAAAGAACTCAGCTGTGAAAGAAATGGAGGAAAAAAGACGACTAGACATAGAGTTCAAAACCACAGTAATTAGGTTTATGAAGAGGCTTACTAGAAAAGGCCAAGAAAATTAATGAGAACTATGCCGAAATAAATAACACCTACAAAGAAATGAACGCCTACAAGGATATGAAAAAAGACCAACTAGAAATTAAGCATACACTGACTGAAACAAAAAATATTATACAAAGACCTAAAAGCAGTCCAGACGACCACAAAAACCAGGTCAAAGATTTGAAATACAAAAAAGCAAAACCCACTCAGCTGGAAAAGCAAGAAGCCAAAAGAGTCCAAAAAATTGAAGATAGTGTAAGGGGCCTCTGGGACAACCTCAAGCATATAACATCAGAATTATTGGGGTGCCGGAAAAAGAGAGATAGCAAGATAATGAAAACCTACTAGAAGAAATAGTGACTGAAAACTTCCCCGACCTGGCGAAAGAAATTGACTTGAAAATCCAAGAAGTGCACAGAACCCCAAAATATAGGAATCTAAAGAGGACCACACCAAGGCACATCATAATTAAAATGCCAAGAGCAAAAGAAAAAGAGAGAATATTAAAAGCAGCAAGAGAAAAACAGTTAGTTACCTATAAGGGAGCACCCATACGATTGTCAGCAGATTTCTCAACAGAAACGATGCAGGCCAGACGGGAGTGGCAAGAAATATTCAAAGTAATGAATAGCAAGAATCTACAACCAAGATTGCTCTATCCAGCAAAGCTGTCATTCAGAATTGAAGGTCAGATAAAGTGCTTCACAGATAAGAAAAAGCTAAAGGAGTTCATCACCGCCAAACCAACACTATATGAAATGCTGAAAGGTATTGTTTAAGAAGAAAAAGAAAAAGGTAAAAATGTACATTATGAACAATAAGTACACATTTATCAACAAATGAATCTAAAAATCAAGTGAATTAACAACCTGATGATCAGGATAAAATGAGAAATAGAACAAAATCATGGACATAGAGAAGGAATGGACTGATAATGCTTGGTGAGAAAATGGGTGTGGGAAGTACAGCAAAGAGACTGGACAAAAATCATGCAACTATGGGAGAGGATGGGGGTGGGGGGAGGTAAGGGCGTAGAGTGGGATGGGTACTGGGTGGAGGGGAGCTATTGGAGGAAAATGTAATCAATAAACTGAACAATAAAGGTAAAAAAAATAAATAAATAAATAAAATAAACAATAATCACAAATAAGCAGACATGAATATAATATATACTATATATGTTTTATTAATATATAGAATATTATATGCCAGGTATACATATACATATATTTTACATATACATATATTCTTATATATTATATACATGTGTACATATTATTTACATATATATGGATATATGTCATTTACATGTTAGTATATATATATGATATCATGGAGATATTTGTATATATCACATATTATTTATTGGTATCTATGTTTATCCTATATAATAAATTCCTAATATGCAAATCAACTGAACAAGTGGAATTACTGGTTATTATGATGTGCACTGACCACCAAGGAGCAGGTGTTCAATGCAGGAGCTGCCCCATGGTGGTCAGGAGCTCCCAAAGGGGGCGCACCACTCAGCCAGAAGACAGGCTCACAGCTTTTGAGCTAAGTGGTGGGGGCGGGAGCCTCTCCCACCTCCACTGCAGGTGGGCAGCAGGTGGACAGCAGGTGGACATCCTCTGAGGGGGTCCCAGACTGCAAGAGGGTGCAGGCCGGCCTGAAACAATGCCCCAGTGCACAAAATTTTGTGCATCAGGCCTTTAGTATGTATATAATAACATGTATATGCAATACATATACATCCATATTGTATATATATGAACTTTATGACATATGTTTATATCCACACACTGTATGTGTGTGTATGTGTGTGTATATGTATTATTATAGCAAGTATATATAATGAGTGAGCACACACACACATACAGGTATCAAACTATTGCTGTGGGAACCAAGTAATTGTCTTATTTATTTTCTCCATGGGCTCCCTCTAAATTTGGCTCCACACACATTGGCTGCCTTGAACTTGCAATGGCTGCTCTAGTGCATAGAGCAATATCAGGCATGGCCATAATTCAGTTGGTCTCATTTCCATAAGTGATGAATGTTCATGATGAGAAATAGAAACCACGTGTGCTCCCTATACCTATAAGAGTCCATTGCCAAGAACCGGAACAACTGTATATATTGTTCTCATCAGACTTGATTTCTCTATTATATTGTGTTTATGGGTCAGTGTGCATAGGGAAAGAGGAAAAATACTACATATAAAACATCAGTCTTTTTTTTTTTTTGTAATACATAGAGTTATCCTTTGGAGAAAGTACTGGCACACCCATTTTATAGATGAGGAAATGGAGACAAAACCTGGTTATACAAGTTTGGAAAATTGGCAAGAGGTGGAACCTGAACTCAAACTCAGTAGCTCTGACTCCAAAGGATTCTTTGCATTATAACAGACTGCTTATTTTCTCAGTTTCTGAGTCGATTTGTAGAAATATTCATCCATCACAGCCCCTGCAAGGTCCAGAGGAAGAATGGTTGACAATGACTCTTGAGGTCAAGTCCCTTTTTAGGAAGGCTTTCAATACCCATCCCACGTTGTCACTCCTTTTTGCATTTGCTTCATATACACATGAGGTTACCCATACCGATAAAATTAGGATTTACTAGGTACATAGTTAAAGAAGAATCACGATGCTTGATGGATATTTCTTGGTCTCCCTTTCCCCCAGTGATGGTTTTATATCATGTAAGTAAAGCAAAGAAGCTTTAATAAACAGGAAGATAATAGATACCTTGTATATTTATGGGCAATGAAAACAGAAATTTCTCAACTAACAGTGCTAATTATCAGTGGTTATAAGAGTCCTTTATACAGAATTATCATTGGATGGGGTTCTAAAGAGACTCATGCTATGTTAATTTGAAGTCCCACTGAGGGGGTAGAAGTTCTATCTCCCCTCATTGTCTGGTATCTCTCTCACTGCGTACAGAGCACATGTCTCAGTCACAGACCTAACTGCTCATATTGATTCAATAAAAGAATGGCAGGGAGAGTAAAACATATTCTGGGCCAGGGAAGCTGATGGTAAAAATAAATTTAATAGAAACCTAAAAGTCAGTGATCCCATAAGACTTCTTCCAAAACTGTTGTAGCCTTTGAGAGTTCAAAGTTCAAACTTTTGTTATTTACAACAACATGGACGGATCTTGAGGATATCATGCTAAGTGAAATAAGTCAGATAGAAAAAGCTAAGAAACATATGATTTCACTCATATTTACATATCTAAAACCCTAAGCGAAGGATCCACCAATCCAATGGTCCACCCGTTCCGTCACTATAACACACACTAACCACAGGCGCTCAATGCAGGAGCTGCCCGCTGGTGGTCAGTGTGCTCCCACAGCAGGAGCACTGCTCAGCTGACTGATGGGCACTGGAGCCTGGCTCATGGCTGGCAACCCCAGCTGCAGGGACAGAAGCCTCTCCTGCCTCCACAGCAGTGCTCCGGAGCTGCAGCAGCAGCAGGTGCAGCAGAACTGGGATGAGCAGAAGTGGTGCAGCACCCAGTCCAGGCTCTGGCTCCTCCCTGGCCGCCTGCCACTTTGCACAATGCTACATCCCTTGGGGAATGTCAGACTGCTGGTTTCCGCCTGATCCCCGCAGGGGTCCCGGATTGTGAGAGGGTGTGGGCCATGCTGAGGGACACCACTGGTGTAGGAATCTGTGCCCTTGGCCTCTAGTGTGGAATATAAAACTGAAACTTATGAACACAAACATCAGTGTGGTGGTTGCCAAAGAGAGGTGGGTTGGGGGAGAAGAGGGTCCTAATATGAGGTGATAGAAGAAAATTTGACTTTGGGTGGTGAGCACATGGAGCTATCAACAGATTTTGTAACTTAGAAATCCACACATGAAATCTATATGTCCATGTTGACCAATGTCACCCTAATAAAATATAATTAAAAAAGAACCCCCCCCCAAAAAGGATGAGATTGATTTTATTCTCTCAAATCAATGTTTCACTCCCCCTCCCTCACTCTAAAAGTCAATTTAAAAATATTTTTTAAAAGTTCAAACTTGCCATTCTATAGTCCTTAGAAATCCCTATTCCTTTCCAAATATGTTTAGAAAACCCAAGAGTCCTACATTCTCTAAGTTTTTGCATCCATGGAGCTCTTGCTCTAACTTCCATCTCCCATCACATTGCTACTCTATTTGTGTGGCTGTACATTAACTTAAATGACAAGCCTAACCTCTTTTAAAATTATATGTCTAATACAGGCCCAGTGCACAGGTCGGGGGGGGGGGGCGTGCGGGGAGGGGTCTCCCTCAGTCCAGCCTGAACCCTCTTCAATCTGGGAGCTTTCTGGAGATGTCTGATTGCCAGTTTAGGCCTGATCCGGCAGTTGGACATCCCTGTTACAATCTGGGACCACTGGCTCCTAACTGCCTCTCCTGCTATGGTGGTTGCCCCCACTTGCCCCCCTTGCTGGCCTGGTCACCCCAACTGCCCCCCCTGCCAAACTGGTCACCTCTCACTGCCCCCCTGCTGACCTGGCTGCCACCAAATGCCCCTCCTCTGCTGGCCTGCTCTCCCCTCACTGCCCTCTCATAAGCCTGGTGGTCCCACGCAGCCTGCTGTTCAGTTATTGTGTCGTCCCTCACTAACCGCCCCCCCTGCCAGCCTTGTCACCCCACGCAGTCTGCTGGTTGGTTGTTACTGTGAGGGACAATTTGCATATTACATTTTATTAGTATAGATTGGTGTGACTGTGGGCTGATGGCGAAACAGAATTTTTTTTGAAAGTATATTTGTTTGTATAATAAGAAAACACTAGACATTTTTGCAGTGACTACTTTCCACCATAGATGTCAGATTCCTGCCTAAGTAAAAAACTACCTGAATCACTTATGTCGGTTTATATATGGCAATTACTCAATGGTTACCTTTAAAGTCAAGTATTCGGGGATTTATGATGAGAAAAATAGCTAGAGAAATATTTTTCTCAAATTTTTATAAAACACTAGAGACAGTTGAGATAATAATGCATTAGAAATTGCTACTTCCAATTATTTACCACGTAAATTGGAAAATCTTGCTGCAATAGCTTCATGTCTAGGAGGGCAAGGATCAGGTCTGCACTGCTCAATGTGTACAGTCAGCGCTCAACAGAGTCTGAACCATACCGGGAGCTCACATAAATTAGTATGTATTGAATGAAAATAGAACTTCTTCCATTTTAGCATTTTGTTTTATTTTTCAATGCCACCGTTGAGCTTTTGCTTTTATTCTAACATTGGTATTTTCACTTCCAAAGGATTTTTTTTTGTCTGTTATTAATTATACATCAATTTTAGTTTCACTGTTCAAAACTAAGAGCATTAACTGTGTCAGAACTGTGAGGAGGAAAGCAGTAAAGTTTATCCACTCTGGGAAGATGCTGGAGCCACAGATTAAGTAGAGATGCAAGGCAAGTCATAAAGCAATAAAGGGGGAGGATAGAAAATGATAAGTATGTCTCTATTTACTCATAGGGATTATACCAGGTGTTTGAAAGACATTATCTCTTTTAATCTTAAGTGTAATATTGGGATATATTCTTTATCATTTTTACCTCAGAGAGAAACTTTAAGATCAGAGACATTGTCTAATATTTGCAGTCACAAAACGATACGGAAAATACAATTTAAAACCAGATCATTTAGTTTTCAAATGACTATGCACATTTCCATAATACTGCTTTATAAGTAAAACATGAATAAAAAGTTGAAATATATAAATCCTGTTTTCAACATTTAGGCTTGCTCTAATGGTAGAAATGCATCATCTGGCATGTTGAATTGGCAATGGGAAGGATATAACAAAGGATGCTTTTTCCTTGCAAACTGAGTAATAACCAAGATTTGGATTCCTAACTCCCATCATATACAATAATTAATTTTCACAATGAATCAAAAATTTAAATGTAAGAGCTGAAACTATAAAATTTTTAGAAGAAAGAATGGGGATAAATCTTCTTGATCATGTATTTGGCAATGGTTTCTTAGATGTGACATCAGAGTGATAAGCAAAATAGGGGAAAGTAACTCAGCTAACTTGGACCTTAATAACATTTTGTGGGTTTCTTTGTGTTTTAAAGGGCTCCATCAAAAACTAAAAAGAAAAGCCACAAACAGGATAACATATTTGCAAAGCTTGTATCTAAAAAGCACTTATATCTACAATATGTAAAGAACTCTTACAACTAATCTAATTAAAAAGACAAATAACTAAAAACTGACTTAAACATTTCCACATAGAATATATTAAAACTACGAGCCTCGTGCACAAAATTCATGCACTGGGGGTGGGTGGTCCCTCAGCCCAACCTGCCCCCTCTCACATACTGGACACCCTCAGGGGATGTCTTACTGACAGCTTACAGAGGCTTTCGGCCTTGGGCAGGGGACCTTGGCCAGGAGACCCCCAGTGCCCTGTGATCAATAGCTGGGTCTGCCCCAGACCTGACCTGCCCACAGGCTTTTGGCCTGGGTAGGGGATCCTCAGCCCCCTCAGATTGCTGGCTCTGATTGCTTACCTTACAGTGACTCAGGTGCCAGGATATTCCCAGGATACAGGCACTGGGCCCCTATGTATGCAAATTAACCACCATCTTTGTTGGGTTAATTTGGATACTCACTTTGATTGGCTATGGGCATAGAGGAGATACGGTCAATTTACAAGTTTGTCTATTATTAGGTAAGATGGCCAATAAGCACATGAAAAGGTGCTCAACATCATTAGTCATCAATGAAATCAAAACCTCAAGGAGGTTCCATTTCTGACCCACTAGCATGATTATCGTCAAAATGTCAGATAAAACAAGCATTGGTGATGTCAGAGGGAAATCGTATCCCCCATACACCGTTGGTGAGAATGTAAAATTGTGCTACCACTTTGGAAAACAATCTGAAATTTCTCAAAAAATTAAGCATACGTATCATCTGACCCAGCATTTCCACATCGAAGTATATACCAAAGAGAAATGAAAACATGTCTATACAAAAGCTTATAAAGGACTTAAATATAAGATGGGAAACCATAAAAATTTTAGAAGCAGCTATAGGCAACAAAATAGCAGACATTTGTCATAGTAATGTCTTTACCGATACAGCTCCTAGGGCAATGGAAACTAAATAGAAAGTAAACAAATGGGACTACATCAAAGTAAAAAGGTTCTGCACAGAAAAATAAACCATCAACAAAACAACAAGAAAAAGCCCACTGCATGAGGAAACATATTTGCTAATGTTATCTCTAAAAAGGGTTTAATCTCCAACATTTACAGGGAACACATACAACTTAACAAAAGGAAGATAAACAATCTAATCAAAAATGGGCAAACGACTTAAATAGACACTTTTTGAAAGAGAACATTCAGAAAGCCATGAAACATATGAAAACATGCTCAAAGTCACTAATTATCTAAGAGATGCAAATCAAAATTACAATGAGGTACCATCTCACACCTGTCAGAATGGCTATCATCAACAAATCAGCAAAGGACAAGTACTGGAGAGGATGAGGAGAAAAAAGAACCCTCGTGCACTGCTGGTGGAAATGCAGACTGGTGCAGCCACTGTGAAGAACAGTATGAAGTTTCCTCAAAAAAACTAAAAATGGAGCTCCCATTTGACCCAGTTATCCTACTTCTAGGAAAATATGCCAAGAAACCAGACATATCAATCAGAAAGGATATATGCATCCCTCTGTTCATAGCAGTGCAATTTATAATAGCTAAGATTTGGAAACAGCCTAAATGCCTATCAGCAGATGAATGGATTAGAAAACTGTGGTACATCTACACAATGGAGTACTATGCTGCTGTAAGAAAAAAGGAATCTTAGCATTTGCAACAGCATAGATGGATCTGGAGAGCAGTATGCTAAGTGAAGTAAGCCAGTCAGTGAACGATAAGTACCAAATGATCTCACTCATTTATGGATAATAAATTACATTACAAACTGTTGAACAAAAATAGACAGAGGCAAAGAAGCATCAAACAGACTTTCAAACTACAGTGGGAAGGTAGGAAAGGGTAGGGGGGTAAGAGATCAACCAAAGGACTTGTATGCATGCATAGAAGTACAACCAACAGATGAAAGACAACCAACAGTTGAAAGGTGGGGGGATAAGGGCACGTGCTGGGGGGGGGGTAAGGGAAGCTGGGGGATGTCAGAGGGGGAAAAAAAGAGAGACATATGCACTACTATTTGTAATACCTTAAACAATAAAATTTAAAAAACAAATGAACAAAAAAAAACAGTAGGGAAAAGATCCAATTCTAAAGCAGATCTTTCTTCAACAAGTTGTTATGACTTATCTCATTCTTTTATTTATTTATATGTATATAAAATTGATTTCAGAGAGGAAGAGAAAAGGAGAGAAAGAAACATCAATGATGAGCAAGAATCATTGCCAAAAAAAAAAGCTTATACACAAATATTCATAATAGCTTTAGTCATAATGGACATAAGATTGAAACAACACAAATAACCCTCAACTAATAACTGGATAAAAAAAGTGATTTATCTATATAACAGAATTTTTTCAGATATATATATGTGAATAAAGTACTGATAGATGACACAATATGGATAAACCTTGAAAACATCCTGGTAAGCTAAAGAAGTCACCAAAAAATCTACATATTATATAATTCCATTTATATGAATGTCCAGAGGCAAAATAGAGGAAAAGAAAATATATTAGCTGTTGTCTAGGGCTGGGGTATATGGGGGGAATGGTGAGTGATAGCTAAAGGATACAGTATTTCTATTGGGTGATGATGAATACGTTCTACAATTGATTGTGGTGATAGTTACACTATACTTATTTGAGTTATATAAATAAAATGCAGACTTCGAAATATGCCAACTTATATTTATAGTCCATAAATGGACTCATTACCATCCTATATAATAAAAGGCTAATATGCAAATTGACCGAACAGCTAAACAACCAGTCACTCTGATGCACACTGACAAGCAGGGGGCAGATGCTCAATGCAGAAGCTGCCCCTGGTGGTCAATGTGCTCCCACAAGGGGAGCGTCACTCACCCAGAAGCCAGGCACATGGCTGGGAAGCACAGGAGCCTCTCCCACCACTGTAGCAGTGCTAAGGACCCCTTGACAGACATCGCCAAGGGGTCCCAGACTGTGAGAGGGCACAGGTTTGGCTGAGGAACTCCCTCTCCCCCTGCCCAGTGCATGAATATCCTTCACTGGGCCTCTAGTACAAATATTATATAATATAAAGGGAATGGACTTAAAGCCAAATCTACTAGGCCTGATCTCAGAATATGCACATAAATGTTAGGTTGCTACTATAGATAGTAGCAAGAGGAGAGGAAAAAGAGGTGGTAAACATATAATTTGTTTAAAGTCATATTAACATTTAAAACTATAGCATCAAACAAACAAAAAACCCAAACATGCTACCATTTCCTAGAACCTTGGATCAAGTCTTAGAATCCTTATAAGACACATTTAATTAAAGATGGAGAACAAGGTGCAACATTATGCCTATCAGACCTTGGGTAATTAAAATTTTTAAATTCAACTCAGGCAATGTACTAGGCATAGAAGTAAAATGAGTGACAGACTATCCTTCCCCTGAGGAAGCTCGGGGTCTAGCTGTAATTATGTGTGTCTATATACAAACACACATAAATGTCATCGGTGTCATAGACACATACATACTAAAGTCATCAGGGTGTTGTATGTGGAAGTAGATCCATTAGCTAACGAACATGATTAACGGTCATGACTAACTCTACCTGGTGAATATGAGATAGAGGAGTGGTCAGTATAGAAAAGAAAACACATCATTTAAAAGATATCATTTGAGCCATGTTTTAAAAAGATTTATAGGTTCAATAGACAGACTAGTTTCCAAATGAATATTCTAAGCAGAATGTACCAAATTCTTGTATAACTGGAAGCTGGGGGTAAATGACAAAGTAACGTCACATTATTAATGTGAAAAAATCAAGAAAAATGTTTAAGAAAGAACAAAAAGAAGTAAAGCCGAATAAGTAGGAAGAATATGAATTATAATGAACCCTAAAGCACGCTCTTCAGAATAGAAAGCATGGACTTCATTCTATTTCAGTGTTTAGAAATTGCTAACAAGATTTAAGTTCAGTATTGATGATCAGATTTTGGTTCCAAAGTAGCCAAGCTACTAAAAATCAGCTTATCAGTAAACCAAGAAAAACGAAACAATATTTTATGGGAACCTATTCTAAACAATGATATTGTGTAAGGCACTCTAATGAATTATTTCTCATCTTCCCCACAATGCTGCATCAACTGATGAAATAGCAGACAGTATAAGTATAATCTCTGTATATCTAAGAGATAAGAGTGGTAAAGATTCAAACTCTAGGCAACAGATTTCAAAATCTAGGCTTTTTTTCATCATGCCTCCTAGCATCCCCAAACATTAATACAAGGTGAGACAAAAATAAATGTATCGTTGTTCTTATAAAAATACAACGCATAAATTCTAGGTTTTTTGCATACTCATAGCTGTAAACCCATATATTACAGGATGCTTATGAAAGTGTTTATAATCTAGAACAAGACAGGCTTATCAGGTAGAATATATTCTACCTGCCTGGACATCAGGGTTGATATTAAAACATGATATAAGATTTAACCATTAACATTAAATGAGAAATTGACAGAGATGTAAGTTAGTTACAGCAAGAAAAAATGAGGGCACAATAAAGAGATGACACAGCCCTAACCTGTGTGCCTCAGTGATCAAAGCATTGTCCTGTCTTTTGTGCCAAAGGACAGTGGTTTCAATTCCTGGTCAGGGAACATATCCAGGTTGTGGGTTCAATCTCTAGTTGAGGTACATATGGGAGGCAACTGATCAATGTTTCTCTCTCCCTCTCCCTTCATCTGTCTAGAATCAATGAAAAAATATCATATTCTTAGGTGAGGATTAAAATTAATTAATTAATTATATAGTACCCTCTTCCTGTCACTCTTTACTCCCTTATCCTGCTTTATTTATAAAAAGAGATAAAACAACTCGGAACTACTAAAATTTTTTAATTGGTCAAATAAGAGATCTGGAATTGAACTCACTAAGATTCTAAGATCGCCAACTGATATTAGAGAATCTGCAGTATGTGGAGCCAAAAGAGATGCTTGAAATAGCACTAGGAAGGAAGCTAACATCTGAAAATAGGCAGAAAGACCAAGAAAAGCAAGTTTTAAGATGAGGTATAAGGTTTCATAACCAAATTTATAGAAATAGAAATATTACACAGTATATTGACCTGCAAATTCAACATAATTTAGCATCGTTCAGAAATGTAAACTATTTTATTCAAAAAAATAATAACAACAGAACTTTTTGTTATACTTATAAGCAGGTTAATGGCAGATGGTATGAGTTGGAGCTCAGAGAATTTCTTGTGGTTCTACAGTAGATTCAGAAGTTATTTGTAAGGACACTCTGTCTACAAGTGGGAACAAACATTTTTGAAGTTTGGGCATATTAGGTATGAAGTGGAGATATTGGTCAATAGAATACATGCAACCATAGTTCTGCCATCATAAGCAGAGCCAATCAGAGCGAGTGCCTGGTCAAGGGGGTGAGTGCAACTAAAATATATCCCTGAGTCGCACAGCAAGCCATTGGAGTTGAATTTGCCCTGTGGAAGGGGATCTAGGTTTACCATACAGCAAGCCCAGATTTTGGAGTACCCTGTGAGTACTTTTTACTACTTTCACCTATGTGGATTCCTTTTTTTCCTATTTGCACCAAAATTCTCTGCAGTCTATCAAACAGTTTTGATCTCAATAAAAGCTTGGATTTCAGTGGAAAAATCTCCAATTATGGGGTAAATAGTGGTCTGGATAATGTTCCTAGGCAAAGACAAAGACTTTAGGCAAGGCTCCTGGGTTAATTTTAGGGTAGATTATAGGCACAGAGGAAATGAGAAGAAGATTCAGTTATCAGAATATAAGACTACAGAATGATAAAATGGTGAGAAACAGTTAACACATAAGAAAAATCAGATTAGAGTTAGAGAACTTTTTTTTTTTCAAATCCAGATCTATCAACTATTAGAGGTATAAAAATTAGGAATGTTAATTAGTATCTCTCTTCCTACATTTTCTCATATTAAATGAATAGAATAATAACCCATTATTCAAAAAGTTTTAATGAGAATACACAAGGCAATCATGGTAGAGTGCTTAGCAAAATGTGCAGTCCAGAGAAAGGGCTTTCTCATTTGGGTGTTAACACACACACACACACACACACACACACACGACTTGAGCCAGTCATTTAACTTCTTTAAGCCTTGGTTTTACATTCTTTTAATTAGGATAATAATATACTTTCTTTCTCAAAGGTTATGTTGAGATTCAAAATAAAATATCTTTAAATTATGCACCATAAAGCACAAAATGCAATTATCAGTATAAAACCAGAGTGGGTGGCAATATCAGTAAACAGTTACAATGATAAAATGTAGGAATAAACAACAAAAACTTTGCATTTTTCAGACAGATGGACAATTTTACTCAAGTTTTAGACCATTCAGACAAGATTTCAATATTCAGGTAGGACTTCAAATAACTGCCAGGGGAGTCTGGTCTTCTACACTGATGAGACGGTAAATACAGAGGCAGGAGGAGAGAAAATAAATGTGTGTCTGAGAGAGAGAACAATGAATGAGACTATAGAATAATGTACTTGAAGGTGAATCTGAAAAAGATCTTGAAATCTGATCATGAAGTATCTCAAATTGCAGGAAACAGATAGCAAATTAAGTTGCTGTTGTTGTTGTTTTAGCTCTTTTAAAAGATAGCATTTTGTTGACACAATTTACGAGCAATAAACCAGCCTAAGAATTGACTTCTACCACCTACCTCAGAGTTTTGATACAAGTATCGCATGATATTACCTGTAAAGAAGTTAGTGTATTCTTGGAATTTAATAAATGATAGATATAATTATAAATCATGTAGGAGGTTATTTAAAAATACACAAGATGAAATATTTGATCTTGGAGGTCATAAACATGTGAAAATTATTATCTAAGAGGATTGTGTAGAATAGGCAATATCTTGATTAACATATAAGATCTTTAAATTTTATTTATTTCAAATAATTAAAAACTCTGCTATCCCAATGAGATTTAAATAATGTATATGGAAGTCTTACTAGTTGTAAATTCTGCTTTCAAAAGCAACTATTCATTAAATATATGCCCATGACCATAAAGCACTATAAACTCAGTTGGTAAAGACTTACTTAGCACATAGATAGAAGAGTTATAAAGCCAATAAAGTTACCAAGAGCTTTGGGACTAGGTGAGATTTTTCTGCTTTCATATGCAATAATTGAGCACCTACTATGTAGAAGTTCTTTGGAATTCTTGCTATGACCACACAGAAATGACAGTCAAAAATTCTGTGCCAGATTCATTTGTCTTTTCAGGCAAAACTTACAGCCTTCCTATTTGCCAAGATATAATACGCAGAGCTATACAAAACTCTACTGAGTAGTCTGGAGAGATGTTAAGTAAGACCAAGCTGGTTTCCCAGGCCTAAGAGAGACATTGATTTGCCCACATTTCCTGGGGGATATGAGGGATATGTTACCCACACCTCTCAGCTTCGGGTATCAATCAAGAATCAATTGTGCCACATCCTCCCCATCTTTCTGCCCTATTTCTATCAATAACAGCCTTCCTGCTCCGGAGCTTAATGCTCAGCTGTCTGCACTCCCTTTAAGTTGGCCTCTCACAGAAGCCAAGTCACTCCAGAGCAGTGCCAGTCACACCCCTGCTGGAACCAGACTCTGTTATCCCCATGGTGACAGCTCCCACACACCATCATTGTGAATTAGACTAGAATAAATGCCACAGGCAAACAGGTTTTCTGTTGGATAGAATGAAAATTTCAAACAACCCATGCTGTTTCACTGTGCAGTCTTTAAACCTGATTTGTTTTCCTTTAAATTGGCCAAGTTATCCCAATATAAGCAATTACATTGGCCTGTCACTCTCTATTAGTTTTAGCCTAACTTTGTGTTTCCTCCATTCAGCAAGATTTTGTTGAGGACCTAGTAAGTTCTAGTAACAACTATAAATATAAGTAAGAGTGTTTTCCCTGAAAGAGCACTTAGTTTAATAGCTACGAGAGTCAAGCAAAAACATAATTGCAGGCCTAGTTGGTTTTGCTCAGTGGTTAGAGCATCTATTTGCAAATTGAAGGGTCACAGGTCTGATTCTGATCAAGGGCACATACCTCAGTTGCAGGATTGGTTCCAGACTGGTCAGGGCATGTGTGGGAGGCAACCAGTTGAATGGGTCTCTCTCACATTGATGTTTCTCTCTCTCTCTCTCTCTCTCTCTCTCTCTCTCTCTCTCTCTCTCTCTCTCTCTCTCTCTCCTCCCTGCCTTTACCTCCCCTTTCTTTCCCTTCCTTTCCCTTCCCTATAAAAAATTAAATGGAAAAAATTTCCTCGGGTAAGGATTAACAAAATAACAAACATCAAACATGAGAAAACACACACAAAAAAAATGCAGAGAAAGAGGCAAAACCTGATTTGAGGGACAGGGCATTAATGGCAATCTATCTTGGGCAATGAAGTATCTGAGTGTTCAAAAATCCCTGTGAATATAGAAACAACAAAACCAGTGCATTCATCAGAATATCCAACCAGATATAATATTCAAGGTAGGTGACTTGACTACTGGCTTTCCCTCCAAAATCAATACACCTTCATCCACTGACCACAGCCAGTTTCTGATTCTCAGACACAAAGTTGTCTCCTTTTTGGAAATGTATACTTTCTTCACGTCACCCTCTGCCTATAAGAATCATCCTTTATAACTATTACTCAGTTTGCTTTTTTTTCTTTTACATACTTTGGCATAAATAGTTTCGGTTTTAGCCTAGAATAGAGTGGTCCTTTATCCCCTTCTGGAATTCTGAATCAGTGTAATCAAAATCTAACATTATAGAAGTTGGGCCATTTTTTTCTTCTAATAATCAGATGTTTTGCTGACAGTACAATGGAAATTAGAAATGTGTACCATTGGTAAAATTAATGGTGTTCAAGAAATGTGGATTAGCTAAGATATTTCAGAGATATTTATTCTTTAAATGAAAAGGGTAGGTAAACCTAAAAAGGCCTCCACCCTCCACCTTATAGGGTAACACTCCACACTTGATTCTAAGATGGCCATGTTCAACCACAATTTCTGAATATTTTGTATCTTACAATAACTAGAAAGTTAACTGAAATTTCACTGTATTTTGAAAATTATTACTTAGATTTTCAAATTCATGATTTTAGCAGAGCCCTTAAAAAGACAGAAAACTGAGGCACAAAAGATCAAACAAGTTCACTGCAGTATTTTTCTTTTTCATTCCCATTCACTAGTGCAGTGGTCGGCAAACTCATTAGGCAACAGAGTCAAATATCAACAGTACAACGACTGAAATTTCTTTTGAGAGCCAAATTTTTAAACTTAAACTTATTCTTCTAGTGCCACTTCTTTAAAATAGACTCGTCTAGGCCGTGGTATTTTGTGGAAGAGCCACACTCAAGGGGCCAATGAGCCACATTGCTTTGCAAACCGCAGCTCTGACCACAGTACTAGTATATTTATCCTGATAAATGATTCTATTAAGAAACTCCACACATCTGTCTACATTAGAGTGAACTTTGCTATTCCATTGCCTTCGGTGACAAAATTGTACTACTCTTAGAAAATCTTGTCCAGGCAAGCAACTTTTTTTGGTATAGAAAGTTATCAAATAACCTACCGACTCTTCACTAGAAGGCATCAAGGGATAGTTAAGACTCATTGAATTTCTCAATTCAAAATCCTTGCTTTGCTATTTTCATCAATACTAAATCACTATACCATAATCAAAACCAAATCCTAATCATGTCCTCACATTGAAATGCCCACTTTAAACCAAGCTTCAAATTCTCAATAAAATCCAACCTTGTCTTCCCCCATCTGAGATGCTACCAGAACTATGGTGAAGTAGCATTCCCAGTTACTGAGATGAGAAAGAAATTAAACTATCATGCACTATGTTGAAGATACTCAAATGTAAATGCAATGAAATATGGTCTGACAGTAGCTTTTATTTTGATTGAGTAGAAAATTTGAGAGGGATTAATAGTCTTTGCATATATCTATATTTTGGCAGTAACAATATTTGCCAAAAATAACTAACGCGAGCTACATAACTTTTTAGAGCTACACTCCCTTATTGCTTTTAGCTATAGGATATAAAAAAATGAAGTGCCTATATTACTTACATTCATCTATAAAAGTAGTATCATACACATGTTTTATAGGCAAAGTAAATCAGTAGACCAAATCAATATCTCAGTAATTCACGGCTACATTAACTCATTCCCAATTAGGTTATATTTTAAGTTAAATGAATTTTATATGCTTGAATTATACCAAAATTTATTCATTCTGAACTTCACTTGGTTACTACATAGGAGCTTTAAAATATATAGTATTCAGAGCCTTCGCCAGTGTGGTTTAGTTGGTTGAGCATCCTTCAAGGAATTCAGAGGTTGCCGTTTGATTCCAGGTTGAGGGCACATCTCAGGTAGTGGGCTCAATACCCAGTAGAAGATGTGCAGGAAACAGAGGGAGAGAAAGAGGAAGGGGGAGAGGGGGAAGAAGGGGGGAGAGAAGGGAAGAGGGAGAGGGAAGGAGAGAGGAAAGGGAGGGGAGAGGGAAGGGAAGGAGAAAGGAGAGGGGGATATGGAGGGGGAGAGGAGAGGGAGGGAGAGAGGAGAAACATTAAATGGGATTGAACCTATAAATTCTGCATGTACCCCATCCAGGAATCAACTGGCAACCTTTCCATGAAGAGGACAATGTTCCAACCCACACAGCCATACCAGCCAGAGCATGACCTCCAAATTGACAGTCTTCACACCAAGAGTTGGGATATATGATTTTTCTCCTTGAATACTAAGTGACCAGTGACTACTTTAAGCAATAAAACAGTGATGTCATATATATTGCAAGGTTACAAAAGTTCATGAAGTTTCTACTTAGTCCTCTTGAAATGATTGTTCTTTACAAGCAACCAAATCAAGAAGCTTCTTCTATGCACTTAGCCATCCTACCTAATAACAGAGTAATATACAAATTAACCATCATTCTACTAGACCCACTAGCCATGCCCATTGACCACTAGCCAATCAGGAGCAAGTATGCAAATTAACCTCAACCAAGATGGCTGCAGCCACTGAGAGCAGAGGGAGGCTTGGATGTCCCCAGCAATGGAGGAGGCCAAGGTTTCCACACATCCTGGCTGGCCCAGGCCTCCTCTTAGAGCTACCAAGTTTCAATTGTAGAAGATAAATAAATCCCAACAGAAATGACAGCAGCCACTGAGCAAGCAGAAGGCTTGGCTCTGCTCCATGCTACAAAGTTTCAATTGTAGAAGATAAATAAATCCCAGACACCAGAGCCTCTGCTTGGTTTGCCGGGGGTTGGAGCCAGCCTGCAAACCTCCACAGCCCCTCGCCCAGGCTGCCCTGTACCCCAAGAGAACCCCAACCCTGATCTAGTACACTCTTCAGGGCAAACCACCTTGCCCCCACCCACGCACCAGGCTTATTAATAATAATAAAAGAGTAACATGCAAATGTGACTGTACCTTGGCTCCCAATTGGCTATGCTACCAGCCAATCAGGAGCAGGGGGCAGGGCTGAGGGGCAGGGTCAAGTGGCTTGAGCACTGGACCCCAGGGGTAGAGATGAAATGGTGGCGGCGGCGAGCACCCAGTGCCTGGGCACTGTGAGGGAAAGCGGTGGCAGCAGCAGCAGCAGTGGTGGCAGTGGCAGTAGGGAGTGCCCCGGGGCTGGCCAATCAGGAACGGGGGGGGAGCAGGGCTGCGGCAGGAGAGGGCGGCCTTCAGTGCCCCTGGCCAGCATGGCAGCAGAGGGCAGGCTGTCTGTGCCCCCAGCCAACCCAGCAGCCCACTGTCTCCCACCACAAGAGGTGGGATTCAGCGCCCCTGGCTGGCACAGCGGGAGAGGGTGGCCCTCAGCACCCCCAGCCAGCATGGTGGGAGAGGGTGAGCCTGCCTGTGGTGGGAGAAGGCTGCCTTCAGCGCCCCTGGCTGGCATGGCAGCAGAGAGTGGGCTGTCTGTGCCCCCAGCGAACCCGGCAGCCCACCAGGAGAGGCAGGAGTGGGCGGGCTCTCCATGCCCCTGGCGGGAGTGGCGGGAGAGGGCGGGACTGGGGCAGGAGAGGGTGGTCCTACAGTGGGAGAGGGTGGGCCATTCGCGCCTCCAGCATGTCCTCTCCAGCCGCGGGGCGGGAGAGAAGGAGCCATGCACAGCAGGAGAGGGCAGACCATCTGCGTCCCTGGCCAGCACAGCGGGAGAGGGCGGCCTTCACCACCCCTGGCTGGCGCAGCCGGAGAGGGAGGCACTCAGCGCCCCTAGCTGCATGGTGGGAGAGGGCAGGCCTGTGGCAGGAGAGGGCTGCCTTCAGCGCCCCTGGCTGGCATGGTGGGAGAGGGCGGGCTGTCTGCACCCCTGGCTGACCCGGCGACCGCCCTCTCCTGCCGCCTGGAGGGAGATAACAGGCCCGGGGCAGCAAATTTGCACTATGCAAGGCAGGGAAGCCAGATCTGAAAGCCCAACCCCCCCAAATACCCGACAGAGCTTTGTGTGTGGGGTCCTGAGGAGACCCTAGGACAAGCATCTCCCCAGAGGCTGTGCAGGAGAAGGAGAGAACCTCTGGATGAGGGACACCCTTGCCCCCCGTGCACAAATTTTGTGTACCAGGTCTCTATCCTATCTAATAAAAGAGTAATATGCAGATTGACCATCACTCCAACACACAAGAGGGCTGCCCCCATGTGGTTAAAGATCCTGCCCCCATGTGAACACAAAATGGCCACAAGATGGCCAGCAGAGGAGGGCATTTGGGAGGTTCCAGGCCTGTAAGGGAGGGCAGTTGGAGGTGATCAAGCCTACAGAAGAGGGAAGTTAGGGGTGACAAGGCTGGAAGAGGAGGGAAATTGGGGGCAAACAGGCTGGCAGGAGAGCAATTAGGTACCAATCAGGCTGGCAGGGGAGTGGTTAAGGGATGATCAGGCTGGCAGGCAGAAGTGGTTAGGAACAATCAGGAAGGCTGGTAGGTAAGCAGTTGGGAGCCAGCAGTCCTGGATTGTAAGACCCAATAGGATCAGGCCTAAACAGGTAGTCAGGTTGGCAAAGGAGTAATTAGGTATCAATCAGGCTGGCAGGGGAGTGGTTAAGGGATGATCAGGCTGGCAGGCAGAAGTGGTTAGGGGTAATCAGGAAGGCTGGTAGGTAAGCAGTTGGGAGCCAGCAGTCCTGGATTGTGAGAGCCAACAGGATCGGGCCTAAACAGGCAGTCAGACATTCCTCAAGGGGTCCCAGATTGGAGAGGGTGCAGGCTGGACTGAGGGACACCCCCCCCATGCACGAATTTCATGTACCAGGCCTCTAGTCATAATATAAGAAGCCAAGACACATAAAGAAACAATATGCAAGAACTCCAGTTGAAAGACTCAGCAGACAGCCAACATCAGTAACCAAACATATGAGTAAAGGTGCTCCCACATCATTTACATCCCCCAGTTATCAAGTTACCCTCAGCCATGGAAGTCATTCGAGGTAAGGGTGCCAATATCATGGTGTAGATACAAGCCATCTCCTCTGTGATCTTCCTGCATTTCTCAACCACAGAGTCTAAGACATAATAAAATGGTTGTTTTGTTTGATCAAGTTTTGTGATGGTTTATTACTCAGTTATAATAACAGGAACCACATCTGAATCCAATCAATGTTTATAAGAATGTAAGAAATTGCCAAAACTGGTTTGGCTCCATGGATAGAGCACCGTCCTGTGGACAGAAAGGTCCCAGGTTCGATTCTGGTCAAGGGCATGTATTTTGGTTGTGGGCAAATCTCCAGTAGGGGGTGTGCAAGAGGCAGCTGATCAATGTTTCTCATAGATGTTTCTGACTTTCTATCCCTCTCCCTTTCTCTATGTAAAAAATCAATAAAATGCAAAAAAAAAAAAATTTTTAATGTATGTAAGAAATTATAAGAATACTATACTCCACAAATCCATGCACCTTGAAAGGAGCTGTGGGCCGCAAGGCTACAGTGGGCACAGGGGCAGGTGTCAGCCCACCCTCTGGGCTCCTACCCGGCCCCTGGTCCACTGTCAACACTGCAGCCCCACTCCCAACACTGCAGCTCCCATGCACTGACAGCGCCAGCCCCACTCACACCCACTGACCACAGAGCGATTGGAGTCAGCAGCAGCAGCGGATACAATTGTTGGGTGGGACCGTGGGAGCAAAGAATTTTCAGTAACCATCAGAGGCTTGCCCTGTTGAGAGCAACTGGCACCAGCCTTGGTCTGGCGCCCACCTTGATCAGGCACCCCTGTTCACCTGTTCCACCATCTGCCACAGCAGATGCCAGCCATGTTCTGCGCACTGCTTCGTAGTCAGCGCACATCATAGCGACCAGTTGTTTGGTTGTTTTGCCATTTGGTCTATCTGCATATTAGCCTTTTATTATATAGGATAAGTAAAGCCAGTTTGATGGTTCAAGTACATAAGACTATCACTGTTAAATAAGTACATTTTCAATCACTAAAATGGACAAAGGATTGTAGGTTATTTCAATTTCATAGATAGGAACTTGATTAATTGTGTAATTGATTTCCTAAGAATCCCATTATTATTATTTATTTTCTAAGCCAGGAAGCAAACCCAAGTCTTCTTACTCCAAATCCATTGCCACAGTTGTATCTTCAGATTATACTCCATCAAGATATTATTTACTGGATGGCAACTTACCAATGATACTGGTAGAGGATTCTCAATGTAGATGGTTATACAGTCTGATTCTACTATTGTTGAATAAAGATAGCCTTTTACAAGGAAGTTAAGTATATGTAGTTTTGTGTGCATGTTTGTCTCCAATTTTAAGGGTTGCATTTGCATGCATTCTCCAACATTACCTGCTACCTTGCCAGCTGGGATATCTAGTTGTCCAAATGATTTCCACAATGAAATTAAAGTGACTCTATTGGATTAGACAAATATGAATAATACATTAAAGTGCTTAGCACATTGCTGAGCATAAGTACTCAATAAAGACAGTTATCATTATCATCACTAGCATCATTACTATAACATGACTATTTAAAAAGGTAGTAAAACATCTTTGCAGAAAAAAAATGGTTAAAAAAGAAAAAGTATTTGAATAAAAACTAGGAGTTTCTTCTAGATTTTCTCCAGTAGCACAATAACATCAATTGCTTTGTCAAATGTAGTGATTATTATTGAAATAGAGAGCCATTACATTACCTTACTGTAGGCATTGGGCCATATGCATCTATATAAAAAAATGATTTTACTCTTCCCAACAACATTTGAGGTAGATACCACACAATTCCCCTCTTAAAGATGAGAAAATTGTGGTCTTAAATACCTGCATAATTTGTTTAGGATCGCTGGAGCTAGATAGGACAAAGTCAGGAGGAGAAAGATGTACATGCAAAGCCTATTTGTCTAATTTTCACATTTTTTCATGTGCTTTAATAGTTTGAAACTTGATGTTTAATTTTATTTTAATTAGTTGGCCATATTACAGCATTCAATATAAAAAGATAAATTTAATTATTTTAGACATGCATGAATGTGTCTAACTTAAAGAAATTAGAAGTAATGCTTTGCAGTATATTTTGGAAACTGAAAATTTTTTATTTACTTAAGCATATTTGAATTTTCGTTGGCAATGAGTTTTTTAAATAATTTTATTATTGTTTCTGGTCTATAACACATTCTTGAGCATTCATTTTTAGAAACTTAACTTTCAAATATATTAACTGCTTCCACTGAATTTAACTTTACTTTTATATATTCCAAATATATTGAAAGTTGGTATATATATATATAGGGTGTCCCTTTTAAATGTATACATACTTTAACAGCTGATAGCTCAATATTGAAAATAAAATGCATTTTAACAAACACTATCTTTATAATTATTCAGTTTGTATACATTTTTGGAGACACCTATATTTAAATTTGTTAACTCTTTTTAAGAATTCTAGAATCATTAGTAAACCCCATCTTCTGGAATTTGAAAAAACAAATAAACCTAGTATTAAATACATGTTAATGCCCACTTTCATTCCATTAAAAAATTTGAGGTAAAAGTTAATTGATACTCTAATACAGTAATTGGCAAACTGTGCCCATCATCAGATGAGTGGATTAAAAAACAGTGGTATCCAATGGGATATGCTGACATAAAAAAGTTTTTAAAAAAAGAAGGAACTTTTACCATTTGCAACAGCATGGATGGACCTGGAGAGCAGGTCCATTAGTGAAATAAGCCAGTCGAAGAAAAATAAGTATCACATGATCTCACTTATTTGTGGAATATAATGAACAATATAAACTGATGAACAAAAGTAGATCCAGAGACATAGAAGCACAGAATAGACCATCCAACCTCAGAGTGAAGGCAGGTGAGGGAGCAGATAAGAGATCAACAAAGGACTTGTATGCATGCATGTAAGCATAACCCATGAACACAAACAGCAGATTTTGTAATCAAAGAAAACATGATAATTTCAAGAGAAACATCAAAAGTGCCTTATTCAAAGTAACATCCATCACTAGCTACACATTTCCCCATCTTTCAGTAATTTGTGGATACTGTCCCAATAGAACATTTCTTGTTTTGAGGCAAACCATTCAGAGACCCAATTTTCCACGTCTTTGTACGTTTTGAAGTGCTGCTCAGAAAGTACATATGCCATCCATCGGAACAAGTGTTAACCAGGAGGAACAAGGTCTGGTGAATACAACAGGGTGTGTTAATACTTCCCAGGCAAGATCTTTTAACGTGTCTTTAACTAGTTTTGAAGTGTGTGGTGGTACAGTATCATGAAGCAAAATTACTTTGCCCTGTCTTCTGGAACATTCTGGTCATTTCACAATCAAATTGTGGTTCAAATTGATTCTTTGTTGTCGGTAATGATCAGTATTATTGGTTCCACCTGGTTTTAGACACTCATAATACACCACACCTTCCTGATCCCACCAAATGCAGAGCATCATCATCTTTCCAAAGTGATTTGGCCTTGCAGTTTATGTTGATGGTTGACCTGGATCAACTCACGATTTTATGCATTTGGGATTCTCAGAATAAATTCACTTTTCATCGCCAGTCACAATTCGATGCAAACAGGACTTTCATGCCTTTGAAGCAACATTTTACTGATGACTTTTCCGTTTTCCATTTGTTTTTCATTCAGTTGATGTGGCAGCCATTTTCCTTCCTTTAAAATCTTTCCCATTGCTTGTAAATGATCGGAAATTGTTTGCTGAGCAACGTTTAATCTTTCTCCAAGTTGTTTTTGAGTTTGACATGCATCTTCATCCAATAATGCTTGTAATTGTTGGTCTTCAAACATTTTTGGTTAACCTAGATGTTCTTTGTCTTTCACATCGAAATAACTTTTAATGTGTTTAAACCAGCGTTCACAAGTATATTGATATGGAACATGTTCACCATAAGCTTCCCAAAGTATTCAGCAGCACTTTTCTTCAAAATAAATAAGTTAAAACTTCCTGCAAATGCTTTTTTTTGGCACCAAATTTGACATTTTTAAGCATAAAAATATCTATGATGTTAACACCTTCAGAAAATTTGACATATGAAGTTTGAAGTTTGTTGTCGATGCAACAAAATAGCATACATATCAGATCGCATATATATCAACATATGTGTAACTCCATCTATTGAAAAAAATCCACATTATTTACCAGTACACCTAGTGTATTACAAAATGGTTACCACCACAGTGTTAGTAACTCCCATCACAAAATTACCCATTTTGGGTGGTGTGAATATTTAAAATTTACTTTCCTAACAACTTTTAAATATAAAATACAGAATTATTAAGTATAATCACTATACCATACAACCTAAAAATTATTTAACATAACTATAAGTTTGTTCACTTTAACCAGCATTTCCTCAGTTTCCCCACTCTCCAGCTCCTGGTCTTAGTCTCTGTGAGTTTGGCTTTTTTAGATTTCATATTTAAGTAATATCATATAGTACGACTTTCTCTGACTTATTCCACTTAGCAAGATGTCCTCAAGTTTCATTCACATTGTTACAAATGGCAAAATGTCCTTTTGTCCTAAATTATTATTCCATTTTGTGGATACATATCTATATATGTTTTATAAATATATAATGATATATACAGGGTATAGAAAAGTTTACAGTTGTACAGATGGAAGATAATATTCACATAAATAATACAAAAATACACTATTTCAATACAACTGTAAATCTGCCTTTGCTCTTCTTTGTATAATCTCACACCTTCTTTATCCATTCTTCCATTTATATACACTTGGCTATTCCCAATAATGCGGCAGTGAACATTTGAGTACATACATGTCTTCCAAGTCCTGTTTACATTTTCTTTGGTTATGAACCCCAAAATAGGATTGCTGGATCATCTGATAGTTGTATTTTGAGGAATCTCCATACTGTTGTTTTCCTTAATGGCTGCATCACTTGACATTTTGCACCAACAATTTTCCAACTGTGAAAAAGTGCTCCCCTTTTTTTCCATGTCCTTGTCAACACTTACTATCTCTTGCCCCTTTAATAATAGTGATGCCTAGCCAAAACCGAATTGGCTCAGTGGATAGAGCATCAGCCTGCGGACTGAAAGCTTCCAGGTTCGATTCTGGTCAAGGGCATGTACCTTGGCTGGGGACACATCTCCAGTAGGGGGTGTACAAGAGGCAGCTGATCGATGTTTCTCTCTCATCAATGTTTCTGACTTTCCTCTCCCTTCCTCTCTGTAAAAAAAAAAAAAAAAATCAATATTTATTTTTTAAAAAGAAAAGACGTTAAAGTTTAATAATCTGTATACCTTTAAAAAAATAATAGTGATGCCTAACACGTGTGAGGTGATATCTCATGGTTTCCATGCACATTTTCCTGATAATTAGTGATGTTGAGCACCTACCTCTTCATGTACCTTTCACCATCTATATGTCTTCCATGAAAAATGTTTATTCAATTTCTCTGTCCATTTTAAAAGTAAATTGTTTGGTTTGTTGTGTTTTTTGTTGTTTGTTACTGAGTTACTTATATATTTCAGACATTAGTACCTTATTGGATATGTTGTATGAAACATTTTCTTCTGTCCCACAGGTTGCCTTTTCATTTTGTTGATGGTTCCTTTGCTGTGCAAAAGCATTTCAGTTTGATATATTCCCACTTGTTTGTTTTCATTTTTGTTGCATGTGCTTTTGGTTTCAAATCTAAAAGCCATTCATTGCCAAGACTGATGTCAAGAAGTTTATCCTCTATGTTTTCTTCTAGGAGTTTTATGGCTTTAGGTCTTAAGTTGATGTTTTTAAACATTTCAAGTTGATTTTTATGTATGTTATTTCTTTTTTTTGCACATGGTTATTCAATTTTCCCAATACCATTTACTGAAGAGGCTACCTTTCCTCCATATATATAAGTTGCTCCTTTATCACAAATTAATTGCCCATATATGCATGGGTTTATTTATGAGATCTCTAGTCTGTCCCATTGCTCTAGTTGTTTTTATGCTAATACCACCCTGTTTTGGTTACTAGAGTTTTAATACAGTTTGAAATAAGAAAGTGTGATGCATCAGCCTTGTTCTAACACAAGATTATTAAGAAGTATTAATATTTTTAAATATTTATGCTACCCAAAGCAACTTACAGATTCAATGCAGTCAGTATCAAAACACCAATGGCATTTTTCACATAAATAGAAAAAAATCATCCTAAAATTTGTATAAAACCATGGCAGTTTCCAAAGAGCACAAATACTATATTTTTAAATTTTTCATTTTCCACCAAAAATGTATTTTGTTTATAACTCTTTTTCCTTTCATCTACAAGACAACTGTATAATGCAATAAATATAAACGTGAGTTAATAAGATTATGGTGTATAAAGAAATAATTTGTATGGTAATAGAACAAAAGAAGAGAAAATAGAGCTATATTGGAGTAAATTTTTTCTACATTATTAAAATTAAATTGTTATTAATTGGAACTAGATCATTTTAAGATATAAATTATAATTCTTTACAGGGAAACAATTAAGAAAATATATATATATATATATATATATATATATATATATAGCAAAAGACAAAAATAGAATAGCATTTAAGCTAGAAAATCACTATCGGAAAACAAGGCGATAATAAAAAAAAAAGGTACAAAAATAAATAAATAGCATAATGGCAGGCATAATTCTACTGGGTCAGTAATTACATTAAAAAGTAAATTGAATAAACACTTTGTATCAGTCAGGGTTCTCCAGGGAAATAGAATTAATATCTGTTAAGTCATATATTTTAAGGAATTAGCTCATAGGATTGCAGGGACTGGCGAATTCAAACTATGTATAGCAGGCTGGCAGGCAGAAAACTCAGACAGAAGGTAAGGCATCAGTCATGAGGCAGAATTTCTTCTTCTGTTTTTGTTCTTAAGGGCTTCAAACTATTGAATGAGGCCCATCTATATTACTAAGGCTAATCACCAATATTTAAATCCATTGATTATAGATAACTAACTTTATCTACAAAAAAAAAACAAAACTTCACAGCATTATCTTCCCTGGTGCTTGATTAAACACCTGGGCACTATAGCCCTGCTAGGTTAACACACAAAAAATCAACCATCACAACCTTACTATTGCTGAACTGGCACCTGTACACATCTCCTTAAATAAGACTTAATCCCCAAATAATACAGTTCTTCCGTTTAACATGAAAGGACTGTCCTGTGCAGAAGCAAAAAAGTACTAACCCCAGAGAAAATGCCTGTTCCAGTAAGAATGAAGTTCTGCCATTTTCATCATAGAAACAAATATACATTGTCCAGCCTGTTACCTGGTAGCTGCCTGACTGACCCAGGGAATAGCCTTTTGGGCAGAATGGGCAATCCGCTCCTGGGGCCGTGGCCAGGTCAGCACTGGCGAGTGCTTGACTGGTTCATGTTGCTGAGTTCATATAGAAATTCCATTTATGCCACCACAGGCACTTTTTTTCTGAGCCCATTAGGCAATAACAGAAAGTGTTTGGGGGAAAAGGCTGACTGGTATGTAACCAAACCTCCTATCCATTTGATTATTAAATCCTTTTCTGCTAAGGGAACACTTTGCTGAACATTCACATGAGGCACATATATTTTTGTATTCTTTGTCCATTTAAAGAGGTCTATTTATATGTTTTCCCAGACCTCCTTATCACCACTTTTTCAATCATGTTCCGTCCAAGTTGCTGGCCACTGAGATAAATCATGGGTCACAGAATATACATCTACATACTCAAACATTTGACTCCTTCTTTCAATCCAAATAAACAACTAGATTCATTGCTCAAGGCTCTACCAACTAAAATGACTTTCCTCCACCATTGTCCCTCAGGGATGTTCCAGAAAGGCCGGTAGTGCTTCAGTTGTCCACTTTGGGCTGGTACTAGCATATCACAAAGATCCCACCCGTAAGATCTGTAAAGCAGACCCAAAGTTTCTGTTTCTTATTACCCTTAGTAAACTGACCATAGGTAACTCCCAATGAGGCCACAGGCACAGGCTGAAAGAAAGAAGATAATGCAGCAAGATGGGGACCATGTACATTTGGCCCACTTCTTCATGTAACTTATTTGTGTCTTCATGGCTGGCTTGAGCCTGACCTAATTTTATGGCTAAATGGGCACACAACACACAATTCATGATAGATGTCCAGATTACCTGGTAACTTGGTGGCTCATTGTTAAGCATTCATTCTTTACTGAGGCCCAGTAGAAGGACAAAAGTTGTTTCTTAAAAGGACATAAGTTATCCACAAAGAATTCCATGGATTTGCTCCCAAATCCTAAGAACCTGTACTGTGACTTATCTATGGAGCAAAAATTTCAACCAGTTTGCTGCAAGAATTTTTAAAATATGCAGTACCTATTTAATCAGGGACACTGACCTTTTTTCCCTTAGGTCATTCTATCTAATAAAAGAGAAACATGCAAATTGACCATACCTTTACTATGCTAGCAGCCAATAGGAGCAATATGCAAATTAACCCCCAACCAAGATGGCAGGTGGACCCCCTCTGCCCTGAGCTGGCCATGGCAAGGGTCCCCATCCCAGCCCCAGTCCCAGCAGTGGATCCGACCCCACCACCCTAAGCCTGGACATGGCGATGCTGGGGGTCAGGGGGGTAGCGATCGCAGCCACAAACCCAGCCCCAAGTCTAGCCATGGTGGTGCCGGGGGCCATGATTGCAGCCACAAACCCAGCTCCAAGCCCGGGCATGGAGGTGCTGGGGGCAGGTGGGTCATGATGACAGCCACAAGCCTGGCCCCAAGCCTGGCCATGGCAGCACTGGGGGCTGAGGGGGTCACAATTTTTATATATGAGGACGTTTATTAAAATGTGTATAGACTCTTGCTCTTTTTCTACTTTCTAGCTATTATGAGTAAAGTCCCTATGAGCATGTATCCTTACTAATAAAAGCCTAAGTGGTGTCATGCTGTGATGCCCTCACACCCTCACAAGATGGCTGCGCACACAGCAGGCACATGCAGGTGGCAGGGCTTGGCTTGATGCTATGTGCATAACATGGAGCCTGCCTGGTAGTCCCGCCTCCTCTTGGCTATGTGGAGCTGGGAGGAGGTGGGTCCCCCACCAGTAATTGAGAGGCCTGCTTGGGGATCCAGTGAGGCTGCCTAGGGGTCCCCTGGCTCTACAAGCAAGACCTGCCTGGGTGTCCAGCATAGTCTGCCTGGGAGTCCCCTGGATCTACATGGCAAGGCCTGTATAGGAGTCCCTCAGCTCTACATGGCAAGGCCTGCCTGGGGGGGGGGGTCCCTCTGCTCTGCATGGTGAGGCTTGCCTCAGGGTCCTAGGTGTCCTGCCTCCCAGATCCATATGGCACAGAGGCAGGATCCTCGTCTCTGGCCTACCTCCTTGAGGCAATTCATCAAGGAGTCTCAGAGGGATGGGCCGGACCTGCTTCTTCAGGACAATCAATCCTGGGTTTCCTGCATTGTGACAGGGCACAGGCCGGGCTGGGGGACACATTCCCCCCACCAAGGGCACAAATTTTGTGCACCAGGCCTCTAGTCAAATAAATAAATGACAATAACCAACACAATAGCTGTCCAGTGTGAATGAATCAAAATTCTACCTATTTTTTAAATCAGATAAAAATATATTTTGTGAGTGTTGAAGAATTTTAATTAGTTTATGTGTACCATGGAGATGAAGAAAGTTGAAAATCACTGCTATTGAGAATGGCCCAACAGAATCTATATTTGACACTGACACTTCAAACATCACTGTGTCTGTGCATCATTATGGACCAAGTGATCGAGCACCTTGCGAGGCAGTCTAGACCTGTTTGAGAACCATTTCCTGTTCTTAGCACCACTCAAAACTAACAGCTTTTCAGATTACTAGGTAAATGGGCCTAAGTAACATACAGGATGAGTTTGGGTGGTTGCTGGGCCCACTGTGAGATGGATTTGAGCTAAATTCTACTGATTGTCTCAAGTTCATAAGCCCAACTCTGATAGAGACCACAATGATGTATTGGGTCTCTTCTAACAGAGAAAGAAGGGCTGCTTTACTACCAAAACAGACTGAACATCCTGGTTGGTGATGCTCGGTGGTTAAGCATCAATCTATAAACCAGGAGGTCAGGGTTCAATTTCCAGTCAGGGCACATGCCTGGGTTTCGGGCTCCATCCCCAGTTGGGGATGTGTAAGAAGAGGCAGCCAATCAATGTTAGTATCTTTCTCTCCCTTCCTCTCTGAAATCAATAAAAAATATATTTAAAAAAAAAAGATTGAACAGATTTTAGGTGTTAATATTTCCTACTTCATCAGAATATGCTCATATAAATCCATTCCAATTTTCAAGATCCCATTCCTTCCAAATCAATAACCTTATTTAATAGCATAATGCTGTGAGGTTGGGAATTCAATTTGCATTGTAATACACTCATTCAGAAAATAAACTTTAGGTTTGTGTTTCAGAAATTTCAGCTCCATGACTATAATAAGGGATTCTTTCAGAGCAGAAATAGAATTTTTTAGTCATTTATGTGGAACTTGAGCTGATAATTTAGAACCCTGAGATCCTGCTTTCTCCACCTTATTTATTTACTTAACTTACTTATTTTGGCACCATAAGGATCAACCAGCCAAAATGTTCTAAGATATCAAACCTAAGGTCATCCAGATCCTTACCTTCTATAAACATTTGATTAGGAGTATCCAATGATGATATTTTGCATACTTGTGCCAGTCTCCATGATACATTATTGCCCCCTTTTCCATTGGAAACCTAATCATATAAAAAGAACCAACTCTGGAAACCCCATAACCAATTCAGAACACAGTCTTATGATTCTGCTCCTTTAGAATGCCTCTCAGTTCCAAAGGCTGTATGCTGCCCCAATCCAAAGGAAGAGGCTGGATCCAACAAACACCAAAAAGACGTATGCCACCATATGGTTCTGCTGCCAGAGGAATACACAAGTGGAATTCCTCCTTTTTTTGTGAGAGTGGAGTTCTTGGGGGCATTGCTGAAATAAGAATTTTCAGAAGCCCCATGGATGGATGAGAGGTGATAGAATATTTTACTGGCATCAAGTTACATTAGTTGCATTTCTTAGTTTCCAATGTGCCATTTTCCCCCAAGTCAGTCCTGAAACAGGGTTAAGTGGGAATTCAGAAGAGCCAGAAGGAGGGCCAGTGTCTCGAGTTTCCATTCCATATCCAGCCAAGGTGTGGTTCAGCATCTAAGATAATTAGTCTATTAGTCGATGTGTGGGGCCCAACATGCCATGTGCCATGTGCGCCCGGGGGCGTGCAACCCCTGCCACAGGAGAGCTAGGAACCCAGTGCACGGGAGAGAGAAGAGAGAGAGAAGGAACTTTTTTGTTTGTTTAATATGCTTGCAGCGGTCACGCCCATCCTGTCTACTAATTTGTCCCCAGGTATGACTGGCAGACAGGTAGGCACCTTTCCAAGTCACTCAGTCTTCACTGGGCATCCATCTACACTGCCTTTGTTGACCCCACGCACAACGGACTAATGGACTGATGCTGAACTGCACCCAGTTCCAGCAATGGGTCAGAAACTCTGGACACTGGCTTTGCTAATAGCTTTACTGACACCCCCAGAAATTGCAGAAATGTTGGTCAAAGTGGGCTACACGTCTGTGACAGGACGAAGGTAAATGGGACTTTGGAACCCCAGGGTTATAATTCTATACAAATAAAAGTCACTCATCCTCCTGTGCGAGTCTCAGAAAGTTCTTTCCCTCGAGATATCCTAAGTTATTACTGCAACAGTTCTTATAATGCATCAATTATATAGTCAATGACTGGCATTTGTCTATACTTCTATATGGGGACCTATATGACTGATGTTAAAGAGTTTGCATTATATGGAAGAGTTAGAAGAGGAAAACAATGATATGTATCATGGTACATATTCATAGGCAGCATAGGGGATTACAGGGAAAATGTTTTTAGATGTATTTCTGAGAGGGAGTTAGGAGTAACCAAAGACATCTTAGAGATATTAATTATGAACCAAAAATTGAAAAAAAATAGAAATGATAAAAAATTTTTATGTGAGGCTGCATCGGAAACAGATGATAATTGCATTAGGAAACCATAGCCAATGTTCAAGTTCTAAGGGATAACTGAGATAGTGGAAGTGTCAGGTTAGGGGAAAAATATGTGAGAAGATAAATCGGGAAAGATCTGGTGATGAAGATAAATTGGAGAGAGGGGAAAGTGAGGAGGTATTTATGATAATTAATGTTCTGTTTTTGACAAGGTGGATGGTGACTTTATTCACATAAATTGGAAATGCCACAAAAAAACAAGCATGCAGGAAAACTGCAAAAATGTTGGTCAAAGTGTGCAAAATTGGTAGAAGGTTAATAAGTCCTGGAGAGCTAATACACAGCATTGTGATTATAATTAACAACACTCTATTTTTTTTTTTAGAAAGACCAAGCTGGCAGTTTTTCCCTTGTATTCCAGGAATTCAGAAAAAAAAACTGAGTATAATTCTAAGTGGAACAATGCTTTATATTTTGATTCACTCATTTATTCAAATTATACAATGTGCCACACACTCCCAGGTCTTGGAACAGATAAACAGAATGAAAACAGGAAGACTGTTCTGGCAAAGAGAAAGGAAGCAAATAATTACAATGAATTGAGATAAATCTTTCATTACCATGTGAAAAAAACAGAGAAAGAAACAACACTGCTCTGATAGGTAAACAATCAGCGCTCACATTTTCTTCTTCCTACTCAAATTTTTTTGGGGGGACGGGAGAGAGATGGGGAGGAGTCCAAGGCTTTGAAGAATCTTTGATTGAGAGAAAACAAAAGAACTTCAGTTTCTTTTCATTAAGTGGAGAATTAAAGGCCTCTAGTGGGGGGAATAAAGCTATTTTTTTTAACAGAGAAATGTCCACAGCTGCCAAGGACAACCTAAACTATGCAGGTAGACCAAGAGCCCTGGAAAAATCACAGGGAAAAAAATGTTAAATTACATGCTTTTTAGCAAAAGTCAAATATACTCATTCTCACATGGCCAGGCCCAAGAAAAATAGCAGTGAACACCTTTCAAAATGAAATAATAACACTTTAATAAGCTCTCAAGAGATTCTTTGTGCTTGGCTTGTAGTAACATTTATTGGAGCTGTTAGTTCTATGAATACTCGCCCTAGTACGATGTGTATATCCTCACAGGCCTTGGAAGTCCACTTACTAACCTTGGATCAATGAAGAACTCTTCTGGCTCCTTAGAGGCTTTTGTGTTAAAAATTCCAAATTATTAAGGTTGGGATAGTGATTAACCCAAAATGTGCTATAGTGAATAGCCTCAAAAATTGTACAGAAGACTTAGGTACCCTCTAGACTATAGAAGGTGCCATTTTCCCATGTGCAAGCACAATTATACTTGTCACATAAATCTTAATATTAATGGGAAAAAACTACCAAACAAATAAACACAGAACACAATGTGACATGAGCGCACTATTAGAGTATGCAAAATAAAATTATGTACACATACAACATATGTTCAGTTATTTCCATGATTACCCACATATTTCAAATGAAAAATGCATAATACTTCATCAGCCATAATCAAAACAAATACAGAATCCCTAAGAGACTTATGACAACATTACTGTACAATTTTATTAAAGCCTTGCTTTAAATTTCAGAATGTCTCGACTTCCAAAATAGTGTAGGATATATATCTCTAATCAAAACACTCGGTATAATGATGGACATGAAAGCTCTTGTTGACATGGAGAATATACCTAGGGATTAGGGAGTTAATTAGTAGGAGAAAACATTTCTCTGTAACCCCTTCTCAAAGCCATGTGAGTATATAACCATTTAAAACTATCTGTATGGTCAGTTCAGCCTAGGTTAGCTCGCAATAATTGAGGTAGTGAGGTCTAGAGAAACAGATAATAGCATGCTTTTACTGGATAATTTTGTCTTTTCATTGGAATCTATTTAATGGTAGATTAATATTCCTATGTATATAGGTCTTTTTCTTCCCCTGGTCAGCAGTAGAAGAGGGAGAGGTTAACTAAAAAAGTAAGGACCCCATAACCATTTTTAGAAAGAATGGAAATCTTGAGTCTTCTTATTTTTTGGGACATGTTTACAGAACTGATTATATCATTAAAGCCCTTTAATTTTCTTCACACTATACAAATATATTGATTTCCTTATTCAATTAGAGTCTTCTATAGCCTTAAAGAATGATGTTAATAGGATAAAAGTAGAAATTAGGAGAGAGTCTTAACATTGCCATTGCAATGTAAAAATGCTATTAATGTTAATAATAATAACTAAGATAGATTGTTTTGTAGTTTTCTCCATGCCTATACTTTTAATGATGGTTGTTATTAATAAATGTCATCATTTATAACTCATAAATGTATATATGTGATAAAGAACAAACAGTTCACCTTATGATTTATTTTCTGTATATGTTACATAAAATACTGTTATTGAAGTAATTATTAATCATTCCCTCAATAAAAAGTTTTACGGTCCTATATATTCTTTGCATGTTCATGTGGCATTGAGTTACACTTTAATTTATTATCTAAATATTTTTACTTAGACACAAACACCAGTATGCAAAAATTTATATCAGCTTTACTCACAAATGTGCATACCTGTAAACAACCCAGATATCAATCAACTACTGCATGGATAATCAAACTATGGTATAACCATAAAATGGAAAATTAATTACTCAACAATAAGAATGAATAAACTATTGACACATAAAACAGCATGGATGAATGTGAAAAGTATTTTGCTAATAATAGACTACTTATTATATGATTCTATTTACTTGATGTTCTGGAAAACATAAAACTATATGTACAAAAATCTATTAATGGTTGCCAGGTATGAGGGGTTGGAGGAGGAGAGGGACTACAAATGGACACTGGAAAGTTTTGGGTTGTTACAATTCTTTATACATTTGTCAAAATTCATATAACTATACTTATAAACATGAGTGAATTTTACCAAATGTAAATTATCTTATCTAATAAAAGAGTGATATGCAAATTGACTGTACCTCCTACCAAACCATGCCCAGCAGCCAATCAGGAGCAAATTATGCAAATACACCCCAACCAAGATGGCTGCCACCACTGAGAGCAGGAGGGAGGCTTGGGTTTCCTGGCAACAGAGGAAGCCAAGCTTTTCACCTGCTGTTGCTGGCCTAGGCCTCCACTCAATGCTACAAAGTTTCAATTATAGAAGATACATGATCCCAACAGAAATGGCAGCAGCCACAGAGCTGGAGAGAGAAAGAGGGTAGGGATGCCGGGGTGATGGAGAAAGCCAAACTTCTGAAGCCATAGCCTAGGCCTCCACTCTAGGCTACAAAGTGGCTGTCGCCATGGAGCAAGCAGAAGGCTTGGCTCTACTCCAGGCTACAAAGTTTCAATTGTAGAATATAAATTAATCCGAGATCCCACAGCCTCCACTTGGGTCGCTGGGGGGGCGTGGTTGGCCTGAAACCACCATAGGCCCCTTCCCAGGCTGCCCCACACCCCAAAGGAACCCCCACCCTGATCTGGGACACTCTTCAGGGCAAATCAGCTGGTCCACACCCATGCACCAGGCTTCTATCCTATCTAATAAAAGAGTAATACACAGATTGACCATCACTCCAACATACAAGAGGGCTGCCCCCATGTGGTCAAAGATTCTGCCCCCATGTGGACACAAGGTGGCCAGCAGGGGAGGGCTGTTGGGAGGTTCCAGGCCCTGCAAGGGAGTGCAGTTGTGGGTGAACAGGCCAGCAGGGGAGGGCAGTTGGGAGGGACCAGGCCTGCAAGGGAGGGCGGTTGTGGGCAATCAAGTCTGCAGGGGAAGGCAATTAGGGTTGACCAGGCGGGCAGAGAAGGAAAGTTGGGGGCAAACAGGCTGGCAGCGGAGCAGTTAGACATCAATTAGGCTGGCAGGGTAGTGTTTAGGGGGTGATTAGGCTGCCAGGCAGAAGTGGTTAGGGGCAATCAGGTAGGTAGGCAGATGAGCAGTTTTGAGCCAGCAGGCCTGAATTGAGAGAAGGATGTCCAGGGTCGGGCCTAAACGGGCAGTTGGACATCCTTCGAGGGGTCCCAAATTGGAAAGGGTGCAGGCTGGGCTGAGGGACACTCCCTCACCCCCCGTGCACGAATTTCATGCCCTAGGCCTCTAGTCTATATAATAAAAGCCTAAGCAACCATAACGGCAGAATGACCAGAACGACTGGTTGCTATGATTTGCATTGACTACCAGGGGGCAGATGCACTACTCAGGAGCTGCCCTCTGGTAGTCAGTGTGCTCCCACAGGGGAGCACTGCTCAGACAGAAGCCGGGCTCTGTGGCAGTGGCAGTGGCAGGAGCCTCTCCCACCTCTGGCAGAGCTGGTAAGGAACAGCAAGCAGAAAGGAGTGAGGAGTCCTGGACTGTGAGAGGCATATCCGAATGCCAGCTTAGTCCCAATTCCTGGGGATCAGGCTCAAGCTGGTGGTTGGACATCCCCTGAGAGGTTCTGGTCTATGAGGACTGCAAAGAGAAAGAAAATAATACCTGGGTTCATTAGAGGGAAACTATTAAAAAAAAAAAAAGCAGAGAACATCTTAAAAGTAGTCAGAAGAAAACCTGCAAGCAGTCTTCCCCCAAGAGGTCCTGGAATGGGAGAGGGCACAGGCTAGGATGAGGGACCCTTCCCCCTACACCCACCCCCTTCGTGCATGAATTTTGTGCACCGGGCCTCCACTATCTAAATAAACATGGATGTACAAAATGTAAATCCAGAAGTTAGGGCCTGTGCCTGTTTTAGTTATTTAAATATGCAACAAACATATTGAAACTTCAGGAGTGGACTTAACATTGATAATGATGATAATGTAGGTGGTGCTGTTGCTGACAGTGATGATGATTAACATCTGTCAAAGCATATGGGGGGGGGGCGCGAAGATGGGCTAATAACAAGTAGATAAATGTTTGTCTTTCCCTACCTGAAAACATTAAAACATCTCTTATAATTTCAGGGGCTATGATTTAGCTGAAATTTAGTAGGGATAGGCTTGAGTACACACCTTTATTTCATACAGTTTCAAAGAGTTTACTTTGGGATTCTGTAGAAGGACATATATGAGTCATTTCTTTTACTTTTAAATTGTTGATGATGGCCTCTGCCACATTCCTACCCTGCCACTTTTTGTTTGTTTTCAGCAATGTCCACCTTCAACTCATTCAAAATAACTAGTAGGAAATTAAAATGTCATAATCAGCTATTTTTAAAAGCAGATGAAGAAACTTATCAGCATATAATCATGGGCTTCATAAAAATCACCCTAGATTTTTTTTAACATTCTGTTTTTAATATACTTTTAGATTTAAATGTTCTTCTAGTCATTGTACATGGTATTCCTCCTTCAGTTTTTTTAATCAAACTGTGATGAGTTGGTATGAAGTAGGCATTGGCAAAAGTAGGTTTATAATTGTTTGGAAAAATATATAATACAAGACTAAATAAAAGTACAGAAATAAATTCTGTATTTCCCATACTCACATGCATAAACCTATTTTTCCCACCCTGGTATATATAAATACTGTAAATCTTTACCCAAGGATATTTTTTCCATTGAGTTTTAGAGAAAATGGAAGGGAGGGAATGATAGGAGGTGGGAAGAGAGAAGGGAAGACAGAAGGAGAGAGATATGAGAAGCATCAATTGGCTGCCTTCCACATACACTCCCCAATGTCTGAGGATGAATCTGCAACCTAGATATGTACTCTTGACTGGGAGAGAACCCCGAGACCCTTTGTTGTGTGGGCCTGTGCTCTAGCCACTGAACCCATGGGCCAGAGCGAGTTGGTATTTGTGGGAATTTTTACAATGTAAATCCTATAAAGAGATAACATGCTCATTAGACTGAATAGCAGAACGGCCATCCGGACGACCTTCCAAATGAAGCCAGAGCTGTGAGCACAAAGCCCCTTCCACAGATTTTTGTGCATTGGGCCTCTAGTATTATTCATAAACATCTAATCCTTATCCAAATATTTTCAGAGCTAGATATTTGTAGACATTATGAAATTTGTAGCATTTTATTTTTTTCATGTAGAAGCACCACTGTTTTCTTTATTAGGTTCTATTAGAGCATATTTTCATGCACTTTGGGCTTTTACCATTTAAAAGCTATAATTCAACTTATGTCTAGGTAATAACAAACTGATTGCATTTTAATCATTTATATAAAAGTTTGTATAAAAGTTTAAAAAAAACATTTGTATTGATATTGTTGTTTGTCCAACTAAAATAATTTAAAGTGAAGATAAAGGGAATGAAGCCGCAAAAAATAGAACAAGGGAGTAAACAGCTTTTGAAGGTAGTTACAGCATCAGGAGAAAGTGCTTGGATTTTGAGAAAGAGGTAGAACAGTTAAATCTAAGCTAAGGAAAATAATTATTTCCTACTCCTATATTTAAAACCATCTAGAGTGGATACTATTACAACCTATATTAAAAATGCAAAAAAGACTGAGAGGAGTCAAGAAGTGTGTCAAAATGTACAGAATTTTAATCAAAGAATGGTATCTTTTACATCTATTCATGCATAGTCAGCCTTTAACTGTTTGTAATGAATTGAAAATAAAAAACATTAATACAGCAAGAAGATATATTTGCATCTGAATGTGTATTTACCTGCCGGCTTTCACAAACATGAACAGAACACCTGCTACATGTAAGATGTGCCATTAGTCTGGGTCTTATTCTCAATTAGGTTAGAATCAGTCTTTAATAGCAGAATGGTCTTGAAAATAAGATTTCTGTGCCCATCAAAGACCCACTGAATAAGAAGACTCCAAAGACTGCCGGGTAATGTGAACCTTTTACATCTCTCTCTACCCCTTTACCAGCACATGAAAACAAAATGCAGCCCAGCTGGCGTGGCTCAGTGGTTGAGCGTCAGCCTATGAACCAGAAGGTCATGGTTCAAATCCCAGTTGGGGCTCATGCCTGGGTTGTGGGCTTGGGCCCTACTAGGGGTCATGCAGGAGACAGCTGACCAATGATTCTTTCTCATCATTGATGTTCTACCTCTCTATCTCTCTCCCTTTATCTCTGAAATCAATAAAAATATATTGGTTTTTAAGGCAAATCCTAGTTTTGATATTATACAGGCGTGTGTGTGTGCGCGCGCACACACACACAATAAAAATGATAAAGAATAGTGTTCTAAGCAAATGCTTCAGACCATTTTCTGCCTAAATTAACTGTCCAGTGGCATGATTTATTTGGTCACTTTCCTTTAGCCTTTAGTTCCTTTTATACAGCCACAACAGACTAAATCTTTAAGCCTTGCTTTTATGGGCTACACATCTGCCTATTTGATCTATGGCCAGTCTAGACCACCTACTTTTTCATAAAAGTCATCAAAAACTTTAGGAAAATGACTTAAGACTGATAAGAATCAGTGATCTGGGGATAAATAACATTATTCCTTTATATAAAACACCAAATTTGTAAGGCTTCAGAGTCTTGTTCCCTTCTGTTATTAAGGGGAAAGATTCTGATGTATACCAGCTGAACACTTTTAAGGTTCTTTCTTTTAATCTTATGCTCCGAGAATGATCTGAAAATTCCAATACCAAGTTTATGTTGGCCTTGTAAGTGCTAAAATATTTCATAGAGATATAATCATTCTGGCACTGAAGTTCTCTCCAGATAATTTTTTTTAGAAGAAACTTAAATGATATATTTATCTAAATATGTTAAAAATTATTACCTTTGCAGGAATTTTGTTCTAATCAGGGCTATAATTATGCTTTGAGGGATTTTTTTCCTTTTTTTAATGATGTGAGAATTAAAAAGAAAAGGAAAAATCAACATAAATTGATAGGATATGAACTCTATTCTAAAACATATCTGTGGATGTAACAATGCATGAGAGGATGAACACTTACCTATATACTAGAGGCCTGGTACATGAAAATTCATGCACTTGATGGGGGTTCCTCAGTCTGACCTGCCCCCTTTCATGATCCAGGAGCCCTCAGGGGCGGGAGGAGACCTGACGAACAGGGGAAGACAACACCTGATCATACCTCTTCAGCTGCCACTGCCAGCAGTGCAAGCCTCAGGCTGGCCCTGGGTGGCTGGGGGGCTGAGGGAACTGGGAGTCTCCAGAAGCAGGTGTGCGGCCATCTTGTGGCTGTGGGCACTGCCATCTTTGAAGGGGGCAGTAAATTAGCATATTCCCTCCTTATTGGCTATGGGCGCCGCCATATTTTCAATGGTGTGCGGGTCAATTAGCATATTTACTCTTTATTAGATAGGATATAAAACCCTAGTATGCAAATAGACTGAACAGAAGAAAAAACTGTACCGAATAACTGAACAACCAGTCGCTATGACATGCGCTGAACACTAGGAAGCACACGGAGAATATAGCAGGCATAAGCAGTAGGTGGCAGAGCATGGAACAGCCACAGAGGAATGGTGAAGCAGGTGAGTTGGGGCACCAGACCAAGGCAGGGCACCGGTTGCTGTCATTGGCGCGAGCCTCTGGTGGTTACTGAAAATTCTTTGCTCTCACACGACATGGTCCCACCAGGCTCTCACACCTGCTGCTGGCACCCACACCTGCTACCTGAGCCAGAGCCGCTACTCACACTTGCTGCCAGTGCTCAGCACTGGCCCCAATCACCCCTCAGGTCTTCTCAAACTCCCCTAGCTCATGAGGGGCAATCAGGATCGGCCGCTGCTTCTCGCACCCACTGCCATTGACAGCCCCACTCACACCCACTACTGGAGCCACCATTCACACATTGTCAGTGCCAGTCCCACTCACACCCAGAGCCAGTGCTGGAACCACCACTTGCACCTGCTGCCAGTGCCAGGTGCTGGTCCTGATCGCTAGGCACTGTCAGTGGTTGTGAGAGGCAGCTGCTGCCCCCAATTGCCCCTGAGGGCTTCTCCACCTACCCCTGCTCCTGAGGGGTGATAGGGGCAGCAGCCGCTGCTCACACCTGCTGATGGTGCCGGTCCCAATTGCTCCATGTTGTCAGCGGGTGTGAATGGGGCCAGAGCCATCAGCATGTGCGAGCAGCAGCATCAGGAGCTAGGCTGCGGCACACAGAGGACCAGGGACCATGGCAGGAGGGTCCGGGTGGTGAGCACAGAGGTTGGGCCAAGACCCACCACAGTCTCACGGTCCAAGGTTCATTTCAAGGTGCACAAATTCATGCACTGAGCCCCTAAGAACAGATAACATCACATTTCAGTGGCTTAAAAATAACTGACATTAATGTCCGATGAAGGTTCGCAAGCTGTCGCTGCTTTCACAGTCACTCAGTGGCCCAGAGTGACTGGGGTCCCAACTTCACTGATGACTAGGACAGAAAGTTGGGAATGTCAATTTGGCAATGGCTCTTAAAAACTCCCAGAAACATGTGACACACACCTTTTCTGCTCACGTTTCATGGGTCAAAGTATATCACCCAGCCATATTTAACCTCAAAGGGAGGAGAGAAGGACAATGCTGCCCTATGCTCAAAAGAAAGTGAGGAAGAAGTATGTGCTGAACCGTAACACCACCATAGGCTCAGGGCTCTACTTCTGAAGAATTTGGATCATGGCACCACATCATTACAGGCCCTGATCACGAAACACGGACCTGGTTAAGTGAGACAGAAACCTAGGGAAGTGCTGTAAAGCAGAGAAGCACATGCAGCTACCTAGATCTTCTGAGAAAGGGGTGCGAGGCAGAAAGTGATTAGACATGCAAAACCAACAGGTATGGGGGAGGACATAGCTTTGAAAGGAAAAAGCTTTGAAACACTAAAGGAAAGATGGTACCTGGAGCATTTTCTCCCCTATTTCAAGACCAACTATAGAAAATGTTTAGTGTCTTAAATATTAATAAGTGTACAACCAGCTGAAACCAGTTTGGCTCAGTGGATAGAGCGTTGGCCTGCGGACTGAGAGGTCCCGGGTTCGATTCTGGTCAGGGGCATGTACCTTGGTTGCAGGCACATCCCCAGTGGGGGTTATGCAGGGGGCAGCTGGTCGATGTTTCTGACTTTCTATCCCTCTCCTTTCCTCTCTGTAAAGAATCAATAAAATATATTTTTTTTTAAAAAAGAAGTGTACAATTGGAGCAATTGGACACAGGTAGACAATGCCTAGTGTATTTTAATTAAACATCACACCCTTCTGTGCTATGTAAGATCAACACTGTCATGCATTTATTTTTAATGAATAGTAAAATTAATCATATTAACATTTTTAATAATGCTTTCATAGAAATAAGACAGTAGCTACTTCAAAAATAGGATTAGCTTTCTAAATTCATGTAACTTAACAAAGTGACACAGTTTGATCATTGCAACTAGAGCTCTGAGACCGGCATTCCATCTGTGAGAATGGTTCTGTTTTCCCACTTAGGAAAAAGTAAATGTTGAATGACTGGGACAATTAAAAACCTATTCATTGTGGTTTTAACATTTGAAGATTAATTTACAAAAACTCTGCTTCAGTAATCATACAAGATGGATATGTCTAACATTGCCCTTAAAAATAATAACAGAGAGCAAAAAAATTGTCATGAAGGCATGATCTAGAGCTTCACTAAAGTCTTAAAAAAATGTAAAAATAAAAAATAATATCTATCTTCATTCTCCCTTATTCCTCAAATTCTTTAATAAGACAAATAAAGCACAATATACCTGTCTTCTTTACTAGATGGAGGATTCATCAGAATAGAGGTTGGCTTTTTTCTTTGTGTTTCTCAGGGCTACCTGTGTGTGCACATGTGCACTTAGGCTCTGTGGCAGGGATATCTAAGAATTCTGTGACATGCCTTGCAAACAACATCTAGGTAGCAGTGGCATCATGTCACATCTGAGCAGAAACTTAAAAAGCTAGTATGGGCTTTTCCATATCTCTATTCCCACTGCTGCAATAAGTGATAATGTTGCAGACAGAAACTCTATCAATCTGGACTCCCAAGTGAAAATAATGTGGAGCAGGGTCTCATGACGGTCACAAATGAGAAGCAACCTGTGCTCTTGTAAGCAATTGAGGTATTAGTATTATTTGTTACCTCAGCACAACCTCACCTCATCCTGACAGATGTATGGTATATTCAAAGCAACAACAATAAAGAGGTAAAAAAAATGTTAAGAAACACAATAGTTAACTTAAAACACACAAACAAAAGTTCATGCCTTTTTACTTGTAGATAATTTCTTAGATATAAGTTTAGATTCTGAATGTAAAACCTGAAGCTCAGAAAGTTGAGTCACTTGGTCAATTTCACAAAGGGATTTCAAAATCCATGCTCCCTCCACTATCTGCTATTCACACAGGGTTCTTCTCATTTTGCTAAAAGGCATACTGAGTTTGGGGAAGTTAACTGTTACTAAGAAGGAGCTCACATGACTCATGCCTGGTGTTAATTCCACTGCTACACTTAAACTTATGCCTTCAAGAAGTAAAATTGGCTTCAGTTTTAGTTTGATGTAGTCCCACGTGTTTCTCTTTGGGCAAGGGGAAAAAAAGAAAGCCAACAAAGGCAAAATAAATAGGAGTACATCAAACTAAAAGGTTTTTGCAAAGCAAAGGAAACCATTAAAGTGAAAAGGCAATCCACTAACTGGGGAAACATACTTGCCAATGATACATTTGTTAAGGGGACAATATAAAACATTTATAAAAAATTTATACAACTGAATACAAACAAACAACAGACAAAAAACAATTCAGTTAAAATGTAAGTCAAGGACCTGAACGGACACTTCTCCCAAGAGAATCTGACCAGGCATGTGTCCTGGTCAGAAATCAAACCAGAAACTTCTCTGTGCCTGGGATGACACTCAACCACTTGAGCAACACCGGCCAGGGCCAGGTTTCCTCATTAAACTATATGGGGGGAGGGGGGGGAATGATGCCTTCACTGTTGGAAAGAGCATTTGAAAATTTTATTCTAGAAAACTGGTGTGATGCAGCTGCTGGCTGTAAGTTATCCTAGGCACACATTCCATTCCCTATTCCTCCCAACTCCTGAACATGTAGTGAATCAGAAGGAGCATAGCTGAATTCAAGCCTCAACTCTGCCTTTTAGTAATCCTATGGACACAGTCACATATACTTGCAAAATAAAGAAAATAGGCAAGGTGTTAGTGCACTGAAATAAGACGATAAGTAAATATGAATTCTCTGTACTTCTATGCAAAAATTCTTACTGATAAATATGCATATGGCTGAAGATGAGCAAGTCACAGTTAGAAATGGACCTCAGAAAAAGTGGGTGTAAGAGGTATATATTTTGCTTCCTTTAACAGCCAAATAGCAGGAAGAGGCATTGGCCTAAAATACCAAAGCTGAAAATTAGGAGGTTGAATTAGATTAAATAGCATAAATTTCACATTTTAGAGATGTTTTAAAGAGAGAGAGAAAAGCATTCGCTTTCTCTTCTGCATTAAACTAATTAAACTCAAGAAATTTTCAGACTCCACTCCAGGTTCAGGAAGCTGATTGACAGGTCCCCTGAGGATTCCAGAGTACCAAACAGTTAAATGTGAAAGTCAGGAGCCTGTTATAATGGAGGTTCACAGTCTGTCAACAGGCTCTACACAACAGGGTTCAGAGCAAATGAGACATTCCCTCATGGTTTTAATGACCTCTGTAGAGGTCAAAGGCAGTGGGAACTTGGCCAGCCTTTCTTGTCTGTCTTTCCCAGTATCCTAAGCTTCAGGTGGCTCACCTGAGCCCATAAGCAAGGAACTTAGTTATAGCTCTGCATAGGAGAAAAATATCCTCCACTTAAGAAAAAACGGCCATCTCAAAAGGATATTCCATATTCATATTCTATTAGCAGCCTTGCCCAGCTGCTATATGTGATATCATCCAGTCAGGTAGTTACTTGACACTTATAAAAGGCACCTATGGTGTCTCCTGTTCTTTCCTCTGGGAAGCATTTTAAAAATTGCAAGAAAGTGTTCCCCCTGTCATCTTTAATAGAATACTTGCAAATACAGGTAGAAATAAAATATTGTATTATCTAGTCATTTTCTTGGTGGAGAAATTTTTCAACTCCTCCTAGTATAGCACTCCTTTCAGTTGGAACAGACTAGGCTCCTTGCTGTCATACTCCACCAGTCTTCCATTTGCTTGGGTTTTCTTCTCTGAAGTCAGTACTTCAAGTCCTGTTCTCTAAGGTTTACTCACTTTGCAGGCAGAAGAAATACGGGTTATTTAATTGCTATTTCTATGCCTGCAGAAGTACACTACCATCTTCGCCTTGCTCCACAGCAGGAATATATCTTATTTATCTTCTGCTTTTATACTAAACAGGAAGGGTTTTTAGCCAAGTCATTCATTCTAGAAAATGCTTATCTTTTATTGGAAAATTCCTTTTTGTTAATGCTATTCTAAAACTGTTACACCTTGAAAACTGGCTCAATTGCTGACCAGGCTGAGTAATAATATAAAGTGGTTACCATGATGGCTAGTGGCTTAATGAAAAAGAATCAGTAAGTTGCACATTAGATCTGCAAATCAGGTCAGAAAGAAAATAACCTTTCCTTTTCGTATGCTTTAGTTATGTTATTTCAGTTTGGGCTTAAAAACCTTTGCATTATTCTACAAGATTCACTTGTCAAGTACAGAAAAATCTATTTGCATCTTTATATAAGACTCCTTTATAGACTCATAGAATCCTAATGAAGCAAGAGGGCTCTATAATTTATTATTTCTACTTTCTTTGCCTCCAAAAATTATACATTGAAATCCAGATTAACTTCCCTCCCGTAAGATATTACAGTGTGGTTTGTGTTTCAGGTAGAAAGCTCAATTTGCTTGGTGCTAATGAGTCAGTGGGTATTAGTTCAAACTCCTGTGAGTCAAATTTGCTTGCCTCAAGACTTCCAGACAGCCTGCCTTGAAAAATGTAAATAAACGACAACTAGTAGACAAACAAGCAATGGAAGGTTAATAACTTCATTTATATGTATCAAGAGATTCATTAAAAATACTGAAATTGTTCTGTGAATCGTCTCAACCCTTCTGATAGCCTGTACATAGTTCAAAATTCTTAAAGCAGGTCATCTTATTTTCTGCCACCAGAGAAAGGGAAGTCATCACAGGGCGCTAGCTCCGGCTGCCTGCCTTCCAGCAGGTGAATATGAATTCCATATATTGCTTAGCTCCCTCTCCTTTTGGAGATGGAGAACGAGTGATAGGCACTTTCTTAATCATCACTTTAATGTTCTTTTGAAAAGAAATCCTTACCAAAGGAAATATTTTTATTTGACAGCAAGAGGAAGAGAAAGGCAGAGAGAAACATCCGTCAGTTGCCTCCTGTATGCACCCCAACCAGGGAACAAACCCACAACCTGGGTGTGTGCTCTGACTGGGAATCAAAACCATTACCTTTCTGAATACAGGACAACGCTCCAACCAACTGAGCCACACTGAGAACCAATAAAGTCAACTCTTTGTCTTTCCATCGCATGTTAATGGGCAATTTTCAGAATTCAAACTATATGTTGTTTTATTTTTTATCCTAATTTTGTAGAAAGTCCTTAAAGTAGAAATTATATTTGTTCTTTCTCATCTAACAGTGATCCCCTGAAGGGCCATGAAACCAACTCTGGATAAGATGATGCTTTAAAATGTGCTCATTGAATTGCTAAACTAATTTTCTTACAAATGATGATAATCCAAGGCATTTAATCATTTGTATTCTAGCATATGCTTCTTTGAGGATTAAGAGTAATGTCCTCAATAATCTTAACATTTCTTAAGAGAACTAAAGCCATTGCATAATGCAATTGTAATTTTCTAGCTACAAACACATAATCAGTCAAGAGGGTCTGTGAGAGGAACTAGGGCTTATGGGGAACAACTTCTCCCCACTATGTCATCCTCTATCTCAGTGGTCAGCAAACTGTGGCTTGTGTGCCACATACAGCTCTTTGGCCCCTTGAGTGTAACTCTTCCACAAAATACAACGCGTAAGAGCGCACGTACAGTGTGATTGAAACTTCGTGGCCCATACACAGAAGTTGGTTTTTGGCTCTCAAAAGAAATTTCAATTGTTGTACTGTTGATATTTGGTTCTGTTGACTAATGAGTTTTCCAACCACTGCTCTATAGCATGAGAATACCACAGGAAGAACTGTTAAAAATAAAGCTGTATGGTAGTAACTGCTTCTTTTTGTCTTCTATAAATCCCTCTCCATTTTGGCACGCAAGGCAGTAAGTGTGTGCAACTTGCCAAGTAAGCATGCACCCCTTGCGATCCTTTCTTTCCCTGAATAAACCTTTTATGGTGGTGAAATACCTAGTTAGTACTATTTTTCAGTTAATAGTCTTAGGTGAGCATTACATTATTGATAGATAATCAACACAAACCGAAAAGAAAAGAAAAAAACTTAGCAACATAATTTGGACCAATGAAATTAAAACAATATTAAAATCTAAACAGCCTGAAAATAAAATGTCAGAAGGAAACATTTTCAATCAGACAACTTAACAAAAAATAATGGTTCACATGAGTGCAAGAAAGCAAGAAGTAATCACTGTTTTAGATGGTGAAGGGCAAATTGGCCAATACCATCTGAAAGTGAACTTTTGACAGGAAAATAGAAGAAGTTAAAAACAATGGCAGAGCCAAAACTGGTTTGGTTCAGTGGAGAGAGCATCAACATGAGGACTGAAGGGTCACATGTGGGGGGAGGGGGAGTACCTTGGCTGTGGGCACATCTCCAGGAGGGGGTGAGCAAGAGGCAGCTGATCGATGTTTCTCTCTCATTGATGTTTCTGACTTTCTATCCCTCTCCCTTCCTATCTGTAAAAAAAATCAATAAAATATTTTTTTAAATGGCTGTGCCATTAAAAATAATAATAAAAAAAAACGATGGCAGAAACATCACTCACAGAAGAGCAAATCCTAGAGCCTGAATCTTTGTGGTTCTTTATGTCCAGAGTTAGAGAGCATCTACTTCACAGCTGTTCCAGCAAGGGTGAGAGATTCTCCTGTGGCTACTCTGAAAGTCAGATTTGCTAAATTTGCTTTGGTTCCCAGGAAGAAATGGATCTTCAATACCTCAGCTCAAAAGATAATGTGGTCTCCATTGAAATGCATTTCACAGTTTTCACACATTTCATTGTTATCAGATGATCTAATTCTTGGTTTGAATATGGATAGAAATTCTGCCAGGACCATCATTTTTATTTTGTTTAGAGTTCCATAATAAACTCGCAGATGTTTTAAAGATCAAGCAACCTAAGGCTGTTCTGCCATTATGGATTCCTTAAAATATCTTCTAGTGATATTTAACTAAAATAAAGTCCTCTGACAGGTTAGAGTTTTAAGTAAATAAAATTAAACCTATTAATCTTGCTTTCTGCAGATAAATTATGGGCCAACGTGTCCACTGGGTTGATAGGAGCAGTTACAGAGAGATACCATCCTTGTATTTTTTCTTTCCTTTCCTTCTTCATTATTTTTTAAATATATATATTTTTATTGATTTTTCACAGAGAGTAAGGGACAGGGATAGAAAGTTAGAAACATCGATGAGAGAAAAATATTGATCAGCTGCCTCTTGCACACCCCACACTGGGGATGTGCCTGCAGCCAAGGTACATGCCCTTGACTGGAATCGAATTTGGGACCCCTTAGTCCACAGGCCGACGCTCTATCCACTGAGCCAAACCGCTTTTGGCTCCTTCTTCCTTTTTTTTTTAAGTGGATCTTTCTGAGTCTTCTTTGCAGAAGCAGAAGCGTATCTTATGTTCCCAACATTTTTCTGAATTTAGATTGCTTAAGTCATTTATATATTTTTAAAAACATATTTTATTAAAATTCATAGGGAGGAACCAAGATGGAAGTAAAGGTAAGCACCTTTACTGCTGCATTGCACAACAATTTCAACATTACAACTAAAAGACAAAACAGACATCATTACAACTAAAAGACAAAACAGAATCACTAGAAAGCTGGCTGAGTGGAAATTCTGACAAAACAGACATCATTACAACTAAAAGACAAAACAGACATCATCCAGAATCACTAGAAAGCTGGCTGGATGGAAATTCTACAACTATAAGGAAAGAGAAAAGGACACTGAGACTCAGAGGAGGTGCAGAGGGCAGAGATGCAGAGACGCAGAGACAGAGGTGCAGAGATGCGTGTTTGCAGAAAGAGCAGGTGGCTGAATATGTGGCTGGTTTTCTTGAATGGGGAGGGAGACAAAGGCTCCCAACTGCGCTGAACTCCAGTTCCATGTGAGACTTAAAGAACCCAGACTCATATGAGGTGAAACTAGACTGTCAGGAGGAAGCACACTGAGACTCGGGAGCTGCAGAGGCGTGTGAGCTCACGGAGATGGGGCAAAGCTGAGCGCCTGGCTGGCTCTCTTGTTCGGGAGTGAGACAAAACCTCCTGACTGGACAGTACTCCAGTTCTGGGTGAGACTTTGAGTATCCACACTCATTCGGGGAGAAACTGGAGTGTCTGGCAGTGGGCAAAACTCAAGAGCAGCTTTCTCTCAATGGTGAGTGCAGCTATTGCCATGGGAAACTGAGACCCAGGGGCCTCTTAAGGCTCATCCCTGAGACTCCACCCCCATCCAAGCTGAGCACAGAAGCTTTCCCAAGATAGATACAGCTGATCCTCACAACACAGCCAACTGGTCTGGAGGTCAACCCCTCCCAGCGATAACAACAACAATCTAGGCTTAACTACAACAAGACTGTACAGCCCATAAAGGGGTGCACCAGAAGTGTCCACCTCGGGTAACTCGGGGAGGCTGAGCCACCTTGCCCTAGATGACACCTACCACACAAAGATATTTGACCAACTCTCAGGGAAGCAGCGAAAATGTGGAGACAAGGAAATAGATCACAAATGAAAGAAATGGAGGAAAACAAATAGAGTTTTGGATATAGAGTTCAAAACCACGGTTATAAGGTTTTTCAAGAATTTTCTAGAAAAGGCCAATAAATTTAATGAGACCCTTGAGGACATGAAAAAGGACAAACTAGGAATTAAGCATACACTGACTGAAATAAAAAAAAAAAAAACATACAGAGACCTAACAGCAGACTAGAAGACTGTAAGAATCAAGTCAAAGATCTGAAATGCAAAGAAGCAAAAATCGTTCAGCTAGAAAAGCAAAAAGACAAAAGAATCCAAAAAAATTGGATATAGTATAAGGAGCCTCTGGAACAACCTCAAGCATACCAACATCTGAATTATGGGGGTGCCAGAAAAAGAGAGAGAGCAAGATACTAAAAACCCATTTGAAGAAATAGTGACCGACCAAAACCTTTCCCCACTTAGTGAAAGACATAGACTTAAAAGTCCAGGAAGCACACAGAACCCCAAACAAAAAGAATCCGAAGAGGACCATACCAAGACACATCATAATTAAAATGCTAAGAGCAAAAGACAAAGAGAGAGTATTAAAAGCAGTAAGAGAAAAACAGTTATTTACCTAAAAGGGAGAACCCATACGATTGTCAGCTGATTTCTCAACAGAAACTATGCAGGCCATACAGGAATGGCAAGAAATATTCAAAGTGATAAATAGCAAGAACCTATAGCCAAGATTCCTCTACCCAGCAAAGCTATCATTCAGAATTAATGGTCAGATAAAGAGCTTCACAGATAAGAAAAAGCTAAAGGAGTTCATCACCACCAAACCAATATTGTATGAAATGTTGAAAGGTATTATTTAAGAAGAGGAAGAAGAAGAAAAAGGTAGAGATAAAAATTATGAACAACAAATACATGTCTATCAACAAGTGAATCTAAAAATCAAGTGAATTAAAAATCTAATGAACAGAATAAACTAGTGAATATAATAGAATCAGGGGCATAGAAAGGGAGTGGACTGATAATTCTCAGGGGGAAAGGGTGTAGGAGGTGCAGGAAGAGACTGGATAAAAATCATACACCTATGGATGAGGACATTAGTGGGGGGCGTGGGGGAATGGCAGAGGTTAGGGTGAGTACCGGGTGGAGGGGAGCTATTGGAGGGGGAAAGAGGAACAATTGTAATAATCTGAACAATAAAGATTTATTAAATTTTAAAAAATTATAGATGGATAAAGGGTGCCACTTTTGTAAAATTTTTATTTACTCTCAAGGCTGAATTAAGGGTTATCTTCATTTAAAAAAATAAAAGTTTCACTGACAACTAATGACCTCATCAGAATTCTTTGGATTCTCAGAATAATTTGATAATTCCTTTAAACCATATATTATAATTGTATCATAATTATTTATAGTCTGAGATGTTTGAGAGCAAAGATATGTTTATTTAATCGTCAGTGTAATCCTGGCTTCCACAATGCATATAGTACATATGCATTTAATAAATGCATGTTAACATGGACTGGATCAATGAATGAAAATTTTATTTCAATATTGCTGAGGTAACTCACCAATCATTTATCACTCCTCAATGTCAAACTTCTAACACTAACCACTGTCATAGAAACAAGATGCATTTGCTTTGCTCCCTAGCCTTTTATTCTGAACTACATGCCTTTGCCCTGTTTGTTATCTTAAAGATTCACATCAGAACAAGGAGTATAGATATCCAACACCTTATTTCTCATGCATATATGTGCATATATCTGTATGTGTGTATGAATATATACACATATGTATTTTCACAAGCATGTATATATGTGAATATGAAAACACACATACATACTAGTATATAATAAAAGGCCAGATACCATAACAGTGTCACAACCATAACGATCATTAGACCAGAACCACCATGGCTCCTCGCTGAGCTGGCCCTGTCCCCCAGCAAGTGATTAGGGGCTAACAGGCAGAGTGGTTAAAGTGATCAGGCAGGCAGACCAGCAGTTAGGAGTGATCAGGTAGGCAGGCAAGTGGTCTGGGGCAATCAGGTAGGAAGGCCAGCAGTTAGGGGTGATCAGGTAAGCAGACAGCCCCTCGCTGGGCTGGCTCTGCCCCCCAGCATGTGGTTAGGGGCCATAAGGCAGGCAGGCATAATGGTTAGGGGTGATCAGGTAGGCATAGAAGTTAGGGCAATCAGGCAGGCAGGCAGAGGGGTTAGGGTTGATTAGGCAGGCAGGCAGAGTGTTAGGGATGATCAGGCAGGCAGGGGAACATTTAGGGGCATCAGGTAGGCAAGCAGGCAGAGGGGTTAGGGGCAATCAGGCAGGCATGCAGGTGAGCTGTTAGGAGCCAGAAGTCCTGGATTGTTAGAGGGATGTCCGACTGCCAGGCCTAAACCAGCAGTCAGTCATTCCCCAAGAGGTCTCCAATTGGAGAGGTTGCTGGCCAGACTGAGGGACACCCCTTCTCCCCTGCCCCCTGTGCATGAATTTCATGCACCAGGTCTCTACTATTACCTATAAAAGGCCTGTATAAACCAATATACATTGAAATTACAGCATATTGCTCAACTATGCGACCTGTGACTTTTAAGAAAGAAGTTCTACATTGAGTCTATTTAAATAAGTCCTTTCTTCATTAACTATGTAGTTATTAATAAGTTTCTTAACCTCTCTATGCTTAGTTTCCTCATCTGTAATCCTATATAATTAAAGAGGATATATGGCATGTGACCATATATCCACTACACCCACAAGCCATTCCCACTAGCCAATCCGGAATGAGTATGCAAATTAACACAACCAAGATGGCTGCAACCATGAAGAGAGCAGGAGGCTTGGTTTTCCCTGGCAATGGATGAAACCAAGCTTTCCACACACCCTAGCAGGCCCAGGCCTCCACTCAATGCTACAAAGTTTCAATGATAGGAGATAAATAAGTCTCAACAAAAAATGGTGGCATCCATGGAGCTGGAGAAAGCAGAAGGCTTTAGTTGTCCCTGACAATGGAGAAAGCCAAGCTCTGGTAGCCCTGGCCTGCCTTGGCCTCCACTCAAAGCTACAAAGTTTCAATTATAGAAGAAAAATAAATACCAGCAAAAATGGCAGTAGCCATGGAGTAAAAAGGAGGCTTGGCTTTGCTCAAGGCTACAGTTTCAATTATAGAAGATAAATAAATCCCAGATACCAGGGCCTCCGCTTGGGTTGCCAGGGGTCGTGGCTGGCCTGCAAACCACCATAGGACACCTCATGCCCCAAGGAAACCCCCACCATGATCCAGGACACACTTCAGGACAAACCAGCTGGGCCCCACCAGTGCACCGGGTCTTTTTCCTGTCTAATAAAAGAGTAATGTGCAGATTGACAATCACTCCAACACACAAGATTGCTATTCTCATGTGGTCAAAGATGGCTGTCCCCATGTGGACACAAGATGGTCGCCACAAGATGGCCAGTAGGGAGGGCAGTTGGGAGGGACCAAGTCTGAAGGGGAGGGCAGTTGGGGTCAATCAAGCCTGCAGGGGAGCGCAAGTAAAGGGTGACCAGGCCAGCAGGGGAGGGGAGTTAGGAATGACTAGGCCTGCAGAGGAGGGTAGTTAGGAGCTAACAGGCTGGCAGGGGAGCAGTTAGCCATCAATCAGGCTGGTAGGGGAGTGATTAGGAGGTGATCAGGCTAGCAGGCAGAAGCAGATAGGGTCGATCAGGAAGGTAGGCAGACAAGCAGTTTGGAGCCAGCAGTTCTGGATTGTGAGAGTGGGGTCTGACTATCTGTTTAGGCCCGATCATACCAGGATTGGGTCTAAATGGGCATTTGGACATCCCTCAAGGGGTCCCAGATTGGAGAGGGTGCAGGCTGGACTGAGAGACACTCCCATGCACGAACTCTATGCACTGGGCCTCCAGTATAGAAATAATAATATTACCTTCCTTACAGAGTTACTGTGAATTTCAGTGGCATACACTATGTAAGGTGCTTAGAACACCTGGGCCTAATGCATAGTAAACATTATAATATTATCTTTATTATAATTTAAGGAAAGAAAATATTGTATCATAAAAATTTTCCAAATGTCTCTAAAATATAGTATTCATAGGAGCAATATAAACTACTTTTAACAAATTTTATATTGCCATTTTAAAATCTACAGAAAATTAAAACAATTATGCAATGAACTTCCAAATAATCTCCCCTTTATTTATGCACAACATCCTATCTAATAAAAATAGTAACATGCAAATGTGACCGTACCTTGGCTCCTGATTGTCTATGCTACCAGCCAACCAGGAGCAGGGGGCATGGCCAGCAGGACGGGAGGTGAGACTGGCAAGGCATGTGGGGTGTGCCCACGGTGCACCATGCACTCCCCAGGCCGGGGGCCCCATGGAGGCGGGAGTACATGGGCGATGCGAGCTGGGAGGAGGAGGCTGTGGCAGTGGAGCAGCTTGCATGGGCTCCCCAGATGGGGGCCCCAAGGAGGGGCAGGATGGCTATGGGAGGCATGCCTGGGGCTGTGGGACACGCTCTCTGCAAGGTGTGCTGTCGGAGAGGCGACTGCCCACTGGGTTGGCGTGGGACCCCCCAGTTCTGGATGTATTTCTCTGCTCCTTCAGTCTCCATGACCTCATGCTGTTGTCAGTGGCAGCGTGTCGAGTCCAGTAAGGTCACCCTTTCCCCAAGCACCACACACACTCCGAGGCTCCCCGCCTCCTCAGGCCAGGATCGGAGCCGGGAGCCTTCCAACCAGATGCTCCGGCTTCTGGTGATGCTGAGGAAGGTGCGCCCTCAGCGGGGCTGCAGCATCTCCAGTTTCTCAGCTCACGCCCTCTCCCCAGGAGGCTGGGGAGAACATATATGGCAAAGTTCTTTAAGCCATGGCAGTCAGAGTGGTGGGACTCGGCCAGGCAGGCACATAGAGGGGCTGGGGCCCTTTCTGGTCCTGGGGTTAGACAGCATGCCCTGTGGTCCTGGGTGCCAGTGGGTGCCTGTGGCTGTGGCCTGAGTGAAGCTGGCCCAGGTCCTGGGTGCCTATAGCTGGCCAGAGAGAGGGAAGCCTGGGTCCCACGTGTGGGGCAAGGCAGAGGAAGTTAGGAGCAATCAGGCCAGCAGGGGAGCACTTAGGGGTGATCAGGCAGGTAGGCAGAGGTGGTTAGGGGTCACACATCTCCAAGGGGTCCCTGATTGGAGTGGGTGCAGGCTGGGCTAGGGAACCCCCCTTTGTGCACGAATTTCGTGCACCTGGCCACTGGTACAAATATATATATATATATATATATATGACACACACACACACACATATATATATATATACATACACACACACATATACATATATACATACTCTAGAGACCTGGTGCAAGAAATTTGTGCACAGGGGGCAAGGGATGTCCCTTAGCCCAGCCTGCACCCTCTCCAATCTGGGACCCCTTGAAGGATGTCGGACTGCCCGTTTAGGCCCAATCCTACAGGGATCGAGCCTAAATGGGCAGCTGGACATCCTTCTCACAATCCAGGACTGCTGGATCCAAACTGCTCACATGTCTGCCTCCCTGATTGTCCCTAACTGCTTCTGCCTACCAGCCTGATCACCCACTCACCACTACCCTGCCAGCCTAATTGATGTCTAACTGCTCCCCTGCCAGCCAGTTTGCCCCCAACTTCCCTTCTCTGCCAGCCTGGTCACCCCTAACTGCCCTCCCCTGCAGACTTGATGACCCCCAACTGCCCTCCCTTGCAGGCCTGGTCCCTCCCAACTGCCCTCTCCTGCTGGCCTGATGGCCCACAACTGCCCTCCCTTGCAGGGCCTGGAACCTCCTAATGGCCCTCTTCTGCTGGCCATCTTGTGGTGGCCATCTTGTGTCTACCTGGAGGCAGGATCTTTGACCACATGGGGGCAACCCTCTTGTGTGTTAGAGTGATGGTCAATCTGCAAATTACTCTTTTATTAGATAGGATAGAGGCCTGGTACAGGGGTGGGGGCCAGCTGGTTTGCCTTGAAGAGTGTCCCAGATCAGGGTGAGGGTTCCCTTGGGGCATGGGGCAGCTTGGGCAAGGGGACTGTGGAGGTTTACAGACTGGCCATGCCCCCAGCGACCCAAGTGGAGGCCCTGGGATCTAGGATTAATTTATGTTCTACAATTAAAACTTTGTAGCCTAGACCTGAGCCAAGCCTTCTGCTCACTCTGTAGCTATAGGCATTTCTGTTTGAAACTTTGTAGCCTAGAGTGGAGGCCTAGGCCGGCAATGGCAGTGGCAATGGCAGGCAAAAAGCTTGGCTTCTTTCATAGCCATGTAAACCTAAGCTTCTGTTCTCTCTAGGTCAGTGGCTGCCGCAACTTCTGTATCTTTTATAATTGAAACTTTGTAGCATTGAGTAGAGTCCTAGGCTGGCAACGGCAGGTGGAAAGCTTGGCTTCCTTTGTTGCCGGGGAAACCCAAGCCTTCCTCCTGCTCTCAGTGGTGGCAGCCATCTTGGTTGGGTTTTATTTGCATAATCTGCTCCTGATTGGCTGGTGGACGTTGTCTTGGGCATGGTTTGTGGGTATAGCAAAGGTATGGTCAAATTTGCATTTTACTCTTTTATTAGATAGGATACCCCTGCAACTACACAGATAAATATACTTGAGGGGGAGGTGGTGAAACATTGAGAAGCGTTTTAGACATTATGACACTCAACCTCAAATACTTTTGCATATAATTTCTAAGAAGTTATCCTAAAAATCAAAATAGAATACACTCACTCAAAAATTTAACTTTGCTACAACCTATCCTATCTAATAAAAAAGTAATATATAAATTAGACCATACCTTGCTATACCCACAAGCCACACACACAGCCACGCCCACTAGCCAATCAGGAGTCGATTATGCAAATAAACCCCAACCAAGATGGCTGCTGCCACTGAGAGCAGGAGGGAGGCTTGGGTTTCCCCAGCAATGGAGGAAGCCAAGCTTTCTGCCTGCCATTGCAGGTGTAGGCCTCCACTCAATGCTACAAAGTTTCAATTATAAAAGATACAGAAATGGTGGCAGCCACTGAGCTGGAGAGAACAGAGGCTTGGGTTTCCCAGGCAGTGGAAGAACTCAAGCTTTCTGCCTGCCATTGTGGGCCTAGGCCTCCACTCTAGGCTACAAAGTTTCAAACAGAAATGGCTGTCACCACGGAGGGAGCAGAAGGCTTGGCTCCACTCCAGGCTACAAAGTTTCAATTGTAGAACATAAATTAATCCTAGATCCCAGGGCTTCTGCTTGGGCCGCTGGAGTGTGTGACCAGCCTGCAAACCACCTTAGGCCCCTTGCCCAGGCTGCCCAATACCCCAAAGCAACACCCACCCTGATCCGGGACATGCATCAGGGCAAACCAGCTGGCCCCCCCTCCACACCAAGCCTCTATCCTATCTAATAAAAGAGTAATTTGCAGATTGTCTATCACTCCAACATACAAGAGAGTTGTCCCCATGTGGTCAAAGATCCACCCCCGTGTGGACACAAGATGGCCACTACAAGGTGGCCAGCAGAGGAGGGTTGTTGGGGGTCATCAAGCCTGCAGGGGAGGGCAGTTAGGGGTGACCAGGCCTGCAGGAAGGGCAATTAGGGGCGATCAGGCTGGAAATCAGGCTGATCAGTTGAAGGCAGGAAGAATCAGTTAGGGGCAATCAGGAAGGGCAGGCAGAAGCAGTTAGAGGCAATCAGGCGAGGCAGGCAGGTGAGCCATTTGGAGCCAGCAGTACTGGATTGTGAGAAGGATGTCTGACTGTCCATTTAGGCCCAATCCGGGATCGGGCCTAAATGGACAGTCAGACATCCCTTGAGGGGTCTAAGATTGGAGAGGGTGCAGGCTTGGCTAAGGGAAACCCCCGCCTTCCTGTGCACAAATTTCATGCACGGGGCCTCTAGTTTTCTATATAAAGGGCATATTCATATTCATACCCATATTTCATCACTATCCAAAATTACTTTTATATCTGGTTCCCACTGTCTCCAGTCAACATTTTATTTACTTGTCATTTCTTCAATATAGTGTCATCATTCACTAGCCTGTATTCTGTTGTTGTCATCATCATTTAGGTCTTTTTTGACACTAACTTTTTTAAGGCATCTGTAGAAGTTTATTGATCAAATTTCCTTCATTTTTACCTGTCTAAATAGATTCAAGTGATGTATGTTTTTTAGCAAGAATACCAGATAGGTGATAGTTTGTCCTTATTGTATCACACTTTGGGAGGAACATCATGACAATTTGTGCCATTTTCAGTCGTGTTAAATTTAGTCATTTGGTTAAGGTGCTGTATGCCAGTTCATCCATTATGAAGACAAGATGGTAGCTTTTCTTCCACTTTTAATAATTAAGTAATACCTGAGTTGACACTTTAAGATTAGCATAAGCAGATAATTATTGCCAAATCAATTACTACAATGGATGTTGTGAAATGATGGATTCTTCTAATTTTACCTTTACTTCTACACTTATGATTTGATCATTTTCTATGAAAAGCTGTCCCTTTTCTCATTTATTTAGTGTTTATTTTTTAACCAGAGGCCTGGTGCACAACATTCATGCACCCGATGGGGAGGGTGTTTCTCAACCAAGCCTGCACACTTTCAGTCTGGAAGCCCTCATGGAATGTCAAACTGTGGCCATGGAGGCAGGCCACTGTGCTTGCCAGCCATCAGGGTGGCTTGTGGCTGAGTGGCACTATTCCTGTGGAAGCACACTGACCACCAGGAGGCAGCTCCTGCGTTGAGCGTCTGCCCCATGGTGGCCAGTGCATGTCATAGAGAACAGTTGTTCCCTGATTTCGTCAATTTGCATATTACCCTTTTATTATGTAGGATATCTTTTCTCCTACAGTGAGATACCAGGTTCTCATAAACATATTCATATACTTTCTTAATAATAAATATTTTTAGATTACTATACTAATAGCATAATCAAAACTAAATATAAGTAAAAATCTCTTAATAGTGCTATTTGTTTTAAGACTGTGTCCATTAGGGTGTACATATAACTTTATAAAATCCTTTTGCCTTTGTATTATTAATTTGATTTATACTTAGTATCATTTATCTATATCTGTATACAAACTAAGAGGGTTTGTCCTTTTTTTCACCCATCTAAATGTATAAATATGTTTGAATTGGTAAAATGTTAACCTTATTCAAAACTCAAAACTATCTAAAAAGACAAAGAAATCTCATCCTTTATTGTTTTTAGTTCTTACCAAACACCCAGTCTTGTTTCATTATTTTTATTATATACATAAAATTATATATCCTGATCTTTAAATAATATCTTATCTAATGTAAAATGGCTTGTCTCCCACTTTCTTTAGTTTAATAAATTATTTTTAAATACTCCAATGTTGCCTTACTTTGTTACTTACTGCTGAAAAGTCCAATACCAATCATTTTTTTTTATTTTTATAAATGACATGATAGTTTTCTTGGAAACTCTGAAAATAGTACCTTAAAATCCAATAGTTTTAGAGGTTTATGTCTTGAAGTCCACTGTCCGGCATTAATTTTTCCTTGTTACATTAGATGCTCTCAAAATATAGTTTTGGATAACTGAATTCTAGAGAATTTTCTTTGATTGTAATCAAAATAATTTTGTTATTTTAGGGATTCTACTTACACATATGTTGGAACTCCATGGTCTAAATTCTATTCCTATTTTTATTTGTAATTTATATTTAATTTAACTTCTATTCTAAGGATGATTTTTATCTTTTGTTGATATTCTATGTATATTCAAATATACTGACTTGAACATTCTGTAATGTAAATTGTTTCTAGAATTTTTTTAAAGTATTATTTTCGTTATTAAAATTGAACAGCTCTCTTTTAACATACCTCATTGTGTGTGTGTGTGTGTGTGTGTGTGTGTGTGTGTGTGTGTGTGTGTGTTTGCCAAATTCTACCATAAGATTTAAAATTTCTGGTTTAATGTTTGATTTTATTTTTGCTTTTATGGTTTTAATGTCATATTTTCCTGACCAGAGTTATATTTGTAGGTAGACCACCATTAAGTGTTTTAAGTCACTTACTAGACTTCAAAAGAGAAACTGAAGGTGTCCTCTTCTGCTGAATTATATAACAGGTAGGCAGGTGACAAGCTCTTTACTCAATGCTGTAATTTCAGGGGGAGTGAGGAGCAATTGGGTGGGTATTGTTGCTATCCCTTGAATCATAAAACCTTTCTTATACCTTGCAAGCTAAATTACATATGTATGTAAACACATATATGAACTAAGTAAATGAATATTGTCTGCCTTGGTTCTCATGAACAATTTAATGATTGAGGAAAATGAAATTCATAAAGTAATTTGCCAAGATATGAATCCCATAACTAAAGTATGGTTGAGCTAGAACTCAAATTTGAGTTCTCAAATGAAAAATTCTCTCTACTTCAATTACATGAAATGGATTTTCCTCCAATTCTTTATTATAAATGAGTAAAATCCTTGCCAGGCATATATGATCCTACTCTATTAATTTATCAGCTTGATGATCTGAAAAACCAGGGATCACGTTTCCTAATTCTGGAAAAGTCACTAAGTTTATATCTTCAATTTTCTGCACATTTAAAAACATTGACTTGTTCAGACCATCATTCTTGAGATACAATTCAACTGCATTAATTTGTAATGCTAATTTAAGTTTTAAAAAACCTGGTGGTTACAAATTCTAAAATAGATCAAAAGTTAGAAGAGTGATACTATGAGGTAATAATCCTAAAGCAAAAGTCCTATAATAACATAGATTGCACTTAGTAATTTTTCTCAAAGTGTACAAAACTTCTGATTTTATATCATTTTAAACAGACTAACAACTATGTAGATGATTACAGTTTATTCACTACATTTAAATTGACTTTTAAAAGTGTGGATGTTGTCTTATATTAAAAGCCAAGAATTATAAATATATCTACCATTTAAAAGGTATTTTGTAATTTAGGAAGTACATTCATATGCATTATTTTTTCTTCATGACAATCCTGGTGAGTAGGTATTATTATCACCCATCACTTTACATATGTTGAAACAAACTGAAAGGGGTTGCAAATCACTCAATGCCATTCAGCTTGTGGCCACACTGGGGCCCATTTTGAGGCTTAAAATCCTTCCAGATTTGTAGCCTACTATGTAAGAGAGAAATACTTTCAATGACCAAACTCTGATAGAATATAGTTTGAGAGTAGTTCCACTTTCAAGAAGAGAGAGGAAAGTAACTGTTTATTGCTCTATAATTCCAGCTTTCAAACTCCCCTCACCCTCCAGAGTGTCATAGGACTATCAAAAGACAAAATAACAAAGGCCCCTCTAGAACATAGAAGTTGACTATATCTCATCTGAAATGAATTTAATAAGGAAAATATTACTCATTTTGGCAATTGAAAAATGTAGAGAAATTTTAAATATGTACAAGATTACTCATTTAATCTTTACTAGTAAGCAATAGTCAGTGATGAAGACCTCCAGGTAATTTTTAGTGTAGACACTTTGGCACCTTTCACAGATTACAGATATTTTCTTAAAGGAAAAGCAAATTTTTTCTTACTCTGTTCAAGAAATGTATTAAATATTATAGGTCATAAAAAATGAATAAGATACCATCTGACTCCTCATAGGGATTTGAAAACTATCAGGGGGAGAGCATGCATACCACAAATAATGCAATATCTTCTCTATAAGTGGGACTGTACCCAGAAAAAGTTGTCATTAGGTTTCTCATGAGAACAAATAAAATAAAGCTGAAGTGGAATTCTGAGGCCCCTGGAAAAGTGGACATCTCCCTGTACAACTGAAAGCAATTGTCCTCAGGAAGAACAGGTGAGACCCTTACACATGAGGTTATACCATCAATTAGATGATGCCATTTAACTGACCCAGGAGGGAAAGGGCAAAGAAGAAACCATGAAGCTTACTGTTGCAAACTGAATGAAACAATTTGAGGGGTTAGGAGAAGAACATCTAGAAATACAATCTAAGAAGCCCCAGTAGGAGAAACAGAAAAATCATGAAGTGTACTATGGAACTCAAACACAGTAACCCAGGTAGAAAAAAGAGACTGAAAGCATTCACTATCTTCAGAGTTTGGGGCGTGTATCTATAGCTAGTATGCTAACTGTCCAACCATCCAGCTAATGATGTCAAATAGCAATGCCCAGCTTCCTCTCTCTAGCAACTAGCCTCCTTGCAGTTTCTTCAGCCCAGGAACATGACTTGCTTTATAGCCAAGTACAAACTTTTTACACTTCAACCAAACCTTCGTGAAGCATTTTCACATGTCTCATCTCATTTGATCCTCACAGAAGTCCTGGAGTAAGTAGATAGACTTTGATACTGGATTCGTAGTGCGGGCACAGGGGAACTCTGACTCCTGGTATGTGCTAGAGGACTCTGATTTTCGGCACAGCGCAGGCAGGGTCCCTGATTCTAGGTGTGCGCATGCGGCCACACTGAGCACGAATGACTCTGATCCTGGGCTTGCGCATGCACAATACATTTAAAGCTCTCACTGGCACCAATTGCACTCATGTGTTTTCCATCTGTCATTGTTGATCGTGAATTTGGTTGACACTTCTATTATAGAGAAAGGGCGAAGAGTGATATTAAAATATTTCTTCTAATTCATTTCCTTTCGATGTGCATGAATCCATGCACCAGGCCACTAGTTACCTATAAAGGAGATAGCTATATATTTCCCTGATATTGACAGGAGGTGAGGTGGGAACATTGGTAAATACTTTAGGAGAAAATCTTAATAAAAGTATCTACCAAACACAGTTGGAAGGCAAAGGAGTGCATTCTTTTTTATTATGCTCCTCATCAGGGACAACTATCTAAAGGCTAACTGAAGGTAAAAGCATATAAGAGATCTGTGTAAAACTGTCTTCTCTCTCATCTGTTGATGATGTGAGTCAAGTGAGTAAGCACTTTGAGTGAGCACAAGTGAGTAATGCACTTTGATTTGTGAGCGTGACTGTAAATTGGCATAGGAAAGTATCACTACCTTCAATCTCCTGAAGATCCTCAATGTCTTTGAAGTACAGGACAGTGATATTTTGAACTATTTGTGATCACTGACATTCAGTGGAATATGTATTCTCTAATATATTTAATAATATAACTACTAGGGGCCTGGTGCATGAAATTTGTGCACTGGAGAGTGGGTGGTCCCTCAGCCCAACCTGCCCCCTCTTACATACTGAGAGCCTTCAGGGGATGTCCTACTGACGGCTCACCCCTGGCCTGCCCAAGGCCGAAAGCCTCTGGCCGAGGTTCTTGAGCCTTGGGCAGGGGACCTCGGCCAGGGGACCCTCAGTAATCTGGCCAATCACTGGCTCTGCTCCAGCCTTGAGCAGGGAACCTCAGCCAGGGGACCTCCAGCGATTGGCCATCACTGGCTCTGCCCCTGCTCCCTGGGCTCTGATGGTTTACCTTCAATGACCTGGGTGCCAGGATGTTTCCAGAACACGGGCGCTGAGTGCCTATGTATGCAAATTAACTGCCATCTTTGTTGGGCTAATTTGCATATTCACTCTGTTGCCTATGGGTATAGCGAAAGTACGGTCAATTTATGTGTTTGTCTATTTTTAGGTAAGATGCTTGGTATAGCTGGGTAATGGAAATACCAGTGGGAATACTTTGTAAAGATATGATCATCTAACCACTATACTGTACACCTGAAACAAATATAAAATTATATTGAATATAAGCCATAACTGAAAAATTAAATTAAAAAAAAAAACAGGCAAGGATCTAGACTAGAGACAGGAGGTTTTACAAGAGCTCTGCTTTCCCAGGGAGTACTAAAAGGAAAGATGGGCCCAGGCTCTCGCTGACCATAGAAGTTTCCCCTGCCTATTAGCAGAGAAGGCCTCTGGAAAAACTGCACTATCCTAGCATAGTTATCTTTTATGAAGCACTGAACCATGAAAAAGTCAGAATACCAACTCTGCAGTACTGTGTGCTCTCATTTTGAGGTCCAAGGAACAAGATTATGTAACTAATTAGTACACACAGTAAGAATCAAGATCAGTTCTTTCTGTATTCAAAGTTTATACTCTTAACCACTCTCTAGGCTGACGTTAGGAAGTTCACATAAATATACTATAAGTTTTTGTTGTGCTGAGTCATAGGAAAATCATTTAGTATCATTGTATCCTTTTCAACCATCAGTAACCTGGATTACAGAGAGGGAAATAGAGGAAGGTAGGTAAGGAGGGATCAGAGTGTCAAATTGAAAGAGAAAGAGATAAGGTATATGGTGGGGAGAGAGGGAGAGGTTGAGAGATGAATTCACCCAAAGATGCCATCATGTAAGTGCTATAGGTATTGGTCTACTGGGCAGAGAATCTAACCCAGTACTCTCGAGGAAAGATTGGGCTTCTTTCCACCATAATTTCAGATTTTTTTTCCCCCGCCTTTATCTGGTATATTCTCCTACATATACTCTGAGCATTTTCCAGAAACTCTTTTTTAATTCTCATCTGAGTGTATTTCTCCATTGACTTTTAGAGAGTGTGAGGGAAGAGAGGTGGGAGAGAGAAATATTGATGTGAGAGAGTTGCACTGACTGGTTGCCTCCCACATATACCCTGGCCAGGGCCAGGAATCAAACCCATGACCTTCAGTCTTTGCTCTAACCACTGAGTAAAACCTGTTAGGGCCAGAGACATATTTTTTTATAATAGAAAAAAATGGGAGAAAGGAGGAGGGAAAAAATAAAACAGGGGTAAGATATATTCTAAGACTATAATAGGTGACATAACCCAGAATTATAGTTTTGATACAATTGCTATGAATACCATATCATTTAGTACACATTTATAATCCAATTTTCACTGTTAGGCTTAAACTAAATAGGCAGAAAATTCTAATACATATCATTCCAATAAGTAAAAGAAGTTGAAAGCAAATACAAGTGTTTATTTATTTATTTATTTATTTATTTATTTATTTATTTATTTGCTTTGCTTTACTTAACTAAGCTTTTACTAAAAGCTTTGAAGCAAATGTTCCACTTCATGGATATAATTGAAATAACAAGAAGCCTATAAGGATAGATTGGAATGAGATTAATGCCTTAATCAATGGATTGGGAAGGTATAGAACAAAAGTATAACGTGCAAATTTCCTGAGTGATAAGTAATTTTGCCTTGCTGGGTTTATCTGAATGAAATTATCTGTATGGTTCTTTGGATTGTTCCATTCACTAAATTTTGGCAAAAACTTAAAACACCAGATTTTTATAGCCTTATACTACAAAGAAAAGCAGAATTTGATAAGTAGCAAATTTGACCAATATGGGCTTATTTATGCAAAGGTGTACTCTGTGTGGTGAAAAAAAAAGTTTCATGATTCCATGGAGAGAACTGACTTTATAGTCACACAATTTCTAGATCAAATCCCATTTACAATGGTTATATAATACGGAGGGAGTTACTCAGTTTTTCTAAGTGTAAGCTTTCTCAAATGTACAAATTAAATGAGGTTAAGTTGAGGTCCTGGCCTAGTAGCTTAGTTAGTTAGAATGTCATGATTTGCCAAGATTGAAGGTTCAGGTTCTAGCTCAAGTCAGGGAAAATACAAGAATCAACCAATGAATTGCATAAATAAGTTTTAAAAAAATCAATGTCTCTCTTTTCCCCTCCCTCTAAAATCTATAATATAAATAAATAATAAATGAGATCATGTTGAGAAGTTACCAAGCCCCCTATGTTGATGGTATATAATTAACAGTGAGTAAAGAAAATACATTATTATTTCAATAATGATTATCTATTAGTTTATCAGAGAAGCACTGGTAAACTTTACTTTTAAAAATAAGTTGCTACATAAAATATAACAAATTATCACCAACAATCACAAATATTCAGTGTGATACACTATAAATAGACTTACACATCCTGCAAAGGTTCAGAAAAATACCATGAAAATACCTTACCTGAGATGCTTTCAATCTTCTGTCTTAGTAAGCTTGCATATTTATTTTACTTTCACCCTGAATCCACCCCCTTCAGTTCCTAGAAAGCTGCCAGAAGACATAGTAAATGTAAAAGTATTGATGATTTCAGACCTATTAATAGTCTGAGCTTCAAATATGCACTCAAGAATGTCTTGATATTATGTTCCAAAATCAGGACTAAAACTTAACCTTTGTAAAACTAAACTAGTGTCGGGAGGAGAACTAAGATGGCGGCAAAGGTAAAACACCTATCTTGCCGTCATAATCAGCAATTTTAATACTACAACTTAACGAAAGAACAAACACCTTCCAGAATCACCAGAACGCTCGCCGAGTGAAAATTCCACAAATAAAAGTGAAGATAGGACACTGTGACTCGGAGGTGCAGCGGCGAACAGCTTTGAAAGATTAGCGCGCAGAGAGAGGTTTGGAGTGTGCGCTGCGGAGAGGGCGGGCGGCTGGAAACCAGCCAGTTTTCTCGAACGGGGAGACAAAGGCGGCCCACTGACTGATTCTCCAGCTCTGGGCGAAGTCCAGGGAAGCCACTATCATACGGGGTGAAAACTGGACAGTGGGAGGGCACGCCGAAGCTCGGGTGCTGCCGGGTCTGCCGGCTTGTGGAGATGGCAGCTTGTGCGAACAGCTCGGCTGCGTGACGGCGCAGGGAGCTCTCTGCGACTTGTCTCTCATTCAGAAAACTGTCAGTCTGCTTTGTTTTACGACCCTGGGTGAGACATTGCGCATGCAAAGTCATTTGGGGACAGTCTGAATTCCCCGGCAGCCGGTGGAGCTCTGCAGCGGCTCTCTCTCAGAGGTGCTGGCAGCCATTGTCCCTGGCACAGAGCCCCTGGGGCTGCGTAGGGCGGAGCTAACGCTGTCTGCTTGGCCCGGAGACTCCGCCCATCCAACCTGAGCACAGCTGAGCTTCACAGCCAATTGGCCTGGAGGTCAAACCCTCCTAGGGCTAACAACAACAAACTGGGTTTAAATTCAAAAACACTGAATACAACCCATAAAGGATTGCAGTAAGAGTACCCACCTCAGGTAACTAGGGAGACTGAGCCACTGTCCCTTTGAGGATAGCCACCACATAAAGCAGCCACCATGCAGAGACATGGAAAGAAATCAGGTGTGAAAGAAATGGAGGAGAAAAGACGACAAGACATAGAGTTCAAAACCACGGTTATAAGGCTTTTCAAGAGGCTCCTACAAAAGGCCGATCAACTTAATGAGAATTACCAGGAAATAAACAAGACCAACCAGCAAATGAATGAGAATTACAAGGAGATGAATGATACTTACAAGGAAATGAATGAAATCCTCAGGGAAATGAACAAGACCTCTGAGGATACGAACCAGACCCTCACAGATAAAAAAAAGGACCAACTAGAAATCAAGCATACACAGACTGAAATAAAAAATATTACACAAAGTCCTAAAAGCAGTCCAGAGGGCCACAAGAACCAAGTCAAAGATTTGAAATACAAAGAACCAAAATCCACTCAGCTGGAAAAGCAAGAAACAAAAAGAATTCAGATAATTGAAGATAGCATAAGGGGCCTCTGGGACAACCTCAAGCAAGCCAACATCCGAATTATTGGGGTGCCAGAAAAAGAGAGAGAGCAAGTTAATGAAAACCTACTTGAAGAAATAGTGACTGAAAACTTTCCCCACCTGGTGAAAGAAACTTACTTAAAAGACCAAGAAGTACACAGAACCCCAAAATATAGGAATCTAAAGAGGACCACACCAAGACATATCATAATTAAAATGCCAAGAGCAAAAGATAAAGAGAGAATATTAAAAGCAGCAAGAGAAAAACAGTTGGTTACCTACAGGGGAGCACCCGTACGATTGTCAGCGGATTTCTCAACAGAAACGATGCAGGCCAGACGCGAGTGGCAAGAAATATTCAAAATAATGAAGAGCAAGAATCTACAACCAAGATTACTCTATCCAGCAAAGCTATCATTCAGAATTGAGGATCAGATAAAGTGCTTCGCAGATAAGAAAAAGCTAAAGGAGTTCATCACCACCAAACCAGTATTATATGAAATGCTGAAAGATATTCTATAAGAAGAGAAAGAAGAAAAAGGTAAAAATATAAATTATGAACAACAAATACACATCTATCAACAAATGAACATAAAAATCAAGTGAACTGATAGGCTGATGAACAAGATAAACTGGTGACTGTAACAGAAACATGGACATAGAGAGGGAATGGACTGACAATTCTTGGGGAGAAAAGTGTTGTTGGAAGTACAGCAAGAGATTGGACAAAAATCTTGCAACAATGGGAGAGGACATTGGGGAGGGGGAGGTGAGGGTGGAGGGTGGGATAGGTACAGGGTGGAGGGAAGATATAGAGGGATAAAAAAGGGGAAACAATGTAATTAATAAACTGAACAATAAAAAAATTTTAAAAAAAACTAAACTAGTGTCTTAACTACTTCAAAATTCCTCTGTAAAATGTCTTTCTCCTTGTTCTGATATCTTTGGTTTTTCCTTGCATTTTGGCTATCTCGGTAGAATTCCTATAGATTTTCACACTTTTATCTACAGCGGAGATTAACTAATTTTTCTGGTTCCTCTAGTAAAGCTCTAGAATTGAAATTCATGTCATAAACAGAGTAAAGGAAGCCAGCAGCAGTGACAAGAGGAGAGTAAGATTTCTTTAAATAATTGCCAATTGATTCATTCATTCATAGTAAAAGCTAGAAGATTATTATAAATTTTAAAATGCTGTGATTCTTATTATGCTCTCGAAGATGATTTAACTCAAACATTTTATTTTACTCTTGAGTCAACTGAGATTCAGAGAAGATGACATGAAAAATTCACACAACTAATAATTAGAAAATTTTTGGAAAGAGTGAACCCTATTTCTATTTACAAGAATATAGAATATTGGTCTACAGGTTTTAGTGAGTTTTGATTACAAGTATAGGCTATAGAAGATGTAGTTGAGGTCCAGTCAAGATGGCAGAGTAAGTAAAAGCTGTGCTCATCTCCTCCTCTGACCACATCAAAACAACAGAATGACAACAACAGAGCACCCACCATTGAAAACCACCTAAAGTCTAGTTGAACAGAAGTCCTATAATAAGGATATACAGAAGAAGCCACATGGAGACTGGTAGGAGGGCTGGAGACTCAGGATAGGCTGGTCCCACAGTCACATGTAGCAACTAAAAATTGGGGAAAATATCTGTGGAGATCCCTCCTGAGGAGCTAGCAGTTCCAAGTGCACAACAGGCTTCCCAGCCTAGAGTTTCTGTGCTGGGAAAAGAAGTAATAATACCTATGGCTTTGAAAACCAGTGGGGTTTGTGGCAAAGTGAAATGGAGTCTCAGGCATTCTTCTTAAAGGGCAAATACATGAACATATTTCCTGATGGATTCACTTGATTTCAATTCTCAGTGCCGGGGTGGCAGCTCAGGTGCCAAGGGCATAAGAGAGAAAACTGAACTGTCTGGCTTCAGAGTGAAGGCTGAAGGGGCAGCTTTCTTTCACACAGAAGGGCTAGCAGAAACCACTGTTTCTTTGTGAATCCTCTCCTCACCCAGTCTGCACCTGCTTTGTACACGACTCTCCATGGACCTCGCTAACAGTTTTCTCTAACCTGGCGATTCCCTGAAACTCCACCTCACCGAACTTGAAAAGCCTCTTCTAGTAGCTTTTCAATACAAGCTGTCTGTCTTGGCTCAATCTATGGACTTTACTAAAAATTCTCAAAGGTTCACAAACCCAAAACAAGCAGCATCTGACTCTGGTGTGACCCATACCTCTTGCTAAGTAGCCCCAAGCCCAGGACTAGTGGCAGCTGGCCTCAGTTTGCAGCTTAGCCTCTCAAAGGCATCCAAGCCCAGCGTAAATGGCAAATAACTGCAGATCACTTTGTAGATCATAATAAGTAGCCCTGGGAAGGGCACAGGCAGAGACAGATCTTGGCCTGCACTAGAGCCCCTCCTAAGAATCCCAGAACCAACATATCTGGTGGCCAGCTTCCAACTACATAAAAGAACCACTCAATCACTTCCATAAACAATATGTGTGGCAGTTCACCAAAGACATAATAAGCAACTTCTGCTCTGTAGTCATGACACGTCCTCATCTAATCAGCCTAAGAATAAATCCCTCCCATTAATGTACCAATAGCAATCAAGGCTCAACTATAACAGGAGGGCACACACAACCCATACAAGGGACACAACTGGAACACCCAGCTCAGGTGACCAGGGATAATGCACCACTGAGTCCCATTGGAGAACTACTATATAAGGCAACTCTACCAAGCCTGGGACATGTTACATTTTCTGAATGAATATTTCTCAAATGAAAGAATAGAACAAAACTCCATGGAGGTTAAAAGCTAAACAAAATGTAGACAAGCCATCTACCAGATGCAGAATTCAAAACACTGGTTATTAAGGCTACTCAATGATCTCAGTAAGAACTGCAACAAAGAGATAAGAAACAAACAAGAAAATGAAAATAGAAAACAAAAAAGAAAGAACTAGTCAGAAATGAAGACTACAATAACTAAAATGAAAAATATATTAAAGGGAATTAGTAGCAGATTAGATAAATCAGAGGGTCAAAATAGCAATTTGGAAGATAAGGTAGCAGAAAATACTCAATTAGAACAGAAAAAAAAGAAAGAAAAAGGAAAGGAGGGGGAGAGAGAAAGAGAGAGAGAATCCAAAAAATGAGGACAATTTAAGGGGCCTCTGGGACAAGATCAAAGATACCAATATTTACATCATTGAAGGAGCAGGGAGAGGAAGAGGGAGATGAAGAGGGTCAGAGAGAGGGAGAAGGGAAGGGGAAGGGAAAGGAAGTGAAAACCTATTTGAAAAAATGACAGAAAACTTTCCTAACCTAGTGAAGGAAATAGACAAATTTAGGAACTGCACAGAGTAACAAACAAGCTTAACTCAGAAAGGTCCACACCAAGATATATCATAGTAAAATTTCAAAGGTTAAAGAAAAAAGATAAAATCTTAAAAGCAGCAAGAGAAAAGCAATTAGTTACCTACAAGGCAGCTACCATAAGACTGTCAGGAGATTTTGCAAAATAAACTGCAGAACCAAAGGATCTATAATCAAAAGAAGTTCTGTATAAAGAATTTCCCACATAAGAAAAATCTAAAGAAGTTCATCACTACCAAATCAATATTACAAGAAATGTTAAAGGAAAAATTTTAATAGTAAGGAAAAATATATTAAAATATGAATAATAAAATGACAATAAAACATACCTACCAAAAACTCCTTTAAGTGTAAATGGATTAAATCTTCCAATAAAAAATGAATAAGAAAACAAGACCCTTACATATACTGCCTACAAAAGACTCATTTCAGATACACAGACTATAAGAAAAAGGATGAAAAAAGATATTTCATTAAAATAGAAACAAAATGTTGGGATAGTAACTGTTATGCCAGACATAATAGCCTTTAAAACAAAGGCTAAAACAAGAGACAACAAAGAACCCAGCAATTCTGCTACTGGGTATCTGTCTAAAGAAACACAAAACACTAATTCAGAAAGACATATACACCCATATGTTCATTGTAGCATTATCATGACAGTCAAGTTATGGAAGCACACTAAATATTCATCAATAGAAGAATGGATAAAGAAGTGAAACACGTATACAATGGAATATTACCCAGCCATAAAAAATAATGGGATCTTGCCATCTGCAATAACATGGATGAAACTAGAAGGTACTATGCTAATGAAGTAAGTCAAAGAAGGACAAATACCATATGATTTCACTTGTATGTGGAATCTAATAAATAAATAAGTGACCAAACAAAACAAACTCATAGATTAAAAAATAAATAAATAAATAAATAAAACATTCTGCTAATTGAAGGGAGGGACATTGGAAGGAATAGGCATGGGTGTAAAAAAAGGGGATGGGGTGTACAAATTGGTTGTTACAGAACAGTCATGTGTATATAAAGAACAGCATAAGGAATATTTCAATAGCTATGTATTGTGTCAGAGGAGTGCTAGATTTACTAGGGTGATCACTTTATAAATTACATAAATGTCTCATCACTATGTTGTAAACCTGAAACTAACATAATATTGTATGTCAAGTGTAATTGAAAAATTAAAATTATATATATATATATATATATATATATATATATATATATATATATATGCCTAAGTGACCGAATAACCAAACCACAGGTCAACCAGTTGCTATAACACATACTGACTACCAGGGGGCAGCTCCTGCATTGAGCATCTGCCCCTTAGTGGTCAGAGTGCTCCCACAGCCAACCTCCTGTGATCCCTCCCCCTGGCAGGCTGGATGGTCAGTGTACTCCCACAGCCAACTTCCCACAGTCCCTCCCGTCAGCTGCTGCTGGCCCCAATTGACCCAGATCAGGACTGGGCGAGATAGCCCTGATCACCAGCCAAGCCGAGGGACCCCAACCGTGCACATATTTGTGCACCGGGCCTCTAGTATTTTAATAAAAGATTTGGTTAACTATAGCAAACCAATCATAAAAATCTAGGCCTGTCTTTGCTATTCTGTAACTGAGGACTTAGTTGGCCAAATATGTTGTAAATGAAATGGGAATATATTGATTTTAAAAGGTCCAGAGATGGGGGACGCTGACGACACCTTGCCATGCTAGCAGTCGGCAGCTGTGCGTGGCTGCAGGCGGCCCAGGACCATACCAGAGAGGATGGATCTTGCATTGCCACGATGTGTCCACCATCAGGATACTATTGCTGACATGTACACATGAAGAACTATTTGACATTGAAACTGGGACTCAGAACAGTTGGACATTGAAACTGACACTCAAACATTTTTTTTGTTCTTATACGTTTGTTTCTAGTATGCAGAGGCAAGATATTTTTGAAGAAAAGAAACAGGGGGGAGTGATTGATATAGAGGCAGGGTGGCCTTGAACAGGCTGTCAAGCTACAGGGTGAAGGCTGGAGTGGATGGGAGGTGGATGCTGGGGGAGATCAACCGAAGAACTTGTATGCATGCATATGAGCATAACCAATGAATGAAAGACACTGGGTTGGGGAGAAGGGCACTTGGGGACATGTGCTGAGGGGTAAGGGAGGCTGGAGGGAGGATATTGAGGGAGGGGAAAGGAAAACATATGTACTACTATTAAATATAAGTTATATTGTAAATAAATAAATAAATAAATAAATAAATAAATAAATAAATAAAATCCTACATACTGTCAAAAAAAAAAAAAGTTCTAAAAATAGTTCCAAGAAGGATTCCCTTAGGAGAAGCTTAACCAATTTCACAATTTTCTCACTAATGGCTGTCCCTTTGCTTTGTACCTGAATGTAAATCTGAGCATCCATTACCTGGAGTTATCTGAAATTATTCAGATACTTGATAGTTTCCTTGTTGAGATCTATTTCCGTATATGTTGATATGTCTCCAAGGAGGCATAATTTCACTAATTACCTCATTGCATATAACATAAATACAGTAACATGCTCCAGATCAGTGTTTTTTTCATTGTAGAAACTTCGAGTTGTCATCACTTTAAGAAGTTCACATTCCTGCCTTACAGCTGCAGTGAAATCTGACAGTAATTAAAAATAGGTTAAAAGATGACCATTTGTCTATGTCTCAAATGTCAAATCAAGCAGTTACTTTACAAAGTTAACTGGAAAGAACTACAAAATATTCTTGCTATGTTACCCATTATCATAACATGTGAGCTAAGCATAATGCCTTACTTCTGCAAGCACAAAAACTATGTGAGAATGAAAATAGTTCATTTATAAAGAAAACTGAATTGTCTGGCTTCCTCTTATTTGTATCATCTAGTTTGTAATTGGTTGAGGTGGTGTATTTGTATTGTATTGCTTCTGTAACAAGTTATCATTAACTTAGTGGCTTAAAGCAACATAATGAACTTAAATTTCTAGAAGTCAGAGTCCAAAATTAGTTTCATTGACCTAAATTCATGATGTAAGCAAAGCTGACTCCTTCTGGAAGGTTTGAGGGGATAATCCGTCTTCTTCTTGTTTTGTTTTGTTTTATGTTTGTTTTCTTGTTTTGCTTTTAGAGTTTACTTACATTGTTTTCCTTGTGATCCCTTTGCTCTGACTACTCTTGCTATCTTGCTTCTGTTGGCGTACCTCCTACTACTGACTTATTGCCTTCATCCTATAAGGATACTTGTGTTTACATTAGTCTCCTTTCTATTTGTCATGCAAGATAACATATTCACAGATTTCAAGAATTAAGAGATGGACAACTTTTAGAAGAGGAGAAAGTCTGAAACATTGGCTAAACTGTGGTTTTAGCAATAATTCCTGTTAAAGAGGAAAAACTTTATAACACAAAAGCCCAATAATCAGAGGAGAATAAACCATAGACTGGGAGAAAACAAAAAATGTCTCTCCAAACTGAATGACTGATGGGTGGCCAAAAATTTGCTGAAAATGGATGCTCTTCATACACAGCAATAAGGAAGGACTGCTTTAGGCTTACACAACACTGACATAACTTTCTGGCAGTGGTGAAACTTGTCCTCACAGAGGTCAAAATTCCTCACCCCCATCCAGGCCTCTGAATGGCAGATTTCTTCTTCACTGTATGTCCCCTTCTGTGGTCCTTTGAATTAGTCCTTTCTAAGTTAATCAAACAGTATCTCCAACTATGTAGGTTCTCCCAAATAACTTTCTAGCAAATTATATATTATCTAAGAAAAAATAAACACGTACCTTTGATCTCTTACGAATCTACCTACCTTTCAACTCATTACAACCATATTTTTTATTCCTTACATGTAATTAAATTGTATATATTTTTGAAGTTTCATTTTTTACTCCTTATGAAGTGAGGCAAATATTTCTGAGGGAGGTCTCTCTGTATTTTGAATTCATACTTTAATGTATTCTTAGCTATATGTGACTATATACATGTAAATTTAAATGAAATTATAAACTCAGTTCCTTTATCACATTTAGTAACATTTCCTCAGTGATTATATTTGGGTAGTGGCTACCATAGTGGACATGTTGGTCAAAGGATTGGTAATTAAGTTAGTTACCTCTTGGCACTTGGAAAATGTCAATGGGACTGAATTTTTGAATTTTGGTAAAGTAAAGGAGTCAAATGAGTGTGACAGCCACCTTCTCATAACTGAACATCTGATTTCAAAGATATAACTTGGTCTTTGTGACCCCATAGGTCAAAGTGTGGAAATAAGTAGAAACTGTAAGAAAATGGATATCAGCTCCATATTAGAAACAATTTACTCTCCAGACCATAAAGTGGAAGACATGTCTTCTGTTGTTTTTGTTTTTGTTTTGTTTCGTTTTGTTTTTGGGGGCTGTTGTTGTCACATTATTATTTTTATACTTATTTTTCACCAAGTTCAGGCAGGTCTTAATTACATAAAATTAACTAGAATCATCATTACCAATATTGATAATGGAAGTGAGACAGTAGGTGACAATTGACAGTAAAAGTAGGAAAGGTTCTGGTTAGCCTTAGTCATTCCAAAGGGAAGAGGCTACCAGCACTTGGTAGCCTCACTTTCCTTCTCACCCACTGATGCAAAATTAATCTGAAATATAATTTAACAAACCCACAATCATACCTTCTAGAAAATGAGAGTATTTTTATATGTATAAATAGATATTTCATTAGGTATTTTCACTGAAGGCTGAATTTGGTTGTCTCTCTTATGAATTCTTTTTAATTCAATAACATTTTATTTTGAATTTTCCATATACTAAGGCATTATGCCGAGCATGGGGATACAGAAAAAATTAAGACATCCTCCCTTGTGTTAAGAATTTCACAATCTAGTAAAAGACACTATAAAACTAGCAACTGCAATACTCATTAGTTCTTCAAACAAAAAAAGATCAGGCAGTAAATGTATGCTAGAAACCATGCAAGATGTTATAGGTGCAATGATGGTTAAGTGTGATAAACAGAATAATGCACGGGAGAAATTATAATATGTCATAATTCACATCTATGATATGTCATAATTCACAAAACCTGTGAATACATTACTTTATGTGGCAAAAGGAACTCTGATGAACTTAACCTAAGGATGCTGAGTTTGACAGATTATCCTGGATTAGCCAGGTGGGCTGAATATAATCCCACAAGAATCCTAAAAGTAAAAGGAGGAGGTAAGAGAAAGATCTGAAGATTCTATGCTGCTGACTTTGAAAGTGGAAGAAGAGACATGAGCTAAGGAATGCCAGCAGCCTCTAAAAACTAGAGGGGACAAGGAAATGGAATCGCTCCAGAAGTAATACAGCCCTACTTACAGCTTGATTGCAGCCCAGTAGACCCATTTCTACCCCCCTAGAACTGTAATAAATTTCTGTGCTTGTAGGCCAGCACATTTGTGAGAGTTTGTTATAGCAATAACAGAGAATTAATACAGTCGTAGTGGTTTAGTCAAGCGAACTCATGAGAAAAAAAAGATATGTGAAAGTACTCTATAATACAATACATTAAAATATTTGGATTCATAATAAGCAGTTGCTGAGTATGAGTCACTGTAGTCTTCAGAAAATAGATATTTTAACTGGGTCCTGAAGAATGTGTGTGAGTTAATAAATTAAAAACAACAGAAAAGTCATCTTATGCACCAGGAGGAGCATATAAAAATGGTCAATGATGTTAAGAATACTACAGTCAAAAGACCAGAGAAAACTCAGTGTAAAATTCAGTGTAAGAAAAGGGAGGGAATGGCAAGTAAAGAGAACATCATACTCAACTCCAGGAGGGCATTCTCCCAGAACTTAAGTGAATGTCTGTGCACCACCCAACTAAAAGACCATGATATGTGTGCAACCCACTGGTGGAGCACTGGAGATGCCCCAATGAACAAGCTGAGTTCGACACTTCATACCAATACTAGGGGCCAGGCACGAAATCCTGTGGCCCCACCCACTCACACACACCCCACTACACTTGCAGCCCTGCCCCTCGAAAGCACCTCACCCACCGCCCAACTGCCTGATATGCTCGTGCCCACCCGGCCATGCCCTCAGCCCCACCCACCCACCCACACATGCATTGCCACGCCCAACCGAATGCTGTGCTGCCTGCCAGCCTTGCTGTGATCAGAACCTGTGGGCCATGGGAGGGGGGAAACTGAGCCATGCCACATGAACCATGAGCACCGCTGCTGCAAGCAGCTCGCAGGCGGAGAGGAGGGACTGAGAAGTGCCCCATGCACCTCCTGGTGACCAGTCGTTTGGTCTTTATGCCCTTCTGCCACTGGCCTTTTATAATATAGACTAGAGGCTCTGTGCGTGAAATTCGTGCATGGGGGTAAGGGAGGAGTATGTGTCTCTCAGCCCAGCTTGCACCTTCTCTAATCTGGGACCCCTTGAAGAACTGGGCCTAAATGGGCAATTGAACATCCCTCTCACAATCCAGGACAGCTGGCTCCCAACTGCTCACCTGCCTGCCTCCCTGATTGCCCCTAACTGCTTCTGCCTGCCAGCCTGATCACCCCCTAACCATTCCCCTGCCAGCCTAATTGATGCCTAACTGCTCCCTTGCAGGTACGATTGCTCCTAACTACCCTCCCCTGCAGGCCTGGTTGTCCCCAATTGCCCTCCCCTGCAGGCCAATTGCCTCTAATTGCCCTCCCCTGGCAGCCCAGTAACCTCTAACTGACCTTCCCTGCCAGCCAGGTAACCCAAAACAGCCCTCCCCTGCAGGCCTGGTCACCCCCAACTGCCCTCCCCTGGAGGCCTGTGAATTGTGCCTTCAAGAATTTTCAAGCCCCTGAACCATGTTTTGTTTGTTTTGTTTTTTTTTGTTGTTTTTTTTTTAGCTGAGTTCCTTGGTGATATATACTTCTTCAATTAGTAAGTAAAAGGAAGAAGAAAGAAAAGAAGAAAGAAAGAAAGAAAGAAAGAAAGAAAGAAAGAAAGAAAGAAAGAAAGAAAGAAAGAAAGAAAGAAAGAAAGGAAGGAAGGAAGAAAGAAAAGTGAAACATTAAGTTGGACCAAAACCGGTTTGGCTCGGTGGATAGAGCATCGGCCTGTGGTCTGAAAGGTCCCGGGTTTGATTCTGTTCAAAGGCGTGTACCTTGGCTGCGGGCACATCCCCTTAGGGGTTGTGCAGGAGGCAGCTGATTGATGTTTCTCTCTCATAGATGTTTCTGACTTTCTATCCCTCTCCCTTTCATTCTGTAAAAAAAGCAATAAAATATTTTTTTTAAAGAAACATTAAGTTGGTAAATGGGATAGTTTTTCTGTCTTAAAATTCTTCTTTGTGTATCATTTATTTTGCTTCAGATCTCTGTTTTGCTTCATACAGTAAGACACAATTATTAAGATGAAACCAATACTGTTTTCCTACCATTTTTATTGACATCCTGTACTCAGAGTAAAGGTCATAACAAACTGTCAGATACTTCACTGATTCATTATACTTTCATTTAATTTCCATTGCTCATCTTGGACCTGCACTGGGATAACTGCTAGTTGCCTGCTGGGAGTTGCCACAACTTATAGTGTAGGCACCAGTTGATGATGCAGAGACTCAAAGGTTTGTTTTGGTCCAACTCATTTCACTGTTCATCTTGTTCTCTTGATCTTAATAAGAACAGAAAGGCTAACCTTTGTAACCTTATAGGAATATTCAATACTCTGTCTAAGTGACAGAGAAATGTTCCAACATAGTTGGACTTAAGGCCATTTTTATACCCTATGATCATAAGAAATTGTTTAAAAGTACAAACTTTTAACTGGATGGTTAAAGAACCAGAAGGAAAAACTTGGTGGTCAATGTAGATGACCATTTGATTTTGCACACAAGTGTTGAACGTTTTCTTCAGTATGAAAGGAGAAGTGAGGATGATCATTATATTAAACTAGAGGCCTGTTGCACAAAAATCATGCACTGTTTTTTGTGGTTTTTTTTTTGGGAGGGGGTTGGGGGACGACTCAGCCCAGCCTGTGCCTTCTTACAGTCCAGAACTCCCCAGTGAACTAGCTTAAGCTGGAACTCAGATATGCCTCTAGCAGTCCTGGGCTCTTTCAGTCCAAGACCCCTTGCTCCTTACTTCCCACATGCCATAAAGGTGGGAGAAGCTCACACCACCTCCACTGTGCTTGCCAGACATGAGCCCAGCTTCTGGTTGAGCAGGGGCAGAGGGGGAAGAGTGTGGCTGAACCAGAAGCCAGCTTGCTGCTTCTTAGTGCCGATTCTGCCCCCTGACCACTGGTGTGGGGGCAGGGGGAGGCAATCTGGGGCCAGTCAGGCTAGTGGAGGGGCTCTAGGAGGTTGAGGCCCTGCTGTTGCACCCTGTCCAGACTTTGTGGAAGCTCCTGGACTGTGCAGCCCACTCTCCCTCCACCTCTGTGGAAGAAGGGGCCGCAGCACTAAAACAGGGATCCTGGGACCACGCCACGGCCTCTGGTGAAGGAGAGACTGCATCCCTGGGACTGAGACCCCGGGACCACGGCGCAGCCTCTCTAGCCACCTCTGCGGGAGGAAACAGGGCCTATCATGGGAAAGCACTGCCCCCGCTGCTTCCACTGCGGGCCGCCATAGCTGCCTGCCCTTGCACTGCAACAGCTTTGTCCAGAAGGAGTTCCGGATACCCAGTAAGCATCTGGTCTATCTGGTCTAATTAGCATATTGCCCTTTTATTAGTATAGATACTACAGGCCTGATGCATGAGATCTGTGCACTGGGGGAGAAGAGTCACCAGTCTGGGACTCTTCAGGGGATGTCCACATGTTAGCTTAGGCCCAATTCCCAGGGGATCGGGCCTAAGCCAGCAATCAGACATTCCTTTTGCAGTCTGGGACTCTTACAGTCCATGACCCCTCACTCCTTACCGCCCACGTGCAGCAGAGCTTCTCCCGCCACCACTGCTATGCTCACCAGCCATGAATCTGGCTTCTGGCTGAGCGGCACTCCCCCTGTGGGAGCTCACTGTCCACCAGGGGCAGCTCCTGCATGGAGCGCCTGCCCCCTGGTGGTCAGTGCATATCATAGTGACCAATCTTTCTGCCCTTTGGCCCATTTGCATATTACATTTTTATTATATAGGATATTATTAAAAGATGTAAAAAAATATTCAAGCTACCATGAGTCACAGGGTCTGAAAGCATTTTTCCTTTCTATTCATATATGATTATTAATAGTAAGATAACTCTTCAAAAGTATGAGAACATTCACATATTAAAACTAATAAATCCCTGGCTGTTATCACTCGGTTGGACATCAACCCATCCACCAGAAGGTAGTCATTTTGATTCCTGGTCAGGGCACATGCCTGGGTTGCAAGTTCAATCCCTAGTTGGGGTTTGGGTGGGAGGCAGCCGATAGATATTTCTCTCCCCACCCCTTCATCTCTAAAAATCAATAAAAAACATTTGAAAACTAATAACATTAACTAATTATGGGAAATATGATTAATAACATCAAAAAAGGAGCACTGATGTAGTATTTCTCATGAGTGCTCATATATGTTATAGAAGAAATGCAGCTCATGTTGAAATCAGAGAAATACTGAGGGAAAAAGAAGTGAAATATACTTCTTTGTTCTGAAACTTCAGAGCCACTAAAAGGTTCATTAACGTTCATTCAACAAAGGAGCGTGTGTGTGGCAGTGACTGAATTCACGTGAGCACAGAAACTTTCTGTGTCTTCCTATCCAGCAATTACCAAACCTTGTTCCATGGCATAGCATGTTCTAGAGAAGAGTAAGCAATAATTCAAAAAGAAACAAACAAAAAAAAAACACAACATTTATAAAGAATAATGTCAGTAGTGGGTCACTGCTTATGTTTCCAAGGATTCAAGAAAGAGTAAATGGAAGTCAATTAAATAAGAGACTTTTAAGTTATATGTATAAGAACATTTATCATATGGAAGCTGCACTGTCAAATGTGAGAGCTTGAAGAAACATAGTATAAGGAAGAATTAAATATGATGTGCAAATTATCTCTATTCCTGTTTATGTAATGATGATAATGGCAATCATCAATATTTGAAAATCTGCAGAAATTGATAGATTTCAAATATAAATTCCTATTGGAAAAGAAAGACATTCACATTATGACAGGAATTAAGGATAAGAATACTATCTTCAAGAGGTTTGTAGGTAAGGATGATAATATAATACTCCCAAAAAGTAAAAAAGCCCAACAGTTTCTCTAAAATTAATAGATATTTTGTTGAAGGTGATGAAATTTGAGCAGAAATATTGGGTATCAAAAGGCAAATGTGAGATGCCAAAATTGGTAGAATAAAAATAAGAAGTCAAACTAGATTGGAGTTCTTTAAATGCATCCCAGGTAATAAGAGGGTCAGATTAAGATGCCTTTGAGCAAGCCCTTGTTGGTCAGTCTGCCAGCAGACTGAAGGGTCTTAGGTTCAATTCCAGTCCAGGGCACAAACTAGGGTTGTGGGCTCTAATCCCAGAAGGGGGCACAGTACAGAAAGCAGCCTATCAAGGATCAATGAATCTCTCTTATCATGGATGTTTCTATCTCTCTTTCCCTTCCTCTCTAAAATCAATTATACATATACATATACATATACTAGAGGCCCAGTGCATGAAATTCATGTACGGGGGGGGGGGGGGGAGGATGTCCCTTAGCTCAGCCTGCACCCTCTCTAATCTGGGAGCCCTGGAGGGATGTCTGACTGATGGTTTAGGCCCGATCCTAATAGGATACAATAACAATAAATCATTCAAAATGTCATCCTAATAGGATCGGGCCTAAACAGGCAGTGGACATCCTTCTCACAATCCAGGACTGCTAGCTCCAAACTGCTCACCTGCCTGCCTCCCTGATTGCCCCTAACCACTTCTGCCTGCCAGCCTGATCACCCCCTAACCACTCCCCTGCCAGCCTAATTGATGTCTAACTGCTCCCCTGCCAGTCTGTTTGCCCAAAACTTCCCTCTGCTGGCCTGGTCACCCCTAACTGTCCTCCCCTGCAGGCTTGATCACCCCCAACTGGCCTCCCTTGCAGGCCTGGTCCCTCCCAACTGCCCTCCCCTGCTGGCCTGTTTACATACAACTGCACTCCCTTGCAGGGCCTGGAACCTCCCAAAGGCCCTCCCCTGCTGGCCATCTTGTGGTGGCCATCTTGTATCCACATGGGGGCAGGATCTTTGACCACATGGGGGCAACCCTCTTGTGTGTTGGAGTGATGGTCAATCTGCAAGTTACTCTTTTATTAGATAGGATAGAGGTTTGGTGCATGGGTGGGGGTCAGCTGGTTTGCCCTGAAGAGTGTCCCAGATCAGGGTGGGGGTTCCCTTGGGGTGTGGAGCAGACTGAGCAAGGGGCCTGTGGTGGTTTTCAGGCTGGCCATGCCCCCCAGCGACCCAAGTGGAAGCCCTGGGATCTGGGATTAATCTATGTCTACAATTGAAACTTTGTAGCCCGGAGCAGAGCAAGCCTTCTGCTCGCTCTGTGGCGGTAGCCATTTCTGTTTGAAACATTGTAGCCTAGAGTGGAGGCCTAGGCTGGCAATGGCAGGTGGAAAGCTTGGCTTCCTCCATTGCCAGGAAAACCCAAGCTTCTGTTCTCTCCAGCTCAGTGGCTGTTGCCATTTCTGTATCTTTTATAATTGAAACTTTGTAACATTGAGTGGAGGCTTAGGCCAGCAATGGCAGGTGGAAAGCTTGGCTTCCTCCATTGCCAGGAAAACCCAGGCCTTCCTTCTGCTCTCAGTGGTGGCAGCCAACTTGGTTGGGGTTTATTTGCATAATCTTCCCCTGATTGGCTGGTGGGCATGGCTGTGGGCATAGCTTGTTGGTGTGGTGAAGGTATGGTCAAATTTGCGTATTACTCTTTTATAAGATAAGATATTAAAAGATGTCTTTAAATAAGATGGTAGTCTTATTTTTTATATAACTGGAAATTCAATACTTCAATCTACAGATGAAGAAATACATTTTTTGACAGATATCAGAGCCCAATAATTCAGAAGTCTGATATTTAATGTTTGAATTTTAGAAGACTTTTGGGCAAATCTTTGCTATTTAGGAGAATTACTAAATGGATAATGAGGGCAGATTAAATATATTTTTATTTAAGATAATTCATATTTTTTTTTAGAATATAAAACATTGAGCTTCACCTAAAATATCACATCAAAAGTAGGGCACACAGTTCCATACTCTGCCCAAAGCAACCACTTGACAATTTCTGCTCACTTATAAGCTAAACCTTATCAAGACTTACTAGGTTATAAGGCAATGTAATTTTCTAAACCAAAGATGTGAAATTTACCAACTAAGTTTTAGTAACAGGAAAGGTTGCCCAGTACACCATTTCAAAGCATTATAATTATAACAATAAATCATTCAAAATGTCATGCCTGAAAAGTCTAGCAATGCAATTGCAAGTCAGTTCCCCTATACTTCTCTGTTTGACTAGATTTCAAAACATTATAAAACAACAAAAAATACTAAGTATAGTTCGCTAAGACAGGTCAACTTCTATTTAATTCTATAAATTGTTATTTACAGTCATTCATTGTCACCTTAAATAACAATCAAACAGAGTAAAAGTCTGATACTACAGTTACTCAAAATATAGATATGTATAATATAACCCAAATAATTTAAAATTCTAAATTTAAAGTTTATTTACTCCCTTATATTCTCTAAAGAAGCTATGCTTAAAATGCTTATCAAGTGATAAAAGCTGTAGCACCAATCATTTTAAAAAATCATTCCATTTATAAATTATGTAAAAAAGCCTGATATGACTTTTCATTTTGTACATCTATCACGAGCTATGTAATACAGCAGGGTTTGAGGCAACAATGTTTAAAGGGAATCATAACTAATTTTTCCTACTTCCCCATTAAACTGGCCATCGGTAGGTGATGTATCTCCATAAGCAGAATTTCTTTTCATATTAATTATCTTGTTCAGTAAATCCTCTCTGCTTCTGTTGAACACTTAGTTTAAAATGTGTCTAACCCTTATAATACCTTCTGAGAGTTTTATATATCCACCATCTCTATTATTGACTCAGTCACAAAAATACTTTATTGGCATGTTATTTAATTGGCTTAATTGTATTTTGCTCCAAATGGTGTAACTTTTCTTTTTGTAATACCTGCTGCTTTTATAGTTTATTAATTTCACATGTCCAATTACTTTGAATGTTTTCTGAATCATTCAGTCTACCTGACTACTTGAATAACAAATTCTTTTCTAAGACTGAGAAAGTATTGCTCTCTCTGTTGGAATATTGGTATTGAAGCCAAATCACTCAAAAGTGCTCATTTTCTAAATGCTTAACTATTCCCATTTTATAACTTCAATTTAAACACTGGCTTGATACACTTTTTGAACTATTGTTTTACAGCTTCCGAACTGAAGGCTACCCACTGAGGTGCAAAGACTCTTCCTATTTTCATTTCCATTCTCAGCTCTTTAGATGAAATAATACAAGAATTACAGTACATGTTGATTTAAGAGATTAACTTGATCTGTATCTTTTGACACCTCCTTCAGGGATCAATGAATATGGTAAAATATGTAATGCATAAAATACCTAGACAGTTTTCTAAACTTTTGGTCGAAGTTCTACTCTGTCTCCCCAACATTACACAGATGCCATCTATACAAAATCCAATAATGTTATAGTATAAATATTTTTCAAATATTATCTCTAAAATCTGATATGGTGTGTCTGATGTTTTTCCTTTCAATAACCTTCATTATCAAATTCTTGCCTTTTACATTTTAAGTAGGCTATTAAACAAAACTCCTGTGGAATAGTTGAAGTTTCATAGTGATTAATGTTACTTGTTTTATAAGTTTAGCAAAATGCTGTTTATTTCACCGTAAGTTAAAATTGAGACAACAGGTTATATTGGTATATATTTGTGCCCTCCTAAATGTTTCATGGTTGAAAATGTGGTCATTTTTAACTAAAAAGTAGATTGTGTTAAAAATTCTGATGATACATTCTAAATGTTCTATTAACAGTTAAAATTGTTGCGTTTAGATCTTAAATGTCTTTATATGAAACTGACTCTACATGTCTTATTAATAACACATTTTCCTTTCTTGAGCCATGAACTTTATCAAAACATGATTGCTACATGAGTAAATGTGTAAATGTTAAACATTTGCAAATTTTAATAACTTTTGAGCACCATTTGCACCTGATAATACATCACTAATAATAAAAAGGCAGTCATGTTTTTTTTAAATAATCAAGCTGTTTCCATTCCATAAATTTTGAATTCACTGTTGAACAGTACCAGAAAATGTTCTTGGGCTGCAGTTCATTATTACTATCACTTCTGAGTTCCCCTGGCAAATCTGATGACATTCTTGAGATTGGCGTGTGATGGAATGGTACCGAGTAGTGCGGCAATGCAAGTGGAATAGCAGCAGGATCAACCAGTCACACAGGGCAACCTCACAGAAGATGGCTGATACACCAGAACCACTCTGGTTGGGCTGCTTTGTGTTACTGACATAAAGATTCACTTCCTTTTGGCAGGGGGGCCTTCCTCTTCCGTTGTTAGGTCAATCACATCCATTTTCTTCTTCCTTGCCCGACTGGCTGGAACCTCTGAACTATGCTTACTGGGGTCTACTATCACTGTTGTATGATTAGTGGGGGGTGAAATCAATGAACAATTCTTAGGGAGGAGGAGGTCACCCGAACTCTCTATTTCTGTACCCTGTTGGCTGGAGACTTTGGCTTCTTTCTTCGGTCTCAGTGGACACCAAGAGCCATCTTCGTGGAATTTGATCATATCTACATCGGAACAGTCATTGAGAATTTCCATTAAAAGCCCATCTAAAATTAAACTTTCATAGGCAGCTTCTTTTTTACACACAGGACATATCCAGGTGGACTTCTTCTCATTCATTTGCAGATATGAAGCAGCATCAAAACACTGTAGATGTATACAGGTCTCCGCTCGGCATGGGTGTGTCAACCTCATTTTCCCTAACGGGCACACCAAGGATACCACAAAGTCAGTCATAACAATTTCACTTTCAAGATCTGCAAATATTTCTTTAATCAGTGCTCTAGAGTGATCAGGGTTTCTAATACCTTTCATTTTTAATCTCTGTAATAACATGGCTGATGTGAGCTGTCGTACAAGATATGCAGACACGGAGTAATTCTCTCCCATGTTTGATGCCCAAGAGATGGAAATCTTGTTTGGCATAAGTGAAGATAACCTAACTAAAGATGTAATATCCACAGTGTGTCCAGGGTACCTCTGTTCAATCGCTGCATTAAGAGGTGGTTTTGGTGGTGTGTACTTAGATGAAGGAACACGTTTCCCATTTACTGTTATAAATAGATTCTTGAGATAGCAATCTTCTTGAGGGCAACTTGTCTCTTCCAAGCAAAGTCTCAGCTGAACTTGGACTCTATGATCCTTCCCACTATCTGGCAAACAAGTCCTGGATATACTTACCTCTATAACCTGTTTAGGGGTCAGAGTAAAATGAAACAACTCCTCTTGATACCGTTCACTACTTCTTTGAACTAAACTCGTGGGCTTGATGAGAACATTAAGCACGTCATAAAAGGCTAAGTTTTTTAATTTCACATCAGGATGGGGAGGAGGGTTTGGAGAACACTGCTGCATCTCAAGCATCTTGAGGCAATACAGAACCAACAGGGAAAGATGGTGAGTGAGAGATGTCACAGAAGTGGAAGGCAACCTGTGGATTCCAGCCACAGCCAAGTCAGGTTCTACAGGTGATGAGCTACCATTCAAACTGAAAACTGAAGACCTGAATGTGGATCAATCAGAAGATGCTTTAGGAGTTCACGGGTACTGGTGTTTATGATGCAATTCTCAAATTTTAATTTGAACCGCAAGGCTATAGCTGCTCTTCAAGAAATGCAATGCCCTTACCAGAAGGTCATGCTTGCATCCACTTTTATTCCGCCCAGCGAAGCCTAGTAACAGTGGCTGTTCATTGTCGTTCAGAAACCTAAAACTAGAAACCATATTCCTCAGCTCCTTGAAATCTACCATTTCATACCACCTGTGGGTGTGGCTGTTGCCACAGCACCCCCTCCTGTGGCCACCCTCTGAGCAGATGCCACCAGGGCCCCCACTGCTGCCTTCAGCAACATTCTGCACTGGGCCTAAGTATATTTTTAGAAGAAAATTATATTAATAGACTTAAGTCTGCTTATGTTTCAAAGCACATATTACAATTTTTGTAAGAATTGTGCTGCAAGTTCTAATGAGAAGAGAGAAAGTACATGATCTGAAAATGATTCGAAAAAAATCTCAACGAAATCAACTGTCAAAGGAAAATGGAATTATTGGACAAAAACACTGTTGCTTTAAAATTTAAGATCATTTTTTAAAGTTTTTCAAAATCATTTAGAGTGCCACATAATCGGTTGAAATAGCTGAATTATATAAATACTAGTGGCCCAGTGCATGAAATTCGTGCATAGAGGGAGGATTCCCTCAGCCCAGCCTGCACCTGCTCCAATCAGGGACCCCTTCGGGGATGTGTGACTCCTAACCACCTCTGCCTACCTGCCTGATCCCCTAAGTGCTCCCCTGCTGGCCTGATTGCTCCTAATTGCCTCTGCCTTGCCCCACACCTGGGACCCAGGCTTCCCTCCCTCTGGCCAGCTACAGGCACCCAGGACCTGGGCCAGCTTCACTCAGGCAGGCCACAGCCACAGGCACCCACAGGCACCCAGGACCACAGGGCATGCTGCCTAACCCCAGGGCCTGAAAGGGCCCCAGTCCCTCTATGTGCCTGCCTGGCCGAATACCACTACTCTGACTGCCGTGGCTTACAGAACTTTGCCATATATGTTCTCCCCAGCCTCCTGGGGAGAGGGCGTGAGCTGAGAAACTAGAGATGCTGCAGCCCTGCTGAGCGTGCGCCTTCCTCAGCATCTCCAGAAGCCGGAGCACCTGGTTGGAAGGCTCCCGGCTTCGATCCTGGCCTGAGGAGGCGGGGATCCGCAAAGTGTGCGTGGTGCTTGGAGAAAGGGTGACCTTACTGGACTCGCACATGCTGCCACTTACAACAGCATGAGGTCATGGAGACTGAAGGAGCAGAGAAATACATCCAGAACTGGGGGTCCCACGCCAACCCAGCAGGCGGGCACCTCTCCAACAGCACACCTCGCAGACCGCATACCCCACAGTCCCAGGCAGGCCTCCCGCAGCCTCCCCGCCCTTCCGTGGGACCCCCACCTGGGCAGCACATGCATGCTGCTCCACTACTGCTGCAGTTGCCTCCCAGCCTGAGGCGCCCACCTTTTCCCACCCCTCCTCGGGTGCCCTTCACCCCCATCCCCGGCCTGGGGAGCGCACCCTGTACCACGGCCACGCCCCTGCTGGCCTCGTGGGCCTCGCCTCCCATCCTGCTTGCCATGCCCCCTGCTCCTAATTGGCTGGTAGCATAGCCAATCAGGAACCAAGGTATGGTCACATTTGCATGTTATTCTTTTATTAGATAGGATATACTTTTGTTTAATAGATAATAAAAAAAAGTAGAGTATTTTTAAAAATAAGTTTGTAATAAGGAACCTATTTATAGGCAAACATTTACTTATTAAAGTTTCAGGTCAAGAATCAACTACTACAAGGAAGCTTTTTGTCTGTTCTCCTTTGACCACATTTCTCCTAATCCTGAAGCAAAGTGAACCATGCGCTTGTAGGCTTTTTGTACTTTTGTCACTGAAAACATATGACTTTCAATGCATTCACTCAGAAAATAAACACTTTGTGTGAGGGATACTGTGTCCCATAAACACTAACATGCGGAGAGATGCAAAGCTAAGAAAATCATAGCTATCTATGCTCAAGAAGCTCTATTACCTCAGACACCTGCTTCCTCTGGGATCATTATGACAGAGTTATTTATAAGGATTACACAAATTAAATAAATGGTACTTAGCTTAGCCAACAGGAGGAGCTCAACAAAAGAATTTTGCTTCTATTTGGGGGGCACTGTATTGCATATACCAAAAGCCTTACTATATTGTAGTGGACTAATTTCCAAATATTTTTTTTAATTTTGTTTGCATTGCTTTTCTTTTTTAAAAAATACATTTTGATTTTTTTACAGAGAGGGAAGAGAGGAAGGGAGAGGGATAGAAAATCAGAAACATTGATGAGAGAGAAATATCCATCGCTGCCTCTTGTACATCCACTACTGGGGATGTGCCCAAACCAAGGTACATGCCCTTGACTGGAATCGAACCCAGGACTTCTCAGTCTGCAGCTCTACCCACTGAGCCAAACAGGTTTTGGCTTCATTGCTTTTCTACTGCACTAAATTGTGACTCAGTCATTTTTTTCCCCTATAACCTACCTCAATGCGTAGCCTAGAGCTGAAACTTGAGATCTGTGTTTGAAAGATAAGGAAAGGAAAAGGGAACTAAGGAAGGTAGTCAAGGAGGGAAAGATGTATCAAGTATGGCCATTAAAAGAGAGACTAGAGTACTTCTGCAAGGTATAATGGTTTTCCAGAAAAACTAGAGCAAAGATCAATAAACAAAATATAAAACCATCAAAAAATTATCTTGCTCTTCTGCTTTCAGATATAAGGTGATCTTATGTGAAATCTAGAAAATGAGTGGCTGAGAATTTTTATAATAAGGTTTAGAAGAGAATGACATGAAAATAAGAATAAAGGAATATAACAATAATGTTCAAGTAGGAAAATTGGGAGTTACATCTTTAGTAACTATAGCAAGAAAGATTAAGCAACTTCTAGTTCTGTGTTGTTTTTTTGCTACAATTTAAGCTTTTATGAAGGACACCAACAAGGAAGAACCTGTATTGTCCTAGACACCTGACAAGGATTCCTTCCATATACTTGTTTGTATCTCATGACAAACCTTTGAGATGCAATATTCAGTACATTCTGCATTTTTATAAGCAAGAACTAAACTTTAGGGAAGTCATGCAACTAAAGCTCACAGTTCAAGGACTATTACTAATGCAAAATTCATCTACATTATTCTAAACTCTCATTTTTGATTGGTTAATGCTCTCTATTTTGTTGTCTTCTGAATCTCTTCTGAGGTGCCTGGTTAGCAATGAAGACAATCCAATTCTGGTATATAATATGAATTAATAAGACAGTGTCACTCTTCTACTACAAAAATGCTCCATATCTTGCAACAAAAATCTAAACTCATTTAAAGTAGAAGTTTGCCATGATTAGCTTCTGCTTCCTATGTAGCTTGATTTTATGGCCACTTTACAATTTTTACTTAGCATTTTAGAGATGCCAAAATGTTACTAAAATTCTAAAGCATATGTGTGTTCATGAGGTTCCCTTGCAAGGGATGCCTTTCCCAAGAGTATTTACTTGGCAGACTCATAGTCATCTTAGATACATCATGAGTTTAGGAATTCCACATCCTATTTGTTACCTTTCTTAACATTAGCAGGCAAAGTGAAGCATAGTGCCTTCTGTAGTCATGCTGTTCTGTCAACACCCCAATTAAATAATTTCACTATCAATTGACAGGGATCTTAATTTCTAAAAAGAGCTAGACTTAGTTGAGTCCTGTCAAGGCACTTTTCTTACATCACATCAGATCATCTTCACAGCAATCCTGCATGAAAGGCACTAATTTCACAAATCAGAGTAAGTGGTAAACTGGAAATAATAGTCCATGGGGGAAAAGAAAGTTCACTTTTTCCTATGACCCTCAAAATTTTGGGTGTTTATATCACTGTAAGAAAGGCATTTGAATGCATGTAATTATTTTTAGTATCCTCATGACTCAACAGGTATGTAACATAAATCCACATATACAAATGTAAATCTATGCAAATATTACTTTAAACGTAGACAAAGGCTACAGCTTATTGATGATACAGGATTTCAAAGTGGGAATATTTTAATCATTGTTTCAAAGATAAAAGACATTTGCGTAAACAGTAATGAACGAGGACTTCCACTTCAATGAGAGAATTGCTTAGAAGTCGTCACTTTCATCTTTAACAAGAAAAAACTAGAAAACTAAAAAACATACTTTTTTGTGGACCCATCAGAGAATTGAGGTTGCAGAGAAAACTGCTACCTTGAAATCTAGAGTCAGGCATGCACAGAGGGTCACAACCAAGACCTGTTTACCTGGACCAGAAACCGCCAAAGCAATGAGCAGGTATCAAAATGGTCATTGTGACAAGTTCCTGCATTAAACTAAGTGTGGTCTAGTAGAAATGCCTGGGGACTGCAGTCTTAGGGGCACTGCCAACATTTGTGGGCATGAGCACCAGAATCCCCAACAGATTTAAATGTTAAAAAAGCAGAACACATTTCTTCATGAAGCTAGAAAGTGGAATGGAAGAGTAATCATGGTGAATTATGCCCCAAGCTTTTTCCACACCAAAGGCCAACTCTAAGGGGGAAAAGACTAACTGTTTTCCCCACTGGAAAAAGGTCATTCTTCCCACTCCAGTCCCCTCTAGACTTTTAACTCAAAGGAGGGTGAAAATCATACTTAATGGTTAGATCTTCAAGAAAATAAATTGGAAATGCTGCAGCTATAAAGAGAGTTAGGAAAACGGAGGAAATGCTATATCCACTGGGAAAACACTTGTGAAGATCACAGCCCAAGACATAGGTCCACTAAGAGAGATTTAATCATAAGATTATAGAAATCTCCCTCTCACAGACACCTTCCCCGCCACATCCACAAGGTTCCTGAATAATGATTATGAATAACAACTGCAAGAGTTACTTTATAGATATCCACAAATTAAGACAGACGCAGAATAGCCAACCTGATATTGAAGGTAAACAAAATGGGGTAACAAACTCAATGTTTGCCCCTTAGATCTATTATTCCACACCTATTACTATGATTCATGCAAAATGTTATTTTTTCTCTTTCTGGTAATTCCCCATCACATGCAGAACAAATTCCAAATATTTTAGTATAGCATTCTGGTGCTACATTAAAAAATTATTTTTATTGACTATTAAAAAATAGTCAAGTTTAGTTTTCTATTTATCACTTAAATCATTTATCAAATGCATTTATATAGCAAATGTACCAAGAGACCTGTGAACCAGGAGATGATGGTTTGATTCTGGTCAGGGGACATGCTTGGGTTGTTTGCTCAATCCCCAGGAGGGGGCATCGTAAGAGGCAGCCTGTCAATGATTTTCTCTCATCATTGATGTTTCACTCCTCTCTCTCCCTCTCCCTTCCTCTCTGAAATCAATGAAAACATATTTTTTAAAAAGTAAAAAGGGAGAGACCTAAACAGGACTAGAAAGGGAATTACAACTTTACTGTAGTTAGGAAAGGTCTCTGAGACACTGGGACAATGGCCGGGATGAAGTGAGAGCCCCAGTTTTTTGTTCAGCTAACTCACAATAATCCTTTCAGGTTCAGCTTTTATCTTCCATTGGAGTAAGACCTAAATGACCAACACCATATTGCCCTCACAATTTTGAGTTTCATGTCTCATCTGTGTGTGTTTTCATAGTTTTCTGTGTTTATCATTCACATAACAGTCACCTGGTAAATTAAAAATATTTCACTATATGTCACCCTTCAACTACTAAAATATCTCTGAGAAGACCATAAAAAATTTAACTCTTATATACTACTCTTAGAAAAGGTGCTCTGTAAATAATTCTTGAATTGACACAGATGTTTTGTAAGTGGAGAGTTCATTTCCATTGGACTTATGATATTAAATTTTCTTCTCTTGGCCTCAGTTTCTTCTTCATAAAATGAGAGATGTCATAAGTCTTTTGGAATTGGAGAAAGATTGCTAAAATTCTGCCATTAAAATAAAATGATACTATTATATAAGATGGCCCCAAACTGCCTTTATAAAAAGTAAAGCCTCTCAGAGGAAATCACTAGTTTCTTTATATTATCATTTATTTTATATTGAGTATGAAATTGCTATATTTCCAGATCAGTGAAGCCAGTGGTAGTACAAAATGAGTCGTAGTTTGAATTTCATTCGACAAACTTAAAGATGTTGGTGATTTATTTATGTTTTAAAAGTCATACCTTGGAGTCCTGCTTCCAGTATGGCTGAGTAGTTCCTGCCATACCTGTCCCTCTACCAACTATAAAGCCTAGAAGGGGAAGGACAATACTGTGAACAAAGCAGGTAGTCAAAACGGCAGTGATGTATACAAAAAGGGATTAAGAAGAGTGTGGTTGAAAGAGCCTGAAAAAGAATGATGTATCTCCATAGAGGGGAAACCTTTTGTAATGAATGCTGACTATTTTAAAGAAAAAAAGTTTAGAAGGTATTAGGAAATCATTGGTGGGAGGGATTTTCAAACCAAAATTTCATATGCACAAATATATTCACTGATACTGAAAACTGAATACATTAATTTTCAAATAAAAGTTAATGAAGAGTTCATTTCCATTGGACAGGCACTATAGGATAATATAAATGAAGTTTCTCAGGCTGGAAATGAGGAGCATAAGAAATAGTGAATACTTAGGTAAACTTTTTTTTCTTTCCTAGCTCTTTAAAAGGCATAGAGATGTTTCATTCAAAAAGGTTGTGTATTTTCTTATTTATAATATATGTTGGTATAAGAGACCTCTAGTACAAAGAATGAGGACAGTACATGGAGATTTATGTTTATATAGTTAATAGTTAATAGAGGTCCAGCACAAAATTCATGCATGGGTAGGGTCCCTAGGCCTGGACAGTCATCAGGGCCGATTGGGGCCTTCCAGCTGCTGGCTGGGGCCTTTCTTCATTCCACACCACTCACTGGTGGTCAGGGCACACAGTGGTGAGCGATTGAACTCTGGTCTTCTGGTCAAACTCTTAAGGGGACACTTTGCATATTAGCCATTTATATGTATAGATTACATATTTAAATAATACGTTGCACACTACAAAGAGAATATGGAAAGTTATGGATGAAAAAATTATCACTCCAGATCTGGCAGATTTTAAGAGAATATAATAATAATACTGTGGATAATGGTATGCCAATAAATGTGACAATTAAGATAAAATGCATAGGTAATGTCAGCATCATGGTGGCATAGATACCTTTAGTGTGTCCCCTCATAATAAATATTTGGTATTCATGTATAGAAAAGAGCCTTTGAGGAATCTATGGGATTCAGCACCATCCACCAAGGGATCTGGGAGAATTCTTGGTGCAGACAGCCTTGGTCCACATGTAGCCTCTTTTTATTTTTTTTAATATATTTTATTGATTTTTTTACAGCGAGGAAGGGAAAAGGATAGAGAGTTAGAAACTTCGATGATAGAGAAACATTGATCAGCTGCCTCCTGCACACCTCCTTCTGGGGATGTGCCCCCAACTAAGATACATGCCCTTGACCAGAATCAAACCTGGGACCCTTGAGTCCACAGGCCAATGCTCTATCCACCAAGCCAAACTGGTTAGGGGCACATGCAGCCTCTTTTGACCTTGGTCCAGGAGCCCCTGTAATACACTGACTCACATGATAGGAGCCTTTGGGGAAGACCACATTTTCAGAGGAAATGTTCTAGCACACGATTCAATTAAAAAAAAAATGATAATACATAAGAGTTTGGATGCACAAGAGGCAAGAGGAATAGTTTGACTCTACATGAATCACACTTCCTCCAGTAGGGGGCCAAGGGAGAGCATCATCAGCCAGTGAATTCTGCCTGTTTTTAACCTCACAGATTCTGATAATGTATTAGGAAGAATGCATGAGCTTCTCCATCCATATACTGCCAAAGGGGCTCATGTATCTCACTCCAACCAGTGTACTAAATTATGGACTAAATGACTGAAACGCCATTATGTCCACATGACAGAAAAGGCCTCAAAATTCCTACTAAGACTAGGGAAAGTATTTCTTTTCCAAAGTCAGTAAAGACATACTTTGATACAGGAGGTGGCTGATACTTCATATACAAATACAGAAATGCAAGACTTCAAAAACATCTTAAAAATAATTTTTAAAAATCAGAGATATATGAAACAAAGGGTTAAAATCAAGCACCAACTGATCCCAAAGACTAGAAGATGTGTGGTTTACCTAACAAAGAATTCAAAACAGTCATTTTAAGGAAATTCAAGGAGCTACAAGAAAACACAGGTATAATTTGATAAAATCAGAAAGACAATACAGGATCAAAATGAGAAGTTTAACAAAGATATAGAGATCATAAAAGGAGCCAAATGGATTTTCTGGAGCTGGAGAAACAATGAAATGAAAACCGCAATATCATCAACAAAAATGTGATCAAGCAGAAGAAAGAATCTGTGAGATTAAAAACAGGAGCGTTGAAAGTATTTACTCAAAGAAGAATAAAGAAAAATAAATTTTAAAATGCAAGGAAAGCTCACATGATCTGTAGAATAGCATAAAAAATTTTTCAAATTTCAAATGATCTGTGTTCCAGAAGGGGGCAGAAAACTTAAAATACTGATGAAGAACTTCCCAAATCCAGGGAAAGATTTAAATACACAATTTCAATCACCAACAAAACAAAAAAATTACTTTAAAAATATTGTCTCCAAGATACATAATAAAACTGTCAAAATTTAAAGACAAGGAGAATCTTAAGAGTAATTAGGGAAAATATGAGATTGTAACCTGCCAAGGACTATCAGTGAAATTCCCAGCAAAACCTTACCATTCAGGAGAGAGTTGGGCAGATGGGATGGGGGGAGAGAGAGCAACATGAACATAATCTTGGAATATTGTCATTAGGAGTAAAGAAGACTGAAATATGGTAGCATTCATCTCGGATAAAACTGCTGTTTAAATTTTGATCCTGCTTGCTTGATTAAAACAAAAGGGTAATTACTTCAGCTTACAGCTTGAGACCTTGGGGTGGGGTGGAAGACAAAAGTCCCTTTGAAGACCAGAACAGAACTCAGAGGAGTGACTGGTTGGTGCCAGAAGTTGAGCTGCACCATCTGCTTTTGTGAGACAGGATGACTTTCCCACCTCTAGCAGCAGGTATGGACAGAGATAAGGAGCAGGCAACAGGGTCAATCAGAATGCACTGGCAACTCCCTTGGATATGACCTTGGCAGCTATTCTCGGAATTCAAAGCAACGAAAATTTTATGGTTCAGACCCCTTTAAAAAGACTGCCTGTACCCGGGGTGGTACGGCCGTGGTTGTTTGGTCTCTGCATGGTGCCCTTGCGACCATCCTGGCCAGTTTTTCAATAACTCCTTGCTTGCTTACTACCAATTTAACTGCCTTCGTGGTCCTTTGCAACTGGTTGTGGAAGTTGCCCCACACAGAGACATACTTCCCCAGATTTAAAAAAAAAAAAAAGCTTAGGAATTCATCACTATCAGACCTACCTTATAAAAAATGATAAAACTAATTCTTAAAGCTGAAATAAAAGGCTGTTAATTCTATATAAGAAAAGCCTAATATGCACATCAACCAAGCAGCAGAATGACCTGTCACTATGACATGGACTGACCATCAGGGGGCAGATGCTCAATGCAGGAGCTGTCCCTGGTGGTCAGTGTGCTCCCACAGGGGGAGCGCTGCTCAGCCAGAAGCAGAGCTCAGGGCTGGCAAGCACAACAGCAGTGGCAGAAGTCTCTCCCACCTGCGAGGCAGCACTAAGGAGCAGCAAGCTGAGTCTTAAGAAGCAGCAAGCAGGCAGGTAGGTGGTAAGGAGTGAGGATCCTAGGCTGAGAGACCCCACCACCACCATCACCAGTGCATGAGTTTTTGTGTACCAGGCCTCCAGTTGTTAAGTAAAACATAAAATAATCAACATACTAGTACAGGTAATTACATGACCAAATTCAGGATACTCTTATGGTGTAATATGGTATAGTGTTAAACATTTAACTCTGGTGAAAGAATGAAAGAAAAGAGTATTAGAAGTTACTATAACTACAGTTAATACATAATATAAACAGTTAAATTATGACAGCAGCCAAAAACATTTTGGCCCAGTGGATAGAGCATTGGCCTGCGGATTGAAAGGTCCCAGGTTTAATTCTGGTCAAGGGCATGTACCTTGGTTGCAGGCACATCCCCAGTAGGAGGTGTGCAGGAGGCAGCTGATCAGTGTTTCTCATCGATGTTTCTGGCTTTCTATCCCTCACCCATCATCTCTAAAAAAATAAAATATAAAAAAATAACAGTAAAATATTAAAAAGGGGAAATAAAAGGGTAGCATGTTTTTATGCAATTGCAATTACTTTACCAGTGTATATCTATTATATGTTTTATGTACATCTCATAATTACTACAATGCATGAACTATAATAGATTCATAAAAGAGAAAGAGAAGAGAAAGCATATCACCATAAAAAATCACCAACTTATAAAGGAAGGCAGCAAGTGAATATAATCTGAGATTGAAAATAGGAACTTTGAAAGTACTCAAAAAAGAATGAAGGAAAAAAAAAAAAACACCTCTATTACTCTGAATGTAAATGAATTAAGTTCTCCAGTCAAAGGTTAAAGAATGGCTGAATGAACTAAAAACAAACAAAAAACCCAAACCAACTATATGCTATCTATAAGAGACTTGCTTTTACTTCAGCTAAGTAAAGGGAAGAAGATATTTCATGCAAGTGGGACACCAACAAACTGGATAACCTAGAACAGTGGCTGGCAAACTCATTAGTCAACAGAGCCAAATATCAACAGTATGATTAAATTTTCTTTTGAGAGCCAAATTTCTTAAACTTAAACTTCTTCTAACACCACTTCTTCAAAATACACTTGCCCAGGTTGTGGTATTTGGTGGAAGAGCCACACTCAAGGGGCCAAAGAGTCGCATGTGGCTAGTGAACTATGGCTTGCCAACCATGGACCTAGAAGAAATGAGTAAATTCCTAGAAACACAGAATTTTCTAAGATTGAATAATGAAAAAATAAAACTGAACAAAACAATCATGAATAAGGAGCTTGAGTCAGTAATTTCAAAACCTTCAACAAAGAAAAGCCCAGCACCAGATGGCTTTATAGGTGAATTCTATCAAGCATTTATAAGACAACTTCAGTGCTTCTCAAATTACTCCACAAAATAGAAGTGTGAATACTTCCAAACAGCATTACCCTGATATCATAGCCAGATAAGAATACTACAAGAATATTACAGACTGATATGACTGATGGACCTAGATGCAAAATAAATAAAATTTCCAATTAAATACTTGGCAGAAGACCTGTGTAATACTTTTCTATAGAAACCATCGAAATGGCCAAAAACTGCATGAAAAGGTGCTTAACATCAATCACCAGGGAAATGCAAATCAAAATCACACCAGATATCACTTCATAACTGTCAGAATAGAAAAAGAAAAGAGGTTGCCAAAACCGGTTTGGCTCAGTGGCTAGAACGTCGGCCTGCGGACTGAAGGGTCCCAGGTTCGATTCCGGTCAAGGGCATGTACCGTGGCTGCGGACACATCCCCAGCAAGAGGCAGCTGATCGATGTTTCTCTCTCATCCATGTTTCTGACATTCTATCCCTCTCCCTTCCCCTCTGTGAAAAATCAATAAAATATATTTTTTTTTAAAAAAAAGAGGTTAAGTATTGGGGAGGATGTGCAGAAAAGGTACCCCTTTTGTACTGTTGATATAAATGTAAATTGGTTTAGTCACTAATGAAAGCAGTATGAAAGTGTCTCAGGAAATTCAAAATAAAACTACCATCTAATCCATCAATTCAACTCTTGGTTATATATAAAAAGGAAATCAAAATAGAATCTCAAAAACACATATGCACATCCATGTTCACTGCAGCATTATTCATGATAGCCAAGATGTAGAAATAAACCAAGTGTCCATCAACAAATGAGCAAATAAAGAAAACATAATATATGCACAGGAATATTATTCAGCTATGAAGAAGGAAATTTTGCCATGTGTGGCAACATGGTTGGACCTTGAAGGCTTACTGCTAAGTGAAATAAGTCAGAGAAGCATATCACTTATCTATACAATTTTTATAAAGCCAAATGAATAGAAATTGAAAGTAGAATGGTGATTGTCAGGGACTGGATTGGGGAGTCAGAAAATGATCAAAGTTTACTAACTTCAAGATATAAGTCAGATAACTTGTGAGGAATATAATGTACAGCATGGTTATTATAGTTATTACATACTCAAAAATAACTAGAAAGACAAATAACACAGACTAAAATTGAATCAGATCATTTGTTTAGGTCTTTCTTAACCTTGAATCTCTTGGACTTTTTGCTTTTTTGCCTACTCATCCCTGTTAGTAGATGATTATTAATGTTGTCTATACACTCCCTTCAATGTCAATAGACAAGAATGTTTTCCCCCTGAGAAAAATTACAAATGGTAATGCTTTATTCATCATATATAATAAAAGCCTAATATTCTAAGTGTCCAGTTGCCTGGTCGGCCATTCAATCACAGCACAATATGCTCAACCACTATGATGTGCACTGACAACTAGGGGGCAGACACTCTGACCTGTAGATTAGCTTGCTGCTGGGGTCTGGCTGACTGGGACCAAGCAAGATGGGCTGGACACACCTTGGAGTTCTCCCATAGCCCCTCCCTGGCTGGCCAACCTCCTGCATCCCTTCCCAGCCCTGATTGTGCACTAATGGGGTACCTCAGCCTGGCCTGTGCCTTCTCTCAATCTGGGACCCTTCCGGGGATGTCAGAAAGCTGGTTTCTGCCAATCCCGCATGCCAGGCTAAGGAACTCCACTGGTGCACAAATTCATGCACTGAGCCTCTAGTATTTTGATAAATCTGGAGAAAGTAAATAGTTTTCTCTTGTCCTACCTTGCACCTACTTATAGCACTACTCTCCAGAAACTTTGATTTAGTTAAAGTAATTGTTTTCCTTCCAAAACATCTACAATCTCCTCAAATTGTTGTGAATACCTTCTGCTGTAAACACAACTTATTCTTTTTTCTTATTTCAGTCAACAGTAGGCACTCAATACATGGTCACTGATTTGAATTCTGTTATTAACAAGTATGTATAGAACATATGTGGTGTGTAAGGTTAGATACAAGGCCTGCAAGAAAGTTTGAGCTATGTCAGCTTTGAAGCTTATAATGAAATACAGGGAAGGGGACTTCTAAAAATAATTTAAAATATAAGGTAGCATATGCTTTGCTCCAAATGAATGGTATAAACAATAAGTGCTAAAGAGTTATGATGTCCAGTTTTTGAAACATCTGTGATTTATTTTTTACAACTTTGACCCAAATCAACTGCACTGAAAAAAAAAAAAAAAATGTTCTATCTAATTCAGAACAGCTGCCTGCCTATAGTTAAGTCACATGGTAAGAATGTCCTGGACTTAGTGATAAAGCCACATTAAAATAACACAAGACTTGTTTTTCATCATTTTTCATAATAAAAAGCAGTTTATGAGGAAGTGTGAGGATGAAGAGACATACAAGTGAAGAGAAAGAGAAGACAAGAGTGATGAGAGAAAATTCAAGGACCAGATGGCAACTTCTGACTTTATCTACAGTTGGTCATAAAGTCTAAGATCCGTTAGAAGCTTGATGAGGTTATAATTCGATGAGTGAATAGTAATCTAGTGTTTTGGAGTATTGTCTCAACCTTAAAAACAAGCAAAACTTTCTGCTGCTGAAAGTAAAACAAAAACACACATCCTTGATTTAATCCCAAAAATATAGGTGAATACTTTGCTACAAATTTTTGTGGGAACATTTAAATAATCACTTAAATATTTTATTTCAAAATATTTGCAAATCAAAAAACCAGGAAGTTTTGGAGTTCCCGTGCTCTTTCTAATGAATGGTAGCAATAATACTAGATAAACTATTTCTTTATGGAAAAAGTTTTCAAACCCACTTTTTCTTCTATACTAAAGATGGAAGGGGTTCTCATATTTTTCATGCATATTATTTTTTTTTGTTAATCAGTAGGATCAAACTTATAAAAACAAGGCCAAGTTTTCTGGCCCTCAAATGTAAAAGATCAGGTTTGAAGATTGCTCACTTTCAGGTTAGTTACATACTGAAGTCCTGTAAGACACAGTAGGATGTGGATCGGAGTCCTGCCCTCAGCAGCACCCATACCTGGTTCAGATAAACCTCAATCGCTTCTTAGCTTCTTTTTAGCTCAATTTCCCCATCTACAAATTCTTTTATGATGAGTGTTTAATAATGACAACTATGAATAACAATGCGTCAATGCCTTTTTGTTTTGGCTTGAAGTCACAACCAAATCTCTAAATTTTCATTTAAAGTCTAGGTTGCCGAGACCGGTTTGGCTCAGTGGGTAGAGCGACGGACTGCGGACTGAAGGGTCCCGGGTTCGATTCCGGTCAAGGGCATGTACCTTGGCTGCGGGCACATCCCCAGTAGGGGGCGTGCAAGAGGCAGCGAATCGATGTCTCTCTCTCATCGATGTTTCTGACTTTCTATCCCTCTCCCTTCTGCTCTGTAAAAAATCAATAAAATATATATTTAAAAAAAATAAATAAAGTCTAGGTTATCGAAATTTTAGGTTAACTTATATTGAGAATATGGGGGTTTAGAAAAAAATAGAATTTACTCTGGAATAACAGACACAAAATGGAATAAAGATTCCTTTGTTTTTTATGATAACTACTAGGGGCCTGATGCATGAAATTCATGCATGGGTAGGGTCCCTAGGCCTGGCTGGCGATCAGGACTGATCTGCAGGGCGACCAGTGGGGCAATCAGGCCCCCTTGCTTCTGGCACCCACCTGGGTCAGCCTGGCACCACCCGCTCACCTGCTCTGCCCCCTGCCGCCACCATCATTGGTCGCCTCCCTCTGCAGGGCGACCGGTGGGGCAATCAGGGAGGCCCTCACTGGCACCCGCCTTGCCTGGCCTGGGGTCTGTGGGCTGGGGGCAGCTTCTGCATTGAGTGTCTGCTCCCTGGTGGTCAGTGTGCATCATAGCAACTGGTCATTCCAACATTCGGTCTATTTGCATATTAGACTTTTATTATATAGGATATGATTGCATTTTAATGATTTGGTCATCAAAGATTAACTCCTTACCCAGATTGATGACATATATTTAACATACAATATTATACTAGTTTTGCCAAAGTACCAGAGGAGCAATTGTCCTTCAAGAAATAAAAATCTTTTGGGGTTTTTTTTTCTGTGCTTCCTGCTTAGAAATCACCTGCCAACCAATCTATGACACTAACTCTACTGAAATCTGCATTAAGATTTGCAAATTAGTTTTACTTATTTTGTACTCATTGTATCTAAATAACTTTAACAGCTTAATTTATTCTAAAATATAAATTGCATTATTTTAATATCATATATTTTTTCCCATTAATGGGTTTGTATATATAGGGATACCTCTAAAGTACAAAAGTATGATAGATAACAGGTAGTCTTGCATACTTTTTAATTTTCTCAATCGCCATTAAGAAAATTCCCTACTAATATTTTACACTTGGTACTTTCAAACAGGCACTGAAATGCTGCGATACTGGAGGAAATGCACTGAAATTATTCTCCCCACTTTTAGTGCCTTCTATCTTGAACTAATTACTTCACAAAAACACTGACATTTAGTAAAAAAAACAAAATATGTACAAGAGAGAAAGATGTAAATAAACTAAAATTCCCATTACAGAAAATCACATGATTTCACTCATTTGTGAAATATAATGAACAACATAAACTGATGAACAAAAATAGATCCAGAGACATAGAAGCATGGAGCAGACCATCCAACCTCAGAGGGAAGGAGGGGGTGCGAGAGGTAGTTAAGAGATCAAAGGATTTATATGCATGCATATAAGCATAATCCATGGACAGACACAGTAGGAGGGTGAGGGCATGTGCACCCGCCTTGGGGGTGAGAAAGGCTGGGGAGAGGTCAATGGGGGATAAAAGAAACATATGTAATTCTTTAAACAATAAAGAATTTAAATTAAAAAGACAACAACAACCTTTGTCCCTAGAACAGTGGTCAGCAAACCCAGGTTCTCGAGCCGCATGAGGTTTGCCGCTCTGTTGACTAATGAGTTTGCCGACCACTGCTCTAGAAAAATAAACAAAATAATAAAAATTCCATTACAATTTCCCAACATTTAGAAAATAAAGTCTACAAATTAAAAATGGGAAGTTGAACCATATTAACTGACTTCTGCTTCCTAACTCAGGTACTGAAAGATCTTTAACATTTTTTTTTTTTCCTGCTGAGCTACTGCATAGCATCTTAGAGAATTAACTCCCACGAAAAAAAAGTAAGACATCTTGTTGGAAACCAAAGTCAGTTTGGTCTAGGTTTTTACCCTTTCAATTTTAATATTTAGAGTAGTATAAGATAAGCATCATAAAAAAGACTATTTTTCTTCCAAGGAATTCATGAAAGCCTTCTAATCTTAAGAATTTAACCCTCAGACTGAAGACTGTAGATCAAGTCAGAAGTTGCAATGAGGAAATCCTGGAGAGCTCCTGACCTTTCTTGTAAATCGGACAAGGAGGAACCCTCGGATTCTCTAAAATGCGCTGGGAAGGAATGAATATAAGGCTTCTTACTCCTCCAGGTAAAATTGCTAATTAAGTTCTCAATCTGAGATAAGAGGAGTTTACTTCCCACTGGGATGATAAGGTCATTGCCTACTGAGCAAAACCTACAGAATGAGCGTGTGAATGTGAGCAATTCTAAGGAGCATTGGTAACAAGAAATTTCTACAAAAAAGCGTTTTATCAATCCCTACTTAATTGCTATTTCAATTTTTTTGTTCAAGAATATTAAGAAAAATCACTATCAACAAAAAAACCTATGAAAATACCCCATTTTCTCAGGATGTTGGATTTGCCATGATAAAGCACACATGCGTTTTGCATTAAAACCCAGCGTGTCACTCTGTTACAGCTGGTGCAGATTTTGTCCAGACAAAGTTAAGACTCATTCATTCACCTGAAGCTGTATTCAATTTCCTTTTTTTTTCTAGACTACGTTTCTTTTCCAAGATAGGATTTAGAAAAGGTAGGATTATGGTTTGCGAGGAGGCTGGGGGTTTAGCAGCCAACACTAGAAGAAACAGATGATTTCATACCAAGTGCAAAAGGCACTATTTTTTTTTTTTTATTTTTTTTGTGTGTGTGGATGCATATATCTGTAAAGAATCACATGTATATTTGGTGCTAATGTGTTGAGCTCCCAGAAAGCTGACTTTATAGTCTTAGCTCAAAAATGCCTGTAATCTGTCTTAATGAATTTCAAAGAAGAAAAAAAAAAGTTAATATTGAGGCAGGAAGAATTTTAAGAGGAGATTGGAATGTAACATGTATAGGAGCTACAAAATGGAAAAGAAGATACAGAGTACAAAAAAAGGGAAGAAAGGCTCCCTGGGGGTTCATTTCTACTCAGTGATCAGGTATATGTCAATTGTTTGATTTAATTAGAAAGAAAAAATACCCTAGCCAGTTTGGCTCATTGGATAGAGCATCAGCCTGTGGACTAAAGGGTCCCAGGCTCGATTCCCCCCACCAAGGGCACAGGCCCAGGTTGGGGGTTCAAGCCCCAGTGGGGCGGGGGGGGGGGGGTGCAGGAGGCAGCCAATCAATGATTCTCTCTTATTGATGTTTCTATCTCTCTCCCTCTACCTTTCTCTCTGAAATCAATATATTTAAAAATAAATTTTAAAAAATAAAGCAAAAAAATAAAAATCCTATTTGCTTACAACAAGAAAAAGCTGGACAAACTGAAAGTCAACAACTCTCCTTGGGGCCATCAGGTAGCTCAGTGGGAATGTAAAGCACCACTCCAGACCTTGGAGACACAGCTAACAGAGTCACAACCTAGACAGGCTTATTTGGGAGAGGATCGGTGGAAACCAGACACAGGTGGCACCGCAGAAGAGGTCATTTGGATGAGTTACTGCAGGCTCACTGTGGAAAAGCCTTGAGCTTGAGAAACTCCGAGGGGTGTAGGGTCGTAGTCTTAGGGGGCTCCCACATTTTCAAGGGTTTTAACTCAAAAGTACCCACCAGATACACTTGTGCAAAAGCCTAGAAAGCTCCCCGCCGGGCTCCGGCAGGCAGAGAGAGGGAGGGAAATAACTATTTGTAAATGTGCCCCAATTGCTCTGCATTACAAAGGCCTGCCCTACCCTCAGGGGAAGGCTCTTCGAGAGCCCTACCATCTGGGGAAGGGCGTGTCTTCTTCAGCTTGGTTTGCCTACATCATTTTTTTACTCCAACTAAGGGGAAGAAGGAGAAGCTGAAAAGGGACTCTTGACAACAGCTAGGATGTGGGATCACTAAATGACTTAGATTTACTCACAAAATTATGGAATGCTTTGTCTCCCTCACAGTCTACCAACACACCAATAGGACTCCAGTGTACAGGGTGTCCCCAAAACATGTGCACATACTTTAAAAGCTGATAGCTCAATTGATGTTTCTTTCAGTCAGACTAAGGTTTGAACAAAGGAAAACCATTCCAAAATGCTGCTGGAAGTTGGAAAACACAGATGAAGAACACACACTGCTTTTATAATTATTCATCCGGGGGCTCCTCCCCCAAAAATACATAACACTTCATTTTCATCCCTTTTCAGGTTTAATTTGATTTGAAATATTTAGTGAAGCCAGACTAAGCTTTGAAGAAAATGTATCCACTAGCCTTTTTTATAGGGATACCTAAAAGATCAAGTTTACAGAACAAAACCAGCAACAATTGATGAATTGAGGGTACACAAATAGCAAACAATGATTTTTGATGTTTGCAATTCCATTACTTCGAGTTATCAGCAGTGCCTGGACCAGAACGGTCATCAGTTTGAAAACAGGCATTGACAAAATATATATATTATATTTATGTAGATTCTTTTGCATTTTGCAAATGAACTGAATGTTAATAATGTGGACGTAAGGAGCCACATGCTAACCTGACAAGCTCAGGGGAAGCCTGTGTGAGTGTCTTGCAAACTCAGAGACCTAAAATAATCACAAAAGATGGTTTCAAAATTGAATATTTAACTACAAACAGGTTATAGTGGGTAGTCATGTCCTAGGCCGATATTTTCCCTGACAAATATCAACTTAGACTTTCCTGAACCCATTTCCCTTTTTTCCTCTAAAATAACATATCTGAGATGTCTGGGTAACTTGTAACTTTCCTTTTTTCTGCAGCCTCTGGGGCACAACCAAATGTGGTGGGCATCAGGACAGATATCACAAATTCCTTCATTATTATGACCTGCACTCACCTAAGTATGTGTCCATCATTTTAGCTTTTATCCAATCCCAGGTGTTTCCCACCATTTTGCTTTATCCCACCTCCTTAATCTACCACCAATGAATTTCATGTAACCCACCTATGTCATGTCCCTCTTTTAACTGCAATGTAAAAATACAAATGTAACCCACCATTCTCCTGTGCATCATCTCAATTCATTGAGGTTCTGATTCCCAACATATGTCAACAGTTTGGCTCAAAAAAACTCAAAAATTCTTTACAGGTTTCAATGGTTTTTTTACATTAACAATAAACACCAACTTTGTAAACATTTAAAGTGTCTATACATTGTGGGGGCACACCCTATGTTAGTATATTACAACTGGAAGATCTGAAAGACTGTCTAATAAAGACTTCTTTAGGGAAGCCCAAGAGGCAACCAGAGAGAAGAAGAGAAAACAAAATAAACCCTGACAGTAGAGTGAAAGGAGGAAGCGGGACTGACTACCCTCCACCTTGTAGAGCTGGGTCCTCAGCCTGAACTCCCGGCCGACCTGCAGGAATGCCAGAAATGTCCTGACTTCCCCAGCCACCAGCTGAGCGGACCAATGGAGCTCCAAGAACGCAGCTAAGGTCCCAATTAGGCTCCACCACAGAACACTCCCTATGCTGCGTCAGTCTTGACCAATCAGGAAGTGGTGGGGGATGGCACAAACTTTGGAATGTGTTGGTCACTTCCTGACCATTGTGCCATAAAACCCTGGAATAAAACCCTGACCAAAGTGACCAATCTCTATAACTTACATCATTCACCTAAGTCCACCTAGATGACTAGCCCTATATAATCTTTGTTCTCTTAGGGCTGGCTCTCTCTCGTCCTGCCGCTGCATCGGTAAGGAGGCTGGGGGAGCCAAGCCCAGGCTTGAATAAAGGTTCTTTTGCTCTTGCATAGGTATGGGCTCCCTGGTGGTCTCTGGGGATCTTGAAATCTGGGCATAACAAGAGGAATTTTAGCCCTCTGGAAAACTACTTATAGCAAACATTTAACATAACCCAACTCCTAACCGAATGACCATAAATCTTTACAATAAAGACTCTTAAAAAATCCTCAACAGAGGATATATTTATTGATTTTTAAAGAGAGAGAGAAAAATCAGTTGCCTCCTGTACGCTCACCCAACCCCAAAGGGGTTACTCACAACGTAGGTATGTGCCCTGACCAGGAATCTAATCCCAAACCTTTGTGTGCACATGATGCTGCTGGAACCAAGGGAATCACCAGACCAGGGCTCCGGTGAAGACTTTCTACCTCAGATTTTATTCTCTGAGAAAGCATATTCACCCTACAACAAGAAGTCTATAACACAAATAGATGGAAATCCCAAAATATTGGAAAGCGGTACATCTGTCAACACGACAGTGGCCAATATAGACATGTCAAGAAAAATACACATGTTTTGAAACTGAAAATACAACTTACCAAAATTTGTGAAAGCAACGTTTAAAGAAACACTTCTCATTTCGTGAATGAACTAGAAAGAGGAGCGATCTGAAAAATCAATAACCTAAGCTTCCGTTTTATAAAACTAGAAAAAGAGCAAAGTCCAAAGTCAGCAAAGGAAAAGAAATTATAAATACTAGAGAAGTCGATGGAATTGAAAACGGAATTCTATGGAAACACAAGTCAGTGATAACAAAAACTGGCTCTTGAAAAACAATAAATTGATAAACATCTTGTGAGCCTAACCAAGAGAGAAAGAGAGCTGTCACAAATTAGCAACATCGGAAAGGAAGGAGGGGATCCTTGAGGCCTCAGATCCCTGAGCTGGACCCTATGCGTAATCTCTCAAACATAGACAAATAGACAAATCCAAAGCTTACCTGGCAGGCCTCCTCACGGGAAAGCAACCCTCCTCACACTGACTGGGTGCCCAGCCAAGGCACCGAGGTCCCCAGAGGGAGCTGCAAGCAGGAACACAGGCTGCCTGCTGGCCATGCTGTGGTGGATATATACCTCCTAGCTCAGGTGCCTTGACTCAGAAGCCACTTTTTCGGCTGAGGGCTTTCTCAGGTGCCTCCACTACACCTCTGGGAACCTCGGGGTGAAGATGTTCCTCTGCACTCTCAGTTTTCAGTTCCTTTTCACTGTGAGCTCTCCCACAACCTCCTTAGCAAGTTCCCCTGTTCCATAAAGCTGCTTGCAGGAGTCTCTTGTACGGAGCTCCCTGGGTATTGAGACAGTTTCCACCTGGGTACCGAGCCCACCTGGTCTTTAACTAGGACCATTCCAGAGGGAAAATGGGAGGGGTCTGGGGAGGAGGTGGTGCTGTCTCAGATTTGACTTCTTGCTTATACTATCACACTGACTTATGTTTCACTTTCCTTTCGGCTTGCTGTCTTAACTGACTATTCTGACCCCGGACAGCTGAGCTCTTTGAGCTCTCTCAGTTCCTGACACTCACAGCTACTGCAACCATGAACATTAAAAAGGTAATGAAAGAATGTAGAAACTCTATGCCCATAATGAAATGGACCAGTTCCTAGAAGGACAAAAGCTACCAAAACTCACAAAAGGAGAAACTGATTACCTTAGTAGGACTAAGATATTAAAGATATTGACTAATTAGTAAACTTCCATAAAGAAACTACTGCCCCCAGATGGTTTCACCAGTGAAATCTATTGGATATTTAGGTAAGATGTGAAACTGATTCTCCTCGGGTTTTTCTGGAAAATATAAGTACGCTTTATTTTATTGCACTTCACAGATAAAGTGTGGTTTTTTTTGTTTGTTTGTTTTTTGAAAATTGAAGGCAAGACTCTCCACCTGCAAAAATATTATGATTTGCTTTATTACTATATTTGCTTTATTGCGGCGGCCTGGCACTGACCTCTCACTACCTCCACGGTGTGCCTGTATTAAAGCAGGACACATTTCCTATCTCACTCTACGAGGCCAGAATCACCCCAAAACCAAAGTCAGGGAAGGATATATACATATAGGAAAGCTTCAGATAAATATATATTATGAACACAGACTCAAAAATCCTCCACAATGTATTAGCAGACAGAAGTCAACAATGTATACATTCTATCACGTAATTGACCAGTACTCCTGAAAAATGTCAGTTACCAAACCCAAAGCAAATCTGAGTAGGTGTCTTATTGCATAGAAGCCTGAAATTTTATGACCCAGCCTCTTAGGTTCTAAAACTTCACTTCTGCTACATTTTACCAGTCAATCCTCTTATGAAGGCCAGCCCAGGCTCAAAAGCAGCACAATTAAAAACTTTGCTCTGTGGAAAATTCCTTTTAGAAATGAATCACAAAGATACTTACAGACTGGATGAAAATATTTACAAAGTGCATAAGGAAGCTCTGGCAACTCAACAGTAAAACAACAACATTCAATTAGAAAATAAGTAAAAGACATAAATCAAAGAAGCCATACTGATAGCAAATAAGCATATTAAAAGATGATCAACATTACTAGTCATTAAGGGAATGTAGTCTAAAACCATAATGAGATATCAGGACACCTATGAGATCAGCTAAATTATAAAAATGGTGGCAACACACACGCTGGCAAGGATGTCGATTAACTCCACCCACTGCTGGTGGAGACCTAAAATAGCTCAGCCACTCTGGAAATGTTTCTTTAAAAACTCAAAATGCAGATACAAAATGACCCAGCAATTGCATTGCTTGACATTTATCACAAAGAAGTGAAAAGAGATTCACACACAAAAATCTGAATATTTATAGCAGCTCAAAACCTGGTAGCCCGCCCGAAATACTACAACAGGTGAATTCTTGAAATGACGAGTGTGCCTTTAAAATAGCAATAGGTGGAATCCTTGTGGGATGCCAATGCCCTGTATTTCTACTGTGCCAATGTCAATAGCCTGGTTGGGCTATTGTATTATAGTTTTGTAGGATGTTACCATTGCGAGGGCAGGGACTGAGTAAAGAATGCATGTGCTCCTTCTGTGTTTTTTCATTTATTCCAGCTTTAGTGAATACAGTTCTATAAATTTAATTTGTACTACAGGATGATTTAATATGCCTATACATTGTGAATGATTACCACAAAGCTGAGTAACATCCATTACCTCATATAGTTGGTTACCTTGTGTGTGTGTGTGGTGAGAACACAGGAATTACTCTGAGCAAATTTTAAATATATAATACAGTTTATTATCTATAGTCACCATGCTTTACATTAGACCCCCCACCCCCAACATATATACATTACAGCTATATGTTAACCTAAAGTCATCCGGATTCAACAAAATTTCTGAACTTTATTGACAACCATTAAATCTTGTCACTTATTTCCTAAATCCAACAGCCTTAATTTTTTCTTCTTCTTCTAATTGTTAAGGGTAGAACATTCAAGATCCTTCATTCTCTACAAAGCATATAGATGGCACATATTGATGGTTGCCAGGGCCTGGCTGACATCCAGAGAAAACTGGAGAAGAATGTCTTAAATTATATTTCTCTATTATCTGATGGTTGAAATGAATGCTGAGAACCCCTACACCATCTCCATTAGAGATGTCAACCATGTGCACCTGCCACACCCTGGCCTTCTCCAGACCTAGCTGAGTGGAAATCAGAAATGGCTTCCTATCCAAGAGCAGCTATTCTTTGCATGGCATACAATCGAGAATGATAGTTTTTGCCTGGGGGGGGGAAATGTGATTCTAATTCTCACTTTGAACACTATGAAATGGGAAAAATACAGAAGGGCAATGAAAATAGAAAGGTCATGATTGAGAAAAACATCCCTTGTATAGCACGTTTCAAATGTTAATTAGTTCTTCAATAACTGAATACAATATGATTTAACATAAATGGCTCTACTCTAATCTCTATGAGACCTCTCCCTTTCCTCCCTGCATTCTTCTCTAGTTCACTGGCCATTTTAATTTCTTGAGTATGTCCAATTATTTCCTGCCTCTGGAATGTTGCAAATTCTGGTAGGTATTTTTTGTCGTTGTTATTGTTGTTTTTTAACAGTTTCCTTGGTGGACTAACATCTCACTTCATGTACTCTGGGCCACTCCTGCCCTAGATTCAGGGAATAGCTGTGTGAAGATTTAAAATCCCTTCAACACAAGGTTGCAGCTTGCATCCTTCACTTTCTACTTTGAGGCCTTTCCTACCCAGTCGAATGAGAAATAGGCAGGTGGGAGCTGGCTGGCATACACACAGGTGCAATCAGAAAGTGCTGGTAATTAAAGTATCTGAGTAAATCTCTGACCGATGGGGACATGGAGCTGATGGGTCAGTGGTTCTTCCTACAATATCTGAGGAGGAAAATTCAAAAGCTTCTTGCAAAGATAAGCTTTAGGTGCTCATGACAGCAATTAACTCCTCCTTCCTTTATGATTCTCTCTGGTCTTTCTTACCCTCGCTCTTTACCAACCCCCTGGCCTGCTCACTGTTCCTTAGTGCTGCTTCGGAGGCAGGAGAGGCTTCTGCCTGCACTCGCCAGGCATGAGCCTGGCTTCCGGCTGAACATGCTCCTCCTGCGGGAGCACACTGACCACCAGGGGGCAGCTCCTGTGTTGAGCATCTGTGCCCTGGTGGTAAGTACATGTCATAGCGACCATTTTGCTGGTCATTCCATAGTTTGGTCTATTTGCACAGTAGGCTTTTATTGAAGCATAGTAACCTCCATCTTGGGTAAAAACTGCTGCTCAAAATTTAACCCAGCTATTCTGGCTTCTGTAAACATTTTCTTGCTTAAATAATAGGGAAAAATAAGACTACTTCCCATTCCAGAGAGGCCATAAACTATGCTCCAGAGTTGTCAGGTACGGTCTCACAGCCCTACCCCAGAACACAAGACTTTTTCTCCAAAGGTCCGGAAATCTCATTCCAAATTTGGAAAACAAAGAGCTGAAAAACATATAAATAAGAAAGACTTCCACCATATTGGGCCCCAGAATTTGAGAAGCAAAATTTCCTCTGGGCCCGCTAGCTCTAGCAAAATGAAAAGAATTCCAAATAAATTTAGCTTATTGATTAAGGCATCTTCTGATATGCAATATAACATTATTATATAGATACAGGATTTGTGTGAGCTCTTTATATGTTAAAGATATGAACCATTTATCGAATATTTGCTGCAAATACATTTTTCCCAGTTTGACTTTTAAAATCTAGCCTCATTAGCGATTTCCCCTGTAGCCACATGGATTCCTTTAGATGCCCGTCTTCTTCCTCATTGGAATTCTATTGTTACTTGTATTGCTATAATTTCTTTTTTTTAAGAGTCTCTTATTCTTATTGAATTATGTTTTCTTCTAGAGTTTGCAGCCATGGGACCATAATGGCTTCACCTCTAACTTTATTTTTTTTAAATATGTTTTCATTTATTTGAAAGAGAGAAATGAAGAAAGGGAGAAACATTGAGTCTACAATCAGGGCATATGCCCTGACAGGGAACCTAACTAGTAACCTATGGGTATATAGGACAGATATCCAGGCATGGGCCTCAGGCTTTTTACTCTGCCTTATTAATGCTTATAGGAGTCAAAAGGTCCTTTCACAGGTGGTTTATTATGCTAATGAGCTCAGTTTCTGGAAGAGCCCGAAGGTTCTCACTGCGGTTTTCACAGGATAGTGGCACCTTGCAGAACCCCTACTCCTAGGACAGTGGTCGGCAAACTCATTAGTCAACAGAGCCAAACATCAACAGTAAAACAATTGAAATTTATTTTGAGAGCCACATTTTTAAAATGTAAACTATATAGGTAGGTACATTGTTATTAACTGAATTAGGATACTCCTTCAATCACACTCCTTCAATCACACATGCCCGTACATGGTGTTTTGTGGAAGGGCCACACCCAAAGAGCGGCATGTGGCTCTCCAGCAGAGGTTTGCCGACCACTGTCCTAGGAGAGTCCCTTTCAACAGTAAGAACAGAACAGCTGACACTGAATGGCCACTTAAAATGGGCCCCAACACTCTTCTTAGTGCCTCACCTGGCCACCTAGTTTGATCAACAATCCCAGGAGCCTGCACTCTTATTGCCAGCTTTCAGATGAGAAAACAAAGGCGCTGAGTGGTTAAGCCATTTTCCCAAGTGCAGGGCAGAGCTGGGAGGCACACAGAGCGGGGTTGCTGAGGAAAAGATGTGCACACAGATGACGCAGGGATTCTCGGGGTGAGTGACAGCTGAGGCAGGACAGGATAGTCCTGGGAAGAGAGGGAAGGTAGTAGATATTGCCTAGGCCCTAGGAGACCCAGGGAGCACGTGCTGGGACTCGGCTGGCCTCCTGACCCTCAGGGGTTTCATGTTGCAGAGCCGTCTTGCCCAGGAATCTGGAATCCGGAATCCAAGTTATCTCAAGGCCCCAGGACAAGGAGCAGGCAATTTCCAAACTTGCCTACACTTAAGGACTGGGGTTCCTAAATCCAGTGAGGGTAGGGGGCAGATAACCAGAGTGGCAACAGTGAGTGCTTAGTACCTGTCAAGCACCAGGCAGAGAGCCTTACCTGCATAATCTTATGCACACCCTGTAACATTCCAATGAGGCTGGTAATATTATTGTACCCATTTTATAGATGAAGAAACTGAGGCTCAGAGAGGTTACACAGGTCTAACTGGCAGAGTCTGTGTGACTCCAAAGTGTGTATATCATCACCATGTCCCTCTGCTACCCCCAACCCTCGGGTTAATTAATGGCTTTGCTAAGTCCAGCTTCCCTCTCCCTCTTGCTCCGGAACACCCCATGATCAGCAGGGCTTAGCAGAGAAGGAGAGACAGGGCTCTGAGGGACCCAGCAGAAGACCTGGCCATTATTTCTCTAGAACCCTGTGATAAAGAATCAATAAGGAAAAAGATTTGCTATTTCCAGGCTGTCCTATTGTATCTTCTTCTCACTAATGGAAACTGTTATGCCATGGGTGATGGAAGCCTGTGGGCCGAGGGGAGGAACCAAGAGATCGACCATTCCCGCCTGCTCCCAGGCCCCACCCCTGCTGGGGGTTGCCCTCTGTATTGGGTGTGAAGGTGGGGGTAGTCCTTGGCCTGGCACTCTTGGGTCCCAGCCACCCACCCCTGGTTCCTGTTCACCATCGTGGGATGGTAGCCTGCCAGATGGGGAAGGGACCCAGAGGTGGTCACTGTGCCCCACAGTGACTGGTGCTTCCACCCTTAGGGTCAACTTGCATATTACCCTTTTATTATATAGAGTTATTATTATTGTTGTTGTTATTGATTTTGGAGAGGAAGAAATAGATAGAAACATCAATGATGAGAGAGAATCATTGACTGGCTGCCTCTTACATACCTGGGTGGATCCTGCAACCCTGGCATGAGCCCTGACTGGGAATTGAGCCACAATCTCCTTATTCATAGGTTGACACTCCTCCAGTGGAGCTCTCGCTGGTCTTTCATAGCTCCCAAGCCTCGGAATAATCTCCCAGAGTTTCTAGTTTTGAAAGGATCCGAAGCTGACACATTTAGGTAACTTATACAGTTGCTTTCAATCTTAGATTAGAGATAATGCTCCCAGAGAAACTTTTCTGACCTCTTCCTAAAACTTCAAACCAAATTTTTCACAAGAGCCTTCCATAATACAGCCTTCATTTTAAGGTCATAACATTTATCTAAAAGTTTAATGGCGAATTTTAATACATTTTAATATTTATTTTAGAAATACTTGTTAGATTACGATATTCCTAAAGACAGATCGTGACCACTTGTCTACTGTATCCTCAGCCATAAAGTATCTTGCATTTATGTGGACCTTGATGAAGGAACACTGAGAGAGTAAATGTGCTACATCCAAGCAGAAAAAAAAAAATGACGGAATGGACATTCTAGCAGAACCTATTTATAAATGAAAGATTAAAAAATAATCTGCAGCAATATCAAACTAAAGAGTTTAATTTAAAATGAAAGAGCACAAGTTACAAAGGGTTACAGAAAGTACAGGGTATATTTTATAAAGAGATACAAAATAACTATGTTTGAGAATTTCATTTCAGAAATATAAAAATGGCAAGAAAATATAAAATACTATATCCGAAACAAACAAAAAACTAAATAGGGGACAAATGAGTCAGATCCATATACATATACATATGTCCTTTGTGTGATGTGAACATGTAATAACTACTGATAGCTAAAATAAAAGTCCAAATGTGTGGACACATTTACGTGTTAACTTTTATTGCAAGTAAGATTAAGAACCAAGTCCCAATATTTCTGTAAACATGAATAATAATTTTTTTTTAAAAAAAATGCTAAGGAGTGTCTTGGGACTAATGAGGAAAAAAAGAAATTAACGAATAGAAAATAAGGTAATGGTAACCTACAGCATTGTGTTTGGTGTAAAAAAAAAGTGCTAAGACATTTATTTATTGTGCAGGGTACAACAAAAAAGAGAAGAAAAATTGGAGCATGTCCCAAAGTAAATTAATGTTCTGTGTTCCCAAAGGATTGTGTTTATGTGAAACCTAAAAGTAAATACCACAGAAAATTTAAAAAATACAATACGAATGAAAAATGATTTGCAAAAACTAATCAAGTCTACGAGCAGCTCAGATAGGAAGTCTAAACTATTGGTTACGTGGAGTTACAGGAAGGAGACAAAGGGCACAACTGTGGGAGCATAACGAAAGGAAAAGCCGAAGTGAGGAATGAGTGAAAAATATCACAGGAGGTCCAAATATTACAGAGAATGTGTTTCAAGCATATAAAGGAGCACAGGTCACTCTGAAGATGCCTGCAGAATAAAAATTATAAGAATAAATTATCGACCAATGAAACTGACATTGCTAAAATATTAAATTAATTTCTTGCTTCCTTGTCTCAGTTTTCACAAAGAAAATAAGGGACAAATGTTAGGATCAGACATTAATTTCCCTTGGGAGAGAAAAGAAATATTACAGGAAATTGTGATCATGCCAGAAAAGGTAATCAAAAATAATGGCTGAAACCGCACACACAAAGAATAAAAAAAAAAAAAATGCAATAGTCAATGGCTAGGTATGTCTGACTAGTTTTATTGGAGATATTCTGAGAAAAAAAAATAACAAGAAAGCAAGTGGAGCAATGAAAGATAAAGCTCCACTACTGTTAGCCTTTGCTAAAACCTAATATTTAAAGGATAGAACCTATTAAATTTTAATTGGAAAAATAAGAGATCAGTATAAGAAGACCCTTTCTCTTTTGAAATCCTCAGTTCTACTGACACATGAAATCAGTCACAAGCATTTTTATAAATATTTATTATGCTGCTTACAAATATATACCCCTGATTTTGGGATTTATGCAGTGGGGAAAGGGTGGAGGTAGATATGGCTCGGTATTAATTTCATTCTGAAAAAATAAACACAAGTCTATGTTTATTGTTAGATAAATGAAATACATAGAATCTTTCTTTGAAAATTATAAAATAGCAAAGTGAGAAAATGTCATAATAGTTTATTTAGTGTTTTTAAATACAATTGCAGAAAATGAGGAAAAGTATGACTTCATTTAAGCCAGAGTTCTTATCCTTATTAGAAATGTTGAAGCCACGAATAAAGAGATGTGATGATAGAGAATGAAAATGGAATGTAACTTTGATGGTGGGATATGAATGAAAGATGAAAAATTCTCCTCATATCAAAACACAGAAGAAGTAATATTTGTATTCAATTATATAAGAAACATAACTAGGTACTATATTGGTATCTAGGTTCAAGATGGGTCCAACATAAGTTTAAATATTAATTAATTCATTCATTCACTCACACATTTAGTGAATACATGGATGGGCTGCTGTGTATAATCAATCAACTGGTTAGTCTAGTGGACACAAGTCACTATTTTTAAAAAGTTTCTTTTTGGAGGAATTAATACTTGTGAAAATATAGAACAATTAATTTTGGTGATCTGATAGAATTCTTTATGAGATGTGTGAGCCACAAATGGGGATATTTCCAATCTTGTTTAACGTAAGGAAATTGCTGTAATAACTAATTATTTTTTTTATAAGAGGAGATCTCTGTAGGGCTGAGGTGATTTGGGATGAATATTCAAGGGGGCCTTCTAAGAACTGAGAGAAAGACAGACTAACTAGAAGTAGCAGGGAAGAGATGATAAGGAGGCTGAAAAGTGAATGATAGAGTGACTCTTTTCATTTACATGTTGCTTTGTGATTTCATGATAAAATTAATCTTTTGTCATCATTTGTTCTTTGTAAAAATTATATACCATGATATGATATCCCAGAGAGCTCTATGTGGTAAATTCAAAATATTATATATATTATATACTAGTGGCCCGGTGCACAAAATTCATGCATGTAGGGGGTGAGGGGGTTGTCTCTCAGTCCTGCCTGCATTCTCTCCAATCTGAGACCCCTTTGGAAGCTGGCCTAAAGTAGCACATGGACAACCCCCTCGCAATCTGCTCCTAACCATTCACCTGCCTGACTATTTGATCACCCCTAACCACTCTGCTTGCTGGCCTGATTGCCCCAATTGATCTCCCCTCCTGGCCTGATCACCCCCAACTGCCTTCCCCTCCTGGCCGGATCACCCCTAGTGGCCTCTGCCTTGGTCCCTCCACCATGGTGATCTGGGACCACTGGCACGTGTGCCGAAGCTCGGGGGTGGCGGGTCTTCCACCTGGCCTCCCGCAGCCCCGCCCTTCGTGCATGTGTGCGCCCTTTGCGATCTGGGACCCCCAGTGCCCGTGTCGAAGCGCAGCTGTGGCCAGCCTTTCCACCAGCCTCTGCACGGCCTGAGGAACGGGCGCTGCAGGCCTGCCGGGACCGCCAGTGCAGCGTCTGCTCCCCAGGCCCATCACCCTGCTGCTGCAGCCACTGACAGCCACTGACAGCCACTGACAGCCACTGACAGCCACTGTAGCTCCCAAGGTGTTTTCAGTCCCTTCACTCTGAAAAAATGACAACTTTCTTTAGGCATTTTCAAGATGTGTCTTTCATAGGATATGACATTTTTCCAGGGATTTACAAATGACAAACATACAACAAACATACAACATGATACTCACCATCATCAGTTGTTAAGAAAATGCAAACCAATATTACAATGAAATAATAATGCACAACTATAATGTGAGATATAACTAAAAACCTGTCAATATCAAGAGCTGGTGAGGATGTAAAATCATTAGAGGTCTCTATTTTGCTAGTAATTAATTATGCAAAATGGTACAGCCATTTTGGAAAATATGCTGGCAGTTTCTTATAAAGTTACCATATGACCCAGAAATATCACTCAAGCTAAACGGCCCTGGCAGGTTTGGCTCAGTGGTTACAGTGTTGGCCCATGCATCAAAGAGTCATGGGTTTGATCCCTGGTCATGGGCATGTACTTGGGTTGCAGGTTACACCCCCTGCCGTGGTCAGGGCTGGTGTGGGAGGCAACCAATTGATCTGTCTTTCTCACATCAATGTTTCTCTGTTTCTCTCTCTCTCTCTCTCTCTCTCTCTCTCTCTCTTCCTCCTCCCTTCCTCCCTTCCATTCTTTCTAAAAAATCAATGGAAAAAATATCCACACATGAGGATTAAAAAGATAAAGAAAAACACGTCTACACAAAACCTTGTCCACAAACGTTAATAGTATTTTTATTCTTAAACTTCAAAAACTCAAACCAATCAAGACGTGTACAACTAGTGAGTGACTAGAATATGGTGCATCTATATAATGAAATTATGCTCAGCAATAAAACAATATGGATGAATCTCAAACATGCTAAAGTAGAGAAACCGTATTCTAATGGCTGTGTGTTTGTTCCATTGTTATGATACTGAGGAAAACACAAACTATAGGGGCAGGAACAAATCGGTATTTGCCAGCAGCTGCTGCTAAGAAGAAGGAATGATTACAAAGAGGCTCGAGGGAGCACTGGGGTTGATAGAAATAGTCTTTGTCTTAACTTTAGTAGAGTTCACATGACTGTGTGTTTGTTAGAGAACTGTACCTCTAAAACAGATAAAATTTATGTTATTAAAACTACAACAACCAGATTTACTTTTTAAAATATAATTTAGAATTTTTGTTTCTGTTTTTGGTTAAGCCTTACCTAAGAATATTTTTCCATTGATTTTTAGAAAGAGTGAAGGAGAGAGGGAAGACAGAGAGCAACATTGATATGAAAGAAACACATTGATTGGTTGCCTGGTGCTCTGACCAGGGCCGGGGCAGGTAGGAAATTGGAACCCAGGTACTTGCCCTTGACTAGAATCAAACCTCAAACCTTTTGGTCCATAGACTGATGCTCTATCCACTGAGCAACACTGGCAAGGGCAACAGCCAGATTTCTTTAAAAAGGTAAATGCTGAGTAAATATTGTAGAATAGGGATTATTGTCTATACTGAGCCCTAGAGAACACACTAATTAGCTCGATTTAAAATATTTGCCAAGTTATGTGTTGTATAGCAGATAGATAATCCAGATGATGAAAAATTGAAACTTTGTTATTATTTAAACTACCTCTTTCTAAATGGGGTTTATAATTCCATAAAAATAAACAAAAAAAATCATGTTAAAAATCACAAGATCAAAATCTGATAGAATTGACTCTCCTCCTAGCTTCAGGGAAATAAGGCAGCACCTTGTGCTTTCACTTTGTTATATTCATGGCGACTTCCACCTCCAATAGCCAAGAGCACATCAGGTCTTCAGCCTGCCGGGAGCTGTGCTTAAGTGCCTCATTGCTTTTCACCAACACATTGAACAAAGTGCGGTTAGGAGAAGTTGGACTCTACCATAAAAAATGGAATTCAGGAAATCTGTAATGTCAAAATGCTGTGAAAAATAACCCTGCATCTCTTTATCTCAACCTTGACTTCCAGTGGAGTCACTTCCCATTGTGATGGAAATTAACTAACAATAGTCATGCAAGAGCAAATGCCATAGGACAAGAGGCAACTTGTTTATGGATGGATAGCTTGAATGTCACACAATGAAATATTAACTTTAGTCTCAGTGAATACATTTTAAATACAAACTGCTATGAAAGGTAAAGATATAAATTATTTATATTTTTCCCTAAAAATATGATTTAAAATAGAATGATTAGTAAACCTAAGACAGTAAGGAGCTGCTAAGGGACCTGATTACGATGAAGGTGTAAGCCTCAGGTACTGGGTCTCCAAGGTTCCTAAAAACACACTACTTATCCTATCTAATAAAAAAGTAACATGCAAATTGACTGTACCTTTGTTATACCCACAAGCCACACTCATCAGCCACACTCACTAGCCAATCAGGAACGAAATGCAAATAAACCCAACAAAGATGGCAGTTAATTTGCATACATGGGCACCAAGTGGCCTGGGTCCCAGGAACATACTTGGGACCCTGGCCACTCTTAGCCTGTAGACCCGCACTTAGGCCTTGAGTGTCAGGGGCCCCAGAACACCCCTAGCCACTGTTGGACTATGGGTGCAGCAGCCAAGCAGCTGAGGGCGGGGATGTTCCTGCCCTGCCCCCGGACACTTGCAAGTGCTCTGGCACCAAGCAGCGATTGAGGTCCACGATGCGGGGGAGGAGCTGGCTGCCAGTCTCTGGGCTGTGTGGAGACCCTGGTAACCACCAGCAGGTGGCAGGGATACCCCCTAGCCCAGTGGATACAACATGGCTGCATGAGCTGCAGAGGAAACACCATTTAAAAAAAACAAAACATTTTTTATTGATTTTTTTAGAGAAGAGGAATTGACAGTTGGAAACATTGATAAGAGAGAAACATCTATTAGCTGCCTCCTGTACACTCACCACTGGGGATGTGCCTCCAACAAAGGTACATGCCCTTAACAGGAATCAAACCTGAGACCTTTCAGTCTGCAGGCCCACAGTCTATCCACTGAGCCAAACTAGTTCCAGTGTAAACAACTTTTCTGACCGCTGATTGGCTAAGCTCCTGTATACCACTACTTGCAGCTTTCTCGGTAACTTGGATTATAAGAATCCAAGAAGGTGATCTAGGGTTTTTCCACCACACTCCTGGAGGAAAAAACAAAGGTCTGCTGCAGGAGGGGCTAAGAAATGTCACATCCTGCCCTTGCTGCTTTGGCTCAGTGGATAGAATCTCAGCATGCTGACTGCAGGGTCTGGGTTTGATTCTGATCAAAGGCATATTACCAGGTCAGGGCTCATTCAGGAGGCAACCAATCAAAGTGTCCCACTCACATTGATGTTTCTCTCTGTCTCTCTCGTCCACACTCTCTAAAAATCAATGGAAATATATACTCAGGTGAGGATACAAAGAAAGAAAGAAAGAAAGAAAGAAAGAAAGAAAGAAAGAAAGAAAGAAAGAAAGAAAGAAAGAAAGAAAGGAAGAAAGAAAGAAAGAAAGAAATGTCATATCCTATAAAAGACACATCTTGAAAATGCCTAAAGAAATCTGTCATTTTTTTACAGTGAAGGGATTAGAGTCTGTGTTGAGAAAACACCTTGGTGGCTACTGTGGATGGCAGTGGCTGCAGCAGCAGGATAATGGGACTGGCACCTTCTCTTGATCAGCCCGATCACCTCCCACAGAGGGTGACCAGACTAATGGGGAGCGGGCCTCAGCAGTCAGTAGGACATCTCCTGAGGGCTCCCAGTCTGTGAGAGGGGCCGGGCTGGGCTGAGGGAAGCCCCCACCAAACATGAATTTTGTGCACCGGGTCACTAGTTTTAATATAATGCCTAGAATATCCTCTTAAAAACATACAGTTATGAATTGACACCTCACTAAATAACAAGATAAATGTATACCTTAAAAATCAACAGTCTTCTTAACTGGACTTCTTGCCTTACTCAACCTCCCCCCCCCCCCAATTATCCATCCTATCCATCCCCTCTGTATAATCACTAATAAATCCACATTCAATTATGTTGCCTCATACATCATTCCTTATAGAAGGTTTGTAGCAAATTTTGTAACAGAATATAAAATTCTTCATAATTAGATATTGGTATAATTTCCCAGATATGTTTCATACTTTTTGCCCCTCCCACCTAGTTTCCCATCCCTCCATCATTCATACTGGTCCTTTGCCATGTTTCACTGCATGTCTAGCCAGTATTTACTTGTTTATGCATCCATGGGACTGCACACCCCGAGTCTTCTTTCTGGAATACCCATCTCTCTTTTTTTTTTTTTCTCTAACAAATAAGACTGACTCCTCTTTAAGCCACAGTTCAAACACTGCGTCTAGGTGAAACTTTACACACCATTTATACTTAGTCGCTCTGTCTTTGTTACCTTAATTCTTTGTTCATAATTTAGTTTTAATTCCTACAGTATTTTCATATTCTGTTGGAGACCAGGTATAAACTGACACGGTCCTTGCACCTGATGGGACTAACAAGGCTCAGTCCCGTACCCACACAGATTTTCCAGACTTGTTTGGATGGCAAGTATCAGTGTAATAAGAGCAGCCCCTACCTACATAGCTTTCCCAGGTTTGTTTAGATGACTGTTATCAGTAGGATAAGAGCTGCCTTTCATGGCTTATTCAAGATGTATGTATCCAATTAGTGAGATTTATTGTACCGAGAATTTGTCCTTTAACCCTGTCTTTCCATTAGTGATTTTAGAAGAACAAAGAATGTTTTCCTCTTGATTTAGCTCCTGCTTAGTGTTTTATGTATAAAAAGCATTACACAGTTAATAAAGCTGCTGCAGTCTGTCAAGGGCTTGCAGCCCTCTTGATCCGCTTTCCTGTCTTTCTTTCATTTTCTCAATTCCTACCTCCCTACCTCAGCCCGGTTCAACTGTCAGGCTGGCCCTGACAATATTCTTAATTATGTTTCTTCTCCCTCCTTCCACAACAACATTTATATTTGCTCTACTAAGTATCTACTATATTATATTAATTTTTGAAACATTACTATCTAATATTGTGCATGGAACATAGTAAGTGCAAAATAAATTATTATCATATGAGTTAAACTAAACAAACCAGGTGTTCTCAGGACTTAGAGAAAATAGACTGTTTTGGAGTCATTAGTCACTAATATATTTTCTTGACTGGATACCTTTCTATATAAGAGATGTGACAATTACAATTTACCAAATATAAGCTGTTCATTATATAAAAGCATTAACTCAACTATTTAGTTTGTATAGTACACTAAGCCCAAGAAGAATATATCTTTACTAGAGGCCTGGTGCATGAAAATTCATGCACAGGAGGGGGGTCCCTCAGCCTGGCCTACCCCCTCTCACAGTCTGGGAGCCCTCAGGGGCAGGAGGTGACCTGGCAATCAGGGGAAGATGATGCCCCCAACACACCTCTGCTGCTGCCACTGCCAGCAGTGCAAGCCTCAGCCAGCCCTGGTTACCTGGGCAGTTGGGGGCTGAGGAGAATGCCAGAGACAGGCGCACAGAGTGGCCTGGCCCACCTTGCCATACACCTGCCAGCCTGGTAGGGCTGAGGGGACTGGGCATACCATCTTGAGGATGTGGGTGCCACCATCTTTGAGGGTGTGGTAGTCAATTAGCATATTCCCTCCTTGTTGTCTGTGGGTGCCTCCATCTTTGAGGGAGTGTCATTAAATAGCATATTCCCTCCTTATTGGCTGTGGGTGTTGCCATCTTTGCGATGGCATGGCAGCCAATTTGCATATTCCCTCTTTATTAGATAGGATCATCATTTTTTTGCTCTAGGCTTCATACTTCCGAAGAGTAGGCACCATAACTTATTAAAATTTGTATCCTCCACACTTAGAGGTTTTTATTGGTATAAAAATTTAATTAAATGTTTTTATATTTTAATTTAAACTAAATGTAAATAGGAATACTTATTTCTAAATAATAGTTTCTAATGGTAAGTCAGCTCAGACAAGTTATTCCAAGTCCACCTTTTTACATACATTTCTAGTACTGAGAGTATTCATGTAATTGTTAATTTAATTTTTAAACATTGAAGACAAGATAAAATTATATACTACAATCAGTATACTATTTATATTTATGATTGATTAACATGTATTATTTATTACTTGACCAAAAATGGCAAGAAAATATATTACTGGCTGTGCTAGCTTCCAAGCTTGCATTAGAAGGAATATTATAACAAACCAGATAAACTGATGACAGCACAAATGATAGATAATTTGACATAAAAATTCTAAAATCATTCAATCAAAAAAACTGATTACCCAATAAACTTTAGAAAATATACATTTAAATTATACTAGAAGTTGTCAAAGGATAATTTTTGAAAGTAAAATAATCATTACCATAGAAATATGAATGCAAACATGTCAAACATTATATAATTTCACTAATTAATGAGGGAACAATTAGCATGTTATAATTGGATTAAAGAAGAATACAAAGGATAAACACACATGTAGGCAATCAGGAATACTGAAAATAATTTACGTAATAGATGCAAAATTGGCCAATAATCAACTGCTTTATATAGGCAGTTTGCTCTTCTATGTACAAAGTCTTTTACAGTGTTATCAGTTTTTTTTATCACTAACAGATTTGTCATATAGCACAAAGATAACAAAAGGTAGACATTATCTGAAGGAATGTGCTAGACAGGACACCAGTAATATTTGTTTTGTTTTTCATTTAAAATCATTTACATATTTTCTTGATAAAAGTGTCTTTATTATCATTTAGACTATTCTATTCTTATTATCATACAGATTTTTAATTATTAAACTAGAAGCCTGGTGCATAAAATTTGTGCACAGGGGAGGGGTCCCCTCAGCTCAACCTGCATCCTCTCCAATCTGGGAACCCTCAGGAGACTGGGCCTAGACCGGCAGTTGGACATTCTTCTCACAATCCAGGACCACTGGCCCCAAACTGCTCACCTGCCCCCCTGCTGGCTTGGGCACCTCTTACTGCACCCCCCTTGGCCTGGTCACCCCCAGTTGTCCCCCACTGTGGGCCTGGTCACTGCATGCAGCCTGCTACGTGGTCGTTTAGTCACCCCTCATTAACCCCTCTGCCAACCTGGTCACTGCATGCAGTTGTCTGTTTGGTTGTGATGGTCGTTTAGGCTTTTATATATATAGATAATGTATGTATATGCCTGAAAGACTATGTATTACATGGCCACATGTACTTCAGGGACACTCAATAGAAGAAAATTTAGGAACATTCAGCATCAAAGACAAATTTCTGAGAGCCTTTCAAAAGAGTTCCAAATTCTACACCAATTTAGTTTAAAGCAATTGAACTATTCCACATTTAATGTGATAACATTATATGTTTTTATTCTTGACAATGTGAAATCAATTTTTAAAGAATTTTAAGTGGGAAAACATATTTTTATTACTCAGGAAAAAGGCAATTATTATTTTCATAGAATCCTGCAATCTAAGATTTGAGATGTTTTTGCAAGTGCATTTAACATATTTTGCAATATATGTTGACAGGTGGTCACCCCATCTGTGCTTAGAAATGTTTTAGTTGTCATGTTTCAAAATAGAATTGGAAAGGAAGTGGCTCAAGATAAAAAATTGTTATAAAAAAGCTTTATATCTTAAATACAAACAGTTAACATATTTCCATCAATCTCAAGGGGAAAACTCATGCTTGCAATAAAAGGGAAATGTAAGATTTGCCAAGAGGAATTGAAGAGCACTGATGTAATTGCTTGGGAAAGGGGCCACTGAGTTGGAAAGCATGATTAAAAGAGCTGCAGGGCTTGGGTGGAATCCAGCCCAGCAGCCCAGCAGCTGCACATCTTAGACAATCTGTTGCTGATTATTAGTGATAGAAAGCCAGGTATAATAATTGGTGTCCATTGTTAAGAATGCATGAGTCAAATTTCCAACAGCTTTTTAATAATTTGTCACAAAGTGAGTATTGGCTTTTGGAAACTACCCTTGATATTCATTAGAATTCAAAGAATTATGTAGCAATACAATAAGGCTACATTTACAGACATTGCGTTCTGTTAAAGGGCATGGCCATATAATACCCAGAGACAACTTTAGCCTGAGTTTTAACCAGCATTGACATGATTTTCCAACATTTAGAATTTGGCTGTTATTATACTTATGTAATGCAGTGTCTTATTAAGGCAGAATAAAAACTGATAAAACCTATGTGTAGAGTTAGAAAAAAATGATAAAAAGTGAAGAGGGTAGGAGACTGAAGAATACCTTGAGGTTGATTAGGGAGGATAATCATGGTCAACACCTGAGGTTCACACATATACCACATATTGGATAGTAGAACACCTACAAAAGTCAGATCATAAGGATGGATGACAATGCTTAGATAAAGAAAAGAGACTGAGAAAGAATATATTTGTTCTGAAAACAGCACCGTGGATGACCTCAGAATCTGGCCAAACGTACCATTTTATATAGTATATAAAGTAGTCTCTATATACTATAGTATTTTTATAAAGAAGAAAAAAAGTCAGCACAGTACAAATTGAAAGAGCCACCTCACTAAATTTTATATCAGTATAGGACTGAACAATTATGCTATAGAACTCTGCTATCCACATGTCATACAGAGGGACAAAAGACTATTCCTCTTATGAGTTATGTTTGGCCAAAGCGGTGGCTGTAGGAAAGTTTAGCAGTACTTGAACAAGCATCAGATCCTTTGAAATACACTTGTCAAAGCAGAGATGGCTAGATTGGAGGACTAGCCACTTGGCAATAAGGTAGGAGTAATAACAAGAACCACATTCTATCTTGGAACTATTCTAAGGCAGCACTACTGATGAGAGCGGAAGCAGAAGCAATGTAACTGGTCTCAGAGGAAAGAGCTCTCATAGTCCTTTGTGTTCCAAGCAACCAAAACTGTGAGTTAATGGCTACTCAGCCTCAATTCCTCCTGGAAATCAAACAGCAGCTATATCTTTATTATGAGGACTAAATCAGCAGAAATTTTTACCAATGTGGAAATTGAATTTCATAAGGTTCTAGAAGTACAATAACGAGAAACAAATAGAAGACCAGTTTCAAACACCCCATGAAGATTCTCAGAAGTACTTGGAGGAAAGCAAATCTTCAAGGATTTATTAAGTGAATGGTAGGAGGTAAAACTATTAAGATTTATAAGTTAAAGTTTAGATTTGTCTTACAGTCTGTGGAAGCCTGGGAGATTGTCAGCTGCTTTTGAATGTTTCAGAGAAAAAACTATAGTTAACATTCCAATTCAACAATGATTTATTCTTCAAATGCAAACCTCTGATGACTAAGCTATCTGTTCCCAAGGTGGACATGTGGCTCACAGTAGAAAATGGAAGTGAAACCAGGTGTTCAATCCTATGTAATAAAGAGCTAATATGCAAATGGTCGTCATGCCCTTGTGCCCTGGTGTCCTCATGCCCTAGTGCTGGGGCCAGGGATCCTGAAGCCAGGCTTGGGGAGCTAAGGCCAGTTGGGGGGACCTGAAGCCATGCCTCCTGCCATGGCACTGGTCAAGGGAGACCTGAGGCCAGGCCAGGGGACCTGAGGCTCTGCATCCTGCCCAGAGGGTCTTGGGGGTGGAACTGGCCAGGTCTGGGTCTCGTGCAATTTCGAGGTCATTGGGGGTGGGCGGGGACATGACTCTAGGTCCCACAGCGCACCCGAGACTCTGACAGGAAGGAAGTTTTCATATACATTTTACTAATTTTCTTTCATCTCTGATACTTCTATTATAGAGAAAGGACAAATAGCAGTATTAAAATATTTCCTCTAATTAATTCCCTTTTTATGTGCATGAATTTTGTGTACTAGACCTATATGCAAAACTCCAATAAAAGAGAGTATTTAACTATTAGAACACTGTATCTTACCTAATAATAGAAAAACATATAAATTGACCATACCTCTGCTATGCCCATAGCCAATCAGAGTGGGTATGCTAATTAACCCAACAAAGATGGACGTTAATTTGCATGCATAGGCACCCAGTGCCTGTGTCCCGGGAACATCCTGGCACCTAGGTCACTGTGAGGTAAACCATCAGTTCCAAGGGGGCAGGGGCAGAGCCAGCGATCTGAGGGGGCTGAGGGTCCACTGCCAGGCCAAAAGCCTTGGTTAGAGGCTTAGAACTTGTGATCACAGCGAGCTGGGGGACCTCTGGCTGAGTTCCCCTGCCCAAGGCCAAAAGCCTCTGTAAGTCATCAGTAGGACATCCCCTGAGGGCTCCCAGTATGTGAGAGGGGCAGGTTGGGGTGAAGGACCACCCACCCACAGTGCACAAATTTCATGCACCAGGCCCCTAGTTTAGAATAAAATATGCCAGGGAGTCATTGTGCTTTATTAAAGAACAAGACATTAATTAATATTGATTTGCCATTTTGCTGTATGAAAATTGAAAACTAGAGTAAAATATATAAAAACATTGTGCATAGGTCCTGAACAACAGTCATCACAAGAATTTGATTCATGAGAAAAGAGAAAGATAAATAAAATGGATATCTGGTTTCATGCCACGATTCACTTTCCTGAGTGTGTTCCTGGGAGGAGAAACACAAAAAGAGTTCGGTTATCTTGCTGACTGGCAGCCATCCACTGCTGTTTGGGGAGGTTGGCATTGCTGGAATTCCAAGGGCAAAGCCCTGGAATGGAGAGACTATGCGGAGACAGAGCACAGAGAACAACGTAAGAGATAATATCAATATGTCTACTAAGTTGAGCTTCTGTCTCAAACAGACCTGAGACTGAGAGAGGACTACCCAATGGGATATCACTGAGTAATTCTAAGAGCTGACAGAGGGTTGGGAACTGTTCAAGTCTAACCAGTCAAAATAGAGAGAAATTATTGCACATCCATAAAGTCCAATAGAGATCTTATAGCAGTATGAATTTAGTAGTAGGGCTAAATAGTACCTAGGAAAAAGGCTATTGTAGATCTGACCTAACAAACAGAAAGAAACTGCAAAAGTAATCAAGCTAATGTGCAAATGACAAGAGGTCCAAACTTCAAAACTTGTTAAATGAAGGCAGAATAATTCAAACTCTCAAAAATATAACCTTACCAATGTTTAAAAATTGACACAAATTTGCTATCCATGAGGAAAAAAAAATCAAGAAAATGTGAGCTATATAGAAAAAAGGAGATTAAAAATTATAGAACAACTGAAATTAGAGAATGGATCTTTAAAAAAAATAATAAATATGATAATGGATTTAAAAGTAAAAATAATGAAAGATGAAGAAATTGAAGAAAAAAATGAAACTTAAAGAGATAAAATTAAATATCCAGTGGAAATAATATGCTGGAAGGATTTTAGAGAAGAGTAGATACTGCAAAAGAAAATACTAAAAAATAAAACATATGTAAACAAACAATAACAATAGCAACAACAAAAAACCTAAACAAAAGGAGAAGGAAAAGAAATCAGAAAAAATGAAATGAGGCTCATTTATAAGTTACACAGTATCAAGTGCTATATATAGTCCATGTATAGTTAGATTTTCAGAAAGAATGAAGGAAACTGAAAAATATTTGACTAAATAATCACTATTTTGTTCTCAAATTTGTGGAAAAACAACAACAAACAATTATACTCAGAGATCCAGCAAACTCTGAGTATAAAGAATAAAAACCACATTGAATATATCATAATCAAATTGCAGAAGCCTAATAATGAGAGAGAATCATTAGAAAAGTCAGAGAGAAAGAAAAGGTTATCTCTTTACATTCATGATTGCAAAGATAAGCATATCACACACATCCTGACAAGACTTTGTAAACCACAAGATAGTGGAATAGCATCTGACAAATTAGTTCTGTTAAATGGATCAGGAAAGGTAGCAGGTAATTCTAGAATTTCTATACATATTGCTGTGAAGGAAAATGTCACTTTCTCTGCATTCTACGAATACTATGACAGATATGCTCACTCATACAGGGAAGTGTGTATCATAGAAATAAAAATAAAATTTCAGATGCTTAAGTCTAAAGGTGTGACCATGTGCCTGACATTCTCAAAGGAAGAGTGTTCTGACTCTTCCTTCAGTTCTTCACTCAATTTGGCATCCCAAGAAAATACAAAAGAAGTAATAACTGGAAAATGGTATAGAACATGTTCTTCCTTGGGGGATTATTACTCAAGGCCACAGGTCTTTTTAGAGACATTATGAAGGTAATATGTCTGTTTTTGGAGAAAATATCCAACACTGCCTACATATGCATCGGATCACAGGCTACATGTGTAGAATAAAGAAAGAAAAACACATCCTTCCCCCTTTTTGGTGTATGTCATCTCTTGAATTCTTAGTGGGTACATTTATTGATTCAATAACCATTTTAAGTGCCTACTATATTCTGAGAAATGCCATAGGCATTTAAACAGGGCTATGATGAAAACCACGTGTGCAATGCCCTGTACAAGGGCAGTTCATCAAGATGGCAAATTTTGCTGAAAAACCTGGTGTGAGTTTTGTCAATTGGGACAAAGAGACATCTCTTTTATTATCCCCACATCCTGGGTGCATCTATTGTGAGTTTGTTTTTGTCCTGTTACTTTTCTTATGCACATTATGACATTTGTTTTGACACTTGGTAGATGGCTGTTTGGGTTCTGCATCTAAAGCCTGGAAGTTTAGCAGCACTTATATCCTCAAAAAGTTTCTTAACTATCTGGTTCGGCTTAATGGGTAGAGCATCAGCCTTTGGACTGAAGGGTTCGAGGTTCAATTCTGGCCAAGGGCACATCCCCAGGTTGCGGGCTTGATCCCCAGTGTGTGCCATGCAGGAGGCAGCCCATCAATGATTTCTCTCATCACTGATGTTTCTATCTCTCTTTCCCTCCCCCTTCCACTCTGAAATCAATAAAAATAGTTTTTTTTTAAAGTTTCTTAGCAGAGAGCTCATCTAAAATAAAGGATGATCAATACAAACTAGTTCAAGAGAAGTTTATTTATTTCCCCTCACCTTACATCCCATAATTTAAGAGCCTCCCAAAAGGATATTTATAAATTTCAATAACTGGAAGAAATTCTTTAAACTCCAGTATTCATGAAATCAATAGAGGGACTTTTAAAATAAGAATTGCTGGGCTTTTCACTGTGCAGAGAAAATGCTACATACATTCCTATATAGAAAAAAACAAACACATATTCATATAATGAAACCTGGTAATTAGTCAGGATCTAATACTGCTCAAAGTATTACACAAAGGAAGGGAATTAACATGAATCACAAGCCTACCAAGTCATTAGATGACCCAGGGGGATAGAAGTCAGAGATCATCTCTGCCCCTGTTCAATGAACTCCACTGTAACTAGCACTCAGAGCCCAGGAGGCTGCAGCTGCTTCTGCTGTGGACTCATTGCTGCCTTTTAAGCCCATAAAGCCAGGAATGACACAGGGAGAACTGGTCTAGACACCTCAGTTATCTCTGGACTTCTTTATCCATAGCCCTGCTTGACAGCAGACATAGCAACTGGAAGCTGACTTCCACTTTGCCTCCTGGTTCCATGCCTTCCCAGTTTCATGTCAGTGTATCTAGTAATTGGTGGACTGATTGTATACAGAATAAAATAGTCTGGGAGATAATTATTTTACTTATTTTCACAATTAGAAAGGAAGTGGAATGCAAGCTCCAGCTGTCTCCCACATTCCTCTGCTGAATCATTAAGTGGTGCAGCAGCATATAAAACAAACAAGGCCACAAATGGGATTATGATATATGCTCCAATAAGTGTTGCTAAATGGATAATAGTTTTGACTTACTGTGGATTTCCTTTTATATTCTCACTAGAGCCCCAGTGCATAAATTCATGCATGAAGACATAAAGGATGGGGTTCCCTCAACTCAGTCTGTATCTTCTCCAATTGGAGACCCCTTGCCGAGTGCCATTTTAGGCCTAATCCTGGGGATTGTCAGTCAGATATCCTTCTCACAACCTGGGACCACAGGCTCCTAACTGCTCACCTGCCTGCCTCCCTGATTGACCCTAACTGCCTCTGACTGCCAGCCTGATCACCCCTAACTGTCCTTCCCTGCCAGCCTGATCACCCATAACTGCCCTGCCCTGCAGGCCTGATGTTGCCCCCCAACTGCTCTCCTCTGCTGGACAATTTGGTTCCAATTGGTCTGTTCCTATGCCAGCATCAAGAGCTCTGCCTCCTAGGCATCCATTGGCTCCCCACAGCACCCATCTTCGGTTCTGATTGGTTGGTCCCTATGCCAGTTAGCATCTCCAGGCCTATCTCTGGGCATGATAAAAAGATGGGGCTTAATAGCAGGCCCCACAGAGGCTGGGAGAGAAAGAAAAGCCTGGCTGCTGGAGAAGATCAGAAAAAAAGAGGGAGAGAAAGAAAGAGGTAAATATACTGATCAACAGCTTCCTCTGAGGCTGCAGATCAGACCCTGACTCACTTTCTAGGTCTCAGCCACCTGAGCAGTCAGTGCTGGATTGCCAGGCTCCAGGTGGGAAACCCAGTGCTGACTTCCAGATGGTCAGCATTTGGTTGTGAGTGGTGGTTACAATCCTGGGCTTTTATTATTAAGACTAGAGGTGTGGTGAACAAAATTCGTGCATGGGGGTGGGGGATGTCCATTAGCCCAGCTTTCACTCTCTCCAATCTGGGACCCCTTAAGGGATGTCTGATTGCCTATTTAGACATGGGAAATTGGGCATACTTCTCACAATCCAGAACTGCTGGCTCCAAACTGCTCACCTGCCTGCCTCCCTGATTGCCTCTAACTGCTTCTGCCAGCCAACCTGATCACCCGCTAACCACTACCCTGCCAGCCTAACTGATGTCTAACTGGTCCCCTGCCAGCCTGTTTGCCCCCAACTTCCCTCCTCTGCCAGCCTGATCACCCCTAACTACCCTTCCCTGCAGGCTTGATCACCTCCAACTGCCCTCCCTTGCAGGGCCTGAAACCTTCCAACAGCCCTCCCCTGCTGGCCATCTTGTGGTGGCCATCTTGAGTCCACATGAGGGCAGGATATTTGACCACATGGGGCCAGCCCTCTTGGGTGTTGGAGTGATGGTAAATCTGCAAATTACTCTTTTATTAGATAGGATAGAGGCCTGGTGCATGGGTTGGAGGCAGCTGGTTTGCCCTGAAGAGTGTCCCAGATCAGAGTGGGGGTTCCCTTGAGGTGAGGGGCGGCCTGGGCGAGGGGCCTGTGGAGGTTTGCAGGCCCACCACACCCCCCACCCCAGCGACTCAAGCGGAGGCCTGGTATCTAGGATTAATCTATGTCTACAATTGAAACTTTGTAGCCTGGAGCAGAGTCAAGCCTTCTGCTCACTCTGCTCCAGGGCGGCAGCCATTTCTGTTTGAAACTTTGTAACCTAGAGTGGAGGCTTAGGCGGGCAATGGAAGGTTGAAAGCTTGGCCTCTTCTGTTGCCAGGGAAACCCAAGTCTCTGTTCTCTCCAGCTCAGTGGCTGCAGCTATTTTGGTATCTTTTATAACTGAAATATTGTAACATTGAGTGGAGGCCTAGGCCCACAGTGGCAGGCGGAAAGCTTGGCTTCCTCTATTGCCAGGGAAACCCAAGCCTTCCTCCTGCTCTCAGTGGTGGCAGCCATTTTGGTTGGGGTTTATTTGTATAATCTGCTCCTGATTGGCTGGTGGGTGTGGCTGGTGGGTGTGGCTTGTTGGTGTGACAAAGGTAAGGTCAAATTTGCATATTACTATTTTATTAGATAGGACACTCTTTTTATTAACCACAATTTGAATGTAGGCTCTAATCAGCTGACTGCTTCTTGCTCAGGACTGTCATTGCTAACCACTTTCTTCTTATGTCTTTAGGCTGTTTTTTTTGGGTTTTTTTGCCTGCCGGAAGTTCACTTTAAAATTTATTAACACAATCTCTCATTGGGTTTTACTTATCTTCACTCTATTCTGTATGATACTATGTATTGTTTGCTTTCTTTTCATTAGCCACTACAATAAGATTAAATGTTCTGCTTTTGGTTACTGGAGATGGGGGAACCAAGAACAGGACCCCTAGAAAGCATTGCCTTCAAAAACTCCCCAAGTGCCCCAAAGTCAGGTCTTAGTTTATTTAATTGTATTCCGTTTACCACACATTCCATGCTTTGCAGTTTGTTTTATTCTCCTATAAATATCAAACCTGCATTTAAAAAGTATTTTTCTATCAAAACATAACCCATATCTCAGCATTGAGTCATTTAAAGGGGAGAATTCTGATGGGAAAAAAAATACTGTTAGAGTAAAAAGACCAGTGATAGAATTCTAAAGCACACATTGCTCAGTGGGAGAATGAAATGCCTGGATCAGTGGTGACTCCAGTCTAGGGCTTACCTGAAGAATGGCTTTTCTTTTGTTCTCTTCAGAGAGTGATAACTTCAAGTGCTCTATGTTCAAATAATTACACTTCTCTCTGAGTAAGGCTCTGGAATAATTATAAGCATCATCCCATCAGAGCAATACTTCTGCATTGCTTAGGGAAACCCCTCGAGTAGCAATTATAAAGATTAAAAATGGAATAAAAGAACTTTCAGATCTTGAGAAATATAGTTAGTGGGTAGCATTGCCAAATATTTCAAACATTTCTGAATACTCTTGATATAAGAAACTAATATGTTCAACCTATTTCCCCTTAGAAAACCTATTCTTTTTAATCTAGTTTCATATAGGATGACTGCCCTTACAAATTTAATTCTAATAGTTATACTGATAGAGAACAATTCGGCAGCAGGATATATATTCAGTAAATTGATTTCAAATACTATCTAATTTTCTACTGCATATTTTTAAAGTGGGTCTATTTCTGGGTTTACCAATGTGTGGGGGCCATGCAGCATGTAATCTTTACATTTCTCTCTCCTTTTTCTAGACAATTGTTTGTTGCTTTTTTTGTGTGTGTTGTTGTTGTTTTGTTTGTTTTTTTATCCTCATCTGAGGATATGTTTATTAATGTGAGAGAAAGAGAGAGAGAGAAAGAAAGAGAGAGAGAGAGACAGAGGAAAAGAAAGGGAGGGAGGGAGAAAGAAAGAAAGAAAGAAAGAAAGAAAGAAAGAAAGAAAGAAAGAAAGAAAAAAAGAAAGGGAGAGAGAAAGAGAGAAAGAAAGGGAGAAAGAAAGAGAAAGAAAGGAAGGGAGAAAGAAAGGGAGAAAGAGAGGGGAACATCGATTTGTTGCCTCCCATGTGTGCCCCAGCTGGGGATTGCCCCACAATCTACTATATGCCCTGACTGGAAATGAACCCGCAAACTTTTGGTATATGGGAAAATGCTCCAACCAACTGGACTACCCCGTCAGGACTGTTGCTATTTTCTAATATCTATATATCATGGTTCTTTGGAAATAGACTTCAGAAATAACAATTTTTAAAATCCAACTGCCTATGTTAACTTGTATTTGTCAACCATTTAACAGTTCCAATTCTGAATGATATGAGGGTGTGGGTGTGTGTGGGGGAGACTGCTGATTTAGGACAGAGACTCCTCTTGCTTCATGGCTTCTCAGGAAAGGCCTGGAAACAAGACAGCTTCATAAAGAGAAGTGTCCTCTCAGTTTGGGAAGTCCTCCAGCAATAAAGGAAGTCAAAACATTTTTGTTCTCTGGATTCTGAGCTAAGTGGTGAACTTGCAAGTGTTTAGCAAGCAAAGTGATCAAGAATTTTTCTAGAAATAGTCACTTACAAAGCAAATTAGGGCTACTCATATTTTGTTTACATGAATTGGAGTGGAAATGGGGAATAGTAGCTTGGAACTTATTCCTGGATTTGCCTTATATGTGTAGAGTCCCCAAATCCCAAAATCCTAAGGTAGTCCAGAGAAATCCTTTCCTTTATCTATCTTTATTCAAATTAGAATTGTCTTAATAATGCTATTTATTGCAAAAGGAAAACCAATTGACTGGAGAGTTGAATCCAGAATCATGCATCACACATGCATCCTTTTTAATCTAAAACATTCCTCAGCCTTTCCTTGTCTTTTATGACTTGGACAGATACACACACACACACACACACACACGCACACACACATATATATGTATATGTGTGTGTATATATATGTATATGTGTATATGTGTATATATGTATATGTGTATATATGTATATGTGTATATATATAAATTTTAGTATAGTTTTAGATTTCCATAAATTACAAAGATAGGATAGTTTTCTCATATATTTTGTTTTCCTTGTTAAACTCTTACATAAACATGATACATGTCACAGCTAATGAACTAATATTGACATGTTATTAACTAGAAGTCCACACTTTGTTGATATGTCCCTAGTTTTAATGTATTGTCCCTTTTACATCCTAGGACACCTTCTAGGATAAAATATTTACTCATAATGTCTCTAGAATTCTTTAAACTGTGATAGTTTCTCAAACTTACCTTATTTTAATGATCTTTTGAAGAAAATGGTCAGATATTTTGCCAAGTCCTTCCATTTGAGATTATCTGATATTTTTGTCTCATTACACTGGAGTAATGGGTTTTTTAAAGAGCAAGAACACAGAAGTACCATAATTACCTAATATCAAGGGTACACATTTCCAACATGAATTATCACTGTTGATATTAAGGTTTGATTAACTGGCTGAGATAGTGTTGGCCAGGTATCTCTATATAAAAGTGTAGCACTGTAAACTAACCCACTAACCCCTTTTACTCATCCCCCATCCCCCCCACACATACTTTCCATATGGTATTTTTGAGCAGAAGTCCCTATACATAGCTCACTATTAAGGAGGGGAAACGAATATTCCACCTCCTTGAGAGCAGAGTGCACATGATGTTGTTGGTTCCATTACTGGTCAAGTTAACTCAGAATCTTGCTTAAGTAAGTTTGTGACTGTCTTCCACTAAGACTCATTACTTTGAGATCATGTAAATATCCTATTTATCATCAAACTTTTATCCCTTAATTGTAACACATATTGATGATCCTTGCCTGAATATTTTATTACTACATAGGTTGACAAACTGTGATTTTATAATTGCATGATTCTATAAATGCTTCTGTATTTATTAGTTGACTAGTTGACATTAGACTGTTTAAAAACAGTTATTCCAATGTATTAATTAGTCTATTTGTATATATCAGTATCGATTCATGACATCTTGTTCAACTGAAAGGGTTTAATCATTGGCATATATGTATATATATGTTAACATTGCTATAGCAAATGAAAGCCCCTTCAATCTGACTCACCTGCCATTTTTACCTTCCCTCCACAATTTTTGAACACTTCCCCTCCCTCACTTTATGACACAGCAAGAAGTTCTAGCTACATCTTATATTTCTTTATTTTATCCTTGGAATGATCCAATTCTTCAAAGAACCCTGGTTACTATTTTTACAAAATTATTTATTGTTTAAGTATTACATATAGTATTACATATGTCTCCCTTTCCCCCCATTGACTTCTCTCCAGCCATCGCCCCCCCTCCCCCGTACATACCCTCACCCCCCTAGTGTCTTTGTCCGTGGGTTATGCTTATATGCATGCTACAAGTCCTTTTGTCAATTTCTGACCCTCATTTTCAACTCTCCCTTGCCTTCTCTCTGAAGTTTGATGGTCTGTTCAATGCTTCTATGTCTCTGGCTCTATTTTTGTTCATCAGTTTAGGTTGTTCATTAAATTCCACAAATGAGTGAGATCATGTGATATTATCTTTTTCTGACTGTCTTATTTCGTTTAGCATAATACTCTACAGGTCCATCCATGTTGTTGCAAATGAGAAGAGTTCTTTCTTTTTTTTATAGCAGTGTGGTATTCCATTGTGTAGATGTAACAGAGTTTTTAATCCATTCACCTGCTGATGGGCACTTAGGCTGTTTCCAAATCTTAGCTGTTATAAATTGTGCTACTGTGAACATAGAGGTGCATATGCCCTTTCTGATTGGTGTTTCTAATTTATAGGGAACTCATACTTTTTAACAAAAGGAAGATAAACAATACAATAAAAAATGGACAAAGGACTTAAATAGACACTTTACGAAAGTGGACATACAGAAGGCCACAAGACATATGAAAACATCAAAGTCACTAATCATTTGAGAGATGCAAATCAAAATGACAATGAGATACCATCTCAAACTTGTCAGAATGGCTTTCATTAAACAAATTAACAAATGACAAGTGCTGGCGAGGATGTGGAGAAAAAAGAGCCCTCAAGCACTGCTGGTGAGAATGCAGACTGGTGCGGCCACTGTGGAAAACAGTATGGAGTTTCCTCAGAAAATTAACAGTGGAACTCCCATTTGACTCAGTAATCCCACTTCTAGAAATACATCCCTGGTTACTTTTAGTGGAGACTATTATACAAAAAACAAGGTGTGGGCTCCAGATGTACTAATTACTATTAGGATGTGATGTTTCTAATCTTGACCAGAAATGGAACTAACAACATCATGTGCACTCTGTCCTCAGAGGATAGAAGTAAAATACAGAATCTCTTTTATTTTTATACTCAACTGTGAATTATTTAATAATTATGAAATAAATTATAGAATTGGATAATCACTGATTTTCAACCTTCATAGTAATATTAAAGAATATATATACTGTATAAGATACTATATATATATATATGTGTGTGTGTGTGTGTGTGTGTGTGTGTGTGTGTGTATAATTATTTTTAAAATATTTTAATTAATTTCAGAGAGAAAGGGAGAGGGAGAGAGATAGAAACATCAGTGATGACAGAAAATCATTGATTGGCTCCCTCCTGCACACCCCACGCTGAGGATTGAGCCCACAACCCCAGCAGGTGCCCTCGACAGAATTGAACCTGGGACCCTTCGGTCCACAGGTCAACACTCTCCACTGAGCCAAAGTGGCTAGGGCTATATAATTATATTTTAAATATACACCTATTTATATTGAAAATTATGAATTTATACTAATTACTCCAACTTAATTTCAGTATCATAGGATTTATTCCAAATTTTCCTCTCCATATTTGTCACTCTTAGAAGCCTGATCTCTTTATCTACAATACATTTGTTAATTTACTCAATTTTAGGATATACAGTATTACAGAAATTTTTTATCAAAAACACAGAGAAAAATTTTCTAACAGTTTTCTACAATCATTAATCATCTAGCAAGAAGTTTTGTAGCTAAAATACTGTGTCAGATGCTGTATAACTATTTTGAATACAATTAAATTATTAATGTGAAACAGTTTTATTTGTTCCTGTTTATATTACAAGATTTTCTTACTTTTACTTGTTTATTTTTATATTATTTTAAATATTTTTATTGATTTCAGTGAGGGAAGGAGAGGGAAAGAGAGAGGTAGAAACATCGATGATGAAATAGAATCACCTTTTGGCTGTCTCCCTGCATGCTCCCACTGTGGACCAAGCCCCACAACCCTGGCATGCGCCCCTGACCAGAATCGAACCCAGGACCCTTCTGTCCACAGACCAACGCTCTATCCATTGAGCCAAACCAGCCAGGGCTTCTTATTTTTTTAATGTGTTTTTTTTGTTTGTTTGTTTCCAGATACCTGTTATAATGATAGTTATCAAGTTTTGTTTTTACTTTCAAATGCTAATTTTACCTAACATTTTTAGATAGTTAAGGACTTAAAAGTCAACTATGGTTGGCAACTTTCAAACAAAAAGGAAAAGAAGAAATTGGCAATAGTTATAGCAAACACCTAAACAAAATGTTCAAGCTGAATTTGAACTGAGATGTGCCCTATGTATTCACTTGGTACTATGACTAAGATTTGTCTCATTTTCAAGAAAAACTGCTTACACAAGGAAGTTCAGGTTTTATGTACATTTACTCTAAGTTATACACTTTTAAAAATCATTAGCGATATAACAAGGCTAATTTTATATCTAGAAAATGCAGAGTAGTGCATTGATTTTGCTGCAATTTCAAGTTTTAGGGAAAAGATTTTACAGCAATTCACGTGAAAAATTACTATTGCCTTCTTAAAAACTTTAAATCATAGCTTTTTACTAAGTAAACTGTCTTCCACTTAAGAAAAGGATATTATATTGACCAAACTGATTAAAGCTTATGTTCATTAATATATTCTCTCACCAAATCCAGATTCCTGGCCTCAAAATTGTATGTACAGATGACATTTGGAGAAAGCAGAGGTTGGGCACTGACCTCCTACACAGTAGAAAATCTGTGTGTAACTTTGACTCCCAAGCTCTTAACTACAGGCTGCCCTGCAGAGTTCTCATAGCTACAGCTGGAAAACAGTATTTCAGCCTGAGACTGGGAATCTGTGAACACAGAGGGCTAACTATACAAATAGCCTACAGTTGACTAGAAGCCTTACCAATAACAGAAACAGTCAATTAACACACATTCCATATGTTATATGTGCTATGTACTGCATTCTTACGATGAAGTAATCTAGACAAAAGAAAATGTTAAGAAAATTCATAAGGAAGAGAAAATACATTTCCAATATTTATTGAAAAAACAACAACAACCTGTGCATAAGTGGAACTACGCAGTTCAAACCCATGTTATTTAAGGGTCAACTGTGTTATTTTCCTCCTAAGGATGTAATTTTAAAAGAAAAATAATCTGTCCTATCTATCTTTCCACTGAGAGACTAATATGAAGCCTGAACCTAAATGGAAGCTTGTAGGATTGAAGTCAGACATAGTAAAACATTCTAATACAATCTTAAGAAAATCATCAACATATTCCAGTCAAACATTTTTATTTTATATATAAAGAAATCAAGTCTTAAAAATTTAAATGACTTACTAAATAACACATATTCATGCTTAAACACCATTATGCCAATCCATACATGGTGCCTCAGCTATATAATTGACATAATGTTGAACATTTAAAGACAACCCTGGAAGAACTGATGGAGCCCAGATTTATTGAGGCTATCACTGTGAAACACACACACACACACACACACACACACACACGCGCGCGAGCGTGCGTGCGCACACTCACATACACACACACACACACACACACAAACTGAAACAGTTTTACCAGATCCACTTCAAAGGCTGAAGGACAAGATGGCATACCTAAAAGAGGCAAAGATATAGATCCTCTTACCTTTTCATTTACCTTTAGGATTGAACACAATTGTAAGGTATAAAATAGATTCTTAATACCTATTTGTGAGGGGAGGACTACAACAAACTATTAAGTTGGGTTGTACTTACTTAAATTTACACAATGAAGCAACGCTTAATTCTACAAAATGGGAGGAGAGGCTGGGGAATGAGCTTTTCATTGTAACACTAACTTGATACATAGCTGATCCTCAGACTGATCATAAGGCAACAATCTTCCTTTGTCTTCATGTCAGCAATAAAATTGGTATAAAGACAAATTTAAAAATATATAGGTACATTTTTAGTCTGGGGCCATATTGTCAGAACTTATTGTGTAAATGTATATACACATTTAAAATACACACAGAGAGCACAGTGATTTTATATTTAATCCTAAATGCTCAGATGTAAGAATGGGAAGTGCTCCTGAGACCATCTAGACAGGATGTATTGACACATCTATAAAAATATCACATCAAGGAGTGGGAAAGGTCAACACTACATTCATTTTTATAAGAGAAGGAGAAAATGACTAACTTTGGAAATTACAGACTTACGAACTTTAAATTTGCTGTGAGAAACAACAACAGACCACATAATTTACAGAAAATGTAACAGGACACTCTGAAAGAGTACTAGGGTTTGGTTAGTTTAAATGAAACAATGAAGACTTAGAAGATTAAAATGTAAGCTCTATAAAAAAACTCTAATTATGATTTTAGTGTTCCTGAGTACTTATGTTGCTCAATCCATTGTAAGAGCTTAATATATATTAGAAAGAAAAGAGGGGTGCCGAACCGGTTTGGCTCAGTGGATAGAGCATTGGCCTGTGGACTCAAAGGTCCCAGGTTCTATTCCAGTCAAGGGCATGTACCTTGGCTGCGGGCACATCCCCAGTTGGAGGTGGCCAAGAGGCAGCTGATCGATGTTTCTGACTTTCTATCCCTTTCCCTTCCTCTCTGTGAAAAATCAATAAAATATATTTTAAAAATTTAGAAAGAAAAGAGGGAGAGAATGAGACTAGTAGGTGGGAAGATGTCAATGAGGGAGAGATTGAAGGCTGGAAGGCAGGGGTGGGGGAGAATGGAAGCAGGTTCTATGACATGACTCACCAAGCTTTCAACAACAATGAATGATGTTCATTTAAGTCAAAGCCAGGTTAATGAAACAAGGGGAGAAGGACTATTTATGACTATTTCCTGTCAGCCATTCTGCTAAGCATGAAATAACTCAGTGCAACCCATTTAAGCAATAGAACATCACTGCTGCAAACAAAGACAATTGAGAAGAACTTTAACATTTTATGGAAGTTTCTGGACAAAAACATCAAATAAAATATTTTTATTATCACACTGCATAACTCAGATATACATACTCCCCTTCTTGATCTCAATGTAGCTTGCAAACACCGAAGCTAATAAAAAACTCTCTCCCTAAATCATGAATTTCTTAAACTTGTTCACATAGACTTTTTCTTTTAGGTCATTGTTTATGATATAAGCCAACTTGGCTTCCTTATGGGGTTATTTGATAAAAGCTTGATTTCCTACTTCCTCTGTCAGTTCAACAACAGGGAGCATTTTAGTTCTGCTTTCAAAAGACATAAAAGTCTGTTATGTCATCTACATGTTTACTTATTTATGTTGTATCTCCTGGAACTGATAGGTATCCCAATGAGAAACTTATCTGTTTGTTTCCTGCTGTATCCTCAAAGTTGAATACAATATCTAGTTTGAGTCAAAGATGTTTATCAAATGAAAAACTCTAAGTTATTCCCTATTCCTTAGTTTTTGGTTTCTACACAAGAAAATAAATTTAAAAAGTGAGAATTCTGGGACACATCCAGAAATGAAAATTATTTTCCTTTGAAGAAGTCTTTTGGGATGGGAACCAAGATGGTGGCATAGGTAAACACCTATCTTGCTGCCATACACAGCAATTTCAAAACTACAACTTAACGAAAGAACAAACACCATCCAGAATCACCAGAAAGCTGGCTGAGTGAAAATTCCAGAAATAAAAGTGAAGATAAGACACTGTGACTCAGAGGAGCAGCAGCGGACAGTGTTGGAGATACGCGAGGAGAGAGGTTTGGAGCAGTGTGTACACCAGCGGATAGGGCAGGTGGCTGAAAACCCAGCCGGTTTTCTCGAATGGGGGAGACAAAGACGTCCCACTGCACTGATTCCCCAGCTCCAAGCGAAGTCCAGGGAACCCACAATCATATGGGGTAAAAACTGGACAGTGGGAAGGCATGCTGAAACTCGGGCACTGCAAGGGTCTGCAAGCTTGTGGAGAGGGCGAGCTTGTGCAGAGTACGCATGAACTTGGGAACAGAACAGCTGCGTGACCATGCAGAGAGCACTAGTGACTTACTCTCATTTGGGAAACTGCCAGACTGCATTGTTTTACGACCCTGGGTGAGACATTGGGTTTGCAGACTCATTTGGGGAGAGACTGAATCGTCTGGCAGCAGATGGAGCTCAGCAGCAGCTCTCTCTCAGAGGTGAAGACGGCCATTGCCACCTGGCACAGAACCTCTGGGACTGCATAGAACAGAGCTGACACTGCCTGCTTGGCCCGGAGACTCTGCCCATCCAACCTGAGCATGGCTGAACATCATAGACAATTAGTCTGGAGGTCAAACCCTCCTAGTGCTAACAACGATTAATCTAGGCTTAATTTCAACAAGACTGTGCAACCCATATCCATCTCAGGTAACTGGGGAGGCTGAGCCACTGTCCCTTAGAGGACATCTACCACACAAAGCTAATCGACCAACTCAGGAAAGCAGCCACCATGCAGAGACATGGAAAGAAATCAGATGTGAAAGAAATGGAGGGGAAAAAAACTAGTGGACATAGAATTCAAAACCACGGTTATAAGGCTTTTTTAAGAGGCTCCTAGAAAAGGCCGAGAACTACAAGGAAATGAACAAGACCTATGAGGAAATGAACAAGACCTACGAGGAAATGAACAAGACCTACAAGGAAATGAATGAGACCTACAAGGAAATGAATGAGACCTATGAGGATATGAATGAGACCCTCAAGGATATGAATGAGACCCTCAAGGATATGAAAAAGGACCAACCAGAAATTAAGTGTACACTGACTGAAATAAAAAGTATTATATAAAGACCTAAAAATACTCTAAAGGATCGCAAGAACCAAGTTAAACTTCTGAAGCCCTAGTGCCTAGGCCTCCGCTCTAGGCTACAAAGTTTCAAACAGAAATGGCTGTTGCCAAGGAGGGAGCCGAAGGCTTGGCTCTGCTCTAGGCTACAACGTTTCAAACAGAAATGGCTGTTGCCAAGGAGGGAGCTGAAGGCTTGCCTCTGCTCTAGGCTACAACGTTTCAATTGTAGAACATAAATTAATCCCAGGGCCTCCGTTTGGGTCACTGTGGGGCATATCTGGCATGCAAACCACTATAGGTCCCTCACCCAGGTTGCCCCACACCCCAAGGGAACCCCCACCCTGATCCTGGTCACCCTTAAGGGCAAACTAGCTGGTCCCCACCCATATACCAGGTCACTATGTTATCTAATAAAAGAGTAATACACAGATTGACCATTACTATAACACACAAGAGAGCTGCCTCCATGTGATCAAAGATCCTGCCCCCAGGTGGACACAAGATGGCCACCACAAGATGGCCACCACAAGATGGCCAGCAGGGGAGAAGAGTGGAAGGTTCCAGGCCTACAAGGGAGGGCAGTTGTGGGCCATCAGGCCAGCAGGGAAGGGCATTTGGGATGGACCAGGCCTTCAAGGGAAGGCAGTTGGGGGTGATCAAGCCTGCAGAGGAGGGCAGTTAGTGGTGACCAGGCTGGCAGAGGAGGGAAGTTGGGGACAAACCGGCTGGCAGGGGAACATTTAGACATCAATTAGGCTGGCAGGATAGTTGTTAGGGGGTGATCAAGCTGGCAGGCAGAAGTGTTTAGGGGCAATTAGTGAGGCAGGCAGGTGAGCAGTTTGAAGCTAGTAGTCCTGGATCGTGAGAAGGCTGTCTGACTTTCCATTTAGGCTCTATCAGTGGGATTGGGCCTAAAAGGGCAGTCAGATATCCCTCAAGAGGTCTCAGATTGGAGCTGGTGCAGGCTGGTGCACCCTTCTGCCCCCTCATGCATGAATTTCATGTACCAGGCCTCTAGTTTACTTGTAAACATGAAAAAGCTATAAATGAGAGAGACATTTAAACCACTCTAACTTGATTTCATGAAACAGTTTGTGCCACTATCAAAGGAGCTACAAACTCACTAAAGGCTAGAGATACTCTTGGGTAGAGACTATTACAGGCTAGAGGAATCAGGAAGCCAGCTGGGGCAGGTGGTTACCTTAAAATCTCATGTTCAACCCTATTCTGATAATGTTACTGAAAATAATATTTTTTAAAAATATATATTTCTGGCACTTTATGTAAAGCATTCTCTCCTATCACCATTGTTCTCTGAGTTATATATAACTTGATACTTGTTGTTCAATGAGAATAACTGATAATAATAAAATGATGCATGCAAGCTCAATTCATCTATATATAGTAAAGCCAAGTGACTGGAACAGCAGAAATGACTGTAATGATTGATCATTATGACATGCACTGTGGTGGCCATCTGGCCTGATGGGGACCCCAATTGCCCCCCCCCCAACTCCCCACAGCTCCTCCCCACCACCAGGTCCCTCACCGTGATCGAGGACAGGGCCAGCTGGCCAACCTCTGCAGCCCCCCCCCCCTCACCAGCTGGGCCACAATGGGCCTCCATCAGGGTGGGCCAGCTGGACCCCACCCATGCTTGAATTCATGCACCAGTTTATTCATAATGTAACAATTATTTGTTGGACAGTTACAACCTACATGCCACTGTTCAAATATGTATTTCAAAGTAGAGATGAAAATAGAAATAGCCTCTATCCTCATGGAGTTCACATTCTACTGGGTTACATATTTAAGGAAAAAATAAAGAAATACATGAGATAATTACTTTTTATGCTATGTTCCATGAAGGAAATACACTGGTTAGTAAGAAATAGAGTACCTTGGAGTGGGTAATTCAGTGATAATAGTGTGTGACAGCGTCTTTGAAGGAATTACATCTGGTTGATATCTAAAAATGAGAATGGATTAGCCTTCTGAAGTGCAATGGGAAAGATTTCTAAATCAAGGAGAATAAGTGTGAAGTCCTGGATGTAGCAAAAGGCTTGTCTGAGGGAAGGGAAGGAAAAACTGAAATGGTCAGAGAGTAATAATTCAGTTGTGGCATGTCATAACTCTGGAGAAATAGATAAAAGCTAGATCACAGGTTTTGTAAGCAATGAGAACATTAGATTTTATTCAAAGAGCAATGTGATACAGTTGTAGAATTTTGTGCCTAAATAAAAAAAGAGAAGCAATACAGTATGGTAAGTGCTTTTGAAGACCATCAGGGCTGTTGGAGAATGGATTCTAGGAAGGGTCAAAGAAACAGAGGAGACAGAAACCTGCAGATTGTAGAGACCAGAAATGTAGTAAGATTGCCTGGACTGTAGTTGGCATTGCAGAATGGCAAGAGTGATGGTCAACGTGTATGGGTGTTGCACAATGGAATGGGGGTGAATACATGTTGAAGGGACAACCACAATGTCCTCTATAGCATAAATAAAAGTATTTTCACACAAATAAAGAGTGCAAATTACTTCAAATTATAAAGCAAAGCAATAATCATCGGTTGGAAATAGAGGAGGGATTTTTATCAATATTAGTAAATAGAAATTTACAGGTGAACTCTGATCATTGGTAAGGACACCAACAACTTGTCAGCTTATAGTTCAATGGAGCAAATAGAGAGTAGACTACAGTTCTGAGGTATAATAAACATATGATTTTCCAAAATTAAGATTCTATAAAGAGAATGTAGAATATATTTTTTCCATCACAAATGCAGTTACACTGCAGGTCTGAGAGACAAGGAAGTTTAGAGAGTTTAAATATTTAATTAATTGTTGTCTAAGTATTTTTGTCACATATCAGACAATATAGTTCTTTCAATAATTTATTGAATATCGATTGTATTTGTCACTTATGTTCTTCTCTTGAGTTAAGTCTATCATGTACCTGCTATTACTGAAATTTCTGCTATTCAGTCTAAAGGAGTTATTTTTTGCCACAAATTTTGCACAGAAAGTATAGTTGCATGCTTCTTTTTGATGACACCTCACATCTGAATATATAAAATCTTTTTTCCAATAGTCAAGATTGATAATTTAGGTTAGAAGACACTGAATTAATACTTTCCTTACAGTCTGCTTTGTTTAATGGCCTTGCACTACATAATGCCTGCCCTGACTGTCTCTCAAGTTCATATCGTGATTTCAAGAGGATGTAGAAGAGTTAGCAGAGATCCAGTACTATAAAGTCAGCTCATGATTCTTATCTCCCAATAAGTGATCCATTGAGTCATCTTAAAATAAAATAACATTTCATTTTTTTAACATGAAACCATAAATGCCCTTTTCTTCCATGCTATTCTACCAATATTCTAAAGAAATTAAAACTGAGATTTGAAGCTAAGCTTTGTCACAAATTTTAACTAACATGTACTCAATAATTTAAAGTTTCCATTCAGTTTTTCCAGTATTCAGACATCTAACCTGTAAAGCCATATGAGATTAATTTGCAGTGTTAGCAATGAGGACACAGAAAACCAGAGAAGTTAGTGAACTTTCCCTAGGCTAAGGATGAATTCCACCTCTTCTAGAAGAAAACTTTTGTGTTGCTATGAGGAGATTAATCTGAATTTGTATAGCCTGGATCTATTACAAACTATAAACATACTGTTAAATACAAAAAAAATAATTAATATGAATTGAAATCAAAACTATTTTAATATTGAAAAGACACAAATACCACAACAATCACAAAGTTCAGAATAGTAACTGAATATTTTCATTACTAACTCCTTAACACACCTAATATGTTTTTCCTACATTTTCATTACACATTATTTGATCATTTGTTCATATGACAAAGATTTCATGATGGACATTTCATGTTCGAGGTAAATTAAAAGATGTTTTGACTTATTTTTAGTACTTATGACCAAAGTAATTTATTGATATTTAGATGTTTTATACCGATGAAGAAAGGGAATCCCTTGTTTCTTAGCATTTTATTTTATTTTTTAAATATATTTTATTGATTTTTTACAGAGCGGAAGGGAGAGGGATAAAAAGTCAGAAACATCAATGAGAGAGAAACATGGATCAGCTGCCTCTTGCACGCCCCCTACTGGGGATGTGCCCGCAGCCAAGATACATGCCCTTGACCGGAATAGAACCCGCGACCCTTCAGTCCGCAGTCCGATGCTCTATCCACTGAGCCAAACCGGTCTCAGCTGTTTCTTAGCATTTTAGAAGTCTACAGGGGGTAGGCATTCAGTAGCTGGCAAAATAGGTCTGGATATGTTACATGGTTTAAATTTATATAAACAACAACCCAAAATTATTGATATATACATACACCATGGTCAAAGTTATGTATATTATCACTTCTTAGGCCTATCAAATTGGAAGGCATTGCTATTTTCTTCATTTGATACATCAGGAGTTCAGAATGTCAAATAAATTTGCCAAAATTCACAGGATTACTATGTGGTGAATTTGTGTCCAGGTTTCCTGAATAAAAATCTCAGGCATACCTACTATATCATTCTATTACATTTTAATGTGTGATAATTAGAGGAAAGGGGAGAGGCCTTCTTATTTGAAAGGGAATGAAATGTACCCAGTTTCTCATCTCAAATATTCATCTTTCATTAACCCTCACAGTCTATCCTTTGTGTAACAATGAGGTAAGACTTCTATCCCCTCATGACATTGCAGGGTAAGATTTGCCCTCACTTTTTTAATGTTATTTTTAAAATGTAAATTCTTTATTGTTTAAAGGATTACATATGTCTCCTTTTCGCTCCACTAATCTCTCCCCAGCCTCTCCCACCCTACCCCCCAGCACATTCCCTCAATTTCCCTAAGGTCTGTGTCCATTGGTTATACTTATATGCAAGGCTTGCCCTCTTTCAGAGCCAAGATCTGATGATTCCTCTCCCATTTTGATTACTGTTGGTTCTTTTTCTATTATTCTGTCATTTAGGTTTTTCCTGCAGTTACCTTTATCTTTGACAGGAACCACAAACATACTCTCAAATCACCCAGGTTCACATTTCATTGGGAACTTGTAGTTTCCCCAAAAAATCTGTTTGATAGCAATGCAGCTATTTAAAGCTTCTTTCATATTTACTACTTGGCCATAGCTAGGGCTATACTAAATAATAGCCACATTGCTTGACTATAAAAAGAAAATCTATTCTCTTTTGATAAAATAGAAATTCTTATGTACATAAGTCAAAAGTCTAATAAACCCATAGAGCAGGAAAATAGCTTTTAAGAGAAGTCAACTCTAAAACTGTATAATTTTCATGGAAATGTTTATGATAAATAATTGTAACTATATAATTCCTCACATAATTATATTTGCATAATCCCTTTCTGGTTAAAGTGCTTTTAGAATGTGTGAGGAAAATAACTTTGAAGTCCTCTTTACAAAATACTTTCATTTTCTATTTTATTATGTTTTAGCTCTTTTCATTTTGTTTTACTCCTGCATTCACAATTGCTATTTTTTACCTCAATATCATCATGAAGCTGAAATTCCCTCCAGGGAATTTGCCTCACTGACTACAGAAGAGTCTTAAGTATTATGTAAATTATCTTCCTATCAGTATTAAATAGCCCTAAAAAATCTGAAGTTGTGGTTGTATAAGAATGAATATTTATTGTAGAAACTAGTGGTCATATAGGTATCGGACAAAATAGTTCTTTACAGCAAAATTCTATACAGACAGATGCACAATGGCTGGTTAACAAATACATCTTTCCCACAAGAGCAGCATTAACCTCTATATCCACAGCTATTATCTGAGCAGCCACAAGCTGTGGTCCACAAACTCATTAGTCAACAGAGCCAAATATCAACAGTACAATGATTGAAATTTCTTTTGAGAGCCAAAATTTTTAAACTTAAACTTCTTCTAACACCACTTCTTCAAAATAGACCCACCCAGGCCATGGTATTTTGGGGAAGAGCCACACTCAAGGGTCCAAAGAGTCGCATGTGGCTCAGGAGCCTCAGTTTGCTGAACACTGTCCTAAACTCATTACCTCACATAGCAGCAGAACCTGAGCTTTCCCTTAAAGTTATAGCCTCAGCTGCCTCTCCAGCTTTTCCTGCCCTTCTGCACTCCTGCACTCCTAGCACACTGCCTGGTCTGTGACATGTTAAACCACTTAGACAAAAGAGGATAGTTGCCAAGAGTGACATCAATCATTTGGATAATATGAGGGCACAGTGTACCTTGAGATCACTGTTTTTGCACCTGTGTATGGCATCTTAGCCTTGAACATTCTGATTAAGATTACTATGTTCAGAGTGGCCTGGGCTATATAGCATATTAAGAACAAGGCCTTTCCCTAACCAGTTTGGCTCAGTGGATAGAGTGTTGGCCTGCAGACTAAAGGTTCATTTCCAGTCAAGGGCATGTACCTTGGTTGCAGGCACATCCCCAGTAGGTAGTGTGTAGGAGACAGCTGGATTGATGTTTCTCTCTCATCGATGTTTCTAACTCTCTATCCTTCTCCCTCTGCCTTCCTCTCTATAAAATGTCAATAAAATATATTTTAAAAAAAAAGAAAGAAAAGAAAAAGGCCTTGACTATCTGGTGTTTCTGGTGTGGTTCCCACACACATAATATGATAAAGATAAAAATCTCAACCAGATAAAATAAAATATGCATGCTGCCTCATTTGCCAAAATTCTTGAATCAATACATTTATGACTTTTCACTAAAATTTGGATAATGTTCTACCATTGTTTCTTCAATTATTTTTTAAACCCCGCTGTTTTTTTGTTTGTTTGTTTTTTTGTTTTTTGTTTTTCTGTTCTAGCTATTCTATATACTAGAGGCCTGTTGCATGAAGATTCATGCAATAGGCTTTCCTTCCCCTGGCTGCCAGAACCAGTTTTCCTTTGGAACCTGGGACCCAGGCCTTCTCTCTGGCTGTTGCCTGCTGTTTTTGCTTTGGCCGGCTGGAGGATTCCCTGCAGCCAGAGCCTTCATTCTTCTCTACTCTGGCTGGAGTGTCACGCTGCCGCCGCCTGGTCTCCGCCCCCAGGGCCTGGCGCTCATGCCGCTTGGCCCTGCCCCACACTCCTGATTGGCTGGTAGCATAGCCAATCAGGAGCCAAGGTACGGTCACATTTGCATGTTACTCTTTTATTAGATAGGATACTAGAGACCCATTGCAGGAAGATTCCTGCAAGAATAGAGCTTCCTGTGGCCTGAACAAAGCTCCCTCCCTTCTCTGCTGCCTCCCTCCATTCTCCACTACCTTGCTCCCTTTCTTCTCCCCCACCCCACTTGCTTACTTCTCAGCAGCTTTGCTCCCTTCTGCAGTGCTTATCTTCCTACTATGCCATCTTCTGCATGCAGATATGCAAATTAATCTCCATCTTGGTTGGGTTAATTCGCATACTCACTCTGATTGGCTTGTGGGCATGGCTTGTGGGTGTAGCAAAGGTTTGGTCAATCTGCATATTACTCTTTTATTAAGTAGGATTAGACCTTTAATTAGGTATTATCACACGAGTATAGTTTTATTTCATTTTTCTCTAATGTTTAATCTTTTCTTTCCTGGTTCAAATGGAATGATTGCTATTGGCCTATCTTAAAACTCATGGATTCCCTCTGTGATATTTATTATGTTGTTGTTCTCATACACTAAATATTTTATTAAAGATACTGTGTTTTTCTTTATTTGCAGAATTTTTGTTTTGTTATTTTTGACATTTTCTGTCTATTTGTTGTTTCCTATTTTTTTACACATCGATGGCACAGTTTTCTTTATTAATTTGAGCATGGCTATTTTAGCTGATTTAAAAATACTTGTTGCTAATTCTAACATCTAAGTCACCTAAGAGTCATATTTTCTTTGCCCTTCAATTATTAAATCATTTGAATTATATCCTATTCTCTGATGTTACATAGCGGAGATTATGAATTTGGTTATGTTCATCCAGAGTTTGATTTTTTGTTGTTTGGCAGGCAATCAAATTGTTTAAACTCAAATTACAAACTTTCACTTGGATGTCTGCTTGGATCTCTGCTCAGCTCTTTCATTTTCATCCAGGCTGTGATTTGTCTGTCCCATGCATACATAATCTGTGGCAGTCCTCAAATGTATAAAGTCTGCACAGACCTCAGGGTAAGAATTAAGAGTCTCTCACTTTCTATCCCCTGTGGATGTTCCAAGTTCTGTTTTGGAAGTTTCTGGCCTGAAAGACTGTGTTTTATCCATCAGAAATTTAAAACTCTACACAGTTCTATGGTTTGTCCTAAGAATAAAAATCAGAAAACATCACTTGCCTCATTCCTCTTCTAAGTCAACTTCTCTTTGAACAACTTCTTTGGTTTTATTGACTCGCTATGCCTTCAAGAAAACATTCTGTATAATAGTTTTTATTTGTTTGTTTTTTGCATTTCTCCAGGGAAAGTATGGGATTTTTGGGGGGATTTTATTTGTTTTTCCAGTTGAGCTATAGAAATTTTAGCAGGTATGTGGAGACATTAGGATTTAGGTGACTGCCATTATTTTGGGCTCCTGAAATTCCTGCCATCCCCTGAAGATGAGATATATGAACTACCCTCTCCTTAATTGTACATGTAACAGAACAATTTCTGTGAGGTGAGGTTAATGTCCAAGGTCATCTATTAGACCTAAAGCAAGTTTAGAATCCTAATTCTTAATTCCATATCTGGTCCTTTTCAGAATTTCATGCTCTTTTTTAGATTACTAATATAGTGGGCTTAAAAAACAAACACCAAAAAGAGCCAACACTTTAAATTTTAATAGTCTTACATATCATTAGTATTTGTAAGCTTAAAAATTTCTATGAATCTTAATGACAATATTAGTAAAGTAAGGGGTTCAGTGTCATGATAATAGTAACTAGTATGTATAAAAAATTAAATGGCATGATATTATTGGGACATAATAATTTTAATTTGGCATAATTCCTTATGAATATTTGCAAAGCATTTTTCCTTGCCCTATTCCTAACTGGATATTTATTTTCATTTCATTAATTTTTATTGTTTAAAGTATTACATATATTAGTACATATATTTCCTCCCCCCCCACCATTGATCTTCCTTCAGCCTCTCCTACCCTCTGTCACATACCCTCATCCCAGCTCCCTGTGTCTTGTGTCCATTGGTGTGCTTATATGCAGGTATACAAGTCCTCCCCAACACTCCCTAGCCTTTCCATTGTAATTTGACAGTCTGGTGCTTTACTGCCTCTGTATCTATCTTTTATTCATCAGGTTATAATGTTCTTTATTTTCCATAAGTGAGTGAGATCATGTGGTATTTCTCTTTCATTGCCTGGCTTATTTCACTTAACATAATGCTCTCCAGGTCCATCCATGCTGCTGCAAATGGTAAGAACTCCTTTTTTATAGCAGCATAGTATTCCATTGTGTAGATGTACCATAGTTTTCTATCCACTCATCTGCTGATGGGCACTTAGGCTGTTCCCAAATCTTAACTATGGTGAATTGTGCTGCTATAAACATAAGGGTACATATATCCTTTCCAATTGGTGTTTCTAGTTTCTTGGGATGTATTCCTAGAAGTTGGATCACTGGGTCAAATGGAAATTTATTTTAAATGTTCTGTGATTAACATCACATGGTTTTCCAACTAGACTTCTATCCTCACTATATTCTCTTTGTCAGTAAGACCCAAATATTGGCCAGTCTTGTGAGTAACTGGGTTCTGCAGCAAATAGGTGAGAGATACCCGAGATTTTTTTTTCATATAGACACCCTCTTCTTCTGCGAGATAATTCATGCAACAGTGCTATTACCATGAACTCAAATTTAACCTGATCCTACTGATAACCAGCATATACATATATGTCCTCCCTCCAGAAGAGCTCTATTAAGAACAGAAACAAGAATATCTGAGAAATATCACTTTCTATGTTTCACAAACAGAAGATAGGACTAGCTTTCAAAAGATTTAAATATTTCCCCAGATGCAATCCTCTTCTAGGTAACAGTTGTGTTTTCTTAACTTCCCTAGAAGTTTTCTCATTTGTTCCCACCACCTAAAGAACAATTTACATTGAAGTCAGGCTGTTGCTGCAAGACAAGTTTCAGAGCTGCCTGAGATTTTCATTTCAGGCTGCCTCTATGATTTAAACTCTAAGCGCTCACTAGGAGCCTCGGGTATAACCTGCTTTGTTTTGTTCTCCATCTGAAAGTACTCTTTTTCCAAAACATGCAATAAGCGTATACTTCTTTTTCTTATTTTAAAAGAAAAATCTAAAATATAGATGCTAGCTCTCTCCCACAAGCAGAAAATCTTCACATTTAAAATACCAATGTAGCCAATGGTGGGAAAAAAAACACAATAAAAATAAATGAAATAAAATACCAATTTTAAAAAGTACAGTTTTTTATATATTTTTTGAATTCCATTTTTATGTAAAAGTATTTTAATTGCAAACAGAACTGGGTCACTTTTAAGTACTGTGATAATACAACTTTGAATGTGTCAAAGATCAGAGTCATCTCGCTGAATGATAAAGGTCATGTGACAATGTAGGTGAAATGATGAGTGATGACACTTATCCAATACTTGTTGCCAGCATAGGGGAGATACTGAGAAAATCAGATTTCCCCCTTATGCACCATACTTAATGATATGCATATACATGGTTGTGATGCATATATGAAATAATAACTTTGTTAAGTAATATAGAAAAAGTCTAAAGATGGAACAAATCTCAGTAATTTCAGCAAGTAGAGAACATGCAAAGAAATAGAGAATACAGGACTGTGTAATTAGATATCCTTGTGTTCAAAAGCAGCTTTAGCCATTTGCTGCTTTTTCAAATTTAAGTAAGAAGATTCATTTCTCTGAGGATCATTTGGCTTACAAAAGTAGAAGAAGATAACAATATTTCACTTGAATTATTGTTTTGAAATGTGATCTTTACAGGAAGTTTGCAAGGCTTAATATCTGTTACATAGAGATTAAAAAAATGTGTTAGATTCTCTTCACTCTCTGTGTGGTTTGAGAAAATTATTTGAGAAAGATGACATATGAACTAAACTTTGTGTGGTGAGTAGGATTTACACATGTAAAAAGAAGGGGAAATTTTGTTCCTGCTATAAAAAATATGAATCTCTTACCCTTTGAGATAGCAAGGAGGGACCTGGAGAATATTATGCTAAGTGAAATAAGCCAGTCAGAGAAAGGTAAATATCACATGATCTTACTTATATGTGGAATTTAATGAATAAAATAAACTGACAAACAAAATAGATCTGGAGTCATGAAGCATAAAACAGACTGGGGATCCCCAGAGGGGAGGGAGTGAGTAGAGAGAAGAGGTCAACCAAAAAACCTATGTGCATACACATATAACTTATGGACACAGACAATAGTGGGATGAAGTCCTGGGAAGGGAACAGGAATTGGGAGAATAAGAATCAATTGGGGGGGCGGAGGGAATGGATAAGGGATATCTGTAATACTTTTACTAATCGATATCTTTTTAAAAATGTGAGCGATTTTATTGTGCAGTTTATAAACATTTGTGATAAATGTTAAATTTGATCTGTAAACATATATTGAAGTAAAATTATTTATAACCTTGACAATCAGACTAAGATTTATAAAACATGTTTTATAAAAAATGGGATCACACAGATTTTTTTCTTTATTTATAGTATGAGATTAAATCACGTAAGTCCTGTCTCAGAAAGCTTTTGCTGACAGTATGGCATATAATATATTGTGGAAGAGATTTGGAAAAGAAATTTATTCAGGAGAGTCTAATTAGAAAGCAACTAAAGGAATCAATAATAGAAGAAATAAGAGTAGATTAGGTAAGCAACAATAGTAATAGGTATGAAATGGCCAAGTCATACAACAGAAATCAAATGGACTGGACTTATTAACAGATTGGATGTATGTGTAGAAGATGAGTTCAGAGGAAACTAAATTACTTAATGTTGAGACTGTGGAAAACTAGGAAGAATGGTTTATTACTGAAAATAATTAAAATTAGGGAGACAAACATCATACACTTATAATTGACCTAAAAGTTAATATTTTTCAAAAAGTTACAATTTATCTAATTGATGGAAGTTTAGTGTGGATGATTGACAGATAGATCCTCGCCACAGGAAAAATTTTCAGAGGATAAAGTTTGAAATTTTAGTGGCAAATTTATGAAGCTGTTAAGGATAACTTGGTAAAATATATTTATACTCACAGATACAAAATGTGTTCTTAAAAATATAGTAGTCTGTTTTCAAAACTGCCTGGTACTGGCACAAGAACAGACATATAGGCCAATGGGACAGAACAGAGAACCCAGAAATTAACCAAAGCCATCCTATCTAATAAAAGAGTAATATGCAAATTGACCATATCTCCAATCAAGCCCCACCGACCAGCCAATCAGGAGCAAATTATGCCATTAAACCCCAACAAGATGGCTGCTGCCACTGAGAACAGGAAGGCTTGGGTTTCCCCAGCAATGAAGGAAGCCAAGCTTTCCACCTGCCCTTGCTGGCCTAGGCCTCCACTCAATGCTACAAAGTTTCAATTATAGAAGATACATAATCCCAACAGAAATGGCGGCAGCCACGGAGCTGGAGAGAGAAGAGGCTAGTGTTGCCGGGGCAATGGAGGAAGTCAAACTGCTGTAGGCCTAGCCTAGGTCTCCACTCTAGGCTACAAAATTTCAAATAGAAATGGCTGTTGCCACAGAGCAAGCAGAAGGCTTGGCTCCACTCCAGGCTACAAAGTTTCAATTATAGTACATAAATTAATCCCAGATCCCAGGGCCTCCGCTTGGGTCACTGGGGGATGCATCCAGCCTGCAAAACACTAAAGGCCCTTTGCCCAGGCTGCTCCATACCCCAAGGGAACCCCCGCCCTGATCCAGGACACCCTTTAGAGCAAACCAGCTGGTTCCCACCCATGCACCAGGCCTCTATGCTATCTAATGAATGAATAATACACAGATTGACTATCATTCCAACACACAAGAAGGCTGCCCCTGTGTGGTCAAAGATCCTGCCCCCATGTGGACATAAGATGGCCAACAGGGGAGAACAGTGGGAGGTTCCAGGCCCTGCAAGAGAGGGCAGTTGTGGGACATCAGGCCAGCAGGGGAGGACAGTTGGGAGGGACCAGGCCTGCAAGGGAGGGCAGTTGGGGGGTGATCAAGCCTGTAGAGGAGGGCAGTTAGGAGTGACCCGCCCGGCAGAGGAGGGAAGTTGGGGGCAAACAGACTGGCAGGGGAGCAGTTAGACATCGATTAGGCTGGCAGGCTAGTGGTTAGGTGGTGATCAGGCTGGCAGGCAGAAGTGGTTAGGGGCAATCAGGGAAGCAGGCAGGCGAGCAGTTTGGAGCTAGCAGTTCTGGATTGTGAGAAGGATGTCTGACTGTCCGTTTTGGCATGATCCTACCAGGATCAGGCCTAAACGGGTAGTCAGACATCACTCGAGGGGTCCCAGACTGGAGAGGGTGCAGGCTGGGCTGAGGGACACCCCTCTCTCTGCTTCCCTGTGCATGAATTTCGTGCACCGGGCCTCTAGTCGTATCTAATAAAAGCATAATATGCAATTTAACCATCACTCTGCTACAACCAAGCCATGCCCACAAGCCATGCCCACTACTCAGTCAGGATTTAGTATGAAAATTAACCCCAACCAAGATGGCTGCAGCCATGGAGAGAGCAAGAGGGAGGCTTGGGTTTCCCTAGTGATGGAGGAAGCCAAGTTTTTCACACACCCTGGCCAGCCCAGGCCTATCCTCAATGATACAAAGTTTCAATTATAAAAGATAGATAAATTTTAAAAAATGGCGGCAGCCACAGAGCTGGAGAGAGTAGGAGGCTTTGGTTGCCCCTGGCAATGGAAGAAGCCAAGCTTTCCACACACCCTGGCTGGACCAGACCTCCACTTAAGACTACAAAGTTTCAATTATAGAAGATACTTAAATTCCAAGAGAAATGGCTGCAGCCATGGAGTGAGCAGAGAAGGTTGCCTCTGCTCCAGGCTACAAAATTTCAATTTGTAGAAGATAAATAAATCCCAGATACCAGGGCCTCCTCTTGGGTCACTGAGGGGCATGGCTGGCCTGCAAACCACTACAGGTCCCTCGCCTAGGCCACCCTCTGCCCCAAGGGAATCCCCTCCCTGATCCAGGACACCCTTCAGGGAAAACCAGCCAGCCCCCACCTGTGCACCAGGCCTCTATCCTATCTAATAAAAGAGTAATATGCAGATTGACAATCACTCCAACACACAAGTTGGCTGCCCCCATGTGGTCAAAGATCCTGTCCTATGTGGATACAAGATGGCCACCACAAGATTGCAAGCAGGGAAGGGCAGTTGGGGGTGACCAGGCCTGCAAAGGAGAGAAGTTGGGGGCAATCAAGCCTGTAGGAGAGGGCGATTAAGGGTGACCAGGCCAACAGAAGAGGGAATCTGGGGAAAATAGGATGGCAGGGGAGCTGTTAGACATCAATCAGGCTGGCAGAGGAGCAGTTAGCCATCAATCAGGCTGGCATGGGAATGGTTAGGGGATGGTTTAGTTGGCAGCTAGAAGCAGTTATGTACAATCAGAAAGGCAGGCAGGTGAGCAGTTTGGAGCCAGCAGTCCTGTACTGTGAGAGGGATGTCCAACTGCCCCTTTAGGCCTGACCCCACTGGGATTGGGTCTAAACGGGCAGTTGGACATTCCTCGAGGTGTCCCAGATTGGAAAGGTGCAGGCTGGGCTGAGAGACACCCCCCACCATGCACAAATTTTGTGCACCAGGCTTCTAGTTAATATTTGACAAAGGAGGAATGTGCACACAATGGAGTCAAGACAGTGTCTTCAATAAATGGTGTTGGGAAATTTGGACAGATACATGCAAAAAAAAAAAATGAAACTAGACTACCAAGTTACACCATTTACAAAAATAAACTCAAAATAGATAAAGTACTTAAAAGTAAGATGGAAAACCTTAATAATCTTAGAGGAATCCATAGGCACCAAAATATCAGACATATGTTGTAGCAATGACTTTACCAATACAGATCCTGGGACAATGGAAACTAAGGAGAAAATAAACAAATGGGACTACATAAAAATAAAAAAGGTTCTGCACAGCAAAAAAACAAAACAAAACAAAAAAACCACAAAAAAACCCATCAATAAAACAACAAGAAAGCCCGCTGTATGGGAAAGGATATTTGCAAATGCTATCTCAGATAAGGGTTTAATCTTTAAAATTTATAGGAAACTCATACAACTTATCTGAAGGAAGATAAACAATTCAATAAAAAAGTGAGCAAAGGACCTACATAGACACTTTTCAAAAGAGGACATATAGAAGGCTGAGAGGCATATGAAAATATGCTCAATATTACTAATCATCTAAGAGATGCAAATCGAAACAACAATAAGGTACCATCATACCCAGCTGGCCCTGCCCCTCCCCCTGCCAGACCAGCTGGACCCCACTCATGGATGAATTCATGCACCAGACCTCTAGTGATAATATAAAGATGCATTTTTTTTTTTTTTACTAAACTCCATACAAATAAATGAAAAGGACCATTTACTTGAAACATAGAATTTAATAAAACTGTCTTCAGGAAAGTTGAAGATCTATACTAACTGATTTTATTTTAATTATTTAAAATATATTTTCATTAATTTCAGAGAGGGAGTGAGAGACAGAAACATCAATGATGAGAAAGAATCATCGGTCTGTGGCTTCTTGCATACCTCACACTGGGGATCCAGCCCACAACCTAGGCATGTTCCCTTACCAGGAATCAAACTATGACCTCCTGATTCACAACACAGGTCAATGCTCAAACACTAAGCCATACCAGCCGGGCTATACAAACTGCTTTAAAACAATAACTTCTCCAAAGAAAGTACTAGGCCCACATAAGTTTTTTTCAGGAATGATGGATTTTTCCATCTTAGAATACTTATTAGCATTATTCTCCAATAGTGGAGAAATCAAGGTGATCAGCTACCTAAATAACTATATGAATATCTGTTTGATAAAATAAAATTGCCATTCTTAGGGAATACCATAAAGAAATGGGAGGATATGTCATCCCATACGAAATACAAATGTTAATCCAAGGTAAAAAAAATAAAAGAAGATTCACAAGAAGTACTTATATTACTGTTTAAAAAAATGATACCTATTAATTTAATTTTTATGGCACATGGTATTATTAGCCAATACTATTAGGCAAGATAAAAAAAAATAAGATGAGCCTGACAAGCATGGCTCAATACTTGAGCTTCTTTGGTCTATGAAGCAGGAGGTCATGGCTCGAGTCCTGGTCAGGGCACAAGCTCCATTTTGGGGCTCGATCATGCAGGAGGCAGCCAATCAATGATTCTCTCATCATCAAAGTTTCTATCTCTCTCTCGCTCTCCCTTCCTTTCTAAGATCAATAAAAATATTTTAAAATTAAATGAATAAAGCAAGAAAAATGAAATACAACAATTTCTTTGTCTTGGAAAGTATACAATTTTATACATACTAGAGGGTCAATGCACGAAATTCAAGGCCAGGGGGGGTGGGGGAAGCGGATGTTGTCCCTTAGCCCAGCCTGCACCCTCTCCAATCTGGGATCCCTTGAAGGATGTCCGACTGCCGGTTTAGGCCTAAACTGGCAGCCAGACATCCTTCTCACAATCCAGGACTGCTGGCTCCAAACTGCTCACCTGCCTGCTTCACGAATTACCCCTAACCGCTTCTGCCTGCCAGCCTGATCACCCGCTAACTGCTACCCTGCCAGCCTAATTGATGTCTTACTGCTCCTCTGTCAGCCTGTTTGCCCCCAACTTCCCTCCTCTGATGGCCTGTTCACCCCTATCTGCCCTCCCCTGCAGGCTTGATCACCCCCAACTGCCCTCCCTTGCAGGCCTGTTCCCTCCCAACCACCCTCCCCTGCTTGCCTGATGTCCCACAACTGCCCTCCCTTGCAGGGCCTGGAACCTCCCAATAGGCCTCCCTTGCTGGCCATTTTGTGGTGGCCATCTTGTGTCCACATGGGGGCAGGATCTTTGACCACATGGGGGCAGCCCTCTTGTGTGTTGGAGTGGTGGTCAATCTGCATATTACTCTTTTTTTAGATAGGACAGAGGCCTGGTGCATGGGTGGGAGCCAGATGGTTTTCCCTGAAGAGTGTCCCAGATCAGGATAGGGGTTTCCTTGGGTGAGGGGCAGCCTGGGTGAGGGGCCTGTAGAGGTTTGCAGGCTGGCCATGACCCCCAGTGACCCAAGTGGAGGCCCTGGGATCTGGGATTAATTTATGTCTACAATTGAAACTTTGTAGCCTGGAGCAGAGCTAAGCCTTCTGCTCGCTCCATGGTGGCAGCCATTTCTGTTTGAAACTGTAGCCTAGAGTGGAGGCCTAGTCTGGCAAAGGCAGGCAGAAAGCTTCGCTTCCTCTGTTGCCAGGGAAACTCAAGCCTCTGTTCTCTCCAGCTCAGTGGCTGCCGCCATTTCTGTATTTTTTATAATTGAAACTTTGTAGCATTTAGTGGAGGCCTAAGCCAGCAATGGCAGGCAGAAAGCTTGACTTCCTCTGTTGCGGGAGAAACCCAAGCCTCCCTCCTGCTCTCAGTGATGACAGCCATCTTGATTGGGTTTTATTTGCATAATCTGCTCCTGATTGACTGGTGGACCTGGCTGTGGGCGTGGCTTGTGGGTATTCAAAGGTATGGTCAAATTTGCATATTACTCTTTTATTAGATAGGAAGATTATATCATTGTATATTTCAGAAATATCCTCTGAAAAACTGTTAGTAATGATTAGTTAACTCAGTATAACACAGAAATGAACAGATTTATAATATAAAGAAGAACCAGTTAGAATTAATAAATTAATTAAAAATTCCATATGTTACAGACCACATCATTAAATACAATAAAATATAGAACTTGGGAATAAAATAATGCTCAGGCTGGCAGGGAGCAAGGTAGGGGTGATCAGGCCAGAAGGGGACAATTAGGGGTTAGGGGTGATTAGGCCAACGTGGGGGCAAGTTAGGCGTGATCAGGCTGGCAGGCAGGTGAGCAGTTAGGAGCCAGCAGTCCCAGATTGTGAGAGGGGTGCTCAATTGCTGGGATTGGGACTAAACCAGCAGTCAAACATCCCCTGAGGGGTCCCAGATTGAAGAGGGTGCAGTCTGGGCTGAGGGACTCCCCTCCCCCTGCCTCCATGCATTGGGCCTCTAGTTATTTAATAAAATGTTTATGCAACCTGAAAACTTCTCCCCCCAAATTAAAAATAGAGTCATAAATTAATAACACATATAAGAATAAGTTCATAGTGGAATGTATGTTGAAATTTAGTAGGAAATCTATGATATTATTAGAAAAATGATATAGAAAAAGTAAATGATGGTCTAATGTGACATGAAACCTCAAAATAATACATTAGAAGATTTATAATTTGAGTTAAAAAATAATAAAATACATAATAAAAGTCAATTTAGAATCAAAACATATACAAACATTTTCAATTTCTTACATGGAAAAGGAGACACATAGACCCTTATTTGAGGAAATATTAATTAATCCATACATAAATGAAATAATAGATAAACAAAAATATATGAAGATACTAATAAATAGAAAATGTAAAGGGCTCTTAAATAATTGGAAAGATGATCCACCTTTCTCATAATAAAAAACTTAAATTTGAAACACTCTAATGTACATATTTTAAAAGTTATCTGACTGGTAATGATCAAACAGTTAAAGTATTGTGAGGGTGATCATGCTAGGAAAATGGTACTCTCATGTATTACTTGTGGGAATTAAACTGGTAAAACATCTGTAACGGGAAATTTGACAGCATTCATCTATTACAAATGCATTCACTCTTTGAACTGCCAGTTTCAATTATAGATATGTGTCCTTTAGTGGTAATCACACTTGTGGAGTGGCAATGGAACATTGCTGTAAAATAAAAATAAAAAATGGGGAAACAATCATAACGTCCTTCAATAGCAAGCTGCTCAATAATTTATGGGACAGTCATAATTTATTATTGTACAGCTGTAAAAATAAATGCATAAGCCCATATGGGACACCTTCAAAATGTGTTTTAAGACATTTTTAAGTTCATGAACAAAAATGCAGAATGGTGAGTATAACACCCACCCAATAGTTTTTGTTGTAAAAAATGAGAAATACTTGCGTGTGTGTGTGTGTGTGTGTGTGTGTGTGTGTGTGAGAGAGAGAGAGAGAGAGAGAGAGAGAGAGGGAGAGAGAGAGAGAGAATATGTGAGAAATTATTTTTGTAAAATATATTAAGAACAAGAAAATTGGATGCCTTCAGAGAGGAGAGCTGAGTGGCTGGACACTGCAGTGGGAGAAAGAATTTCACACTACGTTTTCCCATGTTTTCTAAATGGTTTCAAACATGTGTTTTAACTATTCAATAAGTAAATATTTTTAGTTAAATGTATAAATAAAATGTTAAAGATGAGAGAAAGAAGGAGGGAAGGAAGGAAAAGAGGGAGGAAGGGATGGAAGCGGGGAGGAAGGAAAGAGGAGGGGAGAAAAGAGAGAGATGAAAGGGAGAAAGAGAGAAGGAGGGAGGCAGGGTGTTGCAACCTCCAGAGCTACCTGGGTAAAATCTGAAAGTGGTCCCTGTACACTGAGGGCAAGGAGAGGCCACAGAAAGAGACAAACCACTCCAGATTGGTAGGCGACAGGTTTAATAAGAGGCAAGTTAAGTGGGAGTCTTGTCCTTGGTGTGGAGGAGTCTCTGCACCCACCAGTCAGAATCTTCAGTCTTTATAGGGGCCTTAGCTGGGTGCAGTGGCTACAGTGAGGATGTTCCTCGTAACATTGCTTGATCAAGGCTGCATCCTTTAAGTGTCTCCTACAAGGGACTGGTAGGCTGAATGCACATTTCCAGGACAGGAAAGGAGCTGAAGAGCCTCTGACCACCCGGGTCTAACTGGAGGTCTACCTGTGATCACATCCTTTGAAGACCTCCTCCAACAGAAGAAGGAAGGAGGCGGATAAAAGGGTTGCACTTAGATCTCCAGTCCTATATTAAAAAGGCTGCTTAAGCTGAATATTTACTCAGACTATTGTTATATGACTTTGAACTATCAATTTAGATAGGTATAAATGATGGAGGGTTTAAAGAACTTATATTTGTAAAGCCAAATCCCAACCACGATTTGTAAACAGCTTTTTGGTTCAGCAAATATGTGCATATATGCTTATCTTTTTTAGGTAGTTAACTGATTCCCCGCCCCCCCCCCCCCCAATTTTAAGGTGGTTAATTAGAACCTCAAAAATATCAAGTGACACACAAAGTATTTAATTTTAAATCAACGTCTTCTGAGTTTACATCCTATGGTCATTACAAACTACCCCCTCTGGTAAATGGGGATAGTCCTGCCTTCTTTATCTCCCCAGCCCCTGAGTTTAGTAATTTTGGGTTAAACATTGTAAGTTATAATTGAGTAAAGGAGGGAATAAGGGGATAAATGCATGAATAAACGAGGAAGTGTTAATGTAAAGGGTTTAAAGAAAGAGAAAATTTAAAATGGAATATGTTAAATGTAGGATCACCTTTAAACTTAAAAGTAAGTCTGTTGACAGTGGAATAATTTTTCCAGAAATCAATTAAGCCACTTCAAACATCTGAAAATGAGTAACTACGTTCATCCAGTGATTTTACTTCTAATAATTTTCCCTAAGAAAATAATGAAATAAATGCCCAAATATGCACATAATATTATGTTTAACATAGATGTATTAAAAATAAACCACAATAGTATTTTAATAGAACAATTTGACATAATATTCACTATCAAAATGAAATGTTTATGGGTAAATTCTGGGATTTTTTGTTGCGTTTTACTTCTTTCTTCTAACCTAAGCTTCCTTTCACACTAATTAAAATATCACATGATCTCATTCATTTGTGGAATATAATGAACAACATAAACTGATGAACAAAAACAGATCCAGAGACAGAGAAGCATCAATCAGACTATCAAACCTCAGAGGGAAGGTGGGGGTAAAGGGAATAGATCAACCAAAAGACTTGTATGCATGCATATAAGCATAACCAATGGACACAGACACCACGGGGTTGAGGGCATGAGTGGGGGGGTTGGGGGGGGGCAACGGGGTGATAAGGACACATATGAAGTATCTTAATCAATAAAGAAAAAAATAAAATACTCATCAAGGTGTCCACCAAGTATATCTTTGCGGGGACTTCAAAATTGGTTAGAGCTCAGCATCTGTAGTCTACTTAGTCTTCCAAGTCCCTCAAATTTAATGCATTTGACCCTTAGTGCTTATTCAGAGCTGGGTGCAAGTGCCCTTGGCAGCCCAAGGATTTAATTGGAATCAGTCACTGTATTTGAAAGCATCACAATTCTCCTTTGTGAAACTTGTTTAAAGATCCAATTGCCACTGGCTCTGCTTTCAAGCTCAACACCTAAAGAGCTCACTATCAATTAAAGGATTCTCATGCCGAGCCTACCAGAGACCTGCATTGTGTTCCTGAAGCATGCATCTAAGGAGATTCCCAAGACTCACAGATTTCATCTTCTAAAAGAGCCACTCCTTCTGGCAGAATCCTTTTCTCTCTGTCTCTGCCAGCAAATTGGATGAAAATCCCCCTGATACTCAGAGTTATTAGAAACCTTAAAAGAAAACCAAGATTTTTTTGTATTGGATAAAATGTCCTGTAATTGTGTGTTAAGCCTTTATCCTTCTAAGATCTGGTCATCATGCGTGGTCTGTCTTATTCACCCCCCTCATTATGTGTTTATAAATTTGAGTTTTCTAAAGTAGCATTTCATCTATTGTGTAGTGCCAGTGACCAGCAACGAGGACTACTGTTGAGGACTGAATATAAAAACAAGTATAATGTTTACTCCTAAACAAGAAGAAATAGGAGTAAAATGTCAAATTCATAGTTGCAGATTACATAGATTTATATATTTAAAATACCCTACATATCTGTATCTAAGTAAAGCTAGCTAATGGTTTGTTTTTGTATGGTGGTCCAGTTTAGGGTTCTTTTATGACTATAACATGTGGGCCTTTCAGATATTACAACAAACCTAACAGATTGCTAATCAAAGACTCAATTCAATATTTACAAGGAACGTAATGTATAGAAAATTTAAAAAGCAGATTGAGTCTTTGATAATTATGAAATGACTAAACTTATTTGCTTCCATATTTGAACTAGAGTGTCTTACCTTGACAAATTAAGCTGGGACCAACAGAAACTATGTGATCAAGGGGATCAAAACAAAAAACATTCAATCATATCTTGCATTACTATATGCACATTTTAATAAGATAAATGATGGCCTTGTATCACAGACAAGACACAAGAAATCCCCCACCCTCCCCAATTGTCAATTTATTAAAAAAGGCTAAAGTGTCAACTCTTGGCTCTGCTTTGCTTAGACAAAAGAGCCATTTCACCCACTCCATGATACCAAGTGATGGCTTTAATCTTACACACATTAAGTCCCACTGACATAAGACAAACTAATGGTGAAGAAAACACCTTTCCCATGAACATTTTAGCAACCTAAACCAAAGTGAGATCGTTATATGACTTTTTATATCCATACTAGAGGCCTGATGCATGAAAATTTGTGCAAGAGTAGGCCTTCCTTCCCCTAGCTGCCAGCACTGGCTTCCATCTGGCACCTGGGACCCAGGCTGGCTTCCCCCAGTCCATCCACAGGCACTCTGGACCCAGCTGGCTTCCTGGCTTCATCAGGAAGGATGTCAGAAGACGTCGAGTCTAATTAGCGTATTACCCTTTTATTATTATGATCATTGGGTGTTTTTGAAACCTGTAGAATGTATGTATTCATTTTTGACATAATTAAATTTATAGGTCACATTTAATTGTGTATCTATTCCATAATTAGTCTATATTTGACCTAGAAGTCTTGATCAGACCTTAGACAGTTAAATAAATTTAAAGACTAAAAATTACTTTAATTTCCTTTCTTTTCTTAGAGTAGATACACATCAATAGCCAAAATGCTTTTGTTTCCTTTTTTTTTTATTTCTCAGAGGGAGATAATGTGTCAATTATATAATATTTTCAGTCTGCCAAATTTTACAACAAAAGGAATTAATTTTTCTTGTGTAAGGGATATAAAATGGAGTAAACTATTAAAGGGATTAAATATTTTATGACTAGTGCCATCTTATAGTGACAAAAATCCCTCATTTCGTATTCCAGTTATTTAAATCTCTTAGTATTAAAGCCATATATTTCATCTCTAAGGAATTAGTTTATCCCCGTGCCATTCTATTAGGATTTTGAAACCAGGTCTAACAAATAAATAAAGTATGAAATAAAATGCCATTATTTAAGGGAAAATTAGTATGAAAAGACTGGAATTTACAGATGGGCAAGATATCTGATGGAATTTATAAGCAAAGCAGATTGGCCACAGATGGTGAGGAAACTGGTCCAGAACTTAGAGTTATAATATTTTGTTTTTAGTTTTATGTCTAAAGGCCATCCCTCAAATTTTTATATCAACTGGACTTCAGGACCTTTGGATTTTACAGCTTTATAAAATGCATTTGTTTGTTTGTTTTTATTTCACAGAAAGTCTACTATGAACATTATCACCACCTGGTGATTTGATGTAAGGATGATCTAGTGGTAATTAACTCTCTAAACATTTGTTTTTCTGGGATGCTCTTTATCTCTCCTTCATTTTTTATTTTTTTAAAATCTTGACTAGAGAATATTTTTCCATTGATTTTTATTTTTTATTATATATTTTATTGATTTTTTTACAGAGAAGAAGGGAGAGGGATAGTTAGAAACATCGATGAGAGAGAAACATCGATCAGCTGCCTCCTGCACACTCCTCTTGGGGATTTGCCCGCAACCATGGTACATGCCCTTGACCGGAATCGAACCTGGGACCTTTCAGTCTGCAGGCCAACGCTCTATCCACTGAGCCAAACTGGTTTCGCTTTCCATTGATTTTTAGAGAGAGTGGGAGAGATTGGGAAAGAGAGAGAAATATTGATGTGAGAGAAGCATATCCATTGCTTACTTCCTGCATGAGCCTTGACCAGGGTTGGGGCTGGGGAGAAGTCTGCAACATGTCCTTGGCCAGAAGGACATAGTCCACAGGCTGATGCTCTACCCACTGAGAAAAACCGGCTAGGGCTCTCCTTCATTTTTGAAGGGCAGTTTTTCCAGATACAGTTTTCTTGGCTAGGGGTTTTGGATAAAGAGCACATCTCAATAGATGAAGGAAAAGCATTTAACAAAATTCACTATACTTCTATGATAAAACTCTCAATAAACTAAGGCTTGAAAGAATTACATCAATACAATAAAGGCTATAAAGCTCACAGCAAACATCACACTCAATGGTAAAAAATAAAATCTTTTCTTTTGAGATAAGGAACATTGCCATTTCTATTTAATAGAGTATTAGTAGTCCTAACCAGAAAAATTCAGCAAGAGAGGGAATAAAAGATATTCACCTCATAAAAAAGCAAAATGTCCCTGTTTGCAGAAAACTATATCCATTAAAAAACAAACAAATTTCCTATTTAAACTAATAAATAAGTTCAGTAAAGGTGTAGGATACAAAATCAAATACAAAATACGCACTAATAAAGCATTATCTGAAAAATAATTCAGAAAAACATTCCTACTTATAATAGCGCCAAAAAGAATAAAATACTTAGAACTAAGTGTTAAGTAAGGAAGTGAAAGCCATGCATTCCCAAAACCATTCTACACTGATAAGAGACAATAAAGAAGATACTAACCAGTGGAAGTTCTGACCCGTGTGGCTCAGTTGGTTGGGTGGTCCTCCCGTGCACAAAAAGTTTGCCGGTTCAATTCTTGGTCAGGGCACATGCTCAAGTTGTGAATCTGGCCCCTGCTCAGGGTGCATTCAAGAGGCAACAAATTGATGTTTCTCACATCAATGTTTCTCTCTTTCTTCCCTTCTCCCTTCCTCTCTCTCTAAAAAAAAAATCAATAAAAACATATTAAAAATAAAAAAATAGATACTAACCAGGGAAAAGACATCTTATATTCATAGATAAAATATTTAATGTTAAAATGGCCATCCTACCCAAAATGGTCTACAGATTCAATACATTTCCTACCAAATCCCAATATTATTTTTAAAGAAATAGAGGAAAAACACCCAACAACAACCACAATTCTGAAATTTATATGGAACCACACCACAAAAGATCACAAAGAGCAATGTGAGTTCTGAGAAAAAAGAACAAAGCTGGAGGCAAGACATATCCTGATTTCAAAATATATTACAAAGTTACAGTAACCAAAATAATGTGGTACTGTTTAAAGATAGACATAGAGTCTAATGGTACAGACTAAAGAACTCAGAAGTAAAACCATGCATATATAGTCAACTAATCTTTGACAAGAAAACCAGAAATACACAAAGGAAAAAGGGACTGTCTCTTTACTGAATAGTGCTGGAAAAACTGCATATTCACATGCAAAAGAATGAAACCCCTATCTTATATAACTCACAAAAATTAACTCGAAATGAATTAAAGATTTCAAATGAAATCACAAGAAAGTATAGAGAAAAATTTCCTTGACAGTAGTCTCATAATGCTTTTTTTGGATATGACAACAAAAGCACAGACAGCCAAAGCAAAACAAACACAAGTGGGACTACATTGCTGTAGAACATTGTAGTCAACCACAGTGCATACTTAAAAAACTCATTAGGGGTGCATCTTATGTTGTGTTCTTACTAAAATAAGTTAAAATTTAAAAGCTAAAAAGGAACAGTATTTGGCACTTGTTTCTCACTGATTATTCAATACTATTGACTGGAATTTTTTTTTAAAGCTTAGGTTCAATTTTCTGTTTTAAAAATGAACAAAACACAGCCAACATCTCTTAAAATCAATTGGGTCTTCAAGATGAATGCAGCCTGGACCAGCTGTAATGTGTTCTTAAAAAATAAGTGCTATCCACATATCTTCCTCTAATTCACATACAGTTTCTCTACTCCACATTCTTGATAGGTTAAAAGATTAGACATTTAAAAATGGTACCTAGTGTTTTTCAAAGGTTAATAACCATGGCATATTATTTATTAGTTGCCAAATACTCTGCTTTCCTCTCTTGCTCAATTCTACAATTTACTTGGGGACCATGCACAATCAGAACTGTCTATCAACAAAGTAAGCAACATTGACAAACAAAGAATGGGAAGCCCAGTGCTCTGTAATACTATGTGTGGTATTAATGTTGCACACACTCATGCATGTGTACACACACACACACACACACACACACACACACACGCACACTTTTTCCTGTCTATCTACGCTGGATCACTTCACCACTGGATCACTTCACTGTAGCCAAATTGGCCTCCTCACTCCCCCTCCAGTCTACAAGACACCTCGGCCCTAAACCCTCTGCACCTTAAGCTTCTTTGCCTGAAATGTTTTTGTGCACAGCTCTCTCATTTTCATCAGAAATTTATTGATAAAAATATTTTTAGTGATTTCAAAGAGGAAGGGAGAGGGAGAGAGAGATAGAAACATCAATGATGAGAGAGAATCATTGATTAGCTGCCTCCTGCACAACCCCAACTGGGGATCAAGCCCGAAACCCTGGCATATACTCTTGACTGGAATTGAACCCGGGACCTCTCAGTCTGTAGCCCAATACTCTATCTACTGAGCCAAACCAGCTAGAGCTAGATGTTACTTTCTTATACTGTTTTACTTTCTTATACTGCTATCCCATTTTCCATTAAAAAATAATACTTTCAGCCTAATGATCACTATCATTTCTGTAATCTCCCTCTAACTAGAATGAAAGCTTTACAAAGTTAGAGACACCTGCTCAGTTCATTTTCTCTTGTATCCCCTGAAAATAGCCTGGCCTACAGTAGATTCTCAAAAGGTATTTGTTGAGCACATTAATGAATACAAAAGAGACTGTTTTCACCTGCTGAACCTCTTTTCTTGGGGACTGATGCTTTGCTCTCCCTTCAGCTTCTGAGTGCTCTGATATTTTAGCTTTCTTTAATAGTCTGACCTATTGCTTCAATAGGTTTTTTCCATTCTTTGTGCCTACTAGTCTACTGCACCTCTGGTAATATGTAGTCTGCTCAAAATATTGTGATATTTAATTTGAAGATCTTTGAACAGATCTGTACCTATTTCTTCATAATCATCCCTAACCATTATGTATTTAATCATAGATATTTTCCTGTTTCTCAGGAAATTCTAGATATGAAAAGATAAGATAAACTATGAGGAATATATAGACTCAAATGCATTGACAATTATATATGACATATCTTAGGTAATTGAAATTCAATGTTAAAAATAATTTTATGAGGAAACTGAGACTCAAGACTTTAGGCAACTCTCTGAATTCCATGCATCAAGATAATCCATGTTCTTCCCACCCTGTATACAATAAAAATTAGACTCACATCAAAACAGCATAAGTAGTCATCATATGCACAGGCTACAGAATTAAAAGTGGCAGCAAATGACTTTGTGTTTATCAGTGAAAACTGAGCAAAATCATTATTTTTTAACTTTTTTTCACTTTAAGCCCATTTAAATTGATAGTTAATAAATTTCTATAGTCAATAAGTTGAAATATGCAAGAGTGATGTCCCCCTTAACATAAGAATATTTGCACATTACACATAGGTAAAATTAAGTTCCTAGAAATGTCAGTCCAAGATTGTTTTTCAAAATGAGCAATTTAGTTCCATCAACTTGCACATTTGTCATAAAACACTTGGGAGGAATATTTGAAAATATATTAATGGATTCCCATGATTATGTTTCCTCTATTTCTCACAGATGAACCCACAGACAGGAAGAAAGCATTTCACTTTCATTCACAGAAATGTTATAATGTTCCATGAATAGGTTCATTTGCTCTCATCTCCATGAAGAGAACATATTCATTTCCAGCATCTTAAAAAAGACTCTTTGGGACAGGACAGGTTGAGGTGGGGGATTGGAAAGCTGCAGCTGAGTGTGCCTGCAGAGAGAAAGCCAAAACAAAACAGTGGAGAGAGCAAAAGGGTGCTTGCTGATCATAGCTTTCAACAGCTTCATTTCAAAACCATTAGGGAAGACTGAGGATCAAGTTGCTAAACACATAAGGGACCCAACAGGACTATATAGCAAATGGAAACATCATGTTCCTTTCACGTTTTCTTTCACCATTTATTTTTGTGAAAGTCATTTTCTCCCTCGTGTAATTTTCCATGTAAAACCCTTTGAAACTTCCATATAGCCTTGCTTTGGATATAAATGACACAAGCTAAAGGAGATACCCATTAATTTCTATCATATATTAGTCTCGATGATTCAAAATGATTAAATTTTTCCTTAGCAGTGAATTTAAATAAGTATTTACAATTTAAAATTTGCTTAATAGAAATAAAGTGACTTAAAATTTATTTTCCTCTTTCCTCAAACCAGTTCTGATGAACTTCTGTACCCCAAAATGATAGCTAGGCAACTTGGTCCAGTGCATGAATTCATGCATGGGTGGGTCCAGGCAGCCTGGCCGGCGGGCGTTGGAGGGGGAGGGAAGAAGGGGGAGGGAGAGACATGGGCGGTTGGCCAGCCTGCCTGCTGGTCGAACTCCTGGTCGAGGGGACAATTTTCATATTAGCCTTAAATTATATAGGATATAAACTGAGTGGGCAGATTATTATGCATTCAGAGATCATAATAATCTGGCCACTCAGTGTATAAATACAGTATATAAGGAAGTGATTCAACAAGGACTACACGGAGCCCAAAGTGGCAATTAAAATATGCAAATGGTAGTTATACATTGATTTTAATTTCCTGGGAAATTAAAGGGCTTTCCCACACATGCAGCATTGTATAGTCACTGCAATAGCTCACATCCTTAGCGTGTCTCATTTAGTTTGTCTATTGCTGTGTTTCCATTCTTATCCTTTAGGCATCACACTCATGAACTCTGATTTCTCAGAAGCTGTGGTGAAAGTTCTTACATGTCTATTTCCTGTCTAATTTTCTTTAGTGCTCCCTCCAGAGCCCATGAGCACTTTATCTAGAAAGCTTCATCTTTTCATTCATCTTCAAATCTGACTTTCAAAATTGTTAAGTATTTTTGCTAATATCCCTACTATAATATATTCCTTTTCCCCTCTTCCACAACTATTACTTTATAAACACTGTCTAAAGTGAAAATACACGTTTTTATATGCAAGTATATGTATTTCAAAATTGAATGAATTAAAAACAAAAAACACTGAGAACAAAGGTAGAAAATCTGGGTTTGAAGCTTGACTTCACCATTTACTGAGAGATTTGGATCTAATTACCGAAACTCTCTGAATTTCATCCTACTGATTTGAAGTCTGGAAATGATCGTAACAGTCCTAGTTATAGGAAAAGAATTCCATCAATGTCAAATAAGGACTGTGTAGTAGTGGGCGTGGAGGAGGAGAGTGGGAGAGAATCTCTTCTTATACTAGCTAATAAAAGAGAAAACTGCAAATTTGACAGTACCTTCCTACAATACCAGCCAATCAGGAGCGGGGGGTGGGGCCAAGGGCAGGGCCAGGCAGGCTGAGGGTGGTGCCAGGCGGCAATGGCAGGCAGTGGTTGTGACTGCAGTGTGGAGGCCGGCCTACACCTGGGTCCAGAAAAGCCTGTGGCCACCTTCCTGTTGCTGGCCGGGGCTGGCGGGCACCTGCACCTTCCTGATCCTGAGGTTCCACTCCCTGCCTGGCATCCCCGTGCAGATGAAGGAGGTACAGGAGCGCACACCAGTGGGAGGTGTGTGGGGCGCCCATGGCCTGGGAGGGTGGGTGGGTACAACCAGGGACACAGGGATCAGAATTAGGAGAGGTGCGGGCTCTGTACCTGAGCCCGAGCCTTACTCACAACAACCCCTGAGCCCAGAGGGTGAAGGTATAAACAGGTGATACACACACCCCGCCTCCAAAGAGCTTCGGACCCGCTGCAGCAGAGCCGTCCCTGGAGGGCACTGTGCCAGGCGGTCAAAAACACAAACACCACCTGACTGCATGCCATGAGGCACCTCAGGTCCTGAGTTCATAGACAGTGGAGGAGGGTGGGTGTCAGGCTGGGAGGGGGCTGGGAGTTTGTGTTCAGTGGGCACAGTTTCTGTTTTGCAAAATGAAAGTTACTGAGATGGAGGGTAGCGGTGGTTGCACAGCAATGTCAGTGTACTCGACACTGCCAAGCTGTACGCTTAACGGTGCGTGATTGTTTTTATGTTATGTGTATATCAGCACAATTAAAAAAGTTTAATGGCACCAGGTTAGCCAAACGGCAACCTGGGCAAGAGATTGGCGGCAGGAAGGCCTTTTCTTGGGCAATAAATACAGCACCGTGTGCTTTCTGGGGGACGCTGGGTGAGCCTGGCTGGGAAGCGAGCAGCAGAGACAGAGGCCAGGAGAGAGCATGCGCTCCGAGGCAGGGGGTGTGGACTGGGGGTCCCGGAGTGAACGCACCCAGAGCTGTGAGCACAAGGCTTTGTACACCGGGAGGGCCTTTTCCTTTTACATCATATTTTGTGTACTAACCCACCCGCCATCTTCAAGCAACGAAGAAGAAAGATTGAGCCCCCCTTTCCTTAATTATTTCAGGAATAATCCTCCCAATACTCAACCCCATCACCAACCAAGCAGTTGAGTCCCCGATAGTATATGAATTAAAGTCAGACATTAAGTGTTATGCTATGACTTTTCTCCTTATACAGAGTATCTGTTTGCTTGCAGAGTGGCTTCCTGGCTTGCTGCCAGCCTGTGCATGGTCCACACTTATGAGTTCAGGATCTATGACAATGTGAATAATTCAGATGTTTACAATAAAAACACATGAATACACGAATTCACTAATGTTAATGTTAAAATTCATGGAAAAAAGTAGTCCTTTGAATCTTTGGTGGTTAGAAATTGAAGACCTCAAATCATGTGCAATAAAAATAAAGTTACACTGAATGACAAAAAAAAAAAAAGAAAAAATACATTAGGGGCCAGGAAATGTTCAAAGACCTGGGAACCATTCCCAGATCAGGAAGGGAAGTCACAGGGTATATATTATTGCTACAAACACTGTATTTCCTACTACTTACAACATATACAATGTAATGTATTAGATACCTTCCTATCTCATGAAGTACACATTCTCATAGGTAATACTGGTAGATATCTTATAGTTATGATGAGTATGTAATATCCTATCTATATTAATAAAAAGATAATATGCTAATTAGACCAGATATCCTTCCGGACAAAGCCATGGTGGCAGGGCCAAGGCAGAGACAGTTATGAGTGATTAGGTCAGGAGGGGAGGGAAGTTGGGGGTGATCAGGCTGGCAGGGGGGTGCAGTTTGGGGCAAGCAGGCCAGCAGGCAGAGTGGTTAGGGGATATCAAGCAGGCAGGCAGGTGAGCAGTTAGGAGCCGGTAGTCCTGGATTGCGAGGCAATTGTCCGACTGCCAGTTTAGGCCCGATCCCACAGGGGTCCCAGATTAGAAAGGATGCAGGCCAGGCTAAGGGACACACCCCCTCCACCCCCCACCCATGCACAAATTTTGTGCACTGGGTCACTAGTATAATTATATGAAATTAAAATATTGCAATAATAGATTTTGCATGTAGAGTTGTAAATTTTCAAATTAAAATTTTATCTATCTTTCATCTACCTCTCATCATCATTTACTTATGTTTTGTTGAGGAGAGAATAATTATCAAGTATTTTCCCAGAGAGCACAACTGGTCAATGTGTCTATATTTGCCAGGGTCTTATTCCCCAATTTCAGAAATGATTAGTCAAGGCTTGATGGCAAAGCAGTAACTAAAGTGGATATTTTAGAATCTACTGTGCCTCAGTGTGAGAGTTTGGACCATGAAACCCCAGGCTCAGGGGTGCGTGATGTATGATTTGTGAAATTCTTTTAAGACATACATGTCCAGTTTTTTTCCTATAAATTAAATCTAACAAGAAATCTGTCATCCACATTTTAAAACCTAAAAACATTTTCCAAAGAAATCCAACATAGTGTTTTATTGCTTATGATAAGTAATTTATTTACTACTCAAATGCAACTGTAGGAATAATATACAATACTTAAAAATAAATAGGCCTGACTTATGGCAAAAAAAGCCCTGTGCTCAATTATTTAGCCAGAAAAAAAACACATGAAAGATTAAGAGAATTATGGTGTTTGTTTGTTTGAATGTTTTTGTATTTTATCCTTGCAAATCACTGAGATACTAACTGGTCAATTCATTGATCTAAAATGAATTTTCTTCACACTCTGTGGTAGTGTTATTCCCACAGCTTATTTTCTGTTCTAAAGTCTGTACTAACATCAGATGATTCTATCTAAATGTTTTTATCACCTGTGTGAACACTGGATTTTATACATAGAAACTAACAAGGCTATTCATGGAAGAGAAATGGGGTAATACAACTGTGTATTAAGAGTTAAACTGTAAACTCCAACGCCAAATAGCTCACAACAGATCTGTATGATGACATTCAAGAGACAGAATGTTTCATGGGCATGCAAAAAGTGACTAACATGTGTAACACAAATTAAAAAAACAAGAAAATGTGTAACTTAAAATTATTTTTGGTCAGCTCTGGAAACACAATAAAAGCAGAGGCATGGTGGTGGCAATGAATGACTAGGAAAGAAGCCACCTTCATTAAAAGTCTTTAACTGCGATAGTTCACCCATCTCCATTGTGAGATTGCATGCCTAATAGGATGAAACAGTATAGGCTAGGCACTGTTGTAAGGACCTCACATGCTGCATCATTTGATAGGAGGTAACATACTATCATCACTCTCATTTTACTAATGAGCATATGACAGTGTAGAGAAGTTGTCTAATTTGTCTAGGAATTCACAGCTAGTACTTGCTCAAGATTGGATAGTTGAAGTGCCTCTGCACTATGCTATTTAAATTTTGCCAAATGCCACTTAACTTTCATCCTGTCTTCTTTTTCTCATTCTATGTTCATCAAATGATTCTGTAGCTAATTTTTGGCTTTTGACTATCTTTAGATGTAAGTATTGCAGGTTTTGTTATAGTTGTTTACCTAGAGTAAGTTAGTGAACTGGCACTCTCGTTTTATTTATCAGTCAGGTAAACTTGTTTAGTGGGAGGCTGCTAGGGGCAGATGGGATTGTTCCAGTGTGATGACAAAAGCAGATTTTCAGGCCTGCATATACCAGAAAATGACCTGGTAACTTAACTGCATCAAGCAGTTTTCCATAAGAGGAGAATCAACTGTAAGAAATCAAGTAAAACATAAGTTAATTGCTCAAACTTGTGGCAAAGAAAGGAAAAAGGGGGATATAGAGGCCTAACTGTACAGAGTATGGGAAGGGCGGGGAGTGACCTGGAGGCTGAAGGCTAACCAACATAGATCCTTTAGGTGACACACTCATTTTGAATGTTTGTATCATTCAACTATGTATCCCTGTAACATAAGGTGAACATTTTGTTTGGTTCTCTTTAAAATCCTAATACAGTAGTCACCCTTATTTGTGGTTTCACTTTCTGCAGTTTCAGTTACACATGGTCAACCGTGGTCTGAAAAACATAAATGGAAAAGTCCAGAAATAAACAATTCGTAAGTTTTAAATTGTGAAAATTCCGAGCAGCATAATAAAATCCCATGCTGTCCTGCCCCGGACTTGAAACATCCTTATTTTACTTAATAATGGCGCTTCGGCATAAGAGCAATGATGCTGGCAATTCAAACATTCCAAAGGAAAGGCAAAAAATAAAAGCTTCATTTAAGTAAAAAAGGCGAAAGTTCTTAACTTAATATGGGAAAAAAGTGTATTCTGAGGTTGCTAAGACGTTCCATAAGAACAAATCTTCCATCTGTGATATTGTGAAGACAGAAAAAGTAATCTAGCCTAGTTTTGCTGTTGCACCTCACACTTCAAAAGTCACATTATATTGCCTAAGTGCTCAGTTAAGATGGTAGAGGCATTATATTTGTGGGTGGAAGACAGAAACAGAAAACATGTTCCAATTGACATGGATGTGTTGTGTCAGAAAGCATTGAGCTTATAAGAAGATGTCAGCAAGGGATTCCCTGTAACACGTGACACCAAGCCATTTACTGCAACTAAGAGATGGTTACACATGTTCAGGAACAGATTTGCACTGAACATTATAAAATTACAGGAGATTGAGAGAGATGACATTTATACAAATTTTATTATGGTATATTACTATAGTTGTTCAATTTTATTATTAGTTGTTGTCAGTCTCTTACTGTGTCTGTGTTATACATTAAAACTTTATCAAAGTCATAGCATATGTAGTGTTTGGTACTATCTGCCTTTCAGGCACCTACTGGAGGTCTTGGAGTGTAGCACCCACAGATAAGGAGGGACTCCTGTCATTGACTTTACCTGTAATATTCGTGGAGATACAAAACTGGTGATTTAGTAAAACCTGAAAGGTAACCCTGCAGGTTATTCCCAGCAGAATAAAATTGAATATGAAGCACAATTATTCTTCCTGATACTGGCCTGGGATGTTTGATGTGAGAGACAGAAATATAGGAAACATCTTTGAGCAAAGAGATGTAAAAGCTTTCTACGACCTCTCAGCCTGGAAAGGCATTCCATTTTTTTCCACTTTAGGTCATGAACGTCTACACATCTACACTAGAACAACAAACCGCTTTCTGGCTCTGTCCAGTACACTCACAGGAATTCTTAAATGCATTTCTTTCAGTTCTTGCATGTTATGCGCTAGTAGCTTAGCAATTAGAAACAAAAGAAAGCCTAGTGTGAACAATAAAAATAAACCCACTGAGTAAATAAATATACACTGGAAAAACAGTGTCTTATCACTTTCAGGATTGGGCACTTAGACAAGGAGCTTCCAGAAGAGCTAGGTTTGGTTGGATGTCAGAAAGAAAAGAAAAAGGGAACATTCCTTCTCTGCTGGGTGGAAATAAGACCACTGAGTGATGCACTCAGAATAAACACAGCAATGTGCTCTTCTTACATATTATCATGATAAATTATATATTTAGGGAATCAGTTTATCATGATTGGTTTATCATCATCAGTTCATCATGAGGGAATAATTGACTAGGATCAGAAACATCTTCATATTCCTTGAAGTGTGTTTGTGTCCTCTAAGAGCTGATTGTTGAGAACCACTTGAGACATTACATCAACTATACAAGTGGCACACGGTCAATGTGGAGCCACAAAGTTAAACCATGTGAAACTACGAACTGTGGGTCAAAGGTTTTGTGAGTTCACATTCTGCTAGGAAATGACACGTGACCTTTCTTAAGGAAATGCACCATGGGTTTTCCATGTGGACATGTTACAATTTGGTCTGGAAGAAGCAACCCTCTCTTCCAGAAGCCCTTAGTGTAGGTGCCATAGGGAACTCCAAAAAAGAAACATGAACAAAACAAGAAAACAAAAATGGTCTTAGTTCTAACATTTTACAACTGTGAAAACTCTGCTAGTAGAAGATGTGCAGAAAGATATATATGTGTGCATGTCTATATGTATCTGTCTATATTCATGCATAGAGTACTAATGAACACAGAATGGATAATGTAGAAGATGAAGGACAAACATTTAGGAATAACCTGTGAAGTTTTTCCTTTAGGTTTTATTTAGTTTAGAATACATTCACAAGTGCTTTTAAAAAAATTTGTTTCTACTATTATCATATACATAACAGTGGCATTAGTATTTTCAAGAAAGCAGTGATCAGGTAGCTTAGAATGCAGAGATCAGTTAGATTAGAATGCAGTTGTATGTGTTTTCAGAAGGGAGAGCATTTTTAGGTACTATAGAGAAGTGATGACCTAGAGCCTCATTTTTAAGTGTCATCATACCTGTCTTCCATATATAGCGGTTAGGCCCCATTGTTAAGTCCAATACCAAACAGCAAGCAAGGATTATATCATAAAATTTCAAAATGTAATAGGCACTGGGATGCAGTTTTCACTTGCAAATAGCTTCCTCGGAAAAATAACGAGGATATGAACATCCTTGTTGTCTTAACGTATACTTCACATGAGTTAGAAATAAAAAGATAAATAGAGCCCACTGTTTTATGAAGTTCCACTAGATACCATTAAATTTGATGAAAGGCTTTGACACATGAGTTCAACTCTCAGGCAGTTTTGTGTTAAAAGAGTAACTTGTTTCTGATGATTCACTTACTAAAGCAAATGCATTTGAAACACCTAGGAGGTAAACTGGTAGACCTTCTCTGCTGCAGCATGAGTGAGAGAGATATTTACCAGACATTCCAATCAAAAAATAAAATCCATATTGCTTTGCACTGAGCATGATAATAGAAAGTTGATGTCAATTTTTCCAGCTGAAATCAGAAAATAGCAGCTCAGAGGAGAAACTAGCAAGTGGCTTTTTAAATATAGCAGTGAGCCAGGCAGCAGAGACCCCTGTAACCTTAACAGTGGTTCATTCGTAGACACATTTCACTTGTATCCTGGTATATGCCTCCTGTCAGACTCTGAGCCTAATGGCCAGGCATATAGCATATCTGAAAATACACCTGGAAAACAATCTTTTAAATGATTTCCACATCTTCTAAGAGGGTTAAAGCTCCAGAGAAGCAGGCCAGATATATGAAGACCTGGGCAAGCAGGTCTTACTCAATGGGATCAGTAGATAAATTTACAATGCTGCTGAGAGTTACCTGGGGAAGTGTTCTGTAACCCTCTGCCCCGCTGTCCTTAACTTCCAGTGTCTCTTTACATTGTAATATAGTTATCCCTTTATACAGAAGCAACTTTTCACAGAATGGACCCCCAAAGCCGAATCTGGCTCTATTAGATTCAGCTTTCTCTTGCATGAAAATCCTGGTCCAGGGGACAATTTGCATATTAGCCTTTTATTATATAGGATATACACTGAGTGGCCAGATTATTGTGCATTCAGAGATCATAATAATCTGGCCACTCAGTGTATATTGTACTGTGTGTTTAACACCCTAAGTCAAATCACCTTCCATCACCCTTTATGACCTCCTTTATCTTCTACTTCCTTCATCCCCTTCCCTCTGGCATTGTGGACTGTTTTTAATGATGCAAAGGAGAAAAAGTGAGGAAACATAAATAGTTCTTCCTCTTGAAAGCTTGACTCATAAGCTTGGCATTACTTATACCACCTTCTGTATCCAAACACAATTTTCTTATATTTGAGTGCCTATGTGATGACTTCCCCATATTTATCAGTTTCTGTTAAAGGAGCCTCTGTGTATCCTCTAGTAACTAAAATGCTATCATTTTATGTGTAATCATCCCCTTTTCTCCTGGACTATTTTTTAAAATGAAAACCTGCTTTGTTACACAAGAATTTTACCATACTGTTATTATAATATTTTAGACATTATAATCCAGTTTCTTATATATTTACTAGAAGCCCAAAGCACGGATTTGTACATTGAGTTGGGTTTGTCAGCCCACCCTCGTGGTGGCTGATTGAGGGTGGGACTAGCCAGGGGAAGGGACTGCAGGAGGTTGGGGGTATCAGTCAGGGACCTGATCACACTGATTGGCCTACACAGTCCATGCCATAGTAACTAGTGCTTCCAGTTGCTTGGATTATAGCCTAGAGGCCTAATGCATGGATTTATGCACTGTTGGGGGTATGGCCTGCAAGGATCAGCCTGTTGTGGGAGTTTAGCTCATCCCGGTCAACTGAGCAGCTGTGGACCTGCCCTCGGAGCAGCTGCTAAATGAGGAAATTAATCTAAGATGACATTTCATGGTAATGTCTTAGGGAAAGGTGTGTTCTGTATCCTTGAGGAACCTGGCAGACAGCTTTGTACCCCAAAGCCACTTGGTGAATGTCCTTGATGTGTGATGCCAGGTTGGTGACACCATTGGAGATGTTCACCAATGGATACTCAGCCATCAGGATAGCCTCCTTGGGGGTTCCATAGCAACATCCCCTCTTGCCATCTGCTTATGCCAGCTCCCCATGCTCTTTCTAGAACACACCTTAGAGTGCCTGCATCAGTTGGTGGGGTCAGGCCAGATTCTGGATTATCTCAGGTATTTGATAGGTGCAGAGACTTAGCCTTAGCCTGGGCCTGCTAGCAGCTGCTCCCTTTGTGGGAGAAGCCCTTCATCAGGGTCAGCTGAGCAATTCTCCCATTGTGGGAGAGCACTGACCACCAGGGGGCAGATCCTACATTGAGGATCTGCTCCCTGGTGGTCAGTGCATGTCATAGTTACTGGTCGTTCTGCCATTCGGTCTCTGGGCTTATATATATAGATATGTCTGCTTTACTACTATATTCAGATTTACTTGAGAAATAATTCTGCAACGTATACTACTTCTAACATACCATTTCATCAATATAAGAAGGCAATCATGATATATAAAACATACATAATTTAGAGAGGAAAAGTCTACTAAAAAGAAAAAAATATTTACAATTGTAAGTCACTGAGTCATGAATTTTAGGCAATGCTTTCCTTTTTTCTTACGTATATATATTTTTCTTTTCTAAAACTAATCATTTTACTTGAATATTAACAGAGAGAGAGGTTTGAAATGCTTAATAATTTTAGTCACTAATAAAATCTGTATGAAAAACACTATCTCACTAATTCAAAGCATAAGGAATAAAGAGAAGCTCTGATTTATATAAGAACAGTGGAGAAGAAGACTGATGTCTAGCTAAGAAAAAATTAGGCTTTGCAAAACATTTAAAGACTAAGGTTATTGAATCACTGAGATTATTCAACTAGAAAAAAATTACTATTTACTAGTTATATAAAAGATGGAGACATAATTTATGATGACTAGACATTCTCCATTTCTATGAAGGACAGAACTTAAGAAAAGAAGGAAGGAAAGAAGGAAGGAAAGAAGGAAGGAAGGAAGGAAGGAAGGAAGGAAGGAAGGAAGAAAGGAAGGAAGGAAGGAAAGAGACTGAAACACAAAGAGAAGGGATTTAAATAATATTCAAGGAAAACTTTGCTGACAGTGAATACTAAATTCTATACCAGATTACTAATGAAATGGGGAAATATCTATCAGGGCCTTATAAAACTGGCCTGGAATGATTTTCAAATTGGCATGTGTGCAGATAGGGGATGCTGAGGTTGACTTTTAAAGGTCCTTTGCATTGCTTTGCCATTATAGCATGATGGATTTTGTAGGACTAACACCTATTTCTCATATGACATTAAGTGACTCATTCAAGACTTTCCAGAAGCCAAAAAGCCCTATCTCCAGTCCTTTACTGACATATAGTTTTTATTTTCTAAATCTCCAAGGTGGAAAAGAGATTTCTTAAATGTAGGCACTGGGATTTTAGCAATCCCTTAAAGATCCTACAGTTTGAATTCCCAACTCAGATCAAATTCATTTTTTATTCTACTAAATGCAATGCCATTTCAGGAGAAGCAATTTTTCCTATTTAAATTCTTACCTCACTTCTTTTTCTCTTCCACTTTACTTCTCCAACTGGCAACCTCAGTTTTAGCCAAAAATGTATGTTAGTCCCTGGGTTTTTATTCCATGACAATAAATGCACTGTCATTTATGGAAAAGAAAACTGAAAAGATTAGTAATTAGATGTTCAGGAAGATTTGTTATCTCAAATTTAACACATAATCTATATTGTTTGTTATTTTCTTGTGATTACATAATAAGATGGAATTTTTAAAAAATGTTTTATTGATTTTTTACAGAGCTGGAGGGAGAGGGATAGAAAGTCAGAAACATCGATCAGCTGCCTCTTGCACGCCCCCTAATGGGAATGTGCCCGCAGCCAAGGTACATGCCCTTGACTGGAATCGAACCTGGGACCCTTCAGTCCGCAGTCCGAAGCTCTATCCACTCAGCCAAACCGGTTTCGGCAAGATGGAATTTTTTGATACTATTTCCCCCCAGTTTTATTAACACATTGCCTTGACTGACTAATGTACAATTTTTTTTTTATCATAATATGATTTCGCCTCTAAGAAAATCTCACAAAAAGCTTAAGGGCCCTTATTCTTCCATGGTTCAATAACAATATCCTTTTGTTAACTTCCTCTGTTGTTTCAGGATCCTCTGAATGCAAAATTCATGGAAGAAGATATTTTTTAATGGGGTAAAGGAAACATTATAACCTTGTTTAGAAAAAATGATTTGAAACTCCTTTTTTAATTTATCCAAGCTTGGAGTAGAGACAGCTATCTTTAACTCCTGGTAGCTTATATCATTGAAAGAAAATATCTTGCCACTTTTTTCAATATGAGGTAGAAAAAGAAACAGAAAGATTATTTTCTTGAAAACTAATTCAGAAATTTAAAAAATCACTGTTTTAATGAAAACCATTCCTTCATATTCTTTTTTTTAAAATCTTTATTGTTCAGTTTATTAATTACATTGTTTCCCCTTTTTATCCCCCTACAGCTTCCCTCCACCCTGTACCTATCCCACCCTCCACCCTCACCTCCCCCTCCCCACTGTCCTCTCCCATTGTTGCTAGATTTTTGTCCAGTCTCTTGCTGCACTTCCCACAACCCTTTTCTCCCCAAGAATTGTCAGTCCATTCCCTCTCTATGTCCATGTCTCTGTTATATTCACCAGTCTATCCTGTTCAACAGCCTATCAATTCACTTGCTTTTTATGTTCATTTGTTGATAGATGTGTATTTGTTGTTGCTAGTTTGCACTTTTACCTTTTTCTTCTTCCTCTTCTTAAAGAATATCTTTCAGCATTTCATATAATGTTGGTTTGGTGGTGATGAACTCCTTTAGCTTTTTCTTATCTGCGAAGCACTTCATCTGACCTTCAATTCTGAATGATAGCTTTGCTGGATAGAGTAATCTTGGTTGTAGATTCTTGCTGTTCATCACTTTGAATATTTCTTGCCACTCCCATCTGGCCTGCATCGTTTCTGTTGAGAAATACACTGACAGTCGTATGGGTGCTCCCTTATAGGTAACCAACTGTTTCTCTCTTGCTGCTTTTAATATTTTCTCTTTGTCTTTTGCTCTTGGCATTTTAATTATGATGTGCCTCGGTGTGGTCCTCTTAGGGTTCCTATATATTGGGGTTCGGTGCACTTCTTGGACTCCTAAGTCAATTTCTTTCACCAGGTGTGGGAAGTTTTCAGTCACTATTTCTTCAAATAGGTTTTCATTGTCTTGGCCTATCGCTTTTTCTGGCACCCCTATAATTCGGATGTTGGTATGCTTGAGGTTGTCCCAGAGGCCCCTTACACTATCTTCAATTTTTTGGATTCTTTTGGTTTCTTGCTTTTTCAGCTGAGTGGATTTTACCTGTTTGTATTTCAAATCTTTAACTTGGTTCTTGGGGTGCTCCAGGGCACTTTCAGGTCTTTGTATAATATTTTTTGTTTCAGTCAGTGTATGCTTAATTTCTGGTTGGTCCTTTTTCATATCCTTGAGAGTCTGCTTTATATCCTTGAGGGTTTCTTTCATTTCCTTGTAGGACTCATTCATTTCCACGTTGATCTTGATCATTTCCACGTTGGTCTTGATCATTTCTTTGCAGCTCTCGTTTATATCCTGGAGGGTGTTGTTCATTTTCTTGTAGGACTCATTCATTTCCTTTGTGGTCTTGCTTATTTCCTTATAGGCCTCGATCTTTTGTTGGAACCTCTTAAAAAACCCTATAACCGTGGTTCTGAATTCCATGTCTAGTCGTTTTTTTTCCTCCATTTCTTTCACATCTGATTTCTTTCCATGTTGCTGCATGGTGGCTGCTTCCCTGAGTTGGTCAATTAGCTTTGTGTGGTAGACGTGCTACAAGGGACAGTGGCTCAGCCTCCCCAGTTACCTGAGGTGGATATGGGTTGCACAGTCTTGCTGAAGTTAAGCTCAGGTTAATCGTTGTTAGCACTTGGAGGGTTGACCTCCAGGCCAATTGTCTGTGAAGCTCAGCTGTGCTCAGGTTGGGTGGGCGGAGTCTCCGGGCCAAGCAGACAGCGTTAGCTCCGCCCTATGCGGCCCCAGGGACTCTGTGCTGGGGGCAATGGCCGCCAGCACCTCTGAGAGAGAGCCGCTGCGGAGCTCCACCGGCTGCTGGTTGCCGGGGAATTCAGACTTTCCCAAAATGAGTCTGCATGCCCAATGTCTCACCCAGGATCGTAAAACAAAGCAGTCTGACGGTTTTCCGAATGAGAGGCAAGTCGCGGTGTGCTCTCTGCGCCATCAGCAGCCGAGCTGTTCGCGTGAAAGCTGCCTTCTCCACAAGCCAGGAGACCCGGCAGCACCCGAGCTTCGGCGTGCCCTCCCACTGTCCAGTTTTCACCCCGTGTGATAGTGGGTTCTCTGGACTTCACCCAGAGCTGGAGAATCAGTCAGTGGGACGCCTTTGTCTCCCCGTTCGAGAAAACTGGCCGGTTTTCAGCCGCCCGCCCTCTCCAAACCTCTCTCTGGGCGAATCTTTCAACGCCATCCGCCGCCGCTCCTCCGGGTAACAGTGTCTTATCTTCACTTTTATTTGTGGAATTTTCACTTGGCGAGCTTTCTGGTGATTCTGGGAGGTGTTTGTTCTTTCGTTAAGCTGTAGTATTAAAATTGCTGATTATGACGGCAAGATAGGTGTTTTGCCTTTGCCGCCATCTTAGTTCTCCTCCCTTCATATTCTTTTTAGAACTAATTTATTATGTGTCATTGTACCTTTCTCAAATCTAATTATTTCCTATATGCACAAAGCTTATGCAAGAAATCACTTGACCAAACTAGTTGTCATTAGAACACTGATATTTCCTGAATAAAAATAATTAAAAAGCCCATTTGGTGTGGCTCAGTGGTTGAGTATCAACCTGAGAACCAGGAAGTCATGGTTTGATTGCTGGTCTTAATCCCCAGTAGAAGCACGCGGAAGGCAGCCGATCAATGATTCTCTCTCATCATTGCTGTTTCTCTCTCTCACTCCCTCTCCCTTCCTCTCTGAAATCAATAAAAATTATATGTTAAAAAGGATTAAAAACATGTCAGGCACTGTGCTAAACCATGAGGATATACTAGTAAAAAATACAGTCAAGCAGGTGTTGAGTGAGATAATACAAAAAAGGAAGTAGGAAATAATATAATGTGATAATGCTGGGGTACAGTATAACTCCATGGAGCATCTGAGAGAAATGAAAAACAACAACAACAACAACAACAACAAAACAACAACTATATTTGAAAAATGTCATCAGAGGTGATGAAAGTATACTGAGACCTAAAAATGAATCAGAGCTAGTGATTAAAAAAAAAAAAATGCAAAGGGACAGGGAGGCAGGAGACAAGATCGTGAAGGTCGACTCCAGGGGGTTATGTGAGAGTTCTCAGAGCTGCTCGCTGGACCAGCAGCATTGGTATCCCCTGTGAACAATGAGTTAGATGTGCAGATGCTCCAGCACACATCTACTGGATCAGAAACCTCCCAGGTAAAGCCCAGCAATTTGTGTTTTAACAAGCCCTCCCCGTGATTCCAATGTTAGCTAAAGTATGAGAACCACTGTGTAAGAGGCACTACAATTCAATTGCTAAAATTATGCAGACTGCTCAGAAGTGGCTAAAGATTAGCCTTACAAAATGAAAGATAATAACCTGAAAAACCATGGCTTTATCTCTCACACAAGGAAAGCAAGGACCGACAGAACTGTTAGAAGGAAGTGATCAACAGCCATTCATTTACATCACTCTGAGGAGATTTCCCTGACCTTGTTGTCAGGGAAAGCAGCCCATTGGTGACTAAAAAAACAACAAACCTATTTTTGATTATTTCAGAGAGGAAGGGAGAGGGGGAGAGAGAAACATCAATGATGAGAGAGAATCACTGATCAGCTGCCTCCTTTATGCCCCCAGCTAGGGATCCAGCCCACTATCTGGCCATGTGCCCTGACCAAGAATCAAACTATTTCCTTCTGGTTTACAGTTTGACTCTACTGAGCCATGCCACCTGGGCCCATTGGTCCCTTTTGGTCACACTACAAGTTTTATTGTGTCATAGCCATTTATCAATACCTATACTCTCTTACTTTGTTTTTCTGGGCCTGTTGTCTTTCACTTAGGGGACAGAATCCTTTTCTGTCTTGATCTATAGAGAATTTCCAGTGCTTTGAACATGGCTTTATAAAAGTAGACTCTCAATAAATATTTGTTGAGTGAATGAATCAATGTTTAAGTCACTAGGGATACAGAAGTAAAAAATAAAGAGCCAGGTCCTGATTTCATGGAGCTAACTTTCTGGTTTAGATGATTACATTTGTATTCAAATAGCATTTGGATTGCTGTAAGGTTACCTGGAGAACTGGAGGCAGGAAAACTAATTTGGTTCCTGTTGTTGCCGTCAGTGTCTGAGGTAATGTTGATCTCTAAGAAAGAAACACCAGTGGGACTGGAAAGAAAGAGAGAAATATAAAACACATTTAGAGATCCAATCAGAAGACTTCTGTGATTGATAACATGTAAAGGGAAGGAGTGAAGATGTGAAGGATTCGATTCCAGAGTAAGCCACTGAGAGACAGAGACTCTGGAAAGAGATGGAGCAAAGGAGAAGAGGTAGGTAGGTTGCAAATATTGTAATGAGACATACTTATACTAAATCTGAAATTCAAATTTAACATCTCCTATATTTTTATCTTGTAATTACATATAGCACAAATTTAAATAGAGCCTTATTGGTGAAATTACATGTAATAACACAAATTCTTTAATGGACACATGTAAATAATAAGCTGAACACTGAAAACTTTAAATTCAGATTATCAATGATTTCATTCACTAACCAAATTTCACTGGGGTCTCTTAAGTTCCCCTAAAATTGTTCACCTGAGTATCTTTTACAGAGGAAACTATGAATTATTTAGGGAATTATTCTTTAATATATATGTATGTATATATATGTATATACATATATATATTCTTTTATTTTTTAAAATATATTTTATTGATTTTCTTTACAGAGAGGAAGGGAGAGGGAAAGAGTTAGAAATATCGATGGGAGAGAAACATCAATCAGCTGCTTCCTGTACACCTCCTACCAGGGATGTGCCCTCAACCAAGGTACTTGCCCTTGACTGGAATCAAACCTGATACCTTTTAGTCCACAAGCCCATGCTCTATTCTCTGCGCCAAACCAGTTAGGGCAATATATATTTTTTTCGTATTGATCTCAGAGAGGAAGGGAGAGGGAGAGTGAAACATCAATGATGAGAGAATCATTGATTAGCTGCTGCCTGTATGCCCCTACTGGGAGTCAAGTTTGTAACCTGGGCATGTGTCCTGACTGGGAATAAAACCATGACCTCTTGATCCATAGGTCTACCCTGAACCACTAAGTTATGCCGGCCGGGTTAGGAAACTATTCTTATTACTCAGTATTTAAAAGTGATTGCCTTCAAGTACATGGAAGGCAGAGGAAGAGAAATTGAGTAATTTTGCCAAGTAGCCTACTGTCTCAGTTTAGATATTGCTAAAGTCCTCAGCTTAACTATCTATCCTCCCTCAAAAAAATGTTTGTTGTTGTTACGACGTGATCCTTAAGAGGAAGAAAATCAAGGGAGAGGAAATAGATTGATACTACTGAGATTGTGGTTGTTATAAAACCCTATATTAGAATTATAATTTATAACTTACAAAGCATATTCACATTCCTCTGACTATATTTAAGGTTTCAGTGGCTCTGGAGGTCATTAAGATTTATTTTCATTTGAACAAATGAGGGGCATGAGCTTCTCTGAGATTGTATGGTTTTCTTGAGATCACATTTTTAGGAAGTGGAGACAATCTACCCATTGCTTCTAACCAGCAAGTTCAGAATTCAATTTGCAAGTAAGTTTAAAAGGAAAAAAAATAACATCAATGTAATAAGTGCATACATACACATGTGCCTTCCTGTAAAACTAGATGGCTATCTGAATGCATTCATTGAAAGATTTGTACAGCAAGGGAGCTGTGGATAAAAGCCTTCACAGAACTCTTTCTAAGAAAGATACTGGAGAGATGGTACTCAGGACAGAAGAATTTTTTTTCTCCAGCTGCTCAGAGATTATGGCACATCATTCCCTTCCCAGAGAAAGAAGCAGAAGCTGCTCACTTGAACATCTGAAGCAAAGTTAACCCCAGTAGAAGCTGCCAATGCTGAAAGCTGAGAGAGACTGGGAAGTTGCTGGAAATTATCACGAAAGGTGTCATCACAAGTTGGAGAGGCCCAGGAAAATTGATGGAAAACCTCATCTATGGCAGAAAGCACCAAGATGGAGTTGCAGGCAAAGGACAGCTCACTCTCTACCACGTGTGCCTTATTCATCAACCTGGTGAAAGTGTCAGCTTTGACAAGAAAAGATCCTCTCTGTCTATCAGAGTAAATGTGGAGCTCACCAGACTTATGTCCAAAATGAAGGAATGAGAGTAACTGCCACCCATAACTGGATGAAGTGTATTTGAGAATTTGCATTTCACACAGAGAGTTCCAAAAAAATTGCAGAACTCAGGGCCTCTGGAAACAGGGAAAGAGCCTTGAAAAGTGTAGGCCCTCAGAATATACTTCTACCGGCCCTGAGAATATGGGCTCTGTTTCCTCAAGTAATACATGAACAAGTAGGTTAGACCAGCTTGCTTTCAAAGATTTTGAAAAGCCTCACAGATTTTCTAAGTGCCCAGGAGTCCACCTCCGGGCAGGAGTTGAGGTGAGTACACACAGGTCAAAGTCTACCCCCTCTTTCTTAAGTCAGATCAGCTTTTGGACATCCACGGGGGGTGGGAGGATTCTGCATACACATTTGTTTGAAGTTTATTTTCTATAAATTTTGAAAATATCTAGACTGGGTCACCTCAGACTTTTTTTTTCTTTTCTAACTATAAAATCCGCATTCCCCAGCACGAATGTTATTCTGTTGTTTCCAAAATGTTCAAATGTCAGAATGCAGGTACAGTCTACTGTATTTTATCCCTTCCTCTCTTCACTACTCCCCCCCTTTCCTTCTCTCTCTCTCTTTCTTCCTGCCCCCCGTCCCCTGACTGTTTCAGTGACTGTAAATTCTGTTATGATTTCATGATTTGGCATTTGGTTGGCATTTGTCTGTCATTCCCAAATTGACCTCAGGTTTGTAGGGAAGGCTCCAGCTGGAAAAATGAGCTTCCTGTTCAGGCCCATCCTGTTTCTAATCTGCTGCTGTTGTAAGAAATTCCCTTCAGGGATTTCTTTACTTCCTGTTGCTTTGCCTTTTCTGCTATAAACCTCACAAATATTAATCTCTCCTGGTCCACATTTTCCTTTACTGCCTAACTTTTTTCGTCTAAAATGCCTGCCAGTACTTTTCACACTTCATCATGTCTCCAGGAGAACTGGCCCTAGGTCAAAGCCAGCGGCTGCAACTTGACAAACGGTGCTGCAAGGTGGTTTTCCCTCCACACTGTCTGCAGCTGTCATCTTCTCTTGGTCCCTGAGCTGCAAATTAGCCAGAGTCGGCACAGGGTCATGGGATTTTGTAATGCCTAGTCATTAAAAAAAATAAGGTTGTGGTTTTTTTTTTTTTTTACTACATATTTGGAAAATAATTAACTCATAAATCTATATTCTTTATTGGCTTCTTTTGATAGGATATGACTCAGAAATTCAGAAATTACAAAAGAGGAGTTAGAAAGTCCCTTTTCTGAAGGAAAATAATTGCAAATAATAGTTTAGCTATAAGAATTATATATTGTCCTTTAAAGGGAAACATATTTGCTATAACAATATTGTTTAATATTTCAGGTTTCCTTTGGGTGATTATGGTAACTATGGTGGCTCCAGGGCAGAGAGAAGTGTGAATGCTCTTAATTTAGAGTAAAAGCAATCTAAATTTCTCTAATCTATTTCCAGCTAACATCAATAAATAAAAACACAATTTTCTCTATTCTAGACACTCCTTCTTTCTTTCTGCCTCCCCCGACCCAAGACTGTTTCAGTGTATTTATTAGCATTAAATATGAAATCAATGCTGAGATCATTAATATTGGAGAATTGCACTTGGTTTTACAGAATAATGTGGAATAAACTTTAGAAATCTCTAGAATTAGATGATTGGCATCCTATTTCCTGTTATGAGTACAAATGGAAATGTTGTTTAGTTCAAAGTCTGAAACAGTCAAAGCTATGTGGTTAAGTGTTCTGTTTTATTGAACTTTGCCTTAACCAGCCACCCTTGAAATAAGTTGACCGTAAGTTTTTATAGTGGCACTGAATTTTACATATTCTCAACTCATACAAATGTTGAAAATTCACAAATATCTATTGAGTTGCTATTATATACTAAGAAATATACTATGTACTTGGAATGCTACTTAGAACAATAGATATACTGTACTCTAAATTACTAAGATATATATTAAATAATTATAAAAATGTGCTCTAAGAAAATATTCTTAATTTTATAATATTTATAGTGTTTGAGAAAATAAAATAAAATTTTGTTTACTAGTTTTTAAATACTTCCATATTTTGAATGATGATCTAGCCCATATCTAAAATAGAACAAATATCTAGGTATCTAGATCTTCAAATCTAAAACTTATCTATAAAGTCCAGTTTTATATTTCATATAAAAAGAATCAACAGCTAAACATTTTCTTACATATTACTTTTGCTTTTATCTAGTCATCATTTAGGATAAGACAACTAATGAAAGTCTCCTATAATGTATAATTCAGTCCAAAATTTCATACTTCCCTCCATTTCCAGTTATATACAGAGAAAATGTGTGTGACTTTCAGTGAAAGCCACATACTCAGAGGAAAATTACATGAAAATTGTGTGCACAGAAATATATAGATAATAGATGATCGATAGATAGGTAAATAGATAGGTGATAGATACATAGATAGGCAGATAGATAGAATGCTAATGGACAAAAGAAAGTGTACTGAAAATACACTCCGTAGCTATATAATCTTGGGAGTAAGATTAGGGCTTGAGTATTGGCTCTGTCTAGTAAACTGACTGATGGTAAATCGATTAACATCTTTTGGTTTAATCTTACTCATCAGTAACATAGAAGTAGTAATGATAACTATCTCATAATGTCATACATATTAAGTGTATATGTATATTTGAAAGGGTTGTCTGAACTATAAACTGCAATAAATTACTTTGATATTTTCCCCCTCTTTATGTAATCAGATTGCCACCATAATTGCATAGTCTGAAAATTATCCCGGCAGTAGTGAGACAAGTACAAGGGAACAGCACATTGACAAAGGCCCTTATGTTATTCTTCATCTCTCATAACTCTCATGATGTTAAGTGATTATCATCTCCATTGACTACTATTTTCTGAAAACTGGTGACATATGACTGTGGAATACTGTAGACATTTCAACATCAAGCTCACGCTTAGAAAAAACTGTTATCCATTAATAACTAGGAATGAATGAATGATGCATTTCTATGACCACCCATTTTTTTTGAGGGACTTTGATTATACCGCTAATTGATTCTTAATAGTTAGCCTCTTTTTAGGGTGAGAGAGGAGAGAGCTGTATTATAAAACTTTCCTAAGTGTTCTAAAAAAAAAAGGCAGAATGGTTTGGACATTCAAAGAAATGCTGAAGCACTATCAGTTTAATCCACTGTGTCCCAGCTTGTCCAGGACCCTGCTGAGATCACACCTGGTCTTTAGATCTTAGTAATAACAACAAAATAAAGCATCTGATTTCATGAGTCTGAAAACAGAAGAAATTTATGGGGGCAGATATATATATCATACTATTTTTATAATATCATATTTAAGAAAACTGGATTTTACTGTCTGTTTAACCCAATACTTTACTCCCCTGAGCTCCTCAGAGTAATGATAAGCATTGAATTACTAAGCTTTGTTACCATCCTATAACCTTTGAAGTTCCTTTGATCTGTTTCATGTAACAATGGGTAATATTTTATATACATAAGAATACTGGCACAAACATAAAATTTTTGATTTATAAGTAAAATGTACAATAGGTCAGACACAAAGCTATCAAAAAGTGTGCTTAAGCTTGATATCAAAAACATTTTCTAGGAATGCAATCAAGACCTATACAGGGCTTAATTTGTGTCATGGGTATAATCTTGTGACAGAAATTGAGATTTGTTAACATACACTATATACTATTTTTTTCTCCTTGTCCCAATTCTCATGTTAACTCTTTACCATCTATGGGGCACAGAGGAAAATATGTGTGTATGTTTTTTATGTATTTTTTTATTGATTTCAGCGAGGAAGGGAGAGGGAGAGAGAGAGACAGGAACATCAATTATGAGAGAGAATCATTGATCAGCTGCCTCCTACACAGCCCTACTAGGGATTAGGCCCACAACCTGGGTATGTACCTGACCTGCAATGGAATGGTGACCTCCTGGTTCATAGGTTGATACTCAACCACTGAACACACCAACTGAGCAAAATATGTGTTTTCTTAAAACATTCTTTTTTATAGGATAGAGATTATGACATGAGAGAAGAAATGATTGTTGAGCAGCTAATGCCAGCATATATATGCACAGATACACATGTAGATTGTTAACAAGAATAGTTTAAATGATCGATATATAAGCTTAAGCAACTGAATGACAGAATGACCAGTTGACCAATTGCTATAACATGCACTGACCAGCAGGGTGCAGACACTCAATGCACAGGTTTGGGCTTCCTCCTATCTGGATCATGCCTGTGGAGATCAGGCCAAAACCAACTATCTGACATTCCTCAAGGGGTCTCAGATTGCAAGAGGGTGCAGGTGAGGCCAAGGAACCCTATTGGTGCATGAATCTATGCACTGGGCCTCTAGTGAAGCAATAAAGAGTGAGTTATAAAAGTGTAAATTAAGAAAAGTAAAGAAATAAAGATACATAACAAAATGTGTTACTATATCTACTGGGGATTTCAAGTAAAAAAAGCAGAATTTTGAAAGGTTAAAAAATTTTAAGATATCAAAATAAACATTAGAAGATGACTTTAACATCTTAAGCAATTAGGTGTTAAGCTTTATAAAAGAAGAAATCTAACATCTCTCATAAAAAATGTTTGCCTCTATGTATCCCAATACTCATTCAATTATATATTTGTTGAACATGTATTTTTGTCTGTGTATGGTTCTATAGGATATGACAGTAAATAAAATGAAGCTAAAGTTATAGAACATAAAATAGATTTCCCAAAATATAAGTAATAAAAATAAATTTTAAAATGCAGATAAACATAAAGCATTTGAAATAAAATAGATGCTGTAATACAATATTAAATTGGGGGTCAGAAACTTACTACAAGATTGACAGAGAAGTTCCTTGAAGAAGTGATATTTACTTGTGACCTGACTTGTGAGAAACAACTCAGGAATGAAAATGTCTGGGGGAAGGGCAAAGGAAAAAGCAAGATCAAAGACCCTGAAGCAAAATAAATTGACTTTTTTTGAGGAAGACCAAAATGGCCAGTGTTGACAAAGTACAGAGCAAGTGAGTGCCCAACGTGCCCAACGTGACACTGAAGCCCTCTGGTAAGGGCTTTAAATTTTGATTCTAACCCAACAATAACATTATTTTTGGGCCAATAACATGATCTAATAGGCTTTTCAATATGATCCTTTTAGTAATTGGACTGTAGAAGCAATTGGGGTGGGAAGGGGGAGGCCTATTAGGGAGCCTATTGGTCAGGAGATTAACTAGTAATCTGGATCAGAGATTCTAATGATATGAACAAGGGTAGAGTGATATAGATGGAGGGGATTAGATAAGTGAAAAACATATTTTGGAGACAGTAATGATGGGCCACCTGCTAAGGGGAGAGAGATTGGAGAAAAGAGGAATCAAGATCATTTCCTGGTTTGGGGTCAGTACCTGGATGAATGGCCATGAGATCTGGTGATATGAGCAATAGGGGGAGAAAAAGAAAAGCAGTAAAGAGCTCTGTTTGAGATATGTTAACTAAGACTGTTTCAAGATAGATGATAGAAAAAAATATGTGCAAAATACATCTTCAATGAGATATTTATATGGTAAGAACAGGAACTCATTCATGTTTCTTATGTGGAAAAAAATGTAGTTCTCCATATAACATATTTTAAAGAATTTTTTTAATGTAGATGCTGATATTCATCTTGAATCTTTACCTCAAATTTTGATTTCATGAGAACAAAATGAGCTATTTCTAAGCCATCTTCTACTACTACATCTTCCACTTCTACTACCACAACCAGGCAATTTGAAATCATACATCGGTAAATCAAGTGCAATACTCACCTTTTATATGAATAGCAATAGACACATTTTTAGACCATAAAAGTATAGTGGGTATGCAAATAATTTTTCATTGATGGCAATTTCAGCATGTATTTTATTTTGTTTTGTTTTTGTTTATTTGTTTGTTTGTTTGTTTTTGCTTAATCCCTTCACCTTTTTTACCCAGCCTCAAAACCTCCCTCCCCTCTGTTAGCTGTCCATCTGTTCTTGGGTCTGAGTCTGTTTCTATTTTGTTTGTTAGTTTATTTTATTGGTTAGATTCCACAGATAAGTTAAATAATATGGTACTTTTCTTCCTCTGACTGGCTTATTTCACTTAGCAGAATGCTGTCTAGGTCCATCCATGTTGTCATTTTGGGGGCTGAATAATATTTTATTGTGTAAATGTACCACTGCTATTTTATCCCCTTATCTACTGATGGGTACTTTGGCTGCTTCCAAATCTTGGCTATCCTATCTAATAAAAGAGTAATATGCAAACTGACCGTACCTCTGCTACACTCGCAGGCCACACCCACAAGCCAATTATGAGCAAATAAACCCTAACAAAGATGGCTGTGGCCACTAAGAGAAAAGGCCAGCTGGGGGAGCTGCACTCAAGCTGCCCAAGAGGGCCCACTCCTAGCCATGCAAAAGCTTCACTCAAGCTGCCCAGGAGGGCCCACCCCAGGCCTTGTGGACACTGTACTCACTTGTTTGCTCACCTGCCCTGGCCGGCAGAGCTGAGGGACACCACCCTGCCCCCCTCGCACCCCGCACTCCCTGTGCACAAATTTCGTGCACTGGGCCTCTAGTTGTAAATAATGTTGCAATGAACATGGAGGTGCATATATTCTTTGAAATCAGTGTTTCTTCAGATATATTCCTAGAGGTGGAATCAATGTCATAAGTCAGTTCTACTTTTAATTTTTTGAAGACACTCCATATTGCTTTCCACAGTGACTGCACCAATTGGCATTCCCACTAATACTACATGAGTGTTTCCTTTTTTGCATATACTCACCAACACTTGTTTGTGATACTAATCTGACAGGTGTGAGGTGATATCTCATTGTAATTTTAATTTGTATCTTTCTGATGATTAGTGATGTTAAGCATCTATTCATATGTTTATTGGCCATTTGTATGTCCCCTTTTGGAGAAGTGTCTATTCAAGTCCTTTGCTCATATTTGTTATTGGATTGTTTGTTTATTTGTTTGTTTGTTGGTATTGATTTGTATAAGTTATTTACAAATTTTGGTTAGTAACCCCTTATCAGATGTACCATAGATTCAAGAATAGGACTATATTCTAAAATAAAAACTGTACTTGGCATAAACCTTCCTTATTTGATATGCTGAGCAAACTTTTATGAAGAGCAATTTATAAATATTTTAAAATGTCTATTCGCAATGAGCCCTTTTCATAATATTTTCACATGCAGCAGTTCACTTCCAACAACACACTTGATGTTAAGTGGTTGCATGAAAATGATGCACTTTACATGACAGATTTCTCATGACAGATTTTTGTCAAGTGTATTGTTTTCTTTATTAACGTATTTTTCTTTCTGATAATATCCTCATGGGAAAATGCTAAGTAAATGCCTTACTATCAGTTGGGTAATTTTGTATTTTCGAATTTGAAATCATAAGATCATTTTCAGCTGTTTAATTCTGGAAATACATATGGCCAAATGTCACTCAGCCCACAATGATACACTGATTAACTGTTATTACAAAGGCCCCTAAAGTTATAAAATCAAAAGTGAAGGGTGAATGTGATAGTTTGATTCTTCCACTGATCTGAGTACACTTCATTAAGTATAATAGAAATACAAAGGCCCAATGGTTGAAAACAGCATGCTTTTAAAGGAAATACAAAGTAGCTATCTTTTTTTTTAAGTAAGAGAATTCACATGGCTTAATGATCTTTACAAAATCTGTTATGCATGATCATGCACAACTCACACTGCATATCTTAAATTTATGCATAAATTCAGGAAACTATTGCTTTCCTAAATAAGCAGTTGTATTTGAAAGTTAAATATAAAATAGTTAATAAATTTTTAACAAGTTATTTTACTATGAGGCTATTTTGTGAAGGTGAATAACGATGTGAATGGATCAGAATATTATATTTAAAAGATTATGTCCTTCAACAGTGTGGTGATTGTGGGGGTGTTGGAAGTGGAAGTGGACATAAAGGACATAAATGGTGATAGAAAATAAAACAAAATGAAAAAAAATAAAATAAAGAGTATGTCCTTACTTTATGAGTAGTAAATGGTTTTTCAAGATCCAGAAAATAATAAGTTTCATTATGACCTCTAGATAATTTATTTTCTCTCATGAAGATATTAAATTTAGCTATCAATATAATTTTTTCCTCATACATAGAGAATCAACATACTGTATACATATATGTATCAATCACTATATAGATGTTGACACATATTTAATAATAAATAAAAATTTCAAAGATGCTGCAAGTTAAAATAAGCAAAGTCCAATGTTACTATTTTAACTTAGATCCCTTTTTGTGGCTTCCTTAATGCAAGAGATCTAACCCTGCCTTTGTTTACCATGTCAACAAATTCACATTTTACAGACCATAGCAACCACATAGTGAGTACTCAGAACTTATATATGTGTCCATTCAACTGCAAATATAATAACAACTTTTAGTAAGCAGAAGAAATGTATTTGCTGGTTCAACCAATGAACTTGTGTGCATATATGCATAACCTATGGACACAGACAGTAAAGTGTTCAAGGCCTAAGGTGGAGGGCAGGAGTGGGCTGGGAGTGGGCTATTTTCAATCATTGGGCCTTGGTATTTCTATTATACTTAATTAGGGTCCCAGTGCATGAAATTGGTGCACTGGGGGTGGGTGGTCCCTTAGCCCAACCTGCTCCCTCTCACATACTGCGAGCCCTCAGGGGATGTCCTACTGACAGCTCACTCCCCGTCTGCCCAAGGCCGAAAGCTTCTGGCTGAGACTTTCTGTCCTTGGGCAGGGGACCTAGGCCAGGGAACCCCAGCCAGCCCGACCAGCCTGCCTGAGGCTGGGAGCACCCAGCAAAGAGATCTCCCTGCTATCTAAGCCAATCGCTGCCTGGCCACATCCCTAGCCTGCCCTGCCTGCCTGAGGCCGGGGCACCCAAGGAAGCGATCACCCTGCAATCTGGGCTATTGCTGCCTGGCCATGTCCCTAGCCTGCAGACCTGCTCAAGGCTGGGGGCAAAAAGGCCCCCGGCCTGAGGCACCCAGCAAAGCAATCGCTCTGCAATCTGGGCCAATCGCTGCCCGCCTGGCCCGGCCTGCCATGAGCAGCATCCATTTTGGTTGTGTGTTAATTTGCATATAGCTTCTGATTGACTTGTGGGAGTGGCTTGTGGGTGCATTTTGTGGGAGTGGCTTATTTGGTGTAGCAAAGGTACAGTCAATTTGCATATTACTCTTTTATTAGATAGGATGAAGTATACTCAGATCAGTGGAAGAATCAAACTATCAATGGGGGAAAAGGGGGGCATATGTAATACTGTAAATAATAAAGACTTTAAAAATGTTTCTAATAATTAAGTACTTTGAATACTGATAATTTTTCAAAATAAGCAAAGTAAGGCTATATAGAAAATTGAGGAAACTGCTAAGTGATAATCACTGTTAATATTAATCCTGTGTTGCATCACTCCTTAATCAGGATTAGATCAAACTATAAATTCTGGTTTTTAACATACTCATATGTGTAACACTTAGTGTAAAAGGTGACCATGTCAAATAATAACTGGTCAACCAGTAGCTATGATGCACAATAACCACCAGAGGGCAGACACTCAATGTATGAGCTTCCCCCTGGTGGTCATTGCACTTGCACGGTGGGAGCGCTGCTCAGCCAGAAGCCAGGCTCAGCTGGAGAGCACAGCTGCAGTGGTGGGAGCTTTCCTGCTGCTGCAATAGCAGCACTACTCAGCAGCCAGTTGTAGCAGCAGGTATAGCAGGGCCAGGATGAAGGGGAGCAGTGGGACACACAGCCCCAGCTAGGGTTCCTCCCCTGATGCATGCTCCTTTGCACACTGCTATATCCTCTGAGTGGTTCTGGATTGCAAGAGGGTGCAGGCAAGGTAGAGGTACCCCACCAGTGTACAAATCTGTGCACCAGGCCTCTAGTTAATCTATAATAATAAAAGTATAATATGCTAAATAGACTGGATGACCTTCCAGATGAAGTCGCAGTGGCAGGGGCCTAGCCCCTTGCATGAATTTTGTGTATCAGGCCTCTAGTTTATAATAAACTTATTGGTTATAGTCTATTCAATTTTATGGAAGGATATACCTTTAAGGGATAATCTAATGTTAGATATGTAGATTGTTTCTATTTCTCAATCTTTACACACTGCTGCAATGACTAGCCTTCTGTTTACATTCTTGCTCATATTCATGATTATTTCTCATGAAAAGGTGGCCATAGGTTGTCAAACACTTAAGTCCTTTGAAACATATTGTAAAAGTGTTATCTGGAAAGTTCATACTAATTTACTGTACTGTCAGCAATGTTTGAAAGTTTCTATTTCTATTGTATTTACTTAATAAATTAATACTACCCAGGCAAACTAGAATATAGACTAAAATTCAGTCAAAGTGAATTGAATTCTCTTGCATCAAATTGACATATATCCATAGCTTCACAGAAATGTAGTTCATCATTTTCTCTTGTGTTTATGAAATTAGACTGTGACTTTTGAATAATGAACATATATACAAAAAATACTTTTTATTTCTTTAAATCTAGTAGCCTATAGGCTTATTTTTGTGGTGGATTACATGTTCTCAGTTTTATATTTCAGTAGGAGTTATCAGATGTTATCCTTAGCTTGGGGAAATCAATTTCTATTCTTTAGGGAATAATACTTTATAATGTGTGTATTTGTAGTCATCTTGCTTATGTTAGATATTTTCTGATTCCATTTCTTAAAGATCCTTAATAGGAAACTTGCCAAGTTTGGCAAAATACTGGCTTTCAGCCTGGAGTATACTATAACATCAATATAAAATCAACTAATTCTGTTGTAACAATTTCAAGATAATTTCAGTTTTCCTGTCCATTTGCTGAGAAAGCTTAGAATTTAGCAATTAGAGAACCAACGTGGTGGCTAGAATAACTTTCATTTAATAAAAATAAAATCTGTAAATAATTCTTGGGATCACCTTCTCTAGACTCTGGACAAATGAAGACATCTTTTCAATAGGCAGTCATCAGATTGATTGATTGTGTTAATTGAATGATTTAAAGGAAGATAGCCCATTTCACTGTTAAGTAGCACAGTTAAAAGTTTCTCACATTTTACCTAAACCTGCACCCTTGTACATGACAGCTTTTCGGATATTTAAAAGCACCTATATAATATCCTTTTCAGTCTTTCTTTTTAGACATATTACCTTCACTTTCCTCTATTCCTTCTCACATGATACGTTTCTGTTATCAGTGGGGTGTCCTCCATGTCTCTACTCATTGACAGTGAAAGTGGGCTTCTTGGGGTGTCAGGAGAATAATAATTCCCTGAGGTGCCCATGAGAGGAATAGGTATTGTGGAACATTTTATTTGGGGGAATTAAATCCTTGAGTTTTCAAGGTCCCATCTCCCTCCATCCTGCCAAGTAAAAAGTCCCATTTTTGTCTTCAGCAAGCCAGAGTAAAGCCAGTGTCCAGAGATTCCGCTCCACATTTGCACAGTCCAGTTCAACATCTGGCTAAGTTAGCTTGTGTTCCAAGCTACAGTCCATTGCATGTGGGGTCTATGTGCCATACATCCTGCAGCTTCTAGGGCCACATGGCTATGGAGTGAGCATGGGTGAGTGCAAGGAAGCAGGAACAAAGCAAGAAGAACAAGAGAGAGAGAATTTATTTGTCTGTAGATTGTGTATTCCCAAATTTCCGTGTACTTGCACTGCTCCACTCCCTAGCCATTATCTTTTTTTCCCAGGTTAGACTGACAAGCAAATACCTTCTCTACATCACCTTGACTTCACTGTGCTTGAATCGATCTTCGTGCTGTTGGACTCCTTCCCCCAGTGGTCTGCAGGGAATGGACCAGTGGTTTCCTGGGGAGTGTGAATTGCAGCTTCTTGGTGAAGCTGCCCAAATGACGGTGCTCGTAATGTATGGCCTCCCCTTTGCTTTTTTTCCTATTGTTAATAACTAATTCAAATGGTAACATTTCCTCAGTTTTTGTTGTTGTTTTACTATATTCCCCTTCCTGTGAAAACACTGTCTTTACTCACGGAAGCCCCAGTAATCAAGGTGTAGGGATGAGATAATAGGAGAAGTGGACCCATGTGCTTTGTATTGAGTGGTGACTGTCTGAAGTTTGTACTCAAACTGAACTATGGCCATTCAAGTTAGAAGATATGGAGTAGAAATGTATGTGTAATAATCCTGAATAAATAACCTGAGTTCTCTGCATTGCCAATTAACTAGTATGGCCCTTAGTAGCCAAGATGGATCAGTATGAAATGTATACAGAAATAGTAAACACAATATTTAGACTATATCTATACTCATATTAGAGGAATATGCAAATTGTCCAAGACACTATCACAGTAACGACCAAACAGTAGACTGTGTTGGGTGACAAGGCCAGCAGGGGGGTTAGTGAGGGATGACCAAACGACTGAACAGCAGGCTGCATGGGGCAACCAGGCCAGCAGGGGTGTTGGTGAGGGGCAACCAAATGACTGAGCAGAAGGCTGCATGGGGTGACCAGGTATGCAGGGGGCGGGGGATTTGGGGGCAACCAGGTCGGTGGAGAGGGGCAATTGGGGCCAACCAGACTGGCAGGGGTGGGCAGTTGGGGGTGAATAAGCCAGCAAGTTGGGCATTAAGGGGTGACCAGGCTGGCAGGGGGCAGCAGTTAGGGACGATCAGGCTGGCAGATGAGCAGTTAGGAGCCAATGGTCCCGGATTGTGAGAGGAATGTCCAACTGCCGGTTTAGGCCCAATCCGAGGGGTCCCGGATTGGAGACAGTGTAGACTAGGCTGAGGGGACCCACCCCCTCGCCATGCACAGATGTAATACACCAGGCCTCTAGTTGTTATATAATTGAGAAATATTTTGTACAAGTTGCTATACAAAAGAAGGCAGATGATTAAACCCAGTCAGTGAGATTTCAGCAGTCAATTAATTTGTTAAGTCTTAGCATTTTACTAGTACTAAGATGGGAAAGTAGCATATCTAAGACATTAGGATCTCTAACCTGTGAACTTAAAAAAGTTTAAAATTTACTGTCCTTTAAAATTTTTTTTAAAGGTAGTTTTATCAGGGTAGTCACTTTTTCTCACATCTATCCTGTAACCTTGATGCCAGACAACACTTCCTGAGGCTGTGTGGCAATGGGCTGGGACAGAGGACCTGAGGCTGTACCCCTGGTTAGCAGGGCTTGTAGGGGGAACTCAGGCTTGCTAGGCTAAGGGGACCTCAGGCTGTATCACCCACCCGGCAGGACTAAACAGGGGACCTCAGGCCATGTCCCTGATCTGCGGAGCTTGACAGGGGCACCTCAGGCCACCTCTCCTGCCCCAGCAGTGGGATAGGGGACCTCAGGCCATTCCTCTCACCCCAGCACTGAGTTAGGAGACCTGTGGCTGTGCTCCATGCCTCAGGACCAGGCTGTGGGACCTCAGGACGTGCCCTTCACCCAGCGGAGCTTGATAGGGGACCTCAAGGCATGCCCCCTACCCTGGCCTGGGGCCAGGGAACCTGAAGCTGTGCCCCTTGCATGGCGGGGTTTAATGGGGGACCTCAGGTCGCACCCCCTGGACCAGGCCAGGGGACCTCAAGGAGTGCCCTCCAGCCTGGGCTGGGGGAGCTCAGGCAGCACCCCCTGCTTTGGTGCCCAACCAGAGGCCCTGCCCCCCATCTGGCGGGACTTGACGGGGTAGGGCTGGCCAGGTCTGGATCTAGCCCAATGGGGATGGGGCTGGCTGGGTCTGGTCTTGTGCAATTTCGAGGTGCACATGGGTGGACGGGGACTTGACTCTGGTTCTCATGGCATGCCTCAGACTCTGACAGGAGGAAGATTTTTATAACCATTTCACTAATTTTTTTTCCATCTCTGACACTTCTAGTATAGAAAAAGGGAAAATAGCAATATTAAAATATTTCCTCAGTTCCCTTTAATGTTCATGAATTTCATGCACCAGGTTACTAGTTGAAAGATAATAAATTTGTCTTAAGCAATTCAGTTTGTGGTAATTTGATAAGGTAGGTATATAAAACTAATACAGAGACCAAAACTGATTAACATTTTTAGTCACTGGATGAACCAAAAGGCATTTCTACTTCTAATAACTATTCATCATATCATACAGATTTTAATGAAATGCCTTGTGAAAAATTATATGTCTAAGTATGTGTGTGTATTTATGTATTATATAAGTATGTAATTTATAAATATGTAAATTTATACATAATTACGGTGTCATATACACACATGCACATATGGAGCACACCAAAAAATGTATTTGCAAAGGCTGCCTGAAGCTCCTGCAGGTGATATTAAGTGGAAGTGGCATTTTAAGTTACAGAGAAGTTTAGCAAAGAAACTGAGTATTCTTGGAAAGCAAAGGGAAAAAGAACATTTCCAGAGAGGCATATACCAGGAATTTTAGAGGTGGAAGAACTACTAAAACACATATTGTAAGATATAAGGTATCAAGAAACAAAGCTTGGAGAAAAATAGAGACTCTACTGCGAATGGCCTATATTTCATACTAGAAAGCTGGAAGGTAAACTTTATTCTGTAGACCATGAACTTTACCATTCAGACTTGTAAAGATTTAGTGGCTTTATTGCAATATGGAGACATGTGCTTTTCATACTGTGGATTACATGGTTTGGGATGATCAGACTTTTCTGTTTTCTTAATCTTGACTACCATTGTCAAACCCTTATTCACTGTGTCCCAGCCCCAGTGCTAGTATTTTTGTTCCTTAACAATGACAAGTTCTTTTCTGCCATAGGTCTTTCATATACTGTTCTCTCTGCTAGAAATGTGCTGCAGAACCACAACCATCATCTCTCTACATAACCCCCCCTCCCCCGATGCACACACACACAAACTTCCCATGGCTGGATCTTTCTCATGTTATTATGTAGATTTATCTGTCATGTCTTCTGAAATGACCACATCTAAGCTAAGTTTCAATGTCCTATTATTCTCAGTTTAAGTATATTGTTTGTTTTCTTCATGCATACTATTTATTGACATTGGTAATTTTATTTTTACCTGTTAAATTAGCTTTTATATATTCCTCTTCACAACCCCACAACAAAAATTAAATGATGATATGGAACCGTATATTTTCCTTTTTACTATTGCAAACTCGACACCCTCAGCAGTACCTGGGAAATACTAGTTATTTAACAAATATATATTGCATTAGTTAATTAATCAGTTGATTATGGGAAATCTGGTCAGATATTTGTTTAAGATAAATGGCCTAGATAAGAGGATTTGACATTTTCTTGGGATAAAAATGAAGAAAGATTCAACTAGGCACTTGACTATAGAAAAATAAAGGGTAAATATTAGAGACTAGTGTGACTGATAGATACAGTGAGGAGGTGATATCCAGAGAGAGGTTAAATGAGAGGATTCTACAGCATACAATTAATTATTAAGTGTAGCAAAACAGGAATATGTTGGAGAAATGATAATGTGTCTAATTGTGTACATATTGAGGACTAAAATATTTTTAGTCATCAAAGAAGAGTGAGCCAGTTATTCAGATTTACAAATCTGAAACTCAGGGGAGACGTCACAGGTAAATAGTGGTTTGGAATTGTTCACCTATAGATGATTGCCAAAATCATAAAAGCAGTTAAGCTTCCAGGAGGAAAATATGAGCTAAATATCAGAGTAAGCTATTTAGGGGGAGATAGAAGGAGAATGACTTAAAAAGAAATATGAGAAGTTATGATCAGCATATACTGTTCTAAAGATCAAGGGAGATGAGTGTTTAAAGAGTTAGGCAGTAATTAACTATTAAATAAAAGCCAGATGACTGAGAGGTTATCTAGAATACACCCTTCACTGATGTGATAATATAGAAAACCAAAGCAACTACCTATTTTGTCTCAACCTATTCTTGGTTTAGATACAATCGTGATGTGCAGAGCCCATTTTCTTTCTCAGAGGGGATTGAGGGGTCTGGGTGAGAGACTGGGATATAGAAACACAGGCTTAGTGGAAGGTTGGAGATAAACATTAGAATACTTATTTTCTCTCATAACCTTAGAAGGTGAGCTTGGCACCTTACGTCATAGCTAATATTATCAAGATAGATATAGGATAAATATTTTATTATGTAAAATATCATAGCCAGTAATTCTGGGGATTGTATATAGAGATAAATTCCTACACATTTCTAATCTTGTAATTTTATACAAATCTTAGGATCTCTAAAGAGTTTCTTTTGCTTTGTGCTTTACTTCCTTACCCTCTATTTGACCTCGGGAATTTTCAGTTTGATACCTTGTTTATTTGCATGCTTGGGGGTCAGCAGCTTCTCTCTAGCACACAGCTTTGGTCTTAGTGAGATAAATTTTGCAGATTTCAATGAAATAATAAATCTCTCCCCCAAGATTTATAAATCAGAAAAAAACATGTGAAAACAAAATCAATAAAATAAAACAAACTCTGCCACTACAGCTAAAACTAAAGGTGAAAAAAATATCCTTCTCCACTCTTGCTTCTTAATAGTCTAATTCTTTGTATAGGTTTTGGATAGGACACATGAGAAAATCTGACGCACTTAATACTCTTTTAGTGTGATTGCGTAAAATAGACAAGGATCTTAAGAGGGAACTAGGGAACATTTTCTTTAGAATTCAAATGCCAGGCCCCAAATTCAGATTTTGCAATAATCCCAAGAATGCTCTGATTCACATTAATTACCTATACAGGGCAGCAGGTGAGTGGCATCAGTTGGCTTCAAGTTTAGACTGAGCTGCAAAGTCCAATCTGTTATCCCAAGATAACAGAGAGACCCTTTCAATGAACAAATTGATCCTTGGCCTGACACTATCTCCTGGACTGATTAATTCCTTACAGATTCATATTCCTGGAGTCATTATGAGTGACATATCACAGTCCTGATCAAGAAGCTTTGTCCACTGACTCTCTTGGAAATTACATAAAAGTTCTAATATCCCTAATCCTAATATATAAAAACCTAGGGTCTATAACGACTGACTGAAGGCTCAACCAAACACTGGAAGTCAGTCCTGCAGTCAGGCCTTGACTGACCAGGGGGTCTGCTGATCAGGCCTTGAGAGAGGCCCGAAGAAAGAGGCAGGGTATGATCCACAGGCTCCGTGGCAGCTGTTGATCAGCCATTGCCCCTCTCTTTCTCTCTGGGCTTCGCCAGCAGCTGTGCCTCAGTTTCTCTCCAGGCCTCCGAGGGGATTGCTGAGCAGCGCCATCTCTCTGATCAGGTCCGGAAATAGGCCTGAAGATGCTGACTGGCATAGAAACCACTCAATAAGAACAAAATCTGGGTGAACTGTGAGGAGCCAATGGCTGCCTAATAGGTGGAGCTTTTGATGCTGACTGGCATAGAAACTGACCAATCAGAACCAAATTGGTTGGCAGGGGAGGGCAGTTGAGGGCAAGATCTGGCCTGCAGTGGAGGGCAGTTAGGGATGATCAGGCAGACAAAGGCAGTTAAGGGCAACCAGGACGGCAGGGGAGAGCAGTTGGGGGTGAGATCAGGCCAGGAGGGGAGGGCAGTTAGGGGCAATCAGGCAGGCAGGCAGAGGGGTTAGGAGCAATCAGGCAGGCAAGCAGGTGAGCAATTAGGAACCAGTGGTCCCAGATTGCAAAGGGATGTCTGACAGGGATTGGGCCTAAACTGGCAGTCAGACATCCTCCAAGGGGTCTTGATTTCAGAGGGTGCAGGCTGGGCTGAGGGAATACCCTCTCCGTGCACAAATTTTGTGCACCAGGCCACTAGTTCATATATAAGCAGTTCATTTAGTATTGTGTCAGAACTTTCAGTTACCTCTTCTGGCTAATGATTACCATTATGTTCCACCTTGATCCATATTTTAAATAACAATGCCTACCTAGTGTCATTTTAAAAGCTATTTCAGAGAGTTTCTTTCTCCTCTACTTTTATACCACTCCAGCACCTAATGGATTCATACATGGATGGCTCTTCATTGCTTTAGTACAAGCCAGGCACAGCACCTGGACTGTAATCTGGAATACTCTCCATTACACTGACATTGCTCCCGCACAGACCTGGATAGTTATAACATTGAGGATTCCAGACCCCTTCTCCAGTCCATCCTACCTATCATTTCTGTCTCACTCTGTGATGTACAGGGTGCATGGTAGCACTCCCTTAATGAACAATTCCTAGTGCCATGTAGTACCTAGTACTGTGGCTCATACATAGTAGATACTCAAATACATTTTAGATTCCATTGCTAATGATTAACTAATTATTGAAATATATGAAAATATCTAAATAGATTGTAATATTAGTCTGTCTTTACAATGCCAAATTCAGGCTTCTACAGATCTAGTTTAACCATTTTAAGTCACATTCTCTCCATAAGAAATATTTCATATTATCTAATTTCTTGCCAAAGTATAAAATTTTTTATTAGTTTACTGCTAAAGGATCAGTGTCAGGGAAAATCTGAACCTCACCCATATTTTCTTTCCTCCAAAGTAGAAAATTTACATTATATATATATATATATATATTAATATATTTTATTGATTTTTTACAGAGCAGAAGGGAGAGGGATAGAAAGTCAGAAACATCAATGAGAGAGAGACATCGATCAGCTGCCTCTTGCACGCCCCCTAGTGGGGATGTGCCCGCATCCAAGATACATCCCCTTGACCGGAATCGAACCCGGGACCCTTCAGTCCGCAGTCCGACACCCTATCCACTGAGCCAAACCGGTCTCGGCCATTTCTTATATTTCTGTTGCTCAGTACCCTGTTAAATGTTTTTCTCAGAATGTGGAAATGTAAGCATATTCTAGTATAATGAATAGCCAAATTCCTAAGATCCACTGAAGGAAAGTACCTTAGCTTTCACAAAGCTCAGTAGGGGAAAAAAGACTTTAAAAATTATGCATCTGTAGAAAATTAAACAGGAGATCCTCATTACAGGAAAAATCAATATTATGATAGAAATACAGCATAGGATCCTGTTTACAGACACATAAATATGAAAAATACTAGAGGCCTGGTACACAGATTCATGTACTGATAGGATCCCTAGGGCTGGCCTGCACCCTCTCACAATCTGGAATCCCTTGGGGGATGTCGGACTGATGGTTTTGGCCTGATCCTCATAGGTAAAATGACAGGTTAAAAAAAAAAATTCAAGGGCACAGATCAAGAAATTGAAAAAATAATTATCCCAGGAGCAAATATTTAATTTTTTTTGTCTTTAATGAAGAAAAACGTGCACTAAGAAAAATCAGTAAAAGTTAAAGAAAGAATAGTGGCATTGAAGTGAAGAATCCTAAAATACATCTGTATTAGTGTTCCATTAACCTAGTGGTCAGCAAACTGTGGTTCACGAGCCACATGTGGCTTTCAAGCCGTGGTTTGCTGCTCTGTTGACTAATGAATTTGCTGACCACTGCATTAACCCATTGCAAATTACCACAAACAAAGAGGGTTAAGAAAATTCTCATGTATTATTTCATAGTTTCTGCAACTTAGCACAAATCCTACATAACTCAACCCGAGTCTTCTGCCCAGGATCTCATGCTATAGGAGTCTGACACCTGGGCTCTTTTCTGGAAGAATCTAATTTGAGCTCATTCAGGTTGTTGGCGTAATTCAGTTCCTTGTGGTTACGGGACTGATGTCCTCATTTCCTAGCTATTGGCCAGGAGCTTCTCTCATCTCCCATAAGCCACTAGGTATTCCTCACCAGGGTCTTTTCAAAACATTGTAGCAATGTTGAATTGCCAGTTAAATCTTCTTCATGCTTTAATTTCCTTTGGCTTCCTCTTCTGCCAGCAACTAGTTAAAATTCTCTGTAAGGTCAACTGAAATATGCACAGTCCCTTCACAGCAGTACCCAGATCAATGGCTGACTGACTAACCAGGAAATAGGATCTCTGGGGAATGAGGGCATCTGTAGAATTTGCCTATTATATTATCCATCCACATTTAATTATCTAAAATTAAAAGGCACCTTGCAACTGAAAGTGAAATATTGTCAAACACTCTGTTAGGTACCTGAAAAGCATTACAATATTTCTAAAATATAATTATCACAATTTTCAAATAAAATAAAAAAAAACCTCTGGATTAAACTGATTACATAATTTACCCACATTATACAGTTATTAAGGTCATTCCAACCACCAAAACCTTTGACAGTTCCATAATACTGCACATTCACAAAAAATGCCAGTATTTTTTAATTCACTTTCAGATTTCTAATTTTTAAACCATGGCAAATAATAATGATCTGGGAAATAAATTATAGTCAAACTCAACCTCCAGATTCTTTGCTCCTTTACACAGCGGTAACATGGGGTAATAATAATACTCGGTTCCTATTATGGTGATTTAACTTTAACTTCTCCATCCCCAAGTAGAATATTAATTCTATGAGTGCAGGTTCTTTGGAATAAAGCACAACATATTACTAACCCTTCTTGATGCTCTCAACTAGGAACTTCAAGAGGGGTTAGTAATATGTTGTGAAAGGGAAAGGTTTACTCTCTCTCCAGGAAAATCACAGAGCTGTCATGAGAGATTAAAAGAAAACAAAAACAGGAATTGTATGTAATGAACCATGTATATTCAGTAAGTTAATTCCAATGTTCTTGTCCTAAGAATTTAATCTTAAGTGTAATAACGGCTGACATAGCACACCAAGTAATATCTGGTTACACCAAACCTGAGACATTCTCCAACCACAAAGAATGGAAAAAGACTGCATGACATACCTACTTATACATGGTCTATGACTCAAATTAAAGAGTGGAGGGAATGCTTGAAAAATCAATCATTGCTCTTTTGAGCTATAAATAAAACTATAGTATTGAAACTTTACGCAAGTCATCACATAAATTCAGATCTTGGTAAATATGTTATATTTTCAGGAGATTGCTTTACCATTTAAATAAACTCCATAAAGCTATAATCAATAACGTAGATGAGTTGGTTATTCATTAAATTACTATACAGTCACTATTGCCTCAAGAATAAAGTCCAAAAGAAGATGCATTAGAAATCCCAACTTCCATTGTGTGCCAATAAAAGTAAAATAGTAATCACTATTATCATTAATATAGTAGTTAACAACCACTGATTGTGTATGATGTACCAGTCACAAAGCTAAAAACCTTTGTGTGTGTGTGTGTGTGTGTGTGTGTGTGTGTGTGTGTGTGATATAAAATGCATCTCAGCTTAAGAGATCAGTGCTATTCCCATTTTATAGCTGAGGGAACTGAAGCTAAGAACGTTTAACTGATCAGCTCAAGTTACATAATCCGTAAATAGTGAAATTAATTTGAAACCTGCAACTGATTTTTGTTAAAAAATGTGTAGTATTCCATCCTCTGCATAGTAGATGGTGCCCTTTCCCAACTATTATTTTTAGCAATAATTATGGTTCAGAAAAGAGAGTTTGAAAAACATACATAGATATGTTCTAACATTATTCAGGGATTGGTGTAGTTCTATTTTGCTTACTGCTCATATAAGACACTCTATACTTATTTTGAGTATGGAAAGTAGTTCTGCTATACAATAATTAATCCACTAGTGGTATAAATAAAGAGCATTGTTCAGTGAATTGGTATAAATAAGTCAGAGATGTATAAGCAATAACTAACATTCTTTATGAACTCTTACATGTAACATTAATAACAGAATGCTCATTATTTAAAAGAATGAATATACCAATTCACTATTTAGCTTACCTCAGCAAACATTTATTTAGCATGTTCAGTGTCTTAGGCCCTGCGGAGGTACTTGAGGCTCAGTACGACCAGATAGGAGGAGGTAAAAATATTCATAAATTACTTTGCATACCTGAGAAAAGGAAAATAGAGTTGTGAGGAAGGAGCACTGAGCCCAAGTTGATCTGGAAAGATTTCAGGGGTTGATGAACATTTCAGGCAGAGGGAAAAGTCCATGCAAAGGTGTAGAAGTGAGTTAAATACAAGATGTTTGTGCAATAATAAACAGTTTAGTTTTCTTCTTTTATATGAAAATCTGACAGAAATGATAAAGCTAAAAAATTAGATGAACAGAGCCCTCCCTCATGGTGAGTGGCTCTGGGGCCGAGGGAGAGGAGGACTGAGGGGTGCTCCATCGGAAAACACAGATATTTACATTACAATTCATTAACAGTAGCAAAATTACAGTTATGAAATAGCAACGAAGATAATTTTATGGTTGGGAGTCACCACAACATGAGGAACTGTATTAAAGAGTCTCGGCATTAGAAAGGTTGAGAACCGAGAGAACCAAGATGGCGGCATAGGTAAAACACCTATCTTGCTGTCATACACAGCAATTTTAAAACTACAACTTAACGAAAGACCAAACACCATCCAGAATCACCGGAAAGCTGGCTGAGTGAAAATTCCACAAATAAAAGTAAAGATAAGACACTGTGACTCAGAGTAGCTGCTGAGGACAGCGTTGAAGATACACATGGAGAGAGGTTTGGAGCGCACACCAGCGGATAGGGTGGGCGGCTGAAATCCAGCCAGTTTTCTTGAACGGGGGAGACAAAGACATCCCACTGGACTGATTTTCCAGCTCTGGGCAAAGTCCAGGGAACCCACTATCATATGGGGTAAAAACTGAACAGTGGGAGGGCACGCCGAAGCTCAGGTGCTGCGGGGGTCTGCCGGCTTGTGGAGAAGGTGAGCTTGTGCCAAGTGCGCATGAATTTGGGAACAGTGTAGCTGCCTGACCACGCAGAGGGCATTCGTGACTTGCTCTTTCTTTCGGGAAACCATCAGACTGCTTTGTTTTACGACCCTGGGTGAGACCTTGGGTGTGCAGACTAATTTGGGGAGAGTCTGAATTCTCCGGCAGCTGGTGGAGCTTGGCAGTGGCTCTCTCTCAGAGGTGCTGGTGGACATTGCCCCTGGCACAGAGTCCCTGGGGCCACATAGGGTGGAGCTAACGCTGTCTGCTTGGCCCGGAGACTCCACCCATCCAACCTGAGCACAGCTGAACATCACAGACAATTGGCCTGGAGGTCAACCCCTCCAAGTGCTAACAACGATTAATCTGAGCTTAACTTCAGCAAGACTGTGCAACCCATACCCACCTCAGGTAACTGGGGAAGCTGAGCCACTGTCCCTTGTAGGACGTCTACCATCAAAGCTAATTGACCAACTCAGGGAAGCAGCCACCATGCAGAGACATGGAAAGAAATCAGATGTGAAAGAAATGGAGGAAAAAAAACGACTGGACATGGAATTCAAAACCACGGTTATAGGGCTTCTCAAGAGGCTCCTAGAAAAGGTCGAGACCTATAAGGAAATAAGCAAGACCTACAAGGAAATGAATGAGACCCTCAAGAATATGAACAAGACCTGCAAGGAAATGATCAAGACCAACGTGGAAATGAATGAGTCCTACAAGGAAATGAATGAGACCTACAAGGACATGATCAAGACTCTCAAGAATATGAAAAAGGACCAACCAGAAATTAAGCATACACTGACTGAAATAAAAAATATTATACAAAGACCTAAAAGTACTCTAGAGCACTCCAAGAACCAAGTAAAAGATTTGAAATACAAAGAGGGAAAATCCACTCAGCTGAAAAAGCAAGTAACCAAAAGAATCCAAAAAATTGAAGATAGTATAAGGGGCCTCTGGGACAACCTCAAGCATACCAACATCCAAATTGTAGGGGTGCCAGAAAAAGAGAGAGAGCAAGACAATGAAAACCTATTTGAAGAAATAGTGACCGAAACCTTCCCACACCTGGTGAAAGAAATTGACTTAGGAGTCCAAGAACCACATAGAACTCCAATATATAGGAACCCTAAGAGGGCCACACCAAGGCACATCATAATTAAAATGCCAAGAGCAAAAGACAAGGAGAGAATATTAAAAGCAGCATGAGAAAAATAGTTAGTTACCTATAAGGGAGCACCCATACAATTGTCAGCTGATTTCTCAAGAGAAACGATGCAGGCCAGATGGGAGTGGCAAGAAATATTCAAAGTGATGAATAGCAAGAATCTACAACCAAGATTTTTCTATCCAGCAAAGCTATCATGCAGAATTGAAGGTCAGATAAAGTGCTTCGCAGCTAAGAAAAAACTTAAGTAGTTCTTCACCACCAAACCAATACTATATGAAATGCTGAAAGATATTCTTTAAGAAGAGGAAGAAGAAAAAGATAAAAGTGTAAATTAGGAACAACAAATACACATCTATCAACAATTGAATCTAAAAATCAAGTGAATTAATAAGCTGATGAAGAGGATAAACTGGTGAATATAACAGAATCAGGGACATAGAGAGGAAATGGACTGACAATTCTTGGGGAGAAAGGGGTGTGGGAAGTGCAGCAAGAGACTTGTCAAAAATCATGCAACAATGGGAGAGGACAGTGGAGACGGGTGAGGGCAGAGGGTGGATGGGTACCAGGTGGAGGGGAGCTATAGGGGAAAAAAATAGGGAGCAATGTAATTAATAAACTGAACAATAAAGATAAAAAAAAGAAAAGAGATAAAAAAATTAGATGAACAAAAATTGGGGGCTATTCTCAAGTTATTAGAGTTTGACATTTTTGTATATTCTTCTGTATAAAAGGAATATATTTAAAAAAAGTTTCCCAGGGAAAGTCAGATAATCAGATTAATATTTCATGAGGTTAAATCCAGATATTGTATATAGAACAAATTGAAGATAAATTGAATATAAGATTAGACAGGAAGAATTGAAAAGTATATTTTTTATTCATATGATTCATACATCTATCCATTTTCCCATATGCAAAAGAGGAGATGCTTAAAGAGTTTAAGTGTTTACTTTTATAGGCCACATTCTAGCATATGTAAGCAATAACATGTGCCAAATATTTAACAAAAATGCATTATTGAGAACATTGTATCACTTAAACTTTGGAATAGTCATTATTTGGTAAATATGGAATTTGGCCATTATTGTATTGGTGGGCAAAGCAATAAAAATTCACTCAATAAAAATCAGTGTGCCACAAGAAATACTGAAAGAGACTTTGTTGCACTACCCTCTGTGCATATAGTACTGGTACATACAGCAGAAAGGAAGTGTTCCATCTAAAATTAACTCCTGAATTTTATCATAGGTCATAAACCATTGTAATTTCTGAGTTTTGAACATTAACAGCAATTTCCTAAACACCATTCTTGTTTCACCACTGCATTGATCAGTTCAGAAAACAGAAGTATAAAACACTTCGTTCGATAGTGGCGGAGATAAATTGGCCTGTGAAAACTCATCCTAGAGCTATTGTATTTAGTCAAAAAGAGCCCTGGCTGAGTGATTTGTAAATGCACCGAAACTTGGGCATTTTCTCTTATACTAGAGGCCCAATGCACAAAATTCATGCAAGAGTAGGCCTTTGCAGCTCCGGTGGCTGCCTCCACCTTTGTAGCCCTGGCTTCGTCCAGATGGTCGTTCCTCTGTTTGATCATTCAGTTGATGTGCATATTATGATTTTATTATTATAGATTGCCCCAAATAATTTCTAAAGGGATGTTTCTTTCTCTTCTTTGGACTCATTTCAAATATTCACATCTTTTATTGTTTTTACCTGCTCTCTCCCCTCCTACAATTACACCCAATGTTTCCATAGTCCTGCTTATCGAGTTTTCTTTCTTATAACACCCTGTGTCTCCTTTATTTCTTCTTCCCCATTTGGCTACAAGATTCACTTCTTGTAGTGTGGCTTCTCTGTTCGTCAGAGCAATTACTCTGTTTCCCAAATTAGTGTCCCTATGTCTTTAGGTGGTCAAGAAATCTCAAATTATCTCAGATTTCTGTCACTAAGAGGACCCTCCCACATTACAAGGTGATTGGTGACCATTTGGCATTATGTCAGCATACCACTACTCCTAGTTCAGAGCAATTAATGAGATATTGCATTGGACATATATTACTCTCCACAAGAGGAACGTTTTTTTTATAGATATTAAGCATCTAGTATTTTCTCCATGTCATTACATTTTTATCACAAGGTGGTGAAACAAAGATATAATTAAAATTAAAGATTGATAGAGTTGATCACAATAACTTGAAAATTTGTCAACAGACTTCAAGAAACAGATCTGCACAAATATTTAAGCATAGGACTTTTTACAAATAATTATTTCAGAGAGGAAGGGAGAAAGAAATAGAAACATCATTGACGAGAGAGAATCATTAAATGGCTGCCTCCTGCACACTCCATACTGGGGATAGAATTCACAAACTTGTATATGCCCTGGCCAGGAATCGAACCATCACTTCCTGGTTCATATGTCAATACTCAACTACTGAGCCATGCTGGCTGAGTGAGCACAGGACTTTATTTTTTAAACAGAGCAGTTTTAATAAATTTTACATACAGTGGTAAAATTATTTTTTAAAAACCTCAAAAATTATAGAAGACTATTTCATTATATAAGGAAGAACTTATGATACACTGAAACAGAAACAAAACCAATACTCTCAATTTTATTAAATGTCCCCATGTCCCCAGTAATGCATCAAAATGTTATAGTGAAAACGAACAGATTAAATGATTTCATTTTTATCTATATGTTAGTTTCTAAAAAATTTTAAATTGACATCTATTACCTTTTAAAATGCAAAAATAATAAGTTAAAAAACTAAAATGGCTTAGATGCTAATTTTTAAAATACTGTCCTTATATACACTACTAAAAAATGACTGGTATCTTGAGTAGAGTAAGAATATAAGGGCTATTTTCAGTCACTCTTGAACTTATTATTTCATTTAGAAGCACAAAGAGATAGAGAAAAAACACTAATTTTTATATTTTGGGTATGTCTCAGCATAGTGAAAATATACATTTCTCTAATGTAGAAATATCTAGAGGGATATGGAACTCATTATACAAGATGCCTTTCTTTAAATTTCTGCGGTAGATACATGTTTTCCATCCTGCTCTTGATACATGTATATTTCCTTTCATTTATGTAATATCTTAGAATGCAAAAACATTGGGACATATTGCTCAAAGTCATATTCACCATTAGGAGTTGTAAAGAGAGGCAAAGCAGGCACCAGATTGCAGACCCAAAGCAAAGTTATATGATAAAAGAGCAAAACATAAGATTATGGTGTTCTGTGCAAAATAAAAGAAGATTCAATCTGAAGAATGGCAATCTAAAGATGGTATAGAAATTACAATCTCATGAGTTCCACTGACTGAATTTCAAGCCTTTAAAGGGAAGTTTACACAAGAACTTTACCAATGTAATTTTATAATCAAATAAAATGAGGGCAGTGTGTTACATTTTCTAAAGAACTTGATGAATACTATTTTTCTCTTTATTTATGTGAGAGAAAATTTCAAACTCCAAACAGCACTTTCAGCATCTCTAATGAAGTCAATTGTACTTAAGAGCAGTGTTAAAAATGCCTTTTAGAAAAATAAATTATCATCAATGTGAAAAGCTCAACACTAAAAAATAAATACACCGAAAATATTTTCCTCTAGATGATTTTGGAAGGAATCAGAATTTCAGTAGAAATTTGTTAGTATGACCCCTGAGCAAGTTTTTAATGGTCATTGTGATAGGCCAGAGAGATCTTAAACATGCTGCGAAGTAAACTTCCCATCCCACAAAAAGTGCAAATGTCCTTACACTATCACTTAAGACAGCGCTTTTTCAACCTTTCTCATCTCATGGCACACGTAAACTAATTATGAAAATTCTGTGTACACAAACAATTTTTTTTGCCAATCTGACAAAAAAGTAGGTATAATTTTGATTGATTTACAAAGATAATAATAATAATAATAGTACTAATTACCTACCTTTTTACTCCAAAGTGACTTTTAAAAACAATCAGGTGCCTATACTTATATATAAGAAGGAAGCAATCAGATTCAACCTTATTGTGTGACATGACCAGTAAGATGTAACTTTATTATATGATCTATATATTTATGGTTCAAGATAGGGCATTCACACTGGAGGGCTATTGTTGTGCTGGCTGTTGTCATTTTTTTTTTTAATTTGACAGTCTAAGGGAAAAGAGGTCAGTGCCTCTGACTACATATCAGGTACCGCATGTTTTAAAAATTCTTGCAGCACATTGGAAGAAAAATCACTGATTTATGATGTTACACTACAGGCCAACTTCCATGTACAGAGTTCAGTAGATTGAATATGAATGTAATTGCAATTATTTTAAAAATGTAATGGCTGTTCAAAGGATTCTTTGGATGTTGCCTGTAAGGTATTCTGGTCAATTTCCTGCTGGTTTCTAGTTTTAGGACAATTTCCTGGAGGCTTCACATTTTTAGCACTTTCCAGATACCAATTCTTTGGGCAAGAAGAGAAATGGAAGAGAAAATGATACTTATTACAAGAGCAATCATGAAAGCTCAGCTACAATGGAAAAACCTAGCATGAAACGCAACTCCATGATTGCATCAAAGTACAGTAAGATTTATGTGCTGTTGCAGCTCTTGGTTAAGTACTGGATGCAATTTCATGACATATTTTACTGTCTTGTACATTACCCGATTTACCACATGAGCTTTCTGTCAGCACAATATTTATTTATTGACTACAATGTCAGAAATGTCACACGAGGCAAAAAGTCATCCGCAGTGAATAATGATTACATTTTTCTAAAGTGATACCAACATTAGCTTTTGGTTGAATGGTGATACTATGCTGCTTCCCATAGCAGCTTCTGTCTTTACTTTTTAAATAGACAAATAAGGTCAATTTCATGTTTTCTTCTTTCTGTTGCAGCAAGCAGGATAATTGCTTTTTTCACTCATTCTATTTCCCAGGTGTTAACAAGAGGTTTCTATCCACTTTTAACGCACATGGATTAGAACACTCTATATCCCTCATATATTGTAAGTGTTACTTACCAGCCAGAGAAGCTGGTGTGAAACCTCTTATCTTTATTACACTGAGAAAATGTGGCATTTCATAAAGAAAGAGACTGGGCTGGTAAACAGGCAACCAGAGTTTTCTAGCCACTGTTTTCAATAATACTCTGTGTGACCTTGACAAAGGGCCAATTTTTTTCTCAAGCCTCATTTCACTCTTCTGTGAAATGAGTGCATTTACTAAACCAGTTCTAAGGTCCCCTGACTATCCTAAAATACTTTGATTCTAATTTAAATGTATTTGAATCTATTGCTTATCAATAGCATAGATGAGGGAATATTAGGTTTTTGACTTTAGCTTGTCCTACAGAATATTTTTATTCTCATAAGTAAGTTTTTCTTTATGAGAAAAATAAAATAAAAGTTCCATATCCCTGTTACTTAATATTTATAAGGGGTGATAAGCAACAGAAAGAAAATAGAATGCTTTTTATATTCAGATTTAGTTTTGGAATACAATTGCTTTTTGATCTATTGGCAGTATAAGTAAGAAGGAAGAGAGGAAATTAGGCTAGATTTTTGTTGTTGTTTGGACATGACATTGTAGAGGTTCAAAGCAGATCTTTCCTTATTTGAATGGATGAAATCCCTCTCTTTTCCTTCTTTAACTATTTTCTTCTATTTAAAAAAATAAGTATGGAAAAATAGAATAGAAGGATAAATAAACAAAAACTCATACACAAAGACAACAGTATGCTGGTTACCAGAGGGAAGGGGTTTGGATGTAGTGATGGGTGAAGGAGGTAAAATAAATGGTGATGGAAGATAATATGTCATTGGGTGGTGGGCACACAATGCACTTTGAAGATCATGTATCATAGAAATGTACACTTGAAACCTATATAATCTTATTTACCAACTAGAGACCCGGTGCACAGATAGGATCCCGATGCCTTGCTGGCTCAGGATCCGAATCCTCAGGCTGACATTAGCATTGGTTGTCAGGAGCTACCTGGAGGCCACTTCTATATTGTTTTTTCCTTGTGGAGTGTCTAGGGAGGGGAAGCGACTGTGGTGCCTGTGACCTACTTCCAGCAGGCTGGCAGTGCTGTCAGAATGGTGCCAGCAGCACTGGTCTGTCAGTGCTTGGCCCATTCTCTACATATTGGACCTGCAGGACTACTGAGGGAATGAGTGGCTGCTGCCCAGCCACAGGAATGGGTCAGTCGGCTGAGCAGCGCTCTCACTGTGGGGTCACACTGACCACAAGGGAGCATCTTCTGCATTGAGTGTCTGGCCCCTTGTGGTCATTGCATGTCATAGTGACTGGTCAACCCATCATACAATGGTCTCTTAGGCTTTTAAATATATACTTGAGGCCTGTTACATGAAAATTTGTGCAGTAGTCCTTCCTTCTCTGGCTGCCAGCACTGGTTTTCTTTTGGCACCAAGGAGCCAGGCCTTAGCTTTGGCCAGGGCCTTTCATCTTTGCTCCAGCTAGAGCCTTCCATCTTTGCTCCAGCCAGAGTGACACTCCTGTAGCTCCCTCTGCCTTTCTCTCCCTCCCTCCTCTCATAGCAGGCATACCTCCTTGCCCAGCTGCTCTGTGCCTGTATACCTGCTGCCCAGAGGCCTGGAGCAGCTGGGAGGGGGGAAAGGGCTGCCACCATCTTTGTCAAATTTATGTGCATACTCACTCCTGATTGGCTGGTGGGTGTCACAAAGTGATGGTCAATTTGCATATCTCTCTTTTATTAGTGTGTGTGTGTGTGTGTAGTGCTCTCTAGTTTCTGTGCTTTAAAAAGTAAAAATTCTGAAAATGGAAGGATCACCTGCTTTCTTCAATCTCACCCAGATTTCAGATCCTCTCCATTCTCTTAAAAAAAATGATGAACTACACAGTACCATAGGATTTAAAACAAGATGCATATTTAGGGCTTGATGTTAATATATTTCAAAATGTTGTCCATGGCAGGAAACTTTGGGGAGATGCTTCTACCATTCAATGAGGGGGATTCTGACTGTTTTTCAACTTCAAGTTATTGGTGTTGTTTCCCTCTTATAGGTGTAGCCTATAAAAGCAAGCTCTCTTGTGTTTGGAAAACTGAATAAATAATTTTGTACATCAACTTGTACCAAAGGAAAACCATTAAAACCCAAGCAAACATTTAGTTTTCAGAACTCTGTCACTTTCACATCCCCATCCAGACCCAATCCTACTTTAGTGTATGCTCTTACAAGCAAAAACGTGTTTTTTTAAAGTCATTTGTTCTTTCCAATTCCCTCCTCTTACTCTCAAAATCATTTAAATAAAACTTTAGTTCCTAGTCCACCATTAAAACTGCTCTTGTTGGTTTCAATCTACTGGTTCGTATTCTCTCCCCACCTTATTTAAATTGAACCATAAGAAACTATTGATATTTGACTTAGACAAACAAAAATCAAATTTTGTATAATTTAATCTTATTTAATCTATCAGGAACATCTGATTTAATTGCACCTCCCCTTTCCTTAAATCACTGTTACTTGCTTCAAAACCACCACATCCTCCTGGTTTATCTCCTACCTCACTGCACTCCTGCTCAGTCATCTTCGCTAGCTCCCCAAGCTCTCCAACCTGTAACCATTGATCACAAGATGTAAACTTGGATGTATTATTTTCTCTCTTTGTACATGTTTTCTTGGTGATCTACTCTGGGCCTGGGCCTTTAAATATCATCTCTGTGCTGATGATTCTCAGCCCAGTTCTCTCCCCAAGGTTCATGTCTCTGCATATAAATGAGGAAGTTATTTAGATTTTACATCCAAAACTATCCTTCTGATCTGGCCCCTTACCCCCAAGCTGCTAAATCAGCCCCTTCTTTTACCAAAGTTTCCTACTTCCATTAATAACAATTTTACCTTCCGAGTTTCTCAAGTCAAATCCTTAGGGTTATCATTACCCCTCCCTTTCTCTCACACTATATTTAATTCACCAGCAAATACCATTGATTCTAAAACTTCAAAATAAACCCCTTTCTGCTTCTACTCTAGTCTTCGTCACAGGTTATCACTGTTATATAATCATGTTGTCCCACCATCTCTCCTTTTACTTTTCTATCACACAGCACCCACAGTGATACTGTTTCAGCATAATTCAAATCACCTTGTTCAGAGCCCTTTGAGGGCTTTTGTCCCATTCATGTTAAAGCCTAATATATCCCTTCAGCCTTTCTGATTTCAGGTCCTAATCCACAAAGCAACAGCCACAGAACGTAAATATGTATTTACCCAGCGTTACATAATCACATCCTCTAACCATGTGACTTAATCCCATACTTGGCTAAATGCCATCAGTATCATCTAGATGGCATTTAAACTATGTTGATGTTAACCCAACCTGCAATGTCAAGCCACCTTAAAGAACTTGCCCTTATGGTTCTCTACTTGGATAGCCACGTGACTTACTCCATTACTTTCTTCAGCTTTGATCATATATCACCTTCTCAGTGAGGGCTCCCTTACTACCATTTTTTTAAAAATTGACCCTTCTACATACACATACATTCCCCATTGCTATTTCATGCTTTATATTTCTCCATAGTACTCACCACAGCACAACCTACCAAGTATTCTTTTATTTTTTTCTGTATCCCACTATAGTAGATGATGTCAGCGCTTTGCCCATTCTTCCTCAGCATTCCCCATTCCGGCCATGCCTACAGAATCCTACTGTAAGTGCCTACAGCTGGTGCCTGAAGGTTTCTTTCTAACCCCAAATGGTAGCAGTACTGGGAGTAGGTAGAGTTGGGGAATAAATACCCCAGCAATTTTGGGTGAAATGGCACTGACTCATACCATGTTCCAGAGTTTCCCCATAGAACTGAGTCTCAGCTTCCCCTAGACACCCATGCTAGGCTTCCTTACAATCCCTTCCTCACTTCCCCATTCACCTACAGGAGCCTTCTGAGATAATCTCCTAAATATCCTACTTGACTCAAATCGTTGTCTCTGGATCTCCCTTCTGGGGAAAGCCCGTCCAGGATATACCCAAAGAGCCCTTTTCCTTTCAATGATAAGTTTTATTTATTTTTTGTTGTTGTTGTTGTTGTTTGTTTGTGGGGTCTGTTTTATTTTACTGACCTATCTGCAATGACTGGGAAAGAACTTGGCTCATAGTAGAAATTTTATAATGAACCCCTGTTTTAAACCACCAATTGACTATTTTTAGCTCAGCCAGGCCATGATTTTGTATTCACCTAAATTACAAATGATCAGCTCATACTAAAAATCACTCCCTACCTTGTCTCAATGACCTGGTATGTGGAGTTTCTACAATGTGGAAATCATGCAGAATCAATAGGTTAAAATAAAAAAAGAAATATATTTAAAAATTGCTTGTTAGAGTGATTTCCAATCTCGATTGCATGTTAGAATCAGCTAATTTTAGTATACAAATTTCTGATTTCTGGACTTCATTCTCCCTAAATCTGGATTCAGTTAATATATTTTAAATTTTATCTTAATGATCGTAATGCTCAACTGAGTTTGGGAAGCACTTGCTTACCTAGAGGATGGAACACTAAATAATCAAGTATTGATACAATATAATTCCCTTAAATGTTTTCAGTTGTATTTAAACAAGAATCAAAAGCATTGATTTTTAAAATTCTAATATTTAAAATATTTTTGGAGGTAACTTCTTTGCTACATGAAGTATTTATTAAATTTCTACCAAGTTATAGCCCCTTTTACTTTGGCATAAGGAGGAGAAAATAATAAATATATGTATGCAGGGAAACTGTTAACATATGTATAATTTAACTTACACATTGATGGCCATACAAATACAGAAAAAGAGATATCACTAGAAAGTTTTTGAAAAATCCCAGGGCTGTATTTTTTTCTAATGGATTATAGAGTCTAGAGTTTCTAGTATTTACCTGCCAAAAATAAGTTAAAGAAAAAAAAATTAAATACACATTTTATATATCACAAATGAATTACATAGTTGTTGTACAATTTAACACTAGTTATAGCTATCTTTTTTTGAGACCTTTAATATTTTTATACTTTCAAAAATATTTATCTTTATTTTTGGCAGTATTATAGATGTCCCCTTCCCCCCCCACAATTGATCCTCTCCACCTCACACCTCCCCCTCTCTTTCCCACCATGCCAATACCACTTCACTCTCTGTGTCCATGAGTTATGCATATAAATTCATTGGGGTTAATCTCTTCCCACCACCCCTCCCTGTTTTCCCTCTAAGATCTTAAGGGTTAATGTAGTTATATCTAGCTAGTGTAATAAGAAAATGAAAACAGGAAGATAACTATTTCTTATATCCCCAGTGTATTATCCACATTTTAAAATAAAGGAAGTGGATTAGAGAACCATATGTCATTGGTAGCAAATTAATGGTCTTATAAGAGCAAAATAGTCCTTATTCCTTTCCAGTCATTCCCTGTCACATTAAAAAACAAACAAACAAACAAAACCAATCAAAGTAAAAGCAATGCCTAGGCAGCACAGTAATGACCCTTGGGGAAGGCTGTGTTTTCAATCCTAATTACAAAAAAAATCATCAATAAACTGATCTGGGAGTTTCTCTAATGAGGTGCACAGGTCATTCTTTAGTATCAAAGGGCAGTTGTTTCCTAGGCAAAGAAGAAATATTTCAGGTCTTCTGAAGAGTATATTTCTTTCTCAATAGAACTTGAACTATACAGAAAGATGCAAGATTACATTAGGTAAAGAAAAAAATTCTGAAGATAGATGATAGTAAAGAAAAAAATTCTGAAGATAGATGATAGATGATAGATAGATAGCTAGATAAATGAGAGATAGATAGATAGATGATAGATAGATAGATAGATAGATAGATAGATAGATAGATAGATAATAGATACAAGGTGGGTTAAAAGTAGGTTTACAGTTGTTTGTATGGAAAATAACACAATAATAATTATACAAGAATAAACTCTTTTGCATACTCATGCTGTAAACATACAGGGTTGGGTACAGTGAGCAAATGCACCACAAAATTTTCCACTGCTCTTAATGTGACCCTTTCTTGATTGGATGCTTACTCGGCATCTGACAATCCCTGTTTGATTTCTAGAGCTTCTACAAAATTACATTAGCTAGTTTACAATTTTTTATGTTTTCATGGGAGAATGAGAGCCTGGGGCTTCTTAGTCTTCTTCTACCTTTCTCCAAGTTCTCTCATTGGTGGATTAATATCTGCATTCACAATTTTCAGGACCATAGAGAGCAAATTCTTACTAATAAAAGCCTAAATAGTTGTCATGCTGTGATGCCCTCATGCTGTCACAAGATGGCTGTGTGCACAGCAGGTGCATGCGCAGGAGTGTGGGGCTAGGCTTGATGCTGCATGCGTAGCATGGAGCCTGCCTTGGAGTCCCTCCTCCTCCTGGTTCCATGCACAGAACCAGGAGGAGGCAGGTCCCCTGGATCTGCAAGGCGAGGCCTGCCTGGGTGTCCAGCGAGGCCTGCCTGGGAGTCGTGAAGGTTCCGCATCCTTGCTTCACACTGCATGGAAGTGGGATCCCAGCTCTGGCCTACCTATTTGGGGTAATCCATGGAGGAGCCCCAGATGAGTGGGCAGGGCTTACCCTTTTGGGGTAATCAATCACAGGGCTCCTGTACTGTGACAGAGCACAGGCCAGGCTGCTCCCCTCCCATCTCCGCCCCCCAGTACATGATTTTCATGCACCAGACCTCTAGTAATAAATAATTGTCAGATAGATAGGTCAAGAAGTTAGGGTGGGTAGTATAAAAACTAATCCATTAAATATTTGCCTCCCACTAGATTGTCATATTGCCCAAGTTCTATAAGTCTTGCTTGACACCAGTTACTGTGATTTTACCAATAATATAATTCAAACGATGATAAATGGTTGCTTGATAATATCTTCCACAAAGTCTCCAAGATCTGGCAGAGCCAAAGAAGAGATTTATTTTCTTTTGAATATTTTAATAGGTTCAGTCTTGGTTATCTAACAGAAAATTCAGGTTTAAAGGCCAAATGAAGAGATATGTAGGAATATTTAGTCTTCCACCTTAATAATACTAATAGAAGCAGCTACCTATTTCACCAATGGGCCAATCTGTTCATGGAAACTGGATAGAGCTCGATACAGAGATTTATTTAGAGTCTGCATGCAAATAAAAGGCTCAGGACTTGTAAGGACACTTTATTATGTCTCTGCTCTGCCAGAATCAGGGAACATGATGCCATGTGTGTCATTAGTGATGCACTTTACTGCCCACAACAGAAAGCTGTGGTTACTAACAGCAGATGTCCTTTAACTTGCTGTGGCTAACTCAATAAAATCATTCTGAAAATAGGTGGATATAGCTTTGCATTGAAAGGGTATTTTTCAGGGACCACTACTACTTGTAAGAGTTATACTATCATAGTCCTTCACAAGGCTCAGAATTCAACAATCTTAACATTTCTCCATAAGGCAAACAATTCAATAGTGATTTTTATTTTATTTTTATTTTGTTTGAGTGGAGCCAATTTAACCAATTGGAAAACTAATTGGATCAATGCAAATAGTCAACACTATAAAATTCATCCAAATAGAAAAAGGAAAATAGAATCCCTAAGCAAATTACTCTTCAAACAAATTGCTATTTTAATTATCCAAATTCTACATTATGAATTGGCAGTGATGGGTTATATACTCATATCTTAGAGACAAAGAGAGAGAGAGGGAGAGAGAGAGAGAGAGAGAGAGAGAGAGAGAGAGAGAGAGAGTAGGGGTAATATTCAAATTGTTTAACAAACTGCTAGGCTGGACACTGGTCATTGCATTAGAGAAGGGTTATGGAGAATCCCTGCTGACTAATTGCTAGTCCTTTAAGTGATGGATCCTTTGTGGAAAGATAGAGGAGAAAACAGAAAGACTAATAAGCAACTTGAGGATAGTCACATGTAAACATTTTAATATTTGTTAGCAAGCATTCTAAACTGAGTATTGATCAAATGCATAGATCTATATTACAAACCATTTCTGTTGACACTATTAGAAATATGGTTAAATGTTTCCAGCTATTAATATAGAGTGTTATACTGCATACTTGGATTAAGCTAACAAATATAACTTATGATTGCAATGTTAGATAAACGGATTCAGAAATGTGAAACTGCTTGAAGTAAACATTTTTAAATACTTTGCATTACTATGTTGGCCACAGTAAAAGGGGGCAGCCTTCCTGTATATGTATTATGGGAAGGTTTGTTAACCAATTCCTTTGTTAGCTTTTAGTCAAACATCAAGCGATGACTAAAATTAGCAAAATGATCATGACTATAAACCAGGGAACCTGTGCTCTCTGGACTTTAGCTATGTCATATCTGCTTTACCATGATTAAGAATTTTAACTTCATTGACACTCAGCTTTAGCATTTACAAGGATGACTTTACTAGATTTTGTCACATTGGATCTCTTACTATTTGTGGAAGAATTCCAGGGCAGGCGGAGGCAAAGTTTATCTTCTACAGAAGTCAAGGGAGGAAGATAACACATTTCCCAGTGTCTGGAATTAAAAGTACAATGTCAGCTGGTTGTTTCCTCTGAGATTTTAAAACGTGAGAACTTGATACAATGGCATAGGTTGGTTATACAAGACATGATGTTAAATGAAATCAATGGTAAAACAGAAACTTCAATGACATGGTGGTCTATGCACCATTGTACTAAATGCCCAAGTTGAAAACTGCAGATGTTCACATGGCAAGGCTGAACCAATTCTCCAGCTTTCTAATTAGTTTCAGGTGATACTTAGTATCATTTCACACAACTATTTTCTACGTAAGCTAAAGATAGATATTCTTTATTATAAACTACCAGGAAAAATTGGTATCAGTACCAGGAGTAATTAGAGGTGTCAAAAATAGGAAAACAATGGTTAATTCTGTGGTTAGTTATCTGGTCAACTTAGGATGAAGACAGTGAAAAATTTAAATAGCTCTAATTGAGTCCAGCCTTAGTATGCAATGGAAAGATAGCCGATAAAATTATCAATTGTGGAGACCAGTATGAAGTATCCAATGAACTCAAAGCTTTGGAGAATAGTTCTCAAAGGGTGTGGGAAAATATGGACTGTAGTGTACTCTAGTAGTGTGAGTAGGTTTATTTCCAATGTTATTTAGGCAGTTTCGAAGGAAAAGCAACCTCATATACTTAAATGTACAGCACATAAAAGTTGAAGCTTATGGACTTTCAACCATTGTGCTTATAGATCACCTGTACTACAGTGCCTTGATTACGATAGCTATAAAACAAACGCAAAGTTTGACCTTGCATATGGAGAACTTAAATTTCACTTAATTTACAGGGCATTTATAAGGAAACAGTGAAACATCCTTCTCAATAATTGAAAAGGAAAGATTAGAGAAATTTGAAAGATTCTAAATATTTCCAAAGCCTTTAGTGCCCCATCACCTAATCCTTTCACATCAGCTGAAGTGTTTTTACTTTTACCAAGTAAAGTGTTTTGGCCATTTTGAAGACTACATGATACTCTTTCTGAGAGATTTACTGTGTAAAGAGAGCTCACTAAACCCATCTATATCTCTCTTCATTGACTACAGACATGTAAAGTGGAATTTTAGTAAGTCCTAGAGACCAAATATAAACTAAAACCTTGGGGGAGGGGAGGGAGTTTATGTAACACCATAAAAATTAACACTTTATTTATTATGTCTCTTTAGTTCTGGAAATTCTATAAGGAAAATGACTGTCATTGTAGAACAATATGGAAAATATAAATTTAGATTGTGCTGAAACTATTGGTATGTATGCACTTAAAAATTTTCAGGTGATAAGATCAGAGCTTAAAAGGCTGATGGATTTCAATTATTTATTCTTTGGTTGCTGCCTGAAGCCTGCTCAAAGCTAGTCCATGCTAAATAAATTTGAGTGCCAGACATCTCTTCATGAAATATATCTGGAGGAACTAATTCATCATATATTTATTAAATGCCTAATCTGTGCCCAAACCTCTCCTAGGTGCTGACAAAACGACAGTGCAGAAAACAATGATCTCTGCCTTCAATTAGCTTAGAATTTTGTGGGTGGAAATAGATAATAAGTAGACTCAAAATAATAGATTCAATAGAATAAAGTAAAAACTGAAAAGGGGGTTAGGACAATAATTATCAAGGATTGTGCTGCAAGAATTTTTAAGACATGCAATATTTAGTCAGGGGCACTGACCTCTTTTCTCTTAGACTGTAAAAAAATGAGAACAGCCAATACAACAATAGCCAACCTGTTTGAATGAATAACAATTATATCTATTTTTTTTGTCAGATAGAAAAGCATATATTTTTGGTGTGCCTCCAAATTTTACTCATTTATGTATGCCATGAGATGAAAAATGCTGACAATTGCTGATTTAGGGAGTTCTTGTGAAGGATTAACTTTATCCCATTCCATCTTAGAAAGACTAGTGTGGAAGTCCCTAAAGCATTACCCCACTGAAATAATAAAAAGAAATGAAATTTTATATTATTAAAATAGTAAAGACAAAGCCATGTTTTTGAAAGGATCACAGAAATTACTATCACCAGAAGTATCTGAAAGATTTAACAATATGGATTCATACAAACAGTTGATCGTGATCAGAGCAGGAGATGGGTGGGACATGGAGCATAACAGACAGTGATTTAAATTTAATTAAGTGATATTTATAATTATGACTGCTATGCTGGATATGGCTTCTGAGAAAATGAGTGTATTCTCTGACACATGCTATGCCACATTTGGAAGTAGTGTATTTTCCCCTCCACGATAACGAAGAACATCTAAGTATGTTGACTTACAGAACATACAGTCTTTTGATCCTTTGCCACAATTTTATCTATAGGGACCTTGACCACTTCACCATTCAGGAAGCATCCTTGTCTGGAGTGACACTGATTTATCATGTATTCTGCTAAATCTCTGAGTAAAACTGATATACCCAGAGGGCAAGAACTAGCTACTACTTATATTAGTATAACGAGTGGCCTGTGTGTTGTCTGTGATACAATAGCCTGGGTCCATGGAGTAGAGACTGCTGGCAGTCCACCCACATCCCCCTTAGCAGTCAGTCATGTGACCTCATGCTTAGTGGCTGTGAGAGTTGGCTGCTAACAGCTCCTGGGGGTACCCTCTTCTTAAAAAAGTGTCTTATTATGTGCAGGTGTTCTTAGCATGAACTCTCAATGATGTAGTTGAGAACTCCCCTTGAGTTTGTGTCCAACCCTGTCAATGATGGACTAATAAAAGGTGAAATTCCTTGTCTCCAAGGGAGTAAATTTTGTGGTGCCATTTACACTCAAAGTCTCAGACTAAACCTCAATTGATGCCACTACTTTGATGATCCTGCTTTCCACACTTACTTAATAAATCACTCAAATGAGAATCTCTATCCAAAGCACTACTTTCAGGGAACCACACTTAAGATAGATAGTCTTGTGGAGATGTTGTCTGCAAAGTAAATAACAATTGCCAGTCTTCAACTGCAATTTTTGTTGACAGTACTCTATTTGCTAATCCATCACTGCTGTAAGTATACTTTAGAAAAGCTTTCCTTAAGATGGCATTGTTAAAAATACTTTTTACATGTATACGTTATTTGACTCTCACAATATTACTGATAAGATGGGAAGGCAAATATTACTGCCTTCATTTTATGGATGAGGAAATTAAGAAATTAAGGTGCTTAAAGTTTAGGTATCTTGCCTAAGACCATGTAATAAGATCAATGACATAATCGTGGCTAAATTAAAGGTTTTCAATTTTCTAAGCCAAGTATTTTCCATTCTCTATCTGGCTGTCTTCCAGGTTATCAATGACTGTAGAAAATCAAACTAATCAGAATATTTTAGTGTACACACAGAAACCAACATGTGTACACACACACATACACTGCTAAAGCAGGTCCTCTTATTCACACATATAACCAGTAGGTAAATGTCTTGAAAACACAGCTATGGGTGCAACAACTATGTATGCGTTCATGTGATAATACCACCAATGCAGTTCATTTTCCGAATGAATAATGAAAACATTTTTTGTGTCACTGCAGTTATCAGATATCCTGAAAACGCATGTCTACCTTGAAAGATTTAACTTGCCAAAGCTTCTTTATGAGTGAAAGTACATGTAATTCTAATCTTCATGGTGATGTTTTAGTGAAAATGTTGATAAATTCAAGTTTTCACAGGTGGTTATGTAATTAATTGCCTAAGATATAAATGGTTGGATATATCCTTCATTGGTTTATCTTATATTTCTGGGACTTTTGAGCTAAACTTCTCAATTTAAATCAATGGAAATGAGGATACTTCTTCTGTAAGATTTCATTCTAAAGTGGAAATAAGAAAAAAACACATTTCTTCATCCATTTTCAACTAGTTGGAGGCTTTCGGTATTCAAGAAACCAAGCTATTTAGTTTATGAAAAATAAGTCTTTCTTGCCTGGCAGTGTGCCTCAGTAGTTGGGCATCAACCCACAAACCAGGAGGTCACAGTTTGATTTCTGGTCAGTGCACATGCTCAGGTTGCAGGCTTGAACCCCAATGGGAGGTGTGCAGGAGGCAGTTGATTGATGATTCTCTCTCATTATTGATGTTTCCATCTCTCTCTCATTCTCCCTTTCTCTCTCTGAAATAAATTAAAATATTTTTAAAAATACATGTTTATTCTCCCAGTTATTGAGCCAATAATTGGCTTTCCTTTTTCACTTTAACAAAGTTACTGTGTTTATTAAAAACCAGAGGCCCGGTGCAGGAAATTCATGCACCATTCTCAGCCTGGACTGCACCCTCTTGCAATCTAAGACCCCTCAGACATCCCTCAAGTAATCCAGGACTGCTAGTTCCCAACTTTTTGCCTGCCTGCCTGCCTGATCACCCATATCTGCTTGTCTGCCTGTCTGCCTGATCAACCCTACCTGCTTGTCTGCCTGTCTGCCTGATTGCTCCTAAATACCTCTGCCTACCAGCACAATTGCCCCTAACCACTCTTCCTGCCTGCCTGATCACCCCTAATAGCTCACCTGCCTATCTGATGGCTCTTAACTGCCTCTGCCTCAGCTGCAGACACCATGGCTTTATCTGGAAAGATGTCCAGAAGGTTACTTGGCTGTCCAGTCTAATTAGCATATTAAGCCATTATTTTTATAGATATTTTCACAAATATTTTTGGAGGAAACTAATGCATCTACCCAACATCCTATGGCTCTTAGGATATGAATGATATAGAACATTCTTCATTTAATCTTTTGAGCCCTATTTGAAACTGGCAAACACACAGGGGAATCAGATGTAAGAGGGCTGAAGAAATCTTATGGGGCAGCATGGTTTCTCCAGAACAGGTCCAGTATCCCCTTCTGCCTGCTCCATTACTATACATTTAATGGTGCTTTCCATTGCAGCATCTGAACAATTATTAAAGTGGTTGTCAAATTTACCTAGTTATACTTGTCTTACAGGGGTGACAGTCCACTACAAGTCAGCAAAAGTTCAGCATTTATTTTTAAAGACCTGGGCTGACATCAGCATTTTCAATCACTAGTATTAGTTCCAACTTTGCCTTAGGAGACTAGACATCAAGTCTATTCTAACATAAATAAGATATAAGTCTCAGCATTCTCTTTAAAAATGTTAAGAACCAGAATATGGAGCCAGTAATAGTCAAAACCATACCAGTAAAGGAAAAGCAATTCCATTTAATTGTTTCTAGATTTCAAGTTGCCAAGGAATCCTTCTATTAGCTGAAAAACAAAAGAGAGAATATACATTTAAGGGAGATATCTTTGATTCATAGACACAGTTAGCAATGCATTCAACACTGCCGTGTCTATTTCATCCATTTGTTATAGTTTATTCAGTTGAATTAAAAGCATCAAGCATAAATCAGACTAATTAATAATTGTAATACTGTTTGCATGATATAGCACATATTTTCAAATGCAGAATATGAGCATCATTTGTCAGTAAAATACTGATATTTCAATCTTCAATCAAGAATGGAGTTCACATACTTTCAAAGAGGTCAGGCATGTCCTGGGTGACCCAACTGAAAACACAGTTTGCACCATGCTGCCACTGCTCTTCAGGGAAGAGGATGAGAGGAACTCTCTCAAATTTGACACAGGCATCCAAAGGATTCCTCCAAGTTAAACATTGCTTCCATTATCCTCCTTACCCAAATGCCAATAACTCTGGGCAGAGCTGTGATAATGAGAACTGATCAAAAGCTCAGCTCATTAGCTGTAGAGAGGCCTTTGGTCTGGGATTCCAGTAAGAGAAGAGCCAGAGGACCAGAAACCCTGAGGGGAAATGATGGAAAATATTCTATGGTAAAAGCCTTCTCTCTCTATTAAAAGAAAGAAGTGGCCCAGGCCATGTCAGTGAGGAGGCAGTTCTTACAGGACTGGACAAACACCCTCTGGCCTCTCCCAGATTAAGCTGACTTCTCTATACTTAACACAGTGTCTAGCCTGCCCAGATCATGTGACTTGGTGATTTCACATCAAACTTTTTGGAGACTTAGTCTGTCCATCTTTCTACCCTGCATTCCCTTCCCTTAAAACCAGCCTAAAACGAGAGGGAAGAGAGGATAAAATTTACCTATCCTTGTTTTGTCTTGAGCCCCAGTGCTCCACAATATTTGTATTCTGAAATTCTAATATAGGAAGCCTCATTATTTTAAGATGGAACCAGAAGAACTATTTAAAGTTAGCTTATAGCTCAAATTATCAGATTAATTTAAAATGAGAAATAATTTTTTCCAGAAGCTGAAAATTTTACCCAAACTATGTTCATGTCTCAACTTAAAATAATTACACGTTGTTAAGAAGGATTTAATAATGATATTCTATTTCAACTTTTTAAAGATTTTTTTTAATTTTTGCATTATTCATTTATTTTGGTTAATCCTCACTAAGGATATTTTTCATTGATTTTTTAGAGTGAAAGGGAGGAAGGAGGGGGAGACAGAGAGAAACATTAATGTGCCACATTGATTAGTTGTCTTCTGCATGTACCCTAAATGGGGGCCGGGGATCAAACCTGCAACCCTTTGGTGTACATGCCAATGCTCTAACCACTTAGCACACTGGCTAGGGCTTTTATTAAAAAAAAAAAAAAGCTTTTGCTGAAACCGGTTTTGCTCAGTGGATAGAGCGTCGGACTGCGGACTGAAAGGTCCAGGGTTTGATTCCGGTCAAGGGCATGTACCTTGGCTGCGGGCACATCCCCAGTAGGGGGCATGCAAGAGGCAGCTGATCCATGTTTCTCTCTCATTGATGTTTCTGACTTTGTCCCTCTCCCTTCCACTCTGTAAAAAATCAATAAAATATATTTTAAAAAAAGAATAAAAAATAGCTTTTAGTTAGTTGTATTGCTAATAATTTATTTTATCATGTTTGTAATACATATTGAGTTTTATGTGAATTTTTATAAGCTATGTATTTAAAATTCATTGTTTCAAACTCACTGACCTTAATAACCCATAAATACAATTTTAAATAAAATAATGAGTTATTGGGGTCTTTCAGGAATACAGCAAATAAATGCTAACATATCAATATCATCCTTGTGCTACATACAGTATTACAATCTCTTCTCTTCCTCCTCCTCCTTATCCTCCTCCTCCTTCTTCTCCTCTTCTTCCTTCTCTTCTTCCTCTTCCTCTTCCTCTGTCTCCTCTTCTTTAAGTGTAAGATGGTGTGGTAAGGGGATTCAGAAAAATACATTTACTAATATAAGTAGATATGGGTTTGAATGTCAGCACTGTCACAAGTAGCATGACTTTGCAGAGATCAATTGACCTCTTTAAGCTTCAGTTTTTCCATCTGCAGATGAAATCATAGAACTCATCCTCTCAAAGTTAAAGCAAGAAACTGTATTTGAGAAGCTTAGCAGAGTGCATAAAGAGTTCTAATAAAAGGTAGCTCTTTTTTATTAAAATATATTACCATATGAAGACTCAGAAATTGAACCTAAGAAATAAGGAGATAACAATTGCTGAGAGAATACTAATGCAGACACCTCACTTGCTCCTTAATTTAATTCCCCAACAATTCTTTGCAATAGAGGTAATTACCAACATTATTTTATAAATGAGAAAACCCAGGTCAGGGAGATTAAATAACTCATCTATTGAGTGTCTTTAACTTGAAAAAGTCATCATTTTTACTTGCAATTACATCATTCTGAGCTGTTCCCATGCACCATCCACATTTGTGCACAGTACATGAAAAGACTGATATTACAGGCATGTCAACTCGTCCATTGTGAAGATCATTTGGATTATATAGATTCCTCAGTTATCCATCCCACTTGCTAATAGCAAAGTTATTTCCTTTTACAAAAACTCTCTGTCTCATTAGTGTTAGAAAAAATATAATTCCAGAATCAACTTCTCAATACGCAAGAAAATGAGAGGGAATCTTCTCTCCTGGAACCACTCAGACTCACATGGCTTCAATTTTGACAATTCTGGGACTTTGAAACAATTATTAGGATCCCTGTTTTTTAATTTTGTACCTCCACAATTCTTCTGCACCCACAGCCTCCAATTGATTCTGTCTTCAGCCTTTCATAACCTACACTTTCTCTTATCCTGTGTCTTTATTTTGCCTGGAAGTAAGATTCCTAATGAATGTATCTATACTCCTGTCACTTGTCAACTTCTGTCTGTATTTCTATTCCGTCAGTGTTAGTACAGTATAATGTTTAAGAGCACAAAATTTGGATCCAAACTCCATGGGTTCAAATCTCACCTCTGCTGATTACAGATTTCCTCATTTACACCTCAGGGTTGTTTTGAAAATGAAATCAATTATTTGTAAGTTTCTTAGAACAGTGTCTGGCACATGCTACACATTATATATGTCTGCTGTTATAATTAACTTGTGCTCCTAATGTGAAACCTTTTAACAGTAAAATTTGGAATCCTAAAGAAACACTTTTTCTACCTCCCATTTGTCTTCTCCCATATCCTGACATTTTCCTGCTGGTAAAAAGACTAAGCAGCTATCCTTCAGAGTAATTGACAGAAGGGCAATACACAAATCTCACAAATGCTGAATTACCTCTTAGCAGTGACCCAGTCCCACCTTCCAATTACACAGCCCACCCCAAAGTAACATATACTTTGTAGGATCCATTTGGTCACACAGTTGTAGGGAATTTTGATTTCATGAGCAAGCCAGCCTGCTGTCTGTAATGTCTGCCTTGCAGAGCTTCTAGCTGACCATGTCTATCACGAACGAATTCAACATTCAGTGGATTATGTGTTCCCTGCTCTCTGCACTGGCTGTCAGGAAAAAGAACAATCTGACTTTACCATTACCTCATTGGTTTTTAAAGTTCCTGGATAGGGAGTTAGTCAGTACTATATGTGTGACCTTAGCATTGGGCCTGACATGCTGTACCCTCACAGGTGGTCATTGTGTCTTGGGGCAGCAGGAAGCGGTAGCATTAACTCTTAAGAACTGCAGAGCATGAATGCTATGTTCTTCCTTTTCCATTCTTTCATACCCACCATCTGCTCACTGTAAATAGTGATTCTGTTTTTCCTTCTTTGTTCCTTCTTCAACTTATTCATGTGAATAACCTGGATTAATTTTCCTTTAGATCAGACTTTCCCTTCTCTGATATTGCTGTTTTATTGTTTACTAGAGGCCTGATGTATGGAATTTGTGCAAGAGTAAGCCTGCCTTCCCCAGCTTCACCCAGAAGATCATCCAGTCTAATTAGCATATTATGATTTTCTTATTATAGATTGCCGTAAGTGTTCTGTTCAGAGGAGCACTGCATGTTAGAATACATAACACGTACAATGTTAGGAAGAGTAGCATATGCTAGTCTTCCTTTCCAGTAATCAAGATCTTTTTCTATAAGGCAATATTTTAAAACTTCCCAAACATAAGTCTAGAGTCATTTAGCTAGATATTAAATGCCTCTGAATAGACAGAGAGGCAAGGGAGATAGAACTGAGACACATCCATTTCTTAATTTAACCCAGCTGAGCTGACTCAATAGTAAAAGCACCCAACAAAGAGCACACAAAAGCATTTCAGTAAATATTTATTGAAAGAAACAATGGCTAACGCGTGTTCCTTCTTCTCAGAAACACAAGGGAGGGTGGACTATCCAAAGAAGTTGCTTAGCCATTCTAGTGTTTGTACTCCTAAATCGTATGTTTAAAATATTACGCTACCATTGCCAATGATAATAGACACAGATGAGATGCTAATTGCATGAGAATAATGCCTGAGATTGAACACAGCAAATGGTGGATGTTTACAATATTTATGAACAATGGGCTCTGCCTTTGCCTTCATGCTGGAATAATATTTAAAAGGAGTGGGAAGTTGTAAAGTGAAGTATCATTTGGCTACAAGGAAGTCATTTATCATTTTAGTTAAGAATTTAGACTGTCAAACTCGATAAATGAAATGGTCTATTGATAGAACGCCAATCACTGATGCATAGCTTCAATATATAATGCCTAATTAAGTGTGCTTGATTAAACTATTTCTATAACGTGTTTGTGTTTTAAAGAATGCACAGTGGAATTTTTGAAGCTTCTCTAGATTATTTTTGATTACTCATGGACTTTTTGCTGCAACCACATTTTCCAAAGGAAAATCATTAAACATTAAATACTTCAGCAAAGTGAACTTTGCCCTTTGAAAGACGGTGTTATGTATGCTATAAATCTTGCAGAGATATTGCTTTTGAGAGCCTTTCCTGAGATAACAAAGAAGGTACACCTTGGGATACAACATTTATTCCTCTTCAAGCAATGACCTTTATAGTGCATTTTAAGCATGACCATTGCCTTTTAAAACTGCTCAATGTTGCATACAGACAGTTTCCCCTGCACTGTATTCTGAGCAGGGAAATGAAATGGATATTTAGTGTTAAATCATAAAAATGTACCACATGTTTAACTCCTAATGGAATAAATTAGCTGTGATTATGAGCATTTTTATTTTAGAAGAGGGTTTGTATGATTTTGTTAGACCTCCTCAGTGCAAATCCAAGAGTCATAGGCAAGACTGGTTTATTCTTCAATAACCTGGTTTACATTTTAAATAGTGCCCTTATATATGGATTTCCACTCATAAACCTTAGACAAACTCTCCTGATACCCAAGTAGGTCACCACCCAAAAAAGAGACTTTTTGAAAAGGAGAAAAACTGAAACAACTATACATTTAGTCTCATTCACTGTATAACATATTTTCATATCTTTAAGGCAATTCATATAAGGCATGTGTACACTTAGAATAAAAATTATATTAGTGAACCTAATGAGGTTTAGTTATTGTCTATCCTTGTGAATAAAATTTCAATAAAGGTTAATATAAATTTGTTATTATTCAGGCACAAATCATTAATATCTAATGAAAGTAAGGTCAAAATTCAAATCCAAGTCCTTATCACAAGTTGGATTTCAAGTAAAATTATTTATTTGATGACATATGATCCAACATTAAATTCAACTGCTGCTGAGGATTCAGGGCTAAATGATGATTTAGAAATGCAAATTATAAATAAGGCATTTGATTTCACACCTATATAAAGCTTTCATTAAGTTGATGAAATATATATGAAATTTTAAATATTGCTACAATATAGTCTTGGATTTGCAAAATGTAATTATGATATTAAATCATTGCGATTAATTTAGAATCTGTATTTTGTGAACTCGATAAATTAATGTGAAAAAATAAATAAGACATTTCACTGTACAGAGTACTCAGTGTGGAATCAAGGTGGTGAACTGTAAAGAGTCAAAATGTCTAAATTAAATCCAGTTACTACTTATTAACTTTCTTATTGTCCACTAGCCATCTATTCTGAGCCCTGTGTTAGATAAAAACAAAAAGTATAATGTTCTCTACCAAGAGTGTTGTTAGGATTAAATAAGACAGGATACTAGTATATGAAGTTAGAATGTTTATTTTACATAAATTTCTTTGGCATTATCTTTCTTATGTGAAGTTTAAGTGATTGTTTCCAAAAAGCAATATATCCACAAGTTTTTATTACTAGTAATGTGAGGCCTCCTTGCTCCTTATGCCAACCAATTAAGCTTTCCCAAATAAATTCAATTCTCTTAGGTTAAAAACAGAAAATTTTTTTTTAACAGAAAGCAATATATTCTAATGCCTGTAACTTAGTATATTAAATATCCAGCTAAATAAAATTATAAGACAACATTTTCTTTCACTTGCAAAATGTCTTGCTACATATAGATCTCAAACTTGGGCAATCAATAATTCTTGTAATGTGGAACACAAAATATTGCAAGCCATTGAAAAAAAGTACACAGAATAATCTGAATAAAACTATAAAGAAAATCTATGAAATCTACCAAACATAGCTTCTAGAGGTAATGTTACAGCTATCATATTTAATCAACTTAATATTTCTTCATTGACTCATTGAATGTGTTTGTTCTATATTGCATTTCTGGAAGAAAGTCCACATCTTTTTCAGACCATCAATAATTATTCTAAAATGTTTAAATATGGAGTGAGGAAGGCTGGTGTCCCCAATTTGACCTCTGCCAAGAACCAAGCCATAGCAACATGACTGTTCTGCTTCATTGCACATTCTCTGGGTCAGTTGTTCCTGTAGCCTTTCCCCTGAAGAGCAGTTCTAGATCTATGCATCAGTGGATCCAGTATAAGGTTCAGAAATGCTGAAAGACCCACGTCGAGCTGTTTCCCTCTATTCGGTCCCCAGATTGGAGGACTCTCAAGATGACGGTGGAGTATGGATTTTGCATTCACCTCCTCTCAGGATCAGGCTGGAAATACAACTAAATTAAAGAATAATCAAACTACATAACCAACTAAATACTAGCTGAAGAGGAGGCCTGTAACTAAGCATTTACAGAGACTGCACCAACACAGTAGCTCACATGTCATGGTCTTGCTGAGCTTCACAGTCAACCAGCCTGTTTGATTCCATGCTCAAATGGGACAATAGCAATCAAGACTCAATTACAACTGCAGGATCCACTTAAACATCACAAGGGACATTCTGAGAGCACACAGCTGCTCAGGATATCAGAGAGACTGCATCCCAAAGGACACCTACTACATCATAAGGCCACCTCACCAAGACTGGGAGTCATAGAAGATCTATCTAATACACAGAAACAAACACAAAGAGGCATCCAAAAATGAGGAGACAAAGAAACAGCTTGCAAATGAAAAGACAGGAGGAAACTAAAGAAACCAACACTAAGTGAAATGGAAGCAAGCAATTTATCAGATACATAATTCAAAATAATGGTTATAAGAATGCTTAAGCAATTTAGGGAGAACCATACCAACATAAAAAGGGACGTACAAACCATAAAAAAGAACCAGTCAAAAATGAAGAATATCATATCTGCTATCAAGAATACACTGGAAAAAAATAAAAAGTAGGTCAGATGAAGCAGAGGACCAAATTAGCCATTTGAAAGACAAGGTAGAAAAGAAACACCCAGAGCAGTGAGAAAAAAAGATTAAAAAAGGAGGATAGTTAAAGGAACTTTGGAACAACATGAAATGCAAAGACATCTGAATCATACGGATACCAGAAGGAAAAGGGAAAGAGCAAGGGATCAAGAACCTATTTGAAGAAATACTGACCAAAAAGTTCCCTAAGCTGATGATGAAGGAAAAAGATAGTCAAATTCAGGAAGTGCAGAGTCCCAAAGAGGTCACCATCAACACACATGTTAAAGATTAAAGACAAAGAGTGAATACTTAAAAAGCAAGAGAAAAGCAGTTAATTACCTACAAAAGAGCTCCCAAAGACTGTCGGTGATTTCTCAAAAAAACCAAAAAACAAACAAACAAAAACCCCACAGGGCAGAAGGGATTGACATGAAATATTCAAAGTGATGAAAAGCAAGGACCTACAAACAAAAAACTACCAGCAAGGCTATCATTTAAAATTGAAGGAGAGATAAAGAGCTACTGGGACAAGAAAAAGCTAAAGAAGTTCATCACCAATAAACCAGTAGTATAAGAAATAGTAGAGAACCTGCCTTATGATGTTAGAGAAAGAAGAAAAAAGTCACAAATAAACAACAAGGGAAAAAAACAAAAAACAAAGCTACAATAAAAAGTAAAACATACACACAAAGGCACACAAACAACAACAGAAGAATGGAGTTAAAAGAATAAAATAGCCATAAATACAAACTTATCAATAATCATTAGTTCTATCTTAATTAGTTGCATATTAACTATGTATATTAATTATATATAATAATTAGTTGTGTTTTCAGTGTGATCCTGAGAGAATGTGACTGTAAAATCCACCTACTCCATCATCATCTTGAGAGTCATCCAATTGGGAACCAAATGGAGGGATACAGGATGATATGGATCTTTAAGCACCTCTGAACCTTATACTGGGTATATAGGTATGTATACCTGAGACTGCTCTTCAGGAGGAACACTACAGGACTAGTTCATGATGCTATCCTGGAAAAAAATTTAGAAAATCACAGGTGTTGGGAGGAGTACCTGACCTAGAGCATGCACAATAAAGCAGCACATCCAGATTGCTGTGGTTTGGTTTTTGGCAAAGGTCAAATTGGGGACATCAGGGTTCTATTCAGTAGCCCTCCTTTCTCCATATATACAAATTTTAGAAAAAATGTTTTTTAATTTAATAAATCTTTATTGTTCAGGTTATTAAAATTATTTCTATTCCCCCCATAACTCTCCTCCAGCTGGTTCACTCCCCACCCTCTGCACTTACCTCCCCCCCACATCTCTTCTCACACCTCCCACACTGCTTTCCCACCAATAATTGTCAGTTCACTCCCTTTCTATGCCCCTGATCCTATTATATTCACCAGTTTATTCTGTTCATCGGATTTTTTATTCTCTTGATTTTTAGATTCACTCATTGCTAGACATGTATTTGTTGTTCACAATTTTTATCTTTACCTTTTTCTTCTTATTCCTCTTCTTAAAGAATACCTTTCAATGTTTCATATAATACAGGTTTGGTGGTGATGAACTCCTTTAGCTTTTTCTTATCTGTAAAGCTCTTTATCTGACCTTTAATCCTGAATGATAGCTTTGCTGGGTAGAGTAATCTTGGTTGTAGGTTCTTGCTTTCATCACTTTGAATATTTCTTGCCACTCCCATTGGCCTACATAGTTTCTGTTGAGAAATCAATCAGTTGACAATTATATGGTTGCCCCCTTGTAGATAATAAACTGTTTTTTCTCTTGCTGATTTTAATATTCTCTCTTTGTCTTTTGCTGTTGGCATTTTAATTATGATGTGTCTTGGTGTGGTCCTCTTTGGATTCCTTTTGGTTGGGGTTCTGTGTGCTTTCTAGACTTGTAAGTCAATTTCTTTCACCAGGTGGGGGAAGTTTTTGCTCATTATTTCTTCAAATAGGTTTTCAGTATTTTGTTCTCTATCTTCTTCTGGCACACCATAATTTGGATGTTGGTATGCTTGAGGCTCTTTAGACTATCTTCAACTTTTTGGATTCATTTTTTTTTGTTTGTTTGTTTTGTTTTGCTTTGCTTTTCTGGCTGAGCACTTTTTTAAAAAATATTTTTATTGATTTTTTACAGAGCGGAAGGGAGAGGGATAGAAAGTCAGAAACATCGATGAGAGAGAGACATCGATCAGCTGCCTCTTGCACGCCCCCTACTGGGGATGTGCCCACAGCCAAGGTACATGCCCTTGCCGGAATCGAACCGGGGACCCTTCAGTCCGCAGTCCAACGCTCTATCCACTGAGCCAAACCAGTCTCGGCTGGCTGAGCACTTTTTGCTTCTTTGTATTTCAAATCTTTGACTTGATTCTTGCTGTGCTCTAGTCTGCTTTTGGGTCTCTGTATAATAGTGTTTATTTCAGTCAGTGTATGTTTAATTTCTAGTTGGTCCTTTTTCATATCGTCGAGGGTCTTGCTAAATTTATTGGCCTTTTCTAGGAAATTCTTGAAAAACCTTATAACCGTGGTTTTGAACTCTATGTCCAGTCATGTTTTTCCCCTCCATTTCTTTTATTTGTGATCTCTTTCCTTGTCTCTGCATTTTCACTGCTTTCCTGAGTTGGTAGAGTAGCTTTGTGTGCTAGGTGTCCTCTAGGGCACATTGGCTCAGCCTCCCCAGTTACCTGGGGTGGACACTCTTGGTGAACCCCTTTGTGGATTGTGTGCTCAGTATTGTTATAGTTAAGTCTTGATTGTTGTTGGTATCACTGGGAGGAATTGACCTCCAGGCTAATTGGGCTGTGAGTATCAGCTGTGTCTACACTGGGAGAACTTCTGTGCTGGAGACACTCTTATAAGACAAGACTTGAAAAATTACAAAAGCCTCTGTGTTCAGCTTGGATGGGGCTGGGTTTCAGGGCAGAGCAGACAGCCTTGGTTTCCAGTTAGCCCTGCCCTATGAGGCCCCTGGGTCTCAGTGTCCCTTGGTAAATGCTGCAAGCACCTCTGAAAGAAAGCCGCCCTCCAGTTTCGCCCACTACCAGACAGTCCTGTTTCTTCTCAAATCAGTCGGAGTTCCCAGAAACTTGTCTGGAACTGGAGTTTAGCACATTCAGGAGTTTCCTTCTCCCTCCTGCTTTAGAAAGCCAGCAGTGTACTCAGTCTCCCGTGCATTCAGCAGACAGTCCTCTCTGTGTGTGCGTGCCTCCAGACCTCTGCCTTCCACAGCTCCAGAGTCTCAGTGTGCTTTCTTTTTCCCTACAGTCCAGATTCCCCCCAAATAAGTCTGTTTCCCAGTGTCTCACCTGGGACTGGAGTTCAGTGTAATTGGGAGCTTCCTTCTCTCTCCTGCTTTATAAAGCCAGCTGTGCACTCAGCTGCCCATGCACACAGCCACCCATCCACTCCTTGTGTGAGTCTCCCTAACTCTGCCTCCTGCAGGTCCTCTGAATCTCATTGTGCTTTCTTCTTTTCTTCTAATTGTAGAATTTCCACTCATCCAGGTTTCCTGTGGTTCTGGATGGTGTCTGTTTTGTCTTTTAGTTGTAGATTTGATATTGTGGGAGGAAACAGTTTAGGTGTCTACCTATGCCGCCATCTTGGTTTCCTCCAAAGACCTTTTTTAGAAAAATTATTGATGGTCTGAATAAATGCAAACTTTCTGCCAGCAATGTGGTATAGAAAAAACACAATCCAATGAGTTAATAAAGAAGAACAAAGTTGGAGGTATCAAAATATCTGATATCAAATTACACTACAAGTTCGTTGTAATCAAAACAGTCTGATACTGACATAAGAACAGACATATAGATCAAAGGATCAGAACAAAGAGCCTACAAATAAACCCACACCTATGTAGCTAATTAATATTTGAAAAAGAAGACAGTAAGACAGTCCAGAATAAGACAGTCTCTTCAATAAATGGTGTTTGGAAAATTAGACAGGTACATGCAAAAAATGACACAAGATGACCAATTTACATCAACACAAAAATAAACTCAAAATCAATAAAAGACTTAAATGTAAGTGATGAAACCATAAAAATCCTAGAAGAAACATAGGCAGTAAAATCTCACCCATTTCTCATAGCAATATTTTTGCCACTATGTCTCTTAGAGCAAGGGAAACATAAAAAAAATAAACAAATGGGACTATATTAAACTAAAATCCCTCTGCACAGCAAAATAAACAAAATGCAAAGAGATCACTCTGTGTGGGAGAAAAATATTTGCCAATGGTACATGTGATAAATGGTTAATTTCCAAAATAATAAAGAACTTACACAACTCAATACAAGGAAGACAAACAACCCAATTTAAAAATTGGCAAAAGACATGAATAGACATTTTTTAAATAGAGACATACAGATGGCCAATAGACATATGAAAAAATGCTAAGGTCACTAATTATCAGAGAGATGTAAATTAAAATGACAATGAGGTATCACCTCATACCTGACAGAATGGCTACCATCAATAACTCAACAAACAGGAAGTGCTGGCAAGGATGTGGGAAAAAAAGATGGGGAATCTTAGTGTGCTGTTGGTGGGAATGCAGACTACTACAGCCACTGTAGAAAACAGTATATAGCTACCTCAATAAATTAAAAATTGAACATTCTTTGAGCAATTCTAGGAATTCTGAAATACCAATTCAAAAGGATACATGTACCCCTATTTTATAGATGCATTATTTACAATAACTGAGATCAGAAAAAGCATCAGTTCCCATTAGTAAATAAGTGGATACAAAAAGAGCTGTGGTACATTTACATAATGGAATAGTATGCAGCTGTGAAAAAGAAGGACCTCTTACATTTTGTGACAGCATAGATGGACCTGGAGATTATCATGCTAAGTGAAATAAGTCAATCAGAGAAAGACAAATACCATAGGATCTCAGTCATATGTGAAATATAAAAAAGAAAACAAATCGATGAATAAAATAAAAACAGAGGCATGGATATATGGAACAGACTGAGAGCTGTCAGAGGGTATGGAAGACTAGATATAAGAAGGTGAAGAGATTAGCCGAAGAACAGTGTGGCAATGGACAGAGGAAAGCGGGCTAGGCTTGGTAGAGGTAGGCAAAGGGAGGCAGATAGGGACATGTGTAATAGTGTCAACAATAAAATCAAAGGAGAATAAATAAATTAAATAAATTGTTTAAATACAAAGAGTTCTTGTCTTGTTATATTAGAAATGTAACCTGAGTCTCTTATTATATCAAGTGGAACTCAATAGAGCAATGGTGAGTTTCATGCCCAAGACAAACCTAAGGAACATAATTCCTTTGTATTTGCTTTAGTAAAAAGGAGAGGGCAACAGAGCCAATCTAAATAATGCTTAAGCAAGAATGAAATTCTTCATTGATGCCATGAGACCCGGTTTAGTCACTGTTGAGCTTATAGAACTCCAGATGTACAGTTATCCATATAGACTATTTCCTTCTTCAATATATATTTTAGAGTACAAAACAAAGCCCTTGTTTGTAAGGAGTTATAGTCTACTTAGATAATGATGAACACATTTAGGAAAAGCGAAGCTAAAATTAAAAAAAAGGGAAAAGTGACTTTGTAATGTAATGTTTAATCATCTAATGAATTATTTATACACTCAAGAAAAACATAAATGATAACATTTTTCCAGGCAGTATATATCTGATATATTTAGATGCAAAAACTATATCTAAGTAAGATCTGTGCACTTAAATATAAGAAGAACCTGGAAGTTGTGCTGTGAAGAGATAAATTAGTGAAATGGAACAGATATTCATAAGTAAACGGTAATGGTAATTTATACTAGCTCAGTGTGTTGGATGACTGTAGTGAGGGCTAACATTTAATGAGTACTGATTAAGTCTTAGGCATTGTTCTAGGCACTTTTGCATGATTTGATTTAATCCACATAATAATTCTTAGAGGTAGATGTTATTTGCCCTCATTTTTACTATTGAGGAAACAGATATAAACATGTGAAATGATTTCCCTACATTAAACAGCTTATAGGTACATAGTTGGGATTTTTCTTCTTTTTTTTTTTAATATATTTTATTGATTTTTCACAGAGAGGAAGGGAGAGGGATAGAAAGTTAGAAACATCGATGGGAGAGAAACATCGATCAGCTGCCTCTTGCACACCTCCAACTGGGGATGTGCCCGCAGCCAAGGTACATGCCCTTGACCGGAATCGAACCCGGGACCTTTCAGTCCGCAGGCCGATGCTCTATCCACTGAGCCAAACCGGTTTGGCCATAGTTGGGATTTTTAACTCAGAGCTGAGTCATAGCAACTAGGCATATGAATATCCTCTCCAATAAATAGAGTGTTTCAAAAGAGGTTCCCATTTCATGGAATTCAATATACTTTTAAACTATAAGAGAAAAATACTGCTTCATTTGGTTTATTGTCTAGTATGCTTCAATGATTAATTCACTCCAGACTCTCCTCCATGTTTCCACACCAGTATCCACAGTATACACCTCAAATTAGATGTGGCACATAGAGCTAAAGCTTGTATTAGTTCAGATCATCTGTCTTCATAAAACATTATCACAGTAAAAGTGGAAGAAATTGAGTGAGTGATGCAGCTGCTGGAGAATGTGGAGAGAGGGTGGGGAAATAAAAAGCTCAGAGAAAAGGAGACAAAACAATTTGAGCTGTGAAATGGCCAGAGCATAATTGATGCTAGAATGTTTAAAAAGATTAATAGCAAGAACTTAATCTACCTTCTGTACCTTTCTATCAACAATTATGACCTATTCAAATATATAAAAATATATACATATATGTATGTACTTTTTTATTGTAAATTTAAACAGGTTTTTCTACCCATTCTATTTTCTTCTATAGTAACCTCACCTTTCTCATGAGTGTAAGGTTCTACGCCACCATGAGAGAAACTGCAGGCAGGAGTCCGAATAAGTGAACGAATTAATCAGGCTTTATTGGGGGTCTCCGGGCGGGTTCACAGGCTCGGGGGGAATGGAGCCAGAGAAGCCACACCATGTGGCTAGGGCCAGGGGAAAGGGAAAAAGAGGGGAGACCCAGCCGGACCTCCTCCCGGACTGCCTGGGAGAACAGTCCGGGAGAAAGGGGTCCCACGTGGCACACTGAGGCACATTTTAAAAGGCCGGAACAGGCAGGGGTTGGGCCCAGGGCGGAACGGGAAGGGGTGGGACACAAGGCACTCTGGTATGTGATTGATTGCTGGCTCAATGTCTCTGTCAATTACATCATAACTCTGCCCACCAGTTGGGGGGGTACCTATCAATGAGAAAGACAGTAGGCATGAGAGAATTATAGACACCACTTTAGTGATAACACATCCCAAAGAAAGAACTTTAAATCAATAGAAATATACAGCATACAATCAGAGCACTGGGAAGCTTTAGGTCCACTTAATCTGTGAAGATTCCAGATAGTCCTGGGTAAGGGTCTGGTTTCTCTTTTAAGTGCAGATTATGCCAGGGAATTACTACTGATATTTCTGATACCTTTGTAATGAACTAGTTAATAATAGGAAAGGAGTACAGGGAAGGCCAGGTATTATAGGTATGTTCCCTGCAAAACACTGGGGGAGGTAACCGTATAGTGAAAACAGATGCATGCCCAGTAAAGTTGGAGTGACACAGGGAAGGTACTTGTTTGCCAATCACACCCGGGGACAGAGATGGTTGGCCAAAATGGGTGTTGTCACTGTAAGGGCCCAAAGATTGGAAACAAATAACCTCCTAATTAAAGGAGCTTGCTCTCCTGTGCTCTTGGGTCTCATTGCTCAGCATGCCCTGTCTTGGTTCTCTTGCGTTAGCCTGTGTGCCCTAAGGCCATACAGATCCCACATACAATGAATTAATGGACTCTAGTTATCCTGATGCTGAACTTTCCATGGCTCCAACATGTAATGGAAACTCTGGACACTGGCTCTGATTTCAGCTCTACTGAAATCCCAGCTATACTTCTTTGACTAAACTAAGGGAAATCAGACTTTGGAAACACAAGAGTATAATTGCATGGAAATAAAGCTTCCTACTATACCATAGCCTCCTATGAGTCTCAGAAAATGCCTTTTCTCAGGATATTGTAAGAATCCTACACCCAGCAACAGCAGGGGTAGATGAGGCACACTCCCCTCCCTTAGCACGTCTAGGTATTATCTTTACCAAAATAGTTGCTATGAGCACTAAAAAGTATATGTCACAGATAGCCCTGTGTTGGCTGTAAACATTAATTTCAAATGCTCATCTATTGCTTATGAAGGCTTTTTGCTCACCCTTCCTTTTTCTCTTCTATCACTGGTTAGGAAATAGGGGAAAGGTAAACAGATTAAGTTTTTTTTTCTTTTTTATTAGCAATATATTTTTCTTGAAAGCCATATATTATTATAACCTAAAATGCATGCTGGAAGAAAATTAGTAACCATGGCCCACATACAATTGGCTCAGAAGCCATTTATAACCAGTGCCTTCAGAGTTGGAACAGAGCAGTTAACATCTTCTGCGCATGAAGAAGCCCTACAGTAGTGCTTTGCAGTTCTTACAGATGGAGGGACATATGTGTGTGGAGGATGAATCAAAGTTCACAATAATGCCTCCACCACATTTTCACAGAGGCACTGAAAAAGAGAGCAAGCATACTGCAAAATATATTTCCCATAAGCATATGTGAGAGACTAGGCAACAGGGAATGAGTGTGTTTGCTTTTCGAAGTGACAAATACGAAACAAGCACTAGGAAAGTTCCACGTCTGACATGACAGCGTAAGAAATTCCACAGGCCCACTCCCAGCTACACTGATGAAAACTGTTTAAAAACAACTTTGTAAAATCTTTGAAAAGGCCAGTGTGGTTTTATAGCAAGTGAATACATATTTATTCAAGTAAATCTACCAAAACTTGGTAAGAACTGCCAGAATCTGTGACACTTAAACGAAGGCCCACACCTGTCTCCCCATTTCCCGGGGAACAAGACAAAATCTCTACTTGAACTGGTAAAGCCAAGAATACAAGATCGTATTTCTCTTCCTCAAGATCCCACCCAGAAGCCAGATGTCAGCATTTCTCAATCAGCTTGCAGCCATAACTGAGGCTTTGCTCTGGCTGAGTGTGGCTGAAAGATGGAGACTACCTTCTCCCAATCATCCCCCACTTGTTAGATGGATACTCTGCCTTAGGCAGGGCACTGCTGAGAATACGGGTGACCCAAACATCCATGCTACATCTCAAGGGGTGGGCATTTCAAAACCAAGAGAGGCAAGTTGAAAAGACCTGCAGGCGCTGTCCCCTCAGGCACCAAGTGCTCAGTTCCAAAAGAGGGAATTGGAACTCAGAGGGAAACATGGCTTGTCAGTATCACAAACTCCAGGACCATAGCCCAAAGTTTTACTCTTGGAGAACAGTAGGGTGTAGAAGAGAGAGCTTCAAATCCCCTCCCAAAAGACTTGATTTCACTTGCAATGCACTGTGAATGAAGTTCAAGCCTAAGGACATTTTCCATAACAGTGGAAGTTGTGATGAAAAGCAGCTGGGAGGAAATTGAGAAATCCATTGGCACAGAGATTGAGCTAATTTTCCCCGAAGAGAGGGGAGACTGGAGAAGGGAGAGGTGAGAGGAGGGAGGGGAGAGAAGAGAGAAAAGCCCTCCAGGGAGGTCAGAAAAACAAACAAACCTTCAAACACTGCCCTCAGGGACCACTCTTTAAAGGAGATGAACTTTATGCTGATTACTGTGCAACAATTTGCGCCCTAGGGCATTGGTCAGCAAACTCATTAGTCAACAGAGCCAGATATCAACAGTACAACTATTGAAATTTCTTTTGAGTTCCAAAAACTGACATCTGCGCATGGACCACAAAGTTCCAATCGCACTGTAGGTACATGGCTTCGTGTGGTATTTTGTGGAAAAGCCACACTCAAGGGGCCAAAAAGCCAAATGTGGCTCGCAAGCGGCAGTTTGCTGACCACCAAACCCTCCTCAATCCAAGGGTGACTGGAAATATTCAAGGCTGTGTATTCACTATGAGAAACAATATCAAAAGATGCTTAATAATATTGCATCTCCTTAATATCCCATCACAGTTCTTCATTTATTTAGATTTTCTTTAGTTTCAGCATCACTTAACATGATTTTTATTTTTAAAACTTCAGTAAGATTGCATTAGATAATAACACTAATAGCATGCATTTGTTGTGTACTGAATCTTTAGCACATAGCAGTGCGTTTTGCTCATATTAGCCAAACTATATCTGGTGGCTGATCTGAGTACTAACAGATTCTGAGTGCTTGCTATGTGCCTCAAACTGGGCATTGTGTAAATTACCACATTTAATGATCAGGCATACAGTATTTTGCAGGTAATCATTGGGTTATATGCATAAATAATCTAATATGTTGTTTGACATAAAGTAGATCTCCTTATCTTTCTTCCTTTCCATAAAAGTGAACAAAATGTATGCCTCTGTTTGAGGGAGCTTTCAGAAATACCCATTTGGCAGGTACTGTATTCATGCAAGCACAAAGGAGGGAGGCATGGGGCCCAGAAATGAGTGGGAATTCTTGTTTGTTCTCATTGGCTTTTCTGAAGAAAACTACTTTTCACACTGTTTGATACTAAAAATAGAAAGTTATATTATAGGAGGTAAATGTCATAGTTTATTTTTATGTAAAGTTTATGGTTATCATTCTTTTATAGTCTAATACTTACATTGAAATAGCAAAATCTGACAAAAGAATCCTTAAAGTTTAACCAAGTGTAGCTCCATTTTTCAGGAAAAAATATTAGAGGCAAAATCAATTAGTACACTTGTCTTTATAGCTTAAAGAAGCTCCATTTTAAAACGTAATATGTTATACATATTAAAGGTATCAACAAAATATTTTGTACATAATTCATGTTTATATTGAACTAGTTTGCATTATGATATTGAGCATGTTTATATTGAGCTAGGACTGAAGTTATATAACAAACCCTTTAAAAATAGCTATAAAATATCATTAATTTCCATTTTTTCAATATCCTCAAATCATATTTTCTCCCATGACTGAAAATTTACTTTTCTTTTTGTTTGTTTACTCTTTCCATTCTTCTATTGAGACAGAAATTAACACTGTTTAATGACACTACAGAATTGTGTAAAGGACCCAGTTATGGAAATTTTTAGCTATTTGGACTTGTGGGGTATTTGAACATTAATACTAACTTGTAGTTTGTTGTGAAAACAAAAGATACCAAGCAAATACATTTAGTGAGTGTTCAGTAAAATAAGTTCAGATTTGACATATTTTGTTTTTGCTTTCAAATGTTAGATAAGAAATAGTAGCCTGGTGAATTTAATGTAATATCTCAGTATAGGATATAACATAGTGAATTATTATAAGTGCATATTTGTTGGTATGCATGTTTGTGTGAATTTTCATGATTTAATAGTCTATTTGACTTTCTATACCATTATTTTGATTACAGTTATGTAAGTTATCTAATGCCCTTGATATTCTGTTGAGTGTATATAATTATATTAATAATTTTGTGTAGGTTAATTATTCTTTCCAAGTTATTTTATTCTGTAAGTCTGAATAATGGTGGGAAACTCACCAACACATAAAATACTAATGGTACTCATGAATATTAACACCCATTTTTTTTATTTATGAGAAAAATGACTCTTCTTAAAGAAAGTCCTAACCAAAATAAATGATAAAACTTTGCAATAGGAATATAACTATTATCCTGACTTAAGATTGTTCTCATTTCACTGCCTGGTTGGATTTAAACTTAGAAACAGTTTACAATCTTTGTTTTCCTTTCTGAAAAGATCTATCAGAAGGAGAGAAAAGATGTATCAGAAGTAAGAGGCACAGGATCAAATTACCCAAGGCAGTGGTAACTGGTTATAAGGACACACATTAAATAAAGGGACAAAATAAACCATGTCAGCAATCACATAGCTTGGTCTTAAACTAGAATAGGAGGGTGCATCCTCCTTTCAATATGTAACAGGAAAGATCAGGAATCCCATGGTAATGTCACCCTGTAATCCCTAAGAAAAAACATCTGCTATTTCTTATTCTGGAAACTGTAATTCTCAGGACTGATGTCCTCATTATTCTGCTACTCTATTTACTTTAATGTTCTTATTTTTTCTTTTATGTATATTCTTCTATAGTGGCTACCATGCTTTAAAAAATTATCTCTCTCTGCCTTAAATTTGAACTCTTACCCAAGTAAGAAGCTTAGTAGCTCAATCAATCACCATTCAGTATAGACCCAGTAGAAAAGTAAAACACAGCATTCATATCAGGGTCATCTCAAATACAAGAAACTCATTTTGAGAGAACCAAGATGGCAGCATAGGTAAAACACCTATCTTGCCATCATACACAGCAATTTTAAAACTACAACTTAACGAAAGAACAAACACCTTCCAGAATCACCAGAAAGCTGGCCGAGTGAAAATTCCACAAATAAAAGTGAAAATAAGACACTGTGACTCAGAGGAGCAGCTGAGGACAGCGCTGAAGATATGCGCAGAGAGAAGTTTGGAGGAGCGCACGCCAGTGGATAGGGCGGGTGGCTGAAAATCAGCTAGTTTTCTCGAATGGGGAGACAAAGACATCCCACTGGACTGATTCTCCAGCTCTAGGCAAAGTCCAGGGAACCCACTATCATACGGGGTAAAAACTGGACAGTGGGAGGGCACGCCGAAGCTTGGGTGCTGCAGGGGCCTGCCAGCTTGTGGAGAAGGCAAGCTTGTGCGGAGTGTACGTGAACTTGGGAACAGCACAGCTGCATGACCTCATAGAGAGTGCTCGCGACTTGCTCTCTCATTCAGGAAACCATCAGACTGCTTTGTTTTATGAAGCAGTGAGACCTTGGGTGTGCAGACTCATTTACCTGGGTTAGAACTTGGGTGTGCAGACTCATTTGGGGAGAGTCTGAATTCTCCTGCAGCTGGTAGAGCTCAGCAGTGGCTCTCTCTCAGAGGTGCTGGCAGGCATTGCCCCCAGCACAGAGTCCCTGGGGCCGCATAGGGCAGAGCTAATGCTGTCTGCTTGGCCCGGAGACTCCGCCCATCCAAACTGAGCACAGCTGAGCTTCACAGACAATTGGCCTGGAGGTCAACCGCTCCAAGTGCTAACAACGATTAACCTGAGCTTAACTTCAGCAAAACTGTGCAACCCATACCCACCTCAGGTAATTGGGGAGGCCGAGCCACTGTCCCTTGTAGGACATCTACCACACAAAGCTAACTGACCAACTCAGGGAAGCAGCCACCATGCAGAGACATGGAACAAAATCAGATGTGAAAGAAATGGAGGAAAAAAAAAACGACTGGACATGTAATTCAAAACCACGGTTATAGGGCTTCTCAAGAGGCTCCTAGAAAAGGTTGAGACCTATAAGGAAATAAGCAAGACTGACAAGGAAATGAATGAGACCTGCAAGGAAATGACCAAGACCAACATGGAAATGAATGAGTCATACAAGGAAATGAACGAGTCCTACAAGGAAATGAACGAGACCCTCAAGGATATGAAGGAGACTCTCAAGGATATGAAAAAGGATCAACCAGAAATTAAGCATACACTGACTGAAATAAAAAATATTATACAAAGACCTAAAAGTACTCTAGAGCACCCCAAGAACCAAGTTGAAGATTTGAAATACTAAGAGGTAAAATCCACTCAGCTGAAAAAGCAAGTAACCAAAAGAATCCAAAAAACTGAAGATAGTATAAGGGGCCTCTGAGACAACCTCAAGCATACCAACATCGAATTATAGGGGTACCAGAAAAAGAGAGAGAACAAGACAATGAAAACCTATTTGAAGAAATAGTGACTGAAAACTTCCCATACCTGGTGAAAGAAATTGACTTAGGAGTCCAAGAAGCGCACAGAACCCCAATATATAGGAACCCTAAGAGGGCCACACCAAGGCACATCATAATTAAAATGCCAAGAGCAAAAGATAAAGAGAGAATATTAAAAGCAGCAAGAGAAAAACAGTTGGTTACCTACAGGGGAGCACCCATACGATTGTCAGTGGATTTCTCAACAGAAACGATGCAGGCCAGACGGAAGTGGCAAGGAATATTCAAAGTGATGAATAGCAAGAATCTACAACCAAGATTACTCTATCCAGCAAAGCTATCATTCAGAATTGAAGGTCAGATAAAGTGCTTCTCAGATAAGAAAAAGCTAAAGTACTTCATCACCACCAAACCAATATTATATGAAATGCTGAAAGATATTCTTTAAGAAGAGGAAGAAGAAAAAGATAAAAGTGTAAATTATGAACAACAAATACACATCTATCAACAAATGAATCTAAAAAGCAAGTGAATTAATAAGCTGATGAACAGGATAAACTGGTGAATGTAACAGAATCACGGACATAGAGAGGGAATGGCCTGACAATTCTTGGGGAGAAAGTGGGTGTGGGAAATGCAGCAAGAGACTGGACAAAACTCATGCAACTATGGGAGAGGACAGTGGAGGGTGGTGAAGGCGGAGGGTGGGATGGGTACCAGGTGGAGGGGAGCTATAGGGGAAAAAATAGGGAACAATGTAATTAATAAACTGAACAATAAAGATAATTAATAAAAAGAAACTCATTTTTTCCTAACTTCTAGGTGCATAGCTTTTATTAGAGAGACCCATGAGCTGAGGCTAGTGAAGCATGATCACAGCATACAAAATGAGAACACTCTTTCTTAGGTGTCAACACCTGTAACCCTTTTTGTATCAAAAGAAAATTAGAAGTATGGTCAACATTTAAGGGCCTCTTCAACTTCTCCCTGGACAGTACCAATGCTCACCTGTACTTGTTCCTTTCTATAATTACCTCCTTTCTTGTATTACTAGAACTTGTTCAACAAAAATGTATTGAGTACTGTCTCTGTGCCTCCTTACCCTCATTTAGCTTACATAGGAGGGGAAGGACTTATGTATAACTAATAACGAAGTAGATTATTCACCCACCATTATGCTAGATTAAAAATATATATATATAATGTTAGGATAGTGTATAAAAGGAAATGGAAGGATTATTCTGTGTGAGAGACTTTTAAAGTGATTTCTAAAGAGTTAGTATGGGTTAGGTAGTTAAATTTTCAAGTGGGGCAGATAGCAGAAAAGGGCCTAAACTAGAAACAAGAGTTGAAATTTCAAAATTATTGAGAAAACCATGAAAGATAATAATGAGAGAGACAGAGTACACATGAGGTAAGGTTCTCTGCTTGCAATTGTGTACAAGGTGCTGATATGAAAGGGACTAGGTAGTCAGAAGCCATTTAGATGACATAAAATATTTTAACTTTTTAAAAATGAGCAGTAAGCCTTAAGAGAATTTCAAATAAGGGTATTAACAGATTTGTACTTTAAAAATCAAACTGAAGAAATTGAATATTGATGAAATACTTCTATTTTATTTACAGTGCAGATTAAAGCACACCCATTTTCCCTAGCATCCTCACATATTCTACAACTTGAGTGCTAGCAAAGATTTGCTCAAGGGAGTATTCCCAGGTAAAAAGTCACATAAGCAAAAATCTTACCCAATGTTGTAACTTCTTTTACTATTAATCCCTCTTCATCTTCCAGATTTTCTAGTTTCTTAATTTTTATAATTTTTTTTTCATAGTTTTTTATCATTGCTATCTGTAGGTCAGTCTGGCATCATTACCAGAAGGAGAGATGCAGATTTAAACTGTCAAGAGACTCATCTGACTATCATGTGGTAAGTGGTTTGAAGGGAACCAGTAATGAGTACACAAAATTGTTAAAAGGTTATGGAGATAATCTGTGAGATATTTTTTAGTAACTTGGACTAATGTGGTAATAGAGAAAATAATAACTAGTGGACAAAGTTCAAATATGTTTATTAATTGTTATTAGCAAGATCACTTATTCACAAATACTACTGAGTTAAATAACTTAGTGTTTCCAGAAACATAAGGACTAGTTACATCCTTGAAAGGAAGACACTCTTAGTACTTAAAGAAAATGCCTTTTTACCTGAGATCTATAATGGGATAGTGTTTGTAATGTGTAAATTATACTATATTCCACTATGAAAGAGACAGAATACATTACTGCCAATTCAACCTTAATATGTCATTTGAGTTTAAGATGAATCCTAACTTTAGATATATTAAAATCTGAGAAGAAATATCTTCTGAAATCAAGGAAATATTGTATTTTATACAAATTAATCTGAAAGTCCTCTAGTGGATATAGTACAAAACTTGTTTGAGAAACTTCAATCATGAGCCCCTTGACTCAGGGGAAGGTGATTTTGATTATCTTAAGTTAACCAGGATGATCTCAGCTCCATTTCCAGTGACTGAGGGACCCAAACTCAATTTAATCAATGAAAGACATTTCTCTGGGAGCTATCGCTTATTTGGGGGTCCCTTTTACTAAATTGAACCAATCACACTAAAGGAAAGGCAGAAAACATTTAACAGTATTAATACTAATGGTCTAAACTTTATCCATCTTTACAGTCCATAATTTTGATTGAAGGAAGAATTTGACACCAACTGGATTTATTCAAGGAATTATGTCACTCCCGTTGCAGCCACCAACTACTTTGCAAATCATAAGTGAAGCTAGTAGGAAGATCAAATCAACACAGAGAGATGGGCAGACAATAGGGAATCACAGAAAAGTAGAGTCTGTATTCTATCCAAGCCAATGCCTATATTACTTGTTAATTTGATTTAGAATTTTGATTATTTGCATCTGAAAGCACCCTAAACCATATTCAGTCCAAGTCAAAACCCAGTACCTCTAAGTTGGTGGTTCATTTGCTTCTGATATTTCATCAAAATTTTTTTATTTGGGTGACATTGATCAATAAAATTATATAGTGTTCAAATATACAATTCTAAGATACATCATCTGTATATTGCACTGTGTGCCCACCACCCAAAGTAAAATCTTCTTCCATCACCATATACCTGTCCCCATTTTCTTTTTACTACCTTCATCTCCTCCCCTCTAGCATTTTCAACTGACTCTCTCACTTCATCCTCCCAGAAGACAAAAGATCTGTCCTTTGTTCTCCTGAATACCGTACCCTGACCTCATCCCAAATTTGCTGCTGCCACACTCCCATTCCTCAAACCAACTCGCCATGACTCTGGCTGACCTACTTATTTTTTTCTGTTTCTCTGTCCATTGTTGACAGTTTACAACATCTCTTCCTGTGACATAGCCTAGATGGGATTGCTCAACTGAAGTTATTTATTTTCTATATACTGGCAATAAATCATATGTGTAAAGGGCACAGACTAGGTGAATCATACCAGTGTGTTCTCATAGTTCTTTTTTCTTCCCCAGCAATTAAAGATAGCCTTTGTCAGAATTGTCCTTTTGATGGTATTCTTTTAGAAGTTTCAGAAGACATTTAACAGTATTAATACTAATGGTCTAAACTTTATCCATCTTTACAGTCCATAATTGCTTTCATGACTAAGTAACAGTTCTGTTTCACTTGCTGTTCAATTCTACATTGAGCCACACTATTTTAACTCTATATAGTCTTATTTTCTTCTTGTTTTATTATTTTTGGTTTAAAGTTTTACGTATATCTTCTTTTTCCCAGATTGACACCCTTCCCTGCCATTCCCACCCTGGGTAAGCCTCCCCCGCCCCATTGTCTGTGTTCATTGGTTATGCTAATATGCATACATGAAAGTCCTTTGGTTGCTCTCTAACCCACCCCCCCCCCCCCCACACACACCCCATGCCATTAGTCTCTGGATCTATTTTTGTTCATCAAATTATGTTAATCATTATGTCCCACATATGAGTGAGATCATGTGATATTTATCTTTCTCTGCCTGGCTTATTTTGTTTAGCATAATGCTCTCCCGTTCCATTCATGCTGCTGCAAATGGTAAAAGTTCCTTCTAGTTTTTTAATGAACATATATGCTTACAATCTATATTTTCAGGCTGAAAATATTTTTAAAAATATTTTTATTGTTTTCTAATAACAGTATTTAACATCTATCATCTCTTCTCCTTCCTCACTACTGTGTGTGAAGGAATAACAGGTTTGCTTAAGCAGAGAAGGGAAGGCATCTGATAACTTAAGTTTTCATTTACTACCTTGTTTGACATTGACTATATTTCAGAGAGGGTCACAACTGATAGAAGATGAGGGATAAGCTTAAAATGTTGTAGAAATCAAGATTAATATTATAATACAGAAGTAAAAGGTAAAAATCTCAGTCCATGATCTTAGGCATGAAATAAAATTATTTTAATAATTTATTTTAAATTTCATTTCAGCTTACTTTTTGCCAATGTCTACACCTACTTTTCTATTGATCAGGTAGAGTATTAGGGGTAATAAAGGGAGAAGGAGTTGTTGGAGGGGCTCTGCCTTTATATGAAATCTGCCCTGAACACTATAAAGCTTCTCAGGTCCATTTCATTTGCTGCTAATACAGATCACTGTTGTTTCCCCCACACAACCAGACCAAATGCTCTATCAACTATGTCCTCCTGGTCTGTGTGCATGTGCGTATATGTCTGCATGTGAGTTATTCATTGTGTGTGTTTGGAGGCAGGTTTTGTTTACAGATGTGGGGGGGCAGGAGGGATAGAAAGGGTACAGAAGTCAATGTGTTGCTTTCCTGAACCATAGGCAAGGGAATTCTGACCCTGTGCCAGGTAATCTCTTAACTAGACACATGAAAAAGTAATTTCTTAAGGGCACAGCTGAACTTAGTAACACATCACCTTTTGGTTTCCTTGCTCTAAACTAGAAACATGGTTTCTGGTATTTTCATACCCATGGGCTATATATACTCTCCAAATGCTCTTTTTTTAATGACATAAATGTATATCCCCATTTCTTTAAAGCATTAGATACTTAGAAGCACAGGCTTTTGACACTCATAATATTTAGTTTCCTCAAAGCTATCTTTGGAATAAATTTCAGATGGCTACCTTATAAATTAAAACTTTCAGCATTCCAAGCGTACTCTTTTTCTGCTATTATGATTTTTCTGGAACAATAAACATAGAATGTTTCAGCTGTTGCCTAAATAGGAGGTCACTAATTAACAGAAAGTAAAGGAAAAATGCACATTGATCATTGTAGCACAATATTAATTCATTACACCATTATTGACCTCCAGATGGTTTCCTTACTCTCAGTATTTCCTTTGAAATTTTCATACACTCACATACACACAAACACACACACACACACACACACACACACACACTTGAATTATTGAAGTGACATTGATTAATAAAATTATATAGGTTTTAGGTATAAATTCTACAATACATCATTTGATATATTGTAGATGATAGATGTTAAATACTGTTATTAGAAAACAATAAAAAATATTTTTAAAAAATATTTTCAGCCTGAAAATATAGATTGTAAGCATATATGTTCATTGGGTGCTTATCACCCCAAGTCAAGTCTTCTTCTATTTATACCCAATTTAGACCCTTCTACCACCCTCTGCAACTCTTTTCCTCTGGGAATCACCACACTATTTTGAGGCTTTTTCCCCCCTTCTCTTAATCCCTTTACTCTTCTCACCCAGCTCCCAATCCCCACCCTCCCCTCTGACAGCTGTCAGTCTGTTCTTTTTAAGGATGAGTCTGAGAGGATGCAGAGAAAAGGGAACACTCTTGCCCTGTTGGTGGGAATGCAGATTGGTACAGCCACTGTAGAAAGTAATACGGAGTTACCTCCAAAAATTAAATATGTGATGGACTTATATTTTTCCTTTATTGATTAAGGTATTACCTATGTGTCCTTATCCCCTTAGGACCCCTCCCCCAACTCTCCCACTTATGCCCCCACCTCCCTGTTGTCTACGTCCACAAGTTAGGCTTGTATGCATGCATACAAGTCCTTTGGTTGATCTCGCCCCTAATCCCCACCCTCCCCTACATTCCCTCTGAGGTTGACAGTCTGATCGATGCTTCTCTGTCTCTGGATCTGTTTTTGTTCATCAGTTTATATATTGTTCATTATATTCACAAATGAGTGAGATTATGTGATATTTATATTTCTCTGACTGGTTATTTCACTTAGCATAATGCTTTCTAGTTCCATCAATGCTGTTGTAAATGGTAAAAATCCCTTCTTTTTCATAGCAGTGTAGTATTCCATTGTGTAGATGTACCATAGTTTTCTAATTCACTCATCTGTTGATGGGCATTTAAGCTGTTTGCAAATCTTAGCTATTGTAAATTGTTCTGCTATAAACATAGGGATGCATATATCCTTTCTGATTGGTATTTCTGTTTTCTTGGGATATAATCCTAGAAGTAGGATTACTGTGTAAAATGGGAGTTTCATTTTTAGTTTTTTGAGGAAACTCCATACTGTTCTCCACAGTGGCTGCATCAGTCTGCATTCCCATCAGCAGTGCACAAGTATTCTGCTTTCTCTGCACCCTCGCCAGCACTTGTTGTTTGTTGATTTGTTGATGATAGCCATTCTGACAGGTGTGAGATAGTACAACATTGTTGTTTTGATCTGCATCATCTTGGATGATTAGTGACTTTCAGCATGTTTTCATATGTCTCTTGGCCTTCCTTATGTCCTCTTTTGAAAAGTATCTATTTAGGTCCATTGACGATTTTTTTAATTGGATTGTTTATTTTCCTTTTGTTAAGTTGTATGAGTTTCCTGTAAATGTTGGGGATTAAACCCTTATCAGTGATAACATTGGCAACCCTTATTACCCAATAATTCAACTTCTGAATTATATTTGAAGAAACAAAAACATTAACTCAAATGAATATATGTACCTGTATGTTATTTACAATAGCCAACATTTGGAAGCAGCCCAAGTGCCTATCAGGAGATGAGCAAATAAAAAAGCTATGGTACATTTATGTAGTGGAATACAACTCAGCCATAAAAAGAAGGAAATTTTACCTTTGTGACAGTAAGAATGGTCCAGATCTCCCTCTGCTCTTTTGCTCCTCATTTCCTAGAGATTAAATTCAATGTTTTTAGTTTGGTATTCAGGCCCTAAATACAACTTACATTTCCATCCTGGTTTCTCATAAGATGTATGTAAATAAATACAAGTGTGGGCAAAAGGAGGTTTACAATTGTGAGTACGTAAAACACAGAGTTAATACAACTGCATGTCTTTTTCTATACCAACTACTGTACAATGACTTTTGCCCACCCTGTGTTTACTCCCTCCTGACAGCTTGCCTGCTCTTTTTATGCATCTATCTAAAAGTCTCTAACCTTGATGTCTTCTATCAAATCCTTTTCCTCCCCGATGCCTTCTTCAGTCACACCAACTTAAAAATGATGTCTGCCCACTGGAAATCACAATAAGGCTTGGCCCCATCACTACCACCTCTGAGATGTCATATGCCTTGACTGCTCCTATTGTTCAGTAACTTTACAGCTTATGAAGATAATTATCTGAAGCACAAGTCCAGGTCTTCTCTCATCTTACTACTTACAACATGCTTTACACTAAAGAGTCACTTGATACAATTGGTAGATTTGTTTAAATTACAAAAAAAAAACAACACACAACAAAACAAACAAACAAAAACTTAGAGAGAGACTCTCTACTTTTATTCTCTAACTATACTGGCTATTCACTCAATTGTTTAAGATATATAATTTCACTTTACATCTATAATAAATATTTGAATACAGAACAAATAATTTATAACCATTCACACCACTGTTTCATTTTCTACTCCAATATAACAACAAAAAAATCACAGGATAAAAAAAAATATAGACTCTAATCCTCAAGAGCTTCTAAAGAAAACAAGCAATAAATTACTATTAGTCATCGAAAACGGAGTATCATGATCACTTCTGGTCTTACAAAGAAAACTTTAAAAAAAATCCTCACCCAAAGATATCTTCTTACTGATTTCAGAGAGAGGAAGTGAGAGAATTAGAGAGAGAAACAGTGATGTGAGAAGGAAACATAAATCAGCCATTACCCATATACACCCAACCAGGGATCGAACCCGACCTGTGCATGTGTCCTGCCTGGGAATCAAACTTGTGACCTTTCAGTGCACAGGATGATGCCCCAAATGACTGACCCACACCAGCCAGGGCCAAAAAAACCCTTTAAAAATGCAGTGCTTTTTGATGTCTCCAAAACATGAATATGAAAAAGTTTATTTGAGTCCATTTTTTCATGCCATATGTAGCACAACTGAAGGACGCAATGGTGAATATTGTTGTAAATCATAGATTTGCCTGTCCTCTTTGGTAAATTAGTAAAAAAAAATCTACAGAGGATGCAATATTTAGTTTCTCTTTGGTGATTTTATTTAAACCCCAGCAGAGATATACTAGTAATAATATAAAAAACAATAATAGCAACAACTAATTAAGAACAGCTATTTTAAATATAAAATACTTTGTGCTAGCAGATTTTAATGATTATGAATGAAATATTAAGTCTATATAACAATTCATCATTCATATACTTTGTTACATGTGTATGTAACAATTTTTTTCAGACATAATATTAATGAATCCAAAGATCAAACTCACATATATTAATAGCTGTGGAAACATTCTGATTAAAGTGTTTTCCTATGACCAACTGAAAAAGTAAACAATTCTCCTAAACACTTTGATGTGCTGTATTAAATTCAAAATTAGTCAAAATATGCAATGGCATATGGTTCAGAAATATTAAGATTAATTTCAATTATGTTAATTAATGTGCATTAATAAGCATAAGCTATGTTAACCATTGTAGTTTGCAAATATGGACTTCACATTGTTTTTGAATGCTTTATGATTACTGGCTATAGCATAAGTGGAAATCACACCCAGTTAATCACTGGAATGACATACTTATGCATCCCATAACTGATAGGGATAATAGAATTCAATATGCTAAATTGGAAGTTCTTAAGAATATCCAAAAGGACACAGCCAGCCAACTACAGAGAAGAGCAATCTGGTTTTATATACAACAAAGAGCAATTAAAGATAATGGATGTATGGATAGGAAAACGGACAGACTAGAATACATGATCTTCCAGACACACTTCAAATTTAAGTCAAAATCACACACACACACACACACACACACACACACACACACACAAACACACACACGTATATACATGCACACAAACACAGAGATGTTTGTATTTCTATGCATGTGTTTAGTATATAAAATTGTCACTGCATTTCTCTCTAAAAAACATAAAATAGAATGACATAAAATAAACATAAAATAAATTTTCTAATGACAATTAATTGAGATAATATAAGAAAAAATAGAGGCTCTGAGAAAATGGATATTCAAACCAGTTATGTTCTTTCTAGGAGTTATGTATCAGATCCATTTGTTGGTCAAATAACATTTTCAAAGTTTACTAGTCTTTCTGTAGTAGCAATTGTGCTTGAAAATCAGTTATTTTGATTAAAATTATAGTTCTACTATAACAGGCCTTGGCAAACCTACTTACTCTCCTCAATCCTATTTACAACCGCTATGGCTTTAGGAAATGTTATGCTTATACTTTCCAGCCAACACTTCCTCTTATGTCACTGAAATTCATCCTCTATGTATATCTTTGTCATAAAAAGCAATAAATGTAGACAATCATATCCATTTAAATAATGTATCTATACATAAGACTATATAAAGTCTTAAACATATTCAGTTTTGAGGAATTTTAAAATGTTAATTTGACTTAGGCTTACAAACAATATAAGATGGTTGTTTTAAATGATTCTAAATTTTACAATATGTAAAGGTAAAAAATTCATCCCATTACTGATTACTTTGTATAATAAATGAATAGACATTGGATGGAGGCAAGATTTTATTAATTATTCTTATTCCAGATCCAACTAGCATCATATTTTAATTGAAAAACAAGTAGGGAAAAAACTTCTTTAAATATTTGCTCATCTTTTTTTTTTTAAATATATTTTATTGATTTTTTACAGAGCTGAAGGGAGAGGGATAGAAAGTCAGAAACATCGATCAGCTTCCTCTTGCACGCCCCCTACTGGGGATGTGCCTGCAGCCAAGGTACATGCCCTTGCTGGAATCGAACCCGGGACCCTTCAATCTGCAGTCCGACGCTCTATCCACTGAGCCAAACCGGTCTCGGCTTTGCTCATCTTTTTATCCATGAACTGGTTACTAGTTTGTTAACTAATTCCTTGCTTGCATCACATTTTGATATTTAAAATGAATGGAATGGAACTTGTAATCCATCATGCAGAATTGTCTCCTTATGCATTCATGATTCACATGATTATCAGAGTTATCCTATGAGATAATCAGGGCTGGCACTTATGGAGGGTGTTTTTTCCTCTCTCTCTTTCTCCCACCTCCAGCATAGAGAGAGACTGGGTTCAGTTTCTGAGTGGAGGAGCTGAGGATTAAGAAAAATGAATAATAAAAGAGAAAGACACAGAAGTATGATTAAAAAGCTGGGGCCAGGTGGGCATCTGTTCTCCCTCTCTTGGAGACACAGCCACACATGTTGAGCCCAAGAAGCTGTGTTTACTTATATTCCACAATACAAAGGGGTTTCTCCAACATTAGAATAAAAGGGGTCGGTGAGCCCAGGCCCTATTCATTCACCCATTCCTGGGCAAGCCTGCATTTACATATCAAGGCCCTCTCCACAACACCTGAGGCAAAGTTAAACCAAGCTGATAACATATCCAGCCTCATTGGTGAGTATGTTTTTTCAAGACCCGGTTTTTCCTGATGCCTTGAATTCAGCCTGACAAAGATTTAAAGAATGCTCAAGGTGTCTTGCCTGGGGCCGTCCCCAACAGGCACTGTAATTGTCATTTTACTGATGAAATGAGCAGAGAGCTAACTTGACTCTCTGAATATTACACAGTAAACCAGTGAGGATACAGAGAACATAGGACCCCTAAAGATACTCTTACAAAGTCATAACCAAATTCTAAGTTATGAATATAAAAATGAATTTAAATTGTCCCTTTTGGCCTATTCTTTACTCTGGATTATTTGAGTTTCAGTCAATTTGTTAAACTCTTCTGGAGATAATTCAGAGTGAGTATGGACCAAAAAGATATAAAATATAGTATTGTTCTCTATCAAATTAGCGTAATTTCAAAGTCACCCTGAACAATTGCTACCATATTTATATATCACAATGATTTTTATTTACATAATCTTTACTTAAGTATAGAAGTCATAGGTCAACAAAAACATGAACAGTGACTCAATTACTTATTGGTTCAGTATTTCTGATAAATAATTGAACCTTTCTGAAACTTAGTTTTCTTATATATTATTTTAAAATAATAAAATCTGCCTGGTGAGAATTGCTTATAAATAATATATATCAAGTGCTTGGCACATCGAACCTGCTCAATAATTATCTTAATTTATTTTAGACTTTATGAACCTAAATCCATTAGTTCTTTTTAAAATGATATATTGGTTTTATTATACATATTACACATTCATTTCCTGCAATTTAAAAGCATTCCAACCTAGCCTTTCTTCCAAGTCTTCTTCATTCACAATAACTACTAAAATGCCATTATGTTACACATGTTCCAATTTTTCCCCTCTACTTTAAACACTAATTTCTGATCTATGGCATCCAACATATTCTATAACATGACATTTCTATAAATTCCAGATGCATCAACCACATTCACTCTTGCACATGTCTTCCCTTCAGCACATTCCTTTTTTTTTTTTTTTTCCAATTATCAGGTTTCAAACTAAGTTCTAACCTACAAAAGAGTAATAGCACTCATCCTGACTCCCTTTCAGAAATGCCTTGAATATTCTTGGTACTTTAATCTTTCTCTATAAATTCTGCTGTTGGAATTTTAATTGAAATATTATTGAATTTATAGGTGGACTTTGAGATGAATGAGTTCTTCATGATATTAACTACTATTATCCATGATGGTATTTGTCCCTATTAATTGGCTTTTTTTCCTTAGTATAATTTAAATTTTTTCTTTAGAAGCCTTAAATATGTTTAGTTAAATGCACTTAGATATTCTGTTACTATTGGATATAGGTTTTATGTTTATTCATTTGTTTGTTTGTTTACTATCCAGCTATTTACTGTTGGCATATCGATATATAATTAATCTTATATCAATTCAGATTGCTAAATTCTCTTAGTATATTCATTAATCTATCTTCAAATTATTTTGAATGTTCTAATTAAATAATCATAACATCTACAGGTATCATTAACTTGTATATGCTTCTTCCAAGGCTTATCCTTTCAATCATAGTATAAGACCCTGACACAATGCTGAATAGAATGATAGCTTTGTCTTATCCAGTATTAATCAAGAAAAACAAGTTGTTCATTTATGAAGAAAATCCCAAGGAAGAGGAGCAGGAGACTGATGAGAGTAAAATATATAAGGAGGGAAAACAAATACAAGAGCGAGTAATTGATTGATTACTCTGCAATAAATGGGGCTTGCTATCAAGATAATATAAGATGTCATGAAGACTACACCTTACAGATGTTCACTTAAAAGAGGAAAGAGAGAAGCATTTATCTTCTGGCTCATATCCCCCTTTGTTCAAGAACTGTTCATGAGTTATGAACTCTTTCGCCCTTCTGGGCCTTATATGCATGAACACTAGTTAAATTTTCATAAGTTTCCCAAGTCCTTGTAGGAAAGACAGTGAAGATGTGTGAGGTAGCTGAGACAATGTTAGCTTACACCCATGTGGCTAGAATGAGTGGAGTAAAGGATGAACCAAGAGGATGTGAGACATGGCCTAAATCCCTGATAACGTGAACATCTTTGTCTTAAAGAAAACAATCTCAAAGAATCTTATTTAGGATGATGTTTGCTCAAATTTCTTTTTTTTGTTTAAATTATTACAAACAATAATATATATGTCTCCCTTTTCCCCCCATTGACCTCCTGCTATACTCCCTAATCTTTGGAACATGCCCTTACCTCTTTAGTGTCTGTGTCCATTGGTTATGCTTATATGCATGCATACAAGTCCTTTGGTTTGATTTCCAAACCTCCCCAATCCTCCCCAATGAAGTTTTTCTTACACCTTTTATTATACTAAGTCTCCTTATACTTCTTAGGTTATTCCCAATCATCACGAATAATGAGCATTCATTTTAAAAATTAATTTTTTATATAAGTAGTGGTGATCACAGGATTAAGTATTTGAATTACTTAATTTGTTAGAATAAGTTTCTGGATTGTCTGTTATTAAATCATTTCTATTATAAAACAATATTGCTGTAATATATAATTTTTAATTGATTTCTGGGTTTGATATTTAAAATATTTTTATTTTTCAATTATAGTTTATGTAAAATATTCTTTTAATATCAGGTGTACAACTCTGAGATCAGACACTTATATAACTTACAAAGTTGTCCCAGAGGCTCCTTACACCATCCTCATTTATTTTTCTTTCTTTTTGCTGATCTGTTTTCGTATTTTCTGCTTTCTAACCTTCCAAATCACTGATTTGACCTTCTGCTTCATCTACTCTATTTATTCCCTGTAATGTATTCTTAATTTTATATTAGCATATTCTTCATTTTGGACTGGTTATATTTTATGCTTTCTATCTCCATTTTTATGTTTCCCATTTCTTTGTTGAGGTTCACACTAAGTTTATATTATGTTCCCCTAAGTTCATTGAGCACCTTGTAAGCTGTGTTTTGCATCTGGTAGATTGCCTATCTTCATTTTGTATAGTTCTTTTTCTGGAGTTTTGTTCTACTTTATAATTTGGGACATGTTTCTTTTTCTCCTCATTTTAGCTGCCTCCTTGTGTTTGTTTCTATGTATTTGGTAGAGCTACTATATCTCCTAGTCTTGATGGAGTGGGCTTAAGCAATAGATGTCCTGTAGAGCCCTGTGGAGTAGCTTTCCTGTTCCTCCAAGCTGGGTGACCCAGGTACAACCCTCTGCATGGGCTATGTACAACCTCCTGCTAGAGTTGAGTCTTTATTACCTTTGGCTTGTTAATGGGAGGGATTTACTCTTATGCTTATTGGTTGCAATGACTCATCTCAACCACTGTGGAGGATCAGCTGTGCAATGGTCAATCCTATGGAGCAAAACTCACGTCAGGAGGGTTTAGGTATCCACCAAGTCTGCTCCTTAAGTATGTTACTCATGAAAGTAGCTGGGTGGTGCTTTGGCATATTCTGAAGCTTCCCATCAGGTATGCTAGCTATGGGGCCTCCTAGAAGGTTCAGGCCAAGATCAGCCACTGCCTGTGCCCTGTGCAGTATCACTCAATATGAGCTACAAAATAATTTACAAATGGCTGATAGTTGTGCTAGGCTTGGAAGTGTCCAAGTGAGTTCAAACTGTGAAACAAGGCAGGCTGCCACTAGTACCAGTTAGCAAAATGTACAGGGTTAGTGGAGGGAAGATGCTGCTTGTTTGAAATTCAGATATGGAGCTTGCCTGCTGGTTCTGTAGTGGCAGGACTCAGGAAAAGAACAATGCTCTCTGCTAGTACTTCTGTCTGTGAGAAAGCTGCCCCTCCAGCTCTCACTCTGATGCTAACAATTCAGTTTCTTCCTGTATGTCTTTGGAGCCTTTGGAGCTGTGACCCCCAAGCTAGAGCTCAGATCAAGTGAGTCGTAAAAGTCTGTGTGCTGGCCCTTTAAGGGGAATTGCCTGGGACTCTAGGAGCCCTCCATGTCATATAGCAATAATCCTTGCTGGTTGTTATAGCCAGAAGTTATGGGAACTTCTCTTCCTGCCACTGAAACTCTGGGCTCTGAGGCCTGGTGTGGGCATGGGACCCCTCCTTCCTCAGAGGGGACCTCTTCAGTGGAGGTATTTCTCCTGATATTTAACCATGACACATATGTGTAGGACCAGCCTGCTCAACATCTCCACCCCTCCTATCAGTCTCAATATGGCTCCTTCTTTATAGTCTTAGTTAAGTTTTCATGTTTTGAATGTCTCTTTTAATTAGCATTTAGGAAGATTTTAGTTGTTATCCACAATCTGTCAGAAATTGTTTTTTTAACCAATCTAAATTTTCCATATAGACCTATTCTCAATGTATTTTTGCTCATTTTTATATTTTTAGTATTTTCCTTTCTTTTTAAAATTGATAACTGTCTCTCTCTCAATAAAATTAGAAATTAGCACGTTTACATTTCTTAGTCTCACTTCCCCACTTCTTGATATAAGTACTACATATAAAGATTTAATGAGTTTCTCAGTTGTAATCCTTCAGAAATTATCTAATATGTATTTTTAATAAATTTCATTAATTTCAGCGAGGAAGGGAGAGGGAGAGAGAGAAACACAAACATCAATGACAAGAAAGAATCAATCAGCTGTCTCCTGCACACACCCCACTGGGGATTGAAACTGCAACCCAGGCAACATACTCTGACCAGGAATCAAACCTTGACCTCCTGGTTTATAAGTCAACATTCAACCACCAAGCCACACTGGCCAACTTTTAAAAAATTTATTTTTTATCATGCTCTTGCACTACAATGATAATTTAAAATTGTTATTTCTACTAAGTGTGGTGTTATTCTGACATGTGATTTTATTCCCCCCAGAGAGATCAGTAACTCTTTCAGGCAATGAGAATTAAGGCTGTAACCCAGTATTTTCAGTCTGCTAAATCCAGAGGTGTGGAGTACAAACAAAACAAAACAACAACAAAACACCAAGAGTAAAAGTATCTAAGAATTCCAGATTTAACCACTCTCACTCTATAAAATAAACCCTCACATCAGGTACTTACTCTCCACAGGAAGAATATATGTTTATTTTTAAACCCTATGGTTTTGAAAAGAGAAGGGTGGGAAGAATTTGCCTAATGTTAGTTAATCTCACTTTGTCATAGCATAGAACTTTTTCACTAGCTCCCCATTTATTTCTATACACCTGAATCCACATATGGGAGCAAACATTATTTTGTCCCCAATCAATGGCCAAGAAGAAATTAGAACAAAACTTGAATAATTCTCAAGCCATTTTAACCTCAGCAGTGCTTAACTGTCTTCTGTCTGATGTCAGCATCTTCCATACTCCAGTTTAAACCCTCTAGTCTCTTCGGTGTAGGAGGGGTGTCTCACAATTTTCTCTATTTTCCCTGCTCAGATTCCTCTGTAGCCCAACTTGAGGAAAGGAGTCAACAGCCATGCCAGCTCAACCTTTTGGTCAGAGAAAGTGAGAGGGAATGAGGAGGGGGGAAAAAAAGAGTCCACTCTACTCCAGTATGAACTCATCTTAATTATATCTGCAATGACCTTATTTCTAAACTTTCTAATAGATTGCCCTCCTTCTAATAGGGAATTAAGACTTCAACATATGTTAAGGTCACAATTCAACCAATCTATCCAGTTTAACTTCCTCTTGATAGTCTACTTGGGTATTTCTAGGGTGTGCTTCTCAGAACTGATTGCACATTCACATTATAGGTGGACATATATAAAACACTAATACCTAAGCCAGACTCTAGAACATTAGAATTAAATTTTTCTTAATGGGGCCAGAGAAACTATACCCTGAGCCCAATTAAATCTTGAAGCAGTGAGAGAAGATATATGAAACCCAATTAATCTCAATCATCACTATCAGCCGTTAATGCCTTGATAGATCTATCAACTCATTTTACTAATTTGTAGTTCAGCATATAAAATCTCTAGTTGTTCATAGTCTTTGCATGCAAAAATAATTTGTATCTTCAATTTAATTAATAAAATTTGTATACATTCATACAATTATATTTACATATATTAACATGCTCATAATTACATATTTACAGACAAACAAATACACACAGACATACACACATCCTCTCTTCTGCTATATAAACTTTAAGAGACCAGAGATTTTTATCTGTTTAGTGCCATATCTAAAGGAGAGAGAGGAAGTGCTGGGAACAGACAGCCTCCATAATTTTATAACTAACATTGTTTAGAATTCCTAGCACATTATAATAAAAAGCAAATTTTTAGTTGGTTGTGTTATTGTTTTTAGATTCTCTACTGACAATAAACCACTCACTTATTGCTTGTACTTACCTCATCCCTATTTGACACTGGTTCCTTGGCACATGCTAGGTGCTTTATAAATGTTCATTGATTGAATGAATAAATAAGCATAAGGTGCTCAATAAATGGTTGATGAAAGGATGGACAGACAGACAAGAGAGAGTAAATGAACAGTGTACTAGTATTCTTGCCTGCATAAATGAATGAGTGAACCTCTTCAATATATTTTGATATTATTTTTTAGACTTAGGGGTTCTGATATATGATCCCAGGAGCTTGAGTAAGAGTTGTTTTGATAAGAGAGAAAACATCTAAATATGATAGCCTTTTCCAACTTAGTGTCAGATCAAAGCATTAATACCAAGCAACTACAGGCAAAAGACACAGAAGGAAAAGAAATTAGTATTGAGCAAGAAAATGTAGTAAAAGGCAATAGAAAAAACAAACTCTAAGTCTGAGTACACATGGGAATAAAATCACTGTGGTTTTTTCCCCCTTCAACAAAAAAGAAAACACATAAAAATGAATAAAAGGGAAAGGACAAATATTATAAATAGCGGCAAAAGTAAGAAAATGAAAGCAAGGGAAATGGAATAGCATGGTGAAGGAGAGGAAGAAATAGAATCCTCAAGGAAGAAATAAAGCAAGCAAGCAAATAAGCAGATTGCAGGCCTCTGATTGTATTTCATTTATAACTGTTCATACATTTTATTATATTTCTCTGGCCAGAGTCCCACATCTCTTTATGTCTGAAGGAAGTGGGTGGCAGAAAAACGTTGCTCTGGGGACTTGAGATTTATTGCCTTGTACACTTAGTGTTAGGCTGATTTTTTTTCCTTTAAATTACAAGCCACTGTCATGTTCAAAATAAAAGCTTAAGATGGACTGTGTGCCATGTATCACTGTAAGGACTGCTTTTATTAACAGTGAAAATCTAATGCAAACATGTTTTTATTCTAAGCAAATCAGAAACCACTGAGGTGATACCAACTTATATACTCATTTGATCAAAACCGTGTCTCCAGTAAAGGATAGGACATGGGTAATCTCCCTCAGAAAATGAAACATTCCACGGGAAATGTGCAAATACAGCCTTGAAAAGCCTGGTGTTTGATTCCAGACAAACTTGTATTTATATCACAGTGACCTTGAGCAAGTTATTTAAATTATCTCAGCTTAAGTTTTATTAGGTGTAAATAGGCATATTAGTAGTATTTAGCTCATTATATTTCATATGAAGATTAAACATTATCCTATCTAATAAAAGAGTAATATGCAAATTGGCCATACCTCCAATCAAGCCATGCCCACAGCCATGCCCATCAGCCAATCAGGAGCACATTATGCAAATAAACCCCAACCAAGATGGCTGCAGCCACTGAGAGCAGGAGGGAGGCTTGGGTTTCCCCAGCAATGGAGGAAGCCAATCTTTCCTCCAACCCTTGCTGGCCTAGGCCTTCACTCAATGCTACAAAATTTCAAATATAGAAGATATATCCCAACAGAAATGGCGATAGCCACTGAGCTGGAGAGAGCAGAGGCTATGGTTGCCCGGGTGATGGAGGAAGCCAAGCTTCTGCAGCCCTAGCACCAAGGCCTCCACTCCAGGCTACAATGTTTCAGTTATAGAAAGTAAATGTCCCAAACAGAAATGACTGTCGCCACAGAGCAAGCAGAAGGCTTGGCTCTGCTCCAGGCTACCTTTCAATTGTAGAATATAAATTAATCCCAGATCCCAGGGCCTCACTTGGATCACTGGGGGGTATGGCTGGCCTACAAACCACCACAGGCCCCTCACCTAGACTGCCCCACACCCCAAGGAAACCCCTACTCTGATCTGGGACATTCTTCAGGGCAAACCAGCTGGCCCCCCCACCCATGCATCAGGCCTCTATCCTATCTAATAAAAGAGTAATTTGCAAATTGACCATCACTCCAACACACAAGATGGCTGCCCCCATGTGATCAAAGATCCTGTCCCCATGTGGACACAAGATGGCCACCACAAGATGGCCAGCAGGAGGGCAATTGGGAGGGACCAGGCCTGCAAGGGAGGGCAGTTGGGGGTGACCAGGCTGGCAGAGAAGGGAAGTTGGGGGCAAACAGGCTGGCAGGGGAGAAGTTAGACATCAATTAGGCTGGCAGGGTAGTGGTGAGGGGGTGATCAAGCTGGCAGGAAGAAGCGGTTAAGGGCAATCAGGAAGGCAGGCAGGTGAGCAGTTGGAGTCAGCAGTCCTGGGTTGTGAGAAGGATGTCTGACTGCCTGTTTAGGCCCGATCCTATTAGGATCGGGAGTAAATGGGAAGTGGGATATCCCTCGAGGGGTCCCAGATTGGAGAGGGTACAAATGGGAAGTGGGATATCCCTCGAGGGGTCCCAGATTGGAGAGGGTACAGGCTGGGCTGAGGGACATCCCCCACCTCCCGTTCACAAATTTTGTGCACAGGACCTCTAGTAATGTTTATAAAGTTCTTAGCATAGTAGCTGGCAAGTACTCTAAATAATGAGTAATTTTATTAATAAGTTTCTTTTTCATCCTAAGGTCTATTTTAAGAAAAATTACTCAAATCTTAAATTTTTATAAATGTACATTCAGATTTAAACCATCCAATGAAAGGGATAATATGATTAGCTACTTCCTCTATTCTTTATATAAAGTTAAGTGAAATATTGTATTGATTATACTTTTTTGCTGTTTATATTCTTTTTAAGAATCATGTGTAATTTACATAAAACATATTAGTTATAGATGTATAATATAATGATTTGATATCTGTATATATTATGGAATGATCACCATAATAAATCTAGTTAACATCTATCATCAGATGTAGTTAGAGAATTTCAGTGTGTGTCTATATTCTTGTTTGTATTATTATATATTCTTGATACTCTAGCATTTGGGGGGTTTGATTCTAGAAAGACTGCCCCTCCTAAGGCTAGCTAATTATAAAGGCAGCAATGACTTCCCTGGACATGTGCCTTGCATGAACAAACCAACCAATCTAGAGCTCACATCCTTAACCATCTTCTTTATTTAACTCTCACAAGCAGGCCAGTGTTCTTCTTGCCTCAATAACACTAGGGCCAGATACCAGACAACTAGAGATTACCCATAGAGTCCAGGGCCTGCCAAAATTGTTTGAACTGTCTAACTTTAAAGCTTACTCAGCATCCCTACATTGCCTCACCCATTTTTCTCCTGTGAAAACCCTGGTGAAGACTATGGACCATGATCCCTTCTTCCATCGTCTGCCTTCTGACCAGTGTCGGACCTTCTCCAGGTGGCCCTGGGTGGAATGCTGTGCCTCCTGTTTCTAGGAATCTGTAAGTAAAACCATCTCTCTTCATGAAAGTCATTTCCATGTCTGCATGGCTTACTATACATGATTAAAAGAAGTCCCAGGTATATTTCAACACAGAAGGAATGAGAGATTTTCTATTGTCTCATTCGGATAAGCATTCATTCTACCATCATTACTCCCAAATACTCCTTATTGTGAAACCCATTGCAGTTTCTCTAGCAACCGCTCCCATGCTGAGGCAAACGCAGGGGCTGCTAATGTTGAGAGCCCTGGCCTGGCTTCTGAAATCACGCTCTACCTGCTTTACAGATAGATGTCTTTCACACAGAGCTTCTGTCACTTTCCTCAGTGATTTCCTCTCCTCTTTGATAGTCCTTGAAGACAATTTTTTTTAAATTCTCATTTTTAGAAATTTCACTTCCATTTTAGCCACCCAGTGAAAGAACGTCAACCTAAAACATACTGTCTTAATTCAACTTTCAAGCTCTAGAAACTTAAAATTCTCTACCCTAAAAACAACATCTATATATTTTTTAAATTTATTTTAATTTCCAGTGAAAACTTCCTTTTATACTTTGAATGACTTGAACCTCAATTTCTCACATTTCTTGTAGTCAATGCTATGTGTCTGTTTTGACTATAGTTCCCCCCCCTTATCTGCCTCAAAGTCACAATCAGCTATTATTGATCCAAGCACCTCAAAATCCCAGATTTTTTCTATTCTAGGATTTTCTATCACTCTTTTAAAACACACACACACACACACACACACACACACACACACACACACACATAATTGATTTCAGAGAGGAAGGAAGAGAAATAGAAACATTGATTGGCTGCCTCCTGCATGACCCCACTGGGGATTGAGCTCCCAACCCGAGCACGTGCCCTTTACTGGAATCAAACTTAGGGCCCTTCAGTCCCCAGGCCAATGCTCTATCCACTGAGCTAAACCAGGTAGGACTCCTATCACTCCTGATACACTACAAGTCTCATTGCCTATGTTTTGCTTCACATCTAAGCTGCCAAGCATGTTTAAAGCACACTGACCTGATTTGGACAAAATGAAAGGCAGCCAACTCAACTGGGCTCTCTATATCTTAGCAATTAATCGTTTCTGGTTGACTCTCTCATTTACTTTGCACAGGAGCTGGCTCATAACTTTTTCACACTTTTCAAATGTTCAAACTAATTTGTACCACCTTTATCTTCAGCATTTATTCTTGTCTCATCTATTAAGGAAGGTCTAATATTAGTCTTTAATTTTTAGGTACATATAATTATCAATTTTCTCCTTAGCTTACACTGTTTCAAAAATCCATATTCCACTTTAATCTATTTCCCTCATCCTCTATGAGACCTATGTGCCACTTAAGACTCCTTCAGTGGCAAATAATAAAAATCAAATTTAATATTCAGTCAATAATAAGAATTCAGTCCTGGCCAGTTTTGCTCAGTGGGTAGAGTGTTGACTGCAGACCGAAGGGTCCCAATTTGATTCCGGTCAAGGGCATATATCTTGGTTGCGGCCACATCCCCAGTGGGGATTGTGCAGGAGGCAGCTGATCGATGTTTCTCTCTCATCGATGTTTCTGACTCTCTATCCCTCTCCCTTCCTCTCTGTAAAAAATCAATAATATATATTTTAAAAAATAAGAATTCACAAATTCATTTCAACCAAAATCCCAAAATTATAGCTGGATTTAGGAAAGAGCAGACATAGGAACTAAAGGTTGCTATAAGGACTCTCTTCATTTTCAGTTCCCAGATAGAGAATCCAAGAAGTCCCAGGGTCACTTTAATCCATCACCAGATAGAGAAAATAAGAGTCCACTTCTCTTAGGACAAACAAAACCCCAATAACTGAGTCTCAGTGGTGCCTGATATCATAGTTTGAAGATCAGTGTCTCTCACCAGTTGAAAGAGTGCATAGATAATCAGATCTGTTCCATGACACTTGAAATTAGGGAGAACAGGGGATAAGAAGAGTATGAATTCAACTCTACCACAATCACAGAGACCAAGAATAAAAAGGTAGATTTTTAAACCAAAATTGGGAAAGAAGAGGGTAAAATAACCCTCGATGACCAACAGACAACTATTAACCATGGCACTTGGCTCTATTGACTTCTTCCTCTTTATATATGTTCTTTTATCTCTCTCCTTTATAAAGGACCACATTATGGAAAAAAATTCATTAAAATGTGTCTTTCTTTGACTTACTTTTTTAGTATAATTCTTTATTTCAACTTAAAACTTTTTACAAATGTCAATGTCATTGTCTGCTTTTGAATCACTAGTGTGTTCCTAAACTACAGCATTTTGATTTCTTCATTCTTCAACCTAAAACTAATAATAGCAAGTGTTATTAATGAATTGATAATTGATATATATTTATATATATTTATCAATTGATAATTGATTACATAATTATTACATAATACTTACCATTTGGGCTTTATAATCATATCTATTTCCTAAAATTCTCCCTTCCTTAGCCTCTAAAACATTGAAATGCCTCATATCACCTAACAGTTATCTGATAACTTTTCCTATTTCTCTTATTAAATAGTTTTCACCTTTCAAAACTTTAAATGTAGTAAATAATGTAGTGACATATTTTTCTCTTTTCCTGTAGTCTCTTCATCTATTCTCTACAGCTTCAAATATCACTTCTCTGTTATGAATTGACACCCAAATTATGTCTCATGTTTTCCATTTACCCTTCCAAATTTCAAAATACTATTTAACATCTACCTTCTTAATTGTATCTGTCATGTCAAACTCAACTTATGCTTAAATCAAACTTGTTATACTGTCCCCAGGGGTAATTTTATTTTCTCTATTGTTATTGGTGACATTTTTATCATTGGTGATGCTATTATCATTTTAATTGGTGATGCTATTATCATTTTAATTATATAGGCTATAAATTCTTTAATATAAGAACCCAGAATGCAACATATTCTCTGAAAAGGCAAGCACACTAAAAAATGTTTGTTAAATTGAATTATTTATTCTATATTTTCAATACTCTCACATTCATTATTTTGTCCAGTTTTCTACATTCTTTGGCTGCATATCAATTAATCAATTATATTTATCATTATTATTCCATTCTATATATATTTTCATGTTTCCAAGTTTTCTCAGACTTCAGTTTAATGTCTTTCATGCTCTCCAACCTTATATTTCATACCATTTAAAAATATATTTTATTGATTTTTCAGAGAGAGGAAGGGAGAGGGATAGAAAGTCAGAAACATCAATGAGAGAGAAACATCGATCAGCTGCCTCCTGCACACACCCTACTGGGTATGTGCCCACAGCCAAGGTACATGCCCTTGACCAGAATCGAACCTGGGACCCTTCAGTCCACAGGCAGAAGCTCTATCCACTGAGCCAAACCAGTTTCGGCTTCATACCATTTTTAATCAGTACTCTACAGTCTAAATAATCTTTGAACAATTAGGTTATAATTATAACATACCCCTATCCAATAAGATGTACACCATCAAAATCCTTAAGTTCTATTACTTATCACATAAAGTTCAGTACTAATATTCTAATATGTAAGCCTCATTATGATAAGTACTAATTTTCTCCTAAGAATATTGGACAATTTATTATTTCCCAAATCTTATATTCTCAAATTACTTGATCATTCTTTGTTTTCTTTCCTTGCTTATAGATCTATGAGTGAAAACTTCATTCTTAGCTCAGAAAATTTTGTTCATATCTCTTAGAGCAGTTACCCTACTCTACGTTTTGTTTTAGATATTTTTGAAAGTGTATTATATACTCTCCTTGAATTCCATCCTTTTGAAGGCAGAGGCCATTTCTGATTTATTATTACATCCCCATAGCTTGTGGTTCTAATGCCCCCATTTTGCAATATCACTGTGTTGCTTTACATTTTCATGCTTTCTTAAAAATACTAATATTAAGTAATGTTGTGGTGTCTGCCTCATCTTTTGTTTTATTTTTATTATTATGAAAGCTACTCATTATCCACTTTTTCCCAATTAATATTTAGAATAATTATATGTATAATGCTTTCACTATTATTTCATGTAAAATTTCATGTTTCCCCCTAGAGAATTTTACTTTCTTTAACACAACAGTTAAAGGAGGAGCACATGTATACCTGATGCTTCTATAAAATACTAGTCTCCACATCTCAGCAATGCCATGCTAGCAGTTTGATCACACAACTCATAAGTCTCTAGCCACACAATAGAGTAGGTAATTATTGGCAGGATCCTGAAGAATAAAGCTCAAATGGTTAAGATCAATTACCTGAGCTTCAGTTAAACAAGCTGGGCTGCTTTCCATTCTGCTTGCTCAACAGAACACAATTTGCTTCCAAAATTAAACATTAAATGGTCACATTCAGAGGAAGGTTCCCCAGAGCTACTCTCTGAAAAATATTTCACACAGGACCCAAAATCATCCCTTAGTCTTTCCTCTTTTCCTGATGGGACAGTGGCAAACACCTCCTGAAAATCAGGGTTCAAGATGCCAATAATGATACCTAGAGTTCCGGACATAAATTAAGTGTGATTTCAGACACCATTTACGGCAGGATCAGGGTCTTTCAGTTCTGATCAGTAGTGAGTACGTCCAGGTAAATCTATGCTTTATCCAAAGTTGTATTCACAGAGCACAAAGTGTTTGCCACAGAGTAGGTATAAAAAAGTGTTTTGTGATTGATCAAATGAATGAAAATCCTAATATATAAAAACCCTGGGTCATAACAACCAGTAATGACTGCAGGCTGACCAACTGGAAGTCAGTGTTTGCCCCACCCTCAAGGAAGCAGTAAGGGGCAACTAGGCAGGCAGACTAGCAATTAGGGGTGATCAGATAGGCAGACCAGAGGTTAGGAGTGATCAGATAAGTAGGCAAGCTGTTAGGGGCGATCAGGTAGGCAGATGGCAATTCCCAGGGCTGGCCCTGCCCCCAGCAAAGAAAGAGGGAGGTCCAGGCCAGCCAAGCCATTGCATTCTGTTGCCTACAGAGGGAGGCCACCAGTGGCAGGGGAGGGGAGCAGTGCTGCACAGATAACAAGCAATGGAAGCAGCAGGTGGTGGGGCCAGCTGCCTGCAGCCCAGGAAAGGAAAACCTTGATAGGCCCTGATCTCAGGCCAGGCTGAGGGACCCCTCCCCCAAGTGCACAAGTTTTCATGCACTGGGCCTCTAGTTAAGAAATAAATGAGTGGATTGCTCAGGGCCTGATAGGACTTCAGTGAAATAGCTAACTGCATTTACAGGAGTTAGGAAATGCAAAGATGGAAGACGAGACCACATCTTTGCTCTCCTAATTTTCTGCAGGAAACCATTAGTATGATCTTGAACATTCATGCTTGGGTAGAAGGAAATAAAAGAAAGTTTACAAAGCAAACTAAAAATAGTCCCAAAGTTTCCTTAAGCAATATTTTTATCATTTCAACTTAATAATCAAACAAGTTGACAGACAATGAATTTTTAATGCCTTAATGTATTATACTATACACTCAGTACTTTCACATTGTCCTCTCTAGTTCTATTTTTAATATTAAAGTTGCAATAGCCCTGGCCATTGGTTGAGCACTGTCCCATGCACCAAAAGGTCTCTGCTTTGATTCCCAATCAGGGCACATACCTGGCCTTGCATGCTTAATACCCAGTAGGGTGTGTGCAGAAGGCAGCCAATCAATGTTTCTCTTTCACATCACATAGATATTTCTCTCCTTCTCACTTCCTTTCTTTCCCTAAAGTCAATAAATACATTTTTTAAAAAAAGAAAGTTTTCTATTTCTTTTTCAGTTCTCTTTTGTGCATACAAAAGGGAATAATAAAGCATACAACTATATACCTGTACCTCTACTTTAAAAATACATCAAGCCCTATGTTCATCTTTATAATTGTCCCATGATTCATATCCCCCTACAACAGAGGTAACCTTGTCCCAAATATGTTTACTATGTTCTTGTTTTTCTTTACAGTTTTGTATGTGTTTCTGTGTATCTGTTTGTGTATATGTATATTTAATGATGGTACTAAACATACTGTCCATGAATGTGTTTCTGAACCTGTTCAAGGACTGGGTCACCAGTGTGCGCAGTGGACAATATCAGGGAAGATGCATTTCTGGAGGGGCCCATGAACAATCCTGAAGCTTGATATCCTCACTTGGGATTTGCAGATTTACATGAAATGGTGTTCTACAATCCTGCATTCCTCAGAACTCTCTTGGCTCTTTCCTCTTCTATACATATTTTAGAATTAATGTATCAATATGGAGAAAAAATGGCTTTGAGATTCAGTTGAAAATTGATTGACACCCATTAGTCAATTTCAGGGGAATGTGCATACGTTTTCTTATCCCAAAACAGTATATATCTCTCTATGTAGATCTTCCTTCATGCATTTGAAAACTTTCATAAACCTTTCAATACAAGTTTTACAAGCCTTATATTATATTGATTCTTTTGTACACAAATATTTTTGTTTCTGTTACACATTATGTCATTTTGTCTCTGCTGATTACCTGTTGTGATAGGATAGAAATGCAAAATTCATTTGTGTATCTAACATCCTTACTAAATACTATAAGTTCAAGTAAATTTATATTGTGTACTTTTAGTTTTTACTTGTAAGAATTTTTATATACTTTTCCAATCATTCAATCCTTTTATTATTTATTATTATTACTTGCTTTACTTTACTGAAAAAATTGTTAGGGATTGTTTCCATTTAATTTAAACTGATTTTATGCATTTACATAGTTTTTCTTGCCTTCTTTTGCATATATTGAGGTTTTGAGTTTATCTGTCCATTTTTTTTTACCCTCAACCCCCCTCATCACATAAATACACACTTTCCAAATAAATATCTTATATCTGAAATTTATATACTTTGAATTATTTTCCAAGAAATTATTTCATGTATATTTTGATTAACAACATTTATAATCAATCAGTATATTTATACTCTTCTCAAATAACATAAATTACTTTTACAATTTAACTATTCACTTAACTTCTGTGCTTTCTTTGTTCAGTATTTCTCTTTTGACTGTTTTTAGTAGACCAAAATTGCAATCTTGATTGTCTTTTTAGCTCAGCAACTAATCCACAATTCTTGATATATGTCCAATCTTCCTTTTAACACTTCCATAGGTCATTTCATTTCATTAAAATATTCCACTTAATTATTTTCAAATTATTCTGGTGATATGCATTGAATGCTATTCATATTTACCTAAACATATAAGATATTTCTCATATAGTTATTCTAACATCAATGTATATATGAATTCTAACTTTAAATGTTCTAATGTCTTCTGATTCCACTTGTTTTAGCATATTTTTGGGCAGTTTTAATTTTGATATCATATTCAATGACACTTTGTGTGATTTGAGGTCTTGGTTGTGGGCCAATTTCCTAGAGAAGATTTACCTTGTTTCTGTGAGGCTTCTTGGACCCTTATCATCCAGGACTATTTTAAATCAGTCTATTTTGTCTCTGGACATGTAGGTAGTTTGAATCCATATTTCAAACCTGTATTAGATTTTTTACTTTTTGTTTCATTTTCTTTTCCCTTTGAAGACATGCATTCCTTTGCTATCTCATATTTCTTGCTGTTTGTTTCTCTATTCCAAGATTTCCCTTAAAACTGTTCCCTTTTAAGGTTTTGATTTTATTCAGCACTCTCTAAAAACAAATCCTGTCTTTTTAAAGCCAAATGCTGATGATTATCAGATCCCTGTAGGCAGCCATCTTTTTTGGGGCTTGCTTACTTCTTGGATTTATGCTTTCCTTATATTTTTTACTCAAGATGATTCCCTTTTTATCTTATCTATTATTCATGCACTATAGTTACTCATTTTAAATTCTATTTAAGGAAAGGCCTTATAGTGAGAAGTGCTTAGGATATAAGAAAAATAGAGAGGTTATCTGAAATATAATGTTTGTGAGAAAGAATGGGCTTATAAAATAAAAGTTTCTCATAGGTCAGCAAGGCCAGATGATATATGGCATTAATGTACACAGAAACACAAATGATTTTATTCTTTTGGCTGAAGGAAGTCATGGTTGGTTTTTAAGCTCTCCTAAGGCTACATTTCTTAATTCTTCCCCTATTTTTGTAGTTGGTTTACATTTTTATTTTGTCCTTGTGAAATCCATACCACTTTTATTTTATATATATATATATATATATATATATATATATATATATACATACATACTTTATTGATTTTTTTACAGAGAGGAAAGGAGAAGGATAGAGAGTGAAAAACATGGATGAGAGAGAAACATCGATCAGCTGCTTCCTATACACCTTCTATGGGGGATGTGTCCACAACCAAGGTACATGCCCTTGACTGGAATTGAACCTGGGGTTTTTCAATCCACAGACTGATACTCTATCCACTGGGCCAAACCATTTAGAGCCATGCCGCTTTTCTTTAAAGTCAATGCTAGCTAGATCTTAGGCAGGAATCACTTCAGTACTACACAAGCCTTGTATATTTGGGAGGGCCATGCTGCCTGTGCTCCTGCCTTTCAATATAGACCAAACCAAAACAATGTCAGGCTATCCAGATGGTGTGGCTCAGTGAGTGAGCATCAACCTATGAATCAAGAGTTTTCCTGTTCAGTTCTTGGTCAGGACAGATGCCCAGGTTGTGGGCTCGATCCCCAGTTGTGGGTGTGCAGAGAGAGCTGATTGATATTTCTTCTCTCTCAATCTCTCTCTCTCTCTCTCTCTCTCTCTCTCTCTCTCTCTCTCTCTCTCTCTCTTTCTCTCTCTTCAATAAAAAAAAGCATTTTTTAAAGCAGTATTAAGCTGATGGGCACTGATGTGTTCAGGTAGCAATTACTGGTAGTTTTTATTGTAATGTAGTGGAGCATAACAATAGTACTAATTCTAACTCATAAAAGTTGGAAAAACTCAGAAAAAAATAATAAAATCTAGTTACATTTAACATCCAATATGGACCAAGGATAGGCCAGTGATGAGACCCTTCAAGAAATGATACACTAGGTATAAAAACAGGTAGAGTGATACATGAAATTGTTGTTCAAGCACTATGCTAAAATACACCAATCTGTTCTATGGATATATGGTAACTCATGATTATTATAGCACCAGTATTCTATCCCTGGACTTAGATTTTTACTTCTTGTGCATGCAATCTGTTTCTTAAGTTTCAAAGATAGAATATTTTCACTCAAGAACTCCAATTTTTATTCTTTAGTTTCTATAAAGAGTTCTGCAAATAGCAACTCTGTTATTTTTCTTTCAAGTACCATTCTTGATTTCTTATATGCCAGATGAAAATATTGAAGAAGTTGAGGATGAAATTACTTAGAAAACTTGATAACTTGAAACTTTCTACACTTTGGAGAATGGCAGCAGAAAATTATATGAAAAGATATATTCTAGCCCTACTGTCACAGAAGATGTATATTAATTCAGTAAAATAGGATAGTTCTCTGTTAAAGTATATTTTATAAAATCTCCCATTTTATATACAGTAGAATATATCTTAGCTGTCAAAATAAAATTGTGTTGTTAGATAAAATATATTTTAAACAATTCCAATTATAGTATGTTTTTTCTAGCACTTTTAAGATAGCAAAATTTTTTTTGTTATCTATTTTCATATCCTTTATCATCTTTAGTTGATAATACAAGGGAAAACATACACTAGACTACATATTTGGGAGGACAGAAACTCATTAGTTCATTATATCTGAGATTTCTACATGTCCTAGTAGGAGAATTCTAAAACCAAAATTATGAATATGTTGAACAAGTCACTATTTTAGCTAACAGCCTGGTAAGCTGCTTCAGCTGAAGATACTAGATGAATAGTTCATAGTGGGAGAGAAGTCTGACACCCAAAGGGTGATATCAGAAATTCAAGGGGAGCATATGTAATTTTAAAAAGCATGTCCAAAATTATTATTGTTTCAATTTGGTTTTAGACACAATCAATTTAAATAACATAAAATGAGTGTCAAAATTTAATGTTCACCAAACTTACAATTTAATCATTAAAAGCATGGATCAAACTAAATATATTAATTAGTAACTTTCCTTGAATAATTCTAACATAGATACATATAATATAGTTCCTTGTAAAATTTTACTTTGTCTAGATATAGACCTAGAGAAAAGATGTATCATGTTCTATGGAGATACTCAATGAGGTATAAACTGCTACATCTATCTGAAATAATTCCATCACAATGATTCTCTTTTGTTTTCTGTTTAAATTTTCTTCAGGTGGACTACTTGGTTTGAGCTTTAGTCTATATGACATCAGCAGTAGTGACAATTTGCCACTAATGTAATTTGATTCATGTAGATACAAATTGGGTAGTCCAAACACCAGAATCCCTTTCTTTATAAATTATTTGTATGTACACAATATTTTTTATCTTCATGGGAAGTAATAAACACAGACTAATCTCTTGGAAGGCATTATGAAATGGCACTTTATACCTTCAGATATCATAGGGATTACTGACTCAGTAGAATAGAGGAAACAAGACTGTACATTTATAGAATCAGAGTTTAAGTTGGAAAGGTATTTATGACACATGGTTCATTTTACATATATTAATGTTTTTATATATGTTTTCTTTACTGAACTAGATCCACATTCCAGAATCTGAATCTTAAAATGTACTAAGGAGAGCAATTTCAGCTTTCTACTCTTCCTTTGTCTGCTGTTCCCAAAAGGAATGAGAGGACAGATGGAGATGAAATATACATATTGAGAATGAAAGAAATTATGTTAGAAAAAACACAGACATGCTATTTGTCAAATGTATGGTTGGTTGAGGTAGCAATAAGGTGCTATGTAAAATCTTAGAATTTGTTAACACTGAAATCCACAATGTCTTCTCTGAAAACACATCAAAAGAGATCATAGTAGATTTCCAAGTAGTAAAGATCAAATCATTTCAAAGAAATATTAACCAAATGAGAGGTGTTATAATTATATTCATATATGACAAAGCAAACATGTTTATCTTAAACTTTAATAAAGATTATAACAAGAGGAAAAAGTTTTTCAAAGAAATAATGAAACTTTACAAATATGATGATAAATATCAATCTACACATAAAGGTAGCTCAAAAGCAGCCAAGTAGGATAAACATCAGAAGAAACATAGCCAAACATATCACAAGCAAAAAAGTTGAAAGCCAAAGGCAAAGAGAAAATGTTGAAGGTGGCAAAAGAAAAATGACTCTTCTTTTACAAGAGAAACCCAATAAGAAATTCAACTGATTTATTACCTGGAACAATGAAAACAAAAAGGAGGTAGATTGACATATTCAGAGTGTGGAATTAAAAGAAAATACTACCATCCAAAAATATTATATCCGGCAAAACATAATTTAAATATTAAGGTGGGAAAAAGACATTTCCATATTCCATTTTACTAATAGAAGGTCTTCAGGGTAAAAGCATGTGAAACTGCATCCTACATTCAGTGAAAATATCCTTCACAAATGATGGAGAACCCCATCTGGTTTGGCTCAATGGATAGAGCATAGGTCTCTGGACTGAAAGGTCCCAGGTTTGATTCCAGTTAAGGGCACATGCCTGGGTTGTGGACTCAATTCCCAGTAGGGGGCGTGCAGGAGGGAGCCAATCAATTTCTTTCTCATTATTGATGTTTCAATCTCTCTCTCCCTCTCCTTTACTCTCTCTAAAATCAATAAAAATATATTTAAAAATTAAAAGGTTTTGATGGTCTGATCAATGTTTTTCTGTCTCTGGATCTGTTTTTGGACATCAGTTTATATTGTTCATTATATTCCATAAATGAGTGAGATCATGTTATATTTATCTTCAAACCTCAGAGGAAAGTTAGGAGAGGGTGGGGGTAAGAGGGAGAGATCAACCAAAGGACATGTATGCATGCATATAAGCCTAACCAATGGACATAGACAACAGGGGGGTGAGGGCATGAGGGAGGGAATAGAGGGGTAATGGAGGGATAAGGATACATATGTAATACCTTAATCAATAAAGAGTTTTTTTAAAAATTAAAAAAAGAAGTGATGGAGAAATTAAGACATTCCTTGATATTTTAGTCACAAAATCAAGACTGGAATTTTTTCTCACCAGCTGGTATATTTTCTCTCCAGCACCACCTATATATAACTAAAGAAGTACTCTAAACTGAAAGAAAACAATATAGAAAGGAATCTTGAAACATCAAGAAGGACGGAGAAACTATATGTAGGCACACATAGTAAAAGCTATATGTAGGCAAACACAATATATTTTCTTTATTCTCTTGAGTTAACTAAATTATGTTTAATATTTAAAGTAAAAATTATACTACTAATACTATTTGATGTAGTTTTGATTCAGGCAGAGAAAATGTTTAACAAAATTTAGCTATAAATAAGTGAGGGTAAATGGAGGAAAGGGAGATAATATTTCTATACTTTAGTAATGGAACGATATCAATAAAAATAAAAACTTATGTTGTGATATTTTATGTATAAATAATAGAAAATAAAAATCAACTTATTTCATTTTTTCCTACAGATTTGAATGAATTATTGATAGGTGAAAAAAGAATAGTTATACTGCTGAGCAACTCATAAGGGCCTAAGTAAAATTGTGACATCATTAATAATTTATTTTTTCTTCTTTTCATTTTTAGTGTCCCACCCTACTGTTCTTATATATTCCAGAGTATTCTGAAATGAGTCTCTTTTCCAGAAAATGCTACTGTTTCACTACAAGTTCACCCATTCCTTCAAATATTATTAAAATGCCTTGCTCTTTGAAAGGAACCTTGATCAACTTTCTAAGTCATGTGAGAGTTCATAATAATAGACTAAACAATACTCTGCCCAGTCCAGATAACACTTGTCCTTTAAATAGCATCTTTGATGTTTAAGAAAACTGGAATTTAAAGGTACAAGTTAGAAGAAATAATGTAAGTAGTTTATTACTTTATCTCTAATGAAAGTTGGCCCTTAAAAAGTATGTCTTTCTTAAAAACAATTGTAGCATATAGAATAGAAAAAAAAGAATCTCTGATTTGTGAATCATTTATACTAAATCACCTGTGAATAATTCTAAGAACTTAAGAATGAAAATAATAATTTTATAAATACATACAAAATTCAATGTAGTGATATGTTGTTGTCAAAAGGAATCTCATACTAGTATATATTAATTCACATCAAACTAAAAGCATATGCATACATTTTTTGATATATTTTATTCATCCCTCACAGAGAGGGAGAGGGACAGAAAGTCAGAAACATCGATCAGCTGCCTCCCGCACATCCTCTACAGGGGATGTGCCCACAACCAAGGTACATGCCCTTGAATGGAATCAAACCCGGGACCCTTGAGTCCGCAGGCCGATGCTTTATCCACTGAGCCAAACAGGTTTCAGTGCATATATTTTTAAAGGAATGTACTTTTAACAGCAGATAGATCTCATTAGGGCAGAAAATCCTAGGCAAACTAAATCCATGAGTATGCATATATGTTTTTATGTACATTTTATTGCTTTAGGTAGTTTTTTGTCAATATTGGTAAGATTCTTGAGGAGAAAATTTTAATGTCTGACTGAGTACATGCTAAATAAATTAATGAGCATATAGTGGACAAATGAACATAGGATAGAGGAGAAGATGTGGATAATCCCTAGTGACCAAAATTTTGATGGACATCCCTAGCCAAAATGCTTGCAACAAATATTTTTAAGTGCCTCACCTTGCTATGTTCTTTGGTTAGAGAAGAATGGTGCACAACCTCTACCCTTAGGAAACTCACTGTCTAACAGGACTCTTTGTTCTAACACTGTGGTTCCCCCATCACAGAAACCATAGGTCCTCACAACCTTCTTGCACTTCCTTTCACTATTTTAGAGTTGTGCTGAAAAGCAGTCCAGCTAGTTGCTGCTGAGACTGGCTATCTGTAGGCAAGCCTATTCACTGGGTTAGGAGCAAATCTAAACTGAAGGAAGATGGTAGAGGGGTTGCACTTGTTGACAACTAAAGGCCTCAGTTTTAAGGGAGAAGGACTTCGTACTGTAGACTTTGGTAAATTGACCCTACAGTGTGGTCTTAGGTTTTCCTCACACACTAAGAAGGAGATACATAATTGCTGGATAGAGAGTAGAAAGTAATATATCCTTTGTTGAGTGAGAGTTTGGGACTGGGATGTTTGGTATACATCCCTTCTAAGCCTAAGCATATGACAAGAACATCAAACACCCACATACCTGGACTATTTTTAACCAAGTACAAATAATAAGCCAGCAGTATGAAGTCTTTTGAAAAAGAATGCTCTTCTCCTTCCCAGATGGTTTCATAGAGATACAGATGTTATGCAATTATCACTATGGTAACCCTGTATCTAACAGCAAAAATCATCATATCATTTATTCCTAACATTCACTTGTCTCTTTTGAGCAAGAATTCTGATCAAGATAGCTTGTTTGAAGCACCACCAACACCCTTATATTCTTATTTATATCACTTAATATTTTCTCCACTTCCCCCACAAAACATTAAAGTTAAAGCCAAAGTAATTATTTCATAAAATATAAACATATTTAATTTTCAAATAGATGAGTTATCTATTTTGTAATCTCCCTCAGTCTTGCAAGGAGCAGTCAAGTACTGATGTTCATAACTGTTAAGGCAATGTTTAATTCTAATACTCAACAGCTATCAGTAGCAGGAATGTGATTGCTAATACATCAAAGAAATAGCATTATAGACAGGCCAATCTGGCACCAATACAGATGAATTGAGAGACACTGCAAATGGAAACATCAGTCTATACTCACAAGTCTTGCCAGCTGAGTCTAGCATTCAGATGATACACTCAGGGAAAACTGTAATCCTTGAATAGTATTATCTCCAGGTGCAATAGTTATAGCCTGTCTTTTCTATTATTATATAGAAAATGTAAATATTCAGATAGGATCATTTACAATGGATCAGAAAAGCCTTTCAAACTTATCTATGTCCATGGACTTTCCTGCTCTTCATTCATTGGTCCATGACCCAAATCCCTTCCTCAAAACTTAGCTGGATAGAAGAATAGAAAGTAACATGTCATCTGTTGAGTGAGAATTGGGAAATAGGATCTTTGCAACTTAATAGCCTAAAACAACAAACATTCATTTTCTGTGGGCCAGGAAGCTGATTTGACTAGATGCCTCTGACTCGGGCTCTTTCACAGAACTATAAGATGTCAGCAGGCCTGTCATCATCTCATGGCTCAGCTGGGGCAAGTATCTCCTCCCAAGCCCTCTTACATGGCTATTGATAGTCTTCAGGTCTTCACTGGTTGTCGGACAGAGAATTCAGTTCCTTGTCACATGGGTCTTGCTATATGACTATTCACAACATAGTGAATTGTCTCCTAAGAATGAGGGGAGTGAGAGACAGATTGAGAGATTGAAAGATGAGAGATAAAGAAAGAGGAGGGAGAGAGAGAGGGGGAGAGAGAGAGTGAGGTAGGGAAAACAGAAGCCATAATCTTTTTTTTAAAACTATATCTCAAAGAGACATTCCATGATTTTTACTATATTCTACTTGTTGGAAGAGGCAATAAATCCAGCCCACACTCAAGAGGAGAAGGTTACCCACAGCTGTGGATACCACAAAGCAAGAACTATTGAGAGCCAATTTAGAGGCTGCCTACCACAGGTAAATTCTGAGATTGCAAATATGAACAGACATTCTATTTTAAATTATGTCTATCAAAGGAAATTAGGAATGGGAATTCACTAAGGAAATTACATAATGTGTTCTCATGCTTAAATAGAAATGATTTAGCAGTAATCTTGTATTCATTTGAATCTTGCTGTCACTATCTTCAGTACAATCAGTGAAGTGGGCTAGGATTTGATGCTTGCATATAGTAAGTGATTCTTAGGAGCAGAGAAAATTATGTTTCAGAGACTGATAGGTGGCTAATAAAAGAATTTGAGTCAAAATTGTCTTGGATTATAAAGATCCCTAATCTCTGGATATAAAATCTAACTTAATTCTCTATCTGGAAGAGTGAGCAGCTGCAGAAAAGATGAGCAATAAGTAATAAGCAAGGAAGCATAAATGTGCCCATTTAGCCAAATGAGTCCAAGCAACATACTTAATCAATAGGGCTACCAATACCATAGATTAATCATCTTTTCATTCTATCCCTATAGCTTTGAAATTTCTATTTTAATCTCCATTCTAGCTTTCGCAAAGAATCATACCTTATTAACCTCTGGGTTTGACTTCTAGGCAGATGTTAAGGAGCTACCAGAAAATATGTAAGAAAGTTTGGATTCATTTTTCAAAAGCTAAATCTAATCTGCACTTATCCCATATGCTAATGAGTTGGAGAGAAGGTATAGATTAGTCATCTGTGGGGTAACCTCCCCCTTTTCAGAGTTATGAAAAGCTCCAGAAAGTTTTACTTAATCCTAAATGTTCAGGGAATCTCCTCTAGCCTGCATTCTGCTGGTGACTATTTTATATAATCATTTTAAAAAGATGCATATTGCCTTGAAAATTAACTGTCCTTCTGAAAATCTAAACCTGGAACTTTGAGACCTGGACCAAAGCAGGAGGTCTCAGTGAATAAGATGGAGTCTCCCTGGGTGCACCAATCAATGATTTCCTTCTTAGAAGCTCCCCATTGTAAGGATCAACAAGTTTCAGTAGCAGGGGACATTGCCTGCTCAGGACTCTTACCCTCCCTTTCCAAGCCCAAGGGTAATGTCTACTTCCATGATTTCCTCATCCCTTGCACCTCCACTACTATAATTCTTGTCTTTTCCACATAAATGTTTTTTTTTTCACTTTAGAACAAAGTAAATATCAGCTCCTCAAATATATTGTTTTATTCAAAGCATCACTGGTTTCAGTTGGGAAGAACAGGAAGATAATAATGACCATCATTACCTTTTCAAAACATAAATGAATCCTTTAAAACATTTTGCTATTACATATTAAATGAAGTACTGCATCCTGAATACTTACCATTAAAGTATTACATTTTTCATTAAATTATGCAAGATTTAGGTTAATATCTACCTAAAACAGTCATAGCCTCATCTGCTGGGGTAACAGAAAGCCTTGCTTATTTCTGAATCTAAGACACCCAAAAGTCATTAAATCTCTTCTAAAGTAAGTCACCCATAAAGTCTGGGCTGGCTCCCAAACAGACCAAAACACTTTGGGAAATAAGGAAATAGCAAAGAGAATTAGAGAGAAATGTAAAAGAGGCTCTTACATTGCTATTGGCACTTGCTCAAAATTGGGGGCATGCCCGGCATTTTGCTTTTTTCCATTATAGTTTAAAATAAATCCATAAATATGCCTTACAGCATAATTCTGTCAGAAATGTATGTTGCCATTAGTTAACCTTATAAATATTCTTTCATGGGCCGGCAAGAAAATCAATCATATTTGTTACTGTAGCACTGGTTCATTACAATAAAGTTTATCAAATAAAAATGTATTAATTCCAATGCAGTCAGAGGTATTCATGCCTTCCAATATTGCTATACAGTACATACACAATGCATTATAATTATTGCTCAGCCATCCTTTTATTATTGTGCATTCTGCAAGGCTGTAAAGGCAGCAAACATACTTTCAGCATTATAGAAATACCAGTATTTAATTAATAGCAGCTATCTTACCTAATAATAGACAAACATATAAATTGACTGTATCTCCACTATGCCCACAACCAATCAGAGTGAGTATGCAAATTAACCCAACATAGATGGCAGTTGATTTGAATACATAGGCGCCCAGGAACTTTCTCAGCACCCAGGTCACTCCAAGGTAGGCACTGTGTAGGCCCTGAGGAACCTGGGAAAGGCCTGAGCCAGGGGGCTCCTGGGCAGGGCCGAGCCTGTGATTGGAGCCGAGGGGGCCCATGCTCAGGCCCCAAGCCTCAGCCAGAGGCTTTTGGTCTGGGCAGGGGTGGAGCCGGCAATCAGAGGCTAGTGGCAATTGGTGTGAACTACAAAGGAAACATCTTTTCTGATCACTCATTGGCTAAGCTCCCTGTATTCCTCTGGTAATATTCTTAGTAACTTGGGTATAAGAATCCAAAAAAGTGATGTTGGGTTTTTCTACCACACTCCTGGAGAAAAAAATGAAGGTCTTCTGCTGGAGTGCTAAGAAATGTTATATCCTGTCCTAGCTGGTTTTGCTCAGTGGATAATGCCTAAGCCTGCCAACGGTAGGGTCTGGGTTAAATTCTGATCAAGGGCATGTATCTAGGTTGCAGGCTTCTCCCTGCCTGGGGCCTAGGTCAGGGCTCATGCAGGAGACAACCAAACAAAGTGTGCCTCTCACATTGATGTTTCTCTATGTCTCTCCCTCTCTCTTCCACACTCTGAAAATCAATGGAAATATAACCTTAGGTGAGGATTAAAAAAAAGAAAGAAAAGAAGTCATATCCTATGAAAGACACATCTTGAAAATAAATGCCTAAAGAAATTTGTCATTTTTTTCATGTTGAAGGGATTGGATTCTATATTGATGAAAACACCTTGGTGGCTGTGGTGGCTGACAGTGGCTGCAGCAGTGGAGTGATGGGTCTGGTGCCTTCCCCTGATCAGCCTGGTTGCCTCCCACAGAGGGAGGCCAGACTGCAGCCTCAGCTGTCAGTAGGATATCCCCTGAGGGCTCCCAGTATGTGAGAGGGGGCAAGCTGGGCTGAGGAACCCCCCTCCCCAGTGCACAAATTTTGTGCACTGGGCTTCTAGTTGAATAAATATTCATTAAGAAATGAGTGAGGCAGAGGATGTGAAATATAAAGGTTTTGGAAAAGATAGTGTAACAAGTCTGCTCATTCAAGGCTTCTACATGCTACAATAAGGCCAAGAAAATGTAGTTAAAAATCAAGATATTTATTCCTTGATTTAACTATATAAAATATTTTATATATGTTAACTATATAAAATATTCTATACTTGTGACAAATATAATTGTATCCTTAGCAGGGTAGTTATTTTCTTGAGTTTTAGAATGAATATGGGCTGGATTCAGGTTCTAAATCCTGCATTTACAAATTATTTAACCACATTATACCTGATTATTATTACTTCTAAAATGTGAATTTTAATGGGAACTAATTCAGAGGACTATCCCAAGAATTAAAAAGACATTTAAAAAAAAAAACAGTACTTAGCATAGTCCTTGAAACAGGATAAGGCTTCAATATACAATGAAATATTAACTACAAGAATACTTTTATTTTGCTTTGTAGCCATTGACACAGGCTGTTTATATTTCCCATTTCTTCCAAGAAAACCGTAAAGCTCCAATAAAATAAGTACCAATCAGCAGGGCAAAGACAAAAATCCTGTATTAGTTATTCTGCTCTTATATTTATGAATGGACAGAGGAGCCATTAGAAAAAGGGAAACCCTAGATGGAATGAAGAGGCCCCACCCAATAACCTGGTTTACTGGGGACTGAGGTGGCATCCTCCACACACTATGACTCAAGTTTGAGGTTTATTACAGTAACACATTCCTAGCCCAATCTATAATTTCATTATTGGAGTCAGAATAAAAAAACAAAAACTGTCATACTCAGAGGACCTACAACATTCCTTTGAGGCTCACTCTACAAGACGCATTTGTTATTTTCATCTTCACTGAGAGAACCAATACTAAGTAGATTATGTTATGTTTACAAAGTTATCATCTATCCTATCTAATCAAAGTAATATGCAAATTGACTGTACCTCTGCTACTCCCACAAGTCATGCCCATCAGCCAATCAGGAGCAAGTAAGCAAATTAAACCAGCCAAGATGTCTGCAGCCAGGGAGAGAGCAGGAAGCTTAGGTTTCCCCGACAATGGAGGTAGCCAAACTTTCTTCACACCGTGGCCTGCCTTGGCCTCCACTCAAGGCTACCAAGTTTCAGTTATAGAAGATAAATAAATCCCAACAGAAATGGCTGCAGCCATGGAGAAAACAGGATGTTTGGCTTTGCTCAAGACTACTCACTTATAGAAGATAAATAAATTCCAGACACCAGGGCTTCCACTTGGGTTGCTGGGGGGGTGTGGCTGGCTGCTAACCATCACAGGCCCCTCGCCTAGGCTGCCCCTTGCTCCAAGGGAACCACCACCCTGATCCGGGACACCCTTCATGGCAAACCAGCTGGCCTCCTCGCATGTACCAGGCCTCTATCCTATCTAATAAAAGAGCAATATGCAAATTGACCATCACTCTAACACATAATATGGCTTCCCCCATGTGGTCAAAGATGACTGCCAATATATAGACACAAGATGGCCACCACAAGATGGCCAGTGGGGAGGAAAGTTGGAAGGGACCTGGCCTGCAAGGGAGGGCAGTTGAGGGCAATCAAGCCTGAAGGGGAAGGCAGTTAGGGGTGACCAGGCTGGTAGAGGAGGGAGGTTGGGGGCAACTGGGCCTGCAGGAAAGGGCAGTTGTGGGGGACCAAGGCCTGCATGGGAGAGTAGTTTGGGGAGACCAGGCCTATAGGAGAGTGCAGTTAGGGGTGACCAAGCCCACAGAGGAGTGCAGTTAGGCATCAATCAGACTGGCAAGAAAGTGGTTAGAGGGTGATCAGGTTGGCAGGCAGAAGCAGTTTGGGGCAATCATGAAGGCAAGCAGATGAGCAGTTGGGAGCCCGCAGTCCTGGATTGTGAGAGGGATGTCTGACTGCCTGTGGGATTGGGCCTAAACAGGCAGTTGGACATCCCTGAAGGGGTTTCAGATTGGAGAGAGTGCAGGCTGGGCTGTGGGACACATCCACCCCCCCACCCCGTGCACAAATTTCATGCACCATGCCTGTAGTATATATACATATATAAAAGCTTAAGTGAATGAACAACTGACCAACCAAATGACTGGTTGTTATAATATGCACTGACCACCAGGGGACAGATGCTCAACACAGGAGCTGCCCCTGGTGGTCAGTGTGCTCCCACAGCCAACTGCCCATGGCAAGCCAACCTCCTGCAGCCCTCTCTTCCTCCCCCAAACCAGCTGACCCCAATAGGCCCTGATCAGGACTGGGCAAGAAGGCCTTGATCAACTCTGATCACCTGCCAGGCCAAGCAACCCCACCCCATGCATGATTTCATGCACCAGGCCTCTAGTATGTCAATAAAAAATGAGGATGGAAACTAAATCTTCCTGCCTCCAAAGTCATCTGTGCCCTCAATTGTCCTATCACTTGACTCATGAATATCAGCAGAAAGAAATAACATTCCCAAGTACCAAAATAAAGTTTGCTTCCCTCATTTACATATACTTAAGCATCTCTGTGGTTTTTGCTTCATATTTATGTATGTAAAGATAATTGCTGTAAAAAGTTTAGCTTAGTTATTTGGAACATCCTCTAAGATAATATTTAACTCCCCATATGCAAAACTGTTGTCACCTCCCGGCTGTGCCTAGTTGCTTCCCATTTTTTATAATTATCATGCACCGATGATTTTATCTTAGCATATGTAGGTCCTTCTGCTAGAATATACATTGTGGACATGTCTATTTCTTTTCTTTTTTAAAACTCAGAACAAGTGTCTCGATAGAGCTTTCTAAGAACTCCTTATTCACTCCAAGTAGTGTGTCATTCCTTTGCTTATTCACCCCACTTTATACAGATGTCAACTATACCATTTCCCGTGTTTTATAATAATTTTAACCTCTTTTTCTCTCACTTTACCACCTTAGACTGTGATCTGCTTCAGAGAAAGTTTCCTCTTTCTTAGATGTTCTCAATGCTCATCACAGTACCTTACATGTAACTTACGGTATGTAAATGTCACTGAATAAATTATCAGCTTCATTTTCTCCTACTCTTACTAACAGCTTCTCCAAAGTTCAATAAAACTATGATACCACACTTCCACATTCTGTGCCATTCTCTAATGTCTGATATAAGTTTGTGACATTGTCTCATAACTGGCCTGAGTCATTGGAAAGCCACAGTTCTCTAAAATAAATCAGCATCTCACTTCTATGATTCACGGAAGTACAAGGTTCTGTTAAAATGCCCTTTTGAAACAAGTACCATCTGGTTTGCTTTTAATAACCAGTCACCAAAGGAAGTTATCATACTAGTCTTCATTTTTCAAAAGCTTCCTGATAGTATTGATTCAAGGATGACAAGATGGCTTCCTGCAAACAAACTCCAGGTAGAATCATATTAGTTTATTTTTAATCATCCCTCTTCAAAATATGTTTCATTTTCCATTCACAGGACAAATAATTAAATCAATTCCAGACTGTCTGGAGCCAATAGAACTCAGAGAAATATTGACTACCGGGAAATAATTTTGATGTACTGTATATGTATATATATAGTAAATATATATGTATACACTTTTAATGATATATAATGTGATTTAATTGTCAATAATTATTAAAAATCTAACTAATGCCATGAAGATAATATGTTTTTGTCACTAATAATTAGTCTGGCTCTACAGAGGTGTTCCCAAAATAAATTATGGCTAATACTAACATGTGAAGTGATATCCTCACGGGGTTATCCTGAAAAATTAGTAAGCATATACTTGCTCAAGTATTTAAGGCATTTATGCATCTTGCTAGTCCTTTCTTTCTTCATTCCAGGAGATATTCTGATCACTGGAATTACAAAAACACACATGTAAATCTGAAAATGCTGGCAGTATATCTGGTGATGTGTGCACATGTATAAACACCCATAGTGATCTGTGAATAAATGCTTATGTAGTCAACTGCAGGCAGAGCCATGCCATGCTAGCCCAGGAAGGGTAATATCTCCCAAAAGGTTTTAGGGGAGAGGTGGTATTTGAACAAAAAAGATTATTCAAATGTGATTCTCTTCTAAATTCCAATGCTTTATGGTTGCTGAATCTATACATGAGGTCAGTAATTATATTATAGAATCAGAGTTAAGAGTTCTGGAATAGAGAGGTCAAAAAAGGAACAGGGAAGGGGGCATTCTCTCCTTTGTAAAAAGAAGCAGAAATCATCCAGGCAAGTAGGTGAAAATAACATTCAAATGTAAACTCACCTGGGAGAGAAAAGCAAGGTGTCTGGGAAGCTTCTAACCTTTAGACTTATATGGTATCCCATACTGGTTCTTTCTGCCATGGGCCACCTACCATTATCTCTGCTGAATTGCACAGAGAACAGTACAGTGAGGGCTACCTATAGAAACAGCACAATTGGAAGTTGTCTCTAGTATTTATTACCTGGTTGAGTTTTGGCAAATGACAGTTTTCCCATAGAAACAGCAGAGAATTGGAAGTTGCCTCTGGTATTTATTATCTGGTTGAGTTTTGGCAAATGACAGTTTCCCCAAGTTTCTCAACCTGCAAGATGGTAATAAATATCATCAGCATTTATTTTAAAAGTGCTTACATTTATTTAAAAATACAACTTATTGATTTGTTGATGATAGCCCTTCTGACAGGTGTGAGATGGTACCTCATTGTTGTTGTGATTTGCATCTCTCAGATGATTAGTGACTTTGAGCATGTTTTCATATGTCTCTCGACTTTCTGTATGTCCTCTTATGAAAAGTGTCTATTTAGATTCTTTGACTATTTTTTATTGGATTTTTTTTATCTTCCTTTTGTTAAATTGTATGAGTTCTCAGTAAATTTTGGAGATTAAACCCCTTTGGAAATATCATTGGCAAATATGTTTTCCCATACTATGGACTTTCTTGTTTTGTTGATGGTTTCCTTTGCTGTGCAGAATCTTTTTATTTTGATGTAGTCCAATTTGTTTATTTTCTCTTTAGTTTCTATTGCCCTAGGGGCTGTGTCTATAAAGATATTTCTATGACATATATCTGCTATTTTCCTGTCTATGGAGTCTTGTCGGATTTTTATGGTTTCCCATCTTAAACAACAAGTGCTGGCATGGATGTGGAGAAAAAGGAACCCTTCTGCACTGCTGGTGGGAATTCAGACTGGTGCAGCCACTGTGGAGAACAGTATGGAGTTTCCTGAAAAAGTTAAAAATGAAATTCCCAGTAATCCCACTTCTAGGACTATATTCCAAGAAAACAGAAACACCAATCAGAAAGGATATATGCACTGCTATGTTCACAGCAGCATAATTTACGATAACTAAGATTTGGAAACAGCCTAAGTGCCCATCAGCAGATGAGTGGATTAAAAACCTGTGATACATCTACACAATGGAATACTATGTTTCTATTAAAAGAAAGATTTTTTTAGATTATTCCTGGAAGAAAACAAGATGGTGACATAGGTAAAGATCTAAACTGCTGCCTCGCACAATAAGATCAAAACTACAACTAAAAGACAAAAGAGACACCATCCAGAACCACAAGAAAGCTGGCTGAGTGGAAATTCTACAACTAGAAAAAATGAGGAAAGCCCATTGAGAATCAGAGAAGCTGCAGAAAGCTGAGGTACGGAGACACAGAATTTCTAAAGTGTGAGGAGACAGAGGCTCCCAACTGCACTGATCTCAGGTCCCAGGAGAGACCCTGGGAAACCAGACTCATTCAGGGAAATCTGGACTGTCAGGAAAAGGGAAAGCACACTGACTGGGGAGCTGCGGAAGGCATAGTACCAGAGATGCACATATACACTCAGAGAAGCTGAGTGCACGGCTGGCTTCCTAAAGTAGGAGGGAGGCAAAAGCTCCTGACTGTGCTGAACTCCAGCTCCAGGCAAGTTTCAGAGAACCCTGACTCATTCAACGAGAGAGTGTCTGGCATCGGACAAAACTAGAAGGCGGCTTGCTCTCAGAGGTGCTTGCAACAATTACCAAAGAACACTGAGACCTGAGGGCCTCATGGGGCAGGGCTGACAGGAAGTCAAGGCTGTCTGCTCCGCCCTGAGACTCCACCCCTTCCAAGCTGAGCACAGAGGTTTTTGCAATTTTGCAAATCTTCCCTCATAAGAGTGTCTCTACCACAGAAGTTCTCCCAGAGTAGACACAGCTGACCAACTCAGGAAAGCAGCAAAAATATGGAGACAAAGAAACAGATCACAAATGAAAGAAATTGAGGAAAGCAAAATTCTGGATATAGAGTTCAAAACCATGGTTATAATGTTTTTGAAGAATTTCCAAGAAAAGGCCGATAAATTTAGCAAGACCCTCAAGGATATTAAAAAGGACCAACTAGAAATTAAACATACACTGACTAAAATAAAAAAAAATATTATACAGAGACCTAACAGCAAACTAGAGGACCACAAGAATCAAGTCAAATATTTGAAATACAAAGAATCAGAAAACACTCAGCCAGAAAAGCAAAATGAAAAAAAGAATCCCAAAAGTTGAAGATAGTGTAAGAAGCCTCTGGAATAATCTCAAGCATACCAACATCAGAATTATGTGGGTTCTAGAAGAAGAGAGAGAGCATGATACTGAAAATCTATTTGAAAAAATAATGACTGAAAACTTCCCCCACTTGGTGAAAGAAATAGACTTACAATGGCAGGAAGTGCACAGACCCCCAAACAAAAGGAATCCAAAGAGGACCACACCAAGAGACATCATAATCAAAATGCTAAGAGCAAAAGAAAAGGAGAGAATATTAAAAGCAGCAAAAGAAAAACAATTAATTACCTACAAGGGAGCACCCATACAATTGTCAGCTGATTTCTCAACAGAAACTATGCAGGCCAATGGGAGTGGCAAGAAATATTCAAAGTGATGAATAGCAAGAACCTACAACCAAGATTACTCTACCCAGCAAATCTAGCATTCAGAATTGAAGGTTAGATAAAGAGCTTCACAAATAATAAAAAGCTAAAGGAGTTCATCACCAACAAACCAGTATTATATGAAATGCTGAAAGATATTCTTTAAGAAAAGGAAGACGAAGAAAAAGATAAAGATAAAAATTATGAACAACAAATACATGTCTATCAACAAGTGAAACTAAAACTCAAGTGAATAAAAAAATCTGATGAACAGAATAAACTGGTGAATATAATAAAATCAGTGGCATAGAAAGGGAGTGGACTGACAACTATCAGGGGAAAGGGGTGTGGAGGGTGTGAGAAGAGACTGAACAAAAAGTGTATACCTATGGAAGACGACAGTATCGGGGGAGGTAAGGGCAAAGGGTGAGGTGTTAACTTGTGGAGGGTATCTATGGGGGAAAATAGGAACAATTGTAATAATCTGAACAATAAAGAATTATTAAATTAAAAAAAAAACAAGAAAAAAAAAGAATTTTTTACCATTTGTAACAGCATAGATGGAACTGGAGAGCATTATGCTAAGTGAAATAAGCTAATTGGAGAAAGTTAGATATCACATGATCTCACTCACATGTGGGATATAATTACCAACATAATTTGATAAATGAGAATAGATCGATCTAGAGGCAAATGGTTGGAGTGAGGGTGTCAGAGAGCATCCAAAGGACTTATATGCATGCATATTAGCATAACCAATGGACACAGGCACTGGGGCAGTGAGGGCTTGCCTGGGCAGGGAAGGGATGGGGGAGTGGGTCATATGTAAAACTTTAGACAATAAAAATAAAATAAAATAAAATTTAAAAATAAAACATATGTGGAAGAGCAAATAAGCATTCTGGATTCAAAAATGAAGAATTGGAGGCAGTGAAAATGTCCAATAAAAGGGGAGAGAGAGTAATGAGTGAAGAAATGTATAAATTATATTCTAGAACATTATGTATACTCTCATATTTATAATACTACTATTTAAATATTGTCTCAGTTCTTACATGTCAAAGAGAGTGACCGAGGCCCTATATTTCATTGTGTCTACAAGTTACTATAACAGAATAGGCTGAGTAAGAAATTGACCCTAAAATTTTGCTTTTCTTTGAATTCTTTGTTTTGTCTTCCCTAGTCAGTAACAGCGCTTCTTAAATGTGACACTAAGTTTTTCAGACAATAATTAAAAACAAAGTTATTCAGACATCATTTGGCACTTGTTGAAAGAAAGCTCAGATGCTTTTGACTGATTCATTCTTAATTTTATATTTAATGATATTTGTTTATCTTGATCCAGAAATAGCAAACTCAGGAACAATAAGAAAAAAATATTATTATTTTTTTAAAATATATTTTATTGATTTTTTACAGAGCGGAAGGGAGGAGGATAGAAAGTCAGAAACATCATTGAGAGAGAAACATCGATCAGCTGCCTCTTGCATGCCCCCTACTGGGGATGTGCCCGCAGCCAAGGTACATGCCCTTGCCTTGAATCGAACCTGGGACCCTTCAGTCCACAGTCTGACGCTCTATCCACTGAGCCAAACCGGTCTCGGCAGAAAAATTTAAATTACTTGTTTCAATAAAGGGAATGTTAATGTTGGCCAATACCAAAACCACACAAGGCATAGTCTCTTGTTAGAAAATTAGTCAATAGATAAGTACATAAATACGTGAATAAATAAATACGTGAGAGGGAGAATTAAAGAGATCCCATGTTCTTAAGTTTAAAGAGAGTGAAAAAATCACCTAGAAATTTGCAAAAAGTTCAACAATATCAAAAGAAGTGTTTATTTCCCATGGGAATTGGGTTTATAAATACCAGTGATGGCAATACCATTTTAAAATCAGGTGCAGAGTGGCAGAAAGTGTTTTTAAAGAATTGGGGACATTAAAATATATTGCCATTTATAAAATTTGAACCTGGTGACCTGACATGGTCTATTAAATTAATTCAAGTTTCAGTCAAGTGATGTCGCTGGTGCAGTCTGTTGAGACTGTATTTCCATCTCCCCCTCCACTAGAGAACCCTTTATTCTCCTAGTGTTCACTTGGGCTTGCTGGGCCCCTGGAATGAGTGAGTTGGTCTTACTTTTTAAGAAATATATTTTTACTTATTTCAGAGAGGAAGGGAGTGGGAGAGAGAGATAGAAACATCAATGATAAGAGAGAACCATTGATCTGCTGTTTCTTGCACATCCACTACTGGGGATTGAGACGACAACCTGGGCATGTGCTCTTAACTGGAATCGAACCAAGGACCCTTCAGACCCAACGCAGATGCTCTATCCACTGAGTCAAACTGCCAAGACTGATTTTGCTTAATATTGCTTTGCTACCCCTCCTCAGAGCAAGAAATGTGAAAGGCTTTGAAACGGTTTCACTAAGTATTTTAAATAATCCCCCATCATAAATGCTCCTCTCTGAAATCTGTCTACACAGAAAATCTTTGAGCCAGAAGAGAATGCTAAAAAGAAAACTGGTAACTATTAAAGCAACTTTTCTTAAATGCAATTGGGACTCTGAGATGTATATTTGATTCTGAGCTCTATGTTTCCTTTATCTTTTAGAAACAAAGTATAAAATATTCTTTATTTGTATAATAATAGCCACTAACATTCAGTAAGCTATTCTTATGTACCAGGTAACATGCTTTGCTTTAAATGAAGTAGCTCATATAATTTTCTCAGTGGTCCTTTGAAATACATATATTATTATCTCCATTATCCAAATACGGAATGTAAGCATGAAAATTCAAGTAAGTTGAGCCTCAGGCCACCACTAACATGTGATGGATAGTTTAGAACTTCTGACTTCAAAGCCAATGTGTACCATAGGCTTTGCTGCCTCCATCAGCCTTTGTACTGTGTCACCAGTCTATCTATCCTAATGGCTGAGGTTAAGGAAAGCATTCTCAGGTGAGACAGGAATACAGAGATTCAAAGATTTCCAGTAGTAATCATTGTTCTTTTTCTTAAGTTCATAATATGTTTTATTCTAAAATTCTTGCAGACTAATTCACAAGTGAACTTCAAAAAGAAATCTCTCCAAATCTACCAACAAAGACTTACATATATTCATAGGATTATCTTTCCTTTCTACCAGGAGTTTTTAGAATATCTAAAATAATTGTGCCTACATTTTCTGCCTCACATTCCAGAAATAATTTTGTTTTGTTGTTGTTGTTGTTGTTGTTGTTGTGTGTGTGTGTGTGTGTGTGTGTGTGTGTGTGTGTGTGTTTGCCTGAAATATATTGATCTGATGTGTCCTGACTTTTATAAGCTGTAGAGATTTCAATTGCAGCACCCAGGAACTCTTTGCAAATAAAAACACATTGTAGGTAAAAACACATCGTAGATAAATAAAAAAGATAAAAATTTGCCTCTTGCTATATATGTCTATCCAAACATAAGGTTAAAAAATCACTCACTTGACCTAGGATGTCATAGCTTTATATTTGAATGATAGCAAATTAGGAAATTCCATTTCTCAGAACTCCAAAGTCTCTACTTGTCTCCATTAATAAAGACCACATGTAGAGTTCTTCCCAACTCTGCCTGTTTATCTCATTTAATCCTCAAGAGAACTTCATGAGTGTGATGATTTCCATTTCACAGAATAAGAATCTACAGCAAAAGCTACTCCATGTCTCACCTATGGTTAAATAGCTGATACTTGGTTCCCTCAACCCTCTCACTATAAAGCATATAATGTCAAACATTGTTGTTGCACTCTCTCTCTACTTCTACCACTTGATTCTTTCAATATTTTAATTAAGAAAACAAATATGTATACTCAAAGTTTTCTTATAAAACACTTTAGTGCTTCTTGCAATTTAAAATAATATGTTTTATCTAGCTTTTTAACATAATGATCAGACAACTTAGCTCATTAATATTCAGTTGGATGAAATTGGCTGGAATTACCTTGAGTTAAAATTATTGAATTTGAAGCTAAAAATGTCCTTTCCATATTTCACTTTGCATTCTGTAGAGTTGATACAGATTCACATAAATTAAGGGAAAACTTGGAGTCCCACCCATAGTGCTGACAGAGGGAAGACAGAGAAATGGCCCCTGTCCCTTTGCATTATCACAATTACCTTTGAAAATGTTGCTTTTAGGCATGTTGACAAAGCCCAGACAGTGTCAGTGACTTTTTACTTCCAGACATGCAAGCTGCAGAGGTTTACTGAGACTTGACCATATTTGTTACAGAAAGGGAAGGACATTTCACACTCTTTAAAACTGCTAACAGACACCCAAGCCACTGACATAAATGCTTTGCCAAAGAGGACTCATTAATCCTCCTTTTGAAAGATGTTTAAGACAACTGAATGCAGGAATTCTGTGTACATATGATGCCTACTGTTCTTATAGAGCAGACAGGAGTTAGTAAGTTGATCATTGAGGATTCTGCCTATATATCTATTAGAAAGGAAAATGAGTTCAAAGATTAAAGACTGTTTCTCACACACAAACACAAAAATGCTTTTTTTGGTTGTTGTTTAAATATTGAGTTAAGACCTTTTCTCATGAGGCTATTTTTGTAGGTCTGATATTTCCTTAAGATTCCAGAGCCATCTTTTCCACTCTGAAACATATACTTCAATGCCTCCTATAAATCAACATGTCCAAAGCTAAATATCAGATTTTACCTCAAAGCAGCAACTTTGCTTATATCTTGTATTGATCCTATAGAATCACCATTCTTCAGAAATATAAGCTATTTTAATGATTCCTATTTCTTTTTGTCTCCAATAATTCTTCCTTTCAAAATATAGTTACTGATTTCCTAATATGTGTCCCACACTGTTATGTGGCTATTTTGGCATATAGCAGTGTGTGTGTATGTGTGTGTGTGTGTGTGTGTGGGGAAACAAACTTCTGAATTGATTACCTAAATGAAAATATTGTGGTTGAATTAGTGAGACATTCAAGAAATAAAATATGGACCTAGCTGGTTTAGCTTAGTGGATAGAACATCAGCCCGAGGACCGAAGTGTCCTGGGTTCAGTTCCCATCAAGGGCACATTCCTTGACTCGGCATGCTTTAAAGCACAAGTGAAAGGCAATCAGTGTGTCTCTCTCACATAGAAGTTTCTCTCTCCTCCTCCTCCTTTTCACTCTCTTTATAATAGAAAAAATATTCTTGGGTGAGGATTAGCAAAAAAGAAAAATAAATAAATAAATAGAATATGTAGAATGCCAGTTGATGGTAAAAGTCACAGAAAGCAACCAAGCATGAAAAGGGGATAAGTGAGCTAGTGGAGAGTGTACAGGCCTGGATGAGGTCTGGCCTGGATATCAAGGCTCACAGTGATAACTACTATAAACTGGATTAAAAGAGTTTGTTCTGTTGGTCAAAAGATGGTAGTAGTGAGGCATACATATTGGGGAAGAGAGAGCAGTGGTGGTCTTGAGTTGAGCACAGGCATTCAGCATCCTTTACAGACTTGTCAATGGTGACTTGTGATGCCAGAGACTTGAATACCTTATTTATTCAGATAAACTACAGGCCAGGGACTCCCTCGTGACTTTAGAAGCCAGAGACAGGGCATGGCTATCAGAGGTTGGGGTGGGGTAGGCATGTCTGGTCATATTTATAATCACCAACTCCTTTAATTACATGTCCCTTACAACAGTCACTTTACAATTCCAATGTTCAGGTTCAGAAAACTGCCTCCTAGTTGTTCTTTTAATTTTCAAACTAGAATGAGATAAATGACTCAATCATAAAATAAACTTCTGGATTGAAACAGTCTCTTCTTTGAATAACACATCTATTTCTTAGTTTAGACTGCCTTATAGCAAAACAGAATCTCTTTCATTTTCCCCTTTAAACCCTTTGAAGGACTTGGAAAAAGGAAGGTACTATTGGAAAAGATTTTGAATAAAGTTTCATTTCTGATTCAGGAATGTAGAGTTATTTTTTTCCTTTCATTGTTACTTAATTGTCATTTAAAACCACATCATTTTCATTCCAACAGTAGAGAAAAGAGTTAAGGGCATGTATGGATCAGAAGGGAAATTTGGAAAAAATTGAATATTTGGATAGGTAAAAATTTTAGGACTTATTTTATGAGGAAAAATATATGGACTGAGTTAAAAATTAAATAGTTACTTTTTGAATCATTAGTAGACATTGCATTTTGTTATTCATTTACATATAGTTTCAAATAAATTAATGAAACATCAAATAAAATGGAGAGAGATAACCAAGATAAGTGGCTTCCAGAAGGCCTATCCTATCTAATAAATGAATAATATGCAATTTGACCATACCTCCGATACACACAGCCACACCCACCAGCCAATCAGGAGCGAGTATGCAAATTAACCCCAACCAAGATGGCTGAAGCCACAGAAAGAACAGGAGGGAGACTTTGATTTCCCCAGCAATGGAGGTAGCTAAGCTTTCCACACACCCTGGCTGGCCCAGGCCTCCACTCAATGCTACAGAATTTCAATTATAGAAGATAAATTAATTCCAACAAAAATAACGGCAGCCACAGAGGTGGAGGCTAGGAGAGAGAAGGAGGCTAGGGTTGCCCCCTCAGCTGTTTCCACAGGTTCTGTTCTTCTTTCCCTAATTCTACATTTCTTAGTCTATGCTATAGACTTACTGTCCATCAAAATTAAAAGGCAGTCAACACTTTTGGAATAATTACTGCATGCTAGGATCTACAAAGTTCTTTACAGATATCAGTACATCATATTATCTGGTGGAAATGGCTTTGGTGGGCTAATTTCAGGCAGACTCTGGTTTGATTCTCCTTGTCCATTCTTAAAGTTTCAAATGAAAGTATTTTTATGACAAGCTTTTAATGATCTGTACAAAATTATTTCTAAACTGCTATATACCATATACCTGAAGAAGCTCAATATGTGGCATAAATGTGTGAGAAAGACTATATTTAATGTAATGAGAAATGGTAGGGACTAAGGTAAACTGAAGGGTATGCACTTCACATACAGGCATTGAAACTCAAAATTTCCATTTTAATAGCAAGGACTATTAAACAAGTAATCTGTTATTAAAGAAACATTTGTTCTTTTCACATAAATATGAAATATTCCCTAAATTATTAATAAGATACAGCATCATTGTACATTTTAGGAAGGCTAGTCAGGGATAGTGCACAGTCTATGACTTCAACAGCTACACACCCAAGAAATGCAATTAATTTCCATGGCCTTCATCAAGCAATTGAGCCAGCCTGCCACATAGCCCCTAATAAAATATAAGCCAATATCATATGGTTATCTGGTCAGAATTACCTGAATAATTTTTCAATCTTTGTGTTTTCTGTAAGAATGGGGTGAGTCTATTGCATTGAAACTTGAGTAAAGTTAAAAAGAAAAAAACACACACACCAATAAACTGCATTTAGTTCTGCCCACCAATTGTGTAAGTACAGGGAGAAAAGTTCAGAGCTAAGCACAAAAACAGAGAAAAAATCTAGGGTATTTAGATGGTAAAAGTTGCTAATCAATGAATCATATGTTGTAATTACCATATTCAAGCCAATTGGAAAAAGAGGCATGGAATTTAAATAATTTATCTCAAATCATGAATACATCACTCTGGCTAAAAATAGAGCCAGATCTGATTCCAAATCTATGGGTTATTTCCCTTTTCTGAATACATTTATTCACTATAATGAGGGAATTCAAAACCACAAGATAAGAGAAATAAATTATTAGAGGAACTGTAGATGCTTCCCCTTGGGATTAGAAGACATGGAGAATAGTAAAGACAATGAAAAGTCATTATCCTATTATTAAAATATCTGATGATCCATTAATGACACAGCAGGCAATAAAAGAGGAACAGATTAGTAGAATTTAAGAATAGTAAGCCATCTACTAAGCCAGAAAATGTTAAAGAAATAAGTGGGCTACCTGTGAGGTAAGAGTTTCATGACAAGAATGGTGTTTAGGTAGAGATTAAATACTTGCCAAGAGAATTATTAAAAAGGGGATTTAAATATTGTGAAATGACCATAGCATAGGATGTTAAAGTCTAACTCTCAGAGTTTTTATAAGTTTATAATACTCTAGAAGCATACATATAATATAAAAATATCCCTGGACTAACCTGTCAGGATTTTTGTCCTTGCTCCTTCCCTTAATTCAAGTTAACCACAGAATGCTACCCAGACACAGAAGGAAGAAAGAAACAAGGAAAGAATCACTTCAGCGATGCATCTTCAATTTCACTATGACATGACACCATAGTCTATGATACTCGGTTCCTAAGAGATGCTCTGTGACATGATTTAGGCAAGTGCGTCATATTACTCATCTCAATACCTGCTCTATGTCCTCCTTCCCCTGAGGATCAAATAGCAGCTTATCATTGGTCTAATAATACTCTGCCCTGAGGTCTCTTACCTCTGCTTTCCTCCATTACTGATTGGCTGCATGACCCTGATCAAGTTACAACTGTCTCATGGGTGTGCTGAGCAGTGCTAGTAGTCCTTCAATCTAATTTACTGTAGGAATAAAGTAACTCAGGAATGATCTATAGAGCAGTGACAATGCCCAGGAGACTTGGTGAACTCTACAGAAAGGTGTTTGCAGCAAAAGAGTTATACAGCTCAGGAATTTAACATCCACCTCAGAGAATAAAAATGTAAACATTTATTTTCTTGTATATAAATTAGGTAATCTAGATATGCATTACATGGAACTAAATGCCCCAAAAATATCCATATGCGGTTTTTTCATGGTCTTGGAACATGGAAGTATTTCATGTAGACATAGTAATGTAAACAGGGTCCTAGAGTTCTGATGGGGATATTGTCCAGAGTGGGATAACAGTTCTATACCAAGTACTGTCACAGCCTATTTGCATGTATTATTACCAATATGCCTCATTATGACCATAGAAGGTATGTGCAATTATCTCCACTGTACATAGAAGGAAATTTTTATCAGCAATAAATAATGATTTGCTCTAGTTCAGCTCTTTTTAATAATGATTTTTGAGCATATGACTTAACTTCACTTACTATGAAATTGTTAACATGATATGCGTGTGATGGTAATGCATATCCTTTTTTTTGCTCCTTTTTTATTATTTAAAGTTTTACATATGTCTCCTTTTCCCCCAATTGACCTCCCGCTACCCCAGGCATTCTCGCCCTGGGCTAGCCCCCATCTCCCCATTGTCTGTGCCCATTGGTTATGTTAACATGCATGCGCACAAGTTCTTAATTGTATAATGCATATCTTTTATTGCATACCTTTTTAATACATAAAATTTATAAAATAGTAAGCATAATATCAAGATAATGATAGTAAAGCATTGTAACACAGCAAAATACTATGACAACTAACCTGCAATAAGGCAAATTTGAATAAAATCTGATTTGCAATTGACCATTATGCTCTTTCTTTCACCTAACCTAAGGTCTCAAAAAGATGCAGACTAAGGTACTTCTAACTGAAGGGAATGGGGTTGGTGTAAAGGAATTACATGGGAAAGGATAGTGACAAAACAAGAGGAGAGGAAATCAGGCTGAGAATTGGGTACCCCATATCATAAAGCAAGGAGGGAAATTGTGGGTCCCTGTTTCACTAGTAATCTCTTAGTTTAGTCTCCCCCAAAAGAGCCAGAAAAATGTTTCAACTAACCAGAAAATTCCTGAAAATCCCAGACTCAGAATTATCCCTGTCGTTATTTAAGCTACAGCTAAAAAAAAAAAAAAAAAAAAAAAAAAATCACCAGAGTACTCTAAACAGCACCTGGCACTGGGACCTATTTGGACCACTGCAGCTACCTTAGATTTCCCAATCACTGCAGGTTTACTACAGTTATTTCATTAAATCCTTATAGTTAATTCTTCATTTTACTTAAATGATATTTTGGGGACAAAAAATCTATCAAATAATGACTGTTTTCTTTAATAATAACCATTATCATATACTGAGATCCTTTGTAGCTGTCACTGTCTTAATCTTTATTCTTGTATTAGCTCATTTAATAATACTACTAATCCTGTGCCATTGGTCCCATTAACATGTACCATTTATAAATAATAAAATTAAAACTTAGGGTGGTTAAGCTACAGCCAGTCCAGAATGTAACATAGTGTTTCAATTATGTACTACTATAACAAACCACCTCACAGCTTAATAGCTGAAAAACATCAGCTGATTTCTTTGCTCACAAATATTGGTTGGAGATTTGTCTGGACACAACTGGGGCAACATCATAATGTTTGGGCCTCCATTGGGGGTGCTTAAGTAGTTGGTTGTGGATGGGATAGCCTGAATGAAGCATATGTCTGATGTTTGAACTCTGCTATTGTCTGGGTTCTCTGGTATTTCTCCACCAGGCTAGTGTGAGCTTCTCTGCATGGCAAGCTAACGGTTGCTAGAGAAAAGATTCCGAAAGGTAAGTCCACTGGGAACATATGTATCAAGTCTCTGCTTTCATCCTGATTGCTAGCATCTAATTGACCACAAGTCGCCTGAAAAAGCACTGTCTCTGCAGGAGAGAACTAAACAAAGTCTAGTAGATAAGAAAAATGATACAGTTACTTAGGGCTAAGAGACCCATCAGTAGAAACAAGTATACCAGACTTGTGAGTACTGGTATGTACAGGTACGTGTCAGGTAAGATTAAAAAGAAAAATAATTCATAGAACTATAGGACTTCAAATAGAAACCCTATAACTACTCTAGCCCTTCATTTTACACATAAGTAAGTTGTAGCCATAATAGGAAAAGGAGCCTATCTAAAGACACAGAGCTAATTATTAGCAAACACTAAACTCGGAATGTATGTCACACCAAAATCCAAGCAGAAGCTCTAATGGACAAGTTGCAACACGTGGCAATATTGTAAAATGTAAGAGTGCATGGGCTGGATGAGGTCCAAGAGGATTGAAAAGATTCAAATGGAGGAGAGTCTAAAAGTCCAGTCCTGAGAAGTTCAAGTAGCCCCTTGAGAACCCATTAGAGTTGCAATGTCTCCTTGCCTGTTGCGACCAGGGTGCAAAGACACATCCCTTTTCCACATCACTGGCCAGCGTGATTATTTGGAGTGCTTGCATTCTGCTCTTTGTCTACAGATCCTTGAGCCTCTAGAGAGCAAAAGGCTGCCCATGTTCAAATGGAGCAAAGTAAAATTAAGTATGTAATAAAAGCTTTTGGATTAGAAAAATGATGATATACATATAGTTCCTTAAAATCACCAGGGGGCCAATATGTCCAGAGTATTTGTTATGTAGCAAATTTTGTACTATTTGTACTATTTCATAGAACTTTTATTTAATCAACTTAAAACAATGAAATAGAAGCATTTTTCAATCTTTTTTTTGTCCACAAAGAAAATGAAGCGTGAAATGGCAATGGCTAAATGACTTGCTTAGTGTCACATCTAGCATTTAATTTTTTTTTTTAAATGTGATGAAACCATAATCCCATGGAAAGCTAGGAGAGTTTGTTTAAAACCCACAGGGTTTGAATGCGGGGTCAGACGTTTATCTCTAACTTGGTCTTGAGGAAACAGTGATAACCTTTCGGAGTCTGGGTCCTTTCACTTGCAAAATAAGGGACTAGACAAGATTATATCTAACATACAGTTCATCTCCAAAAATGTTTCCAACTTTCATTGGCAATTGAAAAAGCAATGCTATTCAATGCAGTGCCATCTGGTGTTCATTAATGAGATTACCAGATGGTTCTGGCTAAATTTAAAAAAAAATCAGTTAACTCCATAATACATAAAAAACATAAACTATTTACCAAAAACTTAGCCCTTTGTGAATTTCATCTATTTCCTTTTACAATTTTTATAAAGTAGGTGTTAAAATATCAAGTGCATTGCTCCAACTGAATGGCTATGCAATGTTACATATAGGGATAGACACCTTCACACACAAATGGGGTTAATTCTACCTGCACATTCTATATTCAAAATAAAACAGTAATAGGTCCGATAACATTTCTATGTAATTAGTTGTAAGTACAATTTAATCCCATGTATTTGAATAGTAACCATCACTATTATATTTGAACTGTGTAATTAATTACACACCGGATCTCTTAGTGACAGAAATGTATAGTATGAAGTTCTCCACAATACCCAAAAACAAACAAACAAAAAACAAAAAACAAACAAACAAAAAACAAACAAAAAAACACAACACAACAGTTTAGGGAAATCACAATGGGATTATGCTGCCTGTGATTCCACATCTCTTAGTTCAGTGCCCACCTATCTTTCTTTCTATTTGGTGTAATTAAAATTGGGGTTGGGTTTGAAGACAAACCATATCTAATGCAGTAACAGCAACTCTTATTGATAAATAGCTAAAGAGCATTCCATCAAGTTTATGCCAGCAGTTTCCTTGCACATAAAACAAGTAATTTGCCACTCACATGGAATAAAACTATTCTATTTTCCCCTTTTCGTAAAAGAGTATAAAAACAATAGTCTGGGCAGCCAAAGAGTGTGGTTAGTAAGATGAACAAAGATGAGAGCAGCGATTAACCAGAAGTTGATAGAAATTGGAGAAAGAAGACACCTCAAAGAGTTGCTGAGAGCTAAATTAATTGAATGTGGCTGGAAGGATCAATTGAAGGCACACTGTAAAGAGGTAATTAAAGAAAAAGTACTAGAACACGTTACTGTTGATGACTTGGTGGCTGAAATCACACTAAAAGGCAGAGCCCTGGTCCCTGACAGTGTAAAGAAGGAGCTTCTACAAAGATTAAGAACATTCATTGCTCAGCATGCCAGCCTTTAAGATCGAATTAGATTGCGTTGTTTTGTGGTCTTATTGTTGAAAGTAAAACTTGCCATAAATTAGGAATCGTTTTCCCAGAATAAAATCTTTTTTTGTATGATGGTATACAGTTTTCGGTAATGATGTATACATCGTATTGATTTTCCCCCTAAATGTGTTATTTTAATAAATATAAATGAATGAGTTTGAAGTTTCCTTGGATCTTGGAATAAATGGGACTTTTCACTAATGCACCAGATTTGTTGAGAGAAAAAGTCATCAAATAATATAGTTTGTTAAGTATGTACATGTTTCTGTGCTAACAACTGAGGAGAAGTAAGCTGCCTCTTCTGATTGTCAAAATATGGTATGTTTCTCTTAAATCCCTATACTATTTTATAATACATGTCCCATCTTGTACTACAGTAGTCTTATTTGTTATAGACTCTGAGAGTTAGGACTGGGTCTTACTCATCTTTATGTGCCTTCCTTATTCCTCAAAGAATTTACCATCCTATTGGAGGAGAGAACATTTGCAAACTGGCTTCATCCCAAGCTCCTCTCACACATCTACTCATCTGAACTTTGAAAACAGAAACTCTAAATTACATACCCACATTCTAAGGTCAAGGAAGCACTTAATGGGAAATAATCTGCACCCATAGCTTTACTCTGACATCAAGACTGCCAAATCCAGTGGACTCTTGTCTGTACTTGTGTGACCTCTGCTGTAAACTGAGAATGATGAGCATCCTGCCACTGGAACTTTCCTCCCACTCCTCACAGTGTTTATTCCTACCACTGGAAGTTCCTTCTGTTTCTCGTGGGGTACCTTTTGCTGTATGGGACTGGAAAAATGGTATTTTTTAGGGCTAATGATATGCTTTTCCTGAGAAAATCCTAGGAAACAGGTCAGATCATGACTTCAAATACTAACAGGTCAATAAATTGTAAATTGCGTCACCAAAAAAAAAAAAAAGATTATAAAAACATTTCCCAAGTCACTCAAAATGCATTCTGGTATTAGTATTATACAGGCTTTCTAGATTCAGAAAACATAATGGCACAGGGGCGTTAAAGTGAATGAGGTATGGTCAATAAGTAGTAATGCAAACAGAATATGAGCTAAAGGTTACATTTATTGTTTGCTTTCTCAATAGATGGAAAGCTTGACAATGACGTTAATAAAGAGATAGCTGAGCATGGCTTAGTTTTTTGAAAATTCTGCAGCACTTAAATATAAGGTTCCTCATTTAACTTTGTTTAAAATTAACTGAATATCTGTAAAAAATTGAAGAACAGTCTTTATAACAACTCTCAAAACACCTTAGTGTTATAGCAGCTTCAATGAGCCAATGAGATGATGTGCTTAAAAAAAAACACATTTTGGGTAATTTGTGAGTATAATGTCTAAACCTCAGGAAGTAGCTATCCCATAATGCTTTGGTTAGAAGAACGAATGTTCTAGAAAAGATTGGGAAAATGAGATTCCTTAAAAAGCAGCTAGAATAACTAATTTTTTGCCTGGGCTTAGAGGAAATTCATATAACAAGCAAAAGGTTCCCGGTAATTAAAAGTAATGTATAAAGGCAAAAGAATGCGATATAGAAGACTGGGAAAGCAGAAACTATTTGAGATTAGATGGAGAAGGGACATCTTTTCTGAGAAAGTAAGAATTGAGCCAAAAGCTAAAGCATGAGTAAGAGGCAGATTTGCAGGAGTCTCACAGAAGAATTTTCAGGGAGAGGCAAACACGAGTGCAAAGTCCCAGGAGCCACACAATGAAAGGAAACCAAAAAATGTGAAGCAAAATGAAAAAGATTATTAGCAGTAACCATTTTAATACTTGGTGTGGAAACCAGATAAAATATTTTGGGTTCAAAAAAATGTTAGTATTATTTGGGAGCTAAACCGCAAAAGGTTGAATGAATTAGAATATCCAAACTTTGTCCCTTACTATAGGCTTTGTTTTAAAATCTATTTTGTCAGATTAGGTATAGCTACTCCAGCTTTTTGTTCATTTTCATTTGTATGAAATACCTTTTCCATTGTTTTAATTTTAGTCTGTGCAAAACATTTGTTCTGGGTTGGGTCTCTTATAGACAACATTTATAAAGGTCTAGTTTTCTTATCCATTCAGCTACCCTATGTCTTTTGAGTGGACATTTTAGTCATTTACATTTAGAGTGAATCTTAATAAAGTACGTATTTATTGCCATTTTATTCTTTTATCTATGTTCCTCTGATTTTTGTTTGTTTGTTGTTGTTTTTTGTATTTTTTCTCTTAAAATAGATCTTTTAACATTTCTTGTGATACTGGTTTGGTGAAAATGAACTCCTTCAGTTTCTCTTTTCTGGGAAGCTCTTTATTTCTCCCTCAATTTTAAATTATAGCCTTGCTGGGAAAAGTAGTCTTGGTTATACATCATTACTTTTCATCATTTTTAATATTTCATGCCAATCCTTTCTTGCCTTAAATGTTGCTGTTGAAAATCATCTGTCAGTCTCATGGGTATGCCTTTGTAGGTAACTACAGTCTTTCTCTTGCTGCTTTTAAGATTATCTCTGTGTCTTTTGCCTCTGTCATTTTAATTACGAAGTATCTTGGTGTGGGCCCTTCAGGTTATGTGCAAACTCTTGTTGTAATTGAGTCTTAATTGCTGTTGGCCTGTTCATGCCTGCTGTCAAGCCCCAGTCTGACTGACTACGAGGATCAACCCTGACCAGAATGTATGAGCTGCTGTGCATGTGGAGACTACATGAAATTCACCAGGTCAAGGTCTGAAGCCTGCTGAGATCCATCTTAGGGTTTGCCACTTGTGAAGCTTATTGGATCCTGCTCTGGTGCTATTTGAAACTCACCACTGAGTGTGCTGGTTTGGGGGCCACTTGGAAGGGACTTTGGTGGAGGCCAATGCCAGACATTGCCTGTGACTTGCCTCAAGAAACCTGTTTGGGGTTGCAAAGTGATCCATAGTCTATGGCTGCCTATACCAGACCTGAGTGTGCTTGGGAAGGATTAAGCTATACACCAAGGCTGGCTTTTACCAACTTGGGCCAGGGTCAGGTCAGCAAAAGTCCCAAGGTACATTGAGATCTGTCTTTGCCTGTGTCTGCCTGCTGGCTGCCTGTTAAGCTCAGTCACTGAAACATCATTGTGTAATGCTCAAGTTGCATGAAGTAGGTTTGTAGTGAAGTAAGCAGGTAGGAGCAATTGGTACTCTCCATATCGGTACAGGTTCAAACTCAGTGCCAGTGCTAAGTTGAGGACATTCAGCAAATACCCCAACGTATACCACTTCTAGCTGCTATTCACTGGGTGCTTGAATACCTATGTGATTTGGGAGGGTCTCAGGGATTCATCCGGGTGAAGCCTGCAGAGGTGATCAGGCCCAAGGATTTGGCTGTGTGAAAGGAGGACTCTGTACTGATCATTCATGTAAGGAAAAAATGTCCCCTGTCCTAGAGCCACACAATTCAGATTCCACTTGGAGCTGGATGTCAGCGGGGCAGGGAGTCAATAGGATGGGGCTCATAAAACTCTGTGAAGGGGAGGTGTCCATCAGCCTTGGGGGTGGGTTGAGGAAGTGGCCTCCTCCACAGAGCCACACAACTTAGTCTGTCCTGGATTCTTCCCAGACTTCAGCAGGTGGAACTACCAAGAGTTTGTATAGTAGGATCATTTGGAGCCCACAAATTAGGGCTAGTGGATCTCAGGTTCATGGAAATGCAGGATAAATAGTTGCTTCCCCAAAGCCACACAATTCAGTCACTGACACCCTCTGAATATGCCCAGACCTCTATATCCCTAGCCAGGCAGTGGATTTCTCAGCAGGGCTGGCTCAAGCTCTGCAGAGTGGGGCAATAGGACATTCAGAGAGTGGAGCCATTGCATTCCCCAAGGCTGATGCAATATGAAAGAGAATGCCCCACTTAAAAATGATGGCATCTGTGGTGTGAGAAAATAACTCAATTCAGGGATCTTGGAAGCTGTCCCTTCAGCTCTCTCCCTAGAGCCAAAAGTCCCAGTTTTTCCTTACACAACACTAGTCTGCTTACACACTAGTTCCTTACACAACACTAGTTCCTTACACAACACTAGTTCCCCCTCCACCTCTTTGTTGGCTTTGCAAGAGGGCATCCATGTTACTAACAGACTCTTGTCTCTCCCTAGTGACAGAATTCCTCCTGATTTTCACAGCTAGATGTTATGTGGGCACGTCTTTCCAACTCTGTTGCTCTGCACTGTGCCAGCCAGCATGGGGTTCAGACCCCACACTTCTCCATTGCATCCATGGAAGCACAGCAAGCCCATTTTCACATCTCCACCCTTTGTACCAGTGTTGATGTGTCTTCTTCTAGAAATCCTTGGTTACAAGACTTCTCTTCAGCTTGTCTTTTGTTGGTTATTCATGTTTATTGCTCTATATTTTAGTTGTAAATCCAGTTTGTCCCTAGGAGGAGGTGAGTGTAACATCTACCTACTCCATTGCCATCTTATATCCCTGCTTTCTGATACAGGGGAGAGAGAGAGAGAGAGAGAGAATTTTTGCGGTCTGCCCTGGATTCTTGGTTCAAGGGGCAAAACAATGTTTATTCTGTTCAATAAGAGAGTTGGATAAAAATCTAGGCATGAATATTTTCTACCCATGGTCTTAGAAGAACATAGGAGTTCAGCCCACATTGAAGTGCCCTTTTTTGTAAAAGAGTATTATTTCCTAGGTTTTACCAATCAGAAAGTTATTTTTCTATTATGCTAAAATATGTATAACAAAATTTATAGAATAAAAATTTTTCAATTGGTAAAAAGATAAAATTTACCATTTTATCTATGTTAAGTATACAATACAGTAGCATTAAGTACATTCACAATATGGTCGAACCATCTATCCATCTTCAAATGCTTTTTTCATCTTGCAAATCTAAAACTCCTTACCTATTAAATAATAATTAAACTTCCCATGCCAAAAAACTTTTAATTCTCCCTATTGGAGTAGCAAATAATCAGAACACATACAGAAGAATCAACCATTGGAGACATGCTATCCTGATGCTCAAATAAAGTTCTTACTCAGGAAGGAATATAGGATATAAGTTCAGCAGAGGAACACAACTTTATGGTTTAGAAAGATGACTTAAGATCAATTGACTCCTTGACTTCCTTGTTGTGCACAATTGTATAGAGAAACAGGAGGATCAGGCCATAAAAGCATGTGCATCATTTTCTGGCTTTGAAGAAGAGCCCAATGTTTTTCTCTAGCTTCGCTCACTGACCTGCTTATGGCCAGATGGCACAATCCATTGCAAAGAGACACATCTCTCTTCCAGGAACTAGTTTGTTATTACATGAAATACATACATTTTACTGAATTATATAATAGAAAACTGCAACTTCTCTGAAGTTCTTCTCTTAAAATAAATCGAAAGATTAAGAAAGTATAACAGACTGGAAGAAAATAGAAGAAAAAATATTATTATATTTATAAAAAGGCACTATGTTAGAATATATATGTTATATCCATTATTTGCCATATGGCTTTATAAATTTTGTGTTTTTATTATAACTTTATAGGTAATAAGGTAAAAATCTCCAGCCCTTCAATTTTCCCAAGGCTATTTATCTATTAGAGTTGGGGTTCAAACTGACTCCACAGCTCTTTCTATTTGCTCTGAGATCTGGAGAAAGCTGTCAGGGGTAGTTAAGAACTTCTAGCACTTTCCTCACATATGAAGGATTATGTCACTACTGCATACATGGCGTCAATTTAAACATTAAGGACCTTCTGTTCACTGACAGGATTAAGGACAAAACTTGATGGTTTCTTCAAATGTGCTCTAAGCTCCTAATTCTATGAAATTCATGATAAGTACCATGTCAGTAATGTAAGCACATTCTAGTTTTAGGTGCATAAAATGTATACAACTGAGTTGGCTTTTTCAAGCTATTTCATAAAATTGTTACTATTGAAAATTCAACTTGTGGAAATTAGCATATCCGACTTCAGGCAAAAATAAGTCACCATTGCTTGATTTGGGCACTATGCATTTCATTACCATTGTACTTGATCTACTTATTTGTCACTGTGCTAGGCAATCCAACTCTCTTTTCAGCATCCTGGGGGAAGAATGGTATGACCCAGGATTTATGTGTATATGTGTGTTTGCAATAGAAGATAAAGGTAACAAATGAAACAGATTTGGAGAGAAGCCTCTCTTCCCAGAGAGAATTAAGAACTATCTGATTCTTGACCATGAAATTTCCTTCCAGACAAGAAGAGCATTTAAACCCTGAAATCATACAAGGTTGCAAGAAATTTGCCTGGATAACAGCCAATGATTTTGAGGTGAGACAATCTCTAAGACATTAAGTCAGAGCAAAAGTATTCTTTTCACGAAAGAACAGGAAAGAAAGTCAGATGGTCTGGTTTCAATACTTTGTAAGATGTTCTTTTTTTTTTTTTTTTTGAGGGGAAAGGTGATATAAGGAAATTTAGATTTCAGATAAAGATCTATTACTGACAGGGAATTTAAAGGTAAATCCCGTTCTAATAAAAAAGATGAAGCATATGTTATTGTAGGGTAAATGCTGAGCTAAGCATAAATAATACTTGAGGCTTTATTTCCAAGATTTTTAAAGAAGTAGCTGTTTTATACATTTTGAACATATTCTAGTAAAGGTTACCAGTCAAAATCCCTTGCCTTATCCATTGTAATACCTTTTAAGTAAAACTTATTGACTGTTTATTATTTGTAATTAAGTTGAGTGGAAGTAGATATGAGATGGGTTAAATAAACTCTTGAGTTGTTGATCAAAGGAAATTGTTTAATGGTGTCACACTGAATGTATAATGTTATCTCCCACAAAGACATTTTAAGGCTAGACCTCAGTCAGAAATACTATCTTTCACCAATGGAGAATGGTAAAATAATGTCCTTTTTTTTTTTTACTAATAAAAATGATATATATTGTGGATAAAAGGAACCACCTGCTAATGGGAATTAAATTGGTACAGCCACTATAGAAAACATTATGGAGGGTCCTCCAAAAATTCAGAATAGAGTTACCAGGTGACCCAGAAACCCATCTTCTGGGTATCTATCTTAAAGATTTGAAAACATTTATTTGCAAAGATAGTATGCAACCCTATGTTCATTGCAGCATTATTTATAGTGGTCAAGACATGGAAACTATAAAAGTATCCTTAGATAGATGACTGGACAAAGATGATGTGGTATATATATTCAATGCAGTTCTACTCAGCTATAGTTAAAGATGAAATACTGCCATTTTCAACAACATGAATGGATCTTGAGAATAACATGTATGCAACATAAGTCTGACAGAAAAAGTTAACAACTATATGATTTCACTCATACATGGGATATAAAACTGAAAGCAACAAATGAACAAACAAGAAAAATAAATAAACAGAACTCATAGACAGAAACAACAAATTAGTGGTCACAAGAGGGAATGGTGAAAGGGATAGTAAAGAGTAAAAGGAGTCAAATATAAGGTGAGAGAAGAAAATTTGACTTTGGATGATGGGCACGCAATACAAGATATAGATATAGGCATCAAATAATTGAAACCTAAATAATCTTATTAACCAATGTCACCCTAGTACATTTAATTAAAAAAAGGAAAACAAGTGTATAATCTGATGTTTCGATGTCCATATACATAGTGAAATGATTACCATATTCTAGCTAATTAACATATCTTCTCACATAATTTTTTGTGTGTGATGAGAGCACAGGTAATTTATACTCTTAACAAATTTCCAGTATTTAATACAGTATTACAACAGGCTCAAATGATAATTAGCAATTAAGGTATATCCTAGTACACTTTTTTATTTTCATTTTTTAAAAAACTGCATCTTCTTTATTTTGAAAACTTTAATTTTAGAACAAAATAAACAACAAAAAATCCCCCACAATATATAACATCCAAACCTGATGTCAAATGTGAGAAGAGAAGGTTTGAGGCCCTTGTAAACCTGCTTTAGGCAGACAACAGAGTAAAACAAACAAACACACACACAACAACAACAACAACAACAACAACAACAACACTGGACACCAGCAGAGAACATCAGGCAGGTCAGAGCCACTCAGGCTGCTGGGGGAGCCATGAAGACACTACACAGAGGTCACAAATCTACAGGTAGAAACTCCTAACCTACTTGTTCCATACACTAGGCACCCTCATTACCCTCAAGAGGAGAGGATCCCACCAGGAACAGCTGTCCATGATGAACACATGGCAGACAGAGCTTGATGTGTTTATTCTTCATCCTGGTCTCAAAGTGGTCAAAGGAAGCCCTTCAGGGGATGAATAGCAATGCCCTGAATTCCAACAGACCTTCTACAGAGAAGGTCTACCCAGTCATTGGCAAGGCTCTTCTAGAACTCTCCATGTTCTTCCTCAGCGATGTCATCAGGGTGTCTGGTTCAAAATGGGCTTGTTCTTGTTCAGTTCTTCT